>JARHVA010000642.1:702500-2105000 GCA_037957365.1 Torreya grandis | reverse complement strand
ATGGTCTATTTGATTACTGCATGTAATAGTGATAGTACACACAAGGGTTCTAGTTATTTCTCAATATCCAAACTATTTTTATTTTCCCATCTATGAAGGGTAGGTCCACTCCAAAGTCAAAAGGTGTGTGAGAGACCATTGGTCTGTGGTTGGAGGAAAAAATCACTTTGATGATGCTCACCCTCTATCAGTTGATTCAACTAGATGGAATTATACTCTGGCTATATTCATGGATCTTGGAGATATTTGGGTAGATCATATGAATTTTCGTACTCATCATGTTATATATTTTACTAAATTGAAGTAATATTACTTGATGGATACTCCACATAGTAGTGGTTGTATATTTGTATATTATTAAGAAATTGTAACATCAATGGTTGTGAGCATATTTATGATTGATTTATTGATCTTATCTATATTAGTTGCACTAACTCAATTCTATTTTACTTCTATAGTTTTATTATGTATATATGGCATTATATTACATTATACCCTATTATGGGTAGATATTTAACATGGTAATGGCTATGTATTTGCATACCATTCTAATCAAGTAAACAATAGTGGCTATAAATGTATTTATGATTGATTTATGAACCTTGTCAGTAATTAAAATACTTGTTTACTTTATTTTACTATATGGATATCTTTTTAGTATATAATAGTTTATATCCTAAGTACTAAATAGGATACCGAGCTAGTGGGCTAGTGTGACTATAGATAACAATGTTTTGGACTCATTTAGTACTCAAGTTATAAATGGTTAGATTTAATTAATGAAAAAAAATAGTGTATTTGTTTAGTTAGCCCAGTAGGGTCTAACATTGTGGTATCAAATCTATAGGTTCAACATTTGGCCTATTGATCTCATTCCTAATTCCAGGATGGATATTGTTAATTAAATTCATATTAGAATGAATCTTAGTTGGAAAAACTAAGTAGAGTATTTGGACTAAGGGTCTTACATAATTACACATGGGTTTCTAGTTGATAGTTATCTCATATAGAAGAAAGGTTATGAGCATTGTTTTCACCTTGAGATAAGGACTGGTGATCCCTTAGGATTAGTTTTTTATTGGGAATAGGTAGATTTTATAGCATGAATCACAATTAGAGGGTGTATTTATAAATTATTCTAGAATGGTGGTTGAGAAACATTATTACCTCTTAAGATAGGTTCCCTTGATAACTGAATAACTTGTGTACCTTGATATATTTAAGATATCTACTAGTTACATATATAAATTCCTGATCCACATATGAAAGCATTGATCTTATATAGTGTGATAACCATTTTAGGAAACCTTTCTTTTTTAATGAGTGATTTTATGCATTATTTATGAATAATAATAGTTTTAAAATGCATGTGTGGACAAAAGACATGAAGCATCGTAGGAGTGTAGTAATGAAGTTTGTAATGCTTCTCTTCCATAATATTACTACACCTTTGGTTTTTGGACTAACCTTGATTAGGAATAATAAGATTTGTGAAAATATTATATTTTTATATATTTTGAGAACCTAATAGCAAGATGGGACTCATTATATGAAGGTAAAAACATTTTGAGGTATATTTTCATATCATGATTTTAAGGTTGGATTTAGAAGGACAAAAATTTAGAATAATATGTTGGAATTAAAAAAAACTGGGACATGGAAGTTTATAAATTAGTTAAGGACCCATATTGATTTAAATGCCATAGGAGCATCAATAAGTTTTTAGAGTTCTTTATATATATTTTTGTGCCTTTGGGATATCAATCCTAAGAGAGGGAAACTTGGAAAAACCCTTAGAAGTTGACACTGCTCATTTGGATGAGAAAACCTCCTCATGATTAAAGAGTAATTATTATAAGAAACATGGATTTTAGTAGGTAAGTTTAGTTAATAAAATTTGTATGTTGAATTGTTTAGGGAGTGATGTCATTTCAACTTTCAAATATAATTAAAGCTATTAGTTACTCTCTTATCACTATATGACATCATTAAAATATTATTGAGTAAATCTACATCATATATGGGTGCTTAAATAATCTCTTATTTAAGGATTTGTTTTGATTTCATAACCATAGAAGGATGGTATCCTCTACTTCATGATAGGGAGTTAATATTGAAATGGCTTGACTCTTTCCTTGTTTAATCTTTGGTTGTGGAAAAAGATAAGAATATTCACCACTTACAGTTGGTAAGTGTGTAAATGTTTTTGAAATTCTGTTGGAAATAATTATTCATTATGTATGAGGCTATTAGTTGATGAGGTGTTATCCCTCTACTCTTCACCTGTGCTTGTATAAACCATAAATTTAGTCCAATTCAAGTGTAAACTTGTCAATTTTTACCATACAAGAAAAAAAATTTAAGTTTATCATGATTTTGGTTGAGATTTATGAGACGATTAAGATCCCTTTTTCATGAATTAACTTGTAATGAATTTCTATATGGTTTAATTATTACTTATTTTTGATAATATAATTAATTGATGGACCTCCTAATTTTCCTTTTTATATTTTTATTATGGATTTAACTGGGTTATTTGGCCATTCTCTAAGCTTTATTACTTTTTGGGTTATCTTAGTTGAGGCAATTTTATATTTATATGCTACTTTTATGGGTTGAATTAGGTTTCTTAGCCAATTATTTTAATTCTTAATTGGATAAAATAATCCTCTCATCTAGCTTAGATGAGATATTTTAGAGAGAGTCTTTTTATGTACCTATCACCTTTGACAAATGTGGAGAAGTAGGTGGAGAGCCTCTTGATAGAAAAAATGAATGAGGTAAGCTATGACTGGTTGCATAACTTGATGAGAAAACAAGGAAGTTGTGTCTTATTTGCTAATGGTCCCTTTATTTAGGTAAGTATAGGTTTCACACTAGCACAACATCCACATTAGTGCGAGGGAATCATTTGACATGATGATTGGCATTTTGGAATTTTGGCCTTGTGCTAGTTGTTAGGTGGTTAATTGGTTCCTAGATCTTCAAGGCATCTTCCAAGAATGGAAATACGTAGTGACTACAGTGTGAAGTTTGCAAGGTGATGGCACTAAATGGAATAATCACCAAGGCTCTAACTTGGTACTCGATGTTTGCATTATACCTTAGTAGAGATGTTCTTAAAAATATATTAAAAAAGCTTGATCCAGTCAATGAAGGGGATGCAAAATAGTGCAAAAAAGCCCTAAAATTTTGGAATTTGCTCTATATGCATGCATCTAGTATCCATTAGACTTAGGCTTAGCATGGACATTATAGAGGATCTATTTATAAGTACCCAAGCTCACTTGTGAGCCTCTAGGCCATTAGGTAGAATGAGCTAAACATATAATCTATTCTAAATGTTATGAACTATATAATTTATTCTTAAACTTGGTTATTCATGAAGATTGCAACCTTAAGATATAACATGTTTGGTTTATGCATCTATTTATTAATGTTGGGATGAGTAATTGATATAATAGCATAATATCAATATGTTTCCATTAAGTAGGGTTTATGTGTTCTTTTGGTTCACATATTTACTAGAGTCCCTATAATATATGATGACATCATCATAAATCTATTGAGAGTATAAGTATAGATCCTATGCCAAACGTTCCTATCTTTTCTAGAAGTGTAATCTTAGTATGGGTACTTGAAGTGAAATAACTCTTTGGCCCTTCAAATTCTTATATGATGCTAGGAACATCTTATTAAAGGCTTTCACCAATATAACTCTAAGACTATTACACTAAAATTCTTACACCTATGGATCTACTTGAATCCTTATTTGAATTGACCAAGTCCCATAATTAATATCTTGTGCCATGATACAACTAGCGCAATACGAGCCTTGATTACTTCTCAATTATGATTTAGGTAAGTGCATAAGGTAGGTGTGTTATGTGAATTTATGCCAACATAGCTAAGTGTTTAAATGTTAAGTATAAATGGAATATCCCATGTTTATCACTGGTTATAATAAGCCCATAACCAGTGAAGACAACTTTGTGCACTGGAAGATCTATAACATTTTCATTCTATTGCTAGGACCTATGTTGATTTTTATTATTACAGTGGTGTGACAAAAAATGTACTGACTCTCCCTTGAAAACATTAAGCACTAGATGTAATAGGTGGAAGATATATTTTCACTAAAGCATCCAACTTACAAAGGATAAAAGTGAAGAAAATGGGTTCAAAAAAACCTATATGATGCTCTATATGAGGTCTTTTTCTACAAGCTACCTAAGCATGTGTACCGATGGTTGGATGCATATTAAACCCACAGAACAAGGAGATATGGAAAATGCTATGAGTGGATAAAGGAGAACCTATAAAGGCTTAATACCTTGGATGCCACTTGGACTAGATCAATAGATAAATGATGTCAAGGAGTGATGAATAGCTACATACTTAAGTTCATAGTCTCAACCTACTCATGCCCTGAGGAATTAGAGTACCAATTCTTACATGACCCTAGAGGCACATTTGTGAAGAAATTTGATGTAGAGCTCAAAAAAATAATGATAGATTATGGTTTTGAAACTTTGGGGATGGATGACTAAATTCCTTTTGTGTATGGGTGGTGTAAAGGGGGAAAAGGGGATGTGTAGGTGAAGTGTAATAGAAGGGGATGAGTAGGTTGACACATAAGAGATTAGAAGATAGACATATAATAAGAGATATCATAGATTAATGAAGGATCTAAAACTTGGAAGTGCTGAGAGAACTTATAGCAAGTGGGAAGGGCATGGGGAAGGATCTTGTAGATGATAAATTTATATACCTTATATCAATATTATGTATCATTATGTCATAATTCCCCCCTCATGCGTAATTATTTTTATAATTACATTTTACCATTTTTTTCCTTTACCACCTAGGTTAATAAGTTAATTACTATGGTTAAATAGTAATTACCCCTTTTATTTTACCCTTAAAACCATAAAATCTAAAAAATCAAATAAAAGCTGAATTTTATCTCCCTCTTAACAAGCTTATTCCATGGTTAAAACAAATTGAACAACCTCAAAGGTCATTTTAACCCTTTTTTACCCCATGTTATCCCATCAAAACAACATTTCATTTGAATCCACCCATTCTAGGTAAATTGATGTCGATCTTCCATGATCGACATTAACCAGTTAAAATTGATGTCGATCTATAAATACACAGTAGACCTCCATTGCTTGGGAGGATGGTGACAATGCTTTTTACTTTGAAACTCCACCAAAATCTCACTACAATTTATGTACAAACATTATGAAATATTTGTTATCTTGTAGAATCTCCAATTAAGGAATCATCAAGAGGATTTTGTGAAGATTCTTCCTTCATCCCGTCAAGTTTATTTGTAATCAAAAAGGTTAGTGTTGCAATTTATTTTTTTCTATCAACTTCTATGTCTGATTTTCATTATTTGACATTCAATTTATCTATTTTATCAATTTTCTAGGTTGTTATTATAGTCTAATTGATATTTAGTTTTTTATCATAAAATCGATATCAATTCATCTGAATCGACATCGATCTTGTTGGATCAACATTGATCCTTGTCATTTTAATTAAATTAGTTTTGAACATCTCATTTAACTCTTGAATCTCTATCAAAACTATTTTCTATTTGTAAACCTCTATTTCTGTCTCTTTTCCATTTTATTTTCATCATTTTATCAAAACACAAAGTGTTATTATAGTTTTTTTTTAATATTTAATAGTGTTTCACAAAATTAACATTGATTCATCTGAATCGACATTGATCCTATAGGATCAACATCAATTCCTATTAAATCTTTAAAACATTTTATAAAATTTATAATCTATTTTCTAAAAATTCTATCTATTTATGTAGATGACCTTGCCCGGTTTAGTACATGATTTAGTTAGCATATTTGATCTTCCCATAGTCCCTCAACCTATTTTTACATATCAGAGTGATATATATTTTGAGATAGGACTTTGTCTTGTGATTTTCGTATGTGACTTCACCTATATTGATGAGTTATTAGTTGTAATTCAAGAAGACATAGGCATTGTTAATGAATTTTGGGATGTATATTTTGATCATATAAATATTCTTATTAATTAATCATCTCTGACATTCTCTACTTATATCCATATCTATTTTTGTAATTTCATGTTTAAGAATAAGCTTGAATGTTTAAACGTGGGATGACATCCATCTGAGAAAGCATACCACTTCTTGGGACTGGTTTATACTAGGCAATCCACCCATCTATCTATTAATCAATTTTTGTTTAAGTGTGGTAAATTGTAGGTCATTCGTCCATAACCAAAGAGGATTTCTCACAAAGCTTGATCAATGGTGTGCAACCAACCTTCATCTCCAGGTAACTCTAAACACTGCATGTACTTTTTTTTAGTAGTTAATTAAATCACATTGAAGAAATGAAAAAACTACTCAAACATTATGACATACTTGGTGGGACCCATAAGGTCTCATTTTATTTATTAGAAATTCATTCTTGAATTTTAAAATCTCTTCTCCCTTTCTTTATTTGTTGTATTCATTCAAACAAATCTAGACTTTGCATTTTATTTCCTCTTAAAGTTAAAATAAATTTCATCTATTTTCCTTGCTTAGGTTCTTTCACATAGAATAATATAGGTAGTAATCTATCATAGTCATCACTTTATCCAAATACAAGCTAAATCACTATCATAATTAACACATCTAAACACTTGACATAAGGAAATTGATGGGGATTTAATCACCTCACAACAACCTTTTTTGGGGGATCTTATTTGGATTTCACCACCAAGAGGAGGACCAACTCATTTCTCTGGCTAAGTATAATCTCTAAACCATTGATACACCATTGGATAAGCACTCACACTCACTGTGGGATTGTGAAGTGAGGGGAGCAAGCCCCAAGTACTATGCTATGTATCAATACCAGTGTAGAGTTCTTTGAGTGCCAAAACAAACTCTCTAAAACCATCCTTTGATTTCCATTTCTGAGGACCTTTAGTATCCTTTTCTTTCACATCTTAAAAGTTTAAAAAGTGATAAAAAACTTCTTTGGAATGACTTTTAGTGTGTGTATATTTCATTCATACTTAAAACGAGATAATTCAAAAAGAAATTTTTATTTTACTTGTTTGTCTTATCTTCATTTTTATTTTTTATTTTAGGGTGTTGACTTGACAATAATAAAAAAAGTGAGATTCTAAAGAGGGTGTTACATCTTCTCCTATAGATCATACACCTAGTTCTACTTCTCCTGAATCCTTTGAGAATCTAGTGTTTCCACAATAGTATCCTCAAGGAGATCCTTCCTTTGCAAAAATACTAGATAATAACCTTGTTTCTCTTAATCATTATTTGAATAGTTGAGAAATACATATTTCTCCTTACCCCCATACCCAAAACTCTCCACCTAGGTTTGGGATGCCTTTTGAGGGAACTAAGAGAATTGGATAATTTACCATAGCCATGGTAACCTTTCCACTAGATCTCGTCTACCTGGCTCTAATTCTCAAATTTCACAACCTTTAGAGAACCAACCATTCACAGTATCTACCAGTTCTCCAACTATTACTTAGGTCTAAAATAGTACTTTACCTATATCCACCATACCTTCACAAACATTAGTAGGGTCAATTCCTATAAATCTCCCTCCCATTAGAACAACTTTAGCACATATCTCATAGCAAATCTTGTACATTTAACCCTCCCAAAATTATGTCTCCTCAATCACACAGTATGCAGCCTCATCATAACCAGCCATAGCCACTCAATTATAGTCCTTCCCATAGTAGAATATTCCATTATAAATCCCTCAATATGTGGTGGCATCTCAACCTATTATGTCTACCATAGTAGGATATTTTTCCTCATAGTCCATGTTCATTGTTTTACCAAATTATCAACCCCCTTAGTAGAATGTCTTAAGAGGTGTGCCTCAGAGTAATACTCAAATAGACCTCATGAACATCCTTATGAATAAGATGGCTAGTTTGGAAGCCTCCACCTCTGGACATAACAATATGCTCATATATGAGCAAATTTATAATGATCCAATCCATCCCTCTATCCCTATTCAACCATACCCCTCACAGTAGGAACTTCCTAAATTCACTAAATTTTAGAATAAAAAAGATCCCCAATAGCATCTTAGAGCCTTTTGACATGCATGTTATCTTATAGCACATGATGATGCCCTCTTACTTAGGACTTTTCCCATATCATTAGTAGGATCTACATTGGCTTGGTATAATTTCATTCCCTAGCATTCCCTCTTTTCCTTTGGACAGTTGGCCCAAATTTTTTTGGAACACTTCTTGATTAATATTGCTTGAAAAGTGACTATCACTGATATTTATACTATCAGATAGTTTGAGGATGAATCCCTATCAGACTTTGTATCTCAATGGCATAACTTAATCAACCACTAACCTTCCCTTGCCATAAATAGAATTAATTGAATTATTTTCACGTTCTTATGCAAAACATATATCATCCATGTTAAAAATTCAAACTTTTAAGACATTTGATGAAGCCTCTACCATGGCCCCTAAGCTTGAACTCCGTGGCATTAAAGAGGGAAAATTTAAGTTTCATAATAAGAACTTTAAGTCTAACCCATCCAAAAGCAATAACAATAACCCTAAACCAAAAGGGGAAGCAAATGCAGTTACTATAAAAACTTCTTCCCCTTCAACATTTAACCAATCTGGATATTCCACCTCTCAGATGTAGCAACCTAGGGGTCTTACTCATTTTACCTCTAAAATTTTACCCCTACTAAATATACCCCTATAGGAGAACCTTATGCTTCAATATTAGATAAAATCCTACAAGAAAATGTCATTGAACTCCATCTGATTAGACCAGTTAGTGATACACATCCTAAACCCACTTGGTACAAAGAAAATGAATTTTGTATTTACCATTAGGTAATACGACATGACATAGATTGGTTCCAATCCTTCAAATGATTAGCGTAGAACTTTATTGACAAGGGGGACCTTTGGTGGGACAATCCCAATGCTCCTCCTAACCAATTTTTAGATAATTTTAAGCAACCATTTCCTAACCATCCATCCACATCAAACACCATCCAAGCTAACCCTAGGGAGAAACCAAATCAAATTCAACCCCTAATTAATATAATCCATGACTAGTTATTGTCTAAAGAAGTCCCAGAAGAACCTTTGGTCTTGGATCTCCTTATAGGAGATGTTTTTCATTTGAGTCAACTTGAGGTCGTTAAAGCTAGTGTCATAATTTCCATAGAACTCCCTAGTATTATTACATGGGACCATTCACGTGAACCATCCCCTTTACCCTCTCATAATGAATCTCCTAAAATTGAAAATGAAATTACTCCTCAAGATGTTACAGATAAACATCTTGACATTTCTAAAGTTGCACATGTTACCCCTTTAGTCCCTAATAATCCTTGTCATGGAAAACATATATTGAGAGCTGATCATTTTGCCCAAAACCTTGACCCTTTGAAACCATCTTCTATCATAATACCTCCTTACCCTAAAGATACCAAAGGAAAGAGTAAAGTCTTTCATATTGATAGCTGGGACAATTGCCTTGGCATTCCACCAAAGAAATCCATAGCTCATCCTTAGGTTAAAGCGGATCATTTTCAAATGTCAAAAGATGAAAATCATAGTATAAATACCCCCTATATTTTTAACACCCAAAATAATAAAGGGCTTATCCCTTTTATACCATCTCCATCATCTATTTTAGGACCTCATCCATCTTTTGCCTTGATCATAGGTTCTTTTATGTAAACACATGGAAGGGCATAAAATCTTTTTTCATTTAATATGCCTCCATATCCTTCTTTCTCCATTAAGGTATTATTAGATAATCCTAAAATAAAAGAGCTTAAACTTGTCCCTCTTGTAAAGGATAAACAACAAAATCAAACAAGTAATACCTTACCATGAGAGCTTGTTATTAAAACCACATCATGATCTTTTGAAAGGATCTTATGATATTATTTTGAAACAATTTTTGGACACCTCCCTCATTATGATACCACATATATGAACCATTAACCTTCACCCTAAAATTCTTGCATGGTATAAAACGTGGGAAATCTGTGTGTATCATAGAGTACCTAGGCATGATATGGAAAATTACAAAGCCCTTAAGACTATAATCCAATAATTAGTCCAGGATGATGACCTCTTAATTGATGATCTCAATGATAAAACTACTAAGCCAAAGTTTTTATTCCATCCATTCCACCCGTTCATGATCCTACTAGTTCCATAAGTGACAAAGATTTGATAGCCTCTTCAGATCTACCTCTATTACACATTAATGTTGTTCATGTAACTACCCACTCTCAAAACCATAATCTTAATAAAGTTAGGGTTTCAATTATAGGAGACTCTATGTCTAATACACTTCAACCACCTAGCTAAAAGTCTAAATTTTCTATTACAAGAACTACCCCTACTAAAGCTAAAGAGTTAGTACAAATCTCTATATTAAAATAACTCGACCAAGCACCTATTAAAATGTCATTATACGAGCTTATCAAGAAATCTCCACAACATCAAAAGGTAATGATAGAAGCTCTCCAAGATATTGAAGTATGACCAGATGAACCATAACCTTTGTCAACTTTTATAGGAGCCCTCTGAATGGTCTCAACTCTTAGTTTTGTTGATTCTAAGATTATTATTTTATCACCTAAAGATCAAGATCTTTCCCTTTTTATTATATCTTAGATAAATCAAACTCAAATTAAAAGAGTTATGATTGATAATGGGGAAAGCATTAATATTATCTCCTTGCATACTTTCTAGTAATTATAATTACCAAAAATCATTATCTCTTAGTTTGTAATAATTATTCATGCATTTAATGACACATTAGCACCCATGGTAGGAACATTGATCCTCCCCATTTATGTGGCTCCTCGTACCATTCATGATCTCTTTTATGTTATAAAATGAACATTTCAATATAACATTCTATTAGGGCATCCATGGATTCATGTGATGTGATGTGTACCTTCCACCATTCATCAATGCCTTAAGTATGAACATGAAGGTCAAGTACACATCATCCCTATTGATCCTTACCCCTTTAAAACATTCAACTTCACCTTAGGCCAAATAATGTCATAATACCCTCACCTAACATAATTCCATCTCCATCTTCCAATCAAGCCTCAACTAACATGACTATATATGCTTCACAATTACCTCCTCTAGAGTCCATTGACTCTATGATGTAGCAAGTTTTGATGGGATAATATCAATTATTACCTCTTAATACTATACCCACTCCTAGAGAATATGGTCATCTTGATAAGCAACCCAAGTATTCACCCAGTCTAGGTGAGACCATTCCCTTTGGACCACCTTTATTTCATACTTACTTAATATATGGTGGGATAAATCAAGATACCTCAAAGTGTGATGACAATGTTTGTGCAAAATTATTTACATCCAATTTCTCTATTCTTATCAATCCTCAGTTTGTTCAAACCTATCTTCATCATTGTGCCTAGAAGGGCTTCAGCATGGGTAAATATGAGCATGGTCCTCACGATGCCACATTAAGAGATTTAAAAAAGCCACATGAAAAGCATGGTTTAGGTTTTAAGAATGATTATAAGTCTACCCCAGCACCCGCTCTTCTACAATCTTTGGAAGAAGAAGAACCATCTTCCCCATCTGATACCTCTTCCTTGACTAGTGATACCATATCCATTCTTTCTAATTTTTTTTTAGTTAATTCTATCTTCTTAGAACCCCTTGTCTTTTATCATGATAATGAGGTCCAAACCATCCCCTTAGTATATCCTTGTTTAATAGGATTTGATGCATTGATTATCCCTATTTTTTAGTGTCAAGATGAGTCAATCTTGACCCATCTAGGTGCTAAAAACTCTTATTTACATAATTCTCTTTCATTTGAAACATCTATATTATTAAATAAAGATATTTATAATATTATTATCAAGTCCTAAGAAGTGCCAAGGATTATTAAAATTAGCAAAGCCTTAAATTTTCAAGAAAGTCAATATTTTACTACCTTTTTATTAGATCATAGTAAAGCCTTTACCTGGTCTTATAGTGATATGCCTGGCATTGATCCCTCAATCATTATCCATAACATTGTAACCTTTCCTAATGCTAAGTTGATAAAGCAAAAGCTTCAAAAAATACATCCTCACATTGCACTCCTTGTAAAAGAGGAATTAAAATGCCTTTTATATATTAACTTCATTCAATCCATTGATTATCCTTAGTGGATGTTCAACATTGTTCCAGTCACCAAACCCACAAGGGGACTTCGCATTTATACTGACTTTCATGACTTAAATCTTACTTGTCTAAAAGATAATTTTCCCCTTATTAATAGAGACCAATTTGTGGACTTAAAAACTAGCCATGAAATGTTCTCTTATGGATGGTTTCTATGGTTATAATCAAATTCTTATTGCACCAGAAGAATATCATAAAACTACATTTATTACTCCTTGGGGAACCTTCGACTATCATGTTATACCCTTTGGCCTTAAGAATGTAGGAACTACTTATCAATGGGCCATGACTTATATATTCCATGACATAATCCATAAAATTGTTTAAGACTATGTATATTATCTCTTTGAAAAATCAAAATTCTATAAGGATCACCTATCTATCCTAAAATTTATCTTTGATTGTTTACTTCATTATCGTGTGCATCTAAATCCTAAAAAGTGCATTTTTTATGTCTTGATGGGAAAATTTTTGAGTTGTATTGTTTCCATTCATGGAATAGAAGTGGATCTCCCTAAAATCAATTCTATTTTAGAGATGCCTTCTCCTTCCAATCTTAATCATCTTCATAGTTTACATGGCAAGCTCCATTCTATTCATCATTTTATTTCCTAGTTTTTTATCATTGTCAACCCTTCCACTATTTATTAAAGAAAGGTAGTGACTTTGTATGGGATTATAATTGTCAACAAGCCTTTAATGCATTTAAATACTATATTTTATCACCTCCTATCCTTACTTCCCCTAATTAAGGGCAAGTTTTCCTCCTATATATCTTGGCTACAGACCATGCTCTAAGTGTTATGCTTGCTCACTGAGATGAACATCACAAACAATAGGTTGTTAATTAAATAAGTCTTATTCTCATATAATATGAAACATGCTACTCACATGCTAAAAAATTATGCATATCATTAGTTTTAGTAGCCTCTAAGCTTCATCATTATCTCCTTAACCATAAGATGTATCTCATTATGACTACCGATCCTCTTAAATTCATGCATTTTATGCCATATCAAAATTAGTGAATGGCTATGTGGATCATGTTGTTAGTAGAGTTTGATCTATAATTTATCCATCAAAAGTCTAATAAAGGACAAATTATTGCTGATCAATTGGCCAAAGCACCTCTTAGTAATAATCAACCCATTAATTGTGAATTCCCTGATGAGTCTATCACATCCACTTCCCACTTAGTCCTAGAATATCAAATGACTCTATTTTTTTATGGGTCTAAGTGTGAACATGGAAGTGGTATAGGGATTGTATTAATACCTCCCCAAGGTATCCCCATGCATTTATCTTTTAAATCAGACTTTGATTATGCCAATAACATGGCTGAATATAAAGCTTTGATTATATGACTCTAAACTACTCTTGCACTAGGAGTCAGATCCCTTAACATCTATGGGGATTCTCAGTTGGTGATCAATCAAATTACCAGCATATATCAAGGTAAGAATGATATCCTCCAAATATATAAAACTTTATCCAATTATCTTTTATCTTCATTCGAATGTTATGTCATCCAAGTTACTCCTAGGTCTACTAATATGTTTACAGATACTATAGCCTCTCTTGCTTCTTCTATCCCATCCTCATCTCAAGAGTCTAAGTTATTTTTTCTCATCCATCAACTTAATTAGCACTATTATACAAGGATGTATCTTCCATCCATTCATAATATTGACTAAAATCCCAAGGAACCATGGTATGTATAAATATTTAATTATTTGTCTACGAGATTATCTCCCCCTCATCTATCCAAAGGTGCTAAGCGCATCTTCCAGTAAAAAGTTGCCTACTATGTAATTCTAGGGGGGGAGTTCTTTATAAGAATTATTTTGATAGTATTCTCCTTCATTGCCTCCAAAATCATGAAGCTACCTTAGCTATCCAAGAAGTCCATGATGGCTTATGTGGTGGACATTTTAATGGATGCACAATCACCAAGAAAATCTTATGACTAGGTTACTATTGACCTACTTTGAATCAAGATTGTTGTGCCTATGTTAAAATGTGTGTAAAATGTCAACAACATGTAAATTTATCTCATGTCCCTAGTAAATTTTTGTAATCTACAAGGGAATTTTTGCCATTCTCCTAGTGGGAGCTCGATATTATCAGGCAAATTAATCCTAAATCCTCAACATCATGGATTTATTATCAATGCCATAGAGTACTTCACTAAGTGGGTGGAAGTTATGCCACTTATCTCAACCAAGGTATAAAATATTATGGGATTTATCCGTAATCACATTATTTATCATTTTGGAATTCCTTATAAAATTATAACAAACAATGGAAAATATTTTAAAAATAAGAAAGTCTAGGCGTTATGTGACTCATTTAAAATAAAATTAAGTTTTTCCTCACCTTACTATCATTAAGCCAATGGTCAATAATAAGCATCTAATAAAACCTTAGTCAAAATATTAACCAAAGTCATTAATGAAGCTGGCAAAGATTGGCATCTTAATATCCCTCTCACCTTATGGGCATACCGAACTAGTATTCGAACCCCTATAGTTGCTTCTCCATTTTCTATAGTCTATGGTTTGGAAGTAGTACTTCCTTTGAAAGTCCAAATTCCTTCCCTTTGAGTCTCTCTTCAAGACATTGTTTCTAATGAGGATTTCCATCAAGAGCATTTATCCCAACTTGAATTCTTATATGAGCATCGAGCAGCCACCTTTGACCACCTTATTATATATCAAAAATGATTAAAATGAGCATATAATCAACATGTAAGAGAGAATGAATTTAATATTAGATATCTTGTGCTTAAATAAAATTAGCATGTCACTAATATATAATGAAGTAAAAGGGGTAAGTTTGTTCATAATTGGATTGGACCATACATCATAACCCATAAATATGGATCTGGGGCATATCATTTAGCCTCTTTTGATGGTAAACTAGAACATGAACCTCTTAATGCCTTGCATTTGCATCCTTTCTATAGTTAGTAAATGTTGTCTCATCTTGAGTAGTTAATTCTATCATATCCCTTTATACCTAATAATGATATGAGAATTATGTGGTTACCCAATAGTTGTAATCTTTGTCTTGAATATGAATACCCTAGCTCTATTCATAGCATTCTCTTTTGGATAAGTTTTACCTATATTGGGAGAAACCCTAAATCATTATTTCCCTTATCTCTTACACACCCTTATTTTCCAAGATAACATAATCATTTCATATAATGGAATCATGGAAATTATTTTAAAATGATCTTTTTATGCCAATACTATTAAAAAAAATCAAGTATCAAAATCTAAATCAAAAAGGGAAAAATAAAAATACTGATCCCTCAAATGATAGTTGTAATCAAATACAAATAGGCAAAAATAAATAGACTAATCCCTTGAAGGACAACTGTGCAAAAATATAAAAATGTAGACCACTCCCTCAAAGGATGGCTACTAAATAGAAAACTTCCTGCATTGATCAATTTTCAAAATTATGTTATTTTCAAAATCCCTAAAAGCAATACAAGCATAAAAAAAGTCATGTTGTCAAAAGAAAAATCCTAAGAAAACTTCCTATCTTTATCAGTTTTCTAATAGTAGACTTCTCGTATTGATCAGTCTACTTGCTAGTATAAAATGATTCTCAAAAGAGAAATCCTAATTCTTGAAATATGAGTGACACTTTTATCCATCCCTTATCCCATCAAAATCATCTAATCCCAATAATCTTATCTCTGATTACTCTAGGTTGTGTTAATATTTATTTTCTTTTAGTTAGGGGTGCATATGCAATGTAGCTGAGAGGTCCTCTTTTCAGTTATGATCTAAGCCAATGTGGGATGGATTTATACTTTATGTTCATTAATAATCCATAATCCATCAATCCTAATCCATTTAATATAATCATGTAATCCATAAACATCATAATGTCAAATAATCCATAAGAACATATAATTTTTAATCCCATAACATCACATAACATCCATAAGCATAAACAATAATTTGCATCTCATTAATGAAACATAATCCATAAACAAATCCATAATTAAAATCATGATAATAATTAAAACCATCCATAATACACCATAATCCATCCATCTAAATAATCAATGAATCTCTAAACACATAACATAATCCATAAAACATAAATATAAGTCTATATATATACATCTCAAATGTTCATACAAATGTAATAAAAGGGATCATGGCCCATATGATATGCATATCTATTGGGTAAACTTTATCCTATTAAGATGAATTCTATCATCTCCCCCATCATCTCACCCTCTCCCTCCTATAATGTTCCTTGTACTAATAGTGGCACCTGGGGTCCTCCATGATCTATTACAGCTAGCCACATGAGATATAAAGTGAACCTCTGGTAGCTGATCCTGTACAATCCTCTTGTAGTATCATATCTTATAAATCACATCCCTATACCTATGTAGTGGTACCATATCTATAGGAATGGAGCTCAAACCTGTAGTATCTTGAGTTGACCTCTCAGCCATAGAATCTCTCATCTTCTCTAACTTGGCCCTATAGCTATCCCTCTCTTGATTGGCCTAGTCTCACTACCATCTAACCCTATCAATCTCATCCCATAAACTCTATATCTCAATGTGAAATATCATTCTCTCATCCTATCTTGGGGCATCTTGTACTGGTGCCTCATCTGTGTGCTCATTCTATATGGGTGCCTCCTATACCACCCCTTATCGAGGCCTCATTGCTCTATGATGTCACCTCACCATCTCTCCCATAAACCAAGTGGAATAGTCATATATATAACCTAAATCATCCATATATTATTTTTTTGGCTCCTCTAGTGCTCCCATCTAGATGATTGTGGTGTCAGGTGTTGGCCAGTCCAACTCTATATCCTCCCACCTATATAAGCATGGAGCCAATGGTATATCCTGTAGTAAGCCAAACTGGAGACATACCTTATCAAAATAAAATAGCTCCATATAGTCCATCCATCACTTGTATACCCATATCTCTTAGGACACATCCCCAAACTCTACCTCTATGCTAGGCTATGCTAGAAAATGCACATATGGTCTTCAGATAATGTCTATGATCTATAGGCTCTAAAAAATCTATCTATAGTATGCTAGATCACACACTACTCTATTTGAATATAGTATGACTAGGTCATCATCCCATCAAGGGAAGCTCACATTGTATTCCATGTCTTCAAACCTAACCCATGGGTTCCCAAGATGGGAAATCACTTGAATGTGCTCAAATGCCCAGTAGTGAAGCACAAATGTAATATCAAGCCCTAGCCAGCACCTAGTACACTAGCTCCATAAATCTCTATAAATTTTCCCTAGTAATATGGGCACCCAAATAAATACTATCCTATAATATAGCATATCTGCCATGACTACAATGAAGCTCCATGGAAATTGTCCTTCACTAGAATCATGTAATGTGTAGCAAGTCACTGCTACCATAAGCATGGTCAGAAATAGCCTCTCTATTGGTGCCTACTTGAATAGGGGATAGAATGAAAACCATCCAACAAAAAATCTAATATTTATGGCATCCTTGCCATATAATTTTCCTAGTGCCACTAATCAACCATCCTCATCCATAATGGACACTAGAGCTCCCTAGATCGGTAGCCTCAGAATCTAGAGCATGTCCTCGATAGTAATCATCATCTCACTTGTTAGAAGCTGGAAGGTATTGGTGGTATAATCCCACTACTTTAGTAGTGTCACTATCATGCTAATTTCTTGATAGATATAGTGGTAATAACAGATCCTTCCAAAACCCACCACCTCTAAGTGTACCCAATCATCATCTAGTTCCTTTTGTAACTCCTCTAACAATGGTGGGAATCTATCCCTCATAGTTAGTAACTCATAGGCCTATCATAAGAAATATTTTATTAATTAATTTCTACTCTTCCTTCCCTTATTACCCTCTCCTTATAAATCAACATCAATATTTTTGGATCAATGATGATCCTTAGAGATCGAAGATGATGTATTTTGGATCGTGGTCGATCTATATGGATCGATGTTGATTCTCTCCTTCCTAAAAAATTAAGTTTTTCTCTCCCATCCCCTCCACATTCCTAATCTACTCTCCTCTTATCCTATTCCCCTTAATTTTTCATCCCCTAACCCTTCCCTTAATCTAAAAATTCCAAAAACATTAAAAATGTAAAATACATTAAAAAAAGTGTGTCACCTACCTCATAGTGCACTCTTCGTCATCATCATCCACTCCCACTAGCCTCCATCACCTCATTTGTATGTCTGCACATTAGTAAACCATCAAATTTCACTTATAAAAATCTCATGTACTCGATAGCTAAATGAGCCTTATTTTTTGTTGATGGGTTATTTATAGCCATTTTTTAGATCAACATCATTCCATTTGATCGATGTCAATTATCTTTAATTGATATCAATTTATTTTGATCAATGTTGATTCTCTTGAATCATCATCAATTATTTCTAATCGATGTTGATTTTCCTTAGCCTAATTAATGTTTTCATTTTTGGATTGTTTTTCCTACATTTAGTTTGCTTTTGAACCCATATTTTCTTGCTTTTGTCATATCTATCCCATTTTGTCTCTCCTATTACCCTTTAGATTGGAGAATTTTGGCCCCTTGTCAATTCCCTAATCTCTTTTGGCATACCCTTGATTTTTGGAACCTTACCCCATGTAACATCACAAAGTTGTCTTTTATCTTGAGTATTTTTTCCTATAGGTACATCCACACCATACACACATTGGATGTTTTGATTTGTTATTCTTATCTCTTGTTCTCTTGATTTGCCTATTATAAGCTTCCATGTTTTAGCTATGGCATTTTGATTTTTGATCTAGTTTCTTGAGCATTCCTGTTTGCATTACTTTTTCTTCCCTTTAATGAAAACATGGACTTCCTTTATTTTATTTTGTCATATTTTTTTATGTCCTTTAGCTATCTTCCATTTTATTCATACCATCTCATCCATTTTATTGTTTTCATCCCATCTTGTTCAAACCTGTCATTTATTCCATTTCACTTCCCATCACCTAGTTTGAGGGGGGATACCTCCTCACAAAAAAAAACATGGGGCATTAAGTAGTTTATAGTTTTTGTCTCATGGAACACCATTGTATACCACTCTACAAAAAGGGGCAAATGTAGATGCTAAATTTATACACCCTGTATTAATATTATGTATCGTTATGTCATAATGCCCCCCCCCCATGCATAATTATTTTTATAATTAAATTTTAATATATTTTTTCCTTTACCACCTAGGTTAATAATTTAATTACTATGGTTAAATAGTAATTACCCCTTTTATTTTATCCTTAAAACCATAAAATCTAAAAAATCAAATAAAAGATAAATTTTATCCCTCCTAACAAACTTATTCCATGGTTAAAACAAATAGAATAACCTCAGAGCTAATTTTAACCCTCTTTTACCCCATGTCAACCCATTGGAACAACATTTCATTCAACTCCACCTAATTTGGGTAAATCGACATCGATATTCCATGATCGATGTTGGTCAATTAAAATTGATGTCAATCCATAAATACATAGCAGACCTCCATTGCTCAGGAGGATGGGGATAGTGCTTTTAAATTTGAAACTCTACCAAAATCTCACTATAGTTTGCATATAGCCATTATGAAAGCTTTGTTATCTTGTAGAATCTCCACTTAAAGAATCATCAAGAGGATTTTGTGAAGATTCTTCATTCATCCCGTCAAGTTTATTTTTAATCAAAAAGGTTAGTGTTGTAATTTATTTTTATCTATCATCTTATGTGTTTGATTGTCATTATTTGACATTTGGTTTTATCTATTTTATCAAATTTCTAGGTCATTATTATAGTCTAATTGATATTCAGTTTTTTAGCACAGAATTGATATCGATTCATTTGGATCAACGTTGATCTTATTGGATCAACATCAATCCCTATTAGTTTAATTAAAGCAGTTTTAAACATCTCATTTAAATCTTTAATCTTTGTCAAAATTATTTTTTGTCTATAAACCTCTATTTATGTCTCTTTGCTATTCTATTTTCATCATTTTATCAAAAATACAAAGTGTTATTATAGTTTGTTTTTACTATTTAATAGTGCTGGATCTACATTTATCCTTATTAAAATTTTAAAACATTTTATAAAATCTATAATCTATTTTCTAAAAAAATTATCTATTCATGTAGATGACCTTGCCTAGTTTAGTGCATGATTTAGTTAGCATATTTAATCTTATCATAGTCCCTCAACCTCTCTTTGCATATCAAAGTGATATAGATTTTGAGCTAGGACTTTGGTTTATGATTTTCATACGTGACTTCACCTATATTGATGAGTTATTGGTTATAATTCAAGAAGACATAGACATTGCTAATGAATTTTGGGATGCATATTTTGATCATATAAGTCTTCCTATTAATTAATCATCTTTGGCATTGTCTACTTCTATACATATCTATTTTTATAATTTCATGTTTAATAATAAACTTGAATGTTTGAGCGTGGGCTGACATCCATTTGAGAAAGCACACTGCTTCTTAGGATTGATTTATACCAGGTAGCCAACCCATCTATCTAGTAATCAATTTATGTTTAAGTGTGGTGAATTATAGGTCATTCCTCCCAAACCAAAGATTATTTCTCACAAATCTTGATTAATGGTGCATAACCAACCTTCATCTCTAGGTAACTCTAAACCCTACATGTACTTTATTTTTAGTAGTTAATTAAATCACATTAAAGAAATGAAAAAACTACTCAAATAGATCTATTGAAATATAGAAGTGTGAAGATGAGAAAGATAATGAAGTAATGGATCAATCTCAACACTTTATAGTTGTAAAATTCATTGGGTCCCTTTAGGATTTAGTGACTAAAGATATGTTTGATGTGCCTACTCCCTTTGAACCTATAGCACATGCTCTTACACTAGATCCCCCACTTGAAAAAAGTATAGAAGTAATAATTGACTCTATTGATGACTTTGATCATAGACATTTTATAGAAATGGAGTGTAACTTTATGATTAAACAAATTATTCCATACAAGGAGGTGAGTGTAACTACATCTAGACTAGTGGGTACTAGCTTACCATAATAGAACTTGAGCATAAGCCTAATAGCTTAACTGATTTCAATAATGCAAAGTGGGTAACAACCTATAAGAAGTGGTTTGGTGCCATAAGTCAGTAGTATAACACCATCAACATCAACTTCACTAGTAGTAATGATGGGTCTAATGCCTAACCTAGTAGATGGAGGTGTTGGAGGACCACCACTAAGATAGATACTAAGAGGATTAGTGCCCTAGATACTAGCTTCCCCCCATAGAAAACCTACTATGAAATGGCCATGTACTTACCATAGTATCATGGTGTGGATAATACCATAGAACATGTGCTAAAGTGTGAAATATAGTGGGTGTGTAGGGTATAACCTAATCGAAGCACAAGGCTACCTAGTTTTCTACCACTTTACTTGATCATGCACACACCTGGTATAGAAAATGTTATCCTAACTAGGATATGATGGACTATGATACCCTAAAGGATGCATTCTTGAAGGAATTTAACATTTCAAAGTTTAAATCACATAGAATCATCATGCTAAAAGAGATTACCAAAAGGTTCGTAGAAAGCATGTACCTATATGATTTAAGGTTTAAAAATCTCATATTAAAGCTCCCATATGATATTCACCCTTCCCAATATGTGTAGTGGTTCATTGGATGGTTGGTAGTGCCATTGTAAGTAGTAATTTCAATGAAGAATTTTATAGACCCTTGTAAAGCACTTGAAGCCATACTCAGAGCTGAGGTAGTCAAAAGTACAGATATCAAGATCAACCCATTTATGGAGCATAGATTGCATCTATGGCCTCTTAGTTATAAAATATTACCACTATCTCTTTGTATGATGATCAAAGTGGACTATGATACACTAAATGTGAAGTGGAAGTCCACAATAGGAATAACTACCCATGAAGGAATGTATACACCCTACTTCTAAGTTATGAAGTCTGTCAAGAGGTTTTTGATGTTTATAACTACCATTTATTTCAATGAGATATCTAGGTTAACATAATCATCTATTATCAATTGTGTGATGCCTACACCCATACCACTACTGATTATTGGGTGATTAATGAAATGCACAAGAACATAGAAAGAGGTACATGGTAAGCCACCATAGCAGTTAGAGGGTAGGCTAACCAAGGAAATGAAAGCTATGGTCAATTGAATATGAGATTTAGGATACAATAAGGTGATAAAGGGAAAGGTGGAGGATGCAGTGATAGAAGGTTCTTACAACACTCATATTATAAGTGTGGCTTGATATAACATTATCAAGATGATTTCCCTACACATCCCATGTGTGGGTATTATTGAGGGTCCTATAAGGTTGAATAATGCCCTAAACTGTATAAAAAGTTAACCCAAGTCATTCCTAATGTAAAAGTAATGGGAGAAAAAGACCTTTACATGTATGACACTATGCCCCCCAAGTCACCACAACCAGGATGCACAAAGAAATATCATTTGTGAATGATCACTATATGGATGAGCCTCACTTTGAGCTGCCTAGAAAGGATATTTTGGGCACAAAAGAACCTAATTAAAGTCATGAATCCATACTCATAATCCCTTATGCCATGAACCTATTTTGATCAAGGAATGTGTTAATTAGAATGGCCACTGAAGTTGTGCACCAAAATGTCATCAATGATGGTAAGGTTAGAAAATGGAAGAAGCTCCATAAAGAAGCCAAAGATGAAGTGTAGACCCCCAAATTCAAGTTGTATAAACTTTGTGAACACATATAGATGATCAAACCATCTCTTATGGTCAACATTGATACTTTGAACCTCTCTGGGGTTGATAAAATATATGTGCTAGTGGAGTAGATGTTCCCAAGGTTAAAAATTGAGTTGGTGCAAGAAGAAGAAGAATATCCCTACACCACACTATAGAAGGAGCTAGTTGGTAAGATTAAAGAGGTAAAAAACCTATTTACAAAACTCTAAGAGGGAATAGATATAGTTGATGCTATATTCTTGTGCTTATCCAACCAATCCTCAATCATAGATGTGTGCCTAAAGTAGGCAAAGGAGGAGAAGGAAAAGATGATGGCATGGGTGTACTCAGTAAGCAGGTCAAAGTGAGTGTAGATAATGGGGAGCATCAATGTGCTTAGTATTTAGATAAAGGATCAAGATCAAAAAATTGAATCACTCTTCCATGCTCTATAGACTAAGGCCTATGAGCAAGGAGAAATCTTAGATAGGAGTGTGAAAAAGTTAAAGGCAAATGTAGAAGATTTTAGGAAGGAACTAAGTAAGACTGATGTGCTTGCACTTAGTGCTACTTCCATTAAAATAGACCATGCCACTGGATAAATCAAGCTCACCATTAAGGTATTTGAATAATTTAATACTAATCTTAAGAAGAGTGTGATCAAGTTTTGTGTTCCAAAGACCTTGACAACCTAGTTTGAGGATGGACTAGAAATTTTGTATGGGGTAATGCTCCTTATTTTAGTAATTCTAGGTTTTTCACCACCATGACGTACATTTCAGTGTGAGGAAATCATTTGGCATGATGATTGGCATTTTGGTGCTAGTTGGAGGTTTCAATGCATACCTTGCACCAACTGGTAGGTGGTTAACTAGTTCCTAGATCTTTAGGGCATCTTCCAAGAATAGTGATACATGGAAACTGTATCATGAGGTTTTCAAGGTGATGGAACTAGTTGGAATGATCACTAAGGCTCCATCTCAACACTTAGTATGCACATTCCACCCTAATGGAGATGTTCTTGAAGAGCTATAAAAATATCTTAAGCTAGTCAATGAAGGGGATGCAAAAATAGTGCAGTGAAGCCCTAGTAAATTGAAATTTTCTTTGTATGCATGCATCTAATAACCATTAGACTTAGGCTTATCATGGATGCCATAGAGGCTCCATTTGTAAGTTCCCAATATCAAATGTGAGCCTTTGGGCCATTAGGTAGGATAAGCTAAACATATACTCTATTCTAAATGTTATGAACTATATATTATATTCTTAAACTTGGTTAATGATGAAGATTACTACCTTAAGATATAATGTGTTTGGTTTATACATATATTTTATTGATGTTAGGATGATTAATTGATATAATGTCATAATCTTAATACTTTTCCATTAATTAGGGTATATGGGTTCTTCTGGGTTGCATCTTTACAGGAGTCCCTATAATAGATGATGACATCATCATAAATTTATTGAGAGTATGAGTATAGATCTTGTAACAAGCATTCCTATCCTTGCTAGAAATTCAATCCTAGTATGGGTATTTGAATTGAAGTATTCCCTTATCCCTTCAAACACCTATATAATGATAGGATTAGATTATCAAAGGCTTGCACCCATATGACTTTAGGACTATGATATGCCTATTTTTCACACCCCCTCATTTTTTCTAAAACTAATAATTTTATGCCATAGAGATGACTCAGTCATAAAACTGTGTTAGGGACCTAGTCAATTAGTAGTATATTTGAATGCATATTTTCAATTATAAATTGATGATAATTGGTTTATGAATTCATGTTTATATTTTAAGTGGTTTTGAAAAGCATGAATGGATAAATGAATAAATTGTGCATATGTATTTATCACTATGAATGTTTATGATCAATCATTTTGTTTTCAGTTGATTCATGATCAGATTAAAATACAACATTTTCATTTTGAAATAGGGACACTTTAATGGTTGAAATCATTATATGATTTTCATATCTACATTGATCTTTGGCTGAATATTATATAAATTTTAGATCAATTTTAATTTGGTAATATGAATAGTTTATGGTGACTAATTTGGTATTATCATTTTCACTGGCAATGTGAAATTTGGTTTGATTTTGATAAGAATGGTATATAAATTGGTTATAATGATAACCCTACTAGTTTTATTTCTAAATGTGAGTATATAGATGGATTTATCATAATTGTCACAATTTGAGAAAGCAATGTATTTATGGTTTTCAAATCAAATACATCATTTGATTTATTATGAACTTTTGAAATTTGATTATAATCATCATATGAATTCATCAGTTTAGTTTCATATAGTATTTAGTGTTAGTATAGTAACATTTTGAAAATGTTTACATGATTGAAGTTAGTTTTATTCTTGGATTAATTATTTTTTAAGGTTTTTAAAGGATCTTAAAGTTATAAATTCAAGGTCCTTATTTGTCTAAGGCTCCTAATTTAAACTTTATTTAGCCTAAATTCTAAGGTAATATGATTATTATCTTTTAAAATCCTAATAGTCTTGAGACTTATGGTTTTAAAGGTTCTAACCTAAGGTCATTTATTCTAAGTTTTACGATAATATAACTATTGGGCCATGGTGATTTCTAATGTTATTAACCTAAGTATATGTCTTGAGGCATATATTTCAAAGGGTATAAAGGTTAGTGATTTTGAAAGGTAATATGTATGACTTTGTTTCAAGTCATGAGCTTTGTATGACATAGGATGTTTTGTTTGGTGAGTTGGAATTTGAGTTGGTGGTTTCATAGCTTACAAGTTGTCAAAGTAATTTAATGTGAACCAAGATTGATGCTTCAAGATCATGCTAATATTTTTGGTGGTTTGATAATTAAATATAAGGTGTACATTCCTCAAATGTTATAAATTGGTAAAGGGTTTAGTAGTTGATTTAGTGATTGCTAAGTTTGATAAATTGCTAACCTATTTGGTGAATTATTAAGTACTAGCATTAATTTTGAAGAGCCAATGAAGATTGGGCATGTCATCATGGTAGTTAAGATGAGGGATGGTGATTACAAATAGATTGGTTTTCTTTGTTTTAGTCATTTTTGGAAGCTTGTTTGTAGAAGCATCACTCTATCAATTTAGTTTTTAAAGTTGTAGACAAGATTTTTGAATGGGAAGCTTTAAAAAAAGCACATCCAGGTATGCAATGAATGAGTTTTGAGAAGTATTTATGGTGGTTTTGAATATATTTTTAGTTACATGGAAAACAAAAGAATTCTAGTCTACATGGGATAAATTTTGTTTGATAGGTCTATGTATGCATGTTTTGGAAGTTGAATGAACTCATAGTTAATGGTTGAATATATTGTTTCTTTGCATATATATTGATAAGAAATGGAGTTAATCTTTGGTATATTATTGATGAAATATGAGAATGGAATATCTTAGTTCACCAGTTTGTTTCAAGTATGGTTTTCTTGAATACCTTGAGACTTTCCTTCTTCAAACATGTATGCTGGTATTATTTTTGTGAGTAATATATATTGATGTTTCAAACATACCTTTAGTTTCAAATACTTGGCTAAGATTTTGGATTTAAGAAGATTTTAAATATTGGGTAGTGAAGTATCATATACTTTGGGTTTTTTGTAAAATGAACTCTATTTGTTTGTTTTATAAATATTTAGAAAACTTAAATAGGTTACTAGTCTATCCTAAAAGGGTGATAAAAAGGGGAGTTAGGTTCGAGCATGCAAATATATTTTCAATTGTAGCTTTGTCATTTTTGTGTATTATGGGTTTTAAAATAAAGATTTTATAGAAATATTATATGGATAAAATATGATTTCTATAAAAATAATGGAGGTTGTTGCATGCATCTCAATTTTTTATTTTTGATGACTTTTTGTTAGCATACTACAATGAATTTTTAGTATTTTGAAACCATAGTTTGTATATGTTGGGGTTTTTAAAGTGAATTATTGGAAAATCTTGCATGTTAAGTTTAGAAATATAGCATGATGAACTCAAAAATTATGGAAGTTTGTCTTGGTTTGCGTATCACTTTTCAGGTTTTGTAAAGGTTTAAATATTTTGGAAATGTTTTAGGTTTTTCTAGTTTTTAGAAATAAAATAAAAAGAAAAAATAAGTTATTTTTTGGTTTCATAGAAGATATATTTGAAATTTCAATATTTAGTTTCAAACCTTTATTGTCTTAATATTGTATTGTGATATGGTTTGAATACATCAATTTATGTAGTGGAGCCTTATGGCAAAGATTATGATATAAGGTTTTTACACATAATGTTTAAATGGTTATTGGTTAGCCATGATATAGAGAAGTGGTTTGAACATAAATGTGACTATATTTTGGTATGTTGAATCCATAACTTCATGCACTAGTTTGAGTTTCAAATTTTTACTTTGAAGGATAAATCTACATTTGAAAGTATAGTAGGCTAAAATCCAAAAATAATGAAGTTACTTCTAGATTTGCATCTCACTTTTGAAGTTCTAGGGTTTATTTTGAAGTTAGATGTTAAAATAATGGTTATATGAAGAACTGTGATAAATTGTTTCAAAATAGCTATGTCAAATCTTTTATATTTAAAGGGTCCTATTGATTCCTATTGAAATTTATTTTTTTCTAAAAAAGGAATATATAGAGAAACTCTAAGTTGGTTGTTTATACTTTAGATGGAGATAATAATGTTTGTTATGATATCTTTTTGCAAATATTTTTGAAGTGATTGAAATTTGATACTTAGAATGGTTTTTATGGAGATCTAAGTATAATTATTTTCATCAAGGTTTGATTGATAAAATGAAATATTATGATAATATTTCAAAATATTGAATATTTATATCAATTAGAGACATTATAGTTGTAAGAAAACTATAAGTTGGAAAGATGAGTTATTATTCAAAGTTTATATTTGATAATTTAGTCTCTTATTTGGTTTTGAAGTAAGTTATGCAGTTACCATTTGAAAAATATATGCCACAAACATGACTAAATTGGTTCAAGAATTTATGCAAGTTTGATTTGTCAAAGATATATATATATATATATATATATGGAATTATATTCACAGTGAAAACAAAATTCAAAGGAATATAGTAGAATATTGTGAGAATAAAATTATGATAATATAATTTTATTTTAAACTTTCAAATAAGTTTTTAAGGGGGTATTTTTTATGAATCAAGCAAAATATTATAGTGTTGATTGATACAGTTGGAACAATTTAGTTTGTATAGTCAAAATTAGTTCAGAGATTTTGTTGATATGTGACTATATGTTTAATATATAGTTTGGTTTCTTATTGAATGAATGCATGTTGATTTTCAATCATCATAATCAGTTTTCTTTGAATATATTTCAATATTTAGGATGTATAGATGGGATCAACCTAGATCAAGTAGAAGTAATGATAACAAATGCTGGAGTCAAAATTCAAATAATATAAATTAGTAGTACCTGAATAGAAATTTTACAAGGGGTGGTTTTAGGGTTAGGAGATTTAGCCCTAGATTTAATAGAGGTGTTAGGATGTCTATCCATTTTGATGTTAATAATACTAATTTTTGAAATGTTTTGAATAATTTACCTTTTAAACCTATAAAACATAGGGGTAATAGGGGATTTCATGGCCATAGATTTGATGTTAGGACTCCTCACAGTATTTATTCTCACCATTTACAAATTAATCCACATCGTTTGTCAATATAGTCACCTATTATAGAAAGAATTTAGCCTGTTAGTGAGCCTCACCCTATTAATGAAGCCACTCAGTTTGATGTTGAAGTTTCCCATGCCAAAAACATTGTTAATCTTTCCCTACCTTTAGTTTTTAATGAGCCTTCATCTTCTTAGAAGGATCCATTATTAGGGTGCAAAAAATTAAGTTTAAAGAAGCTTATTTCAGCTGGCAAGAAAACTAGTTTACAAATCCATCCAACTACTTCAGATAAATGATTAGACAATCAAAATGACATAGATACTCTAGTTGAGGTCAAAGTTATCAAATCGATTAAGCTAGAGATAGATGATCCCTCAACTAACTCAAGAATGAATTTGGTTTACCTCCTAGAAGTTGAGATGGAGTATAATGAATGTGTCAATGAGTAAAGGAAGCTAGTGATTAAATTTATTTTTGATTATGATGATTATTAGATGTCATCTAGATAAAATTTTATTTTTAAATTGAATTTTAGTTGGAAAATTTTTATACTTTCAGTTTTGATACTTTAATTTTTAGATTTTGATATTTTTTATGATAATATTTTGGAAAGTATAGTAGATTTTAGTTTTGTGATATATATATATATATATATATATGCTTAAATTAATTTTGGAATATGTATTATAGTTTTAATATTAAAAAAAAAACTTTGATTTTTTTATTTATTGATTGATATATGTTATTCTATTTTATTATTAATTTATTAGGGTCCCCACTTGTTAGAAGTACCTAATCTATATTCAAATATTTGATCCATTAAGACTTTTAATTCTTAATTAAATTTTAACTAACTGATTATATTAATTAACTTTTACAAATTCAATTGATTAAAGTAAACTAATAACTAACTAAGGTTAGTTATAACTTATTTTTCAACTAAGTTTGAATCATAAAAGGATATCAAAGATTCATTTGAAGAGGAGGAACAACACAGGTATTGAAGACATACACATTGTGAAGTCAATCATATATGTATCTTTTCTATGTAACATCTCTGAGATAACATGACTTTTGCAAATGGACCTAATAATACTTTCTCTGATGGTTGAGTAATTGCTTAGGCAACACAGGTATATCTAGTTTTATTTTATCATCTATAACATATTATCTGAAGCTTGTCAAGTTTAACATCTTTTAATGATTATTATTTGAATTTCTATGCGTAGAATCCAAGTATTCAACCTAAATAATGATGAAAACTTCACTTTTTATGACATTTCATTGATCTATTTTGATTGTAAAAGTTGTCTCTTGAGATATTTGTAAAGAAAGATATTGGTTTCTCAAATAAAATCTATCTATTTTTTTAAGACGACTCTCTCTTTTGAGACTCGCATTTTCCTATGTTATACTTTATATTGACTTTGATTTTAATATAGTCTAATCTATTTTAGATTAATCTTTAATTAATATAATTTTCCTTTCTATTTCCTTAGTTTGTCTTTTAAGTTTGTTTAGTTTATTGTTTACTTCTATTTTTTTAAAATTACTTTCTTAGATTGTTCTCCTTGTTTATTTTATTAAAGTTCGATTATTTTCTTTGATTAGTTATTTGTTATATTTTAGATTCAATTTTAGATAATTTCTTAGACTTTATTAGATTTCATATTTGTTATTTATAAGTTTAGTCTTAGTTTATATTGTCTATTAGACTTAGTTTGATTTTAGATTAGATAGTTTATTATATTTAATTTAGATTAGTTTAAGTTCTTAGTCTTTAATTTTATTCTTATTTAGTTTACTTAGTTGTTTACCTTGTTTCTTTTGGTAGTTGGTTATCTTTCTCTTTTTTGTTTGCTTTATGTTTATTGCTTTAATTTATTGGTTATTGTTTGTGATGTCTCTTATGTGTTAAGTTTCATTGATTTCTTGCTTGATTGAAGATATGTTTATCTTGATTTATCATAAATCTGATTGACCTATATTTTTGATTTATTATCTTGAGATTACTTAAAAGATATTACATTAGAAAAGCAAGATATTACTTTGAAATATATAATATTATTGATTCAAATTTCTTTCTTCAAGAGATTATTTTATCCATAGACCTTTTGTATCAGATAGGATAGATTACACATTCATATCTAAATTGATTCTGATGAAGTGGATTTTTTAAATTATAATGGAATATGTTACAATTGATAACTTATTTATTATTTATCAGAACATTTAAAAAATACCTCATATCTTTAGGATCATAATTGAACCTTTAAAACCTTACTATTAGACTGGTATGACTCCAACTTAACCTTCATGATAGATTAAAAGGTTGATTAGTTGATGATACCATTGTCATCATCAATAAATTTAGCAACTCTACTAGAAAAAATTACATAAATCTTATTTGTTTAAAATTTTGTTTTCTTCTTGCTCATCTTACTTAGAGGATAGCCTCCTATTATTCAGCCTAGAATTGATATTGTTGATGATCAAGTTAATGTTTCTTCCAATCTAATACATTATGCATTGTATAATCATCCTCATAATCTTTAGCATATTATTGAAGTCATAAACAAAGAAGAAGAAGAAGAAGAAATAATAGAATTTGAAATAGATTGGTATTCTAACCTTTTAAAACTCAACAAGATATTTTAAATATAAATAGATGAATTCAAAAAGATAGAGCTAGAGTTTTAGCTACTAATCCTAGGCCTAAAACTTGTTTTATTTGTAATTCTTTTCTTTTTATCTAATTTTGCCCTCTAAATCCAATAATATAAATCTAGAATTAAATTAGTTAAATCAGGTTTAAAAAAATAGCCAATTCAAGTAGAGGAGATTGTTGAAGCTTTCAATAGGATATCAAGTAGAAGTGAGGGTAGAAGACTTGATTCATAGACTACAAGATAATAGAGATCAGAATGATCTCACTAAAAGTGAAGATTAAGTTGAAGCTAAAGAAGAATAGTATATAGTTGTAACTGTATGGATTTCTACAAATCCAATTAATATTAGAAATCATCCTAGTAAGTTACCTTTTCTTAAAGGGTTAAATATACCAAAAAAATTTGGTGCTCTCATAGAATCTTAGGAAGATCATTTAGAAGCGTTTAGATTAGTTTGCACTACTCTTTGTATAATAAGTGAAAAGATTTTTTTAAGAGTTTTTGCTTAAACATTTGAAGGGAAAGATTACCAAACATTTATGAGTTTACCTGCCAAAGTGATCAACACATGAAAAAATATTTAAGAATAGCTAGAATTATCTTTTAGGAAATCTAAAGAAGACTTTGACCTAGTCAATGAGGTTATGAATTTTTCTCTTGATCAAGGAGAGACCATTTATTATTTCATTATTAGATTCACTAAGTTACGTCAAAAGATCCCTCATGATCTTAGACCTTCTAAAAAGTTATCTAGACTTTATTTTTATAATGATTTACCCTAAAATATAAAATGGCCTTAAAGGATAGGGATATCATAGAATATGATGAAACTTTAACATTTTTTATTGAATATGAAAATAAACTTAAACGTATTATATTTAAAGATAGATCTTCTACAGGTCTAAATTTAGATAATACAAAAAATATAAAATCTATTTAAGATTTAAGAAATGAGTTGGTTGTTGTTAAAAGATAGTTAAATGATAAACCTCTTCATCTAATAGAAAAAATACTGAAAGTAAAAAATTACACATTTCTTATTACTGTAATGTATGTGAATTGGATCATAATCCAAATTCATGTGTTGTTGTTCACAAGTTTAAAAAAAAAATTCAAGGAAAAGATCTTATATCTGAAGATCTAAAATACAACATAAACATGTGTGCTCTTGATGATCCATTGGAAAATGAAAATATTTACGTTGTGAATACTAGAAATAAAGATTATAGTTCTTATCAGAATAATAAAATAATAAATAAATATTATTATTATAATGATAAATAAATTTTTTTTTGAATAATGTTTCAAGTAGTTCAATTGATAATATTGCTCAAAATATTATTTTATCAACTAGTTATAATAATAATCAATATCAGCATTATAAGCCTAAAATTTTTAGACAAACTAATGCTAAAACTTATAATATAATTGATGATTTATTTACAATCAAAGTTGGATTCTCATTATTATAGGTAGCTATCCTTTTAGGATAGCTTGATAAAATCAATGAAATTGTTAAGAATCTTAAAATTGATGTAGGCTTATAAGAAGGCAATAATGAACAATCAACTATTTATGCTCAAAGTTGTGATCCTTCTATAGATTATATACCTCTTTTTTATGTTATAGTTAAAATTGATGATAAGATAATCCATAATTATATCTTATATATAGGTGCTTTGAAGAATATAATGCTTAAATTCATTGTAGACCACTTAGGCATATCTTATGAAACTAGCAATAAGAAACTTACTATATTTGATTCTAGACAAACTAAAAGTTGTGGTAAGTTTCATGATATAATCATTAAGATTGCTCAAGATGAAAGAATTAGATGCATGACTAATATCCAAGTTTTAGATACTTTTAGTAATTACACTATGTTTCTAAGTAAAGATTAGTCAAAAGTGACTGGTGCTTTTATTGAAAAATATATCACATGAGTTCTTGTTAGTAATGAAATTGCTTTCATTAAAAAAAAAAAGATTGGTCCAATGCACATATAGAGTCATCCACTTCTTCCAATATTTATTATGTTGAGATACGAATTGGAACTTATGAATTATTGAATTTAGATGAACTAGAAAATCAGCATGAGGAATTCTTTAAAAGAAATATATTATGGTTAATTTATTTTGATAGAGCTTGTTCTCAACAAGGTAATGGTGTTGGGATTTGTCTATTTTCTCCTATTGCTAAATTTTTTTATTATACTTTCAAATTATAATACTACAAATATGAATAATACTACAAATTTGAAGCTTTATGTTTAGGTTTGAAAACAAAAATAGAAATTAACATTAAACATTTAAAAATCTTTAGATATTCTGAATTGAGTGTTAGACAAGTTCAAAAATTTTATAAAATCAATCAAACTTGTCTACATAATTATACACAAAATGTTTGGTCTTTACTTGATCATTTTTAGGCCTTTAATATCACTCATATTCTTAGAGAATTTAATATTAGAGAAGATAAGCTTGTTGTTTCTACAGCTAATCCAACTCTAAGTGAAAGTGAACCTACCACAAATTTTTCTTATGCAAAAAATTTTTGACCCAAAATTCCTAATTTAAATGATAATTGACCTATTTTTAGTTGTGATAAATATATAGATTCTTTTATTAAGGATAATTATTTTGATCATGATGATTATGTGCTAAATTATGAAGATTCTTTACAATTAATTACTAACAAATTGCCTACTAGTTTAGTAAGTTTGAAATCTACGTTTCCACCTAACGATCAACCCAAAAAAATTTGAACGGAAGAACCCTCTTAGAGAATCATAGGTGAGACTATTCCTATCAACTTAGGTATTGAAGAGGATCCAAAATATGTTTATCTAGGAATCTAAGTTATTACAAGCAAGAAGGTTGAATTCATTAAGTTATTTAAAAAATTCATTGATGTTTTTTCTTGGTCATATAAAGATCTTAAATATTATGATACTAAAATTATTAAACATGATATACCTATAAAACCTAGTATTAAACCTATAAGGCAAAAAATACAAAGAATTAGTCCTTTGTTAGAGGACACCATTAATAAAGAGCTAAATAAAATGTTTGATGTTGGTGTTATTTTCTCTATAAAATATTTTAAATGGATAGCTAATCTAGTGTTGGTTAAGAAGAAAAATGGTGATATTAGATTATGTGTTAATTTTAAATATTTGAATAAAGTTATTGTAAAGGATAATTTTCCTCTACCAAGTATAGATCAGATTTTACAAGTTACAGGATAAAAAATGATGTCATTATTAGATAGATTTTTCGGTTATAATATTTTTTTTGTAAATTATAAAGATAGACATAAGATTAATTTTACTACTCATAGAGGGAGTTTTGCTTATAGCAAAATGCTTTTTAGATTAATGAATGCAGGAGCTACTTTTCAAAGAGCTACACATGTTACTTTTGATGACTTGTTTGGCATTATTATTCAAGTTTATTTAGATGATTTCATAATTAAATTTAAAAAAAAAGAATTTAGATCGTCTTTGTGAAGTTTTCACAAGATGTAAAAAGTATGGTATTTCTTTGAATCTAAAGAAATAAAATTTTGGTGTTATCAAAGGTAAGTTTTTAGGACATATTATTTCTAAGGATGACATTTCTATAGATCTCAAATGCATTAAAGCTATTAAAGAGTTACCTCCTCCCAAAGATCATTCTAGTTTAAGGTTTTTCTTTGGTAAAATAAACTTTGTTAGGAAATTCATATCAAATTTTGCTAGTAAGTTTAATCCTTTGTAATTATTGATTAAGAAAGATAAAATTTATGCTTGAGATGAAAGTGTTGATTTAGCATTTAATAATGTTAAAAATATCATTGCAGGTGCTCCAGTTTTTGCTAAACTTTATTTAAAGAAAGCATTCATTCTTTATGTTAATGCTACCAAAAAAGCCATTAGATCTGTAATCACTCAAGAATTTGAAAATAATGATGAAAAATGAATTGATTAAATGAGTCAATTTTTAGAAGATGCTAAAACTAGGTACCCTCTTATTGAAAAATTTGTTTTCTCATTAGTTTTCTCTTTGATTAAATTTTATTATTTGTTGATCAAAAATAAAGTTTTTTTATGATCTAACATTCCTATTTTATCTTATCTTTTAAAACAACCAACCATTCAAGTAAGGCTTGCTAAGTAGATTTTATGTATTTAATAATCTGATCTTGAATTCAAAACTTCAAAAATAATTAAAGGTAATGACTTTGAAAAAATTTAGATGAAAATGATTCTTCAGATATTAATATTTTGGTTTTGTGAGTTGATGATAATTTAAATATAAATCCTCATTTAAAGACCATAAAAAAATTAATTTAAAAAAAAAATTAAATTTGGTCTAGAGATGAATGAATAGGATTGTATGTTGGTTGAAGATAATTGGTACCATGATTTAGTACTTTATTTTTAAAATCAGGCTTATCCAAATAATTTTGATAAAAAAAAAGATGATCTTTACGGTTAAAATATTTAAATTTATATTTATTAATTTTTTTTTTCTTTTATCAAAATAGGGATGAAGTTTTACTGAGATGACTTACACATGATCAAACTCAAAAAATTATTAAAGGCTATCATAAAGGAAATTATGGTGGACATTATGCTACAAAAACCACTATTTATAAGATTTTAAAAGTAGATTTTTATTGGCCTACTCTATTTCAAGATGCTTATAAGTTAATTCATTGTTATATGCCATGTCTGTGGATCTAGGAATTTGACTCAAGAGAGGATGGTTGGTATGGTGTTAGTTCCAAAATGAAAACAAAATGAAAGAAACACACTAATAGCATAACCTCTCTAGGCCTAGACATTAGAGAGAGCTTGGTTAACAAAAACAAATGACAAGCTTAAATAAAAAGTAAGGAATAAAATACAAGAATTCCTTCACCTTCCTTGGATGCTCCAAATGCCTTTTTAGTAGTGGCTTGCTCAATTTTATGCTTATAAAGTCCTTGGCAATTGAATCTTTGCTACCTCCATCCCTCCTTGGCACCTTGTGGCTTTGGTTGGGCTTAGCTTGGATTCAATTTGACATGGTAACACTAGTTTCATGAAGCTTTTAGAACCAATCTTGCATTATAACTTTACATTCTCAATTATTTTAAATGATGTGGTAAGGCCTCCTATTTATATATTTTTGCAAATGTTTAAAATAAACCTGTACCATCTATCCTAAGATTGAAATGTGTGGTTAACGATTAATTTAATTTTTGGAATTAAGTTTGTAATTATCCTTATCATGACATTGGAAGAAGGGGCAATTAAGATTCATGGAGGGCATCATGGTAGGCATGGAGGGCATGAATCCTGATATTTGTGGCATTTATGGCCTAAAGATGCCTTCCCAAGAAATGAGGTCACTTGATGATGTAGATATTCAATATTCATTTCTAAAAATAAGTTTTCAACAAGTTTCCATGGAATTATTAATTATGTCTTGATTTGGATTAATTAACTCTTAATAATGATTAAGAACTTTATGTACAAATTACTCAAATTGATTAGAATGCCTTGTTATTGGTCCAAAATTTGATTGGATTACAATTGAAATGTGATGTCAGATACGTTGAAACTGTTATCCCATTTAGGATGTTACCAATACCAAATAACAAAAGCATGCATCTTGTGCTAGAGATTTGATAGGAAAGAGCAATCTAGAGCACCCAAGTATAAATTTAACATTTTGACTCAGAATAATCTGATCAAAGTTAGTTGGCCCATAAATTACATTACCTCATTAAGGGATACTCTGGCCAAAATCAGCACTTAAATATGTTAGTTTCATGTCATTTAGTGTGTTTTAATATTTTTATGCCAAATTATGCATTTTAGGTGGAAATTAATCAAAAGCCTAGTTGAAGGTTATCAATGGTCAAATTTAGGTGTCTATAATTTGCCCTTATTTTGGAAGGCATTGTAAGTTATAAGCATAGTAACATCTTCTCAAAGAATAAAAAGGTCTTATATGCCTATAAGTTTAATGATGATAAAATAACTATATGATGCCCCCTCGAGGGAACAGTTGGCACAAGTAGGTCAAAAAATGGTCCCTCAAAAAAAAAAGTGAAATGAGAGAACCAAAGGAAGGAAAGATGATGGGGTGAAAACACAATCATATTGAAAAAGTATTCAAAATCATTAAGAATGCAAGTGGGATGGTGTGCAATGGTTTACATAAAGGTGGTTATAACCATTCTACCCTGATAGTGGTAATGTGGTATAATAACACAATGATTTGCCCAAATGTGGTTATAATCATTAAGAAGATGGAACTTCCCCATTAGGATAAACAAACAAGATAACAACAGGCCCCTGTATAGGTAGAAAAAGTAAAGTGGTGACAACATAATGATTTGCCCAAAGGTGGTTATAATCATTGATAAATTTAGGTGGGATGGTGTGCAATGATTTTCACATAGGTGGTTATAATCATTGGACCCCAATTATGGAAAAAATGATAAACTTGGTTGAGGATGATGATAACGTAACACAGAGGGTAATGATGAATTGGAACAACCTACTAGTAGGGAGATGCTTGTTAAAACTAATAAAGATTAAAATTATTTCAATTTAATTACTCTATTTGAGATATGATTATGATAGAATCAAGATGTTAGTACCAAAGAGATGCCACCATTTATGAATAGACTTTTTGAATCTTAGTTTTGTTATAGCACATGTCAGTAGACATCATGGTATAATATCATGAATACTTGGTTGAAATATGCATGAGGACTGACTCCTGTAATCCAATTCTCAATAGAAAACAATGCACCAATGATAGAAACCATGATGACAAGGTAAACATATGAATATTGATGGATTCAAGTATAGGTGCATATAAGGAATCAACTAATAAATGAACATAAATTGAATCAAGGCAATAGTACTTAAATCAAACAAACAAGCACACAAATAAAACAATAAAGAAGCAAATAAAGAAACACTCAATAGAAACCATACAAACATTACCCCTATAAATAGGTGATAACTTAACAAATGAAAAAAATAGGGGAAAAGAATAAAAAGAAGAGGGTGGCTGAGTTGTCTCCATATGTACTAGGCAAGTGGACACTGCCTACATAGTTCCATGGATGTAATATCTAATAAAAAACTTTGGGCCAAATGTAGTTCTCCCAAGGAAATAGAAAGAATGTGATAACTAAGGAAAACAAATAGAATGGATGTGATAGAATAATAAGAATGGTCTAGAAAAATGGAAAGTGCATGAGAGAAAAGGGCCAGAAAGGATGGGGAAACTAAATGATAAGTGATTTGCTTGTAACTTAGGAAGGGTTCCCAGAATGCTTAAGGAAAAAAAGTGGTCAATGTTTTTGTTCTTGTCTAATAATTTTTCAAATGTTTTTGGAATTTTTTGAAGTATCTCAACTTGATCAAGAATGATGAGACACTAAATGGTTCAAGCTCAAAAAATGGTGAGAGCATTTAAACTAAGGTTGCTTGTAAAATAGTGAGAGCATTCAAATTTAGGTTACTCATAAAATGGTGAGAGTGTGGCTTAGGTTGCTCATAAAATGGTGAGAACATGGCTTAGGTTCCTAAAAAAATGGTGAGAGCATGGCTTAGGTTTCTTATAAAATGGTGAGAGTGTGGTTTAGGGTGACTGAGCTAACCTCAACAAGTATCGAGTACTACCTACATAGTCCTAAAATAGGACCTCAAGTCTGTGTAGTTCCACCCTTACAGCAGAGGAATTTGACTAGTGTAGCAGTCAATTTAAACAAAATAGGTATAGTTGGTAAAAAGTCATAGTACAACATAGGAAGTGGCAAGTTGGTACATCAAGGCTTAATGTTTCCCTTAGTTTTCCCATAGGCATTTATAACTAAGACACAATGACATAGATCAATGGTACTAATTTTCCCAAAGGTGGTTATAATTAGTAGCAAGACCAGTGGTAAGAAAGGAATAACAAATGAAAGATGTAACTACCAAAACTTTTGTCACACTATCTCAAAATATATTCTCTTTTTAAAGTACTTGAACCAACTGATAAAATTGATCAAATACCTTGATGCTAAAATTGAGTAATGAATATCAAAAACCAAGGTCAAATGGGCTAGGCTTTATAACACACTGGGTTGATAGAATGGAAGCAAAAAGTGGATACTATGAAGAGATAGATAAGGATGGTATTTGTACAAAGAAAAATAGTGATAAAATGGTATAATTGAAATGGTCCTTATAGGAAATACACATTAGCATTCAAACATAGTACCACTTGAGATGAATAATATTCATCGGCCCAAGAAGTTCATCTCTATCTGGTGTGGCAAGCCTGCATGTTCCTGATCCATAATCTACAGTGATGATGAAAGGACATATCTAGTTTAGCTTGAATTTTCCTTTGTACTTTTTCTCAACCATGGTATTTTTTTGGTTTTTTTTAAGAACAAGATCACCAAGTTCAAATGTTTTATACTTAACACATCAATTATAGTAGCCTTTGAGTTGGTTATGATATGCTTGAAGATTGGTGACTATAGTTGTACATTTCTCATCAAGTAGGTCCAGCTCTTGTAGGTGAGCTACTTGATAGTCATGATCATCTAGGACATACTTGAAAGAGATGCATAGTGAAGGTAATTCGACCTCAATGGGAAGGATGGCTTCAGTACCATAAACAAATGAGTATGGAGTGGCTCCCATGGGGGTATGATAATTGGTATGGTATGCCCAAAGGCTAGGTAATATTTGTAAGTGATAATCACAATCGGTATCATTGAAAATCTTTTTGAGAAGATTGACAATGGTTTTTTTGGATGCCTCAGCTTGGCCATTACCTTGAGAGTAATATGTTGTAGAAAAATATTGTGTGATGTTGTATTCAGTACATAACTGGTATACATCCTTATTCTTAAATGATCCTCCATTATCAAATATAATATTATCAGATATAATGTCAAATGGGATATTGTAGTAGCAAATGACATGGTTGAAAATGAATTTAGAAATTTACTTTCTAGTCATGTAAGTGAGGGGTATAGCTTCAACCCACTTAGTGAAATATTTGGTAGTGATAAGGATATATTTATGGACATTATATGAAGTGGGGTTAATCTTCCTAATGAGGTCAAGTCTCCATGTAGAAAATGGCCATGGTGTCAACATTGGTTTTAGAGTTTTTGCTAGAGCATGAATCAGATTGGCATGCCATTGAAATTTATCACACTTTTTTACATATGTAGTGGCATCTACATCCATTGTGGGCTAATAATAACTAGTACATAAGAGATTTTTGGATAGGACTACCCCACTAGAGTGATCTCCACATACTCCTTTGTGAACTTCTCTTAATGCTAGTGTAGACTCTACCAAAATTAAATAATGAAGCATAGTTCCATCAAAACTATGATGGTAAAGGGTGATCCAAGTATATTGTAACGAGTGGAATGATGAATGAAGGCTTTGGTTTATTTTTGAGATAGGTTAGGTGGAAAAACTTGGTCATGAAGGTAGTTATAAAGGTCTGAGTAACAGATAGAATTAGGACCAACAATATCACAAATCATGGTAAAATTTGAAGGTTTATGAGTTGGTGTTGACAAATTCTTAATGAGGAATTGATACTCTCTAGCTTTATCTATTTATTGAATCAAATATCCAATAGTAACCATGGCATATGTAGTTCTATTAATAGCCTTTGGCATGTAGTCAAACTAAATATTTGTAATTTGTTACTTAAGAGTGTCGACCATGGCTTTATAAGGAACTACCTTGTCATCTTTGGTCTAAAAATGATCTATGACCTGATTGATGATTAATTAAGAATCACCATAAACTTGAATATGAGATATATTCCAATGCACTACTTATCAAAGTCCTATAACAAATGCTTCATACTTAGCCATGTTGTTTGTATAAGGAAAGATAATTCTAAATGATTTAGGGATTAGATCCCCCTATGGTGTAATAAACAATAAGCCTGCCCCCGATCCATGTGTAGTAAATGAACCATCAAAATATAGTTTTTAGGACTACTCCTCAAGGGGTGCATCAATGAGGGTCATTATGGATTCATCAAGAAATTAAAATGTGAGTGGATGTTTGTCTGTGAGAGATGCTTTATCAACTTGATCCAGAAGAACTTGTCCTTTGATTTCCTTTTGATTGGCATACTCTATGTCAAACTCACTGAGAAGCATGATCCATTTAGCCATTCTACCTTGTAAAGTTGTTTTAGATAGTAGATACTTGAGCAGATCTACTTTTGAAATGACCATGGTCTTATTATTCAGCATGTAATGGTGCAGTTTCTAAGTTGTGAAGACCATGGCTAGATAAGCTTTTTCAATAGGTGCATAGTTATGTTCATATGTAACCAAGGTATGGCTTAGGTAGTATACGGCATGTTCCTTTCCATTATCATCATGTTGAGCTAAGAGTTCCCCCAGAGCATGGTCAGTAGTTGATAAGTATAACAAGAATGGATTTTTTGGCATAAAAGGTAATAAAATAGGTGGATTAACAAGATTGTCTTTGAGCTATTGAAAAGCTATTTGGCAATGATCATCCCAGTGAAATGCAACTCCCTTCTTCAAAAGGTGTGTAAATGGATGGCACTTGTCTGTTAATTGAGAGATGAAGCATCAAATGGATTAGATCTTACCCTGTAAATTATAGAATTGCTTTAAATTAGTTAGTGGCAACATCTCAGTTATAGCATGGACTTTAGCCAAATTGAATTCAATACCTCTATGAGACATGATGAAGCCAAGTAGTTTGCTTGAAGTTACACCAAACACACATTTCTTTAGATTGAGTCTAACTTTTTACTCCTTTAATCTTTCAAATATTTTACACAGCACTGTTGGATGGTCAACCCTAGTTTTGGATTTTCCTAATATGTCATTGACATAGTCTTCAATAATATCATGTATCATATAGTGGAATATGACAATCATGGCCCTTTGATATGTAGCTCCATCATTCTTAAGGCCAAATGGCATTACTTAATAACAAAATGTTCCCCATGGAGTGGTGAATGTTGTTTTATGTTGGTCTTTTAGTGTTATTCTAATCTGGTTGTATCCTAAAAATCCATCCATGAGTGAAAGTATTCCATAACTATCCATGGAGTCAATGATCATGTCAATATTAGGCAATGGAAAATAATCTTTAGGACAAACTTTGTTGATGTCTTCAAAAATAGTATAGATCCTATTCCCTTTAGGATTTTTACTAACAGGTACCACATTAGAGATCCATTCTGAGTAGTCAACGGATCAGATACATCCTACTTCTAAGAGTTTTTCCAACTCTTTCTTTACCAATATAATAATGTGAGGATGCATCTTACATAGCTTTTGTTTTACAGATTTGGCATTAGGATTAACTATAAGGTGGTGTAGAACCAAGGTGGGGTCTAAACCTGGCATGTCATAATAGGCCCATGCAAATATATCTATAAATTCTCTCAAAAGAGATATAAAGATGTCACATTCTTCCTCAATGAGGGATGCTCCTAATTTTAACCATTTTAGGTCTAATGGAGTTCTGATATTTACCTCTATTGTATCTTTGACTAGAAGGGTTGAACCATCTTCTAGGATAGTATGCAATGACTTGAATTATTGAATTATGTTAGGGTCCTCCATTAGGACTTGCTCTTTAACTTCTCCTAAGCGTGATGAATTTGAGTCCCCTAATGGGAGATCTAGTCATGTAACAAAAATAGTTATAAATTCTTGAGTAATTTGATCAAAACTTATTATTACTCAAAACTAAAATCAAATCCATAGGCAAGTTCATCATTGGTGGTTTCCTAGTCTAAATTTGAAGAAAAATGAACACCCTCATCTAATGGCTCCTAAAATAGGCTTTCACCACTAGAATGGCCTTTATCTTTACTTTTTCTTTGGTCAAAAAGTACCTTAAAGAGGTTTTCACTTTGGGACCTCAATTTTTTACTTATTTATTTTTGGCTAAGGGTGTTCACTTGCTCTCCAAAATAGGATACAAGATCTAATGTGATTGAGAATCCTAATTTGTGATCTCCCAACAAAACATTGTCTCTAAAGCCTAAAAAATCACAACATGCCTCATCATTTTGGAACTCATCAATCGATAGACTAGATTCTTGTTAGTCCCAATCTATTAGTTAGGGATAATATAATGGTAAAAGGTTGTGATGAATGGCTAGGGTAAGGGTAAAAATGGCATTTTTATCAAACATGTTGGTTTTAGCTAAGTTATCAAAGGTGAAGCTATGATTAGAGTCTGCTTCACTATCAACATCATCATCACTAGTCACTAGTGATGGAGTTTGAATAAGATATGTGAGGTCACCCCTAGGTGGTTTAAATCCAAGTCCATAAGGTCTTTCATACTTAGTCATGGAAATGGGCTTGATGGTTCCTTGTTGATTTGGTTTGAGGCCTCTTCCTTCATAATTGTGATGCTCCATGATCCTATTAGGAATATGATACTTTGCATTTTTATAACAATCAGCTTGGTTGTCACCATGATTCATCCCCTTTAAGAGGGTCAGGTCTTAGGCCAGATGCAGGTACAAATATGATAGGTCCCTTATCTTTGTTATTTTTTTACAATTGCATATAAAGGGTGACTTTAGGTCACCCAAAGGTTTTTGAATTCTAAGAAATATTGGTAATATGAAATGTATCATGGGTCACATACTTGTTTAGTCCATTATCTAAAATGGTGAAATGATTAGAAGCTTTAGGAGGTATCATGTGGGAAAGGAAATCCAAGGTATTATGATCTATGCAACTATTTGGTGAAGGATCAATAAGTATATCCTTTCTTTTATCTTGCTTGGAACTTGGATTCATGTTATACTGATAATTATAGCTTTAAAATTTGGCCTTAAAATGTTTGTAGTGTTCATACGGGTGTAAATCTCCTAGAATATTCACTTCCATCCCTGAGTGGGAAAACTTGATACATTGGTGCAGTGTTGATGAGACTACATGAATCTCATGTAAAGGAGCCTAGAAGCATATTATATGATAACTCAAGATCAAGTACATGGCAAAGTGTATCATGGGTCAAAGGCCTAATGATAACTAGAAAACTAATGGTGCCTTGTGATTCTCTTTTTTGATTATCATGGGATTTGATGGTTATTATTTATGGCTAGAGATCTACCATTATGTACCCAAGAAGCTTGATGAGCTTTAGAGACACTATGTTGAGGCCGGATCCATTGTCTATAAGGACATGTTTCACTTTATGCCACTTTACATAAACTTCTATATATAATGGATTATTATGGAGTGGGTCAAGGGAAGACATATCATTTTGGTTGAATGTGACTTGTTAGGCTGGACCTAGGTGTCTAACTAAAACTTGGAATTTATCATGGGATATGTCACTAGCAGTAGTGGATTAGATCAAAAAATCATTCAAGATATTCTTGTGGATTATTAACATTAATAGCAAATCTAAAATAGAAATTTGTGTTGGTATCTTATATAATTGTTCCACAATATCAAACTTCTTATCTTGGTTAGTAGTGAATGGTTTATTATAAGGCTAAATGATTGGTTGAATGATAGGCCAAGTGGTGAATGGCTATGGGCTTAGGATAGTAATATTCAATATATGAGTTGTGATTGTACAATCAAGATTAAATACTAGACCATTATTGATAATTAATGTTGGGAATGGTGTGGGACCAGATATGACAAGTCTCAGTTGTTGGTGGACTCATATGTGGTCACATGGTAAGGATGAGTTATCGATATAAGGTCCAAAAGGGGAAGTCCTGATTTTATTGTATGCATTCTTAGGTAAAATAAGGATTATCCATGTAATTTGGCTAAATGTTGTTGTTTAGCAATGGTCTAGGTTGATTAGTGCTTGGTCTAGGATTAATGGAGATGGTATTAATGCTACCCCCTATAATATGACCTACAACCCTATTGTAGTCATGTACAACTGCATGGTAGGTTTGTTGGTTGTTATCGTTCTGACCTTGGTTTTGTGTATTTTTTATCATTATGGGTTATACTACTGATTTTGTTGATTCTATTAGTTTGGCCTTTGATTTTGACACTATTTATTTTGTTGTTGCACTAGTCATTATTGTTGTTATTACTAATTATTTTGTTGCTACTGATTATTATGTCAGGGAAAGGGGTTTTCATAAATCCTAAGAGTTTGATTAGAAGTGGAAGCACCATTATCCAATGTTATCTCCCCATTCTCCAACATATTCTCAATTAAATGCTTGATTTGGACACATCTTCATAGATTATGCCTGTTGACCTGATGATAATAACAAAATTTGTGTTCACAATACTAATCAAGATAAAGAAGGTCTTGCAGATAATGCTTTGGTATAGGCCAACTAATTAGATTAGCAATAGTAAGCTTAAAAAATATAGACTCAATAGGTTCTCCTAAGTCACTAAAGACATAATGTGTAGGCACAGTTCTCCTAAGAGGAGCGATTTGTAATCGTAATGGTTATTGTATTTGTTTTACAAGTCTTGGTTATTGTACTTATGGCATTAGTTAGAGAGGTTGATAGGTAGGAGTAAGCTAAAAAGGTGGTACAGATGATGTTTACACTATTTGGACATAATGAGATTCAATTACTTTATTTCTCACAACATTCTTATTATGATTGAATTGCTTCAGTCTTTCTTGGTTATTGGCTTATGCCGGTTACGATACTAGTGCTTGAATGAGATGTTGGTCATTTTTCTGATTGGTACCTTGATTTTGATTACTTGAATTAATCTAGATGACTCCTTTATTGATTATCACCCACTCAATCAACAAGCCTTTGTCGATGATTTTCTTAAAAGTATGCGTACATTGTAGTTCCAAATGATAAGCTATCTCATTATACAAATTTTTGGTAAACACAACAGTTAATTGTTTATCCAGTAAACTATGGGTGAAATGGCTAGCAAGGGCTCTCCATCAATATAAATAACTTACAATACTCTCACCAAATTTTTTATTTTCTTGCGTTAAGTCCACTAATGAAATCTCATGATCAAGATTATAGGAAATGTGCTACACAAACTCATCATAAAGATCATCAAAATCCATTACTAAATTTTTGGGCAACTTTAAAAACCACTCCAAGGCTTGTCCAGCCAAGCTCCTTGGAAACAATAGAAAAAGGTAAGTGTCACTATATGCCACTGATTGACATGTGACAAAGAATTTGGTCAAATGAGTCTTAGGGTCACTTTTCCCTTTGTATTTATCAAATTTTAGTGGTTCGTATCTTAAAGGAAATGGTATATATAAATACTCCATGTTGAATAGATAAGAACATACATCATCCAATTTGAAATTTTTAATCTACCTACCAGCTTGAATGGCAATAATTGCATCCTTCATCTATTATAATTCTTGGGATAGGAAACTGGAAAGAACATTGGTTTGAGAGAGAATATTGGTTTGGGTAGATGGTTTAGAAGTCACAAGTGGGATACTTTGACTAGGGTATGATGGAGATACTTGTTGAGATATATTGGTTTGGTTGGAAAATGGACCAATAATACACATGCATAGATTAGGATGTACTTAAAATTGCACACTTGGTTGCATGATATTCTAGTTTGGGTTGGAAATAAAGGCTTGACTTAGAGGATTTTATGGTTGGGATGGAGGGATATAACTATAATGTGCTTGTTGTGGTTGAAAAGGGACATCCTATCGACTAATCAAACCTTTTTGTTGAGTGGGAACTTGTGGACCAAGACCCTATCTCTAGATTTGTGGTACATTTTAAACCAACAATTATCTAGTATGTACTTGAGAAACATGGGGACGTCCTTATTGCATGAATCCCTATCAGGAAGTGAAATTAGGTTGTAGATTTAGTATCTATCATTGACCAATATTTTCACATTATTTACTAGTCATTGGTTGGTTTTAGATTGGCATATTAGTCTATGATTGAAGAAGTATGTTCATCATTATCTAGAGAGGTGGAACATTGTCTACCCCTAATTGAGGTGGCAATGTATTTGTCCTTTCTTATGTTGATACACTAGATTATGCTTGTTGTTGTGTAATACTACTTGTTACTTGTTAAGAAGGAGTAGGATTCATCACATTCCATCATTGAGGCATGACATTATCCATTGTTTGATTACCTTATCCTATAGGTTGTACACTTGAGGAAGTATTTGGTTGAGGTTGGGGTGTAGAAACTCTTATTCCCTAGTATGATGATCTATTCATAGGATTAACTCTAAGCACATGTTGTTGGCTGGTTGTTTATGCATTCGTACCACTTTGATCAGGATTGGATGTTGTTTGCATATTGTCTACTTCTTTTGGCTCACTATTCTATATATAGGTTGAAGACACTTCTTCAATAATGGGCATATGCATCAATCTATCTATCAAAGCGGTTTGTATGAATGGGTCAGAATTTGGATTCTCTTGTCTAATTAACTCTATCAACATTCCTATTGAAGGAACTATGTCAATGAGAGGCTTACTTATCATATTCATTTGATTGAAATCATGTGCTAGATTTAGGTATGTTTGATATGTTTTCTACATTTAGTTAAAGTGATCATCCATGATGTTTTTTCCTTGATTAGATATATTAGGATCTTGGTACATTATTTGGACTAGAGCCATAGGATTGTTAGAAGAAGCATGTTGATCGTAAATGATATTGTGGGGCACTCTTACTAGACTTTGTAAATTTTCATGGGGGAAGTCTACTGGAAATTTGGCCCCTACCTCTATGGCTCTAACCAAAATCTTGTCTTTGTTCTCTAAAAATTTCATTCAAATAAGATTGGATCATATGTGGAAGCTATATTAGTAGAATATGGCTATTAAAGATTGGCTCATCCACTATGGGTATTGTAGTTAGGTATTATGTAGTTTGTTCTTGGTCTTGTTCTAAATAAGGTGGTGTGTTAACTAGATAGTTAGCCAATGGATCTTGGCTTTGTGCCCCTAATTGAGTATTATAAGAGGGATAAGAATCCATTTCATAAGCAATATTATCCGCATAGGGGTCTTGCACCATTTCTTCTTATGTAACTACATTACTTATCCCTAGATTGTACATGAGTCCACTACAAGTGTAGGAATACATGTTGAGATCCATAGTCAATTCTTTGAGATAAAAGGTCAAAGATTTCTACAAACTCTAAAAAGGGAAAAAACTAAAATAGATAATGTTCCAACTTGGTCTAGATTTATCAAAAGGATCAAAAGGTTTATGCAAAGATTTGTGAAGAAATAAGCTAGCATGAAGTATCTAATGTTTCAATATTCACACAAAGATAAGAAAGTAAATGGACCAAAAATTGATATGCCAAACTTTAAGGTCAAAGTGTTTTAAATCAGTATAATCTAAGAATTTAAAAGTTGACAAAATCTACACATTGAAATAGATGAAAGTTTTAATCTAACGAATTTGAAAAACTTCTAACAAACAATAGGCATTTGATCCTTGGATATGAAATTGATCAACTAGGTATAAGGTATGAAACAAAAGTCACTTTATAAATAGGTTATTTTCTAATAAAAAATAGTATAAAAATTGGTTCTTTTGACAAGAAAACTAGACAAAAGTGAACAGGATAACTGTTTTAGATAAAAGATCACAAAATTATACTTGGATTGGTCTAAAAATGTAGGAACAAATTTGGAACTCTATGTAAGAGGTTCTATGAAACAATATTTGAAATGATTTGAGAAGTTTAACGATGCTATACTACCTAAAATGTGTGACAAAAAAAAAATTCCAAAAACTCTCTAAGGTAAATACATTTTCCTATAATTTTGACAACATAACACTACTCTTCTTAACTCAAAATGTTGTGCATAGACTCAAAGTCAAAGTTTTTAGCATAAAATGGATTAATTATATCAAGTGATGACAATGATTATGAGTCTTAAATGACCTTTAACAAAAATTGGAAATTAAACCTAAGTTACCTCAAGTTTCGTGAAAATGGTGAACCCACTTAACACATCAACCCTATGAACTTATAAAGGTGCAATTTCAAATTTAGGTTATAAGTGAAGGACTTAAACAACTTTGGTAAAAGTCTAGACTCAATTTATGTAGCATAACTACACCAAAGTGGATGATATTACTCTCAAAATTTTGATGAACTTTTGAACAAAGCAAATTGATGATTTCACGTGGGCAGCATAATGCCTCTTTATTCAAAGGAAAATTTTGACTATGTTTTTGGTTTGGATTTTATGTTTACACTAATTTTTGACTTCAAACAAGACTTTTATTTAGGATAATACCAACTAATTAACCACTCTTAGATCTTAAACTAAAAAGGTTGCTTGGTATTATTGAAATCCATCAATATACATCATTTGAGAGGATTTCAAGTGTTCATCCAAAAGTAAATGTGCATTATATAGTAGGGTTTTTATCAACCCCCCTTCTCTCAAATGACAATACTATGACATGGACCTTGAGGTGCACCTTGCACCAATAATAATTCCATGACAAGTGGGGATTTGTCTAACATATAACAAATTTTTGAGTGATCTAAGGGAGTCAATTGCACAATGACTTTCATGCCAAACAATGCAAAAGAAAAGCATATATTTTGGGTTTGTATCACTTGGATTATTGCAAAAAGGTCTAGTCATTTTTACAACCACTACATCTTGCTATTTGCTCAGTGTAGTGAGATGCCAAAGTGCCACTACATCCCATGTGCAACTCCAACTAGGATTCAAATTAAGTCAATGTTGGGAAGTGAAACCCTAGGTCAAAGCTTCCCTAAAGAACTCACGGGAGGTGGTGAAGTACCCCTCGCAATCCAAGTTTGCATAAAAATAAAGAAATCATAAAATTAGAAAGACTTTAGGGTCATTTTCAAGGTCACCTAAACTTTGATGATTTTTTGGGGGGTACTTTAGATGACTTTATTTTTAAGCCTTGGACTAGGATACTTGTAATAAGAATGGTACTTTTTATTCCAAGGGTTCCCTAAAAGGGACAAATGGAATAACATACATGCAACATCCCTCTTTTTCCAAATAAAATCTAATTAAACAACTATTGCAAATAAAAATTTACAAGTGTGTTCAATTTTAAGCCCAAATGAAAGATTTGTTGGTGTTCATTTGACCCCTTGGTCTTAATATTGTGATCTTTGAAAACATTCATCTAAGCATCTGAATTTTTCATTAAACACCAAAAACAAAGTTCCTAATGATTTTTAAACATGCAAAAGGTGATTTAAAACATGTTTTTAGCAAATGTCAAGCTTGGTCCTATAGTAAAAATGTTAGCATGTCCTTTAACTTTGAAGCTCTTTTTGGTTTGAAATAATAAACTTTAGAAAAAGAGCTCTCAGGTCTGTGTTTTAAGAAAAACATAGTGATCAACATCGGTTTATATAACTGACAACAGTTACATTTTCTAATTGATGTCAGTTATCTAACCAACATCGGTTATACAAATGTGACCAATGATAGGTATATAACTGATGTTAGTTTTACTAACCAACATTGATTAAGATATGAAACTAATGTTGGTCTTACCTACTGACGTCGGTTACTATGTAAAACTATGGCAAACAAAAATGGCAAAATAAAGTTATAAAATCAATTTACAAGAATTTTAAAGGTCCAAATGAATATTTTAAAGTTTCAAAATGATCTTCTTCAGGTGTGAGATGCATCTAGTGCCACTGGTCATGCCATATGTGGATCTAGGAATTTGACTCAAGAGAGGATGGTTAGTATGGTGTTATTTCTAAAATGAAAACAAAATGAAAGAAACACACTAATATCATAACATCTCTAGGCCTAGACACTAGGGAGAGCTTAGTTAACAAAAATAAATGACAAACACAACTAAAATGTAAGGAATAAAACACAAAAATTCCTTCACCTTTTTTGGATGCTCCAAATGACTTTGTAGTAGTGGCTTTCTTAGTTTTGTGCTCATGACATCCTTGGCAATGGAAGCTTGGCTACCTCCATCTATTCTTGGCACTTTGTGGCTTTGGCTTGGCTTAGATTGGAATCAATTTAGCATGGTAACACTAATTTCATGAATCTTTTAGAACCAATCTTGAATTATAGCTTTGCATTCTCAAGTATTTTAAATGATGTGGTAAGGTCTCTTATTTATAGCTTTTTGCAAATGTCTTGAATCAACCTAAACTGTCCATCCTAAGATTGAGATGTGTGGTTGAGGATTAATTCAATTTTTTATATTTAAGTTTGTAATTATCCTCATCATGAAATTGGAAGAAGGAGAAATTAAGAGGCATATAGGGAATCATGGAAGGCATTGATGAGGCATGGAGGGCATAAATCCTAATATTTGTGGCATTTATGGCCTAGGGATGCCTTCCCAAGAAATGAGGTCACCTAATGATGCATATATTCAATATTCATTTCTAAAAATAATATTTCAACAAGTTTCTATGGAATTATTAATTATTCCTTGATTTTAATTAATTATCTCTTAAGCATGATTAAATACTTTGTACATAAATTACTCAAATTAATCAGAATGTCTTATTATTGGTTTAAAATTTGACTAGATTAGAATTGGAAGGTGATGTCAGATGCGTTGGAACCATTATCTCATTTAGAATGTTAACAACACCAAATAATAAAGGCACACATATTGTGCTAGAGATTTGATAGGAATGAGTAATTCAAAGTACCCAGGTGTAAATTTAGCATTTTGACTCAGAATGATTTGATCAAAGTTAGTTGGCCCATAAATTGCATTGCCCCATTTAGGGATACCCTAGCCAAAATTGGCACTTGAATATGTTAGTTTCACATCATTTAGCATGTTTTAGTGTTTTTAGGCCAAATTATGCATTTTAGGTGGAAATTAGCCAAAATATTGGTTAGAGGCTATCAGTGGCCAGATTTAGTTGTCTACATTGTCAATTGTTTGTTAGTAGAGATAAGTTGCCTGCAATGCCTTTAAATCTTGTTATTCTTGAAAAACCATTCATGAAATGGGGAGTTGACTTTATTTTAGATACATACCCACCTTCATCTACTATTCATAGGTACATACTAATAGCCATGAATTATTTCATTAAGTGGCCTAAAGCTAAAGAGCTTAAAAGTTCTATAACAAGTGAAATAATCTCATTTTTTAAAAATCATATTTTCTCTAGATTTGGAGTTCTTTATGAAATTATTTTGGATAATGGACCTTATTTTGTTTCAAATGAATTTATATAATTTTTGGGAAAATATTCAATTATATATAATCATTTATCCAAATGTTACCCTCAAGGTAATTATTGTCACCAAATCTTGCACCTTAGAAGAAGTTGTTCAAGCTTCTTCCAGATTTGAGAAACATGAGAAAATTTCCAAGTATGTTGGTATACCTATATTGGAAATGAACCCCTTTAGGTTTAAGGGTTAGCTCCCTAAATATATCTTGAAATATTATTATCTATGCCAACTGATTACTTGTGGGGAAAAGAGTTAAATAATTCATAAATTGAACCTACTCTAAAGGAGGTGATGCATTGAATGTTCAAAGATCCACTCTCAAAATTTAACTCATTATCACACTAATAAACTATGAATAAAAATAATGAAGTATCTACAATGGTTTTCAAGCAATAATATTTCACCTAGAGGTCAATTTGATGGACTTAGGCTAGAGGTCAATGAGGGTAAGGCTTGATTGGAATCACTTACAGTCAACTATCCACTCTATACTTGAGACATCAACTTTAAGACACATTAGATGACCTACAAGAAAAGTTTATCAGCACTTTGGTTGAACTTAGACCTACAAAGGGAAGATGAAAACCACTTTTACATATTAAACAAACATAAAACACTAAGCACAAATTAGTAAACAACTACAAAATGCTCTATTCATTACTTCAAGAAGTAAAAAATATAATTTTTGGTAGAGTCTAGTAATACCAACCTGAGGAATAATTAACATTAGCTCAAAGATTATACTTATAGAAGAAAGGGCCTTTAGAGAGAGAAAAATTTTCACTCAAAGAGGAATCAAGGAGATCAACTCGATTTGAACCATAGTTATAATTGCTTCTACAAATTATGCTCATTTAGACTTTTTGACTGATTTGAGTCACTTCAAGTGGTTGAATGATTACATTATTCCTTCATTGATTCTCCCTAAAAGTTTTAATAGTAGGATCAATTTATTTTGAGTTGAGTTTTGGCATCAATTTAGTTACACCCATCAGATTAATCTGTTAGATCTTTGTCCTGGTGCTAAATTCTCTTCACTGGTTCATCTTGGCATGAAAAAGTGGAGAGAAGGGTCCTTTTCATATAGTTGGTCTTGGAGATGAAACTATTGGGGTTTACATGTATGCCTTCATGGCATCCTTTAAAATTCTAGCTTTTTTTCAAACTAGAACATGCTCAAACTCATCCCCATGTTCATAGGTCCACTATAGATGAAAAAACCAATCTCCCTTTTGATCCTAATAGGTTCAAATGAACCCATTTTTGCCTTTGAGCATCTATAGAAATTGAGAAATCATCATGTACATAGGTCCTTTTAATAATGGTGAATACTATCATAGAACAAACCTTGTATGACATAAATCCTCAATCTAGAGGTCCATTTTATTATTTAATGGTGATACCTTTATGTCATTTAACTTTAATACATCAATGTGTCCCTTTAATGGTGTTTAATTAAGTTCTAATGGTATCAAGATGACCCTATAAAACTTTCTTGCCTCAGTCAAAAATTGGTCCTTGGCTTGACTTCCATCAAAGTCCCAATCCAATTTTTGATCGAGGCAGGCAAGTTTTGTAGGGTCATATTTCCACCATTGGAGCTTAGATAAATTCCATTAAAGGGACGCATTGATGCAATTAGGTTAAAGGACACAAATTAATCACCATTAAAGCTTAAAATGGACCTCTAGTTTAAGGATTTGTGTCATACAGGGTTTGTTCTATGATTGTGTTCACCATTGTTAGAATAAGGACCTATGTACATGATGAGTTCTCAATTTATATGGATGTTAAAAGGCAAAAAAGGGTCTATTTAGACCTATTAGGATTAAAAGGGAGATTGGTATTTTTATATATAGTGGACCTATGAACATGGGGATGAGTTTGATCATGTTCTAGTTTAAACAAGAGATAGAATTTCAAAGTATGCCATGAAGGCATACACATATACCCCAATGGTTTCATCTCCAAGACCAAATGCATACAAAGGACCCTTCTCTCCACTTTTACATGCCATGATGAACTAGTGAAGAGAAATTTGTACCAAGACAAATATATAATAAATTGATCTGGTGGTTATAACTACATTAATATCATAACCTATCTCAAAACAACTTGATCCCACCATTATAACCATTAGGGAGCATCAATGAAGGAATAATGTAACCATGTAGCCACTTGAAGTGACTCAGATTAATCAAAAGGTCTGAATGAGAATAATTTGTAGTAGTTATAAATATGATTCAAATGGAGTTTATCTCTTTGATTCATCTTTGAGCACAAAAGTCTCTCTCTTTAAATTCCCTTTCATCTATAAATATAGCCTTTGAGATATTATTAAGTATCCCTTAGGCTAGTATGACTAGACTTTACCAAAAATTATATTTTACACCTCTTGGAGTAATGAATAAAGCATTTTTTAGTTGTTTACTAGTCTTTTCTTAGTGTTTTGTGTTTGTTTTATATTCAAAAGTGGCTTTCATCTTCCCTTTGTAGGTCCAAGTTAAACCTAAGTTTTGATAAACTTTTCTTGTAGGTCATCTAGTGTGTCTTAAGGTTGATGTCTTAGGGATAAAGTGGATGGTTAAATGTAAGTACTTCTAAGCAATCCTTGCCCTCATTTTCCTCTATCCTAAGTCCATCAAATTGATCACTAGGTGAAATATTATTGCTTTGAAACCGTTGTAAACACTTCATTAGTTATATTCATAGTCTATTAGTATGCTAATGAGTTCAATATTGAGAGTGGATATTTGAATATTTGGTGCATCACCTCCTTTAGAGTAGGTTCAATTCATGCATTATCTAAATATTTTCCCCATAAGTAATAAGTTATCATAAATATGATTATTTGAAGATACATTTAGGTAGCTAGCCCTTAAATCTAAAGGCTCATTTCCAATATAGGTACACTCACATACCTAGAAATGTTCCCATATTGCCCAAATATGGAAGAATCTTGAACAACTTCTTCTAGGGTGAAATATTTGGTGACAATAGTTTGGTCATGCCTAGTGGGACCCATTGTCTTTAAAACAACTTGTCAAGGTGAATGTTGGTCTTGACAACATTAGTTGCAAATTGGTGTGCTACTCAGCATTTGGTGACTTATTCAAGGTAAATATGGTTTAAGGAATGTGCATTCATAATTCATGGTTCTCAATAGGTCATCCTCTGCTATAACATTTAATCCTATTAACTAACCATTCAACGAAAAATTCTTCTTGAAGTTTAGTATCCAATGCCTAATCTACCATTTGAAGAACTATTAGATTTTGGTAGAGAGGAAGAGGTTGAAGAGTCTAAATAAATTGAATATATTGAAGAATAATACATGGATAGACCTCATGCTTTCCCTACCTTCAATACTAAAAATCTAATTCAGCTTCTATTATATGATTTCATTCCTCCTAACACCATGAAAGGAGTTACCACATCCAATGGTGAGAGTCATGTCACACCTAGTGAGTGCATTAGAGATGTTTATAACTTTTTTAGTTTCCATAATATTATTTGAAAGAGCATTACCATTAGACTCCTTGCCATGCCCCTTATAGGGAAGGATATTGATTGGTATAAGACTCTATAAGTTGGATGCATCATAACATGGGTTGCATTTAGAATGTTGTTGACTTACAGATTTGGAAGTGAAAGTGACCATGCCTCTCTCATACATCAGCTCAACATGATAAAAAGGGGGCCCAAATAAATAATGCATGACTTCAATGAAAGGTTTCAAAAGACTTGGCATAGATTACCTCCTCCCATGAGACCACATACTAACTTTGTATTCCCTACTTACTTGAAAGCCATTGGGACTGAAATTGTTATGATGATTCAATCTATGGGTGGTTCCACCCTTATTGAAGCATATGAACTTGATATCAAAGCTAAAAATAATCTCATTCAATTTAGAAGATTACCACCTAAATTATTTATGCCTCCTTTGTCTCATGATTCTTTTAATACTATGAAAGTGTCTCAAATTCCTAATGATAATACCAAACCCAAGGTTGCTTCTAAGAAGGTAGATAATGCCATGGACAAAGATGCATACATTAAATTATTGGAATCCAAGATTGGGAGAGGAAATTTTTAGAAAGGTGTCCATCAAAACCCTTACCCATATCAACAACATTATGGAGGAGTAAGAGACCAATGGTTGCCTACTCAAAAAAAGCATGCCAATGCATACAATCCTAACTCTACCCCATATGCAAGGGAGATGTTACTATTTCATAGAAATTTGGTGTAGGGAGAAGACTAGAAATAAGACCAATTCATGGATGCCAATGAGAATAGAGATCAATCTTTGGTAGCTTAAGGAATAGTTACTCCCCTCCTATCAAATGAGGATGAGGTGACAATGCAAGTTAATAAGTATTGGCAACCTCAAGGAGAGATATTCACCAATTTTTTGGTTGAAGACATTTTTTTTCTAAATCAAAGAGCCTCTATCATATAAAATACAAGGGTTAAGAGGAAGGCTCATCCAAGCCTCCTGCAAGGCAACAAGACATAACTATAAATGTGACAATTCCAAGAACTTCTACATCTCCATCAAGTTAAAATATGGTAAGTTTTGCTCCTATTCCTCAAGTTCCAAGTAATTATCTACCTAAAATACCCTAAGATAAATTATGTATGTATTTTTTAAACATTTTATATTCTTTGAAGAACACTAAAACATCTATTTCTCTTTGGGATGTTCTTCATATACCTAGTAAAAAAACTCCTATAAAAGCAGTTATCTATTATTCATGCTAGTGTCTCACCCTCAAATCAAATTCATGGCCATTTTTCTCTTAAAAATGATCCTAGTACCATTATTGAACCATCCACTAAGGATAATAAACCTCCTCCATTTTACCTCACCCTAATTGTAGGTGATAAGTTGGTACACAATTGCATAGTTGATAGTGGACTTCTACTTCTATCATGCCCAAAGTTGTAGCTAACAAGATGGGCCTGAAATATGAGCCACATAGTAAATGGGTCCTTAAATTAGATGGTACACATACCAGGATAGTAATAATGATAAAAGTCTTGAAGGTTTTCTTACAGAATTTTCCTAGTTTTTTGATCTTGCAAGACATAAGTGGTTATCTTGACAATCTGCCTATCAAGGGACTTCATAGCTAAAATAAGTGGCTATCTCTTAGTTGAATATTATTTATTTGAATTTAGAATAATTTACAAGGCCAAGGTGATAATTAGGACCCAACCCCTTGCAAAGTTTCATATTGAACCTTACATTGAGACAAGTGCCAATCTATATTATATGGCCCATGAAGGAAAGGACTCTATTGTAGATGATGGCACTTTTTCCAAGCTTGAAGGCATTTGAGATTTGTTTCTTGATTAATATGGCACTAATACTAATGAACATGATCCCTATACTTTTTTGGAGGAAATTTATTTAGCAGTGTGTTATATACATGAAGGAGTACCAACACCTCTACTTGTCATGGAAGAGGGTGAAGATGATGAGCCATGGAAGATGTTTTTTGATGGTTTAAGAAGTAAAGTTGGTGCAAGGGCTACTTTTATGTTGTTCTCCCCATATAAACAAAATTATTATGCTTCATACATATTTGATTTTAGTTTTACTTGTAATGTGGTTGAGTATGAAGGTTTAATTTATGGCCTTCAATGTGCAAGGAGAAAAGGAATCAAGAACTTGTAAGTATATGGAGATATTGAATTGGTTATGCATCAAGTGAGGAATGTGGTTGCTATCAAGAACCCTTTTATTAATTCATACAATCATAGGGTATGGGATTTACTTTAATACTTTAATGCACTCAATATACAATCAATCCAAATGGAGCAGAATAGTCATGCTAATAGACTAGGTTCCAAGGAGCTCAATTTGATACTCCAACTACCATAAAAGGGGAGGGAAAATAATATAATATTAAGATCATTATCAAACCTTCTATACATGATAATGAAGTGTCTTGGAAATTTTTTTATAGTGACAAACACATTACATGCTTCTTAGAAAATGAGGTTGAGTTTCCTTCAAGGAATCAAAAGAGGATCTAAGAACAATTGGGTGATCAGATTGTGCAACTAAGAACCAATAAGATACCTAAGGGTTTGGTGACCTTATAAATTATATTAAATGAGAATGATCAAAATAAGGATAAAGTGAGTGTGTCTACAAAATAGGATATTTATGAAAGAGTCTTGATCTTCAAGGACAAACTCCTCAAACTAGGCAAGGTATATTCTACATTAGATAAGCAATCATTTATTGAGCTATGTAAAGAGTTTCATGATATATTTTCTTGGGAATGTAAGGACCTCAAAGGATTTGATCCTAGTCTATCAAACCATACCATTGATTTGGAACCTAGAGTTAAACTAATTAGATAGAATCAAATACCCATCAACCCCAAAGTTGAGCAACTCATGAGGTTAGAGCTTACCAAACTCCTTAAATCTAAGATAATCTTTCCCATCAAGAATTCAACATGGGTAGTGATTTTATATTCTACTTTTGAACATTAATAAAATTTTGTTTTTGATTTTTTTGAACAATTATCTAAGTCTGTAAGTGATGTATGTTGATAATAAGTGATAATTCTTTTTCCTTCCCTTATCTTTTCATGTTTGAGGAAGATTTCCTAGTCTAACAAGTCATATAGAGTGTAGTCTAGTATGTAAATATTTTTCAAGTGTATAATTTCCCTTGGATTATGAAATTTTCCCTCTAGTTCATTTTCCTTGTGTTGTTCTTCACATCTCACATCTATATCAAAATACTCATGTTAGAACCCATTAAAGCTTAGAAACTAGTTTGTATGTTTTATTTTATTGTGGTAGAAGTATGATGGTCATGTGTAAGACATTCTTGTTACATCACCTCCTTTATATTAGGTTTAATTTATACATTTCTCAAACTCTTTTCCCCATAAACAAATATTAGTTTAAGTGATAAACATTGCATGATATATTCAGGGAGCTAGCCCTTAAACCTAGAGGTCCATTTATGATATAGGTACACCCACACACTTAGAAATATTTTAATGTTGCCTAAATCTATAATAATAATGAACATTATCTTCTATTTTTAAATATTTGGTGACAATAGGTTTACAATAAAAGGCTTGATAAAGTGTTTTAAGGTCTCTCGAGTGCACAGAATAAAGAGTTATCTACCAAAGAATCTTTTTTAAGTGACAGTTGGCACACATAGTACATACATGAGAATATAATCTATTCATGGAAGATTAGGAAGGGTTATATCTCAAATTTTCAATCATTGGTTTCTGAAAAGAGGATCTAAGTTTTATGAATGATCATTAAGATTGGAAGATGGTCTAAACCCTCATAGAACCCTAACAATGACCCGATGTTGAAGACTTTATTTTAAAAAGATTATAATAGTTTGATATGACCATTTAAGTGATTTTAGATTGTATTATACTCTTCCATGTACCTCTAGGAGTGATTGGTTTCTTAGGTGAGTAAACATACCCTATAGGAAAGGCCTTTTTTCTTAGAGATTTATTATAAAAAATATAGTTGATCGAGTCAAAGTTACTAAAGGGATGAAGGTTAAAGTGTGATCATTGTATTTTTTTTAAATGAATGTTTATGGATAGGTTCCATTTATTAGGTATGAAAAGTTTATTATCCAAATTGGTCAGTTGCTAATAGACTAAGTGGTGCAGACAATAATAAAATTAGGTAGAAGTGAGAAGATGATTTTTGATGTGTTTTCATGTAAGAATAATGCATTGAAGTGCATGATGATGTTATTTTTGAATTTAATAATATATAAATGATTTTTATAAGATTTTAAGTCAATGTAAGATGTTTGAACATTAAATCTAAAGTGGCTTTCTTGACTAAGTAGAGTCTGTGAGAGAGAAGATCAATAGATTGGTCTGCAAGACCAATAGTTTTCATTAGATCTCATGATATGATTAGTTTAGGTTTATCTAATTATTTTATAATATATTTTGCATACATTTAAATATCTTAAATGTATACAAATATGTGTCATAAGTTCATGTTTCTTTGACTATGTTTTGAAGTTAGTTGGTAGTTATGAGTGAGCATCTTACAGAGAAGAGTTTGAGCCTGTATGCCCTAAGTTGAAGCATATGATGAAGTTTTAGATGACCTTGAGGTCTTGAGGCTTTTTATTATGTGATTTTTTCCATGGTTTTTTGTCAAAAATGTTTTTATGCTTCAGTTATTTAAGACATATTTTCTATGTATGCATAGGCCTTTTATGAACAGTGATTTGAGAAGGGTTTCAAATGGTGATTAGACCTAAAAGGTGTTATCAACATAAATTAGAATTGGATAAGGTCTATTCGATTTTAATATTATGTGTTTCTACCATGTGATGTTTTTTAGTATACTTCAATAAATATCAAAGGGTAATGTGTTGCTAAGAAGCCTATTAGGTCTCCATAAAGCCTAGAAGATGAGTAACGGCTAATTGAGCTATGACCAACCTAATGTATTTATTAATTCATGATTAATGAATGTTATTTTATTATTATAATACCTATTATATTTTTTAACTAATAATATAAGAATGTATGGCTTAGTAAGAAGGATATGTTCAAGTGACTTGTATAAATAATAGGTAGTTGAGGCCTGTTGTGTATTATGTGAGAGTGTAGAGAACAAGCAAATGATATAGAATATTGGTGAGAAGAATGAGGTTATGTGTACCATCATATAAATTTCATGAATATATATATATAGGTTCTCCATATGATGATCAAGGTTAGAATACCTAATCAATCCATGAAGAGGGATAATTAAGCAAACAAAGGCTAGAGGCCAGTTTGAGAGGGACAAAAGTGAGTAAAGATCTAAGGATGAAGATCATCATTTATTATATTAAAAATAAGGGTTTTTTAAGGTGATCAATTTTTATCAGGTGGTATATTTGGTTCTAATTCATCTAATGGGTTGGTTCCTTCTTGCAAGTGTGTGCTAGCTAAAGCATAGCTGAGTTGGTGTTGAGCTAGTTGGGGTTGGTGTTCCATATGGATGGTGATTCACTAAATATTTATGTTTGTATTATATTATTATAGTCCATTTTATTGATCAGTGGGTTTTCTTCCCTTTGAGGGTTTCCCATGTATATGTTATGTTCATGTGTTTCATACTCTTATGATTTGGCACTTATGCTTGGTAAGATATACATACTTATTAGAATGGTTCATATATGTTTTAATGAAATTGAATGAATTTTTTTTTAAGACTGATTCAACCCCCTCTTATCATTGTGATTCCAAAAAATTCTATCTCTAAGAAGAAATTCTTTGGATAATAAGTGATGAAGGGGATCGAAATGGATTATAGCATAAGTGGTCTGATAAAGCATATAATGTCAAAGTTTTTTTGCTACAAAATATATGTTAAGGAAATAATGTTCAACTTTTTTGTAACATTTTTCATAATCAATTAGGCCTCACCTAATATAGTAGATGACATACTCTTTTTCAGTGTCATCTTGATGTGCAAGCATTGCCCTAACTAATATGGGTGTGGAAAAAGTGTATAAGATCAAAGGTCGATCATTTGAAAGGGGATGAAGAGTAGGTGGGTGAAATGATTATTTTATATTATCAAATGATTTTTGACATGAATCTATCCATTCTAAAGCATTTCCTTTTTTAATAAGAGAATTGATGGAGTAGATATGGTAAGCCATTTTAGGGATGAAATGTCTAATTGCCCCAAGTTTACCAAGATAAGTTTGAATTTATAGAATAAATCGAGGAATGGGCATGTTGATGATAGCATTAATCTTAGTAGGTTCAACATCAATGCCATAGAGAGAAACTAATAATCCTAATAGTTTTCTAAATGTGACACTATATGCACATTTGTAAGGATTTAATCTAACTCTATATTTAAGAATATGGTTGAAGTTGATGGCAAGATCAAAAAGATGAGTCTTTGATATTTAGACTTAGCAATGAGGTCATCCACATAGGTTTATATAATTTTTTGAATAAGATCATGAAAGATATGAATTATTGCTCAATGATAAGTAGCTCTAAAATTTTTGAGTTTAAAGGGAATTTTAACATAGTAATAGGTAGCTCATTATGTGGTGAAAGTTGTTTTATATTGGTCTTCAAGGGCAATGTGAATTTGGTTATAGAATAAGAAACCATTCATAAGAGATAACATTTCATATCCAATTATGAAATCTATAATGGAATCTATTGAAGGTAGAGGGAAATTTTCATTAAGACTAGTGAGATTAAGATTACAAAAATTGATGCAAATATGAAGGACCATAGTGACATTTTTCTAAATAGGGATTATGTTAAAAACCCATTCAAAATAGTCCACTAGTTAGATAAACTTAGCATCAATAAGTTTGATGATTTCTTTGTGAAATAAGGTGGAGACCTCAGGTGGAAATTTTTGTTGCTTTTAACATACATGTTTGGAATCGGGATAAGTGATGATATTGTGTAGCACAATGTTAGGGTCAATACCAGGCATGTTTTCATAAGACCAAGTGAATATCCCATAATATTTATCAAAAAATAAACTAAAGTTATAATGTTCAGCAAGTGTGAGTTTGTGAGAAACTATAACTAGTCAAGGATATGATACAGTACCATATTCAATACATGTAGTTTCTTAGATAAGCATAGCATTTCCATCTTAGAAGTGGTATGGTGTATTAGTTAAAGAATAAAATGGATTAATTTTAGGATTGATGCTAGCAATGAAGCTATTGAAATAAGGGCCTTTATTTTTGAAATTCCCAAGTTTGTGATGTTATCAAGTTGAGGTTTTTAGGCATGAATTAATTTAAGAATAGCTTCATCACTAGGTAGAGTGAGAACAGGACCATAATACTCAACATCCACTTCGAGATCAAGAATTTTATTACCATAGCTATCATATCCATAATGTATCTAATGAACTTTTATGTCTTTGGAATCTAATGTAATCTTGGGAGTAAGATGAGGAGATTGATCAAATGAGATTGTTTATTATTAGATTATTTGATGGGGAATAATTAGATGTAATGATGGGATCTATAGATGATAAAGAAAATGCAATAATTTACAAAGGTTTAGAAGGTTGGATTTGTTTGACCACCCAAGGAGTATCAAGAAGTGGAAAATTATCAGGAGGTACATGGCCTTTGGGGACTAATGCAAAAGCCAAGGAAATAGTGTAAACATCCTAGTTTAAATCATGTTGTTAAGATAAAGTTTTCTATTAATGTTGAATGTCCAAGTCTTAAGATTGATTTTGGGCCATGATGTAGTTATCATCATAGGTTGGATAAATTATACATGATTGAGATTCAGGGGGAGCTTCAAAAGGTTAAATTCTTAGGTCACTGAACTTATGTGGAGACATGATTTGAGGATCTTGGAATAATTTTGCCACTCATAATCATTGCATGTGAAGTCATATTTGGTTTAAGAAGGTTCCATAGCATTACATGGAGGTGGAAAATTAGTGATCTCATCAATGAGAGGAATAGTGAGATCATGAGGTAATAAATAATGAGGAATCCACTCTTATATATAGGGAGGTATATTATTAGTGTTGTAATTTTGATACAAGTCATTAGGTTCATCATCATCTGAATCAACAAGAGTGGCTTATAATTTTGGATTGATGCTGATAAATTTAGGAAAGGGAACACTGTTGATGGTAAGAATGGTAAGAATGTGATATTGATATTTTGGATTAGGAATTTTAATACTCTAAGGGTTGGTATTAACCTCATGCTTATACCATTTGCCTTTATGTAATAATATGATGCATTGGCTATAAGAAGAGGTGATTAAGGGCGACTGAGGATTATGTTATAAAATAAAGGCAAATCAAGGACCATAAGTTTAGTTAGAATGGTCTTGGGTTTAATTGTTAGGGGAAACCAAATACAACCAAGTGGCTTTTGATTATTTTTATCAAATCCATAATAGGTAAGGTGGGTTTGCTTGAGATGATCCTTATTATAGCCAAGTTTTTGGATGAACCATAAAGATGTCACATTAATACCAAACCCTTCATCAACTAAAAATTTGAAGATAAGGGTAGTATTAATGGATATTTTAATGAATAGTGGTGGGTCATCAACATGAAAAAGGATCTCACCATTAATCATTTCTTCTTCAATAAATTAAATAGTTGGTTTGCAATAAGGACATGTAGTTTCAATGGTATGCACATAGATAGACTGAGGTTCAATATAGGGTGGTTCTTCATCTATAGTATATCGATCTTAGATGTCTTATAATTGTTACATAAGGAACTTGTGATAATAAGTGGAAGTATGAAATAACTTCATAAGTGTAATTTTTCAAGGCATGGAGTTAAGGTATTCAAAAAAGTTCCAATGGGATTTAAAAGAAAAACCAATGTGAGGTTTAGAAGGTTAGGTATATTTTGAAGGATTGGAAGTTGTTGGGGGTTTAAAAGAAGGAGGTGGTTCCTTAAGGGATTCTAAAGCTAAATTAGTGGTTGTAGTATATTTGAGAAGTTCTTCCAAAGATGGTTTCTTAGGTTTTGTGACACAATCTTTGTGAGTTGGTTTATGATGATAAGTAACCTTAGTTGTGTTAACTAATTGAGAATTATTTTAATATTGGTCATAATTGGCATCAATAGCACAAACATCCTTGGTATTTTTTTGAGGATTAGATGTGGAAAAATATTTTTTGTTATTAGAAGAATAATATTTGTAATCTTCTCATTTTTGAGAAGTGGTGTTGTAATCTTGATGATGAAGTTAGATCATGGATTCATGATTGAAGAAATCACCAAGAATGTTAGAGATATCAAATTTAGTAAACCCTCGACAAGTTTCATGGGAATGACCAATATTGGCATGGAACCAAAAAAATTGATTAGGGTCATACCATTTAGGAGGATTATTGAGATAAGTAAAGGGTTTATAGGGTAGTAGGAATTATTGCATTTGCTACATAGTTAGTGGTATGTGAGAAGATGGGGGAGTATCATATTTATCAACTCCTAATTTAGTTTGAGGTGAATTTCTAGTGATGGCATTAGTAGAAGTTTGAAAAGATACTTTAAGTAATTTGGTATTAGGTTCAAATTGCTTCATGAACAATTCTTGATGTTTGTCTTGGTCAAGATCTTCATTAAGCATTTAGGGAGAAAAAGTTCAAACCTTATATTGAAGTGAAGGAGCTAAAGTTGTTATAAAGAGTTTGAACAAATTGTCATCAATCATGTTATGGTTGGCCTTATGGGCTAGATATTTCTATATTTTGGTAAAATCATGAACTAATTTGGTGGGATATTACTTAGCATTAATGAAATGGTTAAGACAATTTTCAAGAAGATCATTATGTTGAAACTCTTTAACTAGAGGATTGACTAAATCATCAAGTTCCCAAGTGGAGTGTTAGGGAAGTTGGTTATACCATTTTAATACATCACCAGTAAAGGTTCTAACTAGAATTTTGGTTTTGGTGAAAGTATTAGTTTGTATCCACTCTTTATAAAGATTGATAAAGTATTTGAGAAAGGATGCAAGGTCTTTAGTCCTATCATACTTGATAGTTGGAGATATATTACCAATGTCAATGGCTACAATGAAAGGAGTTAAAGGCTCATTATAGATGTTTCTAAGAGTTTTTTATTCATTATAGGTTGAGGAATGACATTTCCTATGGCATCTATGAGAGGTGGAGGAATAAATTTTAGATTGGCTTGAGGATTGAGAACCAGAGATTGATTAGCCATGTTGATCAAATGATGTTGTAATTTCATCATTTGAGAGGTGTCAGAAGTTTTAATTATGTTCAATTTTTTTATAACTTATGTAAGAAGTTAAGTCATATCAATTGTTAGATTGGTATTTTTAGGATAACTCCCCAAATTGGTATTAGGGGGAGGGTTATTGGAAGGTTGATTACTAGTTGGATTGTTGGATAGACTTATGTCAATTTCTTCCACATTATGTTGAAAATATTAAAGATGAGAAATTTATTGATAGGTAGAAAAAGGATTGGATCCATTTACTTCATCTTGAGGTGTGATTTGAACCATGTTACATTATACAAATGAAGGAGGGGAAGAGGTGCTTTAATAGTAAGGGTTCTCTTGGGAGGAAAAGAGAGGGAAAAATGAATATCCCATATAGTGTCTAAATGGATTCAAGTTATCTAAGAATATTATAATAGGGGACTTCATGATGATTTTAGGAAATGAATAAAATGCTAAGAAAAGATGAATATAGAACTAAGTCAGATGGATAAGAGAGATAAGCAAAGTAAAGGCAACAATAAGAGTACAAAGTCGACTAGGTAGACCTATTACTATTGAAAAGGGCCTAAGAAGAGTATAGAGTTGACCAAGTTGACTTAATACTATAAATAAGGAAAAAAACAATATGATAAAAATAAAAATTTAACTAGGTCATCTTAGTACTACATATAAGGGAAAAGATAATTTGTAAAAAGATATAGAGTTGACTAGGTTGACTTTGTACTGCAAGCTAGGAAAAAGACAATCTATAAAATATTGTGTCAAATAGAGTGATAGTGTGATAAAAATAGGGAAATATTTTATAATTTTATTAAATCAAAAAGTGGAATAAAACACATAAACAATTGGATCAATGATAATGATCCAATTGGCATATAACACAAAAACCTTCCACCAACACTGGCCAATGCAAGTTTTTATAATACAACATATGATGAGCAAAGAGCAAGTAGTTAACTAAAAATTAAATCATAACTAAGTGGTCATCCTGAGTGTTTTTAGATTATTATAAAGTATTATATTAAGTGTGATAGGGAAGTTGGGTGAAAATAGGGAATAGAAATCAATCTATGGATAGTTTCAAGACATTTAGGCTAAAAAGGATCTATGTTGGCAATGGTACTAGCTTGGTATTAGGGCCTACCCACTCACTTCAAAATCCTATAGTGATAAAGGTGTTGGGTTTTTTTCTAATATATACCATTAACCATGTGCTTATACTTGGCCAAAAAATCAAATCAACTTTCCCCTTGGTTATGAAATCCAAGTAGGTAGGCCTTGGGTAGACAAATGTTTAATGCATTTTGAATATTGTGTGATTTGGTAGTGTGTGAAAACTGATAAAAATATTGAAACTTAATGGTATATTTAAAAATCACCTAATTAGATTATATGAGCTATTATAAGGATGCAAACAACTAAAAATAAAAGTGTGAATTAATTACTAGCATATAATTGTTAATTCCCAAATTAAGCATGGTACAAAGTTGATTCAGATGACACTATATGCAAACATTATAGAATAGATTTGATAGGGTATATATTATAATATATAAATAAGATTATTTAAGAACTAAGTCAATTAGGTTGACTTATTATTTTAGATAGAAGATAGACTACATAACTAGGTCGACCGGGTCAACCTAGTTTGCTATAGGATTGTATTTTTGAAGACTAAAAAATTAGTACAAAATAGAACTATAAATAAAGTAATGAATTGAAAGATAAAGAAAGAAAGGAAGCTTGGTGGGTTGGAAGATTCCAAATATTGTAATTTTTTATTGAAGTTCCTTAAATGCTACTTATAAGTTCTACTAACTATGTCGATTGGGTCGACCTAGTTATATGAAATTGTATTTGTTGAAACCTATTAAGATTACTAACTCAACTTGGTTTGTTATTTGTATGCTAATTGTAATATTAAGTTGACCTGCATGGCTTAGTTTTTTTATTCTAGATTCTACTTGGAATACTAAGTTGATCTATTTGACATAGTTTGTTATCTAGAACTGAAAAAGAGTATTGTGTCAACCTATTCGATCTAGTAACCTATATCTGATGAAGACCTACATAGAAATAATAGAGTCATTTTGATGTGACTATGAATTAAACATATTTAAAAAAGTTAGAAATATATTGGCTTAGTTGACCTAGTATCATAAATATTTAAAAATAATAAAATGATAGAAATGAAAAGTGTGAAATAAAACCTTCAAGGGTTAGATTCATGTCAGGTTCACCAAAATGTATGCAATAGGAAATGCAACATATATATAAATCAATCCTATCTTAGAGAAGATAGATCCTACTTACACTTCTAATTGGGGATGCATTAAATAATCAAGTTCATGACCAATATGGATCTACTAGACTTTATGACAGGATCTCTTACCACAATAATATCACTAGGGAGGGTTTCAAAGCCTCTAATCAAGTAAAAATATACAATAACCCTAATTAGGTCCTATGTTTTCATATTCACTATACTAATAACAAGTAAATCAAAGTGTAATCTATTACTCACCAAAGATTGTGTCACAATATGGGGGTTAGTAAACATAAAAGTAAACATGCATAAGATAATCCTAATTAAGTTATGTATAAGTAAAACCCTAATTCATGGAGAGAGAGAGAGAGAGAGAGAGAGAGAGAGAATATTATTCAAAATCCATTACTTATCCTACTTCTATCTACTAAAGAGAGGAATAAAGTTAGAGATACTTACCTAGAAGATGAACCCATCAAGACTCATGTTGAGGTATATTATGTTCACATTATTAATATAACATAATTATTGTTTTATAAATAATAATACGTTAATTAGATTTTTTAGTGTGTCGAATATATTGTTAATAACAATATATTCATAATTAATGTATTATTAGGAGTTGATTTAGATATGAGATTTCAGAGGATATTTACTCTCCCCAAATATAGGAGAGACTTTTCTTATATGTATTCTCGTATGATGTTCATATATAATATAGAAACAAAAATAATATCAATGTGTTTTTAAAGTATTTTAGTGTTTGAATTTTTGTGTAAACTCTGAACATACCATTATTTGGTATCAGATCTAATATGGATACCTAATATATTGTAAGTTATAGTCCCATTGTTTTACTTGAAAACTTTGTGTGGAATTCATTAAAACATTCATTCTGTTTGTGATTAAAAATCAAGTCTACTCAACTAGATCATTATCTCTTTTGCCTAGTCCAATTCATTGAGAGGCATTATTTATAGGATGATGCCAAGTTATAAAATATTCTAATGACCTGCATAATGGTGAGGAGAGGTATAAAGGGAAATTCATCAACTGAAGAGCAGTGTGTGAGAAATATTCTTTAGGAAAAATAGTGCCTTACCTATATGTGTTCTATATGGATCCAGCCATACTAAAGAAATTACATCCTAGTAGATCATTTTCAACTCGAGTCTCACCTATTCTAACTATGTTGGAAGTGCGTTCAAAGTACATAATTAATTTTTAACATGCTTGGGCCATAGATTTTATCACTATCATCAATTAAGGATTGTCTTATTTTTGGTTTATTTGTTATATTGTTATGTCATGTTGTTTACCATTTTTTTTCATATAGGTTCCTTTTATATTTATTATTTATTTGGGTAATATGTGATTTATGCATTACTTCAAGTAATGGTTAGTTTAAATAATTTAATAAAAATTGTTAATGTAATGTCATAGTATAAAGTTTTTTGTTTTTTTTTTAAATTTAATTATAGATTTTAGCTATATTAAATTTTAGTACATGTTTGGTATTATTATTTAAAATAAAAATTCATATTGTTCAATTTAGTAAATACATTTTTTTTCAAAGTCTTAGGTCAAAAATTATAAATTTTTAGATCATTTTATTATCTAGAAAACATCAATATTGTGTCATTAGTTATGTCAGTCTAAGTCAAATAAGTCATTTATTATCAAAAGTCCTTTTTTTAAAAAACTTATCATCAGTGGAAACTAACATCCTATGTTGGTCTAAATCATAATGGACATTCCATTATAAAAAATTATCGGCCTCAATTTCCATGCATGGAAAGTCAAAATCTAGATTCAATTAATGAACAAAAATTTATGAAGGATAGTGAATAGAAATTAAGTAGCACCAACAAATGCAACAAAGTTAGTAGAATGGCAAAATAGGGATGATAAAGCCAAAGCCATTATTGGACTAGCTCTTTCTGACTCTAAGTTACATTATGTAGATCTTGAAAAATCCTCAAATTTAATTTGGGAAAATTTGAACAAACTATTTGGAGTCAATGCAAAGTTTTCTTTAAAACTCTAGTTGTTTAGATTCAAAATGAATGATGGGGTCAACATGTCTAGTCACATTAATGATATAAGATCACTTTTGAGACAACTAACTAAAGTTCAAACTCCAATAGAAGATAAAAATGCAAAATCCATATTATTGAATATATTGCCTTATAAATATAGCAATGTTTTTTTCACTCTTGGACAGATACCTTCGTAATCACTTGAAGATGTGATTTCATCTCTTCTAGATCAATAATAAAGGACTAAAGAAGATGTAGAAGAAGAGACTTCATTGTACTTAAAAAATAAGCCTAAGAATTTCTCCAAAAATAAGGAGGAAATTAAATGATTCTATTGCAATAAAAAGGGACATATGACTTCATATTATAGAATTTGAGCTAAAGACTTGCTCAATAAAAAACTAAAAACAAATGTAGTCAATATAATCACTGAAGAATAATCTGATACTAATAAAGAACCAAACGAGAGCAATGGTTATGCTTCTAAATATTTTATATTCTAATTAAGATTTCACAAAATAGAGGTTGGAGGATACTGGATGATGGAGGTTTTATATGCCTCTCATTAGCCACTAGCGATGGGGTCACTTTCTGATTTAGTGGCATTTTTATTTCAGTTGTGTGGCATGAATAAAAATAGATATTACATGCATGTTCATGTTTTTCATAATTAAACTATATATTCCTATGTAACCTTTCTAAAATGTGAAAACTATGAGAGCTAGAAACTATAATTTCACATCATGATGTGGTTTATGGTAATCCACTTGTAAAATCATTACTTTATGGTTTTTGGTTAGACACTTTAAAACCATTGTTCTAGTTGTTGGTTAACCATTTGTAAAACCATCAAATATTGCTTTGTGATTTTGGTTAGCCACTTTTAAAACCACAATTTTGGTTATTAGTCAACCATTTGTAAAACTATCATTTTAGGCTTGTGATTGTCCTCTAAAAACCACCAAGTCAAGAGTATAGGTGTAGATATGGGAGAGTTATTTTCCCCATGTTCACATTAGGGGGTGTAGATAGGATTAATAAAGTTCACAAGAGGGTGAATGTTGAGGTATATTATGTTCACATTATTAATATAACTTAATTATTGTTTTTTAAACAATAATATGTTAATTAAATTTTGTAATGTGTCAAATATATTATTGATACTAATATATTCATAATTAGTGTATTATTGGGAGTTGGTTCAAATATGAGATTTTAGAGGAGATGTACTCTCCCCAAATATAAGAAAGACTTTTCCTATATGTACTCCCATATGATCTTCATATGTAATATAGTATCAAAAATAATATCAATGTGTTTTTAAAGTATTCTGGTGTTCAACTCTTTGTGTAGACTCTGATTATACCATTAACTTAATATCTCCCTTGGGCAAAGGTTCTTTACAAGAGGTTATTGTGGTTTGTAAGGATAACTAATAAAGGCCAAAGCATCCAATACTTCTGCATAAGACTAGATTATTATCTATGTAAAAACCCTAAGCTAAGAATCCTTAAGTAAAATGGTGGAAGAGCATATTGTAAAGAAGTGCAAATGAATAATAAATCTTGTCCACTCTCTAAGAATGGTGAAATAGATGTGTTTATATAGGTAGATATAATCCTAAACCCTTCTAAAAATTTTGGTATATAAGGTTGACCCAATTGACCTATCATCATAATTAATAAAAACTCACTATGTCACGGAGTAGGTTGGCCAGGGGCTGACCTAGACCCTTAAGTTTTGTCAATAAGATTACAAGGTCAAAACAGCTGACATAGTCATGTAAACTATAAAAAAGGGTTTTAGGTTAGGAAAAGGGATAGTGAAGGTGGTAAAAGGCTAAATGAGTGTGAAAAATAGGAGGGCAAGCTTAGGGGAATGGTTTTTAGGAGATAGGTGTTTAGATAACAAGTGTAAAAAAGACAATAATCCTATGAAGCACCAATGGTCTGCCCACCCCTTTCCTAGTGCACCCCTTAGGGCATTCACTTAGAGAGAGTGAGAATCAATGGGTTATTTCAAGATAGAGAGCATCAATAATTGATGAAATTTTAAAAATATTATGTGTATACACTTATTACTCATAGGTCCTAGGTGTAAAGTATTATCTAAACATAAAGTAACTTTGATGGGAAATATTCAAATAATCTATGCAAAAGATCAAGACTCAAAAGTAAATGAAACCTCCATGCCAATGTTTTGAAGGGTGAAAAAACCCAACCAATATCCATTGAGGGGATTTATATGCAATCAAAATTTCATTAAATCAATCCTAGTTCAGAGAAGATAGAGCATACCTACACTTTCAATTAGGGATACACTTATTAAGTGAGATCATGACCAATATGGGGATATGCTAGACCCAATTAGGGGATCACTTATCAAAACATATCATGCTAGGAAGGGTTTAAAATCCTACATTCTAACATAATCTAAAAATAACCCTAGTGGAGTCCTAAGGTTTAAAACATTCACTCTATTCTAGTAATATGAAAATAAATCTAATCTAGATCACACTAAATCTTTGGCATAAAGTGGGGGTTAGAAACAATAAAACAAACCTGTATAGTAAACTTCAATTAAATTAAGTATAAGTAATACCCTAATACATAAAATATGAAAGATAGTATTATTCAAACCAACACTTATGCTACTTATATCTACTAAAAGAGAGGAGAACAAAGTTAGAATATACTTACCTAAATTTGAAACCATCATGACTCAATCTCTCCCTTGGCCAAAGGGGATTCACAAGAAGTTATTGAGGTTTTTAAGGATCACAAATAAATGCCAAAGCATCTAAGACTTATCCATAAGACTATATTTTCCAAATAAGAAACCTAAGCTAAGTCTCCTCAAGTAGAATGGTGGAAGATCAGATTGTGAAGAAGTGCAAGTGAATAATAACTCTTGATTGCACATATGAATAATGACTAAAAAGATATTGTATATGTAGGTGGATCTTACCCTAAATCCTTTTAGGAACTTTGGTTATATATGGTCGACCTAGTTGACCCAGTGTGTTTTTGGGGACATTTTACTAGGTCTGAGCTAGGTCAGCCAAAGGGCTAACAAGCTAAGAAAGTAAATAATACCCCTAAACTATACTAGTTTGACCTAGTCAACCCAGTACAGTTGATTAACCAAAAGGAGCTTAAGATAAGAAAAGGAGGAATGGAAAGAGGAAACTATTGGAGGAATACTCAAAGAAAGAGAATTATCTTAAGGAATGGTTTTGGGATCTAGTTAGATTGGTAATAATGTGGAAATAATGTACAACAATATTTTAAAGCACCAAAGTTCTAGCCACCCCTTTCTTGGTGTACCCCTTAAGGCATGCACTCAGAGAGATTGAGTCTTGATGGGTTCTTGCAAGATGTAAAGGATCAGTATGTGATAAAAAGTTTGAAAATATAATGTGTATACATATTTTCCACTCAAATCTCATCATGTGTCATTAAGGTATAAAAAGGGATGGTGCTTCGAGAAAGAGCATAGTAACACACAAAGTTGATGCTAAATAGAAGTTACATTATGTTAAATCGAAGTTAACTAAAATTAAATGACTAAAAAGGGAAACTAATCTAAAAAGTAAATAACTAAAAATTAAATTCAATTAATACCTTGACCTACCTTTATCATAGGATGGTTATCTTTTGTGTTGTTAGTTTTGATTGTGTAGGGCATAGAGACTGCTTTTGACAAACCCAAGAATATAAAACTAAAGATAAAAAATAAACAAATGCAAGAAAAGCCAAGATAGTCAGTGCTATGAGGATGGGACATACTTGGGAAATTTATAAATTTGGGGTGATAGGTGTTATGTTATACCAAATTACCAAGTCAAAAAACAATAGCAAATTAGAAAACTGAACAACCAAGTCTACTAAAGATTGAAAAACTCAAACAAGCTATCCTTAAGTAAGAAAGGAAAACTCACCAAGTCAAACCAAGGATACATGTCAAGTAGGATGGTAAAACAAAAACAAAAAATGGTAAAAGACTAAACAAAATGGTAAAACAACATTGATGAGTGAGCAGTAAAAATCCACATCTCACTCAACAATGGAAAAAGGATGCATAAAAGGGAAAACAACATTGTCGAGTGACAAGAAACAAGCTAACCTCACTCAAAAATGGAAAAAGGGTATGAACTCAGGTGTCCATAACAACAAGACAACAAAATAATGATAAATGATAAAATTAAAGTAAGTTTAGAAATATAAAATGATGGTGTAAAGAAAGAAAAAATCCATAGTTTATCAAATATGTTGTTTTGATCTAAGGATAGATAAAACTAAAAGAAAGTAGTGTTAGCATGTTTTTTTAAAGAGATAAAGAAGAAGGATATAAAGAATAAGAGAAAATATATTTGGAATCACAATTTTTATATCAAGGGGGAAATGAAATGGGTGGAGGGGAGAATGAAGGAAAAACCAAGGTAGAGAAACTCTTTATTAAAGTCAAAACAATTAAATTAGTTTTGTCAAAACAAGAGGAATTTCAACCTTAAGGACTATGAAGAACTTTTATTAATAACACAAGTCTTGTGTCAACAAATAGAGTATATAGATCATCCCATGAAGGATAAATGCATTAAAATTAAAATAGACCTACCTCCCCATGATGTGTTCCCCATTCTTCAAGACCCCTTATAGAGCCATCATTCTACTATGAAGATTGGGTACTTTCTTGAAAAATTAGGTAGCACCATAGAGTTTTTTGAAATCCCCTATTCCAATCTACTGGTCTACTGCACCCAAAAATACCTCAGCTCTATGTGAAGCCAACTGTGGAGTTTGAGCTTTGATTAGAGATAGGATATGTGCTTGTAATCACATCTTTTGGTGTGAATTTGACTTTTGAGAATTGTATGTTGCCTTTTAGATATCATTGCATTTTGTTTCAAATGATTTGGATTTTAACTTTTTTATGGCTTTTTAAGATTCCTCCTCCATATATATTTGGAAAACTAAACATGGGTTCTAAAGATGACTTTCATTTGAATACTTGGGATAAGGTTTCTAAGAGAGAGAACTTTAAAGAGCAAGTGGTCTAAGAGCTAGCTGAAATAAAAGTGCTATCTTGACTTTGACCTTATATTATCCAATGTGGAGATGAAAGGAAGAGGAAATCAAGAGGAGTGGCACATGGAACAATTTGAGTTGATTCAAATTAAAAAAAAATTGACAAAGATAAAAATGGGATACAGTGATAGTAAAGTGTGATTATTTATCATAAGAATGAGGGAAATGGAGGAAAACATGCTAAAATAGATTGTTATGTAGATTTCATCTAGTAAAAGAAGCAAAATTTAAAGTGAGAACAAGGATCAAGAACATGAAAAGGTGGTAATTTTATGAGGGTTGGGTCCTATCTGGAGTCTTACAAATCAACTCATAAAAGAGAAACCCATGAGGGTACCAATAAGCAAGAAAAAAGTAAAGTGAGGTAAGCAAAGAAATATTCGTATTTTGTGAGGAATGATGGGTCATATCCATGGTCTTATAAAGCAACTCACAAAAGAAAAACCCAAAGGATGCCAAAACAACATTGGTAAGTAGCAACAATGAAAGAGAAAATAGATAAAAGATGGTGGTTTTGTGAGGAATGTCCAATCCTATCTGTGGTCTTATAAAGAAACTCACAAAAGAAAAACCCAAGGGGTACAAAAAATAAGAGAAGATGCAAGATAAAGAAGACTATGGTACAACAAGAAACTAAAAGACCAAAATGAAGGACTAAAGGTTTTTGAAAAAGAGGGAACTATTGTAGAGGGAGATACCCGTGCTTAAGTAACTTGAAAAAAAATTAGATAGATATAGATAGAAAACATGACAGAAGTAAATGTTTAGGCAAAGTACTTTTTAAAGAATTGAGCATTGGTGGGCTCTTTTAAAATATGGCCTTCATTGGTTTGAAGATGGTAGGTACTTGGACCAAGAATGTCTTTAATTAAATATGGGACCCACTATTTTTGTTTTTATTTAACTCTTGTATCATAGATGTAGTATAATTTAAGGATAATATCACCAACATTAAAAATGCAGACTTTAACATGTTTACTATGTTGTCTGGCATTGTGAGCCTTGTATTGGTGTCTATGTTGTAAGGTATAAAGATGATGTTCATCAAGAAGATCAAGACCATGAAGGTTAGATTCATGTAATTATTCATCAAGAATAATTCCATGAAGAGATATATGAATAGATGGAAGCTCAACTTCTAAAGGAAGGACCAACTCGGAACCATAGACTAAATAAAATGGATTTGCCCTAGTGGCAGTGTATATGTTAGTCTAATAAGCCCAAAGTGTAGGGTGAAGATGAATATGTCAAAATATGTGGGTTTCACGAATTATCTTTTCAATAATTTTTTTAAGAATTTTATTGGTGGCCTAAGCTTGATCATTGCATTATAGATGATAAGGCATGGAAAATTTGTGATTGATCTTGAATTTATTGCAAAGTTATTTAACATGTTTGTTTTTGAAATTACCACCATTGTCAAAAATGATGGTATGGGGAATGACAAAGTGGAAAATAATTTGGTTAAAAATAAATTTGGAAATGGTAGGACTAGTGATGTTAAGGATAGTCATGACTTCTACCCACTTAGTAAAATTTCAGTAGCGGTGATGATAAATACATGCCCATCTTGGGAGTAAGGAAGTTTACCAATGAGATCAAATCCACATATGTAGAATGGCAAAAGAGATTCAATACTTTCAAGTTAAGTAGGAGGTGAATGGATAAGATCATTATGAAGTTAACAAGGAGTACACTTTTTCGTATATTCAATTTCATCCTTTTCAAGAGTAGGCCAAAATTAACCCATACATAGGCATTTGCATGTTGTATCATGTTCACTATAGTGACCAACACAAATGTCCCCATGTGATTATTAAAGAAGAGGAGGAACCTTATCTTACATAACACGATAGAGTAAGGTACCTTCAACATTATGATAGTAAAGGATGTTGTGTCAAAATACATACTTCAAAGCTTGTTTGTGAATACGTGTCTTTTCATGAGAGTCTAAATTAGGAGGATAAGCTTGGTGTTCTAATAATTGAATGATGTATTTATACCAAGGGCTTTGTCTAATGGTAATAGCCTTAATATGACAAATAATCAAATATGGTAGTTGAGTTGAAGATGGAGACTTTCTTATTTGTATAAAAAAGAAGAATAAGAAAGAACATGATGTGGATGAAATTTAGAAGCTAAAGAGGAAAGAGAATCAACAATGGAATTTTGATCTCTAGGAATAGGCTCAATAGTGAAAGAGATAAAATTCTTAGCAAGAATGGTTGAAATTTGATGATAGGTGATAAGTTTTTCACTTTTACATTAATAAGCACCACTAAATTGATGGCAAATACACTGAGAATCACATAAAGCATGAAGATATTGAATACCTAAGTCAGGAGCAGATCGCATACCTAAGATAATAGCTTGGTATTTGGCCATATTATTGGTGACATCAAAGGTGAAGCAAAAAGGTAAATGAATGGTATTACCAAGAGGACTTGTGATAATTAAACCTACCCTAGCTCCTTAAAGGAATTTAGCACCATCAAATTGAAGGATCCAAGTATCCTCATGCAAGTAAACATTGATTTTAGGGAGCTCCATGATAACTACCTTTGGTTTAATATTACCGAAGGGAGGAGAATATTTTTCAAGTTGTTTGGCTTTAGAATCAACATTAATGTTATGAAAATAATCTTTAAGAGAGATAAGTTGATTAAGATCTTCAATGTAAAGAATATTATCATCTGCAAGGTCATCTTGAAGGGAAGAAGTGGTTGGAATGGGAGATGTAATAAGTTGCTTAGATATGACTTTCCCTTTAACAACTTTTTTAATGACGATGTGAAGATCAAATTTCATAAGGAGGACCATCCATTTGCCAATTTTATGTCTAGGAAGAAAGGATTTGGAAAAGAAATGATGAAGGGGTTTGAATGAACAATGACATAAGTAGTTTGGTAAAGCATATATTGATGAAGCTTTTTAGCCATAAAATAGATAGTGAAGCAATCACACTCAATTTTGGTATAACATGTTTCATAGTCAATGAGGCCTCAACTAATGTAGTAGATAGAATACTCTCTTCCCATATCATCTTGTTGGGTAAGCATTGCCCCAACTAAAATAGGTATGGAAGAAGTATATAAAATCAAAGGTTTATTATTATAAGGAGGATGAAGTGTATGTGGATGAAGCAAAGACTCTTTCATGTTATCAAAGACTTTTTGACATGGATCTGTCAATTATAAAGCAATACCTCTCTTGAAAATGGAATTGAAGGAGTGAATTTGATATGCCATTTTAGGGATGAATTGTCTAATTGCCTCAAGCTTGCCTAATTAAGTATGAATGTTAGGAATAAAATGAGGAATATGCTTGTTGATGATAACACTAATATGGTGGGTTAAAGATCGATGCTACAAAGAGAGACTAAGAATCATAATAATGTGCTAGATGTGACTCTAAAGACACATTTGTAAGGATTAAGTTTGACCTTATATTTATGGAGATGGTCAAAGATGATAGAAAGATAGGAGAGATAATTTTTATGATATTTGGATTTATCAATAAGCTCATCCACATAGGTTTCAATAATTTTGTGAATGAGATCATGAAATATGTTAGTCATTGCACATTGATAAGTGGCTCCAAAATTGTTGAGACCGAAGGGCATTTTGAAATAGAAATGGGTTCCCCATTCTATGGTGAAATTAGTCTTATGTTGATATTTAAGAGTGATATGAATCTAATTGTATCCTAAGAAACCATCTATAAGAGATAACATTTCATAACCACTTGTGGAATCGATGATGGCATCTATTGAAGGTAAGGGGAAGTTGTGCTTTGGAAAAGCAAGATTAAGATTGTGTAAATCAATACAAATTAAAACAACCATAGTGGTTTGTTTCTAAATGGGAACAATGTTGGAAACCCATTAGAATAATCCATTGGTTTAATAAATTTAGCATCGAGTAATTTAATGATTTCCTTATGACATAGAGTTGAAACTTCAGGCAAAAATTTTCTTTGCTTTTGATGCATAGGCTTGACATTAGGATAAGTAATGATATTATACACCATAATGTTAGGGTTAATTTTAGGCATGTCCTCATAGGACCAAGTTAATTTTTCATGATATTTATCAAAAAATTAAGCTAAAATTATCATGTTCAGTAGGTGAAATCTCTCGAGAGACTATAATCAATCAATAACAAGATGGTGTACCATATTTGATGTGATTGGTTTATTCAATAAGCATGGGATTACCATCTTGAAAGTGTTATGGTGCATTAGGTAAGGATAAAATTATATTTTTTTAGGATAAATGCTAGCAATGAAGTTGTTAAAGCAAGGAGTTTTAGTTTTGAAAATTTTTAGTTTATGATGTTGCTGAGGAAGTTGATGTTCTCAGGCATGAAAAAACTCAAGAACAGATTCATCTCTAGGTAAGGTAGGAAGAGGACCTTAATATTAAACATCTACTTCAAGATCAAGAATTTGATTTCCATGGCTATCATACTCAGAATGAATCTGATGGACAACAGTTTCCTTGGCATCAAGTGCAATTTTGGGAGTAGAAGTGGATGGAGTAGAAAAGATTGGTGTGTTGGTGGATTTAATGATGGGAGAAGGATTGAATGAAATGATTGGATTGATAGGTGGTAAAGGAGATTTAGATATTTTTAGATGATCAAAAGGCATAATTTTCTCTACCACCCAAGGAGTATCAATAAGAGGAGGATTGATAGGTGGCACATGACCCTTAAGATCTAAGGTATGATCCACAAAAATTTTATCTACATCTTGATTAAAATATTTGATTTGGGCTAAAAAAATTTGGTAATGATGGGCATGAAAGTCTCTATATTGAGATTGGGCCATGATATAGTTGTCATCATATGTTGGAGAAATTGTACAAGCTTGAGAACTAGGGGGAGTTTCAGAAGGTGAAATCCTAATATTGTTAAATGTATGAGAAGATATGATGAGAGGATCTTGAAATATTTTAACCACTCCAAAATAATTTCAAGTGAAGGTATATTTGTGTAAATAAGGTGTAGACACTAGAAAACCACACATGATGGCTCGAGATGTCAAGATGCCTCAGGATACCTTAGGGACCACCTAACCCTTCTTGACCCACTGACCAACCCATCAAACCTTAGGTTTAGCTAGCTACTTAGCTAAATAAACTCACTAATTCACTAACTTAATAACTACCCAACCCATTTTAACTCATCTTGACCAATCTTCAATCATCTTGAACATCGATGGTTAGGCTAACCATCAACAATCAAGTCTTCCTCATTCTGACACAAATGCCATCTATGTGTAAGCTAGCATGGAATAATTAATTATGACCACCTTACCCATTATTAAATAACTCCCAAGCATAAAAATAAATAAGCCAACATTTTAGGGAACCTTATATTCTCCATCTCTCTTTGGGAGGAGAGTAGGAGGTGAGAAGAGATCAATCAATAACAAGAGTATTCTAGCATACAAGGATTAAAACTTTTTAGCTAGTCTTCTTTATAGAAATTTAACAACTACAATAGAGATCAAAATATCTACAAAAATTTATCTTGAGGAAAAGTAATGTTACTCTACTAAAATTACTCTAGCCATCAACCATTAGCCATTTAGCAAGAAATAGGTACAATTTGTATTTCATCTTTGTTTGCTTGGTTTCTAACTTTTAGGCCTGAATCAGACCTCTTACACCTATCTTCTGACTTCCCTACCTCTAACCAAGCCTTTAAAAAATACCTTACCTAATCATTAACCCATATTGTAACTCTTTTCTAAGTGCCCTTAAAATCCATAGGAAACCACTAACAATTAACATGACTATCGACAATCACCTCTAATTGTTGATAGTTACCCAACCACTGACAATCAGCTTAACCGTTGATGGTCACCCTGACCATCGATGGTCACTATGGTAAGAAATAATAATAAGTTATTTATAACCCCTTACCCCCAACCAAATCTAACTTTTTGTGTCCCTATCTGTTCACAGATCCCTACCAGATTTTATGAACCTAACCTGATCTATTTTAGTACTAGTATTGACCCACTATTACTATACTTAGTTATTTTCTCTAAAAAACATTCATTTCTTGTATTTCATTGCAATTAATTTATATTATTTGATGCAATAAATTTCATTTTATCTTTTTCAACTTAATTGTTATCAAATAGTGGATTGACATCCTCCTAGCAAGCTCATGCTTCTTGGATCTAGTTCACACTAGGTATTTCACCTAACTATCTTTCTAAAAAACCCTTATATTAGTGTTTTCTTATCTATAGGTCATCCTTCCAAGACAAAAATGATCTCTCCACACTTTTCTAGATCATGCATGCAAAACAACTAGGTTCTTTTACCACACCCTTATTACTAGTTTCTTATCTTCTTTCTTAATTAAAAAATGAGAAGAAATTGAGAGAAACATTTTGGCATGCTCAATGGGACCCTAGCATCATCTAGGTGCCCATTTTATTCCTTTATTCTATGCTCATATAAATCTAAAATTTATTTTGGGCTTAAAATAAACCTTGCATACATTGATTGCTTGCTTATTTTTAGTTCATCTAGTAACTTAAAGGTAAAATTAATCAATCATAGTTTCATTCTTGCTATCACACACTTTACCAAACCACATAATCAATCAACACATCAAAACAATTGACATAAGACCCAAAAAGGATTTCATCACTTAGTAATACACGTTAACCTTTGGCTATCTTACTTGGAGGTCATTACCAAGAAGAAAAACCAAAACTTAGCTCTCTAGTTGAGTCTAAACTCTAAACTTTAGTATATCTTGGCTAAGCACTCAACACCATATCACTAAAATATGTGAAGTGAGGGGGTAGGCCCAAATATCAATCCACATACTAACTTTCAATACATATTTTTGAGAGCCTTTAACACTTGAAACTAACCTTAGATTTCCTTTCTAGTACCTGATCTACAAATCAAATTTTGTATTCACACTTTCTAAGGCATAAGCCAAAAGCGATCTAAAAGAATCTTAAGTTTTAAACTCACTTTAGTGTATGTTTTGATTGTATTGAGATATTTTTCATTTAATTTATTTGTGTTTGAGTTGTGATCATTTTATCATTTTTTTTTTAATTCCTCGCATGCTCTTTACTAGATAATAGGTGAGGAACCAAACCAACCAAGAACCATCTTCCTCTTCCTCTTCATATTCTTCCATGGAGTATGCTTCAGATGTTGATATTTCTCTTCATCTTTCTCCCCCTCCTACCATGCCTAGAATAGTTGTCAATGGTGATGTGTATTTCACTACCTTCCTTGATAACAACCCTATAGCCCTTCAACATTACCTCAACACCTTATCTCACCGCATCCCTATTGCTTTGGTTCCTAATACGGATCTACCTTATAGTATGCCTCCCCATCGTATGGTTGGTGTTACCTCTACCCAACCTATGATCACCTAAGCATTTTCTTCCACCAATATCCCATCCACTACCACCACCTAAACTCAATCTAACATCCCAACCAATATCCAAACACCCCCTACACCAACCAACACCTCCAACATAGGGGTAGCCTCACCTCTTGTTACCCATACCTCATCCACCATGGGGATATCTTCTACCCTGATTTATACCATTCCCTTTATCACTACCAACCCACCAATTTCCACCCCACTTCAAAATTTAGTGTTTTCCATACATTCTACTCTTCCACCTATTATTACAAGAGTTACCACTTAAACCCAACCAATTAATCTATTCATACCTCCAAATCTACCCATATCAATCCCTCAACAAATACCCATGACATCCTACCAAAATGTTCATAATCCACAAGGATACATAGAACCTTCTACCCAGCCTTTTGTGCCTATCAAACCTTATGTGGCATCATCCCAACCTTTAATGACCACATACCAATACATGGTATCTTCTCAACCTTCCATCACTTATCCATATATTGCTTCCACCCAACCTCAACCAAACTTACCAAAAAATTATGGGGCTTCTTAACCTCAAACAGATTTGGTCAAAATGTTAATGGTCAAAATGACCAACCTAGAGCCATCTATCTCTAGGGCTCATAACCTTTTATCTTATGATCAAATTTGTAACAAACCCATTGACCCATCCATCCCTATCTGATCTTATCCTCCTCAATGGTAAATACCCAAGTTTTCCAAGTTTCAAAGCAAGGAGGACCCCCAATAACACTTAAGATCATTTCACCATTATTGATATTTGATTGCATATGATGATGCTCTCCTCTTTTGCACTTTTCCCATGTCTTTATCTGAACCAGCCTTAGATTGGTATAGTGCTCTCACTAATCACTCCATTTTTTCCTTTTTCCCAACTTTCCCAAATCTTTGTAGATCATTTCTCAGTCAATATATCTAAAAAGGTCTCTATTACTGATGTCTACTCCATTATGCAATTTGAGGATGAATCAATTACCAATTTCATAGCTAGATGAAGAGGTCTTATCAACCATCTCTCTTTCTCTTTACCCCAACTTGAGTTGATTGAAATTTTATCTTAGGGTTATGCCAAACATATTTCCCCTACTCTTCATGATCAAACTTTCATAACCTTTAATGAGGCTTTCACCATGGCACACAAATTAGAAATCAGAGCCATTGATGAGGGGAAATTGAAATTGAGGAACAAAAATTCTAGATTTAAATCTAATAATCCTTCCTCATAAAAAACCACCAATCAATCTAACCATCCCAACACCAAACAAAAGGCATCCACAAACTCAATTTTCCTTAAAACCACTCCACCACCAACTGTTAACCAACCCAACCAAACCAACTCCTCTAATTCTTCCAACTAACAAAACCAAAATCAAAATCAAAACAGAGCTGCTCTAAAATAATATACTCTAATAGGGGAGTCTTATGCTTTAGTTTTGGAAAATTTTCTCAAATCCAACATCATATAACTTCCTCCCATAAATTCTCCCAAATAATTTGATGCTTCTCACACTACACTTGGTTGGTACAATGAGAATGATCTATGTGCTTTCCACTAGTCATTGAACATGATGTTAGTAGATGTTACACATTTAAAACCATTGTCTAAAATATGATTGATAAGGGAGAACTTGTATTTTATAATTCCAATGTACCCATGAATCAATCGCTTGACATATTTTGTAATCCTTTCCCTAATAATACCCCTTCTACCAACTATGATGATAATAAATAAGAATCATCTCATGCTTGTGAGGTTCATATGGTCAATGTCATTATCATTGAACTTGTCATTGAGGATACCATTACCTCAACTACCTTTTCCTCCATTACACTCATTAAAGTAATGGACTCACCCTCTATTCCTTTGGACACCCAAACAGAGGAAGCAACCACCCCTCTTTCCTTACTTGATGAGACCATGGACTTATCCACATTTCCTTTGATATAAATACCAAAGGAAGCAACCGTTTCTTCAATTACCTCTTCCCCCACTCCACTTATTGAAGTGGTGGAATTACCCACCATTCCTTTGGACACCCAAACAAAGGAAACAAACATCTCCTTTCCTTCACTTGAGGCCATCACATCTTCCTCCCCTATCATAGAACCACCCATTCTCTCTTTGGAAACCATTCCAAAAGAATAGATTACCTTGTCTACTCCTTCTATAGAGGAAACATCCTCCCAAATCTTGGAACCTTCCATCAAGAACAAAGGTGAAGAAACCATTCCCTCACCTCAACCTATGGGCATAATCCTTGAAACCAATGACCAAGGGATCAAACAAATTTACAAGCCTTTTTATAGATTTGTCCAAAGTCTAGAATTCACTTCTCAACCCAATATAGATAGAGCCACCTTTTAGAATCATCATAGGCTCCCCTATCAAAACAAATTTAAACCTTCAACCTCACTTGCATACACCATCAAACCTATCATCACCTCAATACCTTCATTAAAAAAAATTCCTTCCAAAACCATAGGGGAACCATCCAACCCACATCCATCTAAAATCATCAAATCACCTTATACCTCTCTAACCTAACCCATAAAGAATCTAGGAATACTTCCTACACCTATCCTTGCTCACCCATCTTTAAAGTTGGACTTAACCCCATGTAGCCCACCAAAGAAAACCCCAACCAAACCAACTAAGAAGATGGAGCCAACCAAACTCCCACCTTGAATTAGAGCTATACCACCTCCTTCACACTTACCATCTATCGTAGGACCCCATCCTTCTATCATCCTAGGATATCATCCTTATACCAAGAGGATGAACCATTCCAAAACTACCCAAAATAAACTTATCCTTTCATTCTACCTTTACCTACACCCACCAAATCATCAAAATCCCCATCATTCTTAACTAACCTATCTACCTCTACCTACCCATCTATCTCCAAACCTTCATCATCCACCTCAAAACTAGCCATATCCAAGAAATTCCAACCAAAACCACCTACTAAAACCATTCCAATACCTAAAACTTCCATAGTGAAGCCTACTCCTAAGAAGGCTCCTAGTCCTAAAATTAAAAACCCAACACCTTCAACACCTTTGGTTAAATCTTATTCAACCATTATACAAAGTTTATTGAAAACTTCATCCTTAATCATACCACATATTAAACCCTTCAACCTTTCAAGTCCTAAACCATCTTGGTTCAATGGTAGTTTAATTTTCTCATACCATAGGACATCTACACATGACACATAGAACTACAAATCTCTCTGAGCACTTGTCCATAACTTATGGGATGAGGATGATCTATTATCAGGTGAACCTCCCTTTAGCCCATTACCAACCCAACCACCAAAGTAAGCAATCCAACACTTACCTACTCCTATACTCTCATTTGAAAGTGAGGAGGAATCAAAGTAGCCATCTAGACCAACACTTCCCCTCATCCACACTATCCATATGGTTACCCGATCTAGGGCCCAACAAAAGGATAAGGGGAAGGCCAAAATATCCATTCTATGGACATATCCTTTAACCCCTCAACCTTCCAAACAAACCCAATCACCCTCACCTTTACCTTCAACTTCACCAAAACCCAAAATATCCATTTTGGGTATCTCTCCCTCCAACCCTTTTGAATCTATCCAGTGAGTAGTGTTAAAACAAATTCATTAGACACTAGTAAAGATGAGCCTTTATGAACTAATCAACACCTCACCTAGAAGACCCTTAACAATCAATAGAGGTTCAACTAGAAGACCCTTAACCTCTTGCATCCTTTGTTGGAGCCCTTCAAATTTCTACCTTTGTTAGATTCTAAGATTTAGAAATACCTTATATTCATTATAAAGAGCTCAATCCTCCCCTATTCATCACTACATACATTAATCAAACCCACATAAAAAGGGTGATGATTTATGAAGGAACTAGTATTAACATATATCCTCTCATGGTTATGACCAACTCTAATTGCCAAAGAATATCATGTCAGAAATTGCAATGATCTTCCACTCCTTTAATGATATTATGGCCACTACCTTATGGATAGTCATCCTCTACTCTTTTACATTGTATAAGGTGATTTACAATACATCTTACTTAGATGCCATTGGATCCATACCATGAGTTGTGTCCCATCCACCTTGCATCGATGTGTCAAGTTCAAACACGGGGGTCAAGTTATTACCATAAAAGCTAACCCAAGTCCTTTTGCATCTTGTAACATGAAATATCAACCCAATGACATTATTCTTCTTCCATCATCTACCTCACACCTAACCCATAATAACTCCACCACTATCATTGATGAATCTTTAACTAGATCCTTTATCCCTTCTTCTCAGATCCCCATAAAGGACCTTTTAGAACCCACATTCTAACATCTCTCACTGGGGGAGTATCATATTTTAGCCTTGGATGCTTTCCCTACTCCTCAAGAGTATGGGAACCTCGACCATGATCCTAGTTATGACCACAATATCAAAACCATTATTCCTTTTATGTCTCCCAACCATCAAACCAACTTAATCTATGGGGGATTTGATCATCCACTTCTTGCTTCCACCACTATCTCTTCTACCTAACCATTTACCTATGACTTCTCCTATCTTGAAAAATAGGCATTTGTTAAATTATACCTTCATAGGCATGCCTACAAGGGATTTGACCTTGGTCTTTATGAACATGGACCCCATGAGTTACCTTTAATCCAAACATAGAAACCTCTTGAGCTATTTGGCCTTGGGTTCATACCACCAGAAGAACCCACCAATTCCCCAAAACCTATCACCACCTTTGAGGAAAATATCCCATCTTCACCAACCTAATCTCCTTCAAAGTTTAAGGATTTCAAAATCATTCCTCTTAACTATTTTTTTATTTAATATTGTTATTTTTGGCCCCCTAACCTATCAAAAGGATGGTCAAACTAAAACCCTTCCTCTCATTCATCCTAAAATGATAGAAAATGATTCTTTTACCATCAACACCATCTAACATCAGGATGATGATTCCATTCTCACCTACCTCAGTACGAGGGATACTTCTATCCATAAATCCCTTCCTCTTGAGAACTAAATCATGTTGAATGAATCCACTATTGATGTCAACTTGGGTATTCAAGATAACTCTCACATTCTAAAGATTGGTCAATCCTTAGATTCTATGAAGCAATAATATTACCCTTCTTTCCTTCATGACCAAAGCATAGCATTTGCCTTTTCGTATCAAGATATTCCTAGAATTTACCCTTCCAAATCCATCCATAACATTATCACCCATCATAATGATAAGCCTATTCAGCAAAAGCTTCATAGGATGTACCCTCACATCACCCTTCTAGTCAAAGAAAAGCTTTAACATCTATTGTATATCAACTTCATTTAACCCATTTACTATCCCCAATGGGTTTATAATATCATCCCCATCACTAAGCCCATAGGGGGAGTTCACCTTTGTATTGACTTTCATGATCTCAATCTTGCTTGTCCAAAATATGACTTCCCTTTGCTTAGCATTGATCAATTTATTGATCTTACATCTAGCCATGAGATGTTATCTCTCATGGATAATTTCTTGGGATATAATTAAATATTGATTTCCCCCAAATGTCAACATAATATGTCTTTAATCACCCCATGGGGAGCTTTTTTCTATAGGGTTATGCCATTTAATCTGAAGAATGTTAGAGCAACCTACCAGTGTGCGATGACCTACATCTTCCATGATCTCATCCATAAAATCATAGAGGACTATGTAGATGATCTCCTTGGGAAATATAAATATTTCAAGGATGATTTAGACATTATCACAATCATCTTTGAATTCCTAATCCATTTCCACATCTGGCTCAACCCTAATAAATGTATTTTTGGGCTCCTATCTAGAAATCTTCTTGGCTTTATCATCTCTCTTCAAAGAATCTAGGTAGACCCTACCAAAGTTAGATAAATTTTGGAGATGCCACCTCTAACCCACTTTAAAAAAATATACAACCTATAGGGGAAGCTTCAATCTATTTATTGCTTCATCTCTCAGTTATCGAATAGATGTCAACACTTTCACCATCTCATCAAGAAAGATATATCACTTAAGTTGACTAAGGAATGTCAACAAGCCTTTGATTCACTCAAATAATACCTCCTTTCTCCACCCATTCTTAACCCTCCTAAAGGGGACCAACCCTTCTACCTTTATATCTCCACCACTGACCAGTCCTTAGGGATAATGCTCGCTCACCATGATGAACAAAACAAATAGCAAGTACTCTACTATATAAGTCTAACACTTATTGATTATGAGACTTGGTACACCTATTCCAATAAAATTTAACTCACCTTAGTCTTTGTGGCTTCTAAACTTTATCATTACCTTCTCAATCACAAAACTTTCATCATCACTAACACTGATCCACTCAAGTACATACAATCTAAACCTACCAAAACCAGTGTATGGCTAAGTGGCTCATGCTCTTAACTAAGTTTGACCTTAAGTTCCTCTAATACTAGTCAATTAAAGGAAATTCATTTCTGACCAATTGGCCAAATCTCTTTTACCAGACAACCAATCACTTCCTCTTGCATTTCCAAATGAGTCCATCATGACTCTTTCTCAGGAAGACCCCACCTACCAAGTCACCATGTTATTTGATGGCTCAAAATGCTAGCATAGTGGGGGTGATAGAGTTATTCTCATTCCCCTTGATGATGAACCTATTCCTCTTTCCTTTAAACTTGATTTTGAGTGCACCAATAATGTGGTTGAGTATGAAGCCCTAGTAATAGGTTTCTAAATTTCTCTAGCCTTAGGAGTTAAGATGATCAGTGTATTTAACAATTCCCAACTTGTGGTTAACCAGGTTAATAGATCTCACCAATGTAAGAATGATGTCTTGAAAAAGTACAAATATCAAGTTGATATACTCTTAGCATCATTTGATCATCACCTTATCCAATCTATTCCATGATCTACCAACAAGTTTATGGATACAATGGCTTCCCTTACTTCCCAAATCCCATCTTAAGCTGTTGATTCTAAAATCTTTGTCACCATCCATCACTTTATCATTCCCTCTTATATCCATTCTAACCTTCCTACCATTTTTAGTACAGAGGCATCTCTATTAGGCATATGGTACAAGCAAGCCTTCAATTACCTTAACCTCAGCATCATTCCTCCCAACCTCTCCAAGAATGCCTGAAGAGCCTTTGTTCAGAGTACCTCTCATTATACCATATTAGGGAGAATATTTTACAAGCATGGATTTGTTGGCTTCCTTTTCCATTATCTACATAGTCATGAAGATTCCCATTCTATCAAGGAAATGTATGATGGAATCTGTGAGGGATACTTTAGTAGTTTAACTATCACTAAATGTATCCTTCACCTTGGATACTATTTACCCACCCTCAACTAGGATTGTTGTAATTATGTAAAGAAGTGTGTTAAATTTCAATAGCATGTCAAATTACATCACACACTAGCCCATGGCCTTCAAGTATCCAAAGACTATTGGCCCTTCTCATAATGGGGACTCAATCTCATTAGGGAAATCAATCCTCATTCTTCACAGCAACACCAATCCATCATCACTACCACTGAGTATTTCACCAAATGGGTGGAGGTTATTCCTCTCATCTCAACTAAAGCTGATAAGATAGTCAACTTCATTAATCATCATATCATCGATCATTTTGGTGTTCCTCATAATATCATCACTAATAATGGAAAATATTTTAAAAATAAGCAAGTCCAAGGTATTTTTGATGCATTTGGAATCAATTTAAGCTTTTCCTCACCTTATCATCCATAAGAAAATAGATAGGCAAAAGCCTCTAACAAAATCCTCAACAAGATGTTAACCAAAGTAGTCAATGCTTCAATTTGGTATTGGCACTTGCACATCCCTTTCACTTTATGGACCTATCACACTAATAGTCAAACCTCTACAAGTTATACCCCATTCTCTCTAGTCTTCAGAGTAGAGGTAGTCTTGCCTCTAGAAATCCAAATTCCCTCTCTTTACATATCCTTACAAGATAGTTTTTAAGAGTGACTATCATCAAGAACATCTAGCATGACTTGAACTACTTGATGAGCATCACCTAGCAGTGCTTAACCATATTTGTGTCTACCAAGAGAGAATAAGAACTCCTATAATAAGCACCTAAAATAATGAGAATTCAATATTGGAGACCTTCACCTATAACCAACATCTAACCAATATGTAGAAAAGTAAAAGAGGTAAGTTTTCTTTCAATTGGCTTGGACCCTACATCATAACCCACAAGTATAGATCATGAGCTTACCACTTGTCCTCTCTCGAAGGCAAACTAGAACTTGATCCTCTCAATGCTTCACATCTACATGCTTTCTTTTGTTAAACAAAGATTAAACTCACCTTCTTGTCTAACTTAAGCTTGTCCCTTGATTTACAATATTTTCACCTTCACTTACCTATCACTATCCCTTTGAGGATAATCAATTACAACATAGAACCATGTGATTAACCATCACATTTATAACCTAATCATAAATATGAATACCCTAGCTCTACCCATAGCATGTTTATCATGGATATTTTTTGTCTCTAATCAAATAGAATCCCATGGTCATTGTCTCTCAAAACCACCCCTTTCACCTATTATTAAATTTTTGTGCTAAATTTTTTCCTCATAAAGTTAAACCTCTAAGCCTATATAGACTTGTCTATGTCTAAACCTAGCATCAAAATAATTTGGGATACCAAAATATCACTTGGGTCACATGTATCTTGTATTGAAAACTACTACCTTAAAGGACAACTACCCAAAAAACTAAATTGCTTAAAAATATAAGAATTCCCCTTGAAAGACAGCTACCAAATAAACAAACCCAAACTTAGACCACTCCCTTGAAGGGTGGCTAAGTTAAATTAGTCAAAATTAATCATTTGAAGCTTCCCACATTGATTAGCTTCACAAACCTATCAAAAAAAAAGTAATAAATGACCCTAGTCAAAATCAAAACAAGTTATCCCTATAAATTTTCAATCAACTTCCATATCTAGCATTAGTAGACTTCCCGTATTGATCAGTATACACCTTGCATGAAGACATCGACTTGTCTATTATGGTTATTAGGTCACCTATATAAGGAGTAAACTAACCCACATAAGGTTACCTTACCTATCACCCATTTACCCTTCACCTACCACATACCTCCCCTATATACCATTTAAAAATCAAGGGATTATGAGCTTACTTGACACAATGTGATCAAGACACATTTTTATCAACCAAAACATGCTAATGTGAAGCATATGAAAGGCTTATGTTCTCTAAGCTAATATAAATTTGGTTTTTGTTTTTTCTTTACCAATGAAAAGGCATCATCTTTTTTTATTATCCTCTCATCATTGGTTCATGTAGACATATGTCTCATGATTCTTATCACTTTTACCACATCTAGTTTGTTATCTAACTTGCTTTATGTGATTTCATAAACATCATATCATAAACCACATCAATAATCATAATGAAACCATCGATACCCATAATCCAACCACACATCATCATAAACATCATAATCACATATAATCATAAAACATCAACCATAATAATCACATGCCTAAGCTACTAAGTCCACATCTCCTAAGCATTAAGCATAAAACATCAAAACATGTACACCATGAACCATGAAACACACATCACATCTATATATAAACCACATATATATATATCATCATGATCAAAATCACATCATCATATACATCATGTCATCAAAATAAATAATACATGCAATAATGTATGTATGTATATATATCTCAAAACATGTACATCTCATTACATCAACACACAAGCCAAAATCAAAATCATGTACATCTATATCTATACATCTTATCGTATCATATCATGCCCCTAGGGAACCACTACCACTAGCCCCACCTATACCACCACTACCATCTAATTTTGATCCTCCTAATATGCCTACATGTCCACCCACTAAAGTGGCCCACTTACTTGGAGTCACCATAACTACCCCACCTACTAAGTTGGCCCTATACTCACCCCATTAGGGGTACTCAAGACACTATGCCAGAACTATGACTTCATAATACCTCAACTCCTCCATGATGACCAAGTAAAAGGCCATATAGATGGTACTTGGTGGTCCTATTGGTGCTTTCACTACTTTTCCCCTTTGTTTCAAGGTGTCCCTATCATGGGTCACCAAGCCTAGTAAGGTCTTAGCCTAGCCTGATCCCTCTCACTGTGGTAACTTGACCCTTTAAAGTCAAAATATAGCCCTATTATGTGTCCACCTACCCTATAACATTATAATTTATGCCTATGAATTAGCCAGTACTACTCCTACCTATCTATTAGGGTCACCACCTTATACCTATACCTTTTGACCCCCACCAGTTAGATCCACATCCATGGCCTATCGACCCCCATCATCCCACCTAAATCAACCACTACATAAAGGGCCTAATACCATGACACATAACCATCAACCAAACTAGCATCATCAACCCTTACTCTAATAGGTAACTCCTCATGATCTAGGACCACCTTATTTGGATATGGCTTAGGTAGCCAAAACTCAACATATTCCCTCCTATACCTCAAGAATACACCTAGAATCCCCTACACTGAGTTGAACTACCTACAAACTCTATCAAATGGGAAGATCTCAATTTAACCCTCTCTCCTCCCATAGATCCATCTCCAATTCTACAATGATAACGTATGATATCTATAGAGGGCTCACCTAGGAAATCCAATATATAGCCTCCCAACAACATCCCCCACAACCAAGCTATCCAGTGTATCCTTAAACTAGTTAGTATCTTTTGCATCTCCTCTAGCTCCTATGAGGGTGTAGTCACCCCTCCATCACATGAAGCCCACTCTAAATTCCATTTGGGCATATCCCTCCCATGGTATCCCTAATGGCCTTAGAACCCTAATATGCTCATAGGCCCAACAATGGAGCACAGACCCCATGGTAATCCCATATCATTGGCGAGCTCAAAATCCCCACAACTCCTTATATATCTAAACTAGAAAAACTAATGCCAAACTAAACACTATCCTACTTAGTAACATCTCCACCAACACTCCTAGTAGTAGATAAGGAAACCACACACTTCTTTAATCTAGTTATGTAAAATAAGAAACTAACATCATCATCAACATCAAACACCTCTCATCTTGAGCCTTCTAGTATAATAGCCCATACCTAAATCCACTAGCATACTAATTAGTAAGGGCCTAATCCTCACCATACAAGAGCTCTATCTACTCATCCCTCTCCTCACTATCAATATGGTATATTATCTTCCCCTCAATGGGTAGCCATATGATCCTATGTACAACCTCTAATAAGATAGTCATATCTCCTATTGGCAAGAAGAAGGTATTCGTGGCTAGATCCTATCTCTCGATGAGGTCCATGATCATCACCACATCTTATGGCACACACTGATAGTGTCTCATAGATCTGAGGCTAACCTCCTCCATATGTGTCCAATCTTCCCCAGTCATCCCTCCATGGATCTCTATAAAGATTTGAGGAACATGATCCCTCATTCGAATTTGATCTCATACCTACAAAAATCAAATTTAGCATGCACACTTAATTTTCCATTGCCATTACTCATGTTCATTCACTTAATTAATTCTACCCAAATCCACCTAAATCAACCTATTCTAATACTAACTCATAACCATTACCTATACAACATTACCTCTAGCACTTGACTATGACCCTCACCCACAAACATTTTAACACCTACCCTAACCTATCAAACCAACACCTAACTCTTTTTTCAAAAAATACCTATTCTAACCCATAACCATTTCAACACATCCTATCCTAGCTTATACTTGGCATTTTAACTACTACAACATTTTAAAACCTATTTTTCCTAACTCTTTTATCAACTCACAATCACCAATCACCTAACCACCGATGGTCACTATGACCACCAATGGTCATGTGACCTTTTGAATTTAATAGTCGATCATCAATGGTCAAGTCTAACTGTTGATGATTGATTAGAACCATTGATGGTCACTATGTGTGACTGGTGATGGAAAATACCCACACCTCCCTTCCTAAAACTCACCCAAAACAATAAATTTAATAAATGAACCACCCACCCCTACCCTCTACCCTACCCCAAACCCAACTACTCCTTCAATTTCAAGTTTTACCTTTTAATTTTACCAATCAACCCAAAACCTAAAATTAGGGGAAAACCCCCTAAAACCCTATCAAAACAAACATAAAATAACCAAATTCAACTTTAAAATAACTTAATAAACTAATCTAATAATTTCAAAACACCACCTACCTCATCTTAGACCATTATTGAGGATGAATCCTACATCCCACTATCTAGCCACATCCTGATCCACCTTGCATTGTCAATCTAGCAGTTAGGTCCACTTAATCATTTGGTCAATCCTACCTCCAATAAATAATCACCAAGTGATCACCTCAACCCAACCTCATGAGTATTGTCACTTACAAAATGCCAACTTGCTAAATGCACAAAAGTCACCAAAAGTCAAATAGCAAAAAGTAAAAATGAATTTTCATTTTCACTTTTTATGTTCCATGGTTTTATGGTTTCCCCTTGACCATCAATAGTCAAGGTGACTATCGACTGTCAAGTTTGAGACCCCTGGCCATCGATGGTTAGGAAACCACAATTTAAAATTTTTAGGCATCAACACCTTAGTGCCTCATTCTTTGAAGATGACCTTCTCCACCAAACTAAAACTAACCTATGGGAGATTACCCTTCCATTAAACTACGTCCACCTTGGCATTAGCTATTTGGCTTTAAATATCACATTTTTTGTGACAACCTTACCTTGGTCCTTTTTTTATGGAACTGACCAACCTTACCATGTTGAACATTTAAAATTTTCACCACCTAGTACACACCAAACCATTTATGTTTTTTAAAGGAGCACTTCCTACCTTAGATACCTATGAAAACACTGACCCTATCTAAGAGACTTTGATAGGAATGCCCTGATCAGATGCCTATCAATGTGGCCTAGTTACCCCATCATAAGTCCTTCTAAAACTGACCTTATTTTTACCAAGTTTGTAAACCTTAGTCTTTGTGCAATTTTGTATATCACACTTAGTCACATTTTGTGTGCATGTTTTCATGCCCAACCACTCTTATCACCAACCTTGTGACTGACCATAAATTTCTTGTCAAACCCTCACTCAATTTTGGTTTCACCTCATTAACTCTTGGTTTGAAGGGAAACACCTCCTCCCATACTTGAGGCAACCAGACCTTCGACCAATAATCCATTTTTTTGTAGTTTTTAGATACAAGCTACATAATAAAAATGGTAAAAATATAGACACTAGAAAACTACACATAATGGATCTAGATGTTGATATACCTCATGATACCTTAGGGACCACCTAACCCTTCTTGACCCACTAAGCAACCCATCAAACCTTGAGTCTAGCTAGATACTTAGCTAACTAGGTAATTCACTAACTTAACCATTATCTAACCCCTTTTAACTCATCTTGACCAATCTTCCCCTAAACCCTTGATCATTAATGGTCATCTTAACCACCAATGGTTAGGCTAATCATCGATGGTCAGGTCTTCCTTATTCTTACATAAATACTAGTTATGTGTAAGCTAGAATAACATAATTAAATATGTCTACCTTTCTCATCGCTAAGAAAATTCCAAAGCATTGAAATCATTAAGCCAACCTCTTAGGGAACCTTTTATCCTCCATCTTTCTTTGCTTGTAAAATGAGAGGAATAGGAGGTGAGAAGAGATAAATCAATCACAAGAGTATTCTAGCATACAAGTATTCAAGCTTTCTAGCTAGTCTTCCTTCCAACAACTTAGTAACTTCAATAGAGATCTCAATCTTTACAAAAATTAATTTTGAGGCAAAGTACCATTACTCTACCAAAATTTCTCTCCATGAAACATTAGCCATTTAGAAAGCAATAGGTATAGTTTGTATTTCATCTTTGTTTACTTGGTTTTTGACTTTTAGGCCTAAATCAGACCTCTTACACATATCTTCTAACTTCCCTACCCCTAACCAAGACTTTAACAAATCCCTTACCTAATCATTAACCCATCTTGCAACTCTTTTCTGAGTACCCTCAAAATCCATAGGTAACCACCAATAGTTATCATAATGATGATGGTCATCTAACTGTCGATGGTTACCCAACCATAGATGGTTAGCTTAACTGTCAATAGTCACCCTGACCACCGATGGTCACTATGATAAGAAATAATAGTAAGTTATTTCTAAACCCTTACCCCCAACTAAATATTACTTTATGTATCCCTATTTGTTTATAGATATTTGCCTAATTTTATGAATCTTACCTGATCTACTTTAGTACTAGTATTGACCTGTTATTGCTATATTTAGTTATTTTCTCTAACAAGCATTCATTTCTTCTTATATTTCATTTTTATATACTTTATATTATTTTATGCAATCACTTTTATTTTCTCTTTCAACTTAATTTTTATCAAAGAGTAGATTGATAGCCTCCTATCAAGCTCATGCTAAGCAGTCCACCTAAATATCTTTCTAAAAACCCCTTTTGTTAGTGCTTTCTTATCCATAGGTCATCCTTCCAAGATAAAAATCAGCTCTCCACACTCATATCGATCATGTGTGTACAACAACTAGGTTCTTCTACCACATCTTTATTACTAGTTTTTTATCTTCTTCCTTAATTAAGAAATGAGTAGAAATTGAGAGAAATAGAAGGCTCCTAAGTATTGCATGGAGGGGAAAAGTTGGTAATCTCATTAATAAGAGGAACAATATGATCTCTTGGTAATAGAGAGGGCAGAAGCCATTTCAAAATATATGGAGGCAATGTTTTAGTATTGAAAGTATGTTGAAATTCAATGGGATCATCATCATCAAAATCTATAAGAGTATCTTGTAAATCAGGACTCATGTTGATAAACTCAAGTAAAGTAGCATTATTAATTTTAGGATTTATAAGAATATGATATTAAGGTTTAGGATTAGGAAGATAGATACTCCATGGATTGGGATCAACTTCATGCTTGTATCATTTCCCATTATGTAATAATTTAATACATTGACTACCATAAGAAGTAATGGCCCTCATTCGATGAGTTCATGGATGACCAAGAAGGATATTTTAAAATAAAAGGAGATCAAGGACCATAAGCTTGATTTGAATGGTCTTAGGCCCAATGGTTAATGGAATCCAAATATAACCAAGTGGATTATGATTTGTCTTATCAAGACCACAACAAGTAAGATGAGTTTGCTTGAAATGATCCTTGTTATAACCAAGTTGTTGTATAAGCTACAAGGATGTCACATTAATACCAGAGCCTTCATCAACTGAGAACTTTTAGACAAGAGTGGTATTAATGGATATTTTAATAAAGAGTGTTGTATCATCAGCATGAAAAATAATTTCATCGTTAAACATGTCCTCTTCAAAAAACTCCAAGGACATAAGGTTTTAATGGTGTTTAAATTAGTAGGTTAAGAATCAATAGAAGGTAGTTCTTCATCAATGGAGGATGGATATTTAATTTATTGAATTTTTTAAATAATAAATTTATGATGATAGGATGAAGTACAAACTAACTCCATAAGTGGAATCTTGCAAGGCATAGAGTTGAGTTCTTCAAGAAAATTCCAATGAGATTTAGAAGAACCAACATGAGTTTTAGAAGGTATAGAGGTGGTTGGAGGATCAGAAGGAGGAATTTGTTCCTCAAGTGCTTTTGAATTAACATTAGAGGTGGTAGTATCTTTAAGAAGTTTTTTTTCTAAAGATGGTTTTTTAGGCTTGGTAACGAGATCTTTATGAGTCAGTTTGCGATGATAATTGACCTTGGCAATTTTTACATATTGAGAATTATTATAATATTGGTCATAATCAACATCAATGGCACAAACATACTTGAAATTTGCTTGATTATTATAATAATATTTTTGGTTATTGGAGGTATAAGTTTTGAAAGTTTATCATTTTTTGGAAGCAATAGAGAATTCTTAATGACAAAGATTGATCATAGCTTCATGATTGAATGAATCATAAAGCATATAACCAAAGAAATAGATTAGTGTCATACCACGTAGGAGGATAATTAGGATAGATGAAAGGTTTTGAGGGTGATAAAAATTGTTTCATTTGTTGAACTAAAAGAGGGGTATGAAAAGGTGAAGGAATATCGGTTTTAAAAACTCCTTGTTTGGTTTGTGGATCATTACTAGTGATAAAATTAGATGTTTGGAAAGATCCTTTAAGTAGTTTAGGATTAGTTTTGAATTGATTCATAAGAAATTCTTGATTCTTAGCTTGATCAAGATCTTAATTAAGTGTTTGAAGAGAAAAGGTTTGAACCTTATATTGGAGAGTAAGAGTTAAAGCCATGATAAAGAGTTTAAATAGATTAGCATCATTCATGTTATGATCAACTTTATGAGCTAAATATTTCCATATTTTGATAAAGTCATGAGTTGATTAAGTGGGAGATTGATTAGCATTGATGAAATGGCTAAGACAATTTTTAGGAAGATCATTGTGTTGAAACTCTTTAACCAAAGGATTAACCAAATATTAAAGTTACCAAATATAATGTTGGGGAAGTTGATTATACCATTCTAATACATCACTAGTAAAAGTTTTGACTAATATTTTAGTAGTGGAAAATGTATTATTATTGATCCACTCTTTGTAAAGGTTGTCAAAGACTTTTAAAAATGAGGTAGAGTCTTTAGTCCCATCATATTTGATAGTCGGAGATATGTTACCAATATTAATGGAAATAATGAAGGGAGATAAAGGCTCATTTTGAATAGTTTGAAATATCTTGTTATTAATAATGGTTTGAGGAATAAAATTACTTGAGGCATCCCTAAGAGGTGGAGGAATATAATGAGGATTAGCTTGAGGATGAATAGTTAGAGGTTGATTAGCCACATTGATTAAGCATTGTTGAAGTTGCATCATTTGGTTAGTATTATAATTTTGCATAATGTTCATTTGTTGAATGATTTGGGTTAAAATTTGGGTTGTATCATGAGTTGGGTTGGTGTTTATAAGATCACTCCCCATATTAGTATTAGGGGGAGGACTGCTAGAATAAGGATTACTAGTGGGATTGTTAATTAAACTTGTATCAATCACTCCCACATTAGTTTAAAGATTTTGAGAAGTTTCTTGGTGAGTATAGAAAGGATTAGATCCATCAAATTCATCTTATTGTGTTATTTTCACCATTTTATAGTTAATATATGGAGGAGGAGAAGAGGTTCCCCAAGAATGATGGTGCTCTTGGGAGGAAAAGGGAGGGAGATATGAACATCCCATATAGTATCTTAATGGATTCAAGCTATCCAAGAATATTCTGATAGGAGATTTCATTCTGACTGAAGAGAGATGAATAGAATGCAAAATTATAAAGATAAGTAATTTTATTAACAAATAGGGAAATCAAAAAATAGTACATGGTTGACTAAATCGACCAAGTATAGAAAATAGGACCTATAAACTATACAGGGTTGACTGGGTTGATCTAATATAGTGAATAGAGGAAGGAAAAAGATAGAAAAGGAATTATAGAGAGTATAGGGTTGATCTTTTATAGTGCATAAGGGCTAAAAAAGGTATAGGGTCAACTGGGTCAACCTAGTATAGTAGGGAAGGAGAAAGAGAAAGATGATAACAAGTTATGAGCTAAAATAAGATAATTTTTGTAGTTAATCTAGGAAAGTAAGATCTAAAAGGAAATAAATAGTCAATTGGATCAATGTTGGCCAATACAATTAAGGCACAAAAAAACAAAACCTTGCACTAATGTTGGATAATGAAAGTTTTTGCATACATAATTGAGTAAAGAATAAGCAAATAACTTGAAAATTAAAGCTAACTAATTGGTCAAACTCATTGTTTATTAGATTATTAAGAATGATTTTAAATGTGATTAAAAGTTGGCTATAAGCCAAGGTACTAGATAGAAATCTAAAGATGGTCTTAGGTAGTTTGGGCTTTAAGGGATTGTAGTGTAAATGATATAGGCTTGGTATTGGGGCCTTATCCCTCACTTCACATATTGTAGTGATAAGGGTGTCAGGTGCTTAGCCATAATATACCATTAACCATGATTTATACTTGATCAGAGCATCAAGTTGGATTCCCCCTTGGTGATGAAATCCAAGTAGGTTAGCCTAGGGTAGACAAAATGTTAAATTGCCTATTTATGTTTTTCTGATTTGGTCATGTGTGCATAATATAGAAATAGTGAAACTAATAGCTTAATTAAAAATCCCCTATTTAGACTATGTGAATTATTATAAGCATGTAAGCAATAGGAAAATAAAGTGTAAATTAATTACTAATAGATATGAGGTTAATTCTAATTTAAAATAAAGTATATTTTTGACACTATATGAAAAAAATATAGACTAGGGTTAACAGTGTCAAACTTGTACTATGGAAGTAAGGTCTGAAAATAAACTAGGTCAGTAGTGTTGATCCAATTATTTCAAATAGCATATAGAACATAGAACTAAGTTGGTAGTGTCAATCTAGATAATTATACAAGGGAATTTTTAAAGACTAAAAACTATGAAAGGAAAGATAGAAAGGAAATAAATAGAGAGATAGAAAGGAACCTTGGTAGATTAGAGATGTAATGAAGGAAAGATTATTAATGAATAACCTTGAAGTATGCTTGAGAAACCTACAAACTAGGTCGATAAAATCAATTAAGTTGTACATGAACCTACTAAAAAAGTGCTAAAACTATAAGGGGTCAACCTAGTAGGCTGAATTAGATGTCTGAAAGGCTGGAAACCTATACTAGGTCGAGTGGGTTGATCTAGTTGCCTATTCTTGGAAACCTATGCATAGAGAAAAATAGTTGGGTTGATAGAATAGATCTAATATGTTAAAATATATGATAAAAATTAGGATAAAAAAATGAAATAAGGAATGTAAAAGTGAAATAAATCTTGTAAGGGTTAGTTTCAGGTTGGGTTCACCAGAATGTATAGAATCAAAAATGCATCATGTCTATAAATCAATCTTATCTTAGAGAAGATAAAGCATACCTACACTTCTGATTGGGGATACACTTGTTAAATGGGAGCATGACCAATACATGGATCCTCTATACTTGATTAGGGGATCACTTGTCACAAAATATCATTCTAAGAAGGGTCCTAAAGCCTATAGTCTAACATAATTGTACAACAACCCTAATGGAGTCCTAAGGTTTAAAACATTCACTCTATTCTTATAATAAGAAAATAAATCTAATCTAGTGTACACCAAATCTTGTGGCATAAAGTGGGGGTTATAAATAATAAAATAAACATGTATAGGGAACTTTAATTAAAGTAAGTATGAATAACACCTTAATACATAAATAATGAAAGATAGTATTATTTGATCCAAAATGTATGTTACTTCTATCTACTAAAAGAGAGGAGAACAAAGTTATAATATACTTACCTAAATGTGAACCCGTCAAGACTCAATCTCTCTCTTGGCCAAAGGGGCTTCACAAGAGGTTGTTGTGGCTTGTAAGGATCACTAAGAAAAGTCAAAACATCCAAGACTTATCCACAATACTAGATTCTCCAAATAAAAAACCTAAGCTAAGTCTCCTCAAGTAGAATGGTGGAAGAGTAGATTGTGAAGAAGTATGAGTGAATAATAACTCTTGATTACACATGAATAATGGTCAAAATGATTTTGTATATATAAGTGGATCTTGCCCTAAATCCATCTAAGAACATTGGCTATATAAGGTCAACCTAGTTAACCCAGTGTGTTTTCAGGGAGAATTTACTAGGTTTGAGATAGGTGAGTCAAAAGAATAACAAGATAAGAAAGTAAAGAATACCCCTAAACTATACTGGGTTGACCCAGTTGACCCAATACAACTAAATGACCAAAAGGAGTTTAAGACAAGAAAAGGAGGAATGGAAAGAGGAGAAGATTGGAGGAATACTCAAGGGAGGAGAAATATCTTAGGGAATAGTTTTGGGATCTTGTAAGATTGGTAATAATGTGGAAATAAGGGACAAAAATCATGCAAATCACTAAAGGTCTACCCACCCCTTTCCCAATTTACCCCTTAAGGCATGCACTCAGAGAGATTGAGTCTTGATAGGATCCTACAAGATGTAAAGTGTCAGTATGTGATAAAAGGTTTTAAAATATTATGTGTATACAAGATCTTACTCTAAGATCCTCAATCAACTCCTTCAAACTTCCCTTGTCACACTACCATCCATAAAACCTATTAACCCCCATGTTAAAAAATTGGCATGGTATCAGGAAAAGAAGAAATGCATGCATCATCGAATAAGGGGACATGATACTAAAATTTGAAACACACTAAAAGACATTAGGCAAAATTTATTAGAAGAGGATGACCTTTTACTAGAATAATTTAGTCATGACTATCCTTATAGTCAAACTACTAGGGTCACAATCACCATGGGAACTAGTATATTACCAAGAGGATTAGAATGAGTTTCAAAGGAAGATAAAACATTTGATATAACTTAATATCAACCCATTTTAAACCCCATAGACTAAAAATGAGTCTAAAAACATGATAAATCCACCATTGTTTTAGATAAATGTGATACACATAGCTACATGATCCTAGACCTAGGGTTATAAGACCCAAAATCCTAATAAAGCTAAGGTGGCTATTGCAAAATATCCTACTTCTACCATAGATAGTATTACAATGCCCATCCCAAAACCTAAAATATATATTTTATGAAAAGTGGAAAATAATTATGCTATAGAGTTGAAACAAATATCAGTTCTAAAATAACTCCATCAACTCTTGGTTAATATGTCTTTGTATGAAATCATCCAAAGCTCTCTGTAGCACTATGAATCTATGATAGAGGCCTTTCGAGATATTGAGATATAATTATATATAACCCAGCCTCTATCATATTTTATCACATTATTAAAAAAGTCATCATTTATAATGTTCCATGATTTTAAAATATCACCATCACAACCTGATGACTAGGATCTATCATTATTTATCACTTCCCAAATCAATAAAACTCAAATTAAATGAGTAATGATTGAATGGACAAATCATAAATATTATCTCCTCACATGATTTTAAGAAACTACAGTTACCTAAAACCATTATAACTCAATCTTTAGCCATCTTATAGGCATTCAATGATATTATGGCCTCTACGTTTAAGAATAATTATCTTTCCCATTCAAGTAGGTATACATAGCCTCCTTGAGTTATTTTATGTAATAAAAGGGGAGTTTCAATACAATATACTATCAGTATGTCCTAAGATACATGTAATGAATTTCATCCCCTCCACTTTTCACTAATGACTTAAATTTGAGCATAAGGTCAAGGTCCATAGTGTCCCTATCAATCTACATCTGTTCAAGACATGCAATTTGACTTATCAACATAATGATGTTTTGATCCCTCTAAATAACTTGAGTCCATTATATTTGGTGGAAATATATATTAGGTCTACTATACCTTTATCTTGCATCTCTGATGTAAACTCTTGTGACTCGACATTCTAACAACTTTTTATAGGGGAATATTAGTTGTTAACACTCAAGACTTTATCAACCCCTAAAAAATATGGACATCTTGATCAAAATCATACCTATCAACCCAATATTGGAAATATTATCCCATTCACCTCCCAATCTCCAAACTCACTTAACCTATGGAGGACTTGACCAATATCCTTTATATATGGAAATCCAAATGCATGCCCAACCATCCATATCTAACATCTCCTTGCTCGACAAACCATGCATTTCATAGGCTTAATTACAGCATTATTCTTAGAAGGGTTTTGGATTAGGATGTTATTAATAAGGACCCATGAGTTCATGGTAAATTACCTTAGAAAACTACATGAGAAACATGGACTTGGTTTCAAGAAAGCTCTAGACGTTGATAACAATCATGCTTTAACACCCCATATCCCTATGGATGTGGATGATGGAACTCCCTCTTCCAATCTTGATTTCCCTATGGTAACTGATGATACCATATCCATTACACCTAAATTTTTTTATTAGTTTTATTCTCCTAGAGCCATTAACCTATTAACGTAATGAGAAAATGATATCCCTTCCTTTAGTCTTCCCTGACCTAACAGATGTAGATTATCCCTTGATCTATGCAGTGAAGTGTCAAGATGATGAATCCATTTTAAATTATTTAGGGTTATGAGATTCATATCTAAATAACATTATACCATTTGAGTCTCCTAGTATTTTAAATGAGGTCATAATTGATAATAACATAGGAATGCTTGAAGCCTCACAAAATATCAAAGTGAGTCAATCCTAAGATTCTCAAGAACACCATGATTTTGTAGCATTCATTTTTATTCATATCCAATATTTTACTTGGTCTTCTAATTATATTCTTAGAATTTATCCTATGATAATTATCCATAACATCGTTACCATCCCTAAAGCTAAACTAGTGAAGCAAAAACTTCGTAAGATGCATCCTCATGTATCACTTCTGATCAAAGAAGAATTACAATTCTTATTATCCATTAACTTTATCCAACCCATCGATTGCCCTCAATGGGTATCTAACATAATACCTATCATAAAACCCATAGGGGGAATATTTATTTGTATCAACTCTCACAACCTTAACTTTACTTATCCAAAAGATGATTTTCCCCTTCCTAATATAGACTAGCTCATAGACCTCATTGTAGAACATGATATGTTATCACTCATGGATATATTTTTTGGTTACAATAAGATCCTTATTACCTTAGAATATCAACATAAAATCTCCTTTATTACTCTATGGGGGACTTTTTGTTATAGAGTCATGCCATTTGATTTAAAGAAGGCAAGAGCCACCTACCATCATGCCATGACCTACATTTTCCATGATTTAATTAAAAAAATTATTGAAGAGTATGTGGATGATCTCCTTGGTAAATCCAAGCATTATAAGGATCACTTATTCATCCTTCAACAAATCTTTGCTTATTTGATCCAATATCAGGTTCATCTTAACCCTAAAAGGTGTGTTTTTAGAGTTTTATTAGGTAAGATCTTAAGTTTTGTCATTTCCCTTCAAGGTATTGAGGTCAATATTTATAATATTAAGGTCATTATCAATATACCACCTCCCTCTAACCTCAAGCATCTTCATAGCTTATAAGGGAAACTACAGTCTATTCGTCATTTTATTTCATAGTTTTTAGACCAATGTTAGCCTTTTCATCACATTATTAAGAAAGATACCTAGTTTGTGTTGGATTTGAATGGGTAATGAGGTTGGAAAGGATTGGCATGTTTTCATACCTTTTGCATTTTGGGCTTATCAAACTATTATTTGAACATCTATAGGGGCTACCCCTTTTTTTGGTCTATAAGACTAAAGTAGTTCTCTCACTTGAAATCTAAATTCCTTCCCTTATAATATCTCTAAGAGACATCATTTCTAAAGAGTATTATCATCAGTATCGATTAGCATAGCTAAAAATATTATATGAGTATCAATCCATATCCCTCAATCACCTTTATGTATATCAAGAATTAATAAAACATGCATATAATCAACATTTAAAGAAATAATAATTTAATATTAGTGACCTTATCCTTAAATAAAATCAACATGTCACAAATATAGAATGAAGTAAATGGGGAAATTTTGCTCCTAATTGGCTTAGATCCTATATTATCAATCATAAGTATAGATTTGGGATATATCATTTGGTCTCCCTTGATGGAAAACTAGAACATGAGCCTCTTAATGATTTTCATCTGCATCCTTTCTACTATTAATAATCCTATTACAAACTCCATTCAACATAAATTCTCATAAAAACCCTATCCCTTATTTTTAACATATCTTATAATGATCAAGAATCATGTGTATTTCTGGCAGTATGCTAGTTTTATCCTTAAATATAGACACCCCAAATTTGTTCATAGAATACTCTCATGGATTAGCTATGTTTGAAATAGAATAGAATCCCAAATAATTATCTCCTAACAGTCCATCACCCTAAAATCTTATTTGAAGGAAACATCACATGGCCCTATTTCCTAGATTATGAAATGCCTTAGAGTTTAATCCATGACAAAAAAGGTTTGAGATATCAAAATTAATAAAAGAGTAAAGGATAGACTGATCCCTTAAAGTACAATTGTTATACAAATCAAGTAAAAGGAAAACTTGTAAACTGATCCCTCAAAGGATAGCTGATAAGATATATATAAATAAATAGACCACTCCCTTGAAGGATGGATATGTGCCTATGATCTAGGAAACTTCCCGCATTGATCAGTTTCCTATTAAAATTAAATCATGCAAAAAAATATGAAATCAAAATTATATCCCATGAAATCTTTCTACATTGATTAGCTTTCATTTGTAGACTTCCTGCACTGATCAATCTACATTTATACATGGATTATCTTAAGGTTAAAAATCCTAAAAACATAAAACATGTGTATTTATATAGAATTAAGCATTTACCCAATTCTTATAATCCCCTTTCTTTAAAACCAAGGTTTTATTAATTTAGATGACAAAAGACTATTAAGGAATTTCATTAGAATTGGGTAAAAGAGTGTATATGCAAAAGCAGAAAGGGGTCTAGCATTGGTTAGGGTTCCAGCCAATTATGAGTCATGCATCCTTGATTAGTTATGTAAACATTATAATCCATAAATAATTTTCATAATCCATAATCAACCATGATATAAAATTCTATCTATATAATCTAATAAGTATAATAAAAAATAAAAGCCACATAAACACCATCCATGTAATACAATAGCAATAGCACAATATGTCACTAATCCATAAAGCATCATACATTATCACATGTAATTAAAAATCCATAAATACACTATAAATCCATTTAAAGCATACACATATGAATCCATAATCAAGATAAAATCCACATCACATAATCTAATCCATGTAAACACTACATAATAATACATCATACAACTAAAATTAAATGTAATAAACATATAATCCAAATCTATAATCATTTAACACAATCTTATGTAATCAATATCAATAAAACATATAATCATGAAGATATGTATCCACAAATCAAATGCACATCATAAGGTGTCATAATGTGTAATATATACAAAAACCCAATCCATATGATAGTCGTATACATGACTACTAGGTGAATTAGATATAGCTCAGGTAAATATCCATCCTGCCTCCCCTACTCTCCCCTCCATCTCCTCCTCTATCCCTCATGTCCCTTTATGGCACACTCCCCACATTGGCTATAGTTGTTTATTCCCCCATGATGTCTGACCCTATCTAGCTAGGTGGTTGGCACATCTAAGAATCTCTAGTAAATGGTTTATAATAATATGCTCATAATATTATATCTCCACTACCACCTCCTAATATCTATCCAAGATCACACTCCATGGCATCCCCATCCTCTTTCCATATCCCCCTCCTCCTATATTAGACCTTAAAACTACTCATCTTACTACACCTGCTAGTATCCAAAGCCTCTTTCACTTCTCGCAATATCTATCCTACACTCAGCATGCCTCATCATATCTCTACTATAATGCATCATAATACCCATATAACTCTATCATCTACACCTATAACTTGTTATGCTCAAAAACAACTTTATATTATTATGCCTTGGCCATATCCCTCTCAGCCATAATAGTTAGTATATCCCCATCCCCTTCCCTATCTCCTCTTATAGCCTTTACATCTTCCATTTCCACATCTTCCACGTCCTACCTCTGGTAAACCACCCTTTCCTCTCCCTCTTCATGCTAATATACCCACCATAATAAATATGCCTACATCACCCTGGCATCATCTATCCCCTCTCCCTCTAGCTCCTCCTTTATAAGCTACTCTAGCACTATAACATGTGGTTCAGGGAGATCCACCTCTAAGTCATCTCTCCTATACACCTAATGTGCCTTAAGTAGATCTTATCACAACCCAAAATATCATTTTATGTACCCAAATTAAAATATCTCCACATGTTCTAGTCATCTCCCCTGTACCCATCTAGCTCATTGCCCCACTACCAGCTCCATCTCCATCCTTGGCCATATGGGGAATATAACATAAGGCCTCCATATAACCTCATCCTTATCCAACTCATCTAGTACCTATCTATAAAAATATAAGTCTCACATTCTCCCATCCCCATGTGGACAGGCAAATTCATCCCTCCACCTCATAAAGTCAACACTAAAATAAAACCTATGCCAAACCATCCAAGTAGCCCTAGTGGTTGTACTAATTGAATGTGCTCATTTTTATAGCATTGGAGCACATAAGTAACATCAACTCCATATTTTAATTTCATCTAGCACCCTCATAATTACTTGTATATATGTGTTAATGGGGTAAGATCCCAGGCAAATATTGTCTAGTGCTCCCACATATCTATTAGCACCCCTATTAGGCTCCACATGAACATCCATCCTCCTAAGTCTAGAAATGAATATCAAGAGATGGCCAAAATCATCATGGTCATCACTCATCTCCCATCTTAGTCTCACTTGTATAAAGCCTCAAAACTAAAGCCTCATGTTGTGAACCCAATGTTTGTAGCATCATTCCCATATCACCATGTCAAAGCATTTTCCCATCCTCTCTCATCCACTTAGATGATATATGCACTCTATATAGGTAGCTATATTATATTTTAAATATCCTCAAGGATCACTATCATATCCCCTATAAAAAAGTAAAAATTCCTTACATCTGGATCCCATTTCTCTAATAGTGCCACTAGTATATTCTGATTCTAGTGTACCCAGTGATAGTGGCATAATCCTTCTAGGTTGACCACCTTGATGTTCATAGTCTACATCTCCCATGACCTCTTATAATCACTTCAACAAAGGAGGCAATCATTCTCACATCATTAGTAAAACACATTCCTTTAATCCCATATTCCCCTTAGGTTCATTTAGTTTTTTAACAAATCATCCTATCATTTAAGTTTTTTTAAACCTTAGGCATCAGTATCGACCCTTAGTAGATTGATTACAATTGGTTATAGATTATCATCAACCATCAAATCAGTGTTGATACCTAACTAATTGATGGAAGATCCTTACTAAGTCAACATTGATCCTCTTAAGATTGATGTCAATCCCTAAAAAACCCTAACTATCCTAAACCCTACCACTAAACTAGCTCAAAATTCAAAAAAAAAAATTACAAAAAATCCAAACACTTATTTACCCCTACCCCATTGTGTGATCATTGTTATTATCATCCACTCCCACTAGCCTCTATTATATATATGTTACTTACTCTATTGACAGGTGTCAAATTTATTATCTTTTTTTTAAACTCATTCAATCTCATTTTAAAAAATAATCAATAGTCATTTAGCTACCTATTTAAATCCCTTTTAGATTGACAACAATTATTTTAAGATCAGCATCGATTCCTCCCTAATCAACATTGATCTATTAGATCAATGGTGATTTGGTCCCTTTAAGGCTCCTTAGTACTATTTGCAAATCTCTTGCATCCTTACAGCCCTATTTCAAGAACACTTAAGTAATCTTTTATCATAACTATGTTATCCTTTATTAGCCAACATTATTGGTTTGTAGACATAGGCCCCCGTATGGTCCCATAGCCTTTGAGAGGTCTACATTCTATTCAATGTCTATCCCCTAAGGATCTTAAAAATGTACCTTATCTTGAGAGAATTATGTCCCTAAGTAACACACACATACCAACCACACTAGATGTTTTTTTTATCTCATCCTATCCTTTGCCTTTTTAACTATCTTTGATAGAGCCCACATGTTCCTAGTTATGGTAAGCCATTACTTGTTTGCTTTGGGGTATTCATGTTTAGGATATCCTATATCTTGTTAGTGCAACATTATACTTCATGTCTATCCTTTCATCTTCAATGCTCATTTGCTATTTACCCTATCCATTACCATCTTCATTTTCAAACCCATCTTTGTCTAATTATCCTTAATTAGATCCTAGTTTGAGGGGGAATACATCTTCACATTAAAACCTAGGGCATTGAATCCATCCTAGTTTTTATCTTGCAGTAGGTTATCATAAATTGCTCAATAAAAAGGGGAAAATGTAGACACTATAATTTTAAACCATTTTATTATGAATAAGTGTGTTTTAACCCTTTATTACCATTTTATGCTAGTTAATTTAGTTTTACCATTTACCATCTAAACATTGTAAATAATCTAATTAATCTCTATTTTACCTAGGTAACTAGTTAACTATCACTAAATCTTTATTAAATCTCTCCAAGCCTAATAAGGGTAAGTTGTTTTAATCTTCCTAAAAACCTTACCATACCTTAGCCCCATTAAAACAAATTTAACCTAAGTTTTTATCTGATATCTTTATTTATTGGAACCAACAACCAAAACTTAGACAAAATCAGTAACATTTCTCATGATCATCACCAATCCTATTAGGATCGACATCAATTTATAGCTAGGCCAACCTCAGGTTATGGATCTTGAGTTTTTCACACCAAAACACTGATAAAATTTCCCCTAGAGCACTATGGAAGAATTCCATCCTAATTTGAGTCTACCCACATTCTACCTAAAGCCAACTATATCCTTATCAACAGGGTATTTATAGGGAGCCTGGGAAGCTTTTGCATAGGTATGTTTGTTGTGTATTTGATTGGTTTTAAATTATTGTATTGATCCTTTCTATTTTATTTGATATTATAAGTTTATTTACATAAATTAGTGACCAGTTTAAGAATCTTATAAGATTTTTAAAATCCCTTCTTAGGCACCATCTTAAGTCTTTTATCACCCATTATAAGGATCAGCCATTATTCATTCTAGATTGACATAAATTACTTGATCAATATCGATTCTAAGATAATTGGCATCAATCCCTATGTTTTCATTCCTATATATAACCTAAAACTAGATTAGCAATCTTAAATATATCCAATTTACTATCATTAAATCTTAAAATCATGCATTGTTGTTTGTAGATGACCCTATCTTGTGTCATACATGATGTGGTGTCAATTCATGACTTATCCATAGTTCCTCATCCTTTATTCATCAACCAAAGTGACATTTCCTTCAAGTTAGGACTTTACACAATTATTTTCACCCCAACTCTAGAAGCCATCATTAAGCAACTAAAAGCAATCCAAGAATAAGAGGACTTAACTATACCATATTAGAATGAATTTTTTGATAATATATATGTAGTAGATTGATTTGCTTCATTTTAGTTTCATAACCTTGTCACATGCTTTATTATAATTTATCTTATTACATAATCCACTTGATTGCATAAATAGTGGATTGGCATCCCTCTAAGGAAGTGTACCAATTCTTGAAACTAATCTTTTAAGTAATCCACCCATCTCTATTATCAATCAATCATGTCCAAGCTATCTTTGTTGTGTAGGTAGTCCTTCTTAACCAAAAAGGAGTTCCCGCCTGAATATATCAATGGTGCACATTCCCATCATCAACATTCTTCTTTTAAAACCCTATATCATTTACATTTTTAGTAAGTTATTTTTATTAAGAAAACAAATCAAAAAAATACTAAAATGCACTTAGTGGTTGGACGGGGTCTCCATTCCACTCGGTCCCCTTAGTTATTACACCACGAAAGCCTCCAACCCACTAGTGTTCCCTCAGTGCCCTCTCCACTCACATTGGTGGAAACCACACACTCAATTTATCTCATTGAGTCACCATACCACTCAACCTACCTATTTAATGACCTATCCTCCTTTCTATTTGATGAGCCAATGAGTTATTACTTTTGTGAAATTTCTACGGTGGAGATTTTGGTGATATATCCATAGTGTTAATGTACTAGATTAGTTAGTGTTATTCAATTGAGAGTGATAGAGCTCTCATGTAAACCCTATTATTGTACACATCCATTTTCTAAGTAAAATTGCTATCAATTTCTAATCTCATTATGATTTCTTGCTTCAATGGAATTGTGTGTTCAACCTTCCTCTTATTGGTCTTAGACGTCTGATTTGTTGGGTGAATATTTTGTCAATCAGCGTACTGATAAACAAAATAGGTCTGATCAAACATAGAAGGAAGATTGGTTGGCCAAATGTGTAGGTTTACCACATCAAAAGGGGACTAATCTCTCCTCTCATCAAGGGGAGGTTCCCTGTAGATATGCAAGAGCTATAATATATATATATATAAACAAAAAATAACACTCAAGGGTAGGACAAACCATCCATCTCTCTTTTTTCATAGATGATGTGCACAAATCAAAGGAGAAATCCTGATGAAATGACAGAAGACAATCCTCTTCTTTCAGAAGTGTTGTTCAGCAAACAAAAGGAATCTTCTTGGTGATGATAAATAACTGTAACAGGGTATAGTAACATAGTAGGATGAAATGAGGCACAAAGTCTCCACCTCAACTACCAAAGAGTGAAATATAAAGAACAATGAGGGCACAAAGTCATCCCAAGGTTCTTTACATAGAAATAGAAAATAAACACACACTAAAGACAATTATGATAGCACAAAGTCTGAAAGTACCTGGCTTCAGGACACCTTCTTAGTCACCTCCACTAGTTTTGCTTGTTTATTTAAAGGGATAGAAAATGTATTAAGGAAATAGACATAAGAACAATTTCCCCAACAACCAAGTTATTACAGCACAAAGTCTAAAAAGTTACTTGCTTTCTTATTCTAATAACAAAATATGATCAACAATCTAAGCTTAAAGTCTCAATAATGCCTTTCAGTTTAGGTAGAATTTAGTTTTTGATAACTAAAAAAATCTATCTAAAACAATAAGAGAGAGTCTAATATATAGACCTCCAAGAAAGACTTGGGAGCAGTATGTAATATCCCTTCGAATATCAAAACAAAAGCTCTGAATTGCTTATCTGAATTTCTGCAAAATATCTTCAAATAGATAAATAAATCACAATATAAATTCTTATTTATTTGCTCATAAGCTTACAATAGAGATCCTCTATCAAGTATATAAAGAATATTGAAAGTATGGCCTTAATAGCCTAAATATTCTGCAAACTGATCTGAATCTGGTACGTCTCAGCCTACTGTGTAAAAAACACAGTCACCGACATCGGTTATACTACCGTCGTCGATCGACCTGAAGTCGTTGACTTGCCGATGTCGATAATATGTCGACCGATGTCGGTCTTTGTAGGTCCCTGTTCGCCGATGTTGGTGCCTAAACTTTCTGTATGTGCGTACGGATTTTCACGAATCTGTACGGAAGTCATACGGCCACTGATGTCGCATAACATGTATGCTTGATCCTGATCTATACAATTATGGGCTAATACAAAGATCTATATCTGGATAATTCTTGAATCAAAAACCCAAAATAATGAAATACCTATAAACCCTTGTGATAGCTTCTGTGTGAAGTTATCTCTCAAACTTGTAAACACCTATGATAACTTTTGTATGAAGTTATCTCTCAATTTGGCAATAGATCAGCTGATCTTTCACAACCTCTGAATCGTACACAATGAAGAGTTGATGTTCTTCAATGCAAATGGAATCTTGGAACCCTTGGCTCAGTCTTCACAGAAGAATTTCTTAACAAGAATCAATATCAATAATAGTCATGAATACAAACTCTCTCCCATGAGAGATTCTTATACACCTCCAAAGGTGTGCTTGCTAAAATTAGATTCCCTTAAATTAGACTGGGGCTTCCTTAAATTAGAACCAGGGTCTTAAAATTAGACCAATTCTTAAATTAGAATTAGGATCCTAAAATTAGACCCAATAATTAATAATTAATAATTAATTAATAATTAATCAATAATTAATAATTAATTAAAATTAGATCAAATAATTAATATTTGATTAAATCAATCAAATATTAATATCTCCCTTAATTCATGTCTGAAAGAGCCCGAATGAAAACCAACCACATCTCCATCAAGACCCTCTATCCATCCCATCAGCCTACGAGGGTCGCATAATAAGCTAATCATTCGCTCGAAAAGATGTCAACTAGAAGGGGACATGACAGTTCACCCCTCCTGAAATTGCTTGTCCTCAAGCAATCTCAACTCTGGATGCTGTAGAATATCTTCGCTTTCCCATGTCACATCCTCAACTGGCAAATCTTTCCACTTTACCAAATATTCCCTGATAGTCCTCCGATGCAACTGTCTCTCTCTAGATTCCAAGATGGACTTAGGTACTAAAATCAACTTTCCCTCATCATCTAAGGGAGGTAAAACTATAGAAGGTATCACACGGTGTCCTAACGCCTTTTTGCGGCGTGATACATGAAAGACATTGTGTACCTTGCTCTCTGTAGGAAGCTCTAGCTCATAAGCCATCTCTCCAATGTGTCTCAGGATCCTGAAGGGACCGTAGTAATGTGGCTTAAGCTTCTTTACCCCACTCTTCCTAAGAGTAGACTGATGATAAGGCTGCAGCATAAGATAGACCATGTCACCTACCTCAAAAGATCTCTCAGTCCTCCGCTGATCTGCATACTGCTTCTGTTGATTCTGTGCCTTAGCAATATTCTCCTTGAGAGTCCTCATAGTATCCTGACTCTCCTGCAATAAGTATCTAGCACTTAGCACTCTACTGTCGCTCAGTAGCAAATCTAGAAAACTCGGTGCCTCATACCCGTACAATGCCATCAAAGGAGACATCTGAATGGTCATGTGGAAAGTTGTGTTATAGCAATACTCGCATAGATGAATCCACTTGACCCAAGCTTTTTGCTGCCCTGCAATGTAGTTCCTGAGGTAGCCTTCCACCCATTTGTTCACTATCTCTGTCTATCCATCAGTCTGTGGGTGGTAGCTGGTGCTAGGTGTAAGCTCGATCCCATAAAGTCAGAACACCTCCTGCCAGAAGTGACTCAGGAACTGACTATCCCTGTCGCTCACTATGCTCTGAGGTAATCCATGCAGTCAAAATACCTCTCGGAAGAAAACTTCTGCTACTTGTGTAGCTGTATGTGTAGTGGTAATCGGGAAGAAGTGAGCATACTTCGTTAATCGATCCACAACTACATATATGCAATCTCGTCCTTGGGCTTTAGGCAAGCCCATAATGAAATCCATCGACAAACACTCCCACTTCCTGTCAAGAATTGGAAGTGGCCGCAACAATCCTGCTGGGTACGTGTTTTCCTGCTTGTTCTGCTGACAAACAGGGCACTCATGCACATACTGAATAACATCTGCTTTGAGGCCTTTCCATGTGAATCTCTCCCTAATCTGTTTGTAAGTCTTAAAATATTCAGGATGTCCTGCAGTGGGTATATCATGAAAAGCTCGCATGATAATGTTCTTCATCGATGATCCTGGGATCAAATAAACCCTGTTCTTATAAATGATCAAGTCATTCACAAGAGTATATCTGGTGTCAACCATCGATCCCTCAACTATGCTAGATGCCCATGTATCCTTGGCATACTCTGCCACAATCATATGTTGCCAATCCTCTGTAATGTGGACCATGGTACTCAAATACGGCCTGCGTGAAAGAGCATCGGCCACAACATTCTGGGTGCCCTTGATGAAAGAGATGTCAAAATCATATGCCTATTTTTTACTCACCCACTTCTACTGACGATCATTGAGGTCTCGCTACCCCAAGAAATGTCTCAAACTGTTGTGGTCCATTTTGATGCAAAATTTTCTGCCCACTAGATATTGCCTAAACTTTGCCAAGGCATGCATGATAGCAAACATCTCCTTATCATATATGTTGTACAGTCTTTCTGGTCCCCTGAGCTTACGACTCTCATATACTATGGGGTGCTTGTCTTACATAAGCACCGCTCCAATGCCCTCGCCTAAAGCATCGCACTGAAGCTCGAACGGCTTCAAAAAATCAGGTAGTGCCAATACTGGGCACATAGTCATCAACTCCTTAAACCTTTCGAAACACTCTTGTGCTTCAGGTGTCCAACAAAAAGCACCCTTTTTAGTCAAATCTGTCATAAGAGCTACATGTCGTGAATAACAATTCACAAACCTCTGATAAAATCCACACAGACCTAGAAATCCCCTTAGCTGTGTTAGGTTTGCTAGAATAGGCCAGTCTATGATGGCGCCGATCTTCTCAGGATCCATCTACACTCCCCCTGCACTGATAATATGACCCAAGTATAATAATTCGATCATCCCCAAATCACATTTGGACTCCTTGGCATACAAGGATTCCCTCTCCAAGATGTTGAGTACAGTCTCCAGATGAGCCAAATGCTCCTGCCAAGTCCTACTGTATATAAGAATATCATCAAAAAACACAAGTACAAACCTCCTCAGCAGTGAATGGAAGACTCTATTCATGGTGGACTGAAATGTTGTTGGTGCATTAGTGAGCCCGAATGGCATCACTATAAACTCATAGTGTCCACTATGGCAATGAAAAGCTGTCTTCTCCACGTCCTGCTCGCAAACTCTGATCTGATGATAGCCTGATCTTAAGTCTATCTTCGTGAAGTAATGTGCACCATGGAGCTCATCAATAAGCTCATCAATACGTGGTATAGGATACTTATTCTTAATGGTCCTCTTATTCAGGGCTCTATAGTCAATGCACATTCGTAGGGTGCCATCCTTCTTCTTCACTAGAACAACTGAAGAAGCAAATGGTGATTTGCTAGGATAAATGTGACCCATAGCTAGTAACTCCTTAATTGTCTTTTTGATCTCATCCTTCAACCGCTTAGGATGTCGATAAGGAGTAATCATAATGGGCTTAGCACCTTCCTCAAGCTCAATAATATGCTCAATGCCCCTGTCTGGAGGTCTCCCTGGTGGAATGTCACTAAATACCTTATCATGATTGACTCTCAACTACTAAATGTCAGGATGATACTCAGTCTTTTGCCGTCCCTCCTACATTGGTGCCAATGTGCACTCGGCAGCCCACTCTACCATGTCATGTCACATGAGCCTCTCCATCTGATGTAAAGAAATAGTCTTGATGTTGCCGTCCTGTATTGCTTTGAGAATGTGAGTCTTCCCATCTACATCAAAGCGGATCTCCATATCCTTAAGACTAAGAGTGACTACTTCAAGGGAATGAAGCCACTTCATACCCAAAACCAAATCTATATCTCCCATGTTGACCACATAATAATCTGCCTTGAACTCATAGTTGTTCAAGCGCAATGGGAGCTCTCTGATTATCCGCTCACACCTGAGGGTGTAACCGTCAGCTACCTTAACTCTAATGCCCTCGAACTCTTCTGTGGTGAGTCCTCACTTCTCCACAAATTGAGTATCAATAAAATTATGTGTGGCTCCTATGTCAAGAAGGGTAATGACCCTCTGCCCTACCAAAACTCCTCAGAGTCTGAATGATCCCTAGTGTTGGATGCTAGATAGTCGTGCCTCTTGAATCTGGAGCTCTGACTCTGCCTCGACCCTAGGCTCTGAAGCCTCAGCCTCTGGCTCCTCGGAACAATCATGATGTTTGAAATCTTCTGATTCCTCATCCTCATAATAGGCCCACATCACCTGATTTGCTTTGCCCTTAGGCCTCAACGGACAATCGTGATTAGCATCATATGGACCCTTGCAATAGAAACAAAGTTTCTTCTTGCATAGATCATTAAGAGCCTCTCTGTCCAACGGTGGTGCTGCTGGGTTGGCCTTTGAATTATTCTTAACACCTGATTTATCTATGTTGAAACCTGGTCTTTCTCTATTCCTGTTGAAGCCCTTACTATCCCTAGATAAAGAAGTACCTCTGGAGTTAGATCTACTTAATGGGGCTGCCATCTCCATGCTGCGCGCCTTCTTCATAGCCTCCTATAAGGAAGGAGGATCAAAGCCTTTGATCTACCCTCTCAATGGTTCTGTCAATCCCTCCATGAAGAGTACCACAAGTCGCCTCTCTAAAATGTCAGGAACCACAACTGATAACTTCTGGAAGTCACCAATATAAAACTCTAGACTACCACTTTGGCGTAATTGTGCCAACTCTCAAAAATAGGACTCTGGATCTCTCCTATCAAAACACTCTACCAGCCTATCCACAAACTCCTGATAAGATGTAATTCGATCATGATGAAGTGTCACCATCCCGTGGTGCCACCAATTATGAGCTACTCCCTCAAGATGTAGTGTCGCATATCTGATAGCATCTTCCTCACCCATCGGTCGCAATGTGAGAAATGTATCCTGCTTACTAACCCAGGTTTGTGTTGTCACCTTACCATTGCCGTCAAACATCACTAGTGTGAGCCTGCTCGTAGCATGCTTCAGATCATTGTTTTGGGGTCTTGGTCTCCCATTCTGTCGACCTCGGTAATGTTCTTTCCTTTGCATGAGGAATCAGTCAAAAGTAATCATCTCCCTGACCATAGGTGGTAATGACTCCCACTCTTCAATCGCTGCCCTAAGGGTGTCTATAAATGCCTCCTCATGCTCCTCACCTGCTATTACCTCCTCTACCTCTTATCTCACAAAGATAGGCCTTGTAGGCCTGTTAGATGTACGAGAAATAGTCCCATGGCCTCTCTGTGATCCTGCATCACTCCTGACATCTTCACGGTGTGGGGAATGTCTCCTCAGAGTACCCAATCTCAGCAGTGCTGCTACCAACTGCTGTAATACCTGGTTATTCTGCCTTTGCCCTTCTCATAGTTCTCTAAGAGTACGTAAAACCTTTGCATCATCTTGATCTCTAGGATGGTGAGGAATACAGGCCCTGCCAATATCGTCACCCATGTCTTCCGGCGGTTGTTCTAAAACTTGAGTGCCTTCAAGCAAAGCTCTACTGCGCGTGAAATACCCGTGTGGTCCCGACCCTTATGGCTGCATAAGATTGTCAACCTCTCAAGATGGTAGGATTTAGCTCTGATACCACTGTAATATCCCTTCAAATATCAAAACAAAATCTCTGAATTGCTTATCTAAATTTTTGCAAAATATCTTCAAATAGATAAATAAATCACAGTATAAATTCTTATTTATTTGCTCATAAGCTTACAATAGAGATCCTCTGTCAAGTATACAAATAATATTGAAAGTACAGCCTTAATAGCCTGAATATTTTGCAAACTAATCTGAATCTGGTACATCTCAGCCTGCTGTGTAAAAAACACAGTCATCGACGTCGGTTATACTACCGTCGTTGGTCAACCTGAAGTCGTTGACTTGTCGACGTCGATAATATGTCGACCGATGTCAGTCTCTGTAGGTCCCTATTCGCCAATGTTAGTGCCTGAACTTTTGTATGTGCATACATATTTTCATAGATCTGTACGAAAGTCATACGGCCGCTGATGTCGCATAACTTGTATGCTTGATCCTGATCTATAGAATTATGGGCTAATACAAAGATTTATATCTAGATAATTCTTGAATCAAAAACCCAAAATAATGAAATACCTGTAAACCCTTGTGATAGATTTTGTGTGAAGTTCTCTCTCAAACTTGTAAACACCTATGATAACTTCTGTATGAAGTTACCTCTCAATTTGGCAATAGATCAGCTGATCTTTCACAACCTCTGAATCGCACACAATGAAGAGTTAACGTTCTTCAATGCAAATGGAATCCTGGAACCCTTGGCTCAGTCTTCACAAAAGAATTTCTTAACAAGAATCAATATCAATAATAGTCATGAATACAAACTCTCTCCCATGAGAGATTCTTATACACCTCCAAAGGTGTGCTTGCTAAAATTAGATTCCCTTAAATTAGACTGGGGCTTCCTTAAATTAGAACCAGGGTCTTAAAATTAGACCAATTCTTAAATTAGAATTAGGATCCTAAAATTAGACCCAATAATTAATAATTAATCAATAATTAATAATTAATTAAAATTAGATCAAATAATTAATATTTGATTAAATCAATCAAATATTAATATCTCCCTTAATTCATGTTCGAAAGAGCCCGAATGAAAACCAACCCCATCTCCATCAAGACCCTCTATCCATCCCATCAGCCTACGAGGGTCGCATAATAGGCTAATCAATTACTCGAAAAGATGTCAACTAGAAGGGGACATGACACAATAACACATCATGTTGCATTGAATTTTGTCAAGAAGATATGCTGGAATTGGGTACATTTGCCCATTTACTTTTCTCAATGCAAAGAAATAGGTCATGCCATTGAATGTTTGTGTTCTCTAATGTCCATTTGGTAGTTTCTTCTAGAAACATATTTCATGTGTGAATATTTTTGGTCTTCTTTGTCATTCCTTCTTTCTTGGCTATTGAATTGGGTCCTTGGTTCAATTTGATGCTTTGTTCTTTGGTCACTTTTTACTGGTCTTAATAATTAACACATGGCACGTTCTGCTATAAAATAGGTGAGGACACATGATAGCATCCATGGGACTCTGAGAGATGTTTATTGAAAGAAGCTTTGAAACTTGTAAGAAACTCAAGATGTAGATGTAGACACTTGTTGCATTCCACAAATTTACAATGGGACATGTGGTAGCTTTTGCTTGTCTTTTGATAATCTCATAGAGGATGACACTTGGCATGCTCCACTTAATTCAGTAGCTTACTGGGGGCTCACCACAATCCTTACTTAATAAAGAGACCAAAAGAAGAAATTGTGGATGTCGACACGTGGCAACTTCTATTGAGCTTTAGTTTCTCTTGTGAAAGTCTTTGGGTCTTATATCAGTTTCCTATGAAAGATGACATGTGGTGATCTCTGTTGAGTTTTGAAATTGTGTCTCAGCAGATGACACATGGCACTTTCCACTGCATTTTGATAAGGGACATGTTGCACTTTTTGCTATGACTTTTTGAGGGACACGTGGTGGCTCGATGGGTTTCTATTTTGGGGGACTTTTCCTGTAGACAAAAATTCTGAAGGAATTATTTCAAAAAAATTATCTGAAGGAATTGTTTCTTTACAACTTTGCCACAGGAATTTTTCCAAAGGAATTCTTTGTGTCTATTCAACCTTTGAATTGGTCTATTTGCTCCCCACTTACCCTCTGCAAGGGTTGTCTAAGCTTCAAAGTGACCTTTCATATTTTTACAACTGTCCACTTTTGTTTCCAAGTGCCTTCCAAAAAGGTTGTTTGTCTTTTGGTTTTGCCTTAGTTGATTTTCTACCGATCTTAACAAGTGACACATGGCAGCATCCACTGTGAAATAGGTGAGGACATGTGGCGTATCTACTTAACTTGTAGAGGCTTTGGATGCCTTTTGTTTCAGGCTTTCTTTTCCTTAGTCACTTTTGCCATGAAATTTCCTCTATAAGGGCACTTATCTCCTTGACTTTTGGGACACTCCTTTGAACCTGCCACTTGAACCGATTGATTGAACCAACTTTGGTTCAATGGTTCAACGGTTCATTCCTTCATTTTTATTGACCGCTTGAAACAAGCTCTTAGAAATAAACCATGTTGAACCTATTGCTATTGAAACTGTTGAACCTTTGAACCCATTGAACCTTTGAACCTGATTAGTTCAATGGTTCAATGGTTCAAGTCTTCTTCTCTTTGACAAGTGTCTTGAAGCCGTTGAACTTGTAGCGATTGAACTTTAAACCTTGACAAAAGTACTTAATTCTTCAAACCTACTAACATTGTTGAGCCTTTGAACCCATTGAACCTTTGAACTAAAAATGGTTCAAGGTTAAATGGTTCAATGGTTCAAACATTGCATAGAAGCTTGTTGATAAATTATTTTGGTTGAACTAAGGCATTGAACCAATCCTAAAAATGACTAAGTGTTGGAAACTTGTTGTTTTGATTGAACTCGCCTGTAGAAGCATTTGAACCTATTGAACCTATTAGTCCTTTGACTCAAAAATCTTGAATAATTACAAATTTTGAGGTTTAGAATAATTTTTGAAATGGGAAGAGATAATTTTGTCTTGCAGGACAAAAATAGCTTATATATTATCCCAAAAATGAGTGATATTTTTTGGGTACAAAAGCTAGCTCCAATTGGGGAACTTCCATCAAATGTAAAAAGAATTAAAGGGAGTAGAATCTAGAATCTCCAATGTCTTCATGTGTACCATTGGGCTATGGAGTCATGTTACCCAGAAATGAAAGGCATCAAAAATGAAAACAAACAAAACAAAATGGAACTAAAAACTATACAAATATACATATGTATAGATGAAATGATCTGGTACTTCAAGAATTGAAGTGTTTCAGATGTTGCCCACTGTGAGGCAAAGAAAAGAGTGTGCCATCTAGATACTTCAACAAAAAGCTATTTTCACCATTATGCTGATGAATAATAAACAAGCCTCTCCAAAGGGAGTCAAACTTTCCATGCATCCCTTTTGGTTCTCTCCTTTTGTCCCATAGTAGGACTTGATCCCCAATCTGGAAATCACAATTTTTTACCTTCTGGTCAAAGAGTTTCTTTACCAGACTTTGATGGCCAGCAATTCGGTCCACCACCATAGTTCTTTACTCATCCAGCTCAATCAAGCACATGATCCTCTTATCAAGGGGGTTTTCATATGTCTGATCTTCAATTGCCTTAGCCAATTTCAAGGCTGGCAATTATAAGGTGATTGGTATCTCAACATTGATACCATAAAGAAGTTGGAAAGGAGACATACCAATTGCTCTCTTTGGTGTGATTCTATCTACCCATAGAGCATCAACCAATACTTTATGCCATGTCCTTTGGTTGTCATCTATCAGCTTCTTGATGATAGTTACCAGGTTCTTATTACTTGATTCAGCTTATCCATTCCCTTGTGGAAAGTAATCAGAAGAGTGGGAGAGTGTAATCCCATAATAGAAACAGAATTGTGTAATCTCCTAGGAAGTGAAACAAGCTACATTATTAGTAAAAATCTTGGTTGGGACTCCAAACCTGGAAATGATATTCTCCTTGAGGAAATTGCACACTACTTTTGAAGTGGCATGTTTGGTTGGGATAGCTTCTACCCACTTATTGAAATAGTCAGTTGTTGTAAGGACATAATCATGTCTAACACTTGAAGATGGGTTTATAGCTTCAATAAAATCAATTCCCCATTGTTGGAATGGTTCTTCTATGATCACTGGCTTGAGAGGCAGGGCAGCTAACTTGGGTCTTCTAACAAATTGCTGGCAGAGTTCACATTTTCTTACCCACTTATATCCATCTTGGAAAAGAGTTGGCCAGTAATACCTAGCTCACAGAATCTTGTGGGTAGTTATAGGAGCTAAAAAATTTCCTCCATAGGCTAGATTGTGGAAGGATTTCAAAAGTTGGCTTTGCTTCTCTTTGTCTACACAGTGAAGGAATACTCTATCAAGGCTTCTCTTGTACAAGCCGTTGTCCTAAATGATAAATTGGTAGCTTTCAACTTGATAGTCCTCCTTTTTTTGTAAGATAAGTGAGAAAGACATTCACCATAAGGAAAGAAATGATCAATACCTAAATACCACTCATTTTCAGTGGAGACAAAGAGGACTGTTGGTGTGTTTTCCACCTCTGCTTCTTCATGCTCTATTTCTTTTGGTTTGTTATCAACAATTAATTGGCATAGACCTTTTCCTCTTGCCAACTTTGTTAGTTTGATGTCTAGATCAAACTCCTAGATATTTGCAATCCAATTACCTCTTTTAGTAAAAAACTCCTATTGAGTTAATATGGACTTAACTGTAGTGTCAGGAACCAAGGTAGTAGTGTGTGAATTCAGGATATAGAAGCAGAAATGCTTGACTACCTTCACCACTGCATAAGCATGCTTCTCCATGTTTGATTAATTTAGCTCATGAGATTTGAGAGGGAAACACATGAAAGAAATGGGAGATTCCATACCTTCTTTATTCTGTTGAACCAAAATTGCTGAAAGCATGTGTTTAGAAGCATAACTGTATATGGTGAACTCTTTGTTGTAGTCTAAGCAAACTAGAGTTGGGGTGTGGGTAATAGCAGTCTTGATATCTTCAAATGCTGACTTGCCTTCTTTAGTCCAGCTAAAGGTGGCCTTCCCTTTCATCATGTTTACAATGTGTCAAGTCTTCTCAATAAAGTTAGGGATGAACCTTCATAATAAATTCACCTTTCTTAAGAAAGAGTGAACAGCATTTTTACTTGTAGGCAAGGTAAGCTCTTGAATAGACTTGACTCTATCTGATTTGATCTTTATGCCTTCTTTGGACATAATGTGCCTGAGAAGTTTCCCCTTTATTACTCTAAAAATAGACTTCTTGGGGTTCAAAGAAATACCATTTTGGCAGTAGTGCTCTAGCACTCGTAAGTGGTGTATATGATCAAAATGATGCTTTGAAAAGACGGTCAAGTCATCAAGGTATACCATAATTAAATTACCCATCTCATCTTTGAAAGTAAGGTCCATTCCTCTTTGAAAGGTGGCACCAGCATTTATCAAACCAAAAGGCATCCTTATATATGCAAATGTACCCCAAGGTGTGGTGAATGCAGTCTTGTGTTGGTCCACTTCACCAACTTTAACTTGATTGTATCCTGAGAAGCCATCTAGCATTTCTGAGCTAGTCACTGTTTGAAGCACTTAATCCATGATTGGCAAAGGATAGTTATCCTTTAAAGATAACTGATTTAGATTCTTGAAATCCACACAAATGTGAATTTTTCCACTCTTCTTCCTTATAGGCACTATGTTTGCAATCCATATGGAATGGTGGATTGGGAAAATGATTTTAGCATTTAACATTTTTTATATCGTAGATAGAATACTTCCTGATATCTTCATATTGTACTGTCTAGATTTTTGCTTATAAGGCATTGAGTCAGCCTTGAGAGGAATGTCATGGTAGATTTCATTAGGCTTGAGAGACTTCAGGTCATCATAAGAATATGCTAAGATGTCCATATATTGGTGGAGTAAAGTGGTGAACTTGAACTTCTCTATCTGAGTGCAGCACTTACCAATATTAACCATCTTGGGATTTTTTTTAGTAGTCATATTTATTTGATCAAATCCCTAAGAGGAGCTTGAATCTATATTTGTTGCTATTTGATGGATCTATCATGCTTGTCAAATAGCTTCTCAAGGGAAACCAGGCCTTTAGGAATTTTATTTTCTTTTAGCTGTAAGAATTCTTCATTTGCATCTGAACTCGATTTAGGGGTTGGTTCACCCTTCAAAGGTTCATTGCCTTCAAAATGTAGTTATTCAAAGTTGTATTTTCATTCTAGAAAGGTAATGATTTGGTGATCATCATTAAATACTTTCCAATGATTAGCATTGTTAGGCACACTTGGTCTATAGACCAGCTCAATGGTATACCTGTCTTTTGTGAAGTTTGAGCAAGGAACTAAGAGAGTTGCTAAAATAGTAAGTGTATCAACTCTATCATTGGATTCCCTAGGTATGGAAGAGATGTTGAAAGCATCAAAGCTTTCAATTTGGTTCCAGACTAAGTTGTGATAGTGGCACAATCTTTCATTTTTAGTTTGGTATAGGTTTCTCACTTGACAAACCATTAGTTCAGCATCTCCTTTAGCATGAAGGAGTTTGATGCCTTTGTCTCGAGCAGCATTCAATCCAAGTAACAGAGATTCATATTCAACTATGTTATTAGTGTTGTTGAATTATAACTTGTAGGATGAAGGAAAAATATCTCCTTGATGAGATATCAACATAATCTCAGCTCTTGAACTGGTAGAGGAACAACTACCATCAAATTCTAGAGTCCATGCCTCATTAGACACTAATTTTTCTTTAGATTTTCCTTCATTAGAGAGGGAAGATCCTTCTCTATCTATATTGCAACCTACCAATTCTTCTGTTATTCTAGATAAACTAATTTTTGGATTGACACTTTAAAAAACTTTATCAGATGCTTCATGAACTTTGTCTATAGATAGAAAATAGTTACCCATACCTGAAGACTCAAATAGAATTTGAGCTTCAGGGGCTGATGTTTGAGTGACAATATATTTTGATTCCTTTTCAAGAAGCAACCTCTGCATGATGCCTTTAATAGGAATCCTTGCTTCAAATAGGTCCATGCTCAATTCTCCACCAATATCCTTGCAAAAATTTTGCCCTAGTAGAATACCGTAGGATGTTGGGACATCGGCCACCAAAACTGTCATGTTGATTCTTTTGTCTGGAAAGGCTGTAAATGCAAATTGGACATATTTAATTTGCCCCAATAGTGGTACTTATTTGTTCTCCATGGAGAAACATCTCCCAAATATCTTGGTTAGTGTGAGATCAAGAGATTCTGCCACTTTGGTAGGCATGACATTTTCTGAAGCTCCTGAGTCTATGATGTAGTTGCTCAGCTTGTGACCATTTATCAATAAGGAAACATAGAAAGGCTCTATTTTTCTAGGGGTAGTAGGAGGAGTAATGAAAATATTGTTTGGAATGGGCATGTTCTTTGGGGAATTAGGGGTTAGCTTTTTAGCATCTTGTCATATAGGGATGGCCTTATTCTTCATGCACTCAACTAACCTATCCAACTACTCAAGATTGGATTGTAAATATTCATACTTAGTCATTTGAATTTTAATTTTCTTGGCATGATCAATTATGTCAAATGACTGAATTGGACTAGGAACAGAGGAAGGTAATTCAACCTTCTAGTTTGTAGAGGGGGAAGGACTGATTTGTGAAATTGAAGTTAAAGGTGAAGGTAAAATTGATGTACTTTCCTTTTTGGTGATCACGAGGTCCTTTGGCTAGAAAGGTAGAGAGGTTCCACATTTAGCAATTGAAATTACTGGTTGAGGTAGCTCTTCTATTTTCTTTTTATCAGCTTGCTCGACTGATTTATTCTTGGACCTGGTAAACACTACGTATGATCCATCAAAAGCTTCTCTTTTACTTTTGGGTTCATCTTGGTAGTTCAAAAAACCAATATTGGAGTCACCAGTTGATTCTTATTGGTTTTCTACAAGGATTTTAGCATCATTTTCTTGACTCAATTCAGGCTAAAAAGAGAAATCTAATTTTGCTTCAAGATATCCCACTACTGAATTGGTTGGGGGTGCTTCAATAGCAAGTTTCCCTTGTGGGGGAGGAAGACAATTTCGTTGCCCTTGATTCTTGGCAACATTGCCCTGGTATGATCTATTTAGAAATGTCCTCCTTGGCATATCTCTATATGAAGGAGCATAAGACATTCCTTGCATCATTTTCTTTTTGAGAGCAAGTAACTCATTTGCCAACTTCTGCACCATTAGATCAGTGGTGCCTATAGATGGATATTCAAAAGATGATGAGGGTCTATTTCTATTAGGATCTCTCCTTATCTTCCCTACCAAGATGAGATCATCTTCTACCTCAGAGGCCAAATCTTGAGTTGTAGTGAGGTCTATTTGACCAGCATGTCTCAATAAGAAACTCACTTTAAGTAGCAAAGAATTAATGAAGAAACATTTAATATTCTTAGTTGTAGGTCAAGCAATTATAGGGATCTTATTCCTCAATTTGTCAAACTTTTCTATGAATTCCCTCATTGGTTCATGAGGCTCTTTCTTCATCTGTGTAAGTTGAGCTAGAAGGGCATGTGCATCTTTTATAGACTTGAATCTGGCTTCAAACTTAGCTTTGAGGGTGTTCTAGTCAGTTACTGACCGAGCTTGTAGATGGTAGAACCAATCTGTAGTAGCACCTTGTAGTGTTTATACAAACAGTCTGACTACCATGTCCTCAAATTCCACTCCAATTACACCACAGGCTATGCTGAAAATTGCAATGTGTTTGTCAGGATGAACCTTCCCATCACCATATAACTTAGAGAAATTCTTCCTTGGACTACATGGGAGCTCATGTAGAGGTGAAGTAAGATTGAGAGGGCCAAAAGAATTACCCCAGAGGCCTTGAACTACCATTATATGACTATGAAAAGGAGGAATAACAAATCTTAGAGGGGTAATTATTGGCAAAGCTTTATCAACAGTAGAAGTGGATGCTTCATTTGGTAATGGAGACCTGACTTTAGTAGGAGGAAAACTCTTAGTTCATTGAAGGCGAGATGGTGAAGGAAACAGATCAAAATTACTTTGTTGTACCAACTCGAATATAGGGTCAACAATACCTTTAGTCCTTTGGCTTTGTGTATACCTTGAATCTACTAGATTGTGAAACAAAAATGAAAAGAATTGACCTTGCTTCAGCTTGAAGCTTGAGGCTTTAAACTGTGCATTCTTTCCTAGTGGATCTAGTTTACAGACCATATTATATAATAAAAATGGATAAATATGGTAAGGTTATAATGATAATGGGTAAGAAGTGGAATGGAATGGCCAGAGTCTATAATGGATAAGGGTAGGGACTGCATAAATCTAAAACTTGAGGTTTTAGAATGCACATAAGTCCCCAACAGAGTCACCAAAAACTATTGGGTGAATATTTTGTCAATCAGCATACTGATAAACAAAATAGGTTTGATCAACCACAGCAGAAAGATTGGTCAGCCAAATGTGTAGGTTTACCACATCAAAAAGGGACTAATCTCTCCTCTCATCAAGGGGAGGTTCTCTATAGATACACAAGAGCTATATTATATATATATATATATATATATAACTCAACGGTAGGATAAACCATCCATCTCTCTTTTTTCATAGATGATGTGTGCAAATCAAAGGAGAAATCCTAATGAAATGATAGAAGACACTCCTCTTCTTTCAAAAGTGTTATTCAGCAAACAAAAGGAATCTTTTTGGTGATGACAAATAACTATAATAGGGTATAGTAACACAGCAGGATGAAATGAGGCACAAAGTCTCCACCTCAACTGCCAAAGAGTGAAATATGAAGAACAATGAGGGCACAAAGTCATCTCAAGGTTATTTACATAGAAATAGAAAATAAACACACACTAAAGACAATTATGACAGCACAAAGTCTAAAAGTAACTGGCTTCAAGACACCTTCTTAATCACCTCCACTAGTTTTGCTTGTTTATTTAAAGGGATAGAAAACGTATTAAGGAAATAGACATAAGAACAATTTCCCCAACAACCAAGTTATTACAGCACAAAGTCTGAAAAGTTACTTGCTTTCTTATTATAATAACAAAATATGATCAATAATCTAAGCTCAAAGTCTCAATAATGCCTTTCAATTTAGGCAAAATTTAGTTTCTGATAACTAAAAAAATCTATCTAAAATAATAAGAGAGAGTCCAATTTATAGCCATCCAAGAAAGACATGGGAGCAGTAACACATCATGTTGCATTGAATTTTGTCAAGAAGATATACTAGAATTAGGCACATTTGCCCATTTACTTTTCTCAATGCAAAGAAATAGGTCACGCCGTTGAATGTTTATGTTCTCTAATGTCCATTTGGAAATTTTCCTCTAGAAACATAATTCATGTGTGGATATTTATGGTCTTCTTCATCATTCCTCCTTTCTTGGCTATTGAATTGGGTCCTTAGTTTAATTTGATGCTCTATTCTTTGGTCACTTTCTGCTGGTCTTAGTAATTGATGCATGGCACATTCTGCTATAAAATAGGTGAGGACACATGACAGCATCCATGGGACTCTGAGAGATGTTTATTGAAAGAAGCTTTGAAACTTGTAAGAAACTCAAGATGTAGATGCAGACACTTGTTACATTCCATAAAGTTACAATGGGACATGTGGCAGATTTTGCTTGTCTTTTGAGAATCTCACAGAGCATGACACTTGGCGTGCTCTGCTTACTTCAGTAACTTACTGGGGGCTCGCCACAATCCTTAATAAAGAGACCAAAAGAAGAAATTGTGGATGTTGACATGTGGTAGCTTCTACTGAGCTTTAGTTTCTCTTTCAAAAGTCTTTGGGTCTTATATCAATTTCTTGTGGAATATGACACATGGTGATCTCCGTTGAGTTTTGAAACTGTCTCAACAGAAGACACATGGCACTTTCTGCTACATTTTGATAAGGGACACGTGTCACTTTTTGCTGTGACTTTCTGAGGGACACATGGTGGCTCAATGGGTTTTCTATTTCGAGGGACTTTTCCTTCAGACAAAAGGTCTGAAGGAATTCTTTTAGACAATTTGTCTGAAGGAATTATTTCTCTACAACTTTACCACAGGAACTTTTCCAAAGGAATTCTTTGTGTCTGTTCAGCCTTTGAATTGGTCTGTTTGCTCCCCACCTGCCCTCCATAAGGGTTGTCTGAGCTTCAAAGTGACCTTTCAAATTTTTTCAATGGTCCACTTTGGTTTCCAAGTGGCTTCCGAAAAGGTTGTTTGTCTTTTGGTTTTTCCTTAGTCAATTTTCTGTCGATCTCAACAAGTGACATGTGGCAGCATCTGTTGTGAAATAGGTGAGGACATGTGGTAGTATTTGCTTAACTTGAAGAGGCTTTGGACACCTTTTGTTTCAGGCTTTCTTTGGCTTAGTCACTTTTTCTATGAAATTTCCTCTGCAAGGGCACTTGTCTCTTCAACTTTTGGGACACTCCTTTAAACCTGCCACTTGAACCGACTAATTGAACCAACTTTGGTTCAATGGTTCAACGGTTCATTCCTTCATTTCTATTGACCGCTTGAAATAAGCTCTTAGAAATAAACCATGTTGAACCTATTAATGTTGAACGTGTTGAACCTTTGAACCTGAGTGGTTCAATGGTTCAAGTCTTCTTCTCTTTGACAAGTTTCTTGAATCCATTGAACCTGTAGTGATTGAACTTTGAACCTTGACAAAAGTGCTTAATTCTTAAAACCTATTGACATCGTTGAACCTTTGAACTAAAAATGGTTCAAGGTTCAATGGTTTAATGGTTTAATGGTTCAAAGATTGCATAGAAGCTTGCTGATAAATTCTTCTGGTTGAACCAAGGCATTGAACCAATCCTGAAAATGACAAAGTGTTGGAAACTTCTTTTGATTGAACTCACCTGTAAAATCCTTTGAACCTATTGAACCTGTTAGTCTTTTGACTGAAAAAGCTTGAATAATTCCTAATTTTGAGGTTTAGAATAATTTTTGAAATGGGAAGAGATAATTTTGTCTTGCAGGACCAAAATAGCTTATATGTTGTCCCAAAAATGAGTGACATTTTTAGGTACAACATGATTCTAGATAATTCTCATAATTTTCACTACCATTGAATATTTTACCAAGTGGGTGCAAACCATGCCTCTTTTTAACATCACTAGTATTACCATTTCTAAATTTATTCTCAATCAAATAATCTATCATTTTGAAGTTCCTCATACCATCATTTATGATAAATAGTGGCAATTTTAAAAACAAATACATGAAACAATTGTGTAAAATTCAAAATTATGTACAAATTATCAAAACCTTACCACATTTAATGCAATGGATAAAGAGAAGACACCAAAAATATTATTATTCAAATTATTGTGAAAACTATTAGAGAATATCATACTAATGGACATCTACAACTTTAACCTTCACACTGATATTATCACACTAACATACATATTACTACTAGGGAAATGCCATTTTCATTAGTAATGTTCTGAATAAATATAACCTCTAGAATTTAATCTACCATCCTTAAACATTTCTCTTCATGGCATCATTCCTAATGAGAAATTATTTGAATCACCTCTCCATGATTTAAATTTCCTTGATGAGTCACATATGGATGCCTTTTAACATAACTAACGATATAAAGCCCACATTGTTAAACAACATAACAAAAAATTCAAAGTAATAACTTTCAGTATCGGTGACCTAGTCCTCAAAATAGATTATACACATGACAAATAAGGCAAGTATGCCCAAAAAAGTCAGGGTCCTTACCTTTTCAAAGACATCCTTGGTTATAGTACTTATAGATTACAAACTAATGAACAAAATATTTTCAAAGAACCCACTAATGCTTAATTTTTAGTGAAATATTTTGATTAAATATTTACTATTTCTCATATACTTCCATAACTTTAAATACTAACACTTACTGAAGGTTTCCTACAAAGATCTCCAATGTGGAGCATTATATTAATCCTAATAGCCTTAGTTCCTATCGTTGGCCCTTAGGCCTATCTTTATTATTTTCATTTAGTTCATGAGTTTCAACATAAGATTGTGGATATTACCCAACCATCCTCATCAATATCTCTTATTTCTTAGTCCAATATTGATGTCTCATTTTGATCATTATTTTGTCATTTTATAAGTTATTTTCACTTATTCAATTTGTCCTTTGTGAGTTTCAATATAAAACCTTGGTTAGGACTAGTCCTTTCTCACAAAATACTCTTCTATTTATATTCATATATTTTTACCTATTTGGTTTATCTTTCATGAGTTACAGTATAATGCCTTAGATAGGACTAGGCCTTCCTCATATTTTTTTTCATTTTATAATTTTTTTAACAAAGAATTTTTCTTTGAAATTAAGGAAATGCTTTAAAGCATTGATATTTCATACTCTCAAAATTAATTATGTTTATCTTATGGTAAAAAATTAAAACAAAATATTTTTCATGTTTACCTACACATACACTTTTTCTTATAATATAAAATCATGCTTCCCTGTCATTGTATCATTTTCCTACTTCCACATTTTTTTTTATTATTTGTGCTTTAAGGTAACTCAATTATTCCATGTTCATTCTCATCTCCTCCCCTATGTTCATTCCACTTTGGGCACACCAAGGTCAATTTTGAGATAACATTTTTATTTAACATGCAATTACATGAATCTTAGACACCTTTCTCTCTGAGTTATTTTCCTTAGGTATCAAGTTTAATATTTCTAGAGATAGTCATTTTTAACACCCATGTTTGGTTTTCTAAAATTGTATGGAGGAGGAATAGAAAAATCCATCAAAAAGTTAAAATCCAAATCATTTAAAAACAAAATTTAATGATAAAAAGGCATTTATAAAATCAAAATTCAAAATCACACCAAAAGACATGATTATTAATAACATATCCTATTATAGTGTAAGCTTAAACTCCATAATTAGCCTCATAATAGAGTGGAAGTCCACTAGAGCATGGTCGACTAGTAGATTGGGATATGATATTTTTAAATTTTCAATAGTGTACCTACTTTCTCATGCAAGTAACCAATCTTCATAGTATATTGATAGCTCTATAATGGGTCCTAAGGAATGGATAACACATTATAGGAAGGTAGGTCCATTTTAATTTGCATGCATATAACCTTCATAGGATAATATTTATACTTTACTAGATATCCCAAACTTGTGTAGCTAAGGTATGTTATCTAGAGTCAATAATGTCAAAATTATTCTTTTTTTTCTAATTTAAATTAATATCTTATTTTTGATAAATATTTTATATCTTGGTACTACCTACATTTCCCCCACCACCCATTTTCATTTTCCCCTTTATAGGATTTTTTTTTTCTAAATATATTTCACAACTTCTATATTCCATATTATTCACATATTCTTAGACATGCTCATAATAGTTTTGTTTTGGTTTAATCTTGTTTAACCCTAAATTAGATTAGGATCCTTACTTTTGATACATAGGATTAAGAATATATAAATGACAATGCACAAGGTTGATAATTAGATCTACAGTAGGACAATTGGGTGTTAAACTTAGATATAAACATACACTAGATTTAGTATGTTGATAATAGGATAAATATAGAAACTAAAAATAATATATGCCTAGAAATTACAAAGAAGTAATATACTTAACCAGTTTGATGTTAACATAGTACTAGATCTAGAATAGGAAGAAATTAGAATGGAAGGAGATTTTTGAATAGTCATCAAATTTTGGATTTGATGCTTCTAGAGCTATGGATAATAACATCAGCCTGGGATGGTTGTATCAATGCTACTTTTTGGATTATAAGTTTCTTATATGGAATACTTGATGGAAAATGATGCAACCACCTGGATACTTATGTGTTTGACTTTGCCTTCACTTTGGTGTATTAATATCTTTGTCATGGATTACCAATCCTCATGAATTTATAAAACCATTGTTCTATATCTTCATGGGGACTTTGGGAAAAAATGGGTTAGTGGGCACATAGTGTCAATCTGACCCTAATTACTCATTTTTTAGTGAGTACTTCTTACATAGCCAATACTCTTAAGAGGGCCTCAGACTGATGTAATTCTCCCCTACATGTTAGTTTGTGTGTGAATCATGAAATATTGTGTAAAGCAAGTACATGATCTATCTTATAACTTGTCAAATCAGATCTTTGGGTTATTATTTTAGTACTTTAGACCTAAAAATGTGATATACCTATTATTGATATGGAAATAGGAAAGCTTTGTTTAATTTAATTCTTGATATATTTTTTTTGATAAATTTCCTTGGTCTTTTTAGTTTTTTTAATAGGTAAGGAATAATAAGGATTGATTTTGTATTTATGTCAATCCCTTTGGAAAATTAACTCACATTAAATCACTTAGGTTGACTATTAATATATGATTCATTTATAAATTAGATGACTTTAGGGAACTAGACACTTATGTCAGGTCAAGACACTAACATCGATGCTAGTGTCTATCTTAGACATTAGTGTTTAGGGAGTAGGAAGGTAGGTATAGGTTCAAAACTTGTAGAGATAGAAGATAATTACATTTTAAGCATTATGGACAAGCTAAAAGGCATGGTTCATCAACATAAGACTATTCAAACTAAGAGATAATCCAAGGGGCACAAGATAGAGTAGATGCAAGACTTGTATAAATGGTAAAAGGTTAAATTTTGAGAAGAACAACCAAGGTCTAGGTTTTCCAAGCATACAATACTAAGGTGTTATATATTCCATAAATATCATCTACATTCCCCCTTATTTAATATAGTAATTAATTTTATATTTTAAAGGAAAGGAATGCATACCTAGGTGTGTAGAACACACCTTATCTTTACATGTACCCAACTTGAGTGTTTTGATGGTGACTAACTTACAACCAAGAGCATGTTACATTATATAATCAATGCATATAATCTGGGGTTGAAATTAATTGAAATATATTGAAATTGAAAGAGTAAGGTTTAGGAGTATGCATATGTATTAATGTAACCATCTTGTCTTTTGGCAAGTTGATTTGAAAAATATGTATCATTGTAAGGCTCTAAAATTGAGATTAGGAAAATTATAGATAGATATTTAAAGTGAATATATCCAAGGAGGTATAGGTAAAGAGAGATTGGAATTCACATATCTCCAACCTTGGAGCAAAAGTGATTTTCCAGCTGGAAGTTGAGATTAACTCAACCATTCAACCTGTGATACTTATAACTTGGTTAGGTTAGATGATATAATTAAGCCCAACCTAAAAACTTGGCAAGATTGATTGATTTTATCACCCAAATAATACCAACAAGTAAACCAAATAATATAGTATACTATCTCAATGAAGTCTGTAAATGTCCAATCAGGGCATCCGTACATAAAAAAGTTTTGGAATATGAAACGAATTTGAATTTTATAATATTAGGAACAAATTGCATAACATATACACCTTAGATATGTATCATGTTAAAAATATGTATAATAATGATACCAATGTATAAAATTCTTCCACAACTATTATTTTGAATCATATAACTATGTAGAGAACATGCTTCCAAAGCATGCCCCCAATAGATATGGATAAATATGAAAATTGGTATAAGTCTAATGTGGAGAGAAAGTTTGTAAAACATACCCCCACTATAATCTAAATATATTGAATACTGAATAGGTGTGGAGAATATACTTCCAAAGCATGCCCTCACTGAATCTAAAAACTATGGATGTGTGGAATCCATATCTATATGGCATGCCCCCACTGAATCTAAAAATTGTTATAAGTAAAAATATGTATAAAATTCTTCCAAAACATGCCCTCACTATAATATGGAGATGTATAATAGTGAATATGTGTGGAAAACATGTTTATAAAGCATGCCTCCACTGAATATGTAAACTATGAATGTGTGGAATCTATGCAAATATGACATGTCCCCAATGAATATAAAACTAATATAAGTACCACATATTGAATAATTATGGATAACATGATACCAAATCATGATCCCATTGAATCTAAATGAATTTGAATGTGTGGAATCCATGCCTATATAACATGCCCCCACTAAATATTAAAACTAATATAAGTACCACATAATGAATAAGTGTGGAGGACATATTTCCAAAGCATGCCTCCATTTAATCTAAAAAATTATTCCAAGTGTGGATAGCATGCCTATATGACATGACCCCACTAATATCCCCCCCAATTTGAGGTGAGGGAAAGATATGAACTCATAGTTACCTCACCTCAAAAGTATACTAAAATTGTATAATTTGTGAATGTAACCATGTAGCATATAGAAGGAATATGTCTAGGTATATATAGCATTGAAGTGCATAAAAATAGTGTCATCACATGAAGTCCTAAGATGCATGATAAGGATCATGAAAACATATATATAGTAATAGTATAAGTTAAACAAGAAAATCAAGCACACACAAAAGAGAACTCAAAAGTAAGACAAAAGGCAATGGTCTAAGGAGATCACAAATAAGGGGCATGTTCAAATGCCACACAATCGAAGGGACATGCCTTAGTCAAATGTCCAAAAAATGAAAGAATGACATATTCAAATCTCTATAAAATAAACAATGACATATGTAAATGTCAATAAAATCATACATAGGCATGGGGGATACAAGAACATGATCATATTAAAATGATCGATCAAGGAATACAATAGCAAGATAAGAAACTCAAAAAAATACATAAATTAAAGCATAAAGAATCAACATAAACATGTCATAGTAGCCCATGGATCAAATGTGTTAGGAAAAAATGTCAAGTGTATATCATATCAAGTACCCTGTATAAGGTATAATCTTGGATAAAGGTATGTGTAAGGACATATGTAAGCTAAAAAATGATAATGTAGAGTGATCATCTAGCCATATAACCTATATATATCAAGATCAAAGAATAAAATGCCCCCAATGTCCACATGACATGAATAGAGGGAAGGTCCAACATCTAAAATAGAAATAGATCATGTATTATGTATGCCTATATCAAACTCAAGTATAAATGTGACACACATGTGTATATGTAAAGGTAATTTAGTATACCATCCATCAACATAGAACTAACACATAGATGCCAAGGAGCCAATAGAACATGAGGTGCCAATTTTGTATTTTTGAATGTTTTTTATTTTTTTTTGTATTTTTAGAATATTTGAAAAGTCTAATCAAGGAATTCCTCATCATAAAAACTTTTAGAACCACCTATATATTTTTTTTAATGTTTTTTATATTGCTACATTTCCACCACTTCAATGTTTATATTTAATGGTGTACCTGAAACCAATGGTGTAGGTAAATATTCATGGCCATCATATGGTATGAAAAATTTTGTATTAATATTAAGAAAATTTACACACATGTTTTTAGTATCTAACTTGGAATTCTAATTAGTGAGCCAATTTTTACCAAACTTTAGGTTCAAATGTGTTTTGTGGTCTAATATCTATATGGTCTAGGTTTCCACATGTAGGCCACATGCAATAGGTAACTAAATGTATCCTCAATATTCTGGCATGATTAGAGAGTATGTTAGTTCATCTATAAATTGTCCCAATTTTATGATAAATGTGGTACCATAAGATTTATCCCACTTTTAATCAAACTATATAAGGTTCAATATACCCCATCAATATTAGTTGTAATAGTTAAATCCTCGTGCTTTGGTCACTTTGAGAGATAGTTCTTTTCTAAAAGATAGGTGTGATTTTCTATTTTCCTCATGTTGGACACAATGTGTATGGATATATCATTAATATATTTTTGAATTTGGTTATTCAATGTCTCACATTTATTGGTATGATGGCCATTGATCAGATGATATTTATAGTATGGTAACATGTCTTCTATGGATATAAGTCTATTGCATGATCTATGTCTAGTATAAGGTAAAGAAATCATTATATGCTCAAGTAACATAGATAACATGGTATATAGAGTATCTTTTTGTGTCATAATCTATAAAACTTGTGAATCCTTTTGAGAATACTCCACATTCTTCACATGATGAATTTGCATTTGACCCTTACAAGGTTGACTTAGTGTTTTCAACCAAGAGGGGTGTATGGACTAACAAACATTTACATGTTTATCCATTATTTTTATTTTTCCCTTATATGGATTTAATTCTTTATTTTTTCCAAGTGGATTTAGATTTTACATGTCAAGACCTATATGTTCAAATAGGTTATGTGATACGTTATCAAGTGGATAAATTTTTTAAGTTTCACATTTTATCATATGGCATATCATAAGTTATATCATCATCACTGTCATAGTAATTTGAAACATGGACATATTTTTGCTTAGTATTTACTAATAAAGGAAGATCAAATGTTGGGGGCTCTTGTATTTTTATTGGCTATTTTGGAAATGGTTCTTTCTCTTTGTGCATATCTATGTGCACCTTAGAACTTAGTGCCTTTTTTCATCTAGAGATAGAGGAGCCATTGTAATTGATTCACCTATTTATTAGGTATGTATATGCTCAAAATGGATGTATTATTTAGGTGGTGCCACTATATGGATGCCTTTAGTTTTAGAATGTATCATTTTGTAAAATTTGAAAGGTTCATCATCTGCATACATGGATAATAATTTCCCCTCATATATAAATTTTACACATCGATGAAGTGTAGATGGGACAACTTCCATTAAGTATATCCAAATTAGATCCCAAAACTATAGTATAATGTAAGGATTGATACATGACCTAAAAATTAATTAAAATCATTTTTGGTTTGAAGGTCACATCTAATGTAATTTGACCAACCAGAGGGTTATGTGAATTTTCAAACCCTTTTATGTGCATACTTGTGTTCTAAAAAAGATTTGTGTTAATACCTATGTTGGTTAGAAATTGTATGCTACAAATGTTTAAGCCCAATACATTATCAATAAGAACCTTTTGATACCTTCATTTTTCATTGTCACTTAAATTAAAAAAGACAAATTTTGGTCAACAATATCTTTAGATGGTAAATTTTTTGGATCAAAGGTGATGAGTTTGTTATTTCTCTTAAGATATTTCATAATATCTGCAAAATATGTAGGTTTAATATCACTTGGAACTTATGTATCATGCAATGCCTTGTATAAGATATCCTTATAGACATTAGATTAATTTAGGAGATAAAAGATTGAATTTTTTGAATGTGTATTGATTAATTGGTCAATAATGTCATATCCCTTGGATTTTATTACAAGGTTAGGTTTAAGAGATACATGTTGTATATTAACAGGTGGCGAGATGGGTTGAGCAATCCTACCTTTTTGAGTAGTAATACTATGTAATATGGAATCTAATATAAGTTATGGATGAATAATGGGTGCAAGATGGTATCATCATTTGAATAAGACTTAGGTATAATGAATGGTTGAGACTTTTGTGTCTAGATACTATCTCTAACATTACAAAATGAGTTTTGAAGAGAGATCAAGTATTTTTTATACTTTAAAACCCTCTCATTATCGGCACATATTTTATTATAAACTTTGACAATACAACTAATGTAGTAAACCATATCCACTATAAGGTATTGGACCATAAAAAAATTTAAACATATATCCATAGAAAACATGATTGCAAAATTATATAAATTAGGGATGAGTGAAATAAAAAGTATAAAACCCTAGTTATCCTAAGGTTTGATGTTAAAATATTAGGTTCACCAAATGTTTAACCCTAAATTCGAGGAGGATCCTTACTTTGGGTATATAAGGTTAAGAATATAGAAATGATAATGTACAAGGCTGATAATCAGATCTATAATAGGCCAATTGGGTATTAAACTTAGATATGTACATAGGCTAATTTTTTTATACTGATAATATGCTAAATAAATAAAGTACAACTAAGTTATGCATGGAAATGACAAAGAAGTAATATACTTAGCTAGTTTTGATGCTAACATAATACTCAATATGTAATAGGTAGAAAATAGGATGGAAGGAGATTATGGAATAGTCGTTAGATTTTGGATTTGATTCTTTTAGAGATATGGATAGTAACATCACTTTGGGATGGTTGTGTCAAACCTATTATCTGGGTTTGATGTAAATGTCCTATATGGAATACCTACTAAAAAAGGATGTGATCACCTAGATGCTTTTGGGTTTAACTTAACCTTCACTTTGGTTCATTTAGATATGGGTCATTGACTATCACTCCTCATGAATTTAACAAACTCTAAACCCTAAACCCTTAAGACCTTAAAACCCCTAAAGCCTCAAATCCTAAACCCTAAAACCCTAAACTATAAACTATAAACCTTAAATCATGAAGATAAAGGTATTTTGGAGAAGTAACTCACATAAAAGCACTTAGGTTAACTATAAGGATACATTTAATTTATAAATTAGATGAATTTAGGGCACTAGACACTTGCATCAGGTCAAGACATGAATGTTGATGGTAGTGTTTTTCTTAGATGTTAGTGTCTAGGGAGCAAAAAGGTAGGTACAGGTTCAAAACTTATAAAAATGGAAGATAAATAAATTTTAAGCATTTCAAGAAGATAGAATGCCTAATAAACATAAGACTGGTTAGACTAATAGATAATCCATGGGGCATAAGATAGAGTAGATGCGAGACTTGCAGAAGCAAGAAAATGTCCAAAACTGAGAGAAATAACCAAGGTCTATGTTTTCCAAGTGTATAAGCTTGGGGTTATATAAATCCATAAATATCATTTAAAAATATATCTTAAGAAGGAAAACTATATTTTTTTGAGCGACTATGCGTTACTTCTTTACATAATTATTTTATCCTTATCATATTTATTTGATTTTAAATATAAAATCATAAATTTGTTTGTCACTCTTTTTTAAAACAAATACATTCTATTTTCCTATTTCAATTTTTCCATTGATCAAGTGAGGTTAGATTGTTATTTCTCATTCATTAATATTATTTTAATTTTTTTTCATATTTGTTTAAATATGGTTTGTTATTTCTTTTACATTGATCTTAGATCTATTATTTCAGTTTTATGTGTCCATGGTTTGATCTAGTTTATTCTTTTCTTACAAAAGGTACATTTGTTTAGGTGTTGTAATCATTTGGTTTCCTTATCTTTTTGGTTACCTAACTCACTTACATTCTATCCATTTTGATTTGGTCTTTTAGTTCTAACTTAACATTTATCACCCTATCTTACCAATTTTTCAAGTGAATGATATATTTCTACAAATCTTATTTATCTTGATTTCCTTATGTTTATTTGTTTTTTATTTTTAGCCTTGTATTCTTAGGGTTTGTCCCAAATAGTTAATGTGCCCTCCATTATCAAAGACTACAAATATAGAAGACAACCATTCAATGATAAAGGTAAGTTAAAGTACATATATGATACTTTAAATTATTTTTTGCTATCATTTTAATTCCAAATTTTCAATTTATGCTTTTTACTACAATTTATTAGCTTAGTGTTATGTGTTTCTATATTCTTTATCAAATCACCATCCCATGTTACAATTATGTGACACGTGATGATCTTCAAGTGGGACATATGTATACACACAATATTTTTAAACTTTATCATTTGCTAATGCTTTATTTCTTGTAGGAACCTATCAAGTCTCAATCTATCTAAATACATGCCTTAAAGAGTGTATCAAGAAAGGGGTTGGCAGAACTTTGGTGCTTCACAATATTTTTGGTCCCTATAACATTAACTAAAACCACTATAATTTACTTTTATCCAACTCCCTAAGTAATCAGAACCTGCTTATACACTCTAATTCACCTTCCAAAATAGCTCCTAACTAAGTATACACCCACATTCTTCATTTTTAGACTACATAATCCTAATCGATCTTGTTGGGAACTCAACACATGTTATACAAATTTGTTAGCCCATCCAACCTAGTTCGAAGCCTAACAACTCTATTTCCTACCCAAAAATATTGAAATGGCCAACCTTGTTGGTGAGATTACTAGAGGGTTTAGGTTTAATCCTTGGGTATAAATACCTCTTCACTTCATTTTTAAAGGGAGGATCATTCATTTACACATAATTATAGTCTAAAAATATGTTTAAAAAATGATTTGAGGATTTCATTACTTGGGGTTTTGCCTTGAAGTAGTAGCATTCATTTTATGGAGGTCTTAGATTCATATGAGAAGTATTTTAGCCTATACTTGATATATTTTTATGATCCTTACAAACCAAAATAAACTCTTGAAAAACACCATTGGCTAAGGGAGAGATTAAGGCATGATGGGTTTGCTCCAATAAGGTAAGTATTCCTAGTTCTTCATTTTATAGGTAGATGTTGGATAATTATTAGATCTTGAATTGTATCTCTCCTTGCTTAGATTAATTCCATATTGCCTTGAATAGAATTAATTTTTCTTTTTTATTATTTCCCCCCTTTGTGTCACAAGATTTGGTGATCACTAGATTATTGTGTGTTTATTTACTAGATTAGATTGTATGTTCATTTAGTAAATTAACTTATTTTATTTCATTACATTATAAGACCTAGCTAGGGTTATTGCAGAATATCATTTGATTAGAGGCCTTGTAAACATCTCCTTTGGTATTGTGTACTAATAGATCCCTTAGTTAGGTTTCATATATCCATAATTGGTCGTGACCTCAACATAACAAAGTATTGATAGCATTTTTAGTTTATTACCTTCTCTGAACTTGGATATTATTGAGGAGGATAAGTTTTAGATCTATCTTATTTCACTTGCATATAAAATGCACCTATATTTTTTAGTAAATATTATATTATGGATTCTAAATGTGATCTTGAACATAAATTATTAGAGAACATTGAACCATAACAAGTCAAAGATAGGATTTTTTTTGAAATAGATGATGAGTGAAAAGAAGAGCAAGCTGAAAATAAAGAAGGGAAGCAAGAGGTAGGTTTGAATAGAGCACTAGAGAGGGAGAAAGGGGATGGGGATTATTATCTCAAGGCATTATGGATCCCCAAAATATTACATCAACATAGATTCATTATTTTGTATCTTATTCTTGACCCACTAGAAGAGGAATATACTAAAAAACATCACCCAAAATATGTTCATACTCATGGTCGATAAAAAATTGAGTTTTGTGATAACAAGTTGAAATGCAAAGTGTTAGAATAAACTATTATTCAACCACTTGAGGAGACATTGATGTCTAAAGATGAGAAAGGGATCCATATCAAAATTACTCAAAGAGCCTCATGAAGAATGGAAAGTTCCGTAGTTGGTAAGTTTATAGGAATAAGACCTAATATAGATCTTGTCATAATATGGGAAAATGAAAAATGGAAATCAAAGAGATCAATGGAAATCTTTTCCATGTTTAATGGATTTTTTTTATCAGATTGAGTAACTAAAAGGACTATGCTCAAATTTTAGTTGGTGGACCCTAGTTTTTTGGTAGATTCGGCCTCTTCTTGAAGAAATGGAAACTGGGGTATAATGCAGAGAAATAAAATGTGAATTTAATGCCTATTTGGGAAAGGCTTCATATAATCCCTTTAGAATTATAGGATGAAGATTTTTGATAAGCATTACCCTCTTCTTTCATCAAGGGAAGAAATTGATATGGATTAAAAAAAATCTTTTTTTCTATTTAAGAATTAAAAATGAATCTGGATGATGCATAATAGATGTTAAAGTCATAATCAAACATATGCAAAGAAATCCACCTTAAAATTATCAAAATTGGAGTTCATACTCTCTTCCCTAAAATCTAAGGTAGCCACTCCATTTATAACTACCATAAGGGGAGTAAGAATAATAACAATTAATTCCCCTCCCAAGCTGGGCAAAGCCTCCAAAAAAGATATTCTGAAAAAAGTAAAATATGAAGAAGTTGTTGATGGAACACAAAGAACAACCCCTTTTAAAGTGGGGAAATTGAAAAATAAAAGATAGAAATAGATTAAATCTTAGATAATATAAGAGAGGGCAGCTATAGTCTTGATAATTTATTCTACATCCATAGGTGTAAGTATTGAGATAGATTTAAAGAAGCTAGACCTTTATATGAAGATCAAGTAGTTTAGCAGATCTTTTGTTGTCTTGACATTGTTTTAGTGTTATTTTTTTTAGTTGGTTTTTCTTGTTTATGTAATTCTTGATCTTTTTATAGGCATTTTTTCCCCTTTTTCATTTAGACTTATGTATAGGGTAGGTCCCCAAATTCAAAAAACCCTTTTGTTTACCAATAATAAAAAATAATTCAAGGATAAATTTCAAATATTTTATGGAGATCATGCCTAAAATTCAAAATTAGCCATGAATGTCAATTAAAAATTGATTGATGACTAGTTATATTGTGTACTTTTAAAATAATTTATAACTATTTTTATATAAAAAATAAATATGTTTAAATAAATAATTAGCAATCAATGCCTATTGATCCACTACATGCCATTAAATAGCCCCTGACTATAACTTAATATATAGTCATAACTATTAGAGCTCAAACTATTGATCAATTTATTATTCCTATGTAAGGCTCTTCTTCAGTTATTTCACCCTATTATCAAGACAAAAATGGCACCCTTGTTCCAACTCATTGATCATACATACCTCTGTAATGTTAGGAATCTAAAGAGCACAAAATATCACTAGTTCCTCATCAGTGAATCAAAAGATAATTCAAGTAAAGAAATGCAATGGAAACTAAACCACTCTTACCTAAGTAATAGGCTAAGATTAACACAATGAAAAAATCTATAAATATAAGATGAAAACATACAACTATGTTACCTCCCTTTTCAAAACTAGAGTTCATTTGTTGGCATAAAGGATGTTCTTGCTCACCTTGTGAGAAATATAGATTTTGATTAATGTAAATTCCATATTGTTAGCAATTCTCTAAGACCACATGTGGATTTTCTTAGATTGGCTTGGCTTGGTTTGAATATTCTTGAATCAATTTGGCATTATAACATTGTTTTGAGGGATTATTGAAGGCATTCATGTAGAATAACCTTACACACAAAATCTTATTTGGAGAGAGAGTGAGGGCACTTATATTTATAGGTCTTAAAATTAACTCTAACCCTAGGGTGGTTAGGTTTAATTTTAACCTTGATTGAGTCTAAAGTAACCTTGGTCAAGTTTGGGTTAACCCTGGGTTGGGTTAAAGCAATTATGAAGGCTTGACAACTCATATAACAACCCCTCAAGGTTAACTAGGATTAGGTTATTTTCTTATCTTAGTAACAAAATTAACTCAGTATTAATGATCTTTAACTAAATGCATAATTTAAGGTAAACTAACTTAATAACCAATGATTAAGTATTTGATTCATTTAAATAATGATCAATATAACATATGTTGATTTTATTTCATAGATTCAACAATATAAAGTATAAAATAATCCAAATTAATAATTTAACCACTATTGATTAAATAGTAAAATGAGTATAGATATATTACATCAACCTACTATTTTTATACAACTTACATCAAATATTACAAGTATACAATATTACGTATCTTAATAATAGATTACAATTATATAATGTTCTATAGAACATAAGAGTCTCAATGAACTCATTATTATCCAAAAATAATCATGAGTAATGCCTCTATTATTTGACTATTGTAAGGGGAGGGAGAGTATCATCTGAGTGCTTTTCTACACCAAACATGGACCATTGATCCCCTACACAATCTCCCAACAATGGAATGGCCCTCCCTTCATAGATGGGTAAATAGTGATAGTGCATAAATCGAGAAGGTTAACTAGAAACTTGTTTGTTGTAAGATAACTATCACATGCAAAATATCATAAAGAAATACATTATAACATGATATCATACAATACATTCAAAATAAATCAAACATGTGAAATGATAATGTTCAAACCATAAACATTACTTTGGTCAAAGTTTTAATATAGTTTTCCCAGATCTCAAGATTAGTCAAGTTTATACACATAACTCATTTGAATAACTCAAATCTACTTAGTAATGGAACTAAGTATGTGAATTATATTACACATACTTATTTAATGTCAATAATATCATATAATCATAATAATGCTAAAATCCACATATTTCAAACATATAAATATTTACATAATGAATGTTATAGCATGTACGAATGAAAAGACATCATAATATTTCCCATACTTTAGTATTAACATCTAAATACCATAAATCAGCTATTAGATATTTTATTAACCCTCTTTGATTAAAAATTTGGTTCAATTTAAAATAAAAACAATATTAGTAAACATTTAATTCATAATCAAAATTTAATGATGATTTTCAAAACATGAAGAATGTGTTTTCCCCATGACAATCATATAGACACTCAAAATTCCTCTATAGTAATCCCAACAAAATTACTAATAAGTAATCATATAATAATTACCAATATTTCAAATAAATTTTTTGGTTCCAAATAAGTTTCAAATTTAATTTAAGATAAATACAATTTAGGTTTAAATACCACACAAGATCAATATGAAACATCATAATATACATATCATTCTAGATAAAGAATTTATTCATGAACACCCACTCCAATCTCATACAAGATTCGATTGTATACATATGTATGCATATATTACACAACTTGAACTCACAATATTTTTAATATCTCATTCATGTTACTATATTACAATCAACCAAAAATAATTAGTTTGATAAAACTTCACAACATAAAATGCAATTTCCATATATCCATGAACTAACTAATAACTATAGGATTGACTATTAATAGTCATTCCTCTAACCTTTTTAACATATTCAAACCATTTAACTAAATGCTCAATTCAAACTTATTTCAAAATACCCATACATCTATAGTCCAAAGGCTAGGTAATAAAGGATAACAAAACCCAATTTTGGTTTAACTCTTCCCATAACCAGAAATTGAAACAAATATTTGAAGATTGAATGAATATTAAGAACATGACATAGTATATTTACTTCTACCTAGGTTTCCAAATTCCCATTGAATCAAAATTAAATCAAACCCTTGTTATACATACATATATATATATATATATATATATATATATATATAGTCTAGTCAAATGAAATATACCTTCAAACATATATACTCAGCTTCCAAATTTGCAAAACCATTTAAAAAGATAGGGTTAAGGTTCATTTGAACACAACCATATATTAATTACAAACAAAAGTCATTAAAACCCTATAAGTGGTTCACTCACCAAGAAACAATCACACACTACATAGCCCCAAAAAGGCAAAATGAGGCTCCATTTATACTTGGCCTCGTGGATGGACAAATCCTTCCATAGGATCATTTATAAATGATTCTCCTATATAATTTTTTTCATATTTCATAATTATAAAACACCAAATATAAATAGGTAGTTTATAAACCTTAATTCAGAACCCAATTATATTCTTTCTAAACATCTAAACCATGCTATAGAACCCTAACAAGCTTAACAACTAAAATTTATATGCATAGATCCATTTAAGTCATCCATTTTTACTTTTCATATAATGATGAAGGGTTCAAATCAAAAAACTCTACAGCTAGCTATGACTAGCCTTAATTTTTTTTAAACATAAACAAAATGTTAACGTTGGTTTTTTATTTATCCTGAATGCAACTTTCACTCAACAATTTATAATAAAAGGGGGGATTATATGTATGTGGCCATTTGGATGGGCCATACCCATCCTAAGGCCATGTACATACATTTCCTTTTTTTTCAATTTTTATATACAATAAAATAATTAACCTATTCCCAAAAATGAATGGCTTGTCATTCCATGTCAAGTCACATTCAAACATGGAAACCAAAAACCAATTTAGTACAAACCCTACCTTGAATGTATAACCAAATGGATTTGAAAACTAGAAATATTCCTTCCCATCTTTCCTTAACCTATCAACTGTTATTTTCTTATTCCAACATCCTCTGCCCTATTCTATTTTCCACCAACGACTCTCTTTTATATCCATAAATTTCCAACTTGCATGCCAAAATTTGGGCATGATTATTTCCTCTAAATTCTTAGTAATTGAGTTAACCAGTCAAATAACTCATCATGATAAAACCATGCAACCTAAATAGTCTACTTATCTTCACATTATGAATCAAATAGTCTAGAAACTCAATGACTCAAAATCCTAGATTCCCCCAAATATTCTAAAGTTAATAATCATATAAACATTATAATCTACATGATGGTCTTTGACCTAAAAAATTCCAATCAATTACCATGTAAAATTAATGTGGTTGAAAATAATTTTAACCAACTATATAATCTTGCTTTAAACAAAACATTTAAACCATGCCTTCGACTATAGCATATACATTATGACTTGATTTTATATTCAAAACCTTTACTAAGTTTAACATGGCCTAAGGTTAAAACCATTGAATCAACAAGATAATTCAAGCCCTTTTAATTATAACAATGACTTCAACTAAATCAAACATGTTACGAAGTTAGAGTTCCCATGATAATTAGTTTTTACTGTGGTAAATAACTATTTATTGTTAGTTGTTAGTTACCGTATGGTCAATATGGTAAAGTTATTACTGGGTATAATAGTTTGTTTATTAGATATATTGTTAATAGAAAATAATATATCTTGTATTACTATAGTTATTTGGTTAATAGGTTGAGATTTTGTAGGGATTGAAGTATTCCCAATTATAGTATACATATCTTCTATATATTTATATGAAGTTTGATTAATAAAACAAGTTGATTGATTGACTGATTAAATAGTGTATGAGCCTTTAGCTCTAGTCTATAATGGTCTAACTTCATTATCTAGTACTAGAGTAGGCACCCTGATGGGAACTCTCTATATATTTCATTTGCCTATGTTTTTCATCACAATGGATTTTTTAGTTGCATTACTATGCTGACCACATATAACTACTATTTATTTATTTGTACACTCCTACTTTCATGTTGTCCATGAAGTGTAGTGAAGATCACATGCACATTATCTAGATATACCATTCACCTACATGCTTCTCCCTCTACATTCTTTCCATTATTTCCATAGTTTATCCACCCATTAATGTTCACTATGTGCATTCATAAAAATTTAAAAAAAATAATATATATCCTTAAAAATAGTCATCAGATCTAAAATTGAGGGTTTTGTTTTTAGAATTGATGGTGAAAGGACTCATTGGATTCTCCTCCATGATGTTCTCTACTTTATTGAAAATATAACTAGATATGGGCTTTCCCTTAGTACATGAGATGCCTCCAATGTTCACCTATGCACCTCATTTTTTCTCATTGGTCACTGTATTGATCTAGTGCTTGGATTCTCTACAACGACCCTGAACTCATAAAAATACCAATGTTGATTTATTGTGCATCTCTTCTTGGTAGTTGTAGATAATCTTGGACGGGTTCTACATCTCCTACAAACCTATGGTACATGCCTCAATCTAGCTTGGTGGATCCTCCAAATGGTGTAGCTCATTCATACTCTCTTCACTAGTGTCAACCTATCCATCAACCAGTTAGAGTCTATCTTTCCAAATGGTATAATACATGGCTCAATCCATGACTTTCCAAAAGACTACACTCTACTTCCAAGTGATCACATCATTAAAATCTAATGTTAACTTTTTAGGGTTTATTTCTTTGTTATTTTTTTTTGGTTTAGTCAATGTTATTAAGCCCACAATATTTAGGTTTAGTTTTTTTTTTTTAAATGCTTTGAAATATTTTAGGTTTTATTTTATAGATTTAGTATTAGATTTTAGTTTAAGGTTTTATTTTATTTATAACCCTCACTCTTTTGTTTTTGGTGAGTAGTTTTAATATATTGATTGTTTAAGAAAAAGTATTATTTAATTACTTTTCCTTTTTAATGTTTTGGAGTTAGTATTTTTTAAGTCATGGTCAAAATATTTTTAGTTTGTGTGTTTATATTTTAAATTTATAGTTGTGAGTCATATTTTAATTTTTTCATGTATTTATTTTATGTCAAAAAATAAAAGTGTCAAAGTTATTATAAGAGTCCATTTTAGGTCTACAATCACGTCCTATCGTCATCTTGTTTTAGTACATGTCATTGTCCTTGAGTCACAAAGCTTTAAATAAGCCTTAAGAGGCATTTTTTTCAAATAAATCATATGTTCAAAAGACATTTTTTAATATTTTTCTCTCCTAAGTAATTTTTGCAAATTATGTATTAGATGCATTTTCGAGCGAACCCGACATTCATATTTTAATCTTGTGGGAGGGTAGTATTTAGAATTTGTTATTCCTCTTCCAATTTGACCTCTACAAGAGGGAATGTTGGTAATTTAGAGTTCTCATGGTAATTAGTTTTTACTATGTTTTAAATAATTATTTACTATTAGTTTTTAGTTACCATATGGTCAATACGGTAAAGTTATTATTGGGTATAATAGTTTCTTAGTCATATTTATTATTAATAGTAAAAAATATATCTCATATTGTTATTAATTATTTAGTTAATAGGTTGAGATTTTTTAGGGATCGGAGAATCCCCAATTATAGGATATATGTCTCCTATATATTTGTGTGAAGTTTGATTAATAAAACAAGCTAGTTGATTAACTAATTAAATTGTGTACAAGCCTTGAGCTATGACCTATAATGGGAAAACTTAATTTAATCAAACATATCCTCCAAACCTTATAATATGAAGTATACTTTATAAAATAACATTTTAATTACTTTACATATAATTTTATTATGATGTTTAAACTAGACATTTCCGTAAATAAGTGCAATAATTGTCAAGATAGTGGAATTAGACTTCACATCATAGCAAGATCATACAAGGACTTTGGAGCATAATTTAAAAAGAATATAAATACATGAAGTATGAAAATTAAATTAATAAAAACATTTTAATTTACCTTTATAAACACATGCCACACTTATTCGACCCATATGGTACACAGTCACAGATAATGGAGTGAGATAAACAGACAAGAATCTTAGCCATCATATGATATTATAAATGCAAACACACTACAAGGGTTAAACGAATATGCATAGGACAATCAATCATTCCAAATAATAAAATATGTTAATAATATGATGCATGTTGCTAAAATCAATATTAACCAGCAAAAATTTAACAAATAGATTTTTACTCTATGTGGTGTGTGTAGAGTTCCCATCTCATTCTCTCCTCCTCCACTTATCTCCATCTGCACCACCCTCTCCTATGATACCCTTCCTCAATCATAGTCAGGAGGATGGACTCCATCCTTCGTCCACCTTAGTAAAAATGAATAGTGGTTAGAACAAATCATGACATAATTATAATAAATAACTATTGTTACATAATAAATTGCATAATCATGATCAAAATGTATCTTAATAGAATGCAAATATATAATGACCAGTTAACTATAATGATCAAAAGTAATAAATATTTCCCATAATTAGAAGACTACTAAACTAGTTACTTAACACATCAAGTAAAGTGATCATTAACCACATAATCAATAATAAACAGATTAATAACTCTAGAAGAAAAATCAGGATGTAACAAAAGATATTTAATACCATTACAACTCATAGAAGATATTTATGAGGTTGTGACTCACTTTTTCTAGGAATTTTAAGAATTAATAAAAGATATTATTAGCTCCCTTGACTTTGACCTCATCTTTATTGATAATTTCCTTTTCTAGAAAATGTAATTATCTAATTCAACTTGAAATTTTTACTCAAGCAATTAATTGAATTTTGATTTTTAATTAATCTTAATTAAGTTTTCTATCATTTATGAATTATTTTAATGTTTTGAAGTAAAATATCAATAGGCCAAGAATGTCAATTTTCTAGGTCATAATTTGATTGGGGTTAAATCTAAGCTAGTTATCATTGCATACATGGTAATACCCTAAATAAGTAATCTTGACATTTTTTTGTGAAATTATATCTCTTACACAAATGAATTTAAGATATATAATGACTTTCTAGGCTTAAATTATGCCATTTTCTAAAAATCAATCTGATACCCAGTTTACATATGAAAGTGGCCAAAAATGAGTGTCTATAGTTTTCCCCTATTTGAGAATACATTTAAGGCACATCCATAGTAACATATTTTCAAATAATGCAAAATTTATTAAGATGGAAGGTTCATGACCCAAATGGAAATTTATTAGCCCTAGATGCCCCTCGAGGGATCAAACAAAAAAAAGAGTCATCGAATATTCCCTCAGAATGAAGAAAACAACATGAACTAGTGGCTACATAGGTTGAAACACTAATTTGCCCAAAGGTGATTTTAATAAATAATGAAGGTTGAGACATTGATTTAACCAAAGGTAGCTACAATTAGTGACACAAGTATGTGGTCCCATAAGGTAGGTAAAGTGAAAAATAATGATTTACCCAAAGGTGGTTATTATCATTAAATAGGTTGAAAAATAATGATTTTACCAAAGGTAGTGTTGGCCATTTTGGCCCATATACCAAGATTCTACCTAGATACAATGTAGATTCTTGAAGATCAAAAATGGAAAAAGAGCTAAGCAAGTTTTGGATGGAATGAGAGAACCTAAGGGATCATATAGCTTGAAAGGCTTTTGAAACACTTTAAATTCACTTAAAGCGTAATTTTTCAATTTATAAGGATAAGACTAGAGTTGCAAAACCTAAATAGGTGTCAAGAGTGATTGTAATGACTATGGAAGTACATGGTAGTCATATGGTTCTTTATTGTGTTCATCTTGACATTTTGGATCTAGTGGTAAAAATTCTAAGTGGGTAGTTTGTTGATGATATATATCACACATGTGAGCATGTAAAGAGAAAATGGTCACATGGGTTTGTTCATTCTAGTCCCAAGAACATATGTGCTAAGTTTTAGGTCATGCATCTAAATGCAACAAAACTTTTACATGTTCAAATTTGGCTCCTTAGATAGAATTCACTAAGTTTACATACTTAGCCATTTTTGACCATGACAGGAATGTGGATGTCATGCATAATTGCATAGGTGAGCTCACTTGAACATTTTATAAACACATTTATAATATATTAGAGTTAGCAAATCAAGTGGGCATAATGCTTTTAGTCTCAAGAACATCTCCAACAAATTTGGTCCCTCCATGATTCTTTCACTTCAAGGTATAAATCTTCAAAGTTGGTCAATAATGGGATACATTCATGTAGATGTCAACTTTAAGCCACTACAAAAATCCATTGGAGTCTAAATTTGATGTTCTATGGGATGTCAAATATGTCTATGAGGACATCAAATGATGTTTGTGTGAACATCAAATTTAAGACCCATAATTTATCCATTGAGGTTTAAATCTAAGTAGCTCTAATGGTTTGTGTTGCATCATACATATTGATACAATAGTGTGAGAAGAGTCAAATTGTCGAGGAGATTAAGATTTTGACACATATCATAAGCACTAAAGCTAATAAATTGATATTGGATCCTAAAATCAAACACAGGACTACTAAGCGGTACCAGATCAAAGAGAGATTAACATGTCAAAGTAAAATCAATGACTCATGGTCATTCGTATCAAGCAATATCAATGGTGTGAGATGGGTCAATGAGTCAATGATCTGGGTCAGATATCGATGACCAATAAAAATAAAAGTCAACAAGCCAAGGCCAAGTTTTGATGGAAGCAGACATATGTATTGCAGGGTTATTCTGATGCCATTAAAGCTTGATCAAACACCATTAAAAGGCCATAAGCCATACAATAAAGTATAAAAAATGTAAATGGATTGTCAATGGGTTTAAAGATAGACCTCTAGATTGAGGTTCTGTGTTGTATATGGATATTTATATGACTGTGTTCACCATTATTTGATGGAGGATCTATCATTTCATAGGGTACCATGAATGTATACACGTAGCCCCCAATGTTTTCATCTTTAGGACCAACTTCATGAAAAGGACCCTTTCTCTTCACTGTGCACGCCATGATGAACCAGTTAGGAAGAATTAATAATAAGACAAGATTTTAATATATTGGCCTAGTTTTTGTAACTATATGGATGGTGTAACAAATCTTAGAACAAATTTACTTCACCATTTTAACAATAAGGAACATCAATATAATTTTGCAACCACTTGAAGTAGCTCAAATCAATCAAAGGAGTTTGAATGATCCTAATTTATGGAGGTAGTTATAAACACATTTAAAATGGATTTGATCTCACTTAATTCCCTTTTAAACACCAAAACTTCCCTCTCTCTTGTTTCCTTTCTCCTATAAATATAGCCTTCAAGCTATTGATGATCATCCCTCAAGCTAGTATGACTAGACTCTACCATAATTGTATTTTTGACCTCATGGAGTAATGAATAGAGAATTTTATAGTCATTTGCTAATCTATATTTAGTGTTTTGTTTTTTTTTTATATAAAAATGTGGTTTTCATCTTCCTTTTGCATGACCAATGTCAACCTAAGTGCTATCAACTTTATTTTTAGGTCATATAATGTGTCTTAGCATTGATCTCTCAAGGATATAGTGGACAACCAAATTTAAGTGTCTTCAACTAGAACTTATTTTCATTGTTCCTTAGTTTGAGTGCATCAAAATGACCTCTATATGAAATACTATTTCATATAAATTATAGTTAACATTGCATTAGCCGCTTTCATAGTCCATTAGTGTGTTAAAAAGTTCAAGCTTAAAGGTGGATCAAACAAATTCATGGTGCATCACCACATATTAGAATAGGTTTTACTTTATGCAAATTTCTTGACTCTTCTTATCCCAAATAGTTTTAGGTCTTAGAAATAAAAGTACAAACTATCATATCTAAAGATTTAGCCTCATCAAAAACCCTAGAGGTTTGGTCTAAATATAGGCATCCCATAACCTTAGGTCATTCCCATGTTAGTCTAGGTATGGGTCAGACTTGAACAAATTTGACTTCATTTAGGTGTTATCTGGATTACTAAAAATTGGTTATGATCATTTTCACATTTAATCATGTGATTAAAAATGAGTTTTCCCTAAGAAGGCAATATATCTCACTAATAGTGTTGATGCAGGAAATTGCACCCTTGGCAGGAGGCCGAGCTCCTACCTTCTCCTCACAACTATGGAAACTCCCCTCTCACCTATGGAACTGGTGAAGTTGGAGGGGAGAGTCTCTAGATAAGGGCTAGCTTCCTTTGATGCATCATGTTCATCCCATCAAGTGCAAACACATACATATATATAGATATAATGGGGGGATGAAAAGGGAGAGAGATTGCAGGAAAACAAACTACTCTAAAGAGGTGATGCACCAAAATAAGTCTACCTTCTCACATCCACACTTGAAATTAGAAAAATATAAACACACACTTCACATTTGGCAGAAGGACCAAGTTACAAGAAACTGGCAGGGAGGCTTTCATGAAAACATAGAAAAATAGAGATTTCACCAAGGGGCTATGGAATACACACTATAAGTGATCTCATCTATTCTGAACTTCTCAAATACTGCTCTCCTCCTATCAGCTATAGAAATGGCACCTTGTAGACAATAGGTATGCTGGTGTTGAACCTGTGAAAGCATCAAGAAACAATGACTAAACACAAACAAACACTCAAGACATACATAGAAAATCTATCCAAGATGGAGGTAAAGTTGTGTTTATTGATTCAGGTGGAAATTTTTTGCCAAGGTTGTGCCTTACAAAATGTGGAAGATCCCTTTAAAAATTCAAGTCTTCAATATATAGGAGAAGCAAGGAGGCCCATTTGGCACTCCTTTTTTACAAGTGGCCTATCACGTCCCTTCATTGGGAAGAACAAGTCACTCAAAACATTAATGAGATGTGCGCTTTGTCTATTTGAAGTCTACTTTTTCAAGGTCAATACATGGTTTTTCTACTCATTAAATGTAAAATGGAGAAATTGGTTGCATTGCTAGCTATTTAGATCCCCAATGATCAATTCGTAGGAACTGTTTCACTTGCCAGAGTTACTTCTCAAATTGGCAGCACTTGGACTAACTGCTTGCTCATTCCATGCTTGTCTCCTTGTCTTTTCTTAATTTTGTCTCTTCTGGCTCCTTCGGCCCTTAGAGGTGAATTCTTAGTGGGTCACTACATTTTGGCCCCTTGGTTAGCTCTCTCTTAGTTTGAAAACAAACAACCATTTTGTTTCACTAACTTTGACATTCATACAGCCGTCATTGGTTTGAAAACCAACAACTAATCTACTTTATTGAACTTGACTACTTTCAAAACATATTTGGGTCCTTCTCTGGCTCTCTGTGGCTTTGCATAGTCTTAACACATTCTTGAATTTTCTTAGCACCCCTTTGTATTTGGGCCAAGAGTCCCCTGCAAGGGCATTTGCCCTTCGGGGTCCTTCGGTGGGTCCTTTGATCCTTCATACGGTCTCCCGGGTTCTCGTGGGCTTTGTGTATTTTCTGCGGACATTTTCTCGCAGACAAAAAGTCCACAAAAATTCCTTGGGTCTGTCTCTATCTTTGCTTTGAGCTATGCCCAAATTCCTTCAAACTTTTTGTCTGAAGGAATTCCTTCAGACAAAAAGTCCAAAGGAATTTGGGACTTAAACCAATTTGGATTTAAACAAATTTGAGACTTACCCGGTCTTTCCCATAGAAGTGCCTGCCCTTCGCTAGGGCATTTTGAACTTGAAGACTCCCCTTCAGCTAAGGGCATACCCTTAAACCAAACCATTGAACCAAAATGGTACAATGGTTCAATGGTTCAACCATTGTGTGTTGATGAACCAATTCCTTCAGACAAAAAGTTTGAAGGAATTTGGGACTTAAACCAATTTGGATTTAAACAAATTTGAGACTTACCCGGTCTTTCCCATAGAAGTGCCTGCCCTTCACTAGGGCATTTTGAACTTGAAGACTCCCCTTCAGCTAAGGGCATACCCTTAAACCAAACCATTGAACCAAAATGGTACAATGGTTCAATGGTTCAACCATTGTGTGTTGATGAACCAAGGCCAATGAATTTCTTGCTTTGAACCAAGCCCATTGAACCAAACCTGTTGAACCAAAAATGGTTCAACAGTTCAATGGTTCAACCATTGATGAATCGAGATGTTAAACTTGAAGATGGACCTTTGAACCAAAGGTCATTGGACCACTTGAACCAGGCCATGAACCAAACTCATTAAACTTGTGCACCCAAAAATGACTATCATGAATAGCAAGGGAAGAAGGGGACCAAAAAAATTTCCTATGGGCAAAATTGGTCAACAAATTGGCAACTCCCAGGGGAAGCATGCCTACTATGCTTAGAGACTAGTTGCCTTGTAGTCCATTAGGCATGGAGTTAAATTGTAACTTTTAAAATTAGCAATAGCCCCAATAATCAGAACCAAACACGTAGATCTACCTTCAAGGAAAAGAAAACACACACAAGACTAAGAAAACTACTGCTTGTGCAATAACACTTAGGGGAAAATAGGGAAAGAAAATAAGGGGAAAATATATACAGCTAAAAAGAGATTCAGTGGTAATGCTTCATATGTATCCCATTAACTAGGATACGTAGTTCTTCATCGTCCAACCTAGAGAGTTGGAATGCATTATGTTGCTTGCACTGAGTGATTACGTATGGGCCACTCCATAAGGCATCAAATTTTGCATGCTTTCCAAGCTTGGCTCAGTCTTCATCCCATCTCAAGACAATGTCTCCTTCAGAGAAATCTTTTGACAAAGATTTCTTGTTGAAGTGTCTTTTTACTTATTGTTGGCGACTGGTCATAGAAGCCATAGCCCAGTCCCTTACCTCTTAGAGCTCCATTAGCTCACACAACCTAACTTCCATGCTACTTCCTTCTTCTAACTGTAGCTAGCAAGCGAAGTCCAAAGCTGGTAATTCAAGTGAGATGGGAAGCCTAGCTTCCCTTCCATATACAAGCGTATATGGAGAATTTATGATTTCTCTCTTCAGAGTGATTCAATTGGCCCACAGAGGTGTCTTCAGCTTGGCTTGCCAAGTCCTCTAATTTTCTTCCATGGTCCTCTTTATGATTTTGATCAAATTTTTGTTGGTAGACTCAACCAGCCCATTCCCCTACAGGTAGTAATTGGATGAAGAGTTGAGGTATATGCCATACCTTAGTGCCCATTCACTTGTTTTGGTCCCCAAAAAAGCCAAGGTGTTATCTAAGATTATGGTGGCTGGGACTCCAAATCTTGTTACCAAGTCCTCATAAAACTCTAGGACCGCACTTTCATTTGCCTCTTTTAGAGCAATAGCCTCCACCCACCTTGTGAAATAGTCCATGTCAGTTAAGACCCACTTGTGTCCAGCACTGGAAGGAGGATTGATCATCCCTATGAAATCCAGGCCCCACTGCATGAATGGTTGTTCCACCTAAATAGGTTGTAGAGGCATGGTAGCCAACCATTGTTTCCCATCAAAAAGTGCACACTTCTATCACTTTCTTACCCAGGCATGGGTCTCCTTGAAAAGAGTAGGCTAGAAATAGCTAGCTCTCATTATCCTTGTTGCAATAGCTCTAGGAGCAAAATGACCACCCGCTGGCCCATCATGGAACTCAGCCAATACCTTATCAGCCTAATTTAGGTCAATGCATCTTAGAAGGATCCCAAAGAGATCCTTCCTAAACAATAATCCATCAACCAAAACATAAGGGAGAGATTGGAGCCTGAAATACCTTCTTTTGGTCCTATCAAGACCCTATGGGCACTCACCAGTGAGAAGGAAATGCCTCATGTCCAATGTCCAATCCTTTATGATAGCTAGTTCTTTTGTAGTGGCTGCATCATGAATTAACAAGCTATCTTCCCTTTTTTGCTTGAAGTCTACAGCAAGTTGTTCACACAAGCCTCTTCCCCTCATTAGCTTGGTGATCTTGATGTCTACGTCATACTCCATCACTTTGGTGATCCACCCTACTCTCTTCTCATTTAAGTCTCGATTGGTCAAGAAATCCTTGACGCCAGGATGTGGGACCATGAGGTGAATCTTGCTGTTAGACAACATATGCCTAAATTTCTTCAGGCTCTACACTACTGCCAGGACTTGCTTCTCTACATACATGTATTTGACTTTGAAATCCTCTAACCCTTGGCTAAAAAAGGCAAGTGGTTGCTCGAGGTCATCACCATTTACTTGGGTAAGCATGGCAGAGATCACCTCTTCATTGCTGAAAGTGTAGAGGTTGAAGTCTTTATTGAAGTCAGGGCTAATCAAAGTAGGAGCCCAAGTTATGGCCTGCTTGATGGATTCAAATCTATCTTTTCTTTGTGCTATCCACTTGAACTCCTCACCCTTCCTTAGCATAGAGGTCAGGGGCTTGACTATCTCTATGAAATTTGGAATGAATCTTCGAATGAAATTTATCTTGCCAAAGAAGCTCTACAGGCTTTTCTTATGCTTTGGTAGGGACATCTCCAGGATAGAACAAACTCTCTCAGGGTTAATGGATAAGCCTTCCTTAGACACGATGTGGCCAAGGAGTTTCCCCTCATGAATAGAAAACACACACTTCTTTGGATTAAGAGAGATGCCAAATTCCCTACACCTTTCAAAAATCTACTTGAGGTGTTTTATGTGTTGGCTTGCTTCTTTAGAGAATACCATCACATCATTGAGGTAGACCAGCACATTGTTGTTTATCAAGCCTCCAAAAGCCATGTCCATGGCTTGCTGAAAGGTAGCAACATCATTAGATAGCCTGAATGGCATCTTCTTGTAGGCAAACATTCCCCATTTAGTGGTGAAGGCCATTTTGTGCTGGTCACAGCCTTACACCAGAATCTGATTATACCTTGAATAACCATCCAAGAGGGAGAAATGCTCACTGCCTATTACCTTCTGAAGGATCCACTCCATGCTTGGGAGGGGATAATGGTCTTTTAAAGAGACTTTATTAAGGTCTCTAAAGTTGACACATAGCCTGATCTCCCCATTCTTATTTCTAATAGGAACAAGGTTGGTTAGCCAAGAGGAATGTTTGATTGGAAATATAATTTTGGATTCAATCAATTTGGCTAGTTCCCTCTGCATGAGGGGCTCAATCATCAGGTTGATAGGTCTCTACTTCTGTGTGACTATCTTAGCACCTTCTTCTAATTTGATGGTGTGTTGGGTGAGCCTTGGGTCAAAGCCCTTCAAGTCACTATAATCCCATGAAAAAACATCTGTGAATTCCTGACATAGCAAAATGAAAGCTCACCTTTCTTAAATCATGCAGACTTTTCCAAGTGCAAGCAACTTGTCCTTGAAGATCTCAACCCTTTCATAATTCTCCTCTTTAGTTTTGATGCATGCCTTGTCATTTCTCAATTGGTCATCTCCATTGAAGATGCTCTTGAGCATGACCAAACCTTTAAGGAGCTTATTATTCTTCAACTAAAAAATTTGATTGCCATATTGCTGCTATAATTTTGCTTAATTTTGTGTTGCAAACTCAGCTTCCTCCTATAGGAAGAAAGCTATTTGCTGGTCACTTTTGAAAACTTGCCAATTTGCAATGTTGTATGGGATAGGGCTGAACCACCACTTTCAAGTGGCATGAACCACAGTCTCAACTTATTTCCTTGGAAACATTAAACTGAGCGCCAATTGCTGCTAGCCTGTCTGCTTGTTTGTTTTGCTCTCTAGGAATGGAGGCAATATTGAAAGCGAGGAAATCTTCCACCAAGTCCTAGACACTATGCTTGTAATACTTTAGCAAGGAATTCTTGGTTAGATTTTGGCCTTTCACCTGATTTACTATTAGCTTGTTGTCTCCCAAAACTTGCAACTCCTTGATCCATCTTTTTCTTACCCATTCCAGCCCATGGATAAGGGACTCGTATTCTACAACATTACTTGTGCAAGAGAAATGGAAACAAAAAGCTAAAAAATACCTATCCTTTGAAGGGGAGACTAACATCACCCCACCACTAGCTCCCAGCCTACTTTTGGAATCATCAAAGTACAGCTGCCATAGACCAAGGTCCTCTTGGCTTGCCTTCATTATATTTGGTATAAAGGCACCCTCTTCATGCATACAGTAGACTCCAAGGTCTGCCTCCTCAATGAACTTTTAAGGATCATGTTCGAAGTTATCATTTCCCCACTCATCCAAGAGGAGGTCTGCAACTCCTTCAAGAGTAGAGGATGGAGATTGGTCTGTTTGGGACTCTTCTAGGTCGATAATGGTGTAACTGACATTCACTGCCTTGGGTGAGTATGGTTCTAGATGGTCCTTATAGAGTTGCTCAAACTCAATTTTTACCTTGGTCCCATACTTGGTTTTAAGAACTAGATATGACCAATTCGCTGCTAGATAGCCACTGATCTTTGATGTGAAGTTCTTGGGCAAGCAAATTGTGAAATAAGGAGGAACATCCATTACCACTATATCATGGGGAATTGAGAAGGTTGGGCAAGCATGCAATGTCAAGCCTAAACCCTTCACAATCCTAACTATTTTTACAGGTGTCCCATCTAGCTGCAAGACTCCTTTGCTCATCTCTTCATATTTTAGTCCCATCTTGTCAGCTATGCACTTGGGCATCACTGAGGTGTTATCCTCACTATCGATTATGTAGTTGTGTACCAAGAAATCCCTTATGACCAAGGATACATAGAAAAGGGGAATTTTCTCTTCCTTCTTTACCTGACCTAAAGTGGAAGGCTATCCATTTCTCATCAAGACATTATCAGTGCTTGTTGGGATAGCTTGACGATCTAGCTCATGCAATTCCTTCTTCAATACATCCTTCTATCTTAGAAGAGACAATGAATCCCATAAAGAGATGTTCATATGCAGCTTCTTCATTTGGTCTACTATATTGACCTAGTGACTGTCTCCTTTTAAGCTTTCTTTGGGGCTTATTACAACCTGAGCTGTAGGCTGAGGGGCTGAAGGCAAAAATGGCTACCTAAATTTTGGGGCCTTTGAATTGGAGTGCAATGGAGAAGGTGTTGCTTCCACCTGAGTGGTAGCCTAGGCTTCTCCCATTGCTCTTCTCTTAAATATTGTGTTGGCTGCAACACAGTCAACCTGATTATCTGTAGCGCCCACATAATTCACTAAATAAAATTCCCCCTCTAGATGATTCATGAGGGTAGAATCTAGCTAGGCCTGATTACTACTCGTGTTGGGTTGAGTTAAAACCTCAAAAATATGGGAATGAGCAGTTTCCTGATGGCCTACATTTTGGAAATAATTCATCATCTCATTTGTGTAAACAGCCTATTCTTGACCATATCCCATGGTCAAACAACTTGGCTGCTCTTATACTAGATTGTTCTGAACTGACGCCATGACTTTAGATGAGAAGGAGGGCCTGAGTTATAATTTTGAAATGGCCTGGTCTAAGTGAGTTGACCCTATCCTTGATTATAGCCTTGAAAAGGGGGTCTAGGGGCTTGACCATAATGCTGATATCCCTGGTTCAGCTTGTTGCTTTGAGCTTGCTACCTTTTAAGAGCTACAAGTTTGTTTGACATGCTTTACAATAGACTTTTAACCTCATGAAGTTCATTAGATGAAACAACAGCTGGTTTCTATATGGTAGGTAGAGGAGCCAATGTGGGAGCAACGGTCTGAATTGGAGGTAGCATTTCTGAGAAAAGTGGCATGTGAGGCCTAGGGGCTATTTTCCCAGCCTATACTAAGCAATTTTTAGCTGTTATGGCTATGTCATAAGCAGCAGGTAGTATATGCCCTCCCATGGATTGGATCATCACAGCAATATCACTATTTAAAGCTCTAAAATATTACAAGAAAGCATAGCTAGGAGTCAGTCTTACCAGGATGGGAATTCTATCCCAAGTATTTTGAAACTGCATGTTAAAATCCTGCATATACTCATGTAGAGCTCTTTTTATGGTCATCAACTACTCAGCAAGTGAGAGGCCATCGCCCTTTTCCCCAAAATGATCTATCAACTAAGTACCCAACTCATTCCAAGAATATATTGAATTTACAGGCAAAGTTCCGTACCAGTCAAGTGCCTTGCCTTTGAGAGAAAGTGCTAGCAATCTGATGGTGATATTTTCCTTCATTATGTTATGAATATTACAGAGGTTAGCAATATTCCTAATATGCTTGAAAACTATAATGGGCCCCTCTCCATTGAAAGAGGGCACACTTTTTAGAGTTGTTCCCAAAATTAGATCATAGTGTGGGAGATTCAAGGGGCTCTGGCCACAAAAAGCTGTAAAAGGCAATGCCATCACTGGGATGGGCTGTAACTGGGGCTCTACTTCATCTACATCCCTTACAATAGGTCTATGAGGGTTTCTTGTTGGATAAGTATGGGTCTTCTCAAATCATATCCTTTTTGTAGATTTCAAAGGCAACTCAACAAAATCGAAAGGAACCCCTTTTGAAGCAGACCTTGTGGTGACTTTAGGCATAAAAAGTTAAGAAACTAGTCTTAATTGGAAAACTAAAGCTCTTAGCAGTGGAGTCACCAGATGCTAGAAAACTTTGAATTGTTGTGACAGGACTAGCATCAATCCTAAAACCTTACTGAGTTATCAAACTAAGTCCCACTGGGTGTGCCAAAATTGTTGACGTAGGAAATTGCACCCTTGGTAGGAGGCTGAGCTCCTGCCTTCTCCTCACAACTATGGAAACTCCCCTCTCACCTATGGGACTGGCAAAGCTAGAGGGGAGAGTCTCTAGATAAGGGCTAGCTCCCTTTGATGCATCATGTTCATTCCAGCAAGTGCAAACACATACATATATATAGATATAATGGGGGGGATGAAAAGGGAGAGAGATTGTAGGAAAACAAACTACTCTAAAGAGGTGATGCACCAAAATAAGTCAACCTTCTCACATCCACACTTGAAATTAGACAAATACATACATACACTTCACATTTGGCAGAAGGACCAGGCTGCAAGAAAGTGGCAGGGAGGCTTTCATGAAAACATAGAAAAATAGAGATTTCACCAAGGGGCTATGGAATACACACTGTAAGTGATCTCCTTTGTTCTAAACTTCTCAAATATTTCTCTCTTCCTGTCAGCTATAGAAATGGTGCCTTGTAGACAATAGGTGTGTTGGTGTTGAACCTGTGAAAGCATCAAGAAATAATGACTGAACACAAACAAACACTCAAGACATACATAGAAAATCTATCCAAGATGGAGGTAAAGCTGTGTTTATTGATTTAGGTGGAAATTTTTTGCCAGGGTTGCACCTTAAAAAATGTGGAAGATCCCTTTAAAAATGACAAGTCTTCAATATATAGGAGAAGTAAGGAGGCCCATTTGGTGCTCCTTTTTTACAAGTGGCCTATCGCGTCCCTTTATTGGGAAGAACAAGTCGCTCAAAACATTAATGAGTTGTGTGCTTTGTCTGTTTGAAGTCTAATTTTTCAAGGTCAATACATGGTTTGTCTACTCATTAAATGTAAAATGGAGAAACTAGCTGCATTGCTAGCTATTTACATCCCCAATGATCAATTCGCAAGAATTATTTCACCTGTCGGAGTCACTTCTCAAATTGGCACCACTTGAACTAATTGCTTGCTCGTTCCATGCTTGTCTCCTTATCTTTTCTCAATTTTGTCTCTTTTGGCTCCTTCAGTCCTCAGAGGTGAATTCTTAGTGGGTCACTACATTTTAGCCCCTTGGTTAGCTCTCTCACTCTCTGTTTGAAAACAAATGGCCATTTTGTTTCACTAACTTTAACATTCATACGGCCGTCATTGGTTTCAAAACCAATGGCTAATCTACTTTGTTGAACTTGATGGCTTTTAGAACATCTTTGGGTCCTTTGTTGGCTCTCTATGGCTTTGCATAGTCTTAGCACCTTCCCAACTTTTCTTAGCACCCCTTTTTATTTGGGCCGAGAGTCCCCCGCAAGGGCATTTGACCTTCGGGGTCCTTCAGCGGGTCCTTTGATCCTTCGAATGGTCTCTCAGGTTCCCACAGGCTTTGTGCATTTTTGTGGACTTTTTTCCACAAACATTTTCCCATAGACAAAAATTCCATAGAAATTCCCTGGGTCTGTCTCTATCTTTGCTTTGAGCTGCGCCCGAATTCCTTCAGAATTTTTGTCTGAAGGAATTCCTTCAGACAAAAAGTTTGAAGGAATTCAAGACTTAAACCAATTTGGATTTGAACAAATTTGGGACTTACCCAGTCTTTCCCATTGAAGCACCTACTCTCCACTAGGGCATTTTGAACTTGAAGACTCCCCTTCAGCCAAGGACATACCCTTGAACCAAGCCGTTGAACCAAAATGGTTCAACGGTTCAATGGTTCAACCATTACACGCTGATGAACCAAGGCCGATGAACTTATTGCTTTGAACCAATCCCATTGAACCAAGCCCATTGAACTAAGCCCATTGAGCTAAAAATGGTTCAACGGTTCAATGGTTCAACCATTGATGAATCGAGATGTTGAACTTGAAGATGGACCTTTGAACCGAAGGTCGCTGAACCACTTGAACTAGGCCATGAACCAAACTCATTGAACTTGTGCACCCAAAAATGACTATCATGAATAGCAAGGGAAGAGGGGAACCAAAAAAATTTCCGGTGGGCAAAATTGGTCAACAAATAGGTCAAAAAAATTATTGCATCTGGGCAAATTGGCAAAGGGAGCTTCTATGAGAAACATGTAAAAAAGATCCATGATAAGCTGGTAGAGAATAAAAATATGTTTTTATCCTAAGTCTAAATATGAATATGCACATTTTAACTGACACATGTCATAGGTAGAAAAATAATGTTATTAAATGGGGTCTTGGAAGAGGCCCAATAGGATAGTCTAGAGGTAAACAACCAAGAAATTAAGAATGTAGGATCAAATGGCATGTAAAATAGACCACAAAGGTAAAAATAAAGCTCTTATAATGAGAAAAAGGAACTTTAGGCACTAGGGGGTAAAATTAAAAAATTTAGGCTATATATTCACCCCATTGAGTGAAAATGGATTCATTTTCACATGTCCCTTTACAAAATTTAAGCTCTAGTTTGCATGAGAATTATTGACAATAAATTACATGTGGAGGAGGATGATAACATGTCAGTGATTGAGTGAGGGAGCATGGGTGACCTCCACATGATGGGATACCAATATGTGATCTCAACCTTTATATTTATTGCATTTATGTTACATTTATTACTATGCTTAATCTAAAAACTTACAAAGTCACCATTTTCATGGAAGGGAAAATGACGTCTTTGCAATGTAAATTGACGAATTCGTATGAAGTTATCATTTATAAAAATAGTGATAATGTTGATAAATAATGGAAACCATTAAATTAGTGATTTTTCGTAATTTTAAGTGAAATCACCATATTTGTGAAAAATAAAAATGATGATTTCACCCAAAAATGGTTGAAATGCCAAAATATAAACTTCACCATTTTGGAAAATGGTGACTTCACCCTAAAAGTAAAAATAACTAAGTTAAGGGACCCAAAAGGGGTATAACCTCTACAAAAGAAGGGAAAATAGGCCTGATAGGGTAGGCATATGTTAAATAACAACATAAATATAGTCAGACACTAATCTATCAATGATTATAGGAATGGCTCATGGTATTGATAGTACAAGATGCTCCCATTATTTATAGAAACTATAGATTTGGATGGTGGAAATGGTTGGATTCATGTAGGCCTTAGACTTATACATCATTATGTGGATTTTAGTGATTTGTTTAAATCAAGTTTACATAAGTTCCTTAGTAGATTAAATGCATTCAAAGACTTCAAATTTTCACTTGCCAACTAGGGAGGTCATTGCTACACTTGAGGATACCTAACAGATCTTCAAGTTACTGATGAGAGGCCACATGCTCTTTTGGATAGATCTATCATGGTATTAGGTGATTCTATATGATTTTACATGATTTTATTATATTCTTATGGTGTATAGGAAGGTTGATATTTACTTGTTGAGATTTGTGACCTAACAACCTAGCCCTCAGAGACCCATCACCACCAGCATTGATTGATAGTGAGGTTGTGGTATTGATGGCTATTGTTAGTTGCATATTTTTACATAAAAAGAGAAGATGATTATTCCATATGGGCATGGGAGGAGTGATTTAGAGCATGATGTATGAGGCTACTACATATACATAGGGGCATTAGTATTGGCCCAACTATATAGGGATCTGCTTATAGTGGCCTATCAAGGAGGTCACAACATTGGAGCATATACATTACTCATGATTTGAGGATGGGAGCACATATCAATATCTCACCTAGTGGGCCAAATATAGGTCTATGACCTATAGGATCCATTAACATATGGTTAGGTATAGAATGGCATATGATGTCGAGGGCATCACAAGGAGTTCTACTTCTACCAATGCATGTTCAATGAGCTTACACCTCAATTCTTTATATGGCATCCTATCTTATTTATCAGCTCTAGTGGGTTAGGGATGCATGGTACACTATGTATATGACACACATATGTTTTATTATAGGTAGTTGATCACATATCATTAAGGAGTATTGACCAAATAGGATACTTCATCATTTTAGCATGGTTTAAGATGTTCTAGAGGATCTTAGGTGGTTCACATTTATAAATAGAGAGATAAGTCATGCCACCCCATTTATTTAGAGGAGTGTATTTATAGATAATTATTTGAGTATTCCATAGATGGCATAGGCTTATGCATAGGGTCTAGTAGATATAGGGGTCACACTAGATTATGTACATTGGTGGGTACATGTGTGCTTGTTGAGATTTATTATTCAAGGATAGGTAGGTGGAGAGGTCCTGATGGACACTTATGAGGTAGATGTTAAGATAAGCAATGGGGTTAGTGATATTGGTAATAACTAGCATAATAATGGAGGAGGGGAGGATGTTGATGATGATGGTTTTGATAGAGGAGATGGTAGAATGGGTGATGAAGAGGATGACACCTAGTCCATGATGGTGTTGGATCCTAGCATGATGGGTATAATAGGTTCATTTTTTGATCCAAGATAGGTAGGGCCATCAAGCACAATGAGAGTAGGTAGGGATACTGCAATGTTAGAAGAGTATATCACCATAATGTTAGGTGAGATCATAGGTTTTGGGAGGTGGGTGGTATACTTATAGACTACACTATATATCCAAGATGAGGCCATGACTTGAATTTAGTCAGAGATTACTCAACTAAAGCTAGAGGTGACACATATGGTCTAGATTTAGGAACATATATAGGTATAGCATGACTAGGCTATATCAGATAGAGAACAAGGATTAATAGATGTTCATAGGCTCTAATGTGAATGTGATGAGGCTCATAGATCCAGTGTATAGTTAGGGTTTTCACACATGATACTTGAGAGCCTTCAAGTTAAGTATGAGGCATCATACTATCGTAGGTCATATGAGACCACCATCTTTTGAGATTAGTATATTTCCACATTCAAGGTATGGGATGCATAGAATGTTGGTAGTAGATCAATTCATTCCAAGACTAGGACTCATAGTATAACAACCTAAAATTAGTCTATACAGTAGCTAGGGTTCCCTAAACCACAAAGACCACCAAGGCCACCTCCTATTATAGGGCCTATAAACACTTAGATTTAGATCTAGTTTGTAGCTCTATTGGCATTTTGTTATATTTTGACACCATGATATGTATATATTATCGATGTATATGATGTTAGTATGTTTCTTAATTTTATTACATGTTTGAGTTTACTAATTGTGTCTCTAATTATGTCTAATAATACACTAATTAATTCCTCTTGTCACTTTTATTCCTAACATAATCCCTTTAAGCCCTTCCTATTCAATTATTTATGTTTTCTCCCCACATTTCATATCCCACCTATTATTAACCCACTCATTTATTCTCTTATTAACATCTCATTTGTTTAATAGATCTTCCCATGCCCATTTGTGAATTTTAAATTCCTAAAAACCTATTTACCTATCTCCTAGGCTTTCATACATGCCGAGTGCCTAGTCCACACCACCCTTCTCCTATTCTATAGTGTTCTCTCTCTATATAATTCTAAGGAATTTTAAATTCCTTATAATTCCCTCCTTTCTCTCTAGAGTCTTCTTCTCTAGAGGCTTCCAATGAATTTTTAATTCATTGGAAAATCTCCTTCCATGGTTTATTTAAATCCATGACTCCCTCCAATTCCAAACAATGAGAAAACTAAATCACAAAGCTCATGAATATCCATAGTCTAATAAGTCCACTAAATCCATGAATCCATGCTATCAAAGTCTTTTGATCAAGATAATATCATGCTAAAATTTTGAGTCTATTTGTAAGTAATCCATTATCCATATCATTTAATATTTTTTTTGTATTGATCTTGTTTAGATCATTTAGCTTTCAATTTATGATACCGGTTTTAATGTCTATTTTACTTTCATTATAGTCTAATGGCTCTAAATTATGAAGTAGATTGATATTTTAGGTGTTTTGGATATAAATTGCATATCATATTTTATTTTTAAAATTTATCATCTTAAATTTGGAAACCATAGTTGGATCCCTCTTTAAACTAACCCTTATGTGTGTAAGAAGTGTTAAATCAACTTACAAGATTGGTTAGAATAAGATTGGGCTCCAAAAGTTTTCAAAATTTCACGTCCCAGACAAAGTGTAGTATTACACTATAAATTGCATTATTGAAAAAGAGATATTGTAGATCACATTAAAAAAATTTCTTAATGTATGGACCAATCATTAACTTTTAGCTTTTATGGCAAGTTTTTATCCCTTTTTAAAATTGCTTCTTGATAGAAGCAATTTTGATTTTTAGGTACGATTTTTATAGTCTAGTTGCAGTTTTGACTTAATATTGTGTTAAGGTCAAACATTAGTGATTTTGAATTATTATTAGTTTTTATAACTTTGTACTAATATATTCATGTTACAGGGATAGGATAAACTTCTTTCCACCTTTAAATAAGCAAGGTTTTTCATATTTCTCAAAATCTCTTGTCCCTACTTGCAATATTGATTCCTAGTTATAGTTTTACATTAACAAGAGGCATTTTTGAAAAACACATACCTTTACTTACCTTAGTGTTGTATATAGATAAATATTTTTCAAGAGAGGTGAAGGCATCCAATGTGAATAACACTAGGTGAACCTATATAAGTTAGTGCAAAAAATAGCCAAAAAATGAAAGTTTTTGGAAGATAGGCCTATGGTAATAAAAAATGAGTTAAGGCAAAGATATGAGGATATTAGAAAAATTTGTAAAATTAGAATTTTTAAGACAAGGTTTAAAATATTGAAGGTAAATAAATGACAAAATGATGTCAAATGAATTACAAATAATGGCAAATGAATGATAAAAAGATTGCAAAATGAATGACAAATGATTGAAAAATATAGTAAATCACATTGGAAAGGATGGAAAACATAAATGGAAAAAAGGAATGTAGAACATACTAAATCACATTTGGAAAGCATGTAAAACATAAATGGAAAATGAAATATCAATATAAGAAAACTTTAACAAAGATATGGAAGTAAGTGAAAAGTAACCCCACGTAAGATAAGCATGTCAAATCAAACATAAATAAATACATGAATGCCTAAAAATAAAATGTAAGTCAAAATGTAAGACAAACATGTCAAATGAAGGTGAAGAAAGAATAAATAAATGAAAATTAAATTTAAGTCAAGAGGGAAGATAAACATGAATAAGTCATACATAAATAAAAATATGTAATAATGGTAAATGTCATATATAAGATAAGGGAAGTCCACAAAAAATAAAACAAGAACATGATGGAGAAATGAAAATCAAAAACTCTAAAGGATGAAAACTCAAACTTAGTGATTTTTCTAAGATATAATGTAAGAAAATATAACCACCTAATGACATGACTAGGATGATAATGAGATGGTGTGGTAAATAAATGGTGTAAGGGTGTAATCCATAGTTTCTTAAACATGTTGTTTTTCTCCAAGGATAGACAAAACTTAAACAAAGTAATGCTAGAATGTTTTTAAGAGGTGAAGAAGGAATAATAAAAGAGGGAAAATAGATTTGGAATCACAATTTTCCATTAAGGTGGAAAATGAAATGGGTGGAGGGAATAAATGAAAGAAAAACTAAGGTAGAGGAAATATTTAGCAAAGTCAAGACACTCAAATTAGGCTTCTCAAGATAAGAGTACTTTCAACCTTAAGGACTGTGAAGAACTTCTATTAGATACATAAGTCTTAGGTCAACAAATGGAGTATATAGATCATCCTATGAAGGCTATATGCATGAAAATTAAAATGGACCTACCATCTCAAAACATGTTCCCCATTCCTCAGGACCCCTTATAGAGCCATCAGTCTACTATGAAGATTGGGTACTTATGTGAGAAAGTAGGTAGCACCATAGAGTTTATTTAATTATCCTATTCCATTCTACTAGCCTACCATACCCTAAGGGACCTCAGCTATATGTGAGGCCAACTGTTGAGTTTGAGATTCAATTAGAGATAGGAGATGTGCTTGGAATCATGTCTTTTGGTGTGATTTTAACTTTTGAGATTTTTATGTTTCCTTTTGTATATCATTTCCTTTTATTCTAAATGATTTATATTTTAACTTTCTTGATGGATTTTTCTATTATTCCTCCATATGGATTTGGAAAACCAAACATGGGTGCTAAAAATGACTTTCATTTGAATACTTTGGACTTGGTTGCTAAGAGAGAGAACTTAAAAGAGCATGGTGTCTAAGAGTCTCATAAATCTAGGTGAAATAAAAGTATTATCTTTATTTTGACCTTTTTTTATCCAATGTGGAGTGAAAGGAAAGGAAATCAAGAGGAATGACACATGAAACAATTTAAATTACTTCAAATCATAAACAAATGTGACAAATGGGAAAAAGGGGATACAATGATATTAAATTGTGATTCATTATCATAAAAATGAGGGAAAAGGAGGAAAACATGCTAATATAGATTGTTGTGCAAATTCCATCTATTAAAAAAAAAAGCAAAAGCTAGAGTTGAGAGTAAGAATCAGTGATATTTTTCTTATAAAAGGAATGACAAAATGGTAAATTTATGAAGAGGTTAGGGTCCTATCCATGGTCTTATAATGTAACTCATAAAAGACAAAACCATGAGGGTGACAAAAAAGAAACATGTAAAATAATAAAATGAGAAAATAAGTAAAGGTGGTACTTTTTGAGGAGGGCCAGCTCCTATCTGTGGTCTTATACTAAAAACTCACAAAAGATAAACCCATGAGGGTGAATTCTAAATAAGGGGAAAAATAATCATAAATCTACTAAGGCAAATAATAACATAAAAAGACAAAAATAAAAGTAAATGCCAAATGTAATGTGTAATAAAACCAAATAACATAAAGAAAGACAATTATGCTTATAAAGTGAATTAAAAGAAAGAAAGTGCACAAAAAAAAACAAACATGAGAAAAAAAGAACAAGTAATATCTATTCTAACATTTGTATCAAATATGAGCATGTGAAATACAAGTCTATAAGTCTCGAAAGGTTTCTTGAAGTTGAATTTGGTTGTTATTAAGCGTTGTAGAATAAAATTGGGCATCGTAATATGCCCTAATGGGTAAGTGAATGTAGGGATGGGCATCACAATATGCCCCAAATTTTGAAGAGACATGTAGATGGGCATCTTAAGAAGACCCAACATGTGAGTTGGAGTAAGGTAACATTAAACCATTAAAATGATTTGCATTGGGTTTGTAGGTACATTTAGAGATAGGTAAATGTGTTGGTTTGTTACATTTTAATGATGTTTAATGTGACATATGATGTGTAGGAGAGGTATGAGAAGGTAAAGGAGGACCATGTATGATATGCTTTGGAGCAGGCATTTGAGCTATGTACTCTTTTGGTTCATATTATCTAAGAGGTTGAGGTTCAATGGATGCAATGATATGTTTAAAGTTGTTCATGTTGGCTATCCTTTCCTTATTAGTGTGGGAAGAAGGATCAACTATGGTTTCAACAAAATTAGCAAATGAGGTATGGGTATGGGATTATTTTTATTGATCATTAGGTATTTGATTTTGATGTGATTTTGGTTCTTGACATTTAATTTGAGAAGCTTCAAGATAGTCTTTATAACATTTTTTTTTAAGAGTATCAAGATTGAAATGCAAACCAAGCAAGCAAAAAATAAAAAAATGGTGAAGATCATGGTAAGACTCATGATAATGACCTATAGTAGCATGCCACCAACAAAATTTATCAATATTTTACCATTTTGGAGGAGGTTTGTAAGGATTAAGGCTCATGGGTTTAGAGGGTGGTAATTTATTCTTAAGTTGTTCTAGACTCAAGGGAGGGTGGGTTGGGTTGAAATTTGTTGAATTAAATGCTCCATTTTGAGGTTGGGGAGGTGGATGAAGAAATTTTATGAGAAAAATATTGAAAAGGTGATTTATTAGTTGTTTGAGATGGTTCAAATTGAGTCATAAGAAATTCTTACCTTTTTGCTTGGTCTAAGGCTTATTCTAAAGTTTGAGGTGAAAAGATTCAAACTTTGTATTCGAGGGGAGGTTTAAGAGCAGTGATAAATATTTTTAAAAGAGTATCATCATTCATGTTATGTTCCACTTTATGAGTGAGATACTTCCATCATTTGATGAAAGTATGGGTAGATTCATTAGTAAGTTTCTTGGCATTGATAAAATGGATAAGGTAATTTTTAGGAAGGTCATCATGTTGGAATTCCTTCAATAGAAAATTGAATGTCTAAGAATTTGGTTGTACCATTCAAGTGCATCACCAACAAAGGTTTTGGCTAAGATTTTGGTGGTATAAAAGGTGTTAGTTTGGACCCATTCTTTATAGAGATTACCAAAAACCTTAAGAAAGATAGTAGGGTTCTTAGACCCATTATATGTGATAGTTGGAGAAATATTTCCAATATTTATGGATGAAATTAATGTCACTAAAGGTTCATTTTGAAGATTTTGAAGCATGTTTTTATTTATTGGAGGTTGAGGGATGATATTCCCATTCGCATCTCTAAGAGGAGGGGGAAAAAAATTATTTGGTTGAGACATGATGACTTGAGGTGGTTGACTAGTCATGTTTAATAAATGTTTTTGCATGTTCATCATTTCAGATTGATTGGTTGTGTGCATGATGTTCATTTGTTAAACTAATTATGCAAGAAGTTGAGTTGTATCAATATGTGGATTGGTGTTTATATGAGGGCTATTTGTTTTGATAAGATGGGGATTACTAGTGTTGGTGGGAGGAGGATTATTTATAGGTGGAGGATTCCCAACATTGGTATTGGGATGAGGATTAGGATAAACGACCTCAACTATGTTACATGTTGAAGTGATTGGTTTTGATTTAGAAAAAGAGTAAGGAAGAAAGTGGATAGTTTCATCAGAAGTAATAAAATAAGTGAGGTTATTATCTAGATCCCTAATTATGCAATGTTCTTCCTAAAAGAAGGCTCAAAAGATGTAATCATTATGAGATAAGACTAGATAATAACATAAAGAACTAAGAAGTGACATGAAACTATACAAAGTCGACTGGGTTGACCTATCATAGAAAATAGGGCCTAAAAACTTTACAAGGTCAACTAGGTCGACCCAGTATAGAAAACAGAGGCTGAAGAAGTGTACAGGGTTGACTAGGTCGATCTAGTATAGTAAATAGGGAAAATCAGATAGCCTATAATAGACTATGTCAACTAAAATGATCATTTACTAAGATAAGAATAATTTTGAAATTATTTATAAAATCAAGAATTGAAGGGGAAAAAATAATCAATTGGATCAATGATGTTGATCCCATTAAGGCACACAGCACAAAACCTTTCGCCAATGCTGGCTAATGTAAGTTTTTGCAATACAAAATACAAATAAATAAAGAATAAGCAATCAACTTGAAAATTAAAAGCTAACTAATTAGTCAACCTAAATTTTTTTAGATTATTAGAATATAGTTTTTAAATGTGATGGGAAGTTGATTGTAAGCAAGGAATTAGAAATCAATATAAGGATAGTTTCAGGTAGTTTGTGTTAAAAGGGATCTATAGTGATAATGATACAAGCTTGGTATTGGGGCTTACCCCATCACTTCACACACTAAAATGATAAGGGTATTAGATGATTATCCAAAATATACCATTAACCATGCTTTATACTTAACCAAAACATCAAGTCAGCTTCCCCCTTGGTGATGAAATCCAAGTAGATTGCCCTTAGGTAGACAATTGTTAAAATGATTGTTAAATATTTTTTAATTTGGTCATGTGTGCATAAAATAGAAAATATTAAAACTAAATAGTTAATTTAAAACCACTTAATTAAGTTATGTGATCTATTTTAAGTATGTAAGTAATAATAAATGAAAGTGTGAGCTAATTACTAGCATATAAAGGTTAATTTTAACTTTAAAACAAGTTATAGTGTCAATACAATTGACAATGTATGCACAGAATATAGAATAGGGTCAATAGGGTCAATCTTGTACTGTAAAAGTAAGGTTTGAAAATGAACAAGGTTGGTAGATTTGACCAACTTGAAAATATAGCTCTTAGGCTACTCTTTTAGTACTTTAGACCTGTAGATGTACTATCCCTATGACTGATATGGAAATAGGAGAAAATAGGGAAGTTTTTATTTATTGAATTATTGATATAATGATGTCTAAAAGTGTACAAGGTTGACTAGGTTGACCTAGTAGTCTAGACTAAGTGTTTGAAAAGTTGAAAACATGTATTGGGTCAACTAGGTTGATCCAGTAGCCTGCACTTAAAAACCTGTACACAGAAGTTAGAATTGGGTCGATGAAGTCAACCCAATATGGTAAATATATGATAACATGGAAAAGAATCACAATTACATTATCTATCTACTCTTACAAAGGAGAAATAAAGTTAGGAATACTTACCTTGGAACATGAACCCATTGAGCCTTAATCTCTCCCTTGGCCAAGGTGATTCTCAAGAGATTATGTGGTATGTAAGGATAAAAAAGACAAATCAGCTCTAGGCTACACAACCTATCTATGCATCCAAAATAATTCTCCACAAGACAAGATCTATATCTCCAAAGAAAGTATGGAACCCTAAGCTTTATTCCTCAAGTATAATGGTCAATAATTAGATGTTAGTTCACACTTATTCTTCTTCACTTCTCTATTCTCAAATGGTTAGAAATGAACTTGTATATATAGGTAGATCTTACCCTAAATCCTTTTTAATATGTTGGCTATGCGGGGTTGACCCTATATGTTTTTGGGAAATAATTCACTAGGTTGTGAGCTATGTCATCCAAAGGTCTAACAAGCTCCAAAGTGAAAAATGCCACAAAATAGTAAAGGGTCAACCCAGTCGACCCTAAATAGTAATCAGAGGATGAAAATTATAAAGGGTCAACCTAGTGGACCTAGTACAACCAACTATCAAAAGGGGGATAAGGCAAGGAATATGAGGATAAAGATGTGACAAATATTTTGAATGGGTACAACTGATAATAATAAGCTTAGGTTAAATGGTTTTAAGAGACAAGTGTGTATATGTTAAGTGTAAAAAGGGATGCTAATCTTATGAATCACCAATGGTCTACCCAGCCCTTTCTCAATTCACCCCTTAAGGTGTGCACTCAAAGAGATTGAGACTCAACAGGTTCTTGTAAGATACAAAGTGTTAATAATTGATAAAAGTTTGAAAATATTATGTGTATACACATTCCATCTTAGGGATAAAACTAGATAATTTTCATCTTCATCCTATCATTCACAATTTTGAGTGTTATATTTCATCTTGAAACTAAGCTATAGTGGTCACCCATCCCTTCTTAAAAATATTAAAATCATCTTATTCATCACTTCATCCATCCTACCTTGATTAAATATTATCAAAGTATATAAATAGTTAGGTTTTATCTAACACCTTGTCATCTTAATAATCATGCCTATTCATACCTAGCACCCATCCAATCATCATCTTTCTAGTGTTAAAAGTCATCTACTCATCTCATCACTTAGTATCCTTTCTAGGTTGAACCTTTATAGGTTTGTCACATTGGTATTATTTGATCAACTTAGTCCTTAATCCACAAATCTAAATATTATCACATATCTTGACCTATCTAGTCTAAAAATTAAGATAAGTTTAGTGTTCAAAGTCACATTCCTTTTCATCTCACATCAAATCAACACCTTACTATCTTCACATTACCATACCTTATCCACCATGCCTATCAATATCTATGCCCAAGTCCTAAGGTTGGGATAAGGATCAAAATAGGAAGATGATGTCTTTAGGACACTAGGTAAATAGAGTAGGGATAATGAAGGAACTCAAAACAATATACACATTCTTGGAGGATATTAATGGCTCAATAATGACTTCTTCAATAATGATGAGGTTATATCATAATTCTATCAATATATATATGAAAACCATGACCAAATCCTTGCCCAAGTTATTATAATATGGGAAAAATACCCCCTACATTTAATAACAATATCCTACAACATCTCATTCATCCATCATCTAAACCCAACACTCCACCTTACCTAAATGTCACTAACCAAGTATAAGGGGACCCTAAACTTGTAGACCATGAATAAGAGTTAGAATAGTAAGAACACCCTCAAAACAACTGCATTGAGGCTGATAGAAAGAGGTCTAACTTAGAGGATCACTTAGTCCAATTATCCCATCATATATTCCCTACATCATCTTAACCTTTCTACACTCCCATAACATATTAATCCCTTTATTATCTCACTAACACCCCATCTAACCACTAATATCACCTCAATAATTATCCATTAGCCCCACTTACTAGTTTAAAATTCAAATATATTATACCTACCCCCTAGACAACCTATCCCTATCCTTTCCTACACACCTATATCCTTAAACCTCCCTAAACCCTTATCTAATCCCTATTAGCTTTTAATCTAATCTAGAAGCCTCTAAAATCTAGAGCCTTCCCTAACTTTCTATAATTCTCTAAACAAGAGAGTTCTAAATGAATTAAGAATTCATTTGAAACCTCCTCCATCACCCTATAAATAACCAAGCATGGAGCTTGGTTAGACCAATTACAAATATTTTAATCCATCCTTGCATCTATATACTATCTCTCTTAATCCCTCATACTTTCTTTCATCCATTCTAGCATATATAAATCTATCAATCTATCCATATTTAATCCATTATCAATCAATCCATCAAGAAAGTCAAGAAAGCATTAAAGAATCAGTTTAAAGATCTTGGAGGGAATCCAAAGAGGAATAAAGTGATGGTAAGAATCCATTTATAAGTCTGATTAATTCTATATTCTCTCCCTTTGATGTTTTGGTAGTTTTGGTTTAAGGTTTCTATTTTTAGTACATTTGATCCATAGCTAAAATTTACAAGCACAAAATGTGGATTACTTGTTTTTATTGTGTGTTTTGGAGGTTTGTATTATTTGCATCTTCTAAAACCAAACACACAAAATCTTATCCCCTTAGTCAAACATAGTCCCTAGGTCAAACATCACCCCTTATTTACACATTACCATATTCTCCACCATCATCTTGTGTCCCTATATTATTATTTTTACTTGACCTTATCAATTCATACATACAACATCCTAGTCTTTGTCTCTTTGCTTAGTCCTCCCTAGTTAAAAAGACTTCATCTTGTCTTGACCTTTCTCTTCATTCATCCTATCCCCTTGACCTAGTCATTCACTATTATATCCCTTTTTAATCTATTCATTAGTCATACCTTATTATCCCTAGTCTTACCATATTAATTTTCACATATTTCTCCTAGGTCTAATCCCATCCTAGCCTACCTTAATACCCTTGTCGCACCACATCACTCACCTTGGTCTTGTCTTGGTCTTCACCCTATCCTAGTACAACCTTGCCACACTGTCTTCATCTTGTCTAGACTATCCAAAACATCAATACATTCCCTCTTATCACATCCATCCCAAAATATACTCCCATCATCCATTTAATATTGAAACCTAATCATATCCTATTACTCTATCCTTGGATCACCTTAACGAAAATCACATCACTCATCTTGACTTTGTCTTAACTAATCACCTTATCCCTTATATATGCCATCTATCCTATTCATATTCCAACATGTTATCTTTATCAATACTAGTTATCACCTTAGGTCTATAGTCATATGTTATTCCTCATCCATGTTGGAAAATAACTATTTCTAGATCAGGGTCTTTACTATTATCTTACTTGTGTCTAATCAAGTTTGAGTAATAATCACAATCCTATCAAACTATCAATCAAATAATCTCATACTATTTTATTCATTCATTTTGGTCTTGATTTAATCTAAAACCCAATCAATCCCTAGTCTAAATCAATCTCTTAGGCCCGTCTAGACCCATTTAAGTCCTAGATCTTGTCATAACTCGCTTAGTTGAATCAAGTCTAAATCATCAAAGTCTATCTCATGTCTTAGTTTGATCTACTTAATCTTGTCTTACCCTATCCAACATCTCATATCATTTATTCAAGCTTGAGCTTAGACTAAATCAATCCTTTATCCAAGTTTTTTCCACACATCCCATATTTATCCCTCAATATTTTCATTAATCCCCCACACCTACTGATTAGGGCCAATGAACCACATCATATGTACACTCTCCCATCTTGATTCATGGCATATAAATCAAATTTGGTTAATACCCTGATTGAGCAATTCATTATGACCAATAAGGATGTGCTCCTTTCCCACCTTCTTAAGATGAGCACTCCAAATCCTACATACTTTGACCCTATCCAATCAACATTACCTCTATTATACACACATTCTCATCCATCAATTCTTAGTCCCATTCAAATCCTTGATCCACCAGTCATATCCAATTATATACCCTTTCTTACACTAGAAAAGGTAATCCTATCTTGGCCACCTCATCATCTACTAATTTGACCACCTAATTACATCAATAACCATCTGATCTAAAGTCTAATGCTTCATCACCCAAGTTAATAAGAGAAGAGAGGCCCTATACTCATCTTCTTATATCCTTAGAATCCCTTTTCCACCAATTTGTTACTACCAACACAATGTTCATTAACCCATATGACATATTGATCCTATCGAGTGTAAGCCTTCTTGATATAAATCTAACCATTATTGTATATATCACCAAACCTTGGGGAATACCATTAATCAATGTTGTAATTTCCAAAACTAAGTATAAGACCTCATCGACCATGGTGGAATCAAAATTGAGAATGAATTAGATGGGTCTACATCTAAGGGTAAACAAGAAGAGGTATGCAAGGATTCCTTTTATGATCATGATAAACCCTTCCCTTTCCAAGCCAAGGTTAAAACACTAGATCCATGTTCCATGGTACCCCTATATTTGATAAACCCTTCATTAAAGATGAGTTTATTCCCCATGAACCTATTCCTCTCTTATATAATGAGTATTTCTTCCATGGACCTATCCTTGGAAATTCCATTGTCCCTTCATCACCTTCCTCTCACCCATCATATCAAAGACCTCATGTTGAGAGGTCACTTGAAGATAATGAATACTCTTCTAGCAGAATTACATCTTGTACATCAAAGCTAGCATTGGATTCAACACAAGTCTTATTTACATCAAGATCATGTTCAACACCAATATTTGAATCAGATCTTTTGCTAAAATCATCATCCTTGATTTAGTTTATAGATGGTGACTATGCCTACCTTTTTTACGATACCACCAATCTGAATGCCAACCAATCACAAGGCATATGTTTTTATCCCAATCAAGATGATGAAGTCATAATATAATTCTTACAAGATTTATCTATCAAAATTAGTCAAAGTTGATCTGATCCTACATCAAATACATGTCTTAGTGATCATTTTACGTATCTTGAGGATATTTTATCTGATGTCAAAATTGGGTCTCTTAGGAACCCCTATGAGGACCATGTTTCCCAATCACCACTCATTGACCTCACCATATCATCACCTCCACCTTCATCCATCATAGATATTTTTCTTATTGTCAATGATCATTTAATCACCTCCCTATATAAATATGAATAGGAACATACATAATTGGACTCTTCTACAAGTAACATAACATGTGCAAAAAATACAAAGGTCCAAGATCATATTCAAAAATTCATGCATAACGATCAAATCACCTTTGATCCTAAAAGTCATAATCAAGAAAAGTCAAATCATCAACCTAATCAAAAAGTGTATTCCTTTAATGAAACCATATTTGAGGTATTAGGGAACCATCAAAGTCAAAATAATCATCATTTATGAAGTCAAAGATCAATCTCCTCTTATGAATCCCAAATTCAGGCACTAGGGGTAACTGAGATATAGTCAAGATTGAAAATCAAAATAATGTTAAAAGCACTATCAATATGGTTGATAATCCTTCAAATAATTAGATAAAAGAAGAATTACACAGTCCAAAATTCTTGGATCTTTTAAAGACTTTTGTCATATGGCACTAATCAAATGTGGAACATCCAACATCTCCAATAGTGTGTATGACTATTAGTCCCACTTCCCAATCACCCATAACACCTCCTTGTCATGATCCTATCATTCATTCAAATCCTATCCATTACCTTAAAATCCAAATCTTAAATCCATCCATTCCACACCTCATAAACATAGGAAACATTATCTCTTGTGGGGGTGCTAAAGACACCTATTTAAATGTCTAGAGGGGTCTAAATCAAGATTCAAAAAAGCCACAAGGACATCAATACATATAGAATTGACAACATGATCCTAGTATTACATAAATCCAAAACAAGTTTTGGCTAAAAATCAAGAAAATATCTACATCCTACATCTCACCCATATCTAATAAATTAACATGTTAAAAGTCAGAAAAATCAAAACTGGTCTTTTTGTGCATTGGGCAAATACCATGATGAAAACTAGTTTTAGGAATCATGAAAAAATAGTTTAATATCTACATGGTACCTCAACATTTGGGGAGGAAACACATACCTTATCAATCCCATCCATTCCATCCTTGTCTATCTTACCCCTTTGACCATTATTCCCACCCATCATCTGCCATCATATATTGCATCCTATTATGTCCATCCATTCTTCTAGTTTTGACCTTCATAAAGGAATGGATTAAGTCTTGGGAAATTTTCTATAATCATCTTGACATATCCTCTAATGGACACTCAGGAAACTAGATATTTGGTTCCTTCATGATGTGGTTGTTGGTGATCCCTAGTCTATTCTTCCTTGGTCCTCATCCCATTTTTAGTCTCATAATTATCCTTTTTTGTCCCATTCATTATTCCATCCATCCTTAACTTGGTTTCTAGGCTTGGTATTCCCTTTGCTAGTAACCCAATTTCTATAGTGTACATACATATCATAAAAAAACCTAAAAATTACAAAAATCCAAAAAAAATCTAAGTTGTATTATTTTTTATCATCTTGACATATGTTTTGAGTATCTTGGTTGTCTGGCCCTATATCCTAAGTTTACCAAATCATATTGTCTTATATTATGTATTATCCATCTTATCATCTTATCATTTTGTCATCTTATCTTATCCTATATCCTAATCTTGACATCTAAGTCCTTAGTCTACTCAAAATATATACCCCTATCCAAATCCACCTTCACATCATGATCATCATGACCCACTTCATATAATTCATCACCGTATCAATCATCCCATTGACTCTCATCAGGACAACAAATAAGACACTAATCACATCATCTCTCTATATAGATACTTTTTAATGTTAATTATATGCTTTATGTTGTTTGAATTATTTCCAAGTCTTTTATCATGTATATATATGATTGTCTTATGTTTCATTTTTTGTCTATGTTTATTTTTAGTCTTGTGTCATGTATATTTTTATCTATTATGAAATCAAAGAAGAATCTATGATGACACCAAAATATAAAATGATGCTTTTAGGTTCCCTCAGTGATGTAGAATTTGTTATTTTCCCCCTTTTATAATTGTGTACTTTGGCACAATGTCCTCTAGGTCATACTTACATCATGGGGCATACTGCCTAGCACTATATTTACATCGGATTACTTAGACTATGATGAGACTTATTATAAAAATTATGGATTAATAATGGATTTCACTCATCATTTCTCCTATCCTTTCTCCATATTAATCCCATCATCAAGTTGATAATCTAGTCCACTCATCTAATATTCAATAAATCCTCCAAATCATTTATCATCCAATCTATATCCTCTACTTACTCATCTATCAACAACATCTAACATCTCATCTCCCATCCTTTCTCCTAGTCCTTTATCTTCATGTATAATATATGAGTCGCATCCTCTATCAAAAAAATAACATGTCTAGCAATAATTTTCATCCTCCTCTAGTCTATCTTGTCAACTATCATCTAATATGAACTATATTAGCTTGATATCTTTTCAGACTATGTAGGTGTCACTTAGTCATATAACATGCCTGAGGTCATCTTGAAGACTCTCTCTTCATCCCATCATAATTTTTAATCACATCTCTCTTATCTCTCATCATCCTCAAGTATTACATTAGTCAAATCCTTGAGCCAGAATATCATCAACCAGTCTATTGATAAATCACCATCCCTGAAGCCATATCCCCAATATTTTCATCAATTGCCTAGACCTATTGATTTGGCCTGATAAATCACAACATTAATTTTTTCTTCCTTTAGTCATCCATTATCATTAATTGGTTAATTCATCCTTTAAATTTATAGTTTCCTCATTTGATTTGGGCATGACCAATATTGTAAATTTATTATTATCTCTTACTCCCTTACACATGTCCTTGTTAGGGGCATTATTACTATCAATCACATTATATCTCTTTGATTTGATGCATTATATTCCAATTCCTCAATTTTGGTCACTAGATCATATCGATTATTCTCCATCATTTCCTTCATCATATTCCTTGACTTTAAATTTGAGCTACATGTGTCAATTAATCTTATCAATTTATTTTTTTTATTTTGGCTTGATTCTCTCTTTGCATGCATCCTTACTTAGGATATGTCAAAATATCATGACCTTATCATCTTGTTCTTCATCTCTCCTTTTCATGTGTGCTTTCCTAGGATACATTTAAATCTTGTGGCCTTTTGTCTTATCATTATCATGTTACAATTGGTTCCCCATTCGAATATGTTGACAGCTATGACACAGTCATTTTTGTTCCCTATTCATACGTCTTTTCCAAGGGCATCATCATTTGTAGCTCAAAAAATCATGTTAATTTCATTTTCTTAAACATTAATCTCACATATAGCATTCCAACCCCTTATCTCTTCCCACATCCCACCCCTCATTTCCTAATTTAAGTGGCTATCTACCTCCTTCCTCCATACATATCCCCTCGATGGAGCATCATATGTCTACTAAAATAATCTATTAGTATTAATCTACAAGTGTCTTTCTTCTTTGAAAGACCATTACTCCTTCTACTTTGTCCACTCATAATGCCCTTTTAAAGAGGGGGAAAATGTATGCATCTTAATTTGTTCACATGTTCAGGCTTACTATTTGTGTCTTTAATTCCATCTAATAATCCAATAATTAATTCATTTATCACTTTACTACCTAAAATAACCAATTTAACCCCACCATATTCAATTATTTAAGTCCCATCTCCATATTTTATATCCCACACATATCTCACCTATTATTAACCCACACATTTCTTCTCATATTAACATCTCATTTGCTTAATAAATCTTCCCATGCCCACTTGTGAATTTTAGATTCCTAAAAACCCATGTACATATCTCCTAGGCTCTCCTACATGCCTAGTGCCTAGTCTACACCACCCTCATCCATTTCTAGAGAGTTTTATCTCTGGATAATTCAAAGAAATTTTAAATTCCTTAGAATTCCCTCCTTACTCTCTAGAGTCTTCTTCTCTAGAGGATTCCAATGAACTTTTAATTCATTGGAAAATATCCTTCCACGTGCTATTTAAATCCATGACTCCCTTTAATTCCAAACAATGATAAAAATAAATCACAAAAATCATGAATCTCCATCGTCTAATAAGTCCACTAGATCTATTAATCTATGCTATCAAAGTCTTTTGATCAAGCTAATATCATGTTAAAATTTTGAGTCTATTAATAAACATTTTATTATCCATATCATTTAGTATTTTTGTTTCTTAATCTTGTTTAGATCATTTAGATTTGGATTTATAAGGATAGTTTTAATTTCTATTTTTCTTCCATTATAGTCTAATGGCTCAAAATTATGAAGTAGATTGATATTTTGGGTGTTTTGGGTGTAAATTGCATATCATAATTTATTTCTCAATTTTATCATCTTACATTCGGTGACCACAATGGGATCCCTCCTTTAACTAAACCTTATGTGTATAAGAAGTGTTAAATCAACTTACAAGATTGGTTAGAAGAATAAAGGGCTCCTAAATGTTTCAAATTTTTACGTCTCAAATGAAGTGCAGTATTGCACTATAAATTATGTTATTGCATAGGTGATATTATAAATCACAAAACTAGTTTTGATTAACTATATGAACTAACTATTAACTAATGGATTTTCTATCAAATTTATATCCCTTTGAAAAATTTCTTCTCAATAGAAGCAATTTTGATTTTCAGCTACAATTTTGATAATCTGTGTGTGGTTTTGAGTTAATATTGTGTTAAAGTCAAACATTAGTCATTTTGACTTTTTATTATTTTTTATAACTCTATACTAATCTGGTGGTGTTTCAAGAATAGGATAGACTTATTTTCACATTTAAATAATAAGGGTTTTTCATATTATTAAAAATTATTTGTCACTAATCGTAGTATTGATTCCCAGCTATGGTTTTGCCTCGATAAGAGGTAGTTTTGACTTAGACATAAAATCACTAACTTAAACTTGTGATTTTTACTATTTGATAATTGTATTTTCTTTGTCTATTTTTTATCTACTTACAAATAATGGGATATAATTCCCAGACAACATCAAATATTCCTAAAATCCCCCTTTTGACTCTTTGGTACAATGTTACCTATTTACAGAGGCTATTTTGAATCCAAAATATGATTTTGCATATTACAAAGTCAATTTTGCAAGAAGTTAGACAATAATTACTATCTTTATGGTTTTTTATATCTATTCATAATATTTAGATATATTTAGGTTAGACAACCTTTTATTTTTATAAACAATCTTGCTAGATCTCTAGAATATTTTGTATATATTTTAAAATTTAAATTATGCAAAACCGCCTTTCGATATAAGAAATTTTTATTTTCATAAGTGGGTTTGAACCTTGATAGGTGATTTTAAATATAGTTAAAAACTAATTCCTATTATGCATTTTTAAATAACTTATCCTTTCTTAGTCATTTAGTTTAATGTTTAGATTTGTAAATAATCTAAATATTTTTAAAAAAACCTCATCTATTCTAGACTTTTAACATTAACTTGTATCTATCTATTTTAATTTACTTGGAAGCAAAATCACCTCTCAAAAGAGGTAATATTGATATCCATAGTCAGTTTTGAAGATCCATAAGCATTTTTGGGATAGGGCATTCAATAATAAATATACCTAATATAGACTTGTTTTAATAAGTTTGCTTCCAATAGAATAGAATCTTTTTTAGAATTTTGTAATTATTTTATTCTATAATCTTCCTTGAAAATCATTATTTTTCATATAAGTTACAAAACGACATCTCGATAACTATGGTATTGATTTCTAGTTGTAATATTTCACTAACCACAAGCATTTTTTCTTGACTACGTGATCACATCTAATTAACTATATGCAAAATTGCATATCTCTCAAAAGTGGTTTTGAATTACAACAATGGTATTGTCTTCTTTGGAATCAATTTTGATATTCTGACTATGTAAAGGTAGTTTTCTAGGTGTTATAAGTGGTTTTGACTAATTAGAAACTACTAACAATTTTTGTGTAGGATACCTAAGTGGGAGGCCCTAAATCAGTTTGCTAACCTATTCCTTTACAGGATAAAGGATTAGTCTATAATTTAGATTTTGCATTTATGTATATATCTCTCTCTTTTATTGCTTATGTATTTATCACATAATTAAATAGTCGATCAAATAAATTTTTGTTTACCTATTTTTTAACCCAACTTTACTTTTATAGGGTGCAACATGATATGGAATTCATCCCCACGCACTTACCTAGTAATTAGTGGTTGGTGATGTGGATTCATCACCGTACATTTAACCACACTCCTTATTTTTATAGAGTATAAATATCAAGGACAATTATTTCTAGGCTAAAAATCTGACCCCATACATATATTCCTTGAAGGGGAAGAGTTAAATCTTTAAACTAGGCATTGGATAACATCCTACATGGATTTGGGCCCCATGTACCATGCATTTATCAAGGATGCCCCTAGAAACCTTGTGTAAACCTATCTTAGGATGTATTGTCCATAATAGGTGACTTGTTGTTGGAGTCAGGATCAGTTCTCAAGTGACCATCAAGTGCAAATAGTGTTAAGAGGGTTTGGGAGATTCCATAATAGGTTATCAGCCTACATCCTCATCATGAACATGTTAGATGGTGTAGTCATTGGGTTACACACCTCCTTATTTACTAATAGGGTTATGATTTGGGGTGATTGAGTGCATTTTGTGCTAAAATATGTATTAATTGTGAGTTGAGTCATCCTTATCCATTTTTCACCAAAACACCTAGAAAACCTTTAGGACATAATCCATCTTAGGGCTAAAACCAAATCATTTTCATCTTCATATTATCATTCAACATTTTGAGTATTATATCTCATCTTGAAACTAAGCTATAGTGTTCACATGTCCCTTATTAAAAATCTTTAAACCATATTATTCATTACTTCATCCATCCTACCTTGATTAAATATTATCATAATCTATAACTTTTTAGGTTTTATCTAACACCCTATCATCTTAATAATCCCACCTATTCATACCTAATAGCCATCCAATTGTCATCTTGATAGTTTTAAAAGGCATCTAGTCATATCATCACTTATTATCCTTGATAGGTTGAACCTTTATAGGATTTTCAAGTATCTGATCATTTTATTCCTTAACCCCCAAATCTAAATCTTATCACATTCATATCACATATCTTGACCACTCTAGTCTAAAACTCAAGATAAGTTTAGTGCTTAAAGTCACATTCCTTTTCATCTCACATAAAATCAACACCTAACTATCTTCATATCACCCTACCTTATCCATCATGCTAATCAAGACATGTGCCTAAGTCCTAAGGTTAGGATAAGGATAAAACTTAGAGGACAATGTCTTTAGGACCCTATATGAATAGAGTAGGTATAATGTATAAAGTCAAAGTAATATGCACACTCCTAGAGGAGATGAATAGCTCACTATTGACTTCTTAAATAGTGATAAGGTTAGAGCATAATTATATATATATATATATGAAAACCATGACCAAATCTTTGCCCAAGTTATTATAATGGGAGGCAAACTACCCCTACATTTAATCCCAATCTCCTATAACATATCATTTGTCCATCATCTAGACCATATGCTCCACCTCACCTAAATTTCACTTACCAATAATAGGGGGACCTTGAACTTGTATACCATGAACAAGAGTTATAAGAAGAATAAGAACCCCCTCAAAACAACTACATTGAGGCTGATATAAGGAGGTACACCTTGGAAGATCACCAAGACCAATTATCCCATCATATATTCCCCACATCATATTAAACTTTATACAATCCCATGACATATTAATCCCTTGATTATTCTACTAACACCCCATCTAACCACTAATCTCACCTCATTAACTAGCCACTAACCCCACTTACTAATTTAAGATTCAAATATATTCTATGTACCCCCTAGCCAACCTATCCCTATCCTTTCCTACATACCTATATATTTAAACCTACTTAAACCCATACTAATACATATTACCTCCTAATATAATCTACAAGCCTCTAAAATCTATATCCTTCCCTATCTTTCTAGAATTCTCTAAACTAGAGATTTATAAATGAATTAAAATTTCAGTTAAAACCTCCTCAATCACCCTATAAATAACCAAGCATAGATCTTGGTTAGACTAATTATAAAGCTTGTAATCCATATTTTCATACATATACCATCTCTCTTAATCCCTCATACTCTCTTTCATCCATTATAACATCCAAAAAGATATCAAACTATCCATGTTGAAGCCATTATCAAGCAATACAACAGGTAAGTTAAGAAAGCATTGGAAAATCAATTTGATGATATTGGAGGGAATCCAAAGAGGAAAAAAGTGATGGTAAGAATCTAGTTATAATTATAATTTATTATTTATTATCTCCCTTTGATGTTTTTATAGTTTGGGTTAAGGTTACTAGTTTTAGTATTTTTAATCCATTGCTCAAATTTACAAGCATACAACATTATTACAAGATACATTGAAATTCATATTGGGTTCTTAGAGGCCTTTGTATATGGATGCTTATTATTTTATATGTGTGATTCTCTATATATTATCATGTTGATCTCATGCTTAGTTCATGTTTTAACATTGCAGATGTTTATTTACATTGTAAATATGTATGTTCTTTCATTTATTGTATTTCCATGTGTATGCACCTAAATCCATTCACCTTAATTATTCAAATTCATCCCTCTAATTTATCCCATTTACCCTAATCCTATTCATTTATCTAATATCACCCCCCCTCATCATTTATTAATTCACTAACCTTATATCATCCCCACCAATCCATTAATTCCTCTAATCATCTCTTAATCTTATCATAATCCCACTTATCCATTATTTGGGAATTTAAAATTCCCATGACACACCTACCCTAGCCTAATTATAGTCTCTTCTACACCCCTAGTCCCTAATCAACCACCTCTCTAGAAGTCTCTATTCTAGATACTTCCAAATAATTTTTAATTCCTTGGAAATACATGCACCCTTGATCCTCATGGCTCAACTTTGAATGTGAGCCATAGATCTTTCCTCCTTGGCTTATTGATACAAGCTACTCCTCCATTGAAACCATCTAGAAAATACATGAACTAATCGATGAATCCATGCCAATAAAACAATCCATGAATCAATCCATCATGTCAAAATTTTGAGTCTAATTACAATCAATAATCCAGCAATTCAGTTTGAAGATCTTGGAGGGAGGCTAGCAGAAGCAAGGAATTGGTAAGATCTTCTTCATCTTTTCTTAAATGCTTCCATAATCTCTCTTATTAAGTATATTGTGTATTTTGGATTTAGATTTTCATATTTAGGTAGTTTAATCCATTTATCTCAAAATTTCACACACATTTTGGTGGCCATGGTCATTTTGGTTTTAAATTATAGTCATTTTGGTTTTGTAAATAATTTCAAGTTCTTAAATCTTTTGTTTTGTCTTTCTATTTCAATATCATTTATTGCAAAATTGTGGTTTCACAATAAAAATCATGATATCACAAAAAATCTCATAATTTTGAATAAAACCACATGATAAATGCTAGTAGTTATCCCACTTATTTAAAATCACAACTTTGCAGTCCTGATATTATAAAACATTTGTAATATTGTAGTCTCTAGAAGTGGTATTGCATTAGTTTGATTGTGCATTTACAATTTTGTATCTATATTTACAATTTTATTCTTCATTTTTGCCTTCAAAATTGCCTTCTTTGAGTGCACTTTTAGGAGTCACTTTCAGCCAATTTTGATTAATTCCAATCATGTTACCCCCAGAACCCACATGAGGCTATGTCCCTTGACCCTATAAGGGGTGCTAACCATTAACCCCACAAGGGGCATTTCCCATTGAACCCATTGGGGATTGTCTCCCCTAGACCCCTATGTTGTAGGCCCCTCACCCAAAGAAGTTATAGAGCTAAATCATTATTTTTTTAGTGGTTTTTATTAAGGCTTATTAGACTAACATTTTAATTCTTATAGGGGTGAATATAGAGGCTATTTTGTCTTACTAACATCATCTATTTTAGGTCATATATTTTGTCTAATCTCTTATCTTATAGGTTGTCTCTCTAAAACTGCCACTTGAAACTACTAACTATTTTCTTGGAGGCCACCTGTCAAAGACATTTTGTCATCTTAAAAATTATTTTGTTTATCTAAGACTTTTAATCACTTGGTCTAAACTATTTCGTTTAAATTTCTTTGTATATATCTTGTCTATCCTTGATCTTGTATATATTTCAAATCTAATTAATTGGTTAATTAATATCTTTTTGGTTTGTTTATTTATCATCCAAGGGCTACGTTGGTGTATGATCTCCTCCTTGCATCCTTATGGTGATTCTTGAAGGATCAAAAATCACTAATAAACCTTCCCATTATTATTTTCTAGGGAAATATGACATGGAATTGACACCCACACACTTTCCATAGTCTTCGAGGGATAGTGATGATGGATTTCACCACCATGCACTAATCCACACTCCATGTTTTGATAGAGTATAAATATTAGGGATAGTTGTCATTAGGCTAAGTGGTTGACCCTGTATAGGTCATCCATGAAGGGTAAGAGTTCATTCTCTGAACTAAGAATTAGATAGCATCCTACATATACTTGGGCCCCACCATACCTAGAATATATTAGGGACACCCTTAGAGAGCCCATTCAACCTAGTTTAGGACCTTCCACTCATAATAGGTAACTTGTTTCTAGAGTCAACATCAACTCCCAAGTGACCATAATGTGCATATGGGGTTAAGAGGTTTTGGTATAGTTTATAATGGGTTATCAACCTATAGCCTCACCCACGAAGCCATTAGATGGTGCATTCATCAGGTTACACACCAATAATTAGTTTATTAATCTTAGTGCTTGATTTGGTGAGTGTTGTGATAGACCAGTGTTGTTTGTGAGCTGATTCATCTTTTTACCTAAGCTTATACACACTTATCTAGGAATTTTTCATTATATTATATATCTTTATCTTATCATATCATTATGTACATCATTATCAATATCCTCTTATACATAATTTCTTTGAACATATTTTTAAATATTATCCCACCTTGTGTCTTGTCATATGTCTCATCTTGGTAACATCTTATCCTAGTCTCATCCATATATATCTATTCATACCCCCATCACCTACATATCCTAATCAAGTCTTGTCATCTACATTTTATCATAATCTAACTTTGACTAAGTCCACCTTACCCAATCATACATCACCTTGACTTATTCTAGCTCCCTAGTCCAAACCAGATATTTGTCTTGACCTTATCTAGCCTAGTCACTTTATCTACCATATTATAAACATATTACTAATCATAGTCTAACTAATATTTACCTTTTCATACCCTTATCTATACTAGTCATCCCATCAAGTTTGTAGTCATAAATTTGTACTCATCCACATTGATCAACAACTCTTGTCATATCAGGGTCCTCATCATTCACTTGCTTATGTATAATCAATTTTGAATCATAATCATAATCTTATCAGTCAACTCATAACAAAATCATTTAAGTTGATCATCTTGGTCTTGACCTAGCACTAATCCTATCAATCCTATTCAAAATCAATCACTCAAGTTAGTCTAGCCCCTCATTGAATCTTAGATCTTCTCATAGCTCACCCAATTGAATCCAATCTCAATCATCAAGTCATAGCTCATGTCCTAATTTAGTCTACTTGATCAAATATCACATCATGTCAAACATCTATTCAAACTTGAGATCGAACTAAAGTAAGCCTTTTTCCAAATCTCATTTTCATCCCTTAATCTTTACATTCAATCCCCACACTTTAAAATTTGGGATAGCAAACCACATCATCCATAATTTCTCCCATCCTTATCCATGGAATACAAAACAAATACCCTAATTGAGCAATGTCTCATGGCCAATAAGGATATGCTCCTTCATCTCATCATCGAGATGAACACCTAACATCTTACCAATTTTGACCCCATACACCCAACATTACCATTAATATATGCCCATCCACATGACTCCCATCCAAATCCTCCATCCACCAGTTATAATCAATAATATATCCCTTTCTACACTAGCAAAGGGAATCCAATCTTGTCCACCTTGTTTATTACTAGTCCACCCACCCAATCATGTCAATAACCATCTAATCTAAATTCCAATGCTTACACATCTAAGTCACAAAGTGAAGAGAGCCATAATACTCCTCTTCTTATATCCTTATAATCCCTCTTCCACCAATGTGTTACTGCTAACATGATGGTCTATCCTCCCCTATGACATCTTAATCCTACTAAGCCTAAATCCTCTTCGTATATTTCCAATCACTATTTTATATATCACCAAACCTAAGGGAATATTATTAATCAATGTCTTAATTTACAAAACTACATCCAAACCTCATCAATAGTGGTGACATTCAAATTAAGAATGAGTTATATGATTCTATATCCTTGGGTGAACAAGAAAAGTATGTTAGGATTCCATTCCTGAACATAATCAAGCCCTTCCCTTTCCAAGCCAAGGTTAAGATACCACATCTATCTTCCATGGTTATCCCATCTTTGATAAATATTCCATCTAAGATGAGTCTATCCCCCATGAGCCTAGCCCTTCCTTCCCTCATGAGTCCTTTTTTCATGGGCCTAGCCATGGTGAATCTATTGTTCCTCCATTATCTTCCTCTCACCCATCATGTCAAAGACCCCATGTTGAGAAGTCACTTATAAAAATTAAATCTTCTACTAGAAGCATCATGATAAGGTCAGTGTCTAAGCCCATACAAGTTTCATCTACATCAGAATCATGCTCAACAATAATATCTAAATTATATCCCTCATCATAAATATCATCCCTAATAAATGTTGTAACAGATGATGACTATGCTTGACTTTTCTAAGATACTTCTAATTTGAATGATAATCAATCACCAAGAATATATTTTAATCCCAATTAGGATGATAAATTTATAATATATTTATTTCAATATTTATTTGTCAAATATAGTTAGAGTGAATTTGATCTTACTTTGGATGTATTTACTACAGCTAGTCCTAGTGATTCTTTTATTGATCTTGAGTAGATTTTCTATGATGTCAAAACTAGGTCTGCTAATAACCCCTATCAAGATAATGTTTCCCTATAACCCCTAATTAACCTCATAATACCATCCTTATTGTCTTCATCCATCATATATCCTTTCCTTCCCATACATGATCATTCAATCCCCTCTTTCCATAGGGATAAACATGAACACACATCGTTAGACTCTTCCCCGAGTAATATAGCATGTGCCATAAATACAAAGGTCTAATAATATATTACAAAAATCATAAATCAAGATCACATCACCTTTTTCCCCTCAAATCAAAATTAAAAAATTCAAATCATCAGCCTAATCTGAAAGTGTCTTCCCCTAATGAAACCCAAAATCAAGCACTATGGGACTGTTAAAGTCAAAATAATTAGCATCTATCAAGTCAAAAATGAATCTCCTATAGTGAATCCCAAAATTAGGAACTAGGGGGTAGTAAAAGTTAAATACAATCACAATATCAAAATAATGTCAAAATCACTATCCATACAGCCTATAATCCTTCAAATAATTAGATCAAAGATGAACTACAAACTCAAAGTGTCTTAGATATTTTAAATTCTTTTGTCAAATGGCACCAATCAAACATAAAATGTCCAACATCTCCAATGAGGTGTGTGACTACTATTCCCACTCCTCACTCACCCATCATAACTCCCCATTATGATCCTATCATCCATTCACATCCCATAAAACCCCATAACCATTAAGATCTATTCTAGTCCATAAATCACATCACTTTCTTAGGAAGCATCATCTCTCATAGGGATGATGAAAATACATTTCCTAGATATCTAGAGGGATTTAAATCATGATTCAATGAAGGACACCAAGACATTAGTACATATAGTAGTGACAACATGAGCCTAGAATCACACATCTCTAGAATAAGTGTTGGTTAAAGATCCAACCAGTGTTAGCATTCCTATTTCTCATACACATATCCAATTAATTAATGTGCCATATAAAAATTCAAAATTAATAAAAACAAAAAAATAAAATAAAATAATAAACAAAAATAAAATAAAAAATAACTTGTCCAATGGTGAAAACCAGTCTTTTGGCACCTTGAAAAAGTATCATGATGAATACCAGCCTCCAACATCATGGTAAAATAATCTATTATCCACATTTTAACTAAACACTTGGGGTAAAAATATGTCCATTTCATCTATCAAACCCATCCATGTATATATTATCCTTCTATCTATTATACCTACCCATCAGTTGCTATCATATCTTGCATCCTAATATGACCATCCTTTATTATAGTCCTGACCTTTGTAAGGGACTAAAATATGTCTTGAGAAGTGTTCTAGAATCATCTTGGCATATCCTCTAATAGACACTCAGGCCATTATATATATTATTATTTCATGATATGGTTATTCTTGATCCCTATTCCATTATTTCTTGGTCCTCATCCCATTTTTAGCATCACCCTCATCCTTTTGTCATTCCATCCATTATTTCATCCATCTATCCTTATCCTAGTTTCGAGGCTCGGTATTCCATTTTCTAGTAACCCCATTTGTATAGTGTACATATATATTCCAAAAATCCCTAAATTTTGAAATATTCCAAAAACCGTAAAAAATATAAAATCCACAAAATCCAAAAACATCTAAGTTGTAATGTCCTATATCCCTATCGTCTGATTCTAGTTCTTTTTTAGTCCATATCATTGTCATCCCACCTTGTCTTATTCTCTCCATCTCTTTATTATCATATCTTATGCCTCAATTATCTTGTCATATCCTTATTTTCATGTCTTCTTTCTCAGTCATCATGTCATATGTTGTCCTGTTCTATGTCATAAATATCCCATCTAAAATCTTAACCTTCTTATCATCTTGTCATCTTACCTTGTCCCAATATCCTAGTCATCTTATCTTATGTCTTAAATAGCCTTATCTTAATCCTATTCCCTCATATATTCCACATCCATACCCTTGACCATAATATATATCTTTAATCCACATTCACATCATAATCATCCTAATCCAATTTGTCACTTGAACAATCATCCCATTTAATCACATTAGAACATTGTGACACTGCATGTTAATACTTGTGTGTGTTATTTATTGTTTGTATGTTTTTTATTATGTATATATCTAATTATCTTATGTTTTATTTATTTATATACCTTTTATTTATTGGGAAATTAATAAGGATGCTATGATGACACCAAAAGCTCCAGTGTTTCTTTTAGGTGCCTTCAATGATGTAGAGTTCACTATTTGCCCCATTTTATGTGCTTTGGCATAATTTCCTCTTGATCATACTTATATCATAGGGCATACTTTCTAGTGCTATATGTCATCAGATTTTATAGACTATGAAGAGCCTTTATTATAAAAATGATGACTTGATCCTTTTTCCTAATCATTTAATCATCTGTGTCCCATCATTAATTATATCAATTCCTTTATCATAACATCTATACCCTTTAACCAATCATCTATCATCTCTTTATTCATCCACATCTAATATCTCAAATTAACTTTAAATACAATCATCATACTTAATATCTATCTAAAAACTACCATGTCTAATAATCTTCATCATCCTAATCCATCATCATCATCCTATCTCATATGATCTAAACTAAATTAGCCTAAGGTATTTTTAAACTATATATGCAGTGTTTAGTCACATAATGTGGCTAAGGTCAACTCAGCCACTCTCTCCTCTTTCATATTTACATCCATTCCTCATCTTCTCATCTTGCATTAGTCAAATCCTTAAGCTATAATATCAATCCTTAATCAATCATCTTATTAATCAATCACCATATATGCAATCATCTCCCCAATATTTTTGTCAATCACTCACACATGTTTCTTGGGCTTGAAAAATCACAACTTCATCTTTTCTTCCATTAGTCATCCATTATCATTGATTGGTCTATGATTTCCTCCTTTGATTGGGGCATAACCAGAACCATAATTTTATCATGATCTATCACTCCCTTGCATGTGTCTTGCTAGGGGCATCATCACTATTAATCACATTATGGCTCATTTATTTGATGGCTCATACTAACTAATTATTCCCCTTTATATTTCAATCACTTAATCATATAGTTTCTTCTCTCGCATCTCCTTCATCATGTCTCTCAACTTCAACCTTGAGATAAACTTATCATTTAACTTATCAAGTTAAGTCTTATCATGGCTTACATCTCTCCTTTTCATGTAGCTTTGCTTGGGATATATCAAAAGCTTGCAGCCTTTTATCCTATCATCATTTTATATTTTATTCCCCCTTGGGATGTGCCTCCAACCATGATATTGTTGGCTCCACTCCTTATGCATATGTCTTTGTTAGGGTCATAATCCATTTATATCTCACTGCTCAGGTTAATTTTATTTTCTTTATCATCTACCTCACATATATCATTCCATCCTCTTGTCTATCCATCGCATCCCACCCTTAATTTCCCCTTTTGAGTGGCTATCCATCTCATTCTTCCCCACATGTCAGGAGGCATCATATCCCCTAACATCATTTACTAACATTCATCCATGAAATGGTTTTTCTTTAAAAGACCATTACTCCTTCCACTTCATACATTTACAATGCCCTTTCAAATAGGGGCAAAATATATGCACCTAAATCTGTTTGCCTTAATTATTCTAATTAATCTTACTAATTTATCCGATTTGCCCTAATCTTAGATATTTATATAATATCCCCCATCATAATTTATTCATTCACTAACCTTATATCATCCTCACCAATCCATTAAATCTTACAATCATCTCTTAATCTTATCCTAATCCCACTTATCCATTATTTGAGAATTTAATTCCCATGACCCACCTACCCTCGCCTATTCCTAGGATCTCCTACACCCCTAGTTTGTAATCACCCACCTAATCCCTCACTAATCCTAATTAGTCCCTAAGGATATTCTTTAATTATCTAATTCTATAACCTCTTCTAACTTGACCCCTCCTCTCTATAAATCTCTATTCTAGTGACTTCCAAAGAATTTTTAATTCCTTAGAAATACCTACACCCTTGATCCTCATGGCTCAAATTTGAATGTGAGCCATAGATATTCCCTCCTTGGCTTATTTATACAATCCACTCCTCAATTGAAACCATCTAGAAAATCTATGAATTAATCCATGAATCCATGCCAATAAAACAATCCATGAATCAAGCCATCATCATGTCAAAATTTTGAGTCTGATTGTAATCAAAAATGTAATAATTTGGTTTGAAAATATTGGAGTGATGCTAGTAGAAGCAAAGAATTTGTAATATCTTCTTCATATTTTCTAATTTGCTTCCATAATCTCTTTTATTAAGTATATTATTCATTTTAGGTTTAAATTATCATATTTAGGTAGTTTAATAAATTTAGCTCAAAATTTCATACACACCATGTATTTGAGATGTTGCAATGCTTTTATCTACTTATGTTGTATTAATTATATGTGTGCTTATTTAGAGATGCACATTTGTATTATCACATAATATAATCATATTGACCTGGTTACTCATTGGTTTCGACTTTGTTTGGGATTTGGCTAGTTGGTGATCTCAAAAAAAGTATTTCTCATTGTATTGATTGATAGATCTATTGGACTAATGTTTATTATAGCTTGTTATATTATGCATCATAGTTATGAACAATTTTAATAACAATATATATCCTAATCATGGAAAAATTAGTTTAGATGCAAATATAAACAACTTAAGAATAAGATATAAATAATCAAATCCCAAGTGTAAAATATAAGACAAATAAATTAAGTGTAGCACTATATACAAATATTCAAAACCTAAGTATAAGATAAGGATAATTAATACTCAAGTGTAAATAACATGTAATAGACCTACAACAATTGATAAAGGCACAAAAAGGAAATAAACAGCTAAAATAAACAAACAAAGAGACGCACACACACAAAAATAATAACCAAACAAATAAATACAAAAAAATAAATAAAATAACTAAAGAAAAAACAAAAATAAAAAATAAAAGGAAACAAAGTTAGTTAACCAACCAACTAAAAGAGAATAAAACAACATAAATAAACAAACTAAATAACAAGCAATAAACAATTAAGTTTAAGCAAGAGTAATAGACAACCTAAATTAAGGAAAAAGAAAAAATAAACTAAATGAAGGAAAATAAAAATGTAATAAGTAAACCATTCTAAACATGCAAAGATAAATTTAAAAACTAAAATAAAATAAATAGCAATATACAAACAAGTTATTAACAATGTTAGAAACAAACAAAATATAAGAAATAAATTATTCGTGCATGTGTAATAGAAGTGTTATGTTTGGGTACAAGGTTGTTCCTAGGTTATAGGTAGAAATGACATAGGTAAAATAACCCAAGAACAATTGGCAAAATTTTCCCCTAGTCTATATAAAACATGGTAAAGGGTATGATGTCAAAAGGTTTCCCCTAAACTATAGGAAATAATGACATAGGCAAGACAAAAAATGTTTCCCCTAGGATGTAGGGGAAAATGACACAAAAAAAATAGGAGGAATAAAATAAATAGGAAGGGGTATCCAAGTTGACTCTAGATGTGATAGGCAAGTGGACATTGCCTACATAGTCCCATGGACGCTAGGTCCAACATGAACTTTAGGCCAAATGTAGTTCTCTTGAGAAATGGGATAGAATAAAAATGATGATAATGAAAAGAAGATGATTATAGAAGAATATAGGAATGATATCTAAAATTGGTGAGTGCATAGATGTAAATAGGGGGAGTGATATTCATAATCATGAAATTTTCAAATAGATAAAACTCATGAAACTATAAGATCATGGTTTAGGTTAAAGCCACACTAAAAGATAAGAAACAAGTATCCACTAATGAACTAAATTGATAGTTCAAAGTGTTTATGACATCTATAGCTTGGAATGAGAATGAGATCACAAAAAGGTAAGAGAATTGGTTGAGGTTTCCAAAAAAATGGTGAGATCATTAGCTAAGGTTTCTCACAAAATGATGAGAACATTAGAAAATCCAAGTGTTCATTAGTGCATCAAGTTGAAATGCATAATGCTCACAAAAGTGACTCACAAAATGATGAGAGTGTGGCTTAGTGTTTTTGTATTATTTTATTTTTTATTTTAAAATAAGTAAAACTTAAATAAATGGAGAATGTGTAGATGAACTTAGATGTGGTTGTACACTCCATGATCCAGATGATGTAAATTACTCCTCTTTGGCTTGGGAGGAATGACCTGTAATAAGAATAAGACTAAAACTGGGATTGATTAGTAAGATTGGAGGGTGGATTGCCTAAAAAGTGATAGATCCAAGAAGTATAAGACTTCACTGGAAGGCTATCAATCCACTAATTTTAACAAATCAAGTCTTGAATAATGATGATAAGAAATGCTTGCATAAAGGAATGAAAATTAATTTAACATAATGTAATAAAAAAATAAGGTTTTAGGTTGGGGCTGATAGGTACTTTTAATTTTCTATTTTGGGAAAATAGAATTACATAAAGACTAATGTCAGTCATTAGGTAATTGATGCCAGTCAAGGGTAACCAATTCTAGTCATGATGACCTATGTTGGTCATTATGTATTTGTCATAGTTATGGCTTTGGGAAAAAATGGACTTTGGGATAGTTGTAAATGGGTTTTGTGGGCTATTTGGAGGTTAGTTGATGGTCATAAAGGTAGAGTGAAAACTAAGGGATACCAAACACAAAGGTTTAATAATCAAAAGTTTGGGAATGGTTAGTGTGGATTTGGTGTAAAAAGGGGTGTTAGAGATGCATAACTCCAACACAAAAGAGAGTGTGGGGAGAGATTGAAAGGTGGTGAAAGCAAAAAACTACAAAAACCAAATACTAAAATTATAAAAAGCATAGATTACTTAGCTATTGTGGAGTTTTTGGCCTGAAGATGACTTAAAGTAGAGTGAGAGATGTTTGGAAGCCTGGGACCAAATGGGCAGAGTAATGATGCTTGGATACTTAGTCTTAAGGTGATGAAGTACTTCTTAATCTCTAGACTGGTTCTCTAGTTCATGTAGACACCAATATCATGTCAACCCCCTTGGTCCCCTTCTAAATTTTAACACTCCTAACCCACACTTGCACACCTTATTAATTTAAAAACTACTTATTTTAAATTAATTACCTCACCTTGGACACCTCACCTAGACACCTCACCCTAAGACTATTTATTAGCCTATGAGTCAGCCTGAGACTAGGTCCTCCAAACCCTAACTATCCATGACCTATTCTGACCCCATCTTAACTCCCTAACCAACTCCCGTGCCTCATAAGCCCTTGTTTTGACCGTTCTCCAATGAAAAAAGTACTTGGTGGGTGGAGAAATTGGCAAAGAGCTAAAAATAGCCCTTTTACCTATTCTCTCTCTACCAACATTGATCAACTCATGGTTGATGCCTGTAGTTCTACATCGACGCCAGCAGGATCACCGATGTCAGTTACATAAGCCAAGCTCTAACATTGAGCTAAGGCTGCCTTTTCACACATTAACATGGACACTCTGAGATTTCAAGCACACTATCATTCCTCTAGCTACCAAAGCTCTGCACAAATCAATCCAGAGACTGGATTGAAATATTATATGAGGAATCACTTCATTAGCTCACAACATTGGTCACATCAACCACAACGGGAATCACTATTCTGACACCTCTGGATATTCACCTTATAAAGCTAAGTACTCTAGTTTTCATTTCAGTGTTTTAGAAAATATTATTAATTAGTTTTCATTGATATTTCTAAATACTGTCAAGAGGCCTGACTTCTTCTGTGGAGGGGTTGAAAGGCCTTCCCCTTGTTCTCACCTCCTTTTCACACCAATCCTCTACCTATACCCTTCCTCAGACCTCATTCACCTTCCCGTAACCTTGCACCAACCACTAAACTTCTAGAATCCTCTCTGTCTATCCCAGAAATACTCTAAAAGCCATCCAAGGCCGACAACCCTGACCAACATCAACAGACCAATCGACGTCATCACCTTTAGCCAGACTGACATCGGCAACCCAATCGATGTTAGCACCATTTAACTGACTAACCTTGGTAGACCCACCAATGTCGGTGACTGTGTTTTGAACCAGCAAACCAAAAAGCCATCCAAATAGCCCATCTAAACCAGACAAAACCTTCAGCCAGCCTTCTATAGCATTTTGAGATACATAGACTACAGGGAATAGGTACACACCATCTACTTTTCTATTTCTTTAGTCATTTATCATTTCTTCCTTTACAATACTTTTATCTTTAAACAGTGGACTATCATCCCTTAAGGAGCTTCACGCTTCTGAGACCGAGTGTGTTGCTTGGCAGTCCACCATATCCTCTTCTAACATCTTTATTGTTTAAGTTTCATTCTTACTACAGGTGTTTCCTCCATATCCAAAGAGGAGCTCCCACAAGGCTTGAATACGGTGCGCACTAAATCCAGGTATTATCAAACCCATAACCTCTTAACCTTAGTTTCTTTCTCATTTGAATGTAATTAGTGAAAATCTAGAGAAACATTCTGTCATGCCTGGTGGGACCCTTGGAGTTTTCGTTAGGTTCATTCTTCTTTTAAAAATCAAATTTTCATGTAGATGCATTAGAAAAATATTCACTTCTTGCATCCCCTCTTCTTTGCCTTTATTTCTTGAAAAATAAAAAATTTAGCTTCTCTTACTTTCTATTTTTTTACATAAAGTTAATTAATTCTTTCTCCTTTTTTTTACCTCTTCTATCTTTTTGTTTCAAAAGGAAATCATTATCAGAGGTTAAAAATAACATCTCTTTTTCTTCTTATTACTTCTTGCATACATCATAGAGTAGTGAAAAACTCATACTCTTTACCTATTCTCCATTTGTTTGCATTTGAATAACATATTTTGATTTGGGTTAAAAACTATTGCATTTCATTCTTGCTTGGATGCACACTTAGCCCACTTAGTAATTAAAGCATTATGAATGAATGGTAGTGCATGAATGTGACACAACCAAACCACAATCACTTCAAATCAAACACATAAACATACTTGAGACAAAGCCCATCTAGGATTTCATCACCTAGCGGATACCTTACCCCACCCAGAAATCCTACTTGGATTTCACCACCAAGAGGAGGACCCACTCTGTTCTCTGGTAGAGTATAAACTATAGGGAGGGTATATTCTGGCTAAGTGGCCTAGTTTAGCTCTAGGTTCATGAAGTGAATGGAGCAAGCCCCAGCACTAGGCCACATATTGACCCTAACATAGATATCTTTGACCACCATAACACAACCTCAAACCAGCCATAGACTTCCTCTTTAGGAACTGTTCTACAAGCCCAACTCCCAACACATTCTCTTAAGGCATAAGCCACCACAACTTTAAAACTCATTCCTAGGAATCTAACGTTTTAGTGGTTGCTTGCCTAATCATCTATTCTGCTAGTTTTATTTGAGTGTTTGAGTTGGTAAGGTCATACCATTTTGAAGTTTAAAACAACTCAGAATATCTTCTTCTTCCAAAAATTATCAATCTTCTATGTTTCTAGAATTACACAAAAATTGACATCAGTTTCTCCACTGACATCAGCAACCAAATCTTCACCGACATCAGTTAGCTAACCGATGTCGACAACATTTTCTAATCGATATCGGTTAAACAACTGACATTGATCACTGTCAATAAATAAATAAATAAATAAAATTTCCAAACAGTAAGCTTAAAACCCAAATTTCTTGTTGTTTAACACAGATTCTAGTTTTCTAAAACTAAAACACATAGTTTTTGGAACATGAACCCCTTTTGCCTTTTATGGTCCTGACATGCAGTCAAGCCAAATTCCATGTTGACCACGTGAGTCAACATCCACTCCCACCTTTGCCCTTCGTGCCAAGTCATCTAATGGAGTATACTTCAGACACCGAGCATACTCCTATCTAACCTACCCTCGATCAACCTCCTATTATTCCCAAAGGGGATCAAGATTTTGAGAGATTTGTTAGGGTGTGGAGCTAAAAGCTTCACCAAGGAGCACACTTATTAAGAGCGACCGACGTCGATCAGAATCAATTGCAGAGACGCTGACGTCGGCAGAGGGTCGGCCGATGGCGGTCATAGACAAGCAGCAGGAACTGACGTCGGTTACCTGCGTGTCCAAAAAGCTATTTTCATGGACAAAAGCGAGTGTTTGCATGATGAGTTTGAGTTGTATTCTCAAGCTCGCATCTCTATTATTGGCAATACTATCTTTAGAGCCCTTGTTCAAGTGGCTTAATTGCTTATTAGGTGTACATGCTCAAGTCTCCTAATTCTATATGTAGAATTAGATCTTCCTAGCTTATTGTAGTAGTTGGAGCTATTGTTAATTATTATTGTAATTCATTGTATGAGAAGAACAGTATAGAATTGAATCAATCCAGGCTTGTTGGAGTTGATTGTTCTTGAGAGAGAGAGCTCTTGAGGAATAGAGATCTATTGAGAGATCTATACATCTAGGAGAGGTGTGGAAGAAACAAGTTTTCTTCGGTTGTATTCCTTTTGTAAAGAGTTTGTTAATACAAGTTTTCAGGGTGGTTTCTTGTATCTCTTATTCTTGCTATTATCATTCTAATTGCATGTCAATCTGATTTAATTCCACGTTTATTGCTTTCACAATTGTAATCTATTGTTGGATTGATCCCCCAACAAGTGGTATCAGAGCCAGGTTGCAGGTTCAGAGCTTGATATCCAATAATTGGTATCAAAGTTTAGGTTCACTAACAGGTGGTTCAGATCTATGTAGTGTGTATTGATTACAGGTTCTCACAGGGGTTTCTGCAGGGATTTCTGTTTGAGTGGGAGAAGCAATGGCAGATGAAAGTAAATTGAGAATAGAAAAGTTCAATGGCAAAAATTACCAACACTGGAGAATGCAGATAGAGGACTATCTGTATCAGAAAGATCTCTACTTACCATTAGGTGGGGTTGCAAAGAAGCCCAAAGACATGGAGGATGAAGAATGGGAAGTTCTTGACAGAAAGGCTCTGGGGTCTATAAGACTGAGTCTAGCATCCACTGTGATATCTAATTTATCACAAGCAAAGTCTACGGTAGAGTTGATGACTATGTTAGCAAATTTGTATGAAAAACCCTTAGCTTCTAATAAGGTATATCTTATGAAGCAGTTATTTAATTTGCATATGAATGAAGGTGGATCTGTTTCTACTCATCTGAATGATTTCAATGGAATCGTGAATCAGTTAAGTTCAGTGAATATAGTGTTTGATGATGAAATAAAAGCTCTTTTAATATTATGTTCTTTGCCTAAAAGTTGGCATGGCTTAGTAATGGCAGTAAGTAATACTACATCTGCATCAAATATTTTGAAAGTAGAGGATGTTGTTAGTGTTATCTTGAATGAGGAAATACGTAGGAAAAGCACAGAAGAGGCATCTAGGAATGCTTTAACTTTTGAGAGCAGGGGAAGGCAGAAAGAGAAGAGCAAGAAAGGCAGATCAAGATCCAAATCTAAGGGGAAAGGTAGATCTAAATCCAGAAATGGCAGAAGGCCACAATGTTGGAATTGTGGAAAGATGGGGCACATAAGCAGAGATTGTTGGTCAAAGCCTAAGGAGGACAATCAGCACGAAGGAAAGGAAGAAGCCAAGATTGCAGGTATTGCACAAGATGCCTTAATTTTCTCTCTGCATAATAATATAGAATCTTGGGTATTAGATTCTGGTGCATCTTTTCATGCTACCCCTAACAGGGAATATTTCAGTGACTATATCCATAGAGATTTTGGAATAGTGTATCTAGGGGATGATGAGCCCTGTAAAATAATTTGCAAAGGTAAAGTGCAGCTGAAGATGCAGAATAACAACACATGGGTGTTGAGAGATGTGATGCATGTTCCTAGCTTGAAGAGAAATTTGATTTCTGCAGGAAAGTTAGGGGATGAGGGTTGTACAGTAACTCTCACAGCAGAATCTTGGAAGGTGACCAAGGGTGCACTTGTTATGGCCAGAGGTAAGAGAGAAGGTACTCTCTATTTGTGTAATTGTGTTACTAACAAATCTCCTTCTGTACTATCTACTTCAAATGTGGATGCTAAATTGTGGCACTCAAGGCTTGGCCACATGAGTGAGAAGGGGATGTCAATTCTTAAGTCCAAAGGTATGTTTTCAGATTTAAAAGGCATAGATCTAGAGTTTTGTGAGCACTGTGTATTTGGAAAATAGAAAAGTGTTAGTTTTCTCAAGACTGGGTCTACTAAGAAGAGGCACAAGTTGGAGCTTGTTCACACAGACGTGTGGGGACCAGCTCAGGTTGCTTCCATTGGAGGATCACAGTACTATGTATCTTTCATAGATGATGCTACAAGGAAGGTATGGATCTATTGTATTAGGAGAAAATCTGATGTATTTGATACTTTTAAAGTTTGGAAAGCTATGGTTGAGAATGAAACAAGTAAAAGATTAAAGTGCATGAGATTAGACAATGGCAGTGAGTTCTGCAGTCATAAGTTTAGAGATTATTGTTACATGCATGGAATCCGTAGGCAAAGGACAGTTCTAAGGACACCTCAGCAGAATGGTATTGCTGAAAGGATGAATAGGACAATAATGGAGCGTGCAAGATGTATGAGATTGCATGCCGGTTTGCCCTTACAGTTTTGGGCACAAGCTGTTGGCACTGTAGTATACCTGATTAACAGAGGACCCTCTACAGCTCTCGATGGTGGTATTCCAGAAGAGGCATGGACAGGTAAAAAGGTTGATCTCTCATATCTCAAAGTCTTTGGTTGTGAAGCCTTTGTGCACATAGATAAAGAAAATAGAAAGAAGCTTGATGCTAAGTCTATGAGATGCATGTTTATTGGCTATGGCTCAGATGATTTTGGTTACAGATTGTGGAATCTAGAAACTAACAAAGTAATCAGGAGCCGTGACGTTGTTTTCAATGAAAGAGTGATGTATTGTGATCAGCTAAGAAAGTTGAATCAATCTGAGCAGAGCAATGGTGAATTAGATGAGGTGAAAGTCCAAAATGAGCTCACGGGAAAAAGAAATAATCACTTGCAGGAAAACACAGAGACCAACGTCGATAGGTTAGGAATTGGCATCGATAGTACAAAAACTAGCATCGGCCATACAGAGACTGACGTTGACCGTACAGGTATCGAGGTCGATCAGGCAGAACCAACATCGGCCAGTAACAGGTCTGGAGGTGACCGAGGTCGATCACTATCAGAGAATTTGGGTGGACAGCGTGTTGTAGACGAGTCTCAGACACCCATCAGGAGGTCAGAAAGGGTGAGTAAGCCTCCAATTAGATATTCTCCTTCTTTATTTTATCTATTGCTAATTGATGGTGGAGAACCAAAGAGTTTTGAAGAAGCAATATAGGTGGAGTCCAAGAGTGAGTGGGAGCGTGGCATGGTTGAGGAGCTAGAGTCCTTAAGAGAGAACCAAACATGGGATTTGGTTGAATTGCTAGCTGGTAAGAGAACACTAAAGAACAGATGGACCTATAGGTTGAAGGAAGGTGAGAATGGATAGATGAGACATAAGGCCAGATTGGTGGTAAAAGGATTTGCAAAAAAGCCAGGTATCGACTTTGGTGAGATTTTTTCTCCTGTTGTTAAAATGACTTCTATAAGGGTTGTATTGTCTTTGGTTGCTTTTGAGGATTTTCATCTTGAGTAGCTAGATGTTAAGACAGTGTTTCTTTATGGAGACTTGGATGAGGAAATATATATGGAATAGCCAGAAGGATTCGAGGTCAAAGGTAAGGAGAAGTTTGTGTGCAGATTGAAGAAAAGCTTGTATGGCCTCAAGCAAGCTCCTAGGCAATGGTATTTAAAATTTGATAGGTTTATGACTGAGCATGGCTACAGTAGGTGTCAATCAGACCATTGTGTGTATTTCAAGAGATTTGATAATGGTAGATATATTATTCTATTATTGTATGTAGATGATATGCTAGTTGCAGGATCACACATGCAGGATATCTCTGAGCTTAAGGAGAAATTAGCTCAAACATTTGCTATGAAGGATTTGGGAGTAGCAAAGAAAATCATTGGCATGAGCATTAAGAGAGACAAGAAAAATCACAGGTTGATATTGTCTCAAGAAGATTATGTGGACAAGGTGTTGAAACGGTTCAATATGCAGGATGCTAAAACGGTAAGCACACCTTTGGCTGGGCATTTTAAGTTGAGTAAAGAACAATGTAGTAATTCATATGATGAAGTAGAGTACATGAGTAAGGTTCCATATTCTTTCGTAGTAGGGAGTTTGATCTATGCAATGGTGTGTACTAGACCGAATATTGCCCAAGTAGTGGGAGTTGTACGTATATGGCCAATCCAGGTAAGGAACATTGGAAAGCAGTTCAGTGGATCCTTAGATATCTAAGAGGAACCAGCAGTAGGCACTTGTGCTATGGAGGTTCAGATACTTCTCTACATGGTTATGTAGATTCAGATATGGTAGGTGATTTGGATGGCAGGAGGAGCACTATAGGTTATGTTTTCACTATAGGTGGAACGGCGGTTAGCTGGATATCTAAGTTGTAGAAGGTTGTTGCCTTGTCAACTACAGAAGCAGAGTATATTGCAGCCACAGAAGCTAGCAAAGAGATGATATGGATGACACAGTTCATGGATGAGCTTGGTAGGGAGCATGAGAGTTGCAGATTGTATAGTGACAGTCAGAGTGCAATCCATTTGGCTAAGAATTCAGCCTTTCATTCAAGAACAAAGCACATACAGCTAAGGTATCATTTCATACGACAGGTATTGGAAGATGGTGAGTTGAAGCTGGAGAAAACCCATACAGATAGGAATCCTGCTGATATGCTAACAAAGATGGTTACAAAGGAGAAGTTGAATCTTCATTCAACTTCTGTTGGTCTTCATGATTGAGTTGAAGATGGAGGAGTTAGAAGATGTTGCTGAACAGGTACTAGTGCAGCTGTTTATCTCCAAGTGGGAGATTGTTAGGGTGTGGAGCTAAAAGCTTCACCCAAGAGCACACTTATTAGGAGTGACTAACGTCGGTCAGAAGCAGTTGCAGATATGCCGATGTCGGTAGAGGGTCGGCCGACGGTGGTCACAGACAAGCAGCAGGAACCGACGTCGGTTACCTACGTGTCCAGAAAGCTATTTCCATGGACAGAAGCGAGTGTTTGCATGATGAGTTTGAGTTGTAGTCTCAAGATCGTGTCTCTATTATTGGCAATACTATTTTTAGAGCCCGTGTTCAAGTGGCTTAACTGCTTGTTGGGTGTACATGCTCAAGTCTCCTAATTCTATATGTAGAATTAGATCTTCCTAGCTTATTGTAGTAGTTGGAGCTATTGTGAATTATTGTTGTAATTCATTGTATGAGAATAACAGTACAAAATTGAATCAATCCAGGCTTGTTGGAGTTGATTGTTCTTGAGAGAGAGAGCTCTTGAGGAATAGAGATCTATTGAGAGATCTATACATCTAGGAGAGGTGTGGAAGAAACAAGTTTTCTTCGGTTGTATTCCTTTTGTAAAGAGTTTGTTAATACAAGTTTTCAGGGTGGTTTCTTGTATCTCTTGTTCTTGCTATTATCATTCTAATTACATGTCAATCTGATTTAATTCCACGTTTATTGCTTTCACAATTGTAATCTATTTTTGGATTGATCCCCCAAAAAGATTCTGTGACCACAACGTCAAGGCTCTCCAACATTATCTCGCTAGAAGCCAAACATGAGATCCTTTAGGTAATCCTATTTATGGGATGCCAACTTCTTTGGTTGAAGCGGCAATGATATCAACAGTATCTGTTACCCAACCTATGGTCACTCAGGCCACTATCTCAACTAGTAACCCAACCATGGCCAATGTTCAAGATTTGGCCTCCCCTTCTATCCTTTCTTGCCCTACCTCCATCAGGGTTTCCATACCCCCTCAAATGTAAACAATTCAACCAAGTTTGACACCTTTCCAGAACTTGATTGTCTCTATACCATCCACTCTTGCACCTATAAACATGAGAGTGGCCACTTATCCTTTAACTAGTGTCACCACCATTTAACCACCCTTGGCGGCATCTAGTCAAGTTATGCCCTATAAATTCATGGCACAACCCCCCTTAGCCTCAACATCGGCCCCTATGACAAACTATCAATATGTTGCACCTACACAAATGCAACCAAGTATGACATATGCCCCTTCTAATGCCCTCCAGATACCCTATAACTTAGGGGGTGCCCCTTATGCCAATCTATTTGTCGATCTAATTAAGATGTTGATGAATAAGATGTCCAACCTTGAGACATCTATTTTAGGTTCAAGGAGTGTTCTTTCATACAAACAAATTTGCAACAAACCTATCCACCCTTTAGTTCCTATTCAACCATACCCTAGCTAGTGGGAACTCTTAAAATTTACTTGCTTTTAGAGTAAAGAGGACCCACAACAACATTTGTGAGTGTTTAGACACGCTTGCTACCTCATAGCACATGATGATGCATTATTGCTTCGCACATTCCCTATGTCACTTTCTGGCACCACCCTTGACTGGTATAGCTCCATTACCAGTCATTCTCTCTTCACCTTCACTCAACTTGCTTAGTTATTCCTTGATCATTTCTCAATCAATATTACCAAGAATGTCTCCATCACAAACCTTTATTCCATTAGACAATTTGAGGATGAGTCAATATCAAACTTCGTCGCCCATTGGAGAGGTTTGATCAACCAACTCTCCTTTTCACTACCTCAACCTGAGCTCATTGAGCTATTTTCAAGAGCATGTACCAAGCACATCTCATCCACTCTATGGGTTTAAACTTTCCGCACATTCGGTGAAGCTTTCACTATGGCCCGAAAGCTTGAACTCTGTGCAATCGAAGAAGATAGGGTCAAATTGCATAAAAAAAATACCAATACAAAACCCAATGACCCTTTCTCTTCCAAACCTTCTTCTTCCCACCCCAAGTCCAAGGGATCATTGCACACTTTGGTCCTTAGGTCATCATCTTCTACCACAACCAACCAATCTGAGCCCTCAACTTCACAAAACATCACTAGACAATTGCAACAATGGTATGAACAGCGATGATACACTCTAATAAGAGAATCATATGCTTCCATATTGGATAAATTAGTGAAGCAGGGAGTCTTCAACCTCCCTCAAATCTGACCACCTATCCAATTTGACCCCACATAAGCCATCCCTGCATGGTATAGGGAAACTGACTTTTGTAACTATCATCATGTCAAGGGTCATGACACAAATAATTGCAAAACCCTAAAAAACATTGTTCAAGACATGTTAGACAAAGGGGACCTTGTTTTGGATAACCCTAATGCTCTAGCCAACAAAAAGATGGATGTCTTTAGGCAACCATTTCCTAACCATCCCCCAAGTTAGAACAATGTTCAGACCATGGTCGATGACCCTCAAGAATGCAACATACACACAGTCAACATAGTCTTTTCTTTCATTCCTATCCAACCTCTCCCATAATCTGAAGAGGTTAGTCAACCCATTTCTCCACCATGGGTAGAAGAGCCTATTTTACCCATACCACCCCCACACAATGAAGAGATCCCTTTTCCTCACCCTCTTCCTTGCGTGGATGAACCCGTTTCACCTGTATCACCCCCACGACATTAAGCACTTCCTCTACCTCATGAGGATCCTGTATTACCTATTCCTCTTTCCCCCACCTTCCCTCTTCTTCTACCATTTGAAGAATTTATAATTCATACCCCATGCCCTCATGAAGAAGGGGCCATCATCCCTCTGCTTTACCCTTTAGAGGAGCCTTCCTCTCCTATTTTTCCTCCATTAATGGAGGATAGTCCTCCATCCACCCTGCTTTCACACCTAGGAGAGTCTACTTTGACCTCTCCCATATTAGAGGATGCTTTGATGGTACCAACGCTAGTGGCCCCACCCTTATCCTTCTTATTACCAATGGAGGACCATACTTTCCATGCTCCTAGACCACACATGGAAGGCATGATCATCCCTACACTCTATCTACTTGAAGAGCCAAATTCTCCAGTCCCTTCTCTACTAAGAGGAACTCACCACCTCACCCACTTCAGCTAAGGAAGATCCAATGATGGTTCTCTCTCACCTTTGGCTTGAGATCATTGCATCCAACACGTTTCCACTCTTGCAATCACCCAAATCCTCTGAAGGACTAACTGTAAGACCTCACGTGATATCATCTAAACCCTTCTCTCAATTGTCAAAAAACTTAAGATTCCTCCATTATAAAAACCTAGAGTATGAGGCATTATGGGAGTGACTTAGGGCTCCTTATCCTACACATCCCACTTTGCCTTATACTACCAACCCTTCTGCGATGATTTACCCCAAAGTATCTGAAGAGGATTGGGCTTCCACTTCTAAATCATCAGAAGCTCAGCCTTCCATGTTTGAATCCAAACCCTCACAGGTGTCCACCATGCTGAAATAGTTTAGATCTCTTAGTGTTTTCCCTATATCAAACCTAACTCACCCACAAGTGAAGTTAGATTTGAACTTTGCCTCACACAGTAGTGGTCCTCGCACCATACTAAAAGAGGATACTAAACCGCATCATTCTACTCCTCCCCCACCTTCACCATTTCCCTCTATCTTGGGTCCACATCCTTCCACTTTAATAGGAGTGTTCCCTATTCCAACACCTCACAAAGACAAACTACCTCCATTACTCCCTCTAGTCATCAAAAAAATATTTCCTCCAATAAATTCAACACCTCTCATCAAGAAAGTGCCATCTACGCATGTGGCCACACCACTAACCAAAAAGGTGGTACGAAAAACTCCCCCTACAACTCCTAAATAGAATTTGTCAACCCCTACTACAACAACAAGTGCAGACCATTAGTGGGTTCCTGTGCTTCACTGTTACATTGATTGTTATAGTCTTCTAGCATCTTTCTCCCACCCATTAAGCCATACCAACCTCTCAGATCAAAACCATCTTGGTTTGATGACACTTAAATTTGCTTATATCATCACACACCTGGGCATGATACTGAGAGTTACTAGGATCTTAAGGTTGTCATTCACCAACACCTAGAAAAGGACACCCTTCTCATTGAGGATTATCTTGACCACCTTTTTGACAAACTACCGACACCATCCCATGCCTCCCAAACCTCCTCACTTGAATCAGGATCCCGATGCGAGATTATGATCCCTCTACCACCTTCTCCCCCTTTATTTGAAATCAACACTATTAATGTGGCCACCAGGTCCCAAACCCTAAAGAATAAAGGAAAAGAGCAAGTTTCTACCCCTTGGACATATCCATTCACCAAGCTCTCTCCACCACCAAAGCCCAAGATTTCTATCTTGGACACATCTCAACCAACATCTTCAGGGGCAATTCATGACTCCATGGTGAAACAACTTCACCAAACCCTTGTGAATATGTCTTTGTATGACCTAATACAAAGCTTTGTGCAACATTGCCAAGCCTTGATCAAAGCTTTACAGGCAGTGGAGGTCCAACCTGAAGACCCCTAACCACTAGCTTCTTTAGTCAAATCATTACCCACCATTGCCTCCATCACCTTCAATGCTTCTAAGATTCCTACCTACAACTTGGAAGATCAGGATCTCGCCCTCTTTATCACGGCTTACAATGAAACTGAGGTTGTCTTGCATCTTGAAGTACAAATACCTTCTCTTTGCATTTCCTTACATGACATACTCTCTAATAATGACTTTCATCAAGATCGATTAACACAACTCAAGTTACTCGATGAACATCGTCTTGCCACTCTTAATCATCTTCATATCTACCAAGATCACATCAAGCGTGCCTACAACAAAAATCTAAAGGAGCAAGATTTCAAAATTAGAGATCTCATCCTTAAAGAAAACCAACACATGACCAATATGGAAAGAAGCAAATGAGGCAAGTTTTCTCCTAATTGGCTCAGACCTTATATAATAATACATAAGTATGGATCAGGCACTTATCATCTATCTTCTCTCAAAGGCTAGCCAGAACCTAAGCCCCCTAATGCCTTGCATCTGTGACCATTTTACTGTTAACTAATTAATCATTCACTTGATGTTTAACTTGAGCTCATCCCTTGAACAACCCCCATCATCCTCATTCCTATTCCCTTCAACCCTTTTTCCCTACAAAAATTAGTTAACCCTTTTTTAAGCATTAATGCTTTGTCCTAATAAAATGGAAACCCCTAAACCTCTATAGTCTAGTCCATGACTAAAAGTTTAGTTAACAAAAAAAACATACAACTGGGATGCCTAACAAAATATTCAAAGGTCATAAACTATAAATGTAGACTGCTCCCTCAAAGGATAGCTGCATTATTACTATAATTAATAGATTTCTCCCTTGAAGGACAGCTATTCAAAGAAACCAAAACATACAAAGCAAAATATAGACCACTCCCTTGAAAGATGGCTATGCCCAAATTTTGCCCCAAACACAGCACCCTCTCAGAAGCTTCCCGCATCGATCAGCTTCACATGACCATAAAACAAAAACAATATCCCCAAGTAGACTTCTCGCATTGATCAGTCTACCAAAAAAAATTGACTAACAAACTATTAAGTCATGGACTTGCCTATAGTCATTCTCAGGGTCACCTATAAAAGGGGCAAAGTTATCCCTACTAAAAAGGGTTACGCTATCCTCACATATCACATAATCACACCTATTACCCCAAAATACCCAAGGGATTTTGAGCTCACTTAACATCAAGTGATTAGGGTACTTCTCTAACAAAAACTAATAGTCAATGATGTAATGCATGAATGGGGCTTTAATTTGCAAAAACCCTATCTATGCTATCATTATGGTCCTTGTCAATGAAATAGAAATGCACCTTTCACTTCTTACACACCTTCATCACATGCCAATTTATCTTTTTAGACACAGTGTCTTAAAATTATATGCTCATAAAATCCTTCTGACTACTTACCGACATCAGTGGCCTAACTGACGTTGATGACCTAAAAACATAGGTCTTCTCTAAAACTACCCAAAATCATGACCAAACAACCAGCCCTGACACTATAGAAGTCACCTTAGGCTTCTCATGGGGCACATTGGAGATCACATACATCTCCCTAACCATAACAAACAACACTTGAGATCACTTATATCTCAGCCTAACTCGACCAATGACCTTGGAGATCATGACTATCTCCTCAGAGCATGACCACTTTTGAGACAACTTTGCCTTGGTTGTTTTGATTGCATATGCTACCTCATGAATAGTTAGCAAATTGTACGTGCCCCTCACACCTATTGTCATATCATGACCAAGTTGATCCCCAATATCTGTGACATTTTCATGTTTTTTAGGAGCACTTCCTAGCTTGGATACTTAGAACATGATGCCCATTGGAGCTAAAGCTTTGATCATTTTAACCCAATCAGCTACCACTAATAAGCTAGGGACCAGTTACTTTGATTTTAGTCCTCCTAGACCATTGGAGCTATATCTTTGATCATTTTAACCCAATTAGCTACCACTAATAAGCTAGGGACCAGTTACTTCAATTTTAGTCCTCCTCGACCTTTCCTGCGATAATTTGACTTGCCTATCAAATGAAGTGGTATATGCGCAATCTCAACTATTATAGCATTCACACTCCAACCTCACCCTACCCATCCACTACCTATTAAATCAGCACCCAATTTTAGATTACCTTCTCTGGATTCCCACTTTGAGGGGGAATACCTCATCCCATACCTGGGGCAACCTACATCTATTTTAATCTTACAGTTCGTCAAAACAAACCACAAGACAAAAAGGGGAAAATGTAGACACCAATATTGTGTCAACCCCCCTTGGTCCCCTTCTAAATGTTAACACTCCTAACCCACACTTACATACCTTATTAATTTAAAAACTACTTATTTTAAATTAATTACCTCACCTTGGACACCTCACCTAGACACCTCACCCTAAGACTATTTCTTAGCCTATGATTCAGCCTGAGACTAGGTCCTCCAAACCCTAACTACCCATGACCTATTCTCACCCCATCTTAACTCCCTAATTAACTCACGTGCCTCATAAGCACTTGTTTTGACCATTCTTCAATGGAAAACGCACTTGGTGGGTGGAAAAATTGGCAAAGAGCTAAATATAGCCCTTTTACCTATTCTCTCTCCACTGACATCGGTCAACCCATGGCTAACGCTGACAGTTCTACACCAATGCCAGTGTGATTGCCAACATCGGTTACATAAGCCAAGCTCTAACATTGAGCTAAGGCTTCCTTTTTGCATATTAACATAGACACTCTAAGATTTCAAGCACCAGAACTTGACTATCATTCTCCTGGCTACCAAAGCTCTACACAAATCATTCTAGAGACTGGATTAAAAGATTGTATAAGGAATCACTTTATTGGCTCAGAACACCAGTCACATCAACCACAATAGGAATCACTATTCTGATACCTCTAGTTCTTCACCCTATAAAGCTAAGTACTCTGGTTTTCATTTTAGTGTTTTAGAATATATTGTTAATTAGTTTTCATTGATATTTCTAAATACTATCGAGAGGCCTGACTTCTTTTGTGGAGGGGCTGAAAGGCCTTCCCATTGTTTTCACCTCCTTTTCACACCAATCCTCTACCTATACCCTTCCTCAGACCTCATTCACCTTCTCGTAACCCTGCACCAACCTCTAAACTTCCAAAAACCTCTCTATCTATCCCAGAAATACTCTAAAAGCCATCCAAGGCTGACAACCCTGACCAACATCAACAGACCAACTGATGTCAGCACCTTCAGCTAGATTGACATCAACAACCCAATCGATGTCAGCACCATTTACTCGATCGACCTCGGCAGACCCACCGATGTCAGTGACTGTGTTTTGAACCAGCAAACTAGAAAGCCATCTAAATAGCCCATCTAGACTAGACAAAACCTTTAGCCAGCCTTCTGTAGCATTTTGAGATACACAAACTACAGGGAATAAGTACACACCATCTACTTTTCTATTTCTTTAGTCATTTATCATTTCTTCCTTTACAATACTTTTATCTTTAAATAGTGGACTGTCATCCCTTAAGGAGCTTCACGCTTATGGGACCGAGTGCGTAGCTTGGTAGTCCACCATATCCTCTTCTAACATCTTTCTTGTTTAATTTTCATTCTTACTGCAGGTGTTTCCTCCACAGCCAAAGAGGAGCTCTCATAAGGCTTAGATACGGTGCACACTAAATCTAGGTAACATCAAACCCATAACCTCTTAACCTTAGTTTCTTTCTCATTTAAATGTAGTTAGTGAAAATTTAAAGCTCTGATTCACACAAGAGTTTGTTTCTTACTCAAATGATTCAACTTCTTGAGAAAGGGTCATAGAGCATCCTTAATTAACCAATGTTGGTCCTAGTCAATCAACATCGATTGAGGGATGATTGATGTCAGTCAAGATGAAAATGGTCCAACTTGTAAAAAATAGTGTTTTACACTCAATTTTGGTAGTTAAGACCATTATAAATGGTCTGAGATCATTTAAGGAAGCATGTTCATATGGGTATAAATAGTCTAGGAGGTTAGGAATTAAATACTAGGGGGGAAATGGTCTTAAGGCAAGGTGTCACTAAGTTAGCCATGGCCTTGGTTAGGGTGAGGTGTAAATAGGATTTCATTAACCTAAGTAATTAATTAATTTAGCTAAATATGTGTGAGGGGTAAATGGGTCTTTTTAAGGTGGTTAAGAAATGTTCTAAGCCAAGGGGGTGAAGGGGGTCAAAAAGGTGTGCTATGACATCTAGAACCATTAGTACAATTTTCTAATGTCTATATTTTCCCCCTTTTATTGCATAGTTTACATCAATAAGCTAAAAAATAAAAAATAATGATTTAGTTTAAGGTGGGATGCCCCAAGTGTGGGAAGAGATGTTCCCCTTTAAATTGGGAAGTAAAGAGACAAAAATGAATTTGGGTTTGGGTTTGATAATTAGGTAAGTTGGTGATAATGTTGGTTAGGTGGTGAGGTTTGGAAGAGAAAAAGGGCACAAAAAATCCAATGAAGTGTGATGTCATAAATTGCACCTAGATGGGGTTACCATGGTGCAATGAATTAGTAAATAAGGTTACAATTATAATAATAAGTGATAGGTGAACCAGGCCAAATTATAAGGCATAGCTAATATAGGTTACATATATAAACTCAAGTCTCCTAGGTGAGGTATTTGTGTTCTCAAAAAACCAAAAGTAAGGTATGATTATAAGAAGACTAAATGGGTTACAAGTGTCACGACCATAAGTGGGCATGTTTTGATGGACCTAAAGGGTTGCACAAAAATGTAGTATATGTGTGTAAGGTTGTTATCATGGAAAGGTAGTCTATGTAGTCTAAGTGACCAAAATAAGGTTGGAACAAAAAATGTGAATGGTTATCAAGAATGACCAAGTTGAGGTAAATTCATTGAGATTTGTGAAGGAGAATAAGGTGATCTCCAATTATTGGTTGAGGAGCTAGATGTAAAGTGTGTGGTGTTTTTATGTGGGAAAGTAATCTCTATTATGTTAAAGGGAGATAAGATTTGTGTAGGGTGTGGGTAGGGATTAGGTTAATAAAACCTAATATACTCAACTAATACTAGTCCTCATAAAGTGGGAATGATCAATGTCAATCATCCTAACCAAATGTGATTGAGAATTGTCATCGGCCAAACCTTAGAAAAGGGGTCTAGTGACCAAAAAGTCAAATTGATTATGTTATGTATTTTCTTTTTATCTAGTACTTTAGTGACTTATGCCCAAGAAGTTTTCTTGGACAACCATATTGAATACAACTATCTACTGAGAAGGGGGGTGAATCAGTAAATCAGTTAAAAATATTTATTTAAACCTTTTAGAGAAGATACACATGCATATGCATATTAAAGAACAAATTTCGAGATTACACACACACAAAAAAACACATTAAACTAGATTTATACATGGAAAACCCAAAGAGAAAAACCACGGTGAGAATATTTGTTAGAATCTACTATTCTAATCCAGCCTCATAGTTAAACACCTCACTGGCAACTATCATTGGTTACATTCAAGAGCACCCACCCTAAGGAAGCACCCACTCCCTAACTAAGCACCAAATTAGTCTATCTGATGGTACCCACTGATCAAAATTATGAAGCTACAACTTCAAAATAAAAAAAATCACACTCTATTTCTTTATTACAAGTCTTATTTGTAATTTCTCGATTTTTTCACATTCTCTATGTGTTCTTTCTTTCGTTCTGCCTCACTCTCTTTTTGTCTAGATATATCTATATGTCCCTCTAACTTTTTCTCTATTTCTGTGTGTGTCTTCAATCAACACACTTTGAGTCACTCTAGTAGCTTATTTACAATTGCAATGGTAGACTCTTAACAATGTTCTAGATGTCATATATATATATATATATATATATATATATATATATATATATATATATAATGAGTCTAGGGTTTCATGTCTTGAAAATGCATTTACACTCTGACTACACCTTACTGGTTCTAGTTTTGGATCTCATTTAATGTGGCTTGGCATTTACACCTCTCGTGTCTTGATTCATACTTCACATCATAATGTTCTGATCTCTTTACTATATTTGGCAACTACTATATTTAATTCATAAATGTGTAGCCTTCTTAATTATAGATTGATTGGTTGAATCAATTAAATCTTGAGCTCTATGTAGATATGTTGATTTCAGCATAAGTTTCATCTATTCCTCCACTTGATTGTTAAAACATATTAAATGCAAGCCTTTGATTTATTTATTCATGCCATTTTTAAGTTCTTTTGCTAACCATCGAGATCCTTTTGCATCTCGTTGTTTTTTATATAATTGGATCACTTTCACTCCTTTCAATTTACTTGAACATGCTCGATCCATAATCTCCCACTGAGCTGATAATCATTGATCACTTTATTCCACTGTGTCCTCATGCTCTATTGGATCTTTCTCGTCTAGATTTCTACATGCAATTTGATCTTTGAAGATGCATGATCTTTATATTGGCTTGGTCGTTAAACTTTAGCACATTGACCTCATCTCATTTTATTTGGCATTCATGTATTACATTTGCTCCTTTGATCTCTTTAGACTTGCTCAACTTTTAACTCGCCTTGATCCTTCAGCACTTTTAAAAATGCCTTATGAGACTCCATACTTATCCTTTAGAAATGTTGCAAATGACCTATATTTCTTACAAAATATCCTTTGAAAACTTTGTAAGATTCCATTCCATCTAAAATTATCCTTCAATAACTTTTTAAGTGTCCTCTCCATCCAAAATTATCCTTTGGGAATTCTGTAGGGGTCCACCTGCCTTAGACAAATTCTCTGAAAGAATTCATCAATGCATTTTTTTTGAAAGTGTCCTTCAGCACTTCTATAAGTGACATATACGAAACTTTTATTTGGATCACATGCCCTTTTGAGATTTACCAAATTACCTTTTAGAATTTGTGTTTGGGTCACATGCCCTTAGAAACTTTGGCAAAGTACCCTTCAGGATTTTTGTTTGGATCACATACCCTTCAGAAATTTTATAAAGTACCCTTCAAAAACTTTGAAAAATCACTTACCCTTTGGAATTTTTGAAAATATCCCTTTAGAAACTTTGAATGGTTCACTTACCCTTCAAAATTTTGAAAAGATCCCTTCAAAACTTTTGTAAAGTACCCTTCAAAAACTCTGAATGGTTCACTTACCCTTCGGTATTTTTACAAAGATCCCTTCAAAACTTTTGTTTAGGACAATGTTTTTGACAAAGACTTATCCATTTTTATGAAAGAATTCATTAAACCACTTTCATCTAAAGAATTCCAAATTGCACTCATTTCCTTTATAAACTTTGTTGTAGACATTTTATCTAACAAAGTCTAAACCATTTTCTCAAAAGAATTTACCAAACCACTTTTTTTGAAAAAATTCCCCAGACAAATGCAAAGGTGAAAAATTGATGAAGTATGGAAACTTAGTAGGATTTTAGCTAAGGAACAACCTTATGAAATTATAACATTTGCTCTACTCATCCTTATGACCTAGAACTTAGACCACAAAGAGATATATACAAATGTTGTTAACATCCACCTATGTACTTGACCATATTTGTCAAGATAACCATATGAGCAAAGACATTCATATGATTGTTCTTGTATTTTCATAGTCATTCAAAATACACACAGAACTCCATGGGGCTCTGCAACAAGTCTATTTAACTCAACACCTTTATCATTAATGCATAATAGCACTTGCTACCTTTGACTTCAATGACTATATCCAATAATCTCCCCCGTTGTCATTGATGACAACACATCATCAGAATGACTTTACTTCTTTATCTTCATTTTGTTTTCTCCCCCTTTGACATTAATGACAAAGAGTGTCTAGCATAATATGTTAACAATCCTTTTTTTTGACATCTTAGTTGTTCTAATCCTTGGACCTAACATACTGGAACACTTTGTGAGGAAATCCCCCTTAGACAATGGCAAATTTGCCTAAACTCTATGTATACGCATTCAAATCTAGCTCCCTAGGCTCCAATATTCTATAAATGATTATTTATATAGCATTGGTCTAAAAGACCAATCAATAATCTACATATCTATATATAGATAGACATAATGATCAAGAGCCAACATACCTTTGTCACCCTCTTTTGTCATCAAATAGTAAAGGGACTACAACTTTCTCACCAAACTACAATTTCTCATAATCCAAGATTTAATACTATTCCTACAATACTGCCCCTAGATTCATGCCCTATCACTAAAATCTAGTGATGTGGTATGGGAGCCATTACTCCCAACTTCTCTCTTAGATACTAAAATTGTTCCTTGGGAAGAGGCTTGGTGAATCTATCTACAATTTGATCCTTTGTTGGCACATACTCAATTTTGACCTCTTGATCTGTAACCTTTTCTTTCAAAAAATGATATTTGATGGATATATGATTTTTTTTTAATGCATTACTAGGTTCTTAGATATTTTTATGGCACTTGAGTTATCACAAAAGATAGAAATAGGTTCTTGTTAGTCTACCTTAATGTCTTTGAGAGTCTACTTCATCCATAAGACTTGGGTGCAACGTATTGTTGCTGCCACATACTCTGATTCTACTATAGATATTGTAACTGACTCTTGTTTTTTACTCAGCCATGAGACAAGTCTATTACCAAGGAAGAATGCACCACCACTAGTACTTCTTCTATCAGTTGTGCTTCCTACCTAATCAACATCTATATATGTTTTCAAATTGAAAAAATCACTTTAAGGATACCATAAGCCATAGTCTACTATGCTTTTGATATATCTAAAGATTCTCTTTACTACACTTACATGTGTTTCTTTTAGAACAACCTAGAATCTAGTAACCATGCATACAGCCTGCATGATGTCTGGTCTTGATGCAATGAGATATAGTAAACCACAAATCATAAACCTATACATTATATGATTCACTTTAGGAGATTCATCAACTTTGCTCAATTTACATCTAGTTATCATGGGAGTGATAACTGGTATGTTGTCTTCCATATCGAATTTATTAATCATCTCCTTTGCATACTTGGTTTGGGATATGAATATCCCTTCTTTGGATTGTACAACCTATAGACCAATGAAAAATGAAATTTCTCCTAGCATGGACATTTTAAACTCCTTTTGTATTTGATTTGCAAACTCCTTACACAGATAGTTGTTGCTGCCACAAAAAATGATGTCATCAACATAGACAATTATGATCAACATATGTCCATTGTCATAATTAACATACAAGTTATTGTCTGCACATCTTTTGATAAATCCTTATTATTGAAAATATTGATCCAAACTTGAATACCATGCTCTAGGTGCCTATTTTAGACCATATAGTTCTTTCTTTAGTTTCCACACATAGTCTTCCTCATCTATCAGCTGAAAACCTTCAAATTTTTCAATATAGACTTCTTCTTCCAAGGTTCCATTTAGGAAATCTGACTTAACATCCATCTGATAGACTTTGAACTTCTTAAAGATTGAGAATGCAAAAAAAATTCTGATGGCTTCCAATCTTGCCACTGGGGAAAATGTCTCTTCAAAGTCTATTCCTTCTACTTGAGCATATCCTTTGCAAATAATTCTAGCTTTATTTCTCACAATAGCTCCATCTTCATTCAATTTATTTTTAAAGACCCATTTTGTGCCTATGACATTATTATCTATGGGTCTTGCAAATAATTCCCAATTTTTGTTCCTTTCTATTTGACTCAGTTCCTCTTCCATGGCTTTTAACCAGTTTTCATCCTTGTTGGCTTCACTAAAGGTTTTAGGCTCAATTTTTGAAATAGAGCAAAACTTACTTGCTCCTTTTTCATTGCTACTCTTCTCCTAATATGAACTCCCTCATTTTTTTTCTAATTATCTGCTCCTTGGGATGTTCCTTTTGAACAAACCTTGCCGGTGCCTTTTCACCTTTTCCTTCCTCCTCTTCACTATCTTCTTCTTCTTCTTTTTTTAATTCTAATTCTTCAATTTTGATCTCCTCATCAGGTTCAACATGTTTAAATCCTTATTTGAACTTGACATTGATGCTCTCAACTATTTTATGTAGCCTCTTATTGTAACATACATAGGCTTTGCTATGAATGGAATACCCAAGAAAGATTCCCTCATCACATCTTAACTCAAAACCTCCTAGTTTGTCCTCCTTTCTTATAATGTAGCATTTCATTCCAAACACTCTGAAGTATTTAATAGATTTAGGTTTTCCATACCATAGTTCATATGGAGTTTTAAAACTTTTTACCCTCAGTTGAACCTATTTAAGATTTATACTATTGTTTGGATTGCTTCTCTCCAATATCCATTATATAGTTTGGCCTCTTTCAACATTGTTCTAGCCATCTCCTTAACAGTCCTATACCTTCTCTCAACAACTCAATTTTGTTATGGAGTTCTTTTAGAAAAGTAGTTCCTTTTAATCCCATACTTCTCACAATATTCTATGAACTCATTGGAGGTGAATTCTCCACCTTTATTAGATCTCAAACATTTAATCTTTGTTCCCATTTCATTTTCAACCATGGCTCTAAAGATGTTAAATATTTCAAAGGCTTGAGATTTTTCCTTCAAAAAGGTCACCCATGTCATTCTTGAGTAATCATCCACAAACAACATGAAGTAATGAATTCCTTTAGATCCCCTTGTCTTGGTAGGACTACAAATATCAGTATGAACTAATTATAGAGGCTTTGTAGTTGCATATTCTTTTGTTTGAAGCTTAACCCTTATTTGTTTATCTAATTGGAATTCTCTGCATGTAGTATCTACATGTTTGGTTATCTTGGGAATATGTCTTACACACTTATCCATACTCATTTTGACTAAATTATCAAAATTGACATGACCCATTCTCCTATGCCACAACTAGCTTTCATCAACCTTTCATATGAGACAACTATTACTATTTACCTAAATGAGATTGTAGATATTATTCTTGATCCTTCTCCCTTCTATGACTATTTTTCTAGATATCTTAACTTAAAGTCTTTGGCATCAAATATAACCTTATATCTATTATCACACATTTGGTTGACACTTAGTAGATTATGATTCAATCCTTTAACATAAAGGACATCATGTGTAGGAAAATTACCATCTATGTGCAAGGTTCCTTTGCCTTTGATTTTAATTATTTTATTGTCTCCCAAACTGATAGTTCCTTCCTTGCACTTTCTCAACTTGGTGAACTTGCTCTTGTCAACAGTCATATGCTTTAAGAACCCACTATCTATCACCCATAAATTTTTCTATTTGGTATGAAGTGATACTTGAGAAATCAAGGATTGATTTTTCACTCTCCACATTTCCTTAGGTCTCTTATATGTCCTTTTCTTTTATTTATTAATGACTTGTGGACCTTTTTTCTCATTAAGAGACTTGCCTTTCTTTACATTATTTATTTTTAACATTGTAAAGTTAGTCCTACAATGCCTGGCTATGTGACCAAAATTATTGCAATTGTAGCATATTATACTTCAATATAACATAGGAGTAAATGACTTTCTACTTACAAAATTAATTCTCCTCATAGGTACAACTCTACATTCAATATCCCTATGACCAAACTAATTACAATGATAACAATAACCATAAAGGGATGAATAATACCTAGTCATAACAATTTTTGGTGTAGTATATTGAACTTTCATATGCCTTTATTTCTTCAAGTCTACCACTTTAGTATATCCTTCTGAATATTTGATTTCAAGCTTCTTTTCTGAACTTATTCTCCTTACTTTATCTTTTTTTGGATCATTTTAGTGTCCTTGCTAACCTTTTCTTTCTTTGCTTCTACTTCTCCTATCTAGAAATTATCATATAGGTTTCTTGACATTGAGGAACCTATTCTTTTTTCATATCCAAGACCTAATTTTTCATTTGAGGGCTTTTGAGCACTGATTAGTTCATTAAGAATGTATGATCCTTTTTTCAACTTTGAACTTTTATCTAATTGGCCTTGTTACAAATAAATATAGAAATTAATGCAAAAAAATTACATAGAATCGTAATAATAGATATGAATAAAGAATAGAAATAAAAATGCATAATAATAAGACCAAATTTAAAATTTTTCACCCAATGTGGGCTGCATCCACCAAGAAACACTTGCTCAAATTTTATTACAATCCACGAGAGTACAAACCACTCTCAGATCAGTCTTCTCATAATTACAAATGCACAGATATTGTTTAGAGCTATGCTCAACAAACCCTCTTGAATTCACACCTAAATTCACACACTTTATTATTCCTTCTCAAAACCCTAGTTCTCATGATGTATTACCTATGAAATATCCATCAATACATAATGTATCAATAAAGTGGTATTACAAAATAATGGATACCAAAACTATGGGTGGAATCAACCAAAAATGGTTTCCCATTAAACCTCCACTTTTTGGGGGCTTCCACACCTGAACCCCTACTTAGGGCCTAGTTTGACCCTAAACCCTAGTGAGAAAAACATATAGAGTGTATAGTACATTTAAAATGTATAGTATTAAAAATTACATTCTAATTTAGAAATAGGCTCCACAACACAGCAATATCCCACTTGGAGACTGATTTCCTCTAAGCAAGCATCTCAACCTTCACTATCAACTATGAAGGCCAATCAAAACTAAACATAGCTTTAGTTTCTCCCTTGTGACCACCTTGGTCATCATGTCTATAGGATTATGACTGGTATGAATCTTCTCCAGATTTAACTTCTCTTTTTCCAAAGCTATGCTAATGAAATGGTACCTTAATTTTATATGTTTCATCCTAGAGTGGAAAGCAAAGTTCTTTGATAGATGTATATTACTCTGAATATCACTATATAGCTTTCCTTCTTCCTTCTTATGCCCTAATTCTTCAAGAAAATACTGTAATGAAATCATTTCTTTACTTACCTATGTGGCAGTAACATATTCAACCTCTATGGTTAACAAAGCCATAAGTTTTTGTAGTCATGAAATCCATCTCATCATTGTGTCACCTATAGTAAATACATATCCTATTATACTCCTTCTGCTATCTAAATCTCCATCCATGTCCAAATACACATAACCATGCAAAGTGGTGCCTAATCTAACATAACTTAAAACTATCCCCATGGTCCCTCTTAAATAATGAAAGATCCACTTCACTACCTTCTAGTGTTCTCTACCTGGATCACTCATGTATCTGCTTACTGCTCTCATTACATGGGTAATATCTAGCCTAGTGCATACCATGGCATACATCAAGTTGTCAGTAGCTAATGAGTATAGTACATGTGACATCTTGATTCTCTCCTCCTCTATCCTAGGACATTGCTCCTTTGATAAATTGAAATGACCTACTAAAGAGTTCTAACCAATTTAGCATCCTGCATACTAAACCTCTCCAAGACCTTTTTGATGTACTCTTCCTAGGATAAATTTAGATTTCATTCCTTCCTATCTTGAGTTATTTTCATACCAAGGATTTGTTTTGTTGCTCCCAAATCCTTCATAGCAAAGAAATTACAAAGTTGTTCTTTGAGTACCTTTATTTCCTACATGCTCTTACCTGCAACTAACATATCATCCACATACAGACAAAGGATAATGTAATCACCATCATCAAATTTCTTTATATATATGCAATGGTCTAAATGACACCTGGAGTATCCCTATTCCATCATAAAATTGTCAAATTTCATGTACCATTGTCATGGAGCTTGTTTTAGGCCATACAATCTCTTCTTCAATTTGCACACCATGGTCTTCTTCCCTATGACCTCATATCCCTATGGTTGTTCCATATACAAGTCCTCCATCAAATCACCATGAAGGAATGAAGTCTTCACATCTAGCTTCTCTAAGTGTAAATCTTATGTTGCCACTATCCCAAGAATAGTCTAAATAGAAGTCATATTTACCACTAGAAAAAAAATCTCATCAAAATCAATTCCCTTCTTCTGTGCAAATCCCTTTACAACCAATTGGGCCTTGTACCTTTTCTTGCTCCATCATCTTCTTTAACTCTATACACCCACTTGTTCTACAATACTCTCTTACATTTAGGTGGGGTTACCAAACCCCGATTCTTATTTTCCATGAGAGACTGATGCTCCTCATCCATAGCTTGCTCCCACTGCTTCCTGACATCTACATATATTACTTCTTTAAATCACTCTAGTTCTACATTATCAGTGAGTAATAAATAATTAAGTGATGTAGAAAAATGTTTAGGTTCCCTTCTTACCCTAGAATACCTTCTCACCATGGGAGTTTGGGGTTCCTTTGGAGTAGGTACCTGAATTAGTTGCTTGGATATTTTATCATTTATAATGTCCTCCAATACTATGTACTCTTTTCTAGAATCTTCATTCTGATCCTACAACTATTGTTTATACATGAATTTTTTATTAAATACAACATCCTTAGACCTAAATATTTTCTTGTCCTTAAGACTCCAAATCTAAAACCAAAGTTATCCTCACCATAACCAATAAAGGTGCACTTTTTAGACTTAGCCTTTAACATGGTTATGTTATCCTTATCACTATGAAAGAAGGATTCACAAAAAAATATTATAAGAAATGAATAATCAACCTTATTATTAGACCAAGCTTCCTCAGGTATGCCTCCATCCAAAGTAGATGAAGGACCTCTATATATCAAATATATAGTTGTGTTTACTACTTTTGGCCAAAATTGAAGAGGCAATCTTGCATACAACCTCATGCATTTAGAATGTTCCTTGATAATATTATTCATCCTTTCTAACACTCCATTCTACTATATATTTCTTAGAACCATCTTCTATCTATTAATTCCATTCCTTGAATAGCAATCAAAAAATGCATTGCTATAATATTCTCCACCATTATCTACCCTGAGACATTTTAACTTAAGACATGTTTCATTATCAACCAAGGCTTTCCATCTTCTAAACATTTAAAACACATTATATTTTTTCCTAATGCCATACACCCAAATTTTCCTAGTTGCATCATCAATAAAAGTGACATAATAAGATGACCCACTAATAGAAGATACCTGAGCTGGCCCCCATACATCTAAATGAACCAGCTCCAACTTATTCTCCTTCCTCATAGGTCTAACCTTAAGAAATTTTACCCTTTTATATTTTACATACAAACAATCTTCACAAAAATCTAAATCAGATCCTTTCAATCTAGGTAACCGATCCTTCAAAATTTGCATACCCATTTGGCTCATGTGACTGAGCCTATTGTGCCATAAAGTTGCATCTACATTTGTAGTAACTAAATTATAATAATCATCACTACTTGATAAATACATGGTACCTACCTTCTTACCTCTTACTACCATAAGAGCACCCTTGGTCACCTTTCAAGAATCTATTGTGAATGTCACCATACAACCTTCACTACCTAGTTATCCTACAGATACCAAATTTTGTCTCAACTTAGGCACATGCCTAACATCCTTTAGTAGCCAAGTGTTCCCATTCTAAATCTTGATCTGAACACTTCCTTTTCCTACTATGCTACAAGGCTCATCATCACCAAGGTAAACATGTCCAAAATCCCCTTGAACATAATGAATAAAATAATGCCTATATGGTGTAGCATCAAAAGAAGCCCCTAATTCTAAAACCTAAGACTCAAAAATATTATCAATGGAGAGAATTAATGCATCCTAAAAAACATTACCTATTGCCACATTCACCTCCTTGGTGTCTTCCTAAATTTTTTTCTTGTTCTAAAGAGACCAAAAATCCTTCTTCACATGCCTAGTCTTTCCACAGTGCCAATATACCATCTTGGCCCTTGATTTTGACCTCCCAAGACCATTTGACTTTCCATGCTTTCTTTTTCCTCTAAAATTTTGTCTCACTCTACTCTCCATCACTAAAGCATCACCTGAAGTTTAAGTCTCCCTAGAGCTTTTCCATCACATTTCCTTGCTAAGGATTACTCCTATGACATCCTCAAACTTCAACTTGGCATTATAAGAGACCGAGTTGCTCACAGCCATTACTAGGCTATTCCAAATCTCTGGTAAGGAACACAAAATAATCAAGCCCTAAATTCATCATTAAAATCTATTTTTATAAAATTCATCATACTCACAACTATATTGAATTCATTTAGATGATCAGCAACTAAACCATTATTAGACATCTTTATATTAAATAACTTTTTCATTAAAAATATTTTATTAGAAGTAGAGGGTTTCTCATATAGGTTCCCTAATGAATTCATGAGACCTTCTATGGTATTCTCCTATGATATATTAAATGTGACCAAAGATGCAAGGCATAACCTAATGGCCCCAAGTGCTTTTCTATCAAGCAGATCCCAAGCCTCATCTGTCATACTCATTGGTTGCTTTACTTTTCCTCCCAGTAGAGCATGGAGGTCCTTTTGATAGAGGTATTCCTCCATCTACATCTTCTATAGACCAAATTTATATCCATTGAATTTTTTAACCTTTGATCTATGATCATTAGCCATAGCTCCCACTTGAACTAATAACCCTTCCTATAATTCAATACTTCAGCAAATACAACCTAAAGCTTTGATACCAATTGTTAGGAATACATATAGAAATTGATGTAGAACAATTTCTTAGAATCAAAATAATAGAGATAAATAGAGATGCATAAAGAAAAAAAATAAACATGCATAATAAAAAAACTAGATTTAATGTGGTTCACCCAATGTGGGCTACATCCACCAAGAAACACTTGCTCATATTTTATTACAAGCCATGAGAGTACAAACCACTCTCAAATCAATCTTTTCACAATTAAAAATGCATAGATATTATTTGGAGCTGTGCTCAACAAACCCTCCTGAATTCACACCCTTTATTATTCTTTCTCAAAACCCTAGTTCTCATGATGTATTACCTATGAAATATCCATCAATACATATTACATCAACAAAGTGGTATTACAAAATAACGGGTACCAAAACCATGGGCAGAATCAACCTAAAATGGTTTCCCATTAAACCCTCACTTTTTGGGGGCTACAGACCCTAAATCCTTGCTTGAGGCTTGACCCAACCCTAAACCATCATGAGAAAAACATATAGAGTGTACATTATATTTAAAATTTTCAATATTTGAAAATACATTGTAATTTAGAAATAGGCTTCATAACACAATAGGCCTTTTGCCTTCTCAATTTATTTCCTCAAGGTTACTATTTATGCCTCAAGCTTCATGCAATCTTTAGATTTGGACTGGCAATCCATCTTGACTACTTCTCCTATTATTTTAGCCTCCTCACATTAAGTTTTTAAAACCACTATCATTTTTTTAGATTTTTCAAGTTCCTTTTGCCCAAGCTTCTTCTATTTTGAGTTCTATTTTCTTAGTTTCTTAAATCTCTTCTAGAGCACAAACAAGTTCACCTTCTAAATCAATTTCACCTTCCTCTTCTTCATCCCAATCTTCACATTCATGTTTTTATTGAGTTATGTAAGTAGATTATTATGCCATGAATAGGAATTCATGTCCCTTAGTTATAAAATCACAGTCGTGATCATCATCAGAGCTATCACTATCACTATCTTTTACTAAGTCATTATCTTCTTTTGTGTATAACCCTTTCCTACTCTTGAAAAAGTTATTCATTTTTACATAGTGGGGTTTCACCTTTTTGCTACTCTCTACTTTCTTAGAATTTTTGTTTGGTAGCAAAGTTTCCTACCTTACCATAGTTAAAGCATTTTAATGGTAGCTTGCCTTTGTATTTTCTTGATGTTCTCTTTAGCTTTCTAACAAAGTAAGCTTCTTCTCCATCAGTCTCCTTAGATTTAGACATAGATGTTTATTCTTTTACCTACTTTTCTAATTTGAATGGAGTTTCTCTTTTAAAAGTGTCAGTCTCTTCCATTCTCATCTCATAGGTTGTGAATGTTACATCCAACTCATCAGTAGTGAGTTTGTCCAAATCTCTTGATTTCTCTATTTTAGAGATTTTTGAATCATATATTGATGGTAACAATCTTAATTTTTCTTGACTATGGTTGACTCTTCCATTTTTCACCAAGACCTCTGATTGCATTCACTATTTCATCTACCCTGAGGAGGTAGTTAGCAATATTTTCCTCTTCATTCATCTTGAGACTCTCAAAATACCCTTTATATGTTTGTAGCTTGGCTTGTTTCACCTTGTCATCTCCTTCATAGATGCTCTTTATCTTGTTCCAAATGTCTTTTTCACTCTGATAGTGCATAACTTTGATGAACTCTGAATTTGATAGTCCACAAAGAATAGCATTCTTTGCCTTGGCATTGTTCTCATATGTCTTCTTGATAGCCTAATCAGTAGGAGTTATAGTAGGATTTGTGTATCCATTTATCATATACATCCATACATTGAACACTAAAAAGGAAAAATAGGCTTCCATCCTTATGCTCTAAAAAGCATAGTTAGACCCATCAAATAGAGGATCCTTGTTTGATGAAGATCCTTCTTGACTAGATATTATGTTTACTAACTAAGATCTACCTGAGCCGATTAAGCTTCTCCTATGGTAACTTGGCTCTAATACTAATTTTTGAACATAACTATCTACTGAGGGGATGAATCAGTAGATCAACTAAAATAAGTTCTTTAAACCCTTTAGAGAAGATACAGATGCATATGCATATTGAAGAATAGATGTAGAGATTACACACACACACAAAAAAAAACACATTACACTAAATTTATATGTGGAAATATCAAAGGGAAAAACCATGGTGAGAATAGCTGCTAGAATCTATTATTCTAATCTAGCCTCATAGTTAAATGCCTCACTAGCAAACCTCACTCGTTACATTCAATATCACCCACTCTAAGGAAGCCCCCACTCCCTAACTGAGCACCAACTTAGTCTATTTGATGGCACCCATTGATTAAAATTATGAAGCTATAACTTTAGAATAAAAATAATCACACTCTATTTCTTTGTTACAAGTCTTATCTTTAACTGCTCAATCTCTACACATTCTTTGTGTGTTCTTTCTTCCTTTTTGCATCTCTCTTTATGTCTAGATATATCTCTATGTCCCTCTAACTTTTTCTCTATATATATATTCATCTCCAATCGTAAATTTGAGTCACTCTAGTAGCTCCTTTTGCAATTGCAATGATAAACTCTTAATAATGTTCTAGATGTTATATCTATATAGATAATGAGTTTAGGGTTTCATGTCTTCAAAATGTGTTTACACTCTGACTACACCTTACTAGTTCTATTTCTAGATCTCATTTAATTTGGCTTGGCATTTACACCTCTCACATTTCAATACATGCTTCATGCCATAATGTTCTAATCTCTTTACTATATTTGGCAACTACTGGATTCAAGTCATAAATGCATAGCCTTCTTAATTATAGATTGATCAGTTGGATCAATTCAATCTTGAGCTCCATGTAGATATGTCAAGTTCATCATAATTTTTATCTATTCCTCTACTTGACCATTAGAACATATTAAATGTAATCTTTTGATTTCTTTCTTCACACCATTTCTAAGTTATTTTGCTAACCATTGAGCTCCTTTTTGCATCTCACTATTTCCTATATAATTGGATCACTTTCACTCCTTTCTATTTACTCGAACATGTTACATCCATAATATCCCACTGAGTTGATAATCATTGATCACCTTGTTCCATTATGTCATCACGCTCCGTTGGATCTTTCTCATCTAGATTTATGTGTGCAGTTTGATCTTTGAAGATGCATGATCTTTATATTGTCTTGGTCATTAAACTTTGACATGTTGACCTCATCTCATTTTCTTTGGCATTCATGTATTGATTTTTCTCTTTTGATCTCTAAAGACTTGGTTAACCTTTAACTCACCTTGATCCTTTGAAACTTTTGAAAATACCCTACGAAACTCCACACTTGTCCTTCAATAATGTTGCAAGCGACCTATATTTCTTCCAAAGTATCCTTCAAAAACTTTATAAGAGTCCATTCCATTTAAAATTATACTTCAGGAACTTTGTAAGTGTCCACTCCATTTAAAATTATCCTTCAAGAATTTTTTAAGTGTCCACCTGCCTTAGACAAATTCTCGAAAAGAATTCATCAATGCCCTTTTTCTGAAAGTGTCCTTCGATACTTCTATAAGTGACCTATTCAAAACTTTTTTTTGGATCACATGCCCTTCAGAGCTTTAGCAAAGTACCTTTCAGAATTTTTTTGGGTCACATGCCCTTAAAAACTTTAGCAAAGTACCCTTTAATATTTTTGTTTGGTTCACATGCCCTTCAAAACTTTTATAACCTACCCTTTAAAAACTTTGAATAGTTCACTTACCCTTCAGCATTTTGAAAATATCCCTTAAAAACTTTTGTAAAGTACCCTTCAAAAACTTTGAATGGTTCACTTACCCTTCAGTATTTTTGAAAAGATACCTTTAAAAATTTTGAATGGTTCACTTACCCTTCGGCATTTTAAAAATATCCCTTCATAACTTTTGTAAAGTACCCTTCATAAACTTTGAACGGTTCACTTACCCTTCAAAATTTTTACAAAGATCCCTTCAAAACTTTTATTTGGGATAATTTTTCCAACAAAGACTTAGCCATTTTTCCAAAATAATTCACCAAACCACTTTCTTATAAATAATTCCAAATTGTACTCATTTCCTTTAAAAACTTTATTTCGAACATTTTGTCTGACAAAGTCTAAACCATTATCCCAAAAGAATTCACCAAACCACTTTCTCCAAAGGAATTCCCTAGACAAATGCAAATGTGCAAAATCAACTAAGTATGGAAACTTAGTAGGATTTTAGTTGAGGAACAACCTTATGTATTTGTAACATTTACTCTAATCATCCTTGTGACTTAGAACTTAAACCACAAAGACATATATGCAAATGTTATTAACATCCACTTATGTACTTAGCCATATCTATCAAGATAACCATGTGAGTAAAGACATTCATATGACTATTCTTGTATTTCCATAGTCATTCAAAGTATACACACAACTCCATGGGGCTCTAAAATAAGTATGTTTAACTCAACACCTTTTTCATTAATTCATAATATCACTTTCTACCTTTGACATCAATGATAATCCTTCATACATCAATGACTATGTCCAATAAATGCTTGAGTGAAATAGACAATCTATCAAATTATAAGTGGGGTAAGGAGAATATATATTTTATGGTATTGTGAGAGGTTCCTAATAGGTCAATGAGTGGGGTAGTTAGTAAATTCCAATTTGGATGAGATACTCATTATATAGCCAACTAGAGGACAAACACCAGTTAGAGGGCAAGCTATGGCCATGAGGTAGGTACCACCATGGAGATGGATGTGAGACAAGGTAGGTGGTTTTGTTGTTTTTCTTTTGTTTGAAATTATGTTATCATTTTAATGTTTTGGGATATATCTAGTACATAAGTAAGGGGGAGTGTAGGTAAAGGTGTCTAGGTAGGTTAAAAGTGCTTGGAAAAAGCATGTAGTTGGTTTTGGGGGGGAAATAAGGGTTTTAGGGTTCTACCCTAAATTTACAATGACTAATGCTATTCAAGGGTCAATTGATGTTGGCTTATAGGGAGCCAATGTTATTCAACATAGAATCAGTTTTGTTTGACTTGTGACCGACATTGGTCCTAGGGTTAATGTTAGGGGTAAAAATATGTAAGTTTAAAATGTGTTTGAATGTTTTGGAATAATTGTGTGAGGATTTGTGAAGGTGTATGAATGTGCTTTGGGTTGTTAAGTTACAGAGTTGGTTAGGGTAAGCTATAAAGGGTACAAGGCTTAGGATGGGTAGAGTTTGAAAGTGGAAATGGTAGGTTGGAATAATTATTTAAAGTTTTTTATAAGTAAAATGAGACTAAAGGTAGTCAAATAGGGTTGGTTGGTGTGGGTAAGTGTGGGAAATAACAAATGTAGGTAAGTGTATAGGTGTAGCAACTATGGTAGATTAGTTTGAATTTTTTTTGGTTGATTGAGGTGTAAATTAAACTAAGTTAAAAATATAACCTTACAAATGAGGTCTCTATTGACAATGCAGGATTGAGTTCCACCACTACTTGAGGAGATGCATAGAGATATGACTAGAGATGAGTGGGCTCATATAATAGGTTTAGGCCTAGGTGGTATGTGACACTATCCATGTGTGCCTCATGATATAGGTATATTAGTGGCCCTTATCAAGAGATTGAATCTAACCACTAACATGTTTTGGTTGATGACAAGAGAGGTGATGATTAATTTGGAGGATGTGCACAGGATCTTGAGGTTACCTATATAGGTTCAAGTGATGGAGCTAATTTATTATAATGAGATGGACTCACAGATGGACTTTCTATATGGTGAGGATGTAGTAGAGACTCAATACATAGTAGCGGCTTCTACTTCAAGGATTTATATAAATTGTAAATAAAGAGGAAGATATTGATGATGATAGTAGTCACTTGTTATGCATTGCCAGATTCTAGTGATGGGAGGTATCCCTAGGCTTTAACTAGTATATTGGTTGAGATACACGAGGATAGGATATTATATGCATAGAAACCATCACTTTTGACATATGTTTATCAAGATTTGTAGGGCTACTGAGTGCATAGGGTATGGGATGAGTGTGTGTTTTTAATCCATTATTGGGCTTATGAGCATATCACCATTTTTTGGCTAGTTAGACTACCATGGGTGACATGGCACTAGGCATGATTCAAATTTGGGTTCATGAGGTGGAGGTTAGATATAGATCTTCCATGGGTAGATGGGGTAATATGAGATATATCATAGTTTAGATAGTAACTAGATACTTTGGTAGATGGTGAGGTCATTTAGAGACTATACATGGGTTTCCCATCATGTGTTTGATGATGGAGTCTGATCTTATTTTAATGTAGATCTAATAGTAGAAGCTATGTTTATGCATTTTTTTCCTATATGTAACCCTCCTTTGATATGAGAGCATTATAATTATGGTATCACATTGTATGTGAGTGAAGAGGTATTGCAGTGGTTGTATTTCAAGTTTTTCCCTTTATTTATTGGACTAAATAATAAGAATGACTGGATATTTTTATGTGGACATAGCCCATATTAGGTGAACCACATCAAATATATGTCTCTATTGTGTTATTTTATTTTCATTTTATTTATATATTTAATTCATTAATATTTCTCTATGTTATGTATTCCTAACAACTGGTATCAGAACCAAAAGTTTATTTGGTAGATAAACTCATAGGAAAAGAGGGTTCCTAGTTTGAGTGGGAGAAATGGTGAAATAAGGCAAGTTTAAATTTGAAAAGTTTAGTGGTCAAAACTACCAGCTATGAAAGATGCAAATGGAGGACTATCTATATCATAAGGATCTTTTCCTACCATGAGGGGAATAGAAATGATGTTGGCAACTATGAAAGATGAAAATTGGGAGGTTTTTGATAGAAAGGCACTAAGAACAATATGGTCATGCTTGGAAACTTTGGTGGCCTTCAATACTTCAAAATAAAAGACAAAAATGTATGTGATGAAGGCATTAGATAGAGTATATGAAAAACCCTCAGCCTCCAACAAGGTATTTCTTATGAAGCATTTATTTAATCTAAAAATGTCAAAAGGTGGGTTTATTGTTGATCATTTAAATGAATTTAACATGGTCATAAATCATTTAATCTCTATAGGAGTAAATTTTTATGTTGAGGTTAAGGCTCTTTTGATTTTGTGTTCATTGCTAGAAAGTCAAAATGGCTTGGTCATGGTTGTGAGTAATTCTATCTTTGGTTCAAACACTTTAAAGTTTGATGATGTTATGGGTGTTATTCCTAGCAAGGAAATGTGATGGAAAAGCACAGGTGAGACATCAGGTAATGCTTTGACTATGGAGAATAGGGGAAGACAAAATGATAGAGGAAAGGGCCCAGGGAATCATGCTAAGTCTAAGAAGGGCATATCCAAATCTAGAGGAATGTTGGTGTCTTGGATTTGTCGAAAGAAAGGACACCTGAAGAAATATTGTTGGTTTCATAAATGAAAACAAGGAGATGGACAACAAGATAACAATGAGGAAGAAAATATAGTAGGTGATGTGTTACAAGATGCTTTAATCCTTTATTTAGATATTATTAATGATTCTTGGTTGTTAGATTTAGGGGCTTCATTTCATGCTACACCCTATAAGAAATATTTTTAAGACTATGTTTAAGGTTATTTTGGACAGGTTTATTTGGGTGATGGTGAACCCTATAAAATTATAGGAAAAGGGTAAGATACAAATAAAATTATAGAATGGAAACAAATGGTTACTAAAAGGGGTAAGGCATGTTCCTGAGTTGAGAACAGATCTAATTTTTATAGGGCAATTGGGAAGTGAGGGATACACAATTACATTTGGATAAAATACATGGAAGGTCACTAAAGGATCAATGGTAATATAAAAAGGAGAGAAGGTAGGTACATTATATTTATCTAATGGTAATGTTGACTCTTCTATTTCTTTACCTTCTATAGAAGTGAATATAAAAGTATGGCACCATATATTTGAGCACATATGTGAGAAAGGGATGCAATTTTTCCACTCAAAGAATTTGTTTCCAGATTTGCAAAAGGTAGGTTTCGAATTCTATGAGCATTGTGTGTACAAAAAATAGAAGAGTAAAATTTCTCAGAGTTGGGAAGATAAAGAAAGATGAAATGTTAGAGCTTGTGCATACAGATGTATGGAGACCGGCTCAGGTATCATCCCTTGATGGCTCTTATTATTTTGTTACTTTTATTTATTATGCAACTAGAAAAACTAGGGTTTATTGCATATGAAAAAAAATTGATGTTTTTTATACTTTTAAGAAATGGAAAGCTTTGGTTGAGAATGAGACAGTAAATAAGTTGAAGTGTGTTAGATTAGACAATGGAAGTGAATACTATAAAAAAGAATTTGATAATTATTGTTCATCACATGGGATTCATAGAGAGAAGATGGTTCCAAGAACATCAAAAAAAATGATTTTTCATAAAGGATGATTAGAATCATGGAGTGTACAAGGAGCATGAGATTACATGTAGGGTTGCCCTTAAAATTTTGGGTAGATGTTGTGGACACTATTATTTACTTATTAAATAGAGGGCCTTCAAGTCCATTTGATGGTTGAATTCTAGAAGAAGTATGGATACATAAAAATTTAGATTATTCCTTCTTAGAGACTTTCACTTGTGAAGCATTTATCCATATTGATAAAGAAAATAGAACCAAGATTGAAGCAAAATCTAAGAAATATAATTTTATTGGATATGGAATTAATGATATTAGTTACCATTTATGGGATTTTGAAAATCATAAAATCATTAGGAGTAGATATGTGATCTTTAATGAAAATGTCATGTACAAATATCAGTTGTAGGAAAAGAAATGAGAAGAGATGAGCACAAAATATGCAGTACTTGATGAAATCACAGGAAATGAAATTCTAAAAGTGCCAAAAAATAGAATGTGCAACAAATACCTCAAACTCCTAAAAGTGTAGTTATAAGATCTACCAGAGTAAGTAGACTCCCTGAACAATACTCTCCTTCACTTTATTATTTATTATTGACTGGTGGTGGTGAGCCAAAAATATATGAAGAAGCAATGTAGGTAAAAACTAGAAATAAGTAGGAGCAAGGCATGAAAGAGGAGATGGACTCCTTGGTACATAACCAAACTTGGGATTTGGTTCAGTTTTCTATAGGTAAAAGAGCATTATAGAATAAAATGGTTTATAAGTTGAAGGAAGAAGATGGAGGAAAAAAGAGGTACAAGGCCAGACTTGTTGTAAAGAGTTTTGCATAAAAGAAAGGTATTGATTTTGATGAAATATTTTCTCTAGTTGTAAAAATGACTTCCATAAGAATTGTTTTAAGTTTGGTAGCAGTAGAAGATTTACACCTTGAACAGTTAGATGTGAAGACTATTTCCTTTATGGTGATTTGGAGGAGGAAATAAATATGGATTGGTCACATGGATATGAAGTAAAATGTAAGGAAAAAATGGTGTATAGGTTGAATAAGAGTTTGTATGGTCTAAATTAAGCTCTAAGGCAGTGGTATTTAAAATTTGACATGTTTATGATAGAACAAGGTTATAGTAGATGTCATTTTGACCACTGTGTCTATTTTAAGAGATTAGATAATGGTAGTTATATTATATTGTTATTATATGTAGATGACATGCTTGTTGTAGGTTATAACATGTAGGATATAAATGATCTCAAATGAAAATTAGCAAATTCTGTTGTTATGAAGGATTTGGATGCTACAAAGCAAATCCTTGGTATGAGAATAACAAGAGATAGGAAAAATATAAAATTGACATTATCTCAATAAGAGTACATCAAGAAGGTGTTAGTCAGGTTTAATATGCAAGATGTAAAACATGTAAGTACACCTTTGGGAGGGAACTTCAAATTATGCAAATAATAGTGTCTTAAAATGTAGGAAGAAATTAATTACATGTCTAAAGTTCCATATGCTTTATTAGTTAGAAGTTTAATGTATGCTATGGTGTTCACAATATCAAATATTACTCATGCAATGAGAGTTGTCAACAGGCTTTTGAATACTTTAGGAAAGGAGCACTAGGATGTAGTCAAGTGGATTCTCAGGTACTTGAGAGAGACCACTGATAGACATTTATTCTATGAAGGTTCAAATGTTACCTTATAAGGAAATGTTGATGTAGACATAGTTAGATATTTATATAGAAGGAGGAGCACCACAGGTTATGCATTCACTATTGGTGACACAGTGGTTAGTTGGATTTTAAAATTGTAGAATATAGTTGCTTTGTCAACTATAGAGGTACAGTATGTTACAGCTAAAGAAGCTAGCAAGGAGATGATATGGATGCAAAAATTGATAGAAGAGTTGAGGCATAATCAAGAAGATTATAAGTTATATAGTGATAGATAGAGTATGATTAATTTAGCAAAGAACTTAGCATTCCACTCAAGAACCAAACATATACAACTCAAGTATCACTTCATTCATTGAGTTTTGGAGGATGGTCAACTAAAGTTGGAAAAGATCCATATAAGTTAGAATCATATAGATATGCTAACAAAAGTAGTCACAAATGAGAATTTGGAGAGTTTTTTAGCTTCATAGGTCTTCAGTGATAACAAAGAAGATGAGAAACAAGCCAGGACCAAAGTTTGAAAAAAAGTCCAAGGAAGATTTCTAGCGATGGAGTTATAGCAATCAATCTCCAACTGGGAGATTGTTAGATGGTATAGCTTGATCTTATTTTAATGCCCAATTTTTGTTAGGGGGTATGAGGGGGAAATTCCTCCCACTAGGGTCACCAACCCTCCTTAGTGAGGGGTTGGGGGTAGCACCCTCGAAGTAAAATTTTGTTAAAAATGCACTATAAAATATTGTAATGTCATAGTAAATCTGGACCATTCACTATTAGGTTGTATATTTAAGGGTAGAATTTATGTTTGTGAATTTTTTCCCTATATATAACCCTCCTTTGATATTAGGGAATTATAATTAGGGTGTCACATTATACGTGAGTAAAGAGGATATTGCAGTGGTTGTATTACAAGTTTTTCCCTTCATATGTTAGACTGAATAATAAGGACTGACTATTTCTGTGTGGATGTAGCCCATATTTGGTGAACCACATTAAAGATATATCTCTATTGTGTTGTATTTTCTACATTTTATTTTTATCTTTAATTCATTAATATTGTTTTATGTTATGTATTCCTAACAACTGGTATCATAGCCAAAAGTTTATTTGACAGATAAACTTGTAGGAAAAAAGGGTTCTTGGTTTGAGTGGGAGCAATGGTGGAAGAAGGAAAGTTTAAGATTGAAAAGTTCAACAATTAAAACTATTAGCTATAGAAGATGCAAATGGAGGATTATCTATATCATAAGGATCTTTTCCTACCATTGGGTGAAATAGCAAAGAAGTTAGTAACTATGAAGGATGGAAGGAGGTTTTATTTTGATTTTAAGGTCGAAGGAAGAGTTGAGGCATAAGCAAGAAGATTGAAGGTTATACAGTGATAGCCAGAGTGTGATTCATTTAGTAAAGAACTCAACATTCCAATCAAGAACCAAACATATAAAACTTAGGTATCACTTCATTCATTCATTTTGAAGGATGGTCAATTGAAGTTGGAAAATATATATACAAGTCAAAACCCTGAAGATATGCTAATAAAATTAGTCATAAAGGAGAAGCTAGAGATTTGTTTAGTTCAATAGGTCTTTATGGATAAAAAATAAGATGAGAAACAAGCCAGGGTCAAAGTTCAAAGAATTATCCAAGGAAGAGTTATAGCGGTGGAGTTGCAGCAATCAATCTCCAAGTGGGGGATTATTAGATGGTGGATCATGATCTTATTTTAATGCCCAATTCTTGCTAGGGGGATGTAGGGCAGGAAACACCCCCCTCCTCACTAGGTTCATTATCCCCCTAGTAGGAGTTTAGGGGCAGTACCCCTAAAGCAAAATTGTATTATAAATGTATTACAAAATATTGTAATTTCATAGTAAATCTAGACTGTTCACTATTTGGTTGCAGATCTAATGGTATAAATTATGTTTGTGCATTTTTTCCCTATATGTTATTCTCATTTGATATGAGGGAATTGTAATTATGGTGGAACATTATATGTGAGTGAAGAGCATATTGTAGTGGTTATATTGTAGGTTTTTCCCTTCATTTGTTGGACTAAATAATAAGAAAGATTGTATATTTTTGTGTGGATCTAGCCCATATTGGGTGAACCATGTTAAGTTTGTGTCTCTATTATGTTATGTTTTTTTAATTTTATTTCTCTCTTTAATTCATTAATATTTCTCTATGTTCTATATTCTTAATAACTGGTATCAGAGTCGAAGGTTTATTTTGTAGATAAACTCATAGGAAAAGAGGGTTCTTAATTCAAGTGGAAGTAATGGTAGAAAAAGGCAAGTTTAAGGTCAAAAACTTTAGAGGCCAAAACTACTAGCTATGGAAGATGTAAATGGAGGACTATCTATATCAGAAGGATATTTTCCTATCATTGGGTTGAATAGCAAAGAAACTAGCAACTATGAAGGATGAAGATTGGGAAGTTCTTAATAGAAAGGCACTAGGAACAATATAGTTGTGCTTGGCAGCATCAATGGTTTTCAATATTTTAAAATAAAAAATAACATCAGTTGTGATAAATTATTAGATAGAGAATACAAAAAAACCCTTAGCCTCCAACAAGGTATTTTTTATGAAGCCTTTATTTAATCTGAAAATGTCAGAAAGTGGGTATGTTGATCATTTAAATGAATTTAACATAGTCACAAATTAGTTAAGCTCTATAAGAGTAAATTTTAATGATGAGGTTAGGGCTCTTTTTATTCTATGATCATTTCTAGAAAGATGTAATGGCTTAGTCATGACTGTGAGTAATTCTATCTCTAGTTCAAACACTTTAAATTTGATGATGTTATGGGTGTTATTCTTAGCGAGGAAATGCAACCAAAAAGCATAGGTTAAACATCAAGTAATGCTTTGACTATGGAGAATAGGGGAAGATTAAAGGATAGAGGAAAGGTCCTAGGGAATCATAGTAAGTCTAATAATTACATATCCAAATCTAGGGGAACATTGGTGTACTATATTTGTGGGAAGAAAGGACACCTAAAGAAAGATTGTTGGTTTCAAAAAGGAAAACAAGGAGATGGACAACAAGATAACAATTAAGAATCCAATGTAGTACGTGATGTGTTACAATATGATTTAATCCTTTATTTAGATATGATTAATGATTATTAGGTGTTATATTTAGGGGCTTCATTTCATACTATACTCCATAAGAAATATTTTCAAGACTATGTTCAAGGTGTTTTTGGACAAGTTTATTTGGGTGATGGTGAACCCTATAAAATTATAGGAAAGGGTAATATACAAATAAAATTATAGAATTAAAATAAATGGTTGTTGAAAGAGGTAAGGCATGTTCCTGAGTTGAGAAGAAATCTAATTTCAACAGGGCAGTTGGGAAGTGAGGGTTGCATAGTTACATTTACAAAAAAATTGTGGAAGGTCACTAAAGGATCACTATTAATAGAAAAAAGAGAGAAATTAGGTGCATTATATTTATCTAATGGTAATTTTGAATGTTTTATTACTTTATATTCTATAGAAGTGGATACAAAATTATGACACTATAGACTTGGCACATGAGTGAGAAGGGGATGCAAGTTATCCACTCAAAAAATTTGTTGCTAGATTTTAAGAAGGTGGATTTGGAATTCTGAGTATTGTGTGTACAAAAAATAAAAGAGAGTCTAATTTCTCAAAGTTGGGAAGATAAAGAAGGATGACAAGTTAGAGCTTGTGCATACAATGTATGGGGACTGACTCAGGTATCATCCCTTGGTGGCTCTTATCATTAGGTTAATTTTACTGATGATACAATTAGAAAATCTTGGGTTTACTACATACTAAAAAAAATTGATATTTTTGATACTTTTAATAAATTAAAAGCTTTGGTTGAGAATGAGATAGGAAATAATTTGAAGTGCGTCAGATCAGATAATGCAAGTAAATACTATAGCAAGGAATTTGATAATTAATGTTCAACACATGGGATTCATAGAGAAAAGATGGTTCCAAGAGCACCATAACAAAATAGTGTGTCAAAAAGGATGAATAGGACAATAATGGAGCATGCAAGGAGCATGAGATTACATGCAGGGTTGCCCTTATAGTTTTGGGTAGATGTTGTGGATACTACTATTTACTTGATAGTTTTGGGTAGTTTTGGGTAGATGTTTGATGGTGACATTTCAGAAGAAGCATGGATAGGTAAAAGGGTAGATTATTCCTTCTTAAAGACTTTTGGTTGTGAAGCATTTGTCCATATTGATAAAGAAAATAGAACCAAGCTTGAATCAAAATCTAAAAAAAATAATTTTATTGGATATGGAGTTAATGATTTTGGTTACCATTTATGGGATTTTAAAAATCACAAAATCATTAGGAGTAGAGACGTAATCTTTAATGAAAAGGTCATGTATAGAGATCAGTTGCAGGAAAAGAAATAAGAAAAGCCTAATACAAAATATGTAGTACTTGATGAAATCATAGGAAATGAAATTCTAAAAGTACTAGAAAATTAGAATATACAACAGATACATTAACAAGTACCTCAAACTCGTAGAAGTGTTATTAGAAGATCTACCAGAGTAAGTACACTCCCTGTATGATACTCTCTTTCACATTATTATTTATTATTGAATGATGGTGGTGAGCTAGAAATCTATGAAGAAGCAATGTAGGTAGAAACTAGAAAGAAGTGGGAGTAAGGCATGAAAGAAGAGATGGACTAATAGGTACATAACCGAACTTAGGATTAGGTTTAGTTTTTTTTAGGTAAAATAGCATTGCAAAATAAATGGGTTTATAGTCTAAAGAAAGAAGATGGAGGTAAAAAGGGGTATAAGGCTAGACTTGTTTTAAATGGATTTGTACCAAAAAAAATATTGATTTTGATGAAATATTTTCTCCAGTTGTAAAAATGACTTCCATATGAACTATTTTGAGTTTAATAGTAGTAGAATATTTGCACCTTGAATAGTTAGATGTGAAGATTGCTTTCCTTCATGGTGATTTAGAGGAGGAAATATATATGGAGCAACCATAGGGATACAAAGTAAAAGGTAAGGAGAAAATGGTGTGCAGATTGAAGAAGAGTTTGTATGGTTTAAACCAAGCTCCAAGGTAGTGGTATTTGAAATTTGACATGTTTATGATAGAATAAGGTTATATTAGATGTCATTCTGACCATTATGTCTATTTTAAGATATTAGATAATGATAGCTATATTATATTGTTATTGTATGTAGATGACATACTTGTCTTAAGGTCTAACATGTAGGATATAAATAATCTCAAAAGAAAATTATCAAAAAAATTTACAATGAAGGATTTGGGTGTTGCAAAGCAAAGCCTTGGTATGAAAATAACAAGAGATAGGATAAATAGAAAATTAACATTATCTTAATAAGAGTACAGTCAGGTTCAATATGTAATATGCAAAACCTATAAGTACACCTTTGGGAGGGCACCTCAAATTAAGCAAAGAATAGTGTCATAAAATGTAGGAAGAAATCAATTACATGTCTAAAATTCTATATACTTTAGCATTTGGAAGTTTAATGTATGTTATGGTGTGCATGAGACTAGATATTGCTCATGCAGTGGGATTTGTCAAAACTTTTATGAATATCTAAGAAAGGAGCACTAGGATGCAGTCAAGTGGATTCTCAAGTACTTGAGAGGGACCACTCATAGACAGTTATGTTATGAAGGTTTAGATGTTACCTTACAAGGATATGTTGATGCAGACATGGGTAGAGATTTAGATGGTAGGAAGAGAACCATAGGTTCTGTATTCACTATTGGTGACACAGATATTAGTTGGATTTCAAAATTGAATAATCTAGCTTCTTTGACAACTATAGAGGCAAAGTATGTTGTAGCTATAGAAGTTATCAAGGAGATGATATAGATGCAATAGTTTATGGAAGAGCTAAGGCATAAGAAAGAATATTACAAGGTGTATAGTGATATCCAAAGTATGATTTATTTAGTAAATAACTAAGCATTCCACTCAAGAACCAAACATATACAACTCAGGTCTCACTTCATTCATTCAGTTTTGGAGGATGGTTAATTGAAGTTGGAAAAGATCCATACAAGTCAAAATCTTATAGATATGCTAACAAAAACAATCACAAAAGAGAAATTGGAGAGTATTTCAGATTTAATAGGTCTTTAGGGATAACAAAGAAGATGAGAAACAAGCTAGGGTCAAAGTTTAAAGAAAATTCTAATAAAGAGTTGTAGCAGTGGAGTTGCAGTAATCAATATCCAAGTGGGAGATTGTTAAATGGTGGAGCCTAATCTTATTTTAATGCCTAGTTTTTTATAGGGGTGATGTGTGGGGGAAATTCCCCCCACCACTATGTTCACCACACCCTCTGGAAGGGGTTTGAAGGCATTCCCCCAATAAAAAAATTCATTAAAAATGCATTGTAAAATATTGTAATTTCATAGTAAATTTGGATCATTCACTATTAGGTTGTAGATCTAATGGCAGAAATTATGTTTGTGAATTTTTAACTTATATGTAACCCTCTTTTGATATGAGGACATTGTAATTATGGTGTCATGTTTTATGTGAGTGAAGAGGATATTACAGTGGTTGTATTATAGGTTTTTCTCTTCATTTGTGGTATTGAATAATAAGGACTAGTTGTTTTTATGTGGACATAGCTCATATTGGGTGAACCACATTAAATCTATGTCTAAATTGTGTTGTGTTTTTTGTATTTTATTTCCATATTTAATTCATTAATATTTATCTATGTTATATATTCCTAACAACTGGTATCAAAGTCAAAGGTTTATTTTTCAAATAAACTCGCAAGAAAAGAGGGTTCCTAGTTCGAGTGGGAGTAATGGTAGAAGAAAGCAAGTTTAAGGTCAAAAAGTTTAGTGGCCAAAAATACTAGCTATGGAAGATGTAAATAGAGGACTATCTATATCAAAAGTATCTTTTCCTACCATTGGGTGGAATATCAAAGAAGTTGGCAACTATGAAGGATGAAGATTGGGAGGTTCTTGACAAAATGGCACTAAAAACAATACGGCTATGTCTGGAAGCATCAATGGCCTTCAATATTTAAAAAGGAAAGACAATAGTGGATTTGATGAAGGAATTAGATAGAGTGTATGAAAAATCCTCAAACTCTAACAAGTTATTTCTTATGAAGCATTTATTTAATCTATAAATGTTAGAAGGTGGATCTGTTATTGATCATTTAAATGAATTTAACATGAACACAAATTAGTTAAGCTCTGTAGAATAAAATTTTGATGATGAGTTTAGGGATATTTTGATTCTATGCTCATTTCCAAAAAGTTGGAATGGTGTGGTAATGGTTATGATTAATTATACCTCTGATTCAAATACTTTAAAGTTTGATGATGTTATGGGTGTTATCCTTAGCAAGGAAATGTGATGAAAAAGCATAGGTGAGACATCAAGTAATGTTTTAACTATGGATAATAGAGGAAGATTAAAGGATAGAGGAAAGGGCCCATGGAATCGTGGTACGTCTAAGAAGGGAAAATCCAAATCTAGAGGAACATTGGTGTGTCGGATTTGTGAGAAGAAAGGACACCTAAAGAAAGATTATTGGTTTTCAAAAGGAAAATAAAGAGATAGACAACAAGATAACAATCAAGAATCAAATGTAGTAGGTGATGTGTTACAATATGCTTTAATACTTTCTTTATATACTATTAATGATTCTTAGGAGTTATATTTAAGGGCTTTATTTCATGCTACACCCCATAAGAAATATTTTCAATACTATGTTCAAGGTGATTTTGGACAGGTTTATTTGGGTGATGGTGAACCCTATAAAATTGTATGAAAGTGTAAGATACATATAAAATTATAGAATAGAAACAAATGTTTGCTAAAATAGGTAAGGTACATTCTTGAGTTGAGAATAAATCTAATTTCAGTAGGGCAGTTGGGAAGTGAGGGTTGCACAGTTACATTTGTAAAAAATTTGTGGAAGGTCACTAAAAGATCACTGGTAATAGAAAAAGGAGAGAAGGTATATACATTATATTTATCTAATGGTAATGGTGACTCTTCTATTGATTTATCTTCTACAAAAGTGGATATAAAATTATGGCACCATAGACTTGGGCACATGAGTGAGAAGGGGATGCAAGTTCTCCTCTCAAAGAATTTGTTGCCAGATTTGAAGAAGGTGGATTTAGAATTATGTGAGCATTGTGTGTATGAAAAATAGAAGAGAGTCAAATTTCTCAGAGTTGAGAAGATAAATAAGGATGAAAAGTAAGAGATTATACATATAGATGTATGGGGACTAATTTAGATATCATCTCTTGGTAGATCTTATTATTATGTTACTTTTATATATGATGCAACTAGAAAATCTTGGGTTTATTGCATACAAAAAAAATATGATGTTTTTGATGCTTTTAAGAAATGGAAAGCTTTGATTGAGAATAAAATAGGAAATAAGTTGAAGTGTGTCAGATCAGACAATAGAGGTGAATACTATAGCAAGGAATTTGATAATTATTATTCATCACATGGGATTCATAGAGAGAAGATGGTTCCAAGAACACTACAATAAAATGGTGTGTCAAAATGGATGAATAGGACAATCATAGAGCATGCAAGAAGCATGACATTACATGCAGAGTTGCCCTTATGGTTTTAGGTAGATGCTATGGATACTATTGTTTACTTAATAAATAGAGGGCCTTCAAGTCCATTGGATGGTGGTATTATAGAAGAAGCATGGATAGGTAAAAAGGTAGATTATTCCTTCTTAAGTATTTTTAGTTGTGAAGTATTTGTCCATAATGATAAAGAAAATAGAACCAAGCTTGAAGCAATATCTAGGAAATATACTTTTATTGGATATGGAGTTAATGATTTTGGTTACCATTTATGGGATTTTAAAAATTGAAAAATCATTAGGAGTAGAGATGTGAACTTTAACGAAAAGGTCATGTACAGAGATCAATTGAAGGAAAAGAAACAAGAAAAGCCAATTATAGAATATGTAGTACTTGATGAAATCATAGGAAATGAAATTCCAAACATGACAAAAAATTTAAATGTGTAAAAAATATAAAAACAAGTACCTCAAACTCCTGGAAGTGTAGTTAGAAGATCCACCAGAGCAAGTAGACTCCTTGAACAATACTCTCCTTCACTTTATTTTTTATTATTGAATAATAGTGGTGATCTAGAAGGCTATGAAGAAGTAATGCTTGTAGAAACTATAAATAAGTGGGAGCAAGGCATGAAAGAGGAGATGGACTCCTTAGTACATAACCAAACTTGGGATTTGGTTCAGTTGCCTATAGATAAAAGAGCATTGTAGAATAAATAGGTTTATAGGCTGAAGGAAGAAGATGGAGGCAAAAAGAGGTACAAGGTCAGACTTGTTATAAAGGGGTTTTCACAAAATAAAGGTATTTATTTTGATGAAATATTTTCTCTAGTTGTAAAAATGACTTCCATAATAACTATTTTAAGTTTGGTAGTAGTAGAAAATTTACACCTTGAACAATTAGATGTGAAGACTACTTTCCTTCATGGTGATTTGGAGGAGGAAATATATATGGAGCAGCCACAAGGATATGAAGTAAAATGTAAGGATAAAATGGGTGCAGGTTGAAGAAGAGTTTGTATGGTCTAAACCAAGCTCCAAGGCAATGGTATTTGAAATTTGCCATGTTTATGACAAAACAAGGTTATAGTAGATGTCATTCTGACCACTGTATCTATTTTAAAAGTTTAGATAATGACAGCTCTATTATATTTTTATTGTATGTAGATCACATGCTTGTTGAAGGGTCTAATGTGTAGGATATAAATGATCTCAAAATAAAATTAGAAAATTCTTTTACAATGAAGGATTTGGGTGTTGCAAAGCAAATCCTTGGTATTAAGAGATGGTAAAAATAGAAAATTGACATTATCTCAAGAAGAGGACATCAAGAAGGTGTTAGTCAAGTTCAATATGCAAGATACAAAACCTATAAGTAAACCTTTGGGAGGGCACTTCAAATTAAGCAAAGAATAGTGTCCTCAAATGTAAGAATAAATCAATTATATGTTTAAAGTCCCATATGCTTCAATAGTTGAAAGTTTAAAATATGTTATGGTGTACACAAGCCCATATATTAATCATGCAATGGGAGTTGTTAGAAAGTTTATGAATAATCCAAGAAAGGAGCACTGGGATGTAATCAAGTTGATTCTCAAGCACATGAGAGGGACCATTGATAGATAGTTGTGCTATGAAGGTTTAGATTTTACATTACAAGGATATGTTGATGTAGACATGGCTGGAGATTTAGATGGTAGGAAGAGCACCATAGTTTATGTTTTCACTATTGGTGATATAGTGGTTAGTTGGATTTCAAAATTATAGAAGATAGTTGTTTTGTCAATTATAGAGGTAGAGTATGTTATAGCTATAGAAGCTAGCAAGGAGATGATATGGATGCAATGGTTCATTGAAGAGTTGAGGCATAATCAAGAAGATTTTAGGTTGTACAGTGATATCCATAGTGTGATTCATTTAGCAAAGAATTCATCATTCCACTTAAGAACCAAGTATATATAACTTAGGTATCACTTCATTCATTCAGTTTTGGAGGATGGTCAACTAAAGTGCAAAAAGATCCATACAAGTCAGAATCTTAAAGATATGCTAATAAAAGTAGTCACAAAGGAGAAGCTAGAGATTTGTTCATCTTCAATAGGTCTTTAGGGATAACAAATAAGATGAGAAACGAGTGAGGGTTAAATTTTAAAGAAAATTTCAAGGAAGAGTTGTAGCGATGGAGTTGTATCAATCAGTCTCCAAGTGGGAAATTGTTAGATGGTGGAGCCTGGTCTTATTTTAATGTCTAGTTCTTGATAGAGGGGTATGGGTAAAAATTCCCTTCCCACTAGAGTCATCACCCCTCCTGGTGGGGGTTTTGGGATAGTGCCCCCAAAGAAAAATTTTGTTAAAAAAGCACTATAAAATATTATAATTTCATAACAAATTTGGATAGTTTACTATTAGGTTGTAGATCTAATGGTAAATATATTTGTGCATTTTTACCCTATATGTAACCCTCTTTTGATATAAGGGCATTGTAATTATGCTTATACATTGTATGTGAGTGAAGAGGATATTACAGTGGTTGTTTTGCAAGTTTTTCCCTTCATTTGTTGGACTAGATAATAATAAGTATTGGTTGTTGCTATGTGTTGTAGCCCATATTGGGTGAACCACATTAAATTTATGTCTCTATTATGTTGTGTTTTATGAATTTTATTTCCATCTTTAATTCATTAATATTACTCTATGTTCTATATTCCTAATAATTGGTATCAAAGCCAAAGGTTTATTTGGTAGATAGACTTGTAAGAAAAGAGGTTTCCTAGTTTGAGTGGGAGCAATGGAAAAAGAAGCCAAATTTAAGGTCAAAAAGTTCAATGATAAAAAATACCAGCTATGAAAGATGTAAATGGAGGACTATCCATATCAGAAGGATCTTTTCCTATCATTGGGTAGAATAGCAAAGAATCTAGTAACTATGAAGGATGAAGATTGGGAGGTTATTGACAAAAAGGCACTAGGAATAATATGATTGTGCCTAGCAGCATCGGTGGCCTTTAATATTTAAAAATAAAATACAATAATAGATGTGATGAAGCCATTAGATAGAGTTTACAAAAAACCCTCAACCTCTAATAAGGTATTTTTTATGAAGCATTAATTTAATCTATAAATACCAAAAGGTGGGTCTATTATTGATCATTTAAATGAATTTAACATAGTCACAAATAAGTTAAGCTCTATTGGAGTAAATTTTTATGATGAGGTTAGGGATATTTTGATTATATGATCATTGCTAGAAAGATGGAATGGCTTGGTCATGATTGTGAGTAATTCTATCTCTAGTTCAAACACTTTAAAGTTTGATGATGTTATGGGTGTTATTCTTAGCAAGGAAATATGATGTAAAAGCATAGGTGAAACATTAGGTAATGCTTTGACTATGGAAGAACATAAAATGATAGAGGAAAGGGCCCAAGGAATCATGGTAAGTCTAAAAAAGGTAGATCCAAATCCAGAGGAACATTTGTGTGCTAGATTTGTGGGAAAAAATGACACCTGTAGAAAGGTTGTTAGTTTTGAAAAGGAAAACAAGGAGATGGACTAAAAAATAACAATCAGGAAGAAAATGTAGCATGTGATGTGTTACAAGATGCTTTAATCCTTTCTTTAGATAATATTAATTATTCTTGGGTGTTATATTTAAGGGCTTCATTTCATGCTACACCCCATCAGAAATATTTTCAAGACTATGTTCATGGTGATTTTGAACAAGTTTATTTGGATGATGGTGAACCCTATAAAATTGTAGAAAAGGGTAAGATAGAGATAAAATTATAGATTGGAAACAAATGGTTTCTAAAAGAGGTAAGGCATGTCCCTAAGTTGAGAAGAAATCTACTTTTAGTATGGTAGTTAGGAAGTGAGGGTTACACAATTATCATTGGTAATAGCAAAAGGAGATAAGGTAGGTACATTATATTTATCTAATGGTAATGTTGACTCTTCTATTGCTTTAGCATCTATAGAAGTGGATAAAAAATTATGACACCATAGACTTGGGCACATGAGTGAGAATGGGATGCAAGTTCTCCACTCAAATAATTTGTTTCTAGATTTGAAGAAGGTGGATTTGGAATTCTATGAGCATTATGTGTAGGAAAAATAAAAGAGAGTCAAATTTCTTAGAGTTGTGAAGACAAATAAGGATGAAAAGTTATAGCTTGTGCATACAGATGTATGGGGATCGGGTCAAGTATCATCCCTTGGTGGCTCTTATTATTATGTTATTTTTATTAATGATGCGACTAGAAAAAATAGGGTTTATTGCATATGAAAAAAATCTTATGTTTTTTATACTTTTTAATAAATGGAAAGCTTTGGTTTAGAATGAGATAGGAAATAAATTAAAGTGTGTCAGATTAGACAATGAAGGTGAATACTGCAACAAGGAATTTGATAATTATTGTTCATCACATGGGATTCATAGAGAGAAGATGGTTCCAAGAACACCACAACAAAATGGTGTTTTAGAAAGGATAAATAAGATAATCATGAAGCATGCAAGGAACATGAGATTACATGCAGGGTTGCCCTTACAATTTGGGTAGATGTTGTGGATACTAATATTTACTTAATAAATAAAGGACCTTCATGTCTATTGGATGGTGGAATTTTAGAAGAAGAATGGATAGGTAAAAAGGTAGATTATTCCTTCTTAAAGACTTTTGGTTGTGAAGCATTTGTCCATATTGATAAATAAAATAGAACCAAGCTTAAGAAAAATACAAGAAATCTACTTTTATTGGATACGGAGTTAATGATTTTTGTTACCCTTTATGGGATTTTGAAAATCATAAAATCATTAGTAGTAGCAATGTGATCTTTAATGAAAAGGTCATGTATAGGGATCAGTTGTAGGAAAAGAAACAAGAAAATCCAAATACAGAATATGTAGTACTTGATGAAATCATAGGAAATAAAATTCCAAAAATGCCAAAAAATCAAAATGTGTAATAAATACAAGTAACTCAAACTCCTAGAAGTGTAGTTAGAAGATCTACTCGAGTAAGTAGACTGCCTGAACGATACTCTCTTTCACTTTATTATTTATTATTGAATGATGGTGGTGATCTAGAAAGCTATGAAGAAGCAATGTAGGTAAAAACTAAAAAGAAGTGGGAGTAAGGCATGAAAGAGGAGATGGACTCCTTGGTACATAACCAAACTTGGGATTTGGTTCAGTTACCTGTAGGTAAAAGAGCATTGTAGAATAAATGGGTTTATATGTTAAAGGAAGAAGATGGAGGCAAAAAGAGGTATAAGGCTAGACTTGTTGTAAAGGGGTTTACATAGAATAAAGGTATTGATTTTGATGAAATATTTTCTCTAGATGTAAACCTAACTTTCATAAGAACTATTTTAAGTTTGGTGGCAGTAGAAGTTTGTTACCTTGAACAATTAGATGTGAAGACTACTTTCCTTAATGGTATTTTGGAAGAGAAAATATAAATGGAGCAGCCATAGGGATATAAAGTAAAAGGTAAGGAGAAAATGGTGTGCAGGTTGAAAAAGAGTTTGTATGGTCTAAAGAAAGCTCCAAGGTAGTGGTGCTTGAAATTTGACATGTTTATGATAAAACAAGATTATAGTAGTTATCATTCTTACCACTGTGTCTATTTTAAGAGATTAGATAATGGCATCTATATTATCTTGTTATTGTATGTAGATGGCATGCTTTTGTAGGGTCTAACATATAGAATATAAATGATCTCAAAATAGAATTAGAAAATTATTTTGCAATGAAGGATTTGGGTGCTAAAAAGCAAATTCTTGGTATGAGAATAACAAGAGACAAGAAACATAGAAAATTGGCATTGTCTCAAGAAAAGTACATCAAGAAGGTGTTAGTCAGGTTTAATATGCAAGATTCAAAACTTGTAAGTACACCTTTGGGAGGTCACTTCAAACCAAGCAATGAATAGTGTCCTAAAATGTAGGAAGAAATCAATGACATGTATAAAGTTCCATATGCTTCAACATTAGAAGTTTAATGTATGTTATGGTGTGCATAAGACTAGATATTATTCATGTAGTGGGAGTTATTAGTAGGTTTATGAATAATCTATGGAAGGAGCACTAAGATGCAATCAAGTGGATTCTCAGGTACTTGAAAGGGAACACTTATAGACAGTTGTGCTATGAAGGTTCAGATATTACCTTACAAGGATATGTTGATGTAGACATGGCTAGAGATTTAGATGGTAGTATGATCACCACAGGTTATGTATTCATTATTGGTGACATAGTGGTTAGTTGGATTTCAAAATTTCAAAAGACAATTGCGTTGTTAACTATAGAGGTAGAGTATGGTGCAGCTATATAAACTAGCAAGGAGATGATATGAATGCAATGGTTCATGGAAGAGTTGAGGCATAAGCAAGAAGATTACAGGTTGTGCAGTGATATCTAGAGTGTGATCCATTTATAAAATAACTTTTCATTCCACTCAAGAACCAAACATATACAACTTAGGTATCACTTCATTTGTTCATTTTTGGAGGATGGTCAACTGAAGTTGGAAAAGATCCATATAAGTTAGAATCCTGTAGATATGCTAATAAAAGAAGTCAAAAAGGAGAAGTTGGAGATTTTTTCAACTTTAATAGGTCTTCAAAGATAACAAATGAGATGAGAAATAATCCAAGGTCAAAGTTCAAAGAAAAGTCTAAGGAAGAGTTATAGCGGTGGAGTTATAACAGTTAGTCTCCAAGTGGGAGATTGTTAGATGGTGGAGCTTGATTTTATTTTAATGCCTAGTTCCTGATAATGGGTGTGGGAGGGAAATTCCCCCTTACTAGGGTCACTACCCCCCCTAGTGAGGGTTCGGGGGTAGCACCCTTGATGCAAAATTTCATAAAAAATGCACTATAAAATATTATAATTTCATAGTAAATCTGGATCATTCACTATTAGGTTGTAGATCTAATGATAAAAATTATGTTTGTGCATTTTTTTCCTATATGTAACCTTCATTTGATATGAGTACATTATAATTATGGTAGCATACTATATGTAAGTGAAGAGGATACTGAAATGGTTGTATTGTAAGTTTTTCCCTTCATTTGTTGTACTGAATAATAAGAAGGATTGGCTATTTTTGTGTGGATGTAGCCCATATTTGGGTGAACCACATTAAATCTATGTATCTATTGTGTTGTGTTTTCTATTTTTTATTTTCATATTTAATTCATTAATATTTCTCTATGTTATGTATTCCTAACTTTATGGATGGGGTTGCAGGCACAAACCTTTTCCCTTGTTGGGATATGAATAACCGGAAGCGCACAATTGATTACCAAATACAAGAACCTTAATATGCGAAATTAACCAGAATCAACAAGTAACTAGAATCTAGAAATAACACATGATATGAGAGACAATACACAACTTGTATTAATACTCATACAGAAAATAATACAATAAAGAAGATGCCACTTCTTCTCCACCACCTCTTCAGAGGCTTCCCACACCTCAAGTGAACAATAATTCTCTCTTCAAAGTTCTCTCTCTTAGGTCCCAACACCCAACTCAAAGACTGAGTTGGTGTTCACCTTATACCTATGATCCACGTACACCACAAGTGCTCCATGCACTCCACAAGTACACAAACGTACTCCAAGTAGATCTTCCCTGAACCTGTAACAACCTGCACCTCAATAGATCTTACTTATGGAAGGATCTTTCTTGCCTTCCTCTTTGCTCTGAGTACACACCTGTACTCCAAGTAGATCTCTCCTAATACTACTCCCTATTGTGTTGTTTTCCTCTCTGGCTTTGCACACCTACAAATCAATCTAGTTTTGCACACATGTGAACCTTGACCTTGCACACACATACACCTGCATATCAACGATCTTACTTACCATGTAGATCTTCTATATAAGCCATGCTCACCTGATGACCAAGATCATACATACATGAAGAACCCTGATGATTCTCTAATCCAGCACCCACCTTGGTACTGTGGCACTAGGAGGAACACACCATAGCTCACCTCTCTCTGAAGGAGCTTATTTGCTCTCTTACTCTCTAGCACAAGTTTACAATACAACCATGAGTCTAATAAATAGAACTCATCCAAACAATAATTAGACATCTAATTACAATAATTAGATCCATAGCTTTGAGTCTAAAATTAGCTCTAAACATGCAAACACATGGTTTGTTAGCTAACTACCCATAAAACACTCCAGCTCAAACCACACAGGTGACCGATGTCAGTCCCTATCTACTTGGGGGTTGCCGACACCGACCAACTTCTAATCGATGTCGATTGCCTTCTGGTCTAATCTTACCGACATTGGTTGGCCTGATCGACGCTGGCATTTGAAACGCTCTGCAACCCTTCTACAACCTCCTCCTCTGTTTGCATCAGTGAAGCTTTTAGCTCCACAACCTAACAATCTCCCACTTGGAGATAAATAGCTACATTGTACCTGTACATCTACCCCATCTAATCTATTTCCTGGCTTGTATTCCTCTTCAAGCTCAATCTTGAAGACAACCCACCACACAACCTGTGGTGTACCTCCTGTCATCTGAGTACCCTACCGCATTCGAACCTACAATCTCATGTAATGAAGTCCTGACCCTACATGTATACCTGTTGTTGGTCCCTCTCAAATACCTAAGAGCTCACTTCTTCGAATTGGCTCCTAACTCTCTAATAACACCCACTGCTTGGGCAAACTCAGGTCTATACTAGACCTCATGTGATTTTAGACACTAAACTGTCTAGCCCTTAGTGTGCTTCAGCTCTGCATCTTGCATCTCACCACCACCTAATTCACATCAGCTCCCACTAGAGACAAAATCAACCTGTGATCTCCCATGTCTCCCGTGCCAAAGAATTTCACTGCTCTAAATTCTTCATAGCAAACCACTGAACTAATCTTACCCTTAACTCAGCAAAACCCTGTATGTAAAACCCTGCTAGCTAGCATACTATCCACATACATAAATAGAATGATGTCATGACTCATTATCCCCCTAGTAAGACAAACCATAGTAGTTACCCTAACATTTACTAAAGCCATGCTTCATCCTCCACCTGTTAAACCCTGTACCATTGTCCTGCAGCTTCCTCAAGACCATATGCCTAGCCTTCCATCTCACGTGTCCGTTCTCTCTATTCTTCAACTAAGGTATCCATTCATCTTTGTGCTTTCTTACCGGCTGGCAACCCTACCAAGTCTCCACTTGGTTCTGCATCATATTCCTACCACGCTCCCACTGTTTCCTGGATCCTTCCTACTCTACAGTCAGCAACTAGTATAAAGAAGAGGAACAACGAATTTGAGGCCTACTTACATCTTCAGTCCTCCGTATGGGTGTTTGAGACTCCTTGACGGCTTGTTGTTCACCCAAAATTCATTACAGTGACCGACCTCAGTCACCACACAGTCTGCATCCAATTGACATCGATTCTTATGCCTGTCCTAACTACCAACCCTGCCAACGTTGGTGTCCTCATTCTACTGACGTCGGTCCTTATGACTGACATCAGTCTTACCTACTATCGATGTCAATTTTCCTACCGATGCCAGTACCTGTGTTTTCCTATGAGTGATGACTTTTTACCTGTGAGCTCCTTTGAATCAAGTCCCATGTCTAAACTACCCTACTCAAAAGTATCCAGCCCATCCACTAGTCTCTATCTGCCATCTCCTCCAAGAACACCAAGGCTTTCTAGTTCTTAAGCTTGTCAAATATATCTGTCTTCCACTTAGGAACATGCATCTCCTTCCTGCTCATGTGACCAAGCCTACGAAGCCACATCTCCGCAACAAAAGAAGAATCAGTAATACAAACAAGTAGATAAAGAGTACCTATTTTCTTACCACCAGCTAATTCAAGTGCATCCACTGTGAGAGTTCTTGTGCATCTCTCATCACCCAACTCTTCTGAAGAAATTAGCTATATCTCCAAACCTGGGACCTGCATGACCTCCTTCAACACCCATGTGTTGGCCATCTGCAATTTCAGCTTCACTTCCCCTTTGCCAATACTTTGGTAAGGCTCACCAGCTCCTCTCCTTAGGGCTACATGGAAAGAGGCAACTGAATCTATTATCCAAGATTCAACTTTATCCAAGAAACCTCCCAGAGCATCCTGTGCAACAACCCCTGCAACATCTGCTTCTTCAGTTCCTTCATGCTGATCTTCCACAAACCAACAATTTTCTTTTACCTACTCTTTCTTTCCATAGGACCGTAAGTGACCATCTGTGCTTTTCAACTCCTCCATTCTTAGCTTACTTTGATCTGCCATTGCTCTACTCCCACTCAATCAAAGACCCCTGAGAGTGACCTGTAACCAAACACAAAACCTGCTCCTAGCAACCTTAGCTCTGATACTACGTGTTGGGATATGAATAACTGAAAGCACACAATTGATTACCAAATACAAGCAACTTAATATGCAAAATTAACCAAAATCAACAAGTAACTAGAATCTAGAAATAACACATGATATGAGAGACAATACACAACTTGTATTAATACTCATACAGAAAAGAATACAATAAAGAAGATGCCACTTCTTCTCCACCACCTCTTCAGAGGCTTCCCACACCTCAAGTGAACAATAATTCTCTCCTCAAAGCTCTCTCTCTTAGGTCCCAACACCCAACTCAAACACTGAGTTGGTGTTCACCTTATACTTGTGCTCCACACACACCACAAGTGCTCCATGCACTCCATAAGTACACAAATGTACTCTAAGTAGATCTTCCCTGAACCTGCAACAACCTGCACCTTAATAGACCTTACTTATGGAAGGATCTTCTTTGCCTTCCTCTTTGCTCTGAGTACACACCTATACTCCAAGTAGATCTCTCCTGATACTGGTCCCTATTGTGTTGCTATCCTCTCTGACTTTGCACACCTGAAAATCAATCTGGTTCTGCACACCTATAAACCTTGACCTTGCACACACATACACCTACATATCAATGATCTTACTTACCATGTAGATCTCCTATAGAAGCCATGCTCACCTATAGAAGCCATGCTCACCTAATGACCAAGATCATACATACATGAAGAATCCTGTTGATTCTCTAATTCAGCACCCACCTTGGTACTGTGGCACTAAGAGGAACACACCATAGCTCACCTCTCTCTGAAAGAGCTTATTTGCTCTCTTACTCTCGAGCACAAGTTTACAATACAACCATGAGTCTAATAAATAGAACTCATCCAAACAATAATTAGACATCTAATTACAATAATTAGATCCGCAGCTTTGAGTCTAAAATTAGCTCTAAACATGCAAACACATGGTTCGTTAGCTAACTACCCATAAAACACTCCAGCTCAAACCACATAGGTGATCGAAATCGGTCCCTGTCTGCCTGGGGATCGCCGACGCCAGCCGACTTCTAACCGATGTCGGTTGCCTTCTGGTCTAATCCTACCGACGTCGGTTGGCCTGATCGATGCCAGTGTCTGAGATGCTCTGTAACCTCATCCTCTATTTGCATCAGTGAAGCTTTTAGCTCCACAACCTAACATCCATTTAGAGTTTTAGATGGATACATGGGAGGAGAGAGCACAAAATAGAGTTGATACCTTCTAACCGTGCATAGTTGTATTATGGCTTGGTTTAGGGTGATTTGGGAGTTTTCCTGAGATACAGATGAGAGGATGTAGAGGCACCATTAACTCTACCATATCCATTAGAGGATGAGTTACTATATGAGGAGCTACTATCCCCTACATTAGTGGATGATGTTGGGTTGACTCCAGATTATATTGCTTGGTGGTAGAGATGGCACCTTGCAGCTATCGATGGAGATGGAAGATAGGGTCTTAATATTGGAGGGGATGATGGATAGGTTGAGGATTTATGTGAGGAGCAAGGTGAGGATGAGGGTGAGGAGTAGGGTAAGGAGGATGGTAAGGAGGAGGAGGATACATAAATGGAGGAGGATGCACCTAGTCTATAGATAGTCATTACAAATAGGGATACTACATGAGTAACATAGGTTACCTTACAGGCATTACTTACTTATATGATATAGGAGAGAGATACAGAATAAGGATAGCTAGTGATGAGGACATAGAAGAGGGATAGCTTATAGGTACATTTATCAACCATAACTTAATAGAGAGACATTGTACAGGGACAACTGACCATTGTTATTCAGGAGAGGTATGGTTTATAGGTTTGGTTGACCTTGGTTACATCTAAGAAGGATGCTTTGAGGTAGAAAGGAGGACAACCATCACAAAGTGGACTTTCTCTGAATGGGACTAGAGATGTCATGGGACCATCTTAGACTATTTCATTGATGATATATAATGCTATAGTGGAGGAACTAAGATACTAAGAGGAGCATGTTATTAGTAGGATTTCAAATTTACCCTAGTACATAGAGTATTAAGCAGAGTGGGTTATGTCAAGGATCCTTGGTAGTGTTGCACCTAGTGTTAGTATAGGATCTACACATGCACAGATAGGTCATAGAGATGGAGAGGGTATGGGGGATAGTAGTTCTCATGTACCATAGATTACTGGTTATTATGCTCTATTATGATTTTGATTTTGGCCTTAGAGTTGATGTAGTGTGTGTGTGTGTGTGTGTGTGTCTATATATATATATATATATATATATAGAGAGAGAGAGAGAGAGACATAGAGAGAGAGAGAGAGAAACACACACACACACTACATCAACTCAAAGGCCAAAATCAAAATCATAATAGAGCATAGTTATGATGTTTATTGATGATGGCATGTGATGTTATGGTGTTATTTATGATTCTTTATTTTATGCTTATGTGATGATTCATTTTTATGATATTAATGATGACACATGGATATGATGACATGTTTGGGTTATGGTTATGGTTTGGCATTTTCCTATTAGTGGGTGTATGCTTGAGGTAATTTATTGATAGCTATGATATGAGTTAATGAATCCATGTGATCCCATATTTAGATGTATATGTCATTTGGATAATATAGTTTATTGATTCATCTATCTAGTTAATTAAAATGATTAAATGTGGTTTGGTTCATACATGATAAAAATTTGTTATGATTTTTATGTGATAAATTAATTTGACTTATGTTTGATGATAAGCAAGGTTGATTGGATTCTAATGTTTAGATTATTTAGAAACTAATATTAGATGTTTATTTGATTCATGCACCATAGATAATTTATGATAATATTTATGTGATGGATAACGTAGTTGACTTAGGATTATTTATGAGATGATTGATGTAGTTTAGTTATGTTGATGTTAATGACTATGATTTGGGAAATAGAATGTTTTCATGATAATAAAAAACACCTAAATAAATGATGTGGATGAGTGATAAAATAGAATATGGCATAATAAAACACATAAGTGTAATAAAATATTTATTCTATTTGTAATGGATAAATAAAATGTAAATAACACACTTAAGTGAATTATGATTTTATTTTGATAGATTGAGTAAGAGACGGTTGAAAATGTTTAAAAACATCTTAACATATAGATTAATTTGGTGAAAATGTTATATGTAAAAAGAGTGAAGAAATGGGAGAATAATATTTAATCAATCATAAAACAAATGACTTAACAAATAAATTTACAAGTAGGCATGTTGAAGAAGAAGGAGACATGGTGCTCTTTTATTAGGAAGGACCAAAATAGCCAAAGGGATTGGATTATGAACATAAGCCCTTTTCATGCTTTGTATTAGCATTTATTCATTTGTTTAAGAAGTATCTTGATCACATAGTGTCAAGTAAGCTCAAAATCCCTTGATTTTTATAGGGTAAAAAGGGATATGGATGATAGTATAACCTTCTTATGGTGATGGCTTGCCCCTTCTGTAGGTGACCTAAGAACCATTATAAACAAGTACATGTCTTATTTTGGTGTAGACTTATCAATGCAAGAAGTCTACTATTGCTTTTGCAAAATTTCATTGAAGCTTTCTATGGGATACATATATTTTTTTTCTTTTTTGAATTTTGACTATGGGTCTTATTGATGCTTTTATGTGGTTTGATAGGTTGGGAAAACTAATCAAGCGGAAAGCTTCCATGTGATTATTTTTTGGAAAAATGTTTGACTTATCCATCCTTCAAGGGAGTGGTCTAAGTTTTGGATTTGTTTGATTTTGATAGTTATCCTTTGAGGGAGCAATCTATCCTTTTAAGCAATTCAAAATTGTTTTGGCAGTTGTCCTTCAAGGGATTAGTCTACAAGTTTAGATATGACCCACAATATATTATATTTTTTTTATTATTATTTTGTTTTTTTGGTAGACATGGAATTTATTATATAGGCCTAAGTTTTTCCTTTATGAGGTCAAAACCATAGCACAAAAAAGTTAAATTATAGGTGATAGAGTGTTTTAAGAGATATCAACCATGGGGATACATCCTATAAGGGATGAAAATTATCCATGAGAATCATGCCATAGGTATATTCATGGTACCCATGTTTAGGATTTAGTCTAAAACTATGATGGATAATCACATGATTCTTTTCTTTAATTAATTGTCCTTTAAGTAAGGAGATGAAGGTGATAATTTTATAAAATAAGGGATGAGCTTAATTTAGACATAAGGTTTAGAAATCATTTTAATAAAAGAAAAAATGTAGATGTAAAGCATTGAGGGGATCAGGTTCTAGTTTTCCCTCAAGGGATGATAACTAGTAAGTTCCTGACCCATACTTATGTGTGATGATAAATGGTCAAAGCTAATTGGGAGCAAAATTTCCCTACTTGCTTCTTTCCATGTTAGTTATATGTTAATTTTCCTTTAGGATGAGGTCTCCAATATTGAATTCTCTCTCTCTTATTTGTTTTTTATATGTGCATTTGATTCACTCTTGATAGACATGAAGATGGTTAAGAGTGATTAAATGATGCTTATCAAGTAGCTCAAATTGGGCTAGAAATTCTTTATGATAGTCTACTTTCAAGATGATATCCTTTAGGGTTATATGAAGGGAGCAAATTTTCACTTTGAGAGGTAAGACAACCTCTGTACCATAGATAAGGGAGAAAGGGGTGGCACCTATAGGGGTTTGAATGCTAGTTTGATATGCCCATAAGATGAAAGGAATGTACAAGTGCCAATCCCTACTAGAATCATTAACCACTTTGGTGAATATTTTATTAAGTGTTTTATTAGAGGCTTCATCCTATCCATTAGATTGTAGGAAGTATAGATATAAGAAGCTTAACTTAGTGTTGAAGGTGTCATAAATATTACTTACTTTCTTATTTTTAAATGATTTATCATTGTCTATGATGATTTTGTGAGTAACATCAAAGCATCATATGATGTGATGATTGACGAAGTTGATAATTTTATCATCTTTAGTTGAGATGAGGGGAATAGCTTCCACCCATTTGGTGAAGTATTCTATCATAGTGATTATAGAGTGATGTCTCTATGAAGAATAAGGGTTGATTTCACCAATGATATCTAATCCCCACTTAGAGAAGGGCCACAAATCTTTAGCAACTTTAAGGGTATGACTAGGAAGGTGATGCAAGTTGGCATATTATTGACACTTGACACACTTATTAACATAATCACAATAGTATTTGTTAAGGGCAGTCCAATAGTAGCCAAGGTGAAGGATGCACTTATTGATAGTTAAACCACTAAAGTATCCTCCATAAATCCCATCATGAGTTTATTTAATTGTGTGAGGGATTTATTGGCTATGAAAAAAAAGAAAAAGAAGATAATCAAAGCCTTGTTTATATAATATTCCCCATATTATGGTATAGTGAGAAGTAATTTGTATAAAATCTCATCTACCATTCCTAGGTAGGTTGGAATGGATGATGGCTAAGATAAGGTAATCAAAAAAAATCTTATACCAAATATTCGATTGGGTTTCCTCCACATTGTAGATGGAAGGGAGGTCAATTTTGGTGTAATAAGGTTGGTTAGGTCTATGAATGGTGATGAATATTTTATATTTTATAGGTGTAGATGGGATTTGATAAGAAAGAGAAGCCATGGTATCAGCTAACTTATTTATCGAATATGGAGTGGCTTGGATAAGGTAGTGATCAAATGATGTCAATAGTATATCTACCAATTGTTTGTATTTTTGGATAACATCATTTTTACACTAATAAGAACCATTTATCTAGTTGACCACAAGTTTAGAGTCACCAAAAATGTTGATCAATTTTACTCCCAAAGACAAATCTATTTACAGACCTAAAATTAGGGCCTCGTATTCAGCCATGTTGTTGGTGCAATCAAAGTCAAGTTTGAAGGATAAAGGAAAAAGGATCACCTTTAATGGGTATAAGTATGATTTCAGCACCCCCACCACATTAAAAATTTTATCCATCAAATAACATGGTCATTTGATAATCAATGTCTTCTTGAGAGATAGTTATGATGGACTTCTCAGGAAATTTAGCCAATAGATCAGTAATTATTTGACCTTTTATTGACCTTTGTTACAGGAAATCAAGATCAAACTTAGATAAAGTAATGATACATCTATCCATATGTTGATTTTGATAAGGCTTATAATGCATGTACTTAAGGGGGTCGATGTTTGTGATGATAAAGGTTTTTTGGTTGAGGAGGTAGTGATGAAGTTTGGAAGCCACAAAGACTAAGGCAAGGCATAACTTCTTAGTATGGGTATAATGAGCCTCATACTATACAAGTGTTTGGATTATATAATATACTACATATTCCTTATGTTGATCATCATGATGTGCAAGCATGGCACATAAGGAATGGTCTATGACAGAGATGTAGAGATAGAAAGGTTGGTCTTCTTTTGGATGGACAAGGATAGATGGAAAAAGAAGGTATCCTTTGAGTAAAAAAAAATCCTTTTAATAGTCTTCATTCCACTTAAAATAGATGTCCTTCTTAAGGAGGTGATGAAAGGGTTGACATCTATCAAATAATTGAGAGATGAAATGATGAATGGACTAAAGCTTACCCTGCAAACTATGGAGTTACTTGAGGTTAGGTAGAGGAGGCATGTATAGGATTACTTTAAATTTAATGGGATCAACTTCTATTCTATGAAGGGAAACTATAAAACCAAGGATTTTACCTGATAAGAACCCAAAGATGCATTTCTTTAGGTTGAGGTAAACATGGAATTGGATAATACATTTGAAGATGACTTTAAGGATTATCAAATGGTCTTTATGACATTTGGACTTGGTAAGGAGGTCATCTACATAGCCTTCCATGGTCTTATGGATGATGTCATGAAATATGTAGCTCATGACATGCTAATAGGTTGTATCAACATTATTTAAACTAAAAGGCATGACCCTATAGCAAAAGGTTCCCCATGGGGTGATGAAGGTAGTTTTATGTTGATCTTCTGGGGAAATTAGTATTTGGTTAAAGGTCAAGAATCCATCCATAATAGATAGCATCTCATGGTTGGAAATTAGATAATCTAGTCAACGCTTGGTAAAGGAAATTCATATTTTGGACAATCAAGGTTAAGGTCGTGAAAATCTATACAAATACAAAGTCCCCATATTAATTTAGTGATAAGAATGACATTTGAGACCCATTGTGGATAGTCAATGGGTTGGATTAAGTTGATGGATAAGAGACATTTAAGCTCATCTTTAATAATAAGGGTAATGTGAGGGTATATCCTTCAAAGATTTTTCCTAGCAGGCTTGGCATCAAGGTTGGTGATGATGTTTTGGATGACTATAGAAGGGTTAATTCCTGGCATATCACTATAAGACCAAACAAATGTTATGCTATAGTCATACATAAAAGAAGATAAATACCTATGCTTCAAGGAATCTAAAGAATGGCCAATTTTGATTATGTGGGGTTTATCATGAGTGCCCAAGTTAATATCAATGGTAACTTCATTAAACATGGTCTATGTCTTAAGAGGAAGGGATTTGTGAAGGGAGGAATCTTTAGCACCAAGATAGGTGAGAGGGGAATCATCATCCTAACACTAGATAGTATTAATGGTAGGAGAATCATCTTCAACCATCTCAAGATGAGTCAAAGGAATGGTTTTGGTTTCCCCATTAATTTGATAGGTTAGGTGTCCCAAAATAATCATATTGATAAAAAAATTAGGAGGGATGGAATTGAGATCATCATATTTTAAATAAAAAGAGGTTGAACGTGATGGGGTTTCTTCCTCAATGATTGAAATGGAAGGTGGTTTGGTTGGTTCTTTTGGTTGGATAAATCCAAGTCCATATCATTCATGAGGATTTTAATTTTTACATGGGATAAGATCAATTGTGTTACATGCTCATAACAACCTAAACTGAATCATTTCCAAACACACCAATGAAGGTATGTTTGGGTTAAATCTGGTTTATCCAAGAAATAAAAAATGGAGGTGAACGGTTTGACAAAAGATGAGGCATTAAAATCCAAAGGTGGTTGATCGAGTCCTCCATAGATAAAGTTGGCTTGATAGTTGGGAGGACCAAAAGGGATGATGGTTCTAATTTTAGAATCATATCTAGGATGTTGATCAAGATTTCCATACTGTTAAGGAGTAGGAAGGGTATCTAGAGTAAATAGGTGATATTCTCCAAGTGAAAGACATTGGAATGTGGATTCTAAGGGGTCTTTCATAGGGATTTGGGAAGAAGGTATGGTTGATTTTTTAGAAGCTTTATTGATGGAGGATGGAGGAGATGCATCCTTTAATGGAATGAGAACATCATTTGAGTGGTAATTCATGTTGCATGACTTAAATGGACTAGGGTCAACTGGAATGACATGAACCTGACCCTGATGTTCAAATTTGAGGCACCTATGCAAAGTTGATGGTACACAACCCATGGTTCAGATCTAAGGGCATCTAAATAATAGTTGTATTGAAAATCCCCTTCTAAAATGTAGAAGATCATAGGGAGAGTTAAAAGGCCTGAAATTATATGAAGGACAACCATTCCCAAGGTAGTTACCATCATGTCATTAAAAAATCATAGTAAAATAGTGGTTTTATACATGATGTTTTTAAGAAGCTTAATTTGATCATAGACATAGGATGAGATGATATTGATGCTAACTCCCCCCATCAAGTATAACCCTTTTGATCCAAGTTTGATTTATGTGGGCAGTGATGAAGATGGCAGGATCTAGATCATCTAGGTGGATATGAGGTATCTTAGAATCTTGGAATGCTATAAGGGTTGATTATTAGAGGGCTAAAACAAGGGTAAATAGAGGTCAAGGGTTTTTGGTTTAAACCTCAATCGATCACAAAGCCTCCATCATATCTTGATAATGTTGGGGTGAGGTTTGGATCAACTCATACAAGGTCATCTTCATTAGGGTTTAGTGAATTTGTTTGAGAATTGACCTATGTATTAGTCCAGATGGGTTGGATTGGGGTGTACCTAAGATATAAATCTTGGGCTTTAGAAAATGTGATTGGGGTGATTTTTTAGAAGGATATGTCTAATGGATGGATACTTTGTCTTTCCATTATCATTTTTACTTTGTGAATGAGTGACTACATGGATGGTGTCAATTTGGAATGTATGTGGGCTGGTAGGTTGTTTCATTTATTTTATACTCTTTTATGAGAGCTTAAAGGTAGGTTTATGTGGGGTGGTCATTTTATGTTTTTGGCTTGGAGGTGGGATAAGAGGAATTTCCTCTGTCAAAGATCATCTAAATCACATAGTTTTTTATTATGTCTTGAAGAGCTTTATAGTTCTTAGTGTCATGTCCAAATGTCCTATGGTATGCACAGATTAAGTTATCATTGAACCAAGCTAGTTTTGGGCTAAGATGTTTGAATGGTTTGATGGGAGGTAGGTTTATGTAGTAAATTTTTAGAAACCTTTGTAAGATAGTATAATACTATTCTAGCAAAGGTGGTAAGGAGGTGGAAGTATTTCTTTTGACTATTGGGGTTGGTAACTTTTTAGGGGTAGGTTTAATGAGTAGATCTTTAGTTTGTTCAATGTTTTTGGTAGATGGTTTTGGGGTTGAGGGTTTGGTATGGATGAGTGGAGGTGTGGTAAGAATAGGAGGTTGAACTTGTGATCTCTTTGTTGGATGGCTTGGCATTTTCAACAAGGTGGAAGGGTGAGGACCTAAAATGGATAAGGGGTATGGCCCTAGGATGGAGGGTGAAGTTGAAATGGGAGGTGAAATGGTTTTAGGTTTCTAAGTCCTAAGTGGTTTAATCTTCCTTATTGGTATGGATTATGGCTTTTTAAGTGGGATTATTGGTGTCAACTCTAATTTCAAGGGTGGATGAGTAAGGTTTTGAGTTGGAAGGACACCTAAGTTTTTGATAGATTTTAATGGGGTAGTGAGATTTATTTTGTTTGTTTTCAAAGGAGTTGGGTTGGTGTTTTTTTTTAATTTTGAGACATAGATGAGTTTTTTTTTTTGGTTGAGGTATTAGTGGTTACGTTTGTTGGGGTTGAAGGTTGGGTGGATGATGGTTTTATTGACTCCTTCTTGGTAGGGTATGGAAGTCCAAGATGGTGCCAAATTGTAGCTGAATCAAGATTTGGTTGTGATAAAAATTTGATATTTTAGACCAACCTTAAAAATGGTTTATAGGTAGACTTGGCCTCCTCAGTGGGGTTTTCTAAGGAGAGACCAAGTGGATGAGGAAGTGTGATGGTCATGGTCTCCTCTTATTTTGGCAAGAGTTCTAAGTAAATGGTGGGTGATTCCACTATGAAAAGAGTAGGTGAGATGATCTCTTCCTTAGTTGTGCTTTCTAAAGGAAGGGTAGATATTTATAGTATAGAATAAAATAGCATAGGAGTGATGGTTTCTTCCTTCATTATGTTTTTCAAAGCAAAGATGGGCGATTCCACTATGGAAGTAAGTGGAGTAAGAGTGGTGGTTTCTTGATTTGTTATGATTTCTAAAGGGAGGATGGGTGATTCCACTATGGAATTAAGTGGAGAAAAAGTGGTGGTTTGGGTTGGTTCCACTAAAGCAAGAAGTGGAATAGGCATGGTTTACGTCATGGGTTCGTCAATTATGAGCTCATTAAGGATAATATTTATCATATAAACCTCATGTTTATGGGATGTTTCCACATTTTAATGCTCATTATTTGAGGAAGGTGGGTGGTTTGGAAATGATTGATAGAAGATGTTAAGATCTTGATTTAGATATGTGTTTGAGTTATCCATTTCAATTTTACCATTATCAATCAAGTCTTGGACTATGTTTTTAAATTTTTTGCATCTATCAACATTATGCCCAATGATGTGATGGTAGTTTCATATCTCATTCTCCTTATACTAACCTAGCATAGGACAAGATGAATCAAATTATTGAGTGGGTTTTATTGGTGGAATTTAGACTACGGATGTTTTCAATAATTTCTCCAAAATCAAAGCATATGACTCCCATAGTGGAATATATTGCTTTTGCATAAAGTGGTTTTGGAATTTTGGATTTTGGTTTGAAGAGGTGGGTGGGTTGGACTGGTTAACCACCAAAGGAGGATCCAATTTAAGGACAATAACATTGGTTGATCCTTTGGCTTTGGTGTGGTTTCAAGGTTTAGAGGAAGCTTTAGCAGGTTTGAAGCTGGCATTTTTATTCCTAACCTTAAGTTTTCCTTCATCAATTGCTTAGATTTCCAGTTTCCTAGCCATGGTAAATGCTTCATCAAAGGTCCATAATGTTTAAACTTGCAGTGTGGATGAAATGTGTTTAGCACATGCTTGAGATAAAATTTCAATTAATTCTGGCTAGGGTAAGGAGAAGGAAAGTTGGTTGATTATCCCCCTCCATTGAACAATAAAATCAGCAATTAATTCATCCTCAAATCATTGAATAGAATATAAGTGAGTTATGGATACTTTATTGAAGATATTTATGGAGAAGTGATCCAAAAAAAATTGAGATAATTTTGAGAAGGAAAAGAGGGAATGCCTAGTGATGGCACTATACCAATCTAATGCAGGTCCCACTAAATACATGAGGAAGGTCCAGAGTAAGAGAGCATCATAATAGGAGATGAGGTATAATGCAAGCCTAAATACTATTAAGTATTGTTGGCGATCCTCCTTACTTTGTAATTTGGTGAATTTGGGAAGTTCCCATTGAGCAGGGTAAGGATGAATTGATATGGAAGGGTGAATGGGTTCATTACAAATTTGACCATATGACCAAAGATTATGGGCTTCAGAAATGGATGTCTCTAGAGTTGTCATTTTTTCCATTAAAATTTTGATGAGGTCAGTTTGTGGTGTACCCACATAGTTATAGGGTATGTGTTTTTAGGGTTGTGAGGGTGAAATGTATTACATGTTGGAAGGTTGGGTGGAGGCCACATATTAATTTATTGGAGATGAAAGCTTGGGATGATATGGGAGGCATATATCCCTATGGATTTGGGATATAACTCAGATTAGGTGTAGTAGGTATTTGTTGAGATATGGGCATGGTTGGGTTGGTTTGTTGGAGATGTGTAGTCACCTTTGTACTTATGGGTGGGAGAGTAGATGGTATGGAAACCACTAAGTTTTGGAATGGCGTAGATGATGTTGGTTTCTATGTGGCAAGAGGTAAGGAAACTATACTAGTGGAGGGAATCCCAATGCTAAGTGTTGCTTGAGTTTTCATGGGTTGGGTTGTCCCTAAATTTTAAGGGTTAGTTATGGGGTTGGTGGAAGTATAAGGTGATTAGGCATTGGTTGGTGGTGGAAGTATAAGGTGATTGGGCATTGGTTGGTGGTGGAAGAGAATCTTGGTTTTAGACAACGGTGGTTGAAGGGTTATTTGTGGAAGAAGAATATTGATTCACCATGGATTGGGTAGTAGAGATGGTGGAAATTAAAGTCTCACCCATAAGGTAATTAGGCATGCCATAAAGTGGTTCAATAGAAGGAACCAAATTAGGTTCAAGGTTATAAACTATGGAAAGGTAATGTTAGAGGTAAATGAGGATGTTGTCAAGGAGGTTGGTGAAGTCCATATCCCCTTGGGAAAAAGATCAGGGCATATTAGGACTCATGAAATGGTCAAGAGAGCTTTCCACATCTGGAGTGTGCTCCATGGATGAAGAAGAGGAAGAAGGTTGCTGGTTAGTTTGGTTTTGGTTAACTTGGTCTCTATCTTATTGTCGTGTCAAGACCATGCAATGAAATGGTGGAAGTTTTATAAGTTTGATGGAAACAAACTCATTAACTCAAAAAGATAACAAAGAATAAAAAGTCAAGAATATAACACACACACACACACACTAAAAGTAAATTAGATCCTAGAGTTATTTTTATATCACTTTAGGCTTATGCCTTAATTTTAGATTTTGTGAGAATCCACTTGGTTTTTGAAATGGTTACTAGAATAATTAGTCTATGGATGGTTTTGGGTTTTTTTAAGATCAAAAGATCTATGTACTAAAATTGGTACATGGTTTGGTATTGGAGACTACCCCTTCACTTCACACACTATAACATAAGGGCATCATGATATTTTCCATTATATACCAAATTAAAAGAGTTTATACTTAGTCAATGCATTGATTTGGTTCTCCCCTTGGTGCTAAAATACAAGTAGGATAGCTGGGATGAAGGTTTCCGCTAGGTGACAAAATATCAATCATTTCCCTTATGTCAATGTTTCATGAATTGAGTGTGTAAGTGGTTTGGTATGTGTGTGGAAAATAATTGATTACTAATTAATTGATTGATTAATTAATCTATGTGACTTAATTGTGTAAGCAATCAATGGATGAAGGTTGATTTTAAACCCAAAAGCAAATTTTAATTTCTTTGAATGAGTACAAAATAACTAGAATGCACCTAAATGCAGAATGAGAATGCAAGTCCTATCCTAGAATGAATGCGTTTTCACTTTTTAAAAATAAAGGAAAATAAATGATTTTGCCCTTTTCAAGAAAGTAAAGAAAATAAGTAGTAGTTTTTTTTATTTTGAAAAGAATAAATTGAAAGTTATGATTTTTAATTTAAAAATGAAGAAAATATGTTTTACTTTTAGAAATAGAGAAGTGCAATGAATGATTCTTTCACTAATGCAACTAGAATGTCTTAAAATAATTATGAACCCAGGAAAACTCTAGGGTCCCACTAGGCATGCCAGAATGTTTCACTATGTTTTTATATTATTTTCTTTTTGATTTTAGAAACAAGTATAACTTAAATAAAGGGAGAAGGTGTAGATGAACATGGATGTGGTTGCGCACTCCATGGTCCAGATGATGTGAAGTAATCCTCTTTGGCTTGGGAGGAATGACCTAAAATAAGAATAAGAGTAGAAATTGGATTGATTAGTAAGATTGGAGGGTGGATTTCCTAGTAACTGATAGATCCAAGAAGAACAAAACTTCACTAAAAGGCTATCAATCCACTCATTTTAATAAATCAAGTTATGAAAAATGCCGATAATAAATTCTTGCATAAAGGAATGAAAATTACTCTAACACAATGTAATAAAATGCTTTCAAGGAAAATGGTTACTTTAACAAAATAACATTAACTTAATAAAAAGAAATGCTAAAGTTAAAGTGTGGTTTAGATAGTTTCTTCTGACTCTGTGTTGTGATCGAGGTCAAAAAATAAGGTTTTGGGTTGGGTCTAATAGATACTTTTAACTAGTTATTTTGGGAAAATAGAATTACACAGAGAATGATATCGGTTATTGGGTAACCAATGCCGATCAAGGGTAATTGAAGCTAATCAAGGATGATTGATGTCAGTCATTATGTGTTTGTCACAATTTTGGCTTTGGGAAAAAATTGACTTTAGGCTGGTTACAGAGGGGTTTTGTGGGATATTTTGAGGTTGGTTGATGGTTATAAAGGTAGAGTGAAAACTCAAGGATATAAAACATAAAGGTTTAACACTCAAAAAGTTGGGAATGGTTAATCAAGATTTTATGGAAAAAGGGGTGTTGGAGTTGCAAGACTTCAACATAAAAGAGAGTGTGGGGGGGATTAAAAGGGGGTGAAAGTAATAAACTACCAAAACCAAATATTGAACTTATAAAAAGCATAGAGTACTTAGTTTTTGTGGATTTATTGCCCTGAAGATGACTTGAAGTTGAGTGAAAGATAATTAGAAGCCTAAAACTAAATGGGTAGAGTAATGGTGCTTGAATCCTTAGTCTTGAGGTGATGAAGCACTTCCTAATCTTTTTTGCTCAAATGATTCACATAAGAGTCTAGTTATTTCTAAAATGATTCAACCTCCTAAGCAAGGGTCATGGAGCATCCTTAAGTAATCGATGTCAGTCGTGGTCAACTAGCATCGATCAAGGGATGATTGACGTCAATCAAGGTATAAATGGTCCAACTTGCCAAAAATAGTGTTTTACAGTTAATTTTGGTAGTTAAAACCATTATAAATGGTCTGAGATCATTTAAGGAAGCATGTTCATATGGGTATAAATAGTCTAGGAGGTTAGGACTTAAATACTAGGGGAGGAAATGGTCTTAAGGAAAGGTATCACTAAGTTAGCCATGGGCTTGGTTAGGGTGAGGTGTAAATAGGATTTTATTACCTTAATTACTTAATTTATCTAAATGTGTAGGAGGGGTAAATGGGTTTTTTATGGGGGTTAAAAAAATTTCTAACCCAATGGGGGCCAAGGGGGTCGAAAAGGTGTGTTACAACATCTAGAAATGTTGGTACGGTTTTCTAGTGTCTACACTTAGGTTGCTTGCAAAATTAGCAAGAGCATAAAAAACAATAAGGGTGGGGAAATTAAAGGACAAGTGATTACTTATGAAATATGTATAGTACCCACAATCCTTATAAAAAATAATTGATGGAAAAGAAGTGGTCATAAACTGAAAAAAATGGTGACTAAGCTAACCCAAAATATCCCATGTATCTAAGTGTTACCTACATAATCTGTGTGGACCTCAAGCTGATGTAATTATACCAAAAAAGAAGGGAATTAGAAAAGTGGTCCAGAAATTAAATTAGATAGGTAAGATAGTCTATTCCAAAAAAAATTTAAGTCTATATATTGCATGGAAATTCTAACACAATTTTCATGATTTTGTTATTTCTAGGATTTTCCTAGGTCTTTCCAAATGTTTAGGGATTTTGAAAAGTTTTGAATATTTTTCAAATTTTTGGGGTATTTTAACTCATTAGAGATTGACAATATACCACTCAAAAAATGGTTATAGAATTATCTTAAGGTGATCACAAAATAGCGAGTGTTTAAACTTAAATTACTCACAAAATGATGAGAACATTCAAACAAGGGTGGCCAAACTAACCTAAAAAAACAATGGTTATTTTCTACATAGTCCAAATGGACATTAAGCCACTGTAGTTCCCCCTAAAGTGAGGCATCTAACTTAGTAACATAAAGTTCATTAATATTCAAATGGCAAGGTATAGCATAGTAATGGCAAGGTGATATGATTATGCATGCTAAAGGGGTTGTTCATATGTTATAAGAAGTAACGACAAGGTGTCGGTGATAATAATTTTTCCAAAGGTAGTTATAACTAGTACCATAAGGGTGACACATTGATTTTTTTAGAGATACAATCACTGAGAGGGGGGGTGAATTAGTGAGCTCAAATAATCCAACTTCAATTTTAGTCTTTTCAAACTCTTAATCAATTACCACAAACATTTTACGAAACATACATATCATTCATAGAAATGAACAAGAGAGACAATGCAAGATCAAGCACATAACACATGACATATGTGGGAAGCCCTCTTGGGTGATAAAACCCATTATAATCTATAATTAGATTACTATCCTATAATAACAAGAACCAATTTAGGCTAGCTATAACTGATCAAGGAACTACTATCCCTTATTTAGTGATACTACAATCCCACAAGGTGTCACAACACATGTCTAGCTAAGAAACCACAACATCTAGACTTTTAGCAAGTTTAACCTTGTAAGGAGGCTAAAATCCCCTAGATGTTGAGTAACCACAACAACACCTCTAAATATAACATCTCCTAAACATTGATTTCTTGACAATCTGATGGAGATACAAAGTATATCAGCTCTCTTTTAACTTTGCACACTTAATGCATCCAAAGCCACCTTTTGGATCACTCTTCACTCCTTATAAATAGCTCTATCACCACATAAATAACATGACCAAATGGTCAAATACATAGTCCACACTCTGATTTGTCTCTCAAATCATCCACCAATCTTGTACAGACAACATCTATCATTCATTCACACTCAAAGCATCCAAAACATCCTTTTGGATCACCCTAGACCTCTTTGCTAATCCTCAACATATAATATCACTATTACGACATCAAAAACATGACCTAAATATCATACATATAATCCTCAATCTACTCTACTCATCAACTCATCTACTGGACACTCTCCTTCTCCTTTGTTCCACAACTCTCACATTCACACACCTCTTTCAAGTCTAAAAACCATCACATTTGGTTTCACTATTTATAGAGCATTCATGAACATCACTATCTTAGTCAACCATTAAACATGCCTTAGACCTTAATTCTTCTCTCAAATTGAGACACATCTCAATATTATCCTCAAATGTTGGCCATAGCATCCATGGGTCACCCTTAAGCAGTTACACCTTTCAATAAGGCCCTTTTAGCCCTTATAGGTCTCATGGAGACCTATTCACCCATTTAGCACTTCATCAAGTAAAAATAAGAACATAGGACCACTTTCAAATGCATAGGTCCACTCCATATGATCCCTTTGACATTCTCAAATGCTTACAGTTATCATTACACTCTTTTATACAAGTTCAATCAACTCAAACAATAGCCTTGTTCATAAGGACACCATGAACGAACACATAGTCAAAATTTTAAGCTTTGTTCCTACTAACTATTGATTTTTAAAGCTTCTAAATACCAAAAAAATCATCTATAAGGAGTCTAAAACACTCTCCAATAGCTATCTTATCTTGAAACATCTAAATACCATCATGAACAACTCAATTACCCTTCTCGGGTTACTTGCAAAGCATGGATGAACACACAATAAACTTTGAACCTCAATATCTTTGACTATACATAATTTCATATCTCTAAATTTATATTTCCAAATTCACCTTAGAGTCCTCTACAACTTTTATTTTTACACCATGGTCAAATTCTACATAGATCAAAGGATATGGCTAAAAAATGAGGTAATGGTCTTTCCTTTGTTAAATTCAAATATTTGAATTCGAACAATCACAATTAAAATTTAGTCACTTTGCTCACATCTTGTGTCTATCACTTAGCTTTCTAAATTCACACCATTTATCTTCTTCATAAGTATCTTGACCTTTAACTCATAGTGCACCACTACCCAAACATTAAACCTTGAACATGTTGACCTTATTGACTCAATATGCACCATTGATCTCTATTTGTATGATCACCCACTCACCATTGATATTATAAAGAAGCTTGGTATTTACCTCTACCCAATGTTAAAAATCAAACACATTTTCTCATCTCACTACTTCCTGACTCTTTGGAACAAACATGCTCTATAGTTTTTTTGTAAGGAGCTCAGTTTTTACCCAGTTTAAGCATCAAACATTTTGACCCATTTGACTTACTACACACTATAGATCTAGATGTATGAACTCCTGTAAACCATTGGATCTCCATCTAGTCCTGATCTTTAACATCATGAAAAAATGACTATGGGGGTTGTTTCAATCTACCTGGAAGGAAAACTTTTCATAGATATATCTTTTACCTCATTCACTTGCATGTTCTCAAATTTGAACCATAGAAACTAGGCAAAATACTGAACAAACCCATATGACCATTTCCTCCTAAAATGTCCATGCATGTGATATATTCTATCACCAAATTTATTACTTAGATATTTCTTATACTTAGACAAATGATGTATTTAAGCTCAAATTCATTTTATGTCATCAATATTCAATGTGATGAAATGAATACCATTAGATCTTCTTTATAAATTTAGCTTTTTTGAAACTTAGTGCACTTTTATCTGAGGGACCAACTTTTCACCCACATATCTTTTGCCGTATTAAATCAAATGATCTAAAATTTGGACCATATGATCTCCTCACATATTAAAATCTAACCATATATCAATTTGCTCCTAGAACCCTTACATGTGTGAGATATAATGACATTAAAATACCTCCTCAAAATTATCTAACATAGAGCCAATTATGCCTAGATGAACATAATGAATAATTAGATAAATTCCACTCATGCACACAAGCACTCCAATCATCCCTGACCTATGATAGGACCCTTTTCACAACCTTAACTCACCATACTCATGCCAAAACATCTCTAACCATGCTAAAACTAAAGATCAACCAAGTGTCCTTCAAGCATACTAAGACAAGCACATTTCACACTTTGTCATTATCACTTAGACTATCAAAGCACTTTGACACCTCCATGACATCATTGATAAATATCCAATATATTTACCCAAAGGCAACTATAATTAGTGGCATAGGTAATGAGATAGATCATAATCAATAAATGAAGGATGTAATTTCTAGGACCACTATCATAATGCTTTCATATACTGCCATTCAAAAGTTTGAATCTGAAGCAACTATTGGACTTGCATTTAATATCAACCACTAAAAGTGATTTAATTATATATGAATCAAACCAGGGCCAAAAGTGATAGGTTTTAGGTGAAAATAACTAGTGATCAATAGGCTAAGGCATGGTGAGGAAGGAATATAGATACAGTATGAAGAATAGGATATCATGGCATAACTCAAATGATCGTCATAGACAATAATTCAAGTACCTTAAGTGTAAAATGTTTGAGGTACATAATGTTCATTGGTTATCAATTTCATCTCATTATGTCATGCCAAGTTTGTATTCTCTATAAATTTAGTTAACAATAACCACATAAGGCCCTAAATAGTTAGATTGAAACTTTCATTTATTTTTGGTTTTTCCATTGATGTTTTTTTTAGTTTCTTTTAGTACCAGATCACCAAGCTCAATGTCTCTATGCTTGACATGCCAATTGTATTAGCCATGTATTCTATTCTAATAAGCTTGAAGGTTATTCAAGGTGGCCATGCACTTTCCATTGATTAAATATATCTATTATAAATGAGCTACTCTGTAGTCCTCATCATCAATGATGCATTATAATGAAATATAGATAGAAGGGAACTCAACCTCAATAGGAAGAATGGCCTCAGTGTCATAAACAAGGGAATATGGGGTAGCTCCTATTGGAGTATAGAAAGTGGTATAGTAGGACCAAAGGGTTTTAAAAAGTTATAAGTGACAATTAAGACCATTATCATTAATAATTTTATTGAGGATATTGACAATGGTTTTGTTAGACACCTCAGCTTGGTCATTGTCTTATAGGTAATAGGTGGTGGAAAAGTGTTTTTTGATATGGTATTGGGCACAAAGTGTTTCCACATATTTAATTTTAAATTAACCACCATTATCAAATATAATGTCAAAGGGTATACCATAGTGACAAATGAGATGGTTAAAGATGAGTTTAGAAATCTACTTACTAGTCATGTAATGGAGGGGAATGGCTTCCACCCACTTCATGAAATATTATATAGGATTAAGGACATGTTTGTGGCCATCTAAGGATGTAGGATTTATCTTGCATAAGAGATCAAGTCCCCACATTGAGAATGGCCATGGTGTTGTTAGTGGTTTAAATGTTTCAGATGGAGTATGGATCAAATTGGCATGCTTATGACACTTCACACACTTATTCATATAAGCAACCATGTCAATTTACATAGATGGAAAATAATAACCAGTACATAGTAATTTATTGGCAAGGATGTCCCCACTAGTGTGTGACCCACACACTCTTTTGTGAATTTTACTCAACACTAATCTATATTCTATCGAATATAAATAACAAATCAAAGTTCCATCATAGCTTATATAATATAAAGTAGGTCCAAGTAGGGTATAATGGGAGGCTTTATGAATGAAGGCTTTTTGTCTTTTGTAGGAAAGGTTTAAGGGAATAATTTGGTCATGGAGGTAAGCATATATGTTAGAACACCAAGTAGACATAGGACCTAGAATATCACAAACCATCTTGATAGTTGTTTTTTCATACACCAATGCTAGGAGATGTTCTAAAAAAACTAATAGTCAGTGGCTGTATTGATAATATGAATCATAGATCTAATTGTGGCCATGGCATACATTATTATGTTACTAGCCCTAATTATCCATTCAAACTAAATATTGGTAATTTATTACTTAAGAGTGTCAACCATGCCTTTATAAGGTACCAACTTCTCTTCCTTCATCTGGTATTGATTTGTAACCTGATTGATTATATGTTATGAATCACCATGAACTAATAAATGTTGGATATTCCATTATACTATTTTGCAAAGTAATGTGAAGAGTTCTTTGTATTCGGCCATATTATTAGTATATATAAAACTAATGTGAAAGGACTTAGGGATATGTTGGCACCTGATCCAAGTGTTTTGAAGGAACTATCAAAGTACATTTTCCATTATTCTACCTCAGGAGATGTTTTGTATGGTCATGATGGATTCATCTAGAAACCCAAATATAAGAGGTTGAGTATCAGGTAGAGGATCTTATATAATATGATCTCTGAGTACCTATCCTTTAATGCATTTTTTATTTGCATACTTGATTTCAAATTTACTCAAGAGGATGATCCACTTCACCATGTAGCCTTATAAATCTATTTTAAAAAGTAGATACTTGAGTGGATCTACTATGGCAATTATAATAGGCTTTTTATTCAACATGTAGTGATATAACATTTGGGTTGTAAAAATATACCTAAATATGATTTCTTGATGGGTTTATAATTATGTTCATATGTGACCAATATTCAATTTCTATAGTAGACAACATGCTCATTTCCCTATTCATCATGTTGTGCCAAAAGTACCCCATGGCATTTTTAGTTACTGACAGGTAAAGTAACAATGGATTGTTTGGCATAAGAAATAAAAAAATAAATATATTATCCAAGTATTATTTGAGATGGTCAAATGCTTTTTGGAAATCTTCATTCCATGAGAAATTTGTACCCTTCTTTAGTAAGTGTGTAAAAAGATGGAATTTATCAGCTAGCTATGAAATGAAGCATCAAATTAATTATATTTTTCCTAAAAATAATGGAGTTACTTCAAGGTAGGCATTAACAACATTTGGTAATGGCTCAAAATTTGGTTGGATAAACTTTAATGCCTCAATAAGAGATAATAAAGCCTAACAATTTGTTAGAATTTATACCAAATACCCACTTTTAAGGGTTGAGCCTAACATTATACTCTTAAAGTCTCTCAAAAATTATCTAAATACAACTAGATGGTCATCATAGGTCTTAAATTTACCTAAGATGTCATTGACATAGTCCTCGATAGTGTCATGCACCATATCATGAAAAAAACATTGTCATGGCTTGCTGGTAATTGGATTATGCATTCTTGAGTTAAAATGGCATCACTTGATAACAAAACATTCCCCATGGAGTGGTGAATGTTGCCTTGTGTTGGTTCTCTAATATAATTCTTATTTGGTTATATCCTAAAAAATTATCCATAATGGAAATAATTTTATATCCGGCCATGGAGTCAACAATCTTGTCAATGTTTGGAAGAGGAAAGTCATCCTTTGGGTAGGCTTTGTTAATATCCTAGAAATTAGTGCATAATATGATACCCTCTAGAATATTATTAATTGATATTATGTTGTAAATCCACTCTAAATAATTAATCAATCAAATGCATCTTGTATCTAAGATTTTCTCGAACTCTTCCTTGACTAATACAACAATACAAGGATGCATTTTTCTTAGCTTTTGCTTAACTAGTTTATCATCAGGATGTACAACAAGATGATGTACAACCAAGGTGGGGTCCAAACCTGGCATATCTAAATATGCCCATGAAAATATATCAACAAATTCCCTTAAAAAGGTTATAAATACTTCATGTTCCTCTTCAATGAGGGATGCACGTAATTTAATACATTTTGGGTCCTCAAGAGTCCTAATATTAAAGTTAGAAATGTCCTTCACAAGGAGTGTAGAACCATCTTGCAAAATAGTTGGAAAAGAGGTAAACTAGTTGGTAATGTTATAGTCTTTTGGTTGAATTAGTTCATCTAACTCTCCCAAATAAGATGAATTAGAATGTTCAAATGGTGGTGAAAGCCATGTAACAAATACCTTTAGGAACTCTTGTAAGATTTACTTAAAATCTTAGCACTCTTTAGTATGAATTTTAGATCCATATATAATCCTTAGTTTGGTGGTCTCATGTGCGTCAAGTAAAGAGGAATGAACATTCCCATCTAATGGCACCTAAAATAGGTTTTCACTAAGAGACTTACATTTTTCTTTACTTTTTCCCTAGTTTGATAGTGCCTTAAAAAGCTTTTCACTTTTAGACCTCAATATTTGATTTTAATTTTAATTTTGGCCAAGAAATTTCACTCACTATTTGAAATAGGTAGCAATATCTAATCTGATATAAAAACATTATTTGTGATCTCCTACAGTAATATGATCCCTCAAACCTAGAAAGTCACAAATGACCTCATCATTCTCAAAATCATTAAGTTGAATTGTTGACTCTTATTAGTCTTATATATCAGTTGGGGGTGATAACTGGTAAGTGGTAAAGGGTGAAAACATGATTAACTATACATACAATATATGGGTTAAATAAATTAGTGTTAGAAATGTCATATTAGATGATATAATCTAACCCTATGTCATTATCGACATTGTATTTATTATTCAATAGCATAGGAACTGAAATAAGGTATGTGGGGTCACCCCTAGGTGGTTTAAATCTAATACCATGAGTTATTTTGTACTTGGCCATGGAAGTTAGCTCAATTTTTCCCTTCTGATGTATCCCCAAGCCTCTACCTTCATAATTTTGGCTATCCATAATCTAGTTAGGGATAGGATACTTGGTGATTTGGTAACAATTAACTAGATCACCAGTATAGAACCATGAATTATCTTCATCTAAAGGGTCCTATTTTGGGCCATAGGGTGGTTTGAAAATAATAGGTTTTGTGATATAATATTTTCCCTTATCATGCCATTTAATGTGAGTGGCTTTGGATTTGGGTCTCCCATAGGCTTTTGGATTTTTAGGCAATTTGGCTATGTGAAAGGAGTCATGAGTACTATACTCTCATATACATTTGTCAAATATGTAAAAATAGTTGGATATATCTAGTGGAGGTGAAAATGAAGTTGAATCTAGGCTCTTAGACATAATATAATTGGCTTTGGGTCCTGATTCAATTGATTTTACTTTATTAGCTTTTCTTCTAGTAATTTTAGGCATAAAATTCAAGCCAAAATGGTAATTGTAGCTCTTGTAATCTACCTCAAGAAATTTATAATACTGGTGAGGATGGAGATCAATTGGTATGGTTACTTTCATCCTTGAATGGGGAAATTTAATACATTAATGCTTTGTGGAAGGTATGGCCCTAATTTCATGAATTTAGGGTCAACCCAAGAGAAGTTTTATGATAACTCTAGGTCAAGAACATGGAAAAGAGTGTCATGGGTCAAAGGCCTAATGACCACTACCAAACTGATGATTCCTTATGATTCTCATTCCTCATTATCATATGCTTTGATGATGATGGTATCTAGCTATAGATCAGTCAATGTGTATCCAAGATGATTTACCAACTTTAGAGATATAATTTTTAGGCCCAAACCATTATATATAATATGTTTAAATTTATGTCTAGTTATATTGACCTCAATATACAAGGGGTTTTTATGCAATGGGTCCAAAGATGACATGTCACTTTGATCAAAGTTAATTCATTGGCCAAGGGCCAAATGTCCTACCATAGATTGAAATTTTTTAAGAATAATGTCATTAGGTATAAGGGATTGGCTCAAGTATTCATTTAATATGTTATTATTAATGCTAAATGTGTGTAACAAATCCATGATGAATATTTACATAGGTGTCATTTATATTTGATCCACAATGTCATAGGTTTTCACTTTGGTATTGATAATTTGATTATTTTCTATTGGCATGGAGTCTGTACGGGTTCATTCATGGAATTTGGTTATGGTCCTTTGATAGTAATCTTGGATTGTCAAATTATGATTGCATAATATTAATCTAGTATTGGGCCTCTGTAGTTAGATGGAGAGGTAAAAGGGCCTAGAATGGTAATTCTTGGGTGGTATTGGGCTTGGTTGCTAACATGGTCTAAATAAGTATTACTAGCATAAGGAGGTTGGTAGGTATTTTTCGGCACTGGTCTATGTTGGTTGGTATTTAGCCTAGGGTTAATGGCAATGGTGGAAACATGACTAATTGAAACATGTCCTATAATGTTGTTATAAGTATATGTAATGGCATGATGAACTCCTTTATTTGATTATTTAGTCTGACCTTGATTTGGACCATTTTATTGTTATTATTGTTGTTATTGATGTTTTTATTGTTATGGTAGTGTTCTTTGCCACTATTGTTATTATTATTAGTGGTGTTAGTGGTGTTGTTATTGGTTTTTATGTTGAGGAAATGGGTTTTGATAGATAGCCAAGTTATGATTAGACTTAGGGGCATGGGTATCCCATTCTATCTCTCCATTCTTAATCATGTTCTCGATCAGATGCTTTAATTATATATAATATCATATGGAGTGTCCCTTGACATGATGTTACTCATAAAACTCATGCTCTTTGTACCAATTAGAAAAATGAATTCCTTCACAAAAAGGATTTGTCACAAGCCAACTAATCATATTTTATTGAACCAATTTATAGAATACAAACTTAACAGGATCATTGAGGTCATTGTACTCTAGCTATGGGTAGTCTTCTCCTTTGAGGAGGTATTTACAATTGTGACATATTTTGTGGAGGTCTAAGCTGAATGAATGGAGGTTTTGGTTATTGAATGGGTGGAGGTAAATGAACAACTCATGTTTTCACCATTTGAACATGTCACGATTCAGTGACCCCATTGCAACAACATTCTTATTGTGGTTATAGTCTTTTGGTCTTTTAGTATTGGCTTGAGTTGGTGTTAAAGTAAATATTTGGATGGGGTTCTGGTTTTGGTTATGGCTTTGGTTTTTATGTTGGCCTTGATGTTGGTTTTGGCTCTAGTTTTAATTAAAAGAAGATAATTTGATAATCCATTTGTTGACAAGTGCATTTTCAATTTGTATCCCTTTCTCAATTACTTCTTCAAATGTATGAGCACATCACATATTGAGATGATAGGATATCTTACTATGTAGGCTCTCTAAAAATATTTAAACCAATTATTTGTCTGGTAAATTATGAGTGAACCAACTAGCAAGTGCCCTCCACCATTGTAAGTAAGCAGCAAAACTCTCACCATTTCTCTATTTTTCCTAACCCAAGTCAAATAATGTAATCTCATGTTTGAGATTGTGTGATAAATGTTGTACAAACTTATTTGAAAGATCATCAAAGTCTAGCATAGAATTATTTGGTAGATTGAGAATACATTCCAAGGCTTGTCTAGTTAGTCTTATAGGAAAGAGGAGAAGAAAATATATGTCACTATAGGCCACTAGTTAGCAAGAAACAAAGAATTCTTTTAAATGATCCTTTAGGTCATCTTTGCTTTTATATTTATCAAATTTATGTGGATCATAACTTGGAGGAAAATGTCTTTGGAAGTAATCCATATTGAATGGATATGAGCATATCTCTTCTAACTTGAAATTATTTATTTGATTCCCAATCTAAATGGATTGAATTACATCATTCATTCAATACATCTCTTGGGCTAAGAAGTTGGATGGTGTGGCTTGTTACGGTTAGGGTTATACATTCAAAGGTGGATTACCTTGACTAGGGTATGAAGGAATGGAATATTGGGGAATGTTTTTTTGATTGGTTGAATGACCAAGAAAATATATAATACAAAATACGTTATTGTTGGTAAACATTTTGGCTAGGGTTGGCAATATGGCTTTGGTACATAAAGTGTGGTTATTGTAATGATATTTGGCTAGATGGAATATATCGATATTGCTAGGTTTGGGAAGGAGCTTGTTGTCTACTCATCGAACCCTATTGTATAAAGAGTACTCCTTTTTGGCTAAAGTTTTACTATCGATCATGTTAAAAGTTAGATCCCTATTTTATGTGTGATACACATTGGGTAAGAGGCAATTGTTGCCTAGCACCTGGTATTTATTGTACATTGGGACCTTATTATTGGGTAAACACCTATTATTATTAGGCACTTATTAGAGGTTTGGTATTTGTTATTGACCAACTATCACTCCTTTTTTACTAATAAAAACATGTTGTTAATTAGGCAACATTTGTGATGTTTATGGTATATTGATATGTGCTTGTATTGATAGAACATTGGTTACCACCTATTGAGGTGGTGTAGTGTTCAGCACTTGTTGAGGAAAAATATTGATCTGGTTTGGGACACTTCCCCCTATTGCATGTTCGAAGAAGTTACTCATTTAAGAGTGGAAGTTACTTGTTTTTGGGAACCAAGCATACCTACCAACTATTTTTTCAAATCACTTGAGGTACTTTTTAGATGACGATGCTATGTGTTGCTCTACGACACACTAGACCCACTTTGGTTCACATTAGAATGCACTTGTGTGCTATCCGTTATGTTTGGTGTGAGGTATTTTATAGGAGTTACAATTTCTTCTATCATAATTGGGACATCATACATGTCTCTTCCCAATGTGATTTGGCTAAAAGGGTCTATGTTTTGATTTACATAGCTCAAAGAACTAGTTTGTTCCCCTGTTGAAGGAGTTATTTCTATAAGTGGCACATTTTAAATAGATATGGCATTGAATTTTTGAGCTCGGTTAAGGTATGTTTGGTATTCTTGTTCTACCTATTATAATTAATCATCCATTGGACCCTTTCCTTTTACAATCATATTTTGGCCCATTTTATGTATTTTTACTAAAGCTTGATTATAACTAGTTGACATTTGCTCAAACTATTGGTTATGAGGCACATTACTAGGTATTTTGATTAAGCTATACAAACTTTCATGTGGGAATTTTGGTGAGAGTTTGTTAATTCTACCGCTTTGACTAGAATTTCATCCTTGTTTTCTATAAAATGATGATCAAACAAGTATGGTTCATAACTCGTAAGTGTGGCTACATAATAGGGCTATTTTTTTTAGATTTGTTTTATGATAAGTGTCATTTGAGTAAGGTATTTTGGTGTTCATTCTTGTTTTTGGCCTAGATAGGAAGGTGAATTAACCAAGTATTATGTTGATGGGTCTTTCCCTTTTTCTACATATGGAGTATTATAATAGGGATATGGGTCCATCTCATACGCTACATCATCACCATAGATTTCTTGAACAAAGGGGTTGCTAGTGATAAATTTATCATAATCTATATTATACATGGTCCCACTACATGTATAGAGAGTGTTCATATCTATGACTAGGTCTCTTGAAAAATAAAAGGTCAAATGTGGCAAATAACCAAGGTCTAAGGCAAACAACCTTTAGCTTTGTAAAATAGGTCCAAAGGTAAAACATCTAATCTAATTTTAAGTCAAAGTTAAAATGAAAATGATCTATGGTAAAGGTATTTAGGTAAGGTATAATGATCATGAACTAGGTCTACCAACAAAAATAAAGGTTCTAGGTCTTTGATCAAATGTCACAAAGTTAGACTTCTAAACTAGGTATGAAGGTGAAAAAAATAATGATGGGTCTTTGTTTAAAAGGCACAAAGCTAGACTTCTAAACTAGTTTAGTCTCAACAATAACTCAAAAAAAATCTAAATATAAGGTAATTGGCTTGAAAAAACCTCGATCTAGGTCTAAGGTAATTGGCTTGGCAAATAATCTAATTTTAAGGTAATTGGATTAGAAAAAACTTGCTCATTATCTCATAAAAATATAATTCTAAGGTAATTAGATCATAAGACTCAGTAATTTTCTCAAAATACTTTTGGTAAACATACCTAAGACATTTTCAAACTTGGCACAAAGAACTCTAAACAAGGCACATGACAACAAAAAATTGTTAAGTCTAGGAAAAGGTCTCTGAACTAAATAAGAAAATAATACAAGTAACACAATCCAAATGTAAGAGGTAAACCACCTAAGCCCAAATTAGATGAGGCTTTAGTATAGACCTGATTAGTTTAAGATCTGAACTTCAAAAGATTTAAATTAAAAGTTAATATAAAAGACTTAAATTTTATAAAGGCAAATAGGCTAGATTCAAATGGGCAACATAATTGTGCATTTTAGAAACAAAAGATATGAATGGTTTTTAACTTGATTTCAAACAAGGCAAGTGTTTTAAAATAAAATTGACAATGCAACAATTATCCTTCAAATAAGTTGTATAAAAAAAGTGGTTTTTGAAGAAACTCCTGTGATCAAGGTATTTGACAAAGAAAGGAGGTTAGATCAAATGTTAGTCCATAAAACCATGAAATCAACACATTAACATACTAACATCTCTAATCCTAGATCTTAGGGAGAGCTTAATGAATAAACAACAATTGAAAACCCAACTAAAATGCAAAGAAAAACAATCTTTACCTTCCTTGAGAGTTCAAAAAAAATCTTTGTTGGCTTGCTTGGTTTATGCATAAGAAGTATTCATCAATGACATATGGCTAGCATCATCTACTCTATGCACCATTTTTGAATGTTTGGCTTGATTGATATAGCTTGTCTCAATTTTGGCATTATAACACTAGGATTTTAGCTTCATGAATCTATTCCTACATTATAAATCTACTTTGATTGAGCTTCCTAAATGAAGAGCTCTAGGCTTGCTTTTACAGGCTTTCAAATCCCTTGGAATGGGTTAAATTTTACCATGGTTGAGTTTATTAATTTTGGTTGAGTTTGGCATATTCCTAGTATATTTTTTTAGATATTTTTCAAAAGTGACAACTCACAAACGTAATGAGTGTGTTCTAGAATATGCTAAGATGTTTTTGAATTTCCTTTTTAGTAATTGATTTAATTGATTTATTAACTCATGGATGAACTCAATTAGGATTTGAAATTGATTTAACTTTCTAATTGATTTTGATTAGGGTGTGCAAGTTAATTAGTTTTTTTAGGCATTTGGTCATTTATTTGATTTTGATCAATTTAATGTGTGTATTTGCCTTATTTAATTGATTTAATAGGCCAAATTAATTTAATGCAAGGTTATAAAACCAAATTTGAGACTAATAGAAATTCTTAGGTTAAATGTTTGATGATTGGTAAGAATTGGTCTAATAGTCTGATGTAAATCCATTAGTGGCCAAATTTACATGTCTACAATTTGCCCTTATTTGGGAAGATATTGCAATCTGTAAGCATAATAACATCTTTTCAAAGAATAAAATGGTTCATTATGCTTACGACTGTAATGGTAATGATTGAACTATAGTTTCCCCCTCGAGGGAGTGGTTGGCAAGTGGGTTGGCAAACGGTCCCTCGAAAGAAAGAAGCATAATGAGGGGACCAAATAAATGAAGATGATGGGGTGATAACATAATGAGTCACCCAAAGTTGGGCAAAATCACTAATAAATGCAAGTGGAATGGTGTACAATGGTTTGCCCAAAGGCAATTATAAGCATTGTACCCTGATAGTGGCAATGTGGTATGATAACACAATGATTTTCCCCAGCAGGCGATATAATCATTGAGAAGATGGAGCAGCCCTAGTTAGGATAGACCAACTAGAAATAAAAATTGGTGATAACATAATTATTTTCCCTAGATAGTGATATAATCATTAAGAATGCATGTGGAATGGTGTACAGTTCTGATGTAGTATACCTTGATTATGAAAACATGATTGATGGCTGATGATTGATAAGTTGATACAAAGGATAAATATGAATTAAGACAACCTGCTAGTAGGGAGATGCTCATCTAAAATAAAAAAGGTTGAAATTATTTTTTTACTTAATTACTCTATTTGGGATATGAGTGGTATTGGATTGGGATTATTGCTGATGTTGGTGTCGAGGAGATGGTGATGTTGTAGACCTCTCAAAGCTGATTTTTACTGTAGCATTTGATGGTAGGCCTCATGATAGAACACCATGGGGGCTTGGCCAAAATATACATTAGGACTGACTCTCGATATCTAATACTCAATGGAAAATAATTTCATCGATGATAAAAACCATGATGATAATATAGACATTTGAATATGGATAGATTCAAGAATAATGTGTAAGGAATCACCCAGTAAACACACGTGGATTGAATCAATGCCACAGTACTAAAAGAAAACAAACAAGCATGAAAAAAAAATAAAAAAACACACAAACAAACAAACAAATAAAAATAAATAAGACAAATAAAGAAACAAACAAGTTTTAGTCCCTATGTTAGTATAAATGACGTGATGAACATTGCCCCTAGAAACTAGGCAATAACTAAACAAACAAACAAGATGTGGGAATAAAATAAAAAGAAGGGGGTACCCAAGTTGTCTCCATATGCACTAGGCAAGTGGATGTTACCTACATAGTTCCATGGATATGATGATCCAACAAAACTTCAGGTCAAAATTAGTTCTCCCAAGAAATGGGAAGAAAATGATGATTGATAGAAGACATGATAGATGTGATAGAAGAATAAGGGTGAACTCACAAAATGGGGATAGTGTAGGATAAAAGGCTAAAAATAATGGAGAAACTAAGGAAAAAGTGGTTTGTTTTTGACTTAGTGGGGGTTCCTAGAATCCTTAAGGTAAAGAAATGGTAATGTTTTTGGTTTTTCTAAATGATTTTCAAATGTTTTTAGAATTTTTGAAGCATCTCAACTTAATCAAGAATGACAAGACACTAAAATAGTCCAAGCTCAAAAAATGGCAAGAGTGTTATAACTTGAAATCATGATCATAAAATGGTGAGAGTGTGGCTTAAGTTTCTTGCAAAATGGCAAGAGCGTTATAACTTGAAATGATGCTCACAAAATGGTGAGAGCGTGGTAGAAGTTGCTCACAAAATGGTAAGAGTGTTATAACTTAAAATGATGCTCACAAAATGGTGAGAGCATGGTTGAAGAGTAACTAACCTTAACATGAATCAAACATAACCCACATAGTCCCAAAATAGTTTTAATTCATAGTAGTTCACTTCATAATGGAAGAATTTGACTAGTGTTGTAGCTAATTCAAACAAAATAGGCACATTTGTTATGATAGCATAGTATGACATAGGAATGGCTAGGTGATATGTCAAGGCACAATAAACAAATGTTTCCCCTAGTTTTTCCATAGGTGGTTATAAATAAGATATAACTGATAGATCAATGATACCAATTTGCCCCAGTAGGAGATATAATTAGTATCAAGACTGGTAAACATTGATTTGCCCCAACAGGACATATAATCAGGTTCACATAAACAAACTTGATAAGAATGGAATAAAAAACAAAGGATGAAACTACCAAAACTTCTGTCATACTACTCCAAAATACTACCTATTTTTGAAATTCTTGAAATAGTTGCTAAAATTGATCTGATTATATATGCTAAAAACATGAAACTAATAGATGAACCAAGGTCAAATGGGCTAGGTTGATAGGATCTAAAACTTGTTTGGTCAAGTAGGAATAGAATGGTAAAATGGTATGATATGATGGCCTTGATTAGGGTATTGATGGTTTAATTGATTGGACATAATAGTATGATGGTTGCCCCTAAGTGGTAGGGTGAAGGAAACGATTATGTGATAATGACAAATGGATATGCGATAATGGAAAACCATTTGTGCTGGTCATTGGTTTTTTATGTTTGTGGTCTAGGTATGTGACTATGTTGTTCCTACTAATTTAGAGATTCACATCTTGATCAACAAATGATACAACCAAAATATTCAATCATATAAATCGCTAGCCCACTCCTTGTCTAAATAGTTTCTCTATCAAGAACTTACTATAGATTCAGATGTAAATGATGTTGTTGTGATCTTCGTTAGTCATTGATTCTGATTCCTTCAAGGATCAAGACAAGGTATATTTGTAGCCTCTGTAAAGCAAAGTGCAGCCATAAATGGTAAATAGGGATAAATGTTTGATGATAGGTTTGATTTTGAAATGGAATGGTTGATTATAATGGAATGAATAATAGTGGGGAAATAAATGAGAATCAAGATTTTTTAGGCACACACAATGTTGATAATTTCATATTCGACATAAATTTGGATATGGTGGGGCTGAAGACTTCTAAATATTCTCTAGATAAGACCTCTAGATTATTTTTTTATTTGGGCCTGAGAGTAGCTACCATCTAATTAGGCTATAGAGTGGAAGTTATTTGATTTGATCTTTGATAATGTATTCATCAGGTAGTAGAGAACTTTTGTGCTCCGTTATTGGTACCTTAAAGAGGTTTCTACCAATGAATTTGTCTTGATTGTCCTATAGTAAATCCAAGAAGTTTTCACTAAGGATCATTGAATTTTGACTTTGATTGTCTTCTAGTGCCTCTCAAAAAGTTTCACTAGAAGATGTTGAGATTTGACTTTGATTATCCCCTAGCACCTCCGAAAAGGTTTTATTAAGAGAGTGTTCTTCTACTATATGATTGTGGTCTTGGCCTCCTTAATTTTTTTCATCTAATATGTCACCATGGATGTAGTTCAATAAGGTGTAATTTTGTTGGTCCCAATCGATACTTGTGAGAGGTGGAATGTCAATGATATGGCTAAGATGGTTGATGGTAATGGCATGTGGAATGGTAATGGGATGAGGGAAGCTTACACAATCCTCTTAGCAGATACTAGTATACTTGTGTCAATTTTGAATTAATGATCCTCAAAAACTATAAAAAGATCACAAATGTATTCAAATTGATTTGCTAGGCATGTGTAACCAATGTCATAACAGTCACAAATGTATTCTATTTCTAAATCTGATTCTGACTCAAGGGACTCTAAACCTGATGATGAGATTGATATCAATTCTAATGTTGATGTTAAATTTGATGTCAGTCTAAGAATAGAACCTGACTCTAACTCTAATTCTTCATCTAATGGGTAATCTATTATAATGATGTCTTGCTAAATTTTTGGTATTGGACAAGTAATGGCTTGTGAAGGCATAATGAGCTCCCGAAAGATTGGTTTGTCATATTGAGACTCCTCTAAGATGTGAAAAAGATAAAAATCAACTCCTCAAAGATTGGCTTGTCAAAGGGAGGCTCTTGAAAAATAGTCATATGGTCGAGGTAATGATTTACCCAAAGGTGGCTATAATCATTAAGAAGTGACTCAATAAAGACTGTCTTATCAGAGTGAGACTCCTTAACAAATGGTATAGGATCAATAGGTGATTCATCAGAGATTGACTTATCACAAGTGGTTGGTTCAACAAAAACATTTTGGATTGGTTTCTTTTCTTGGCTTTGGTTTTTAATGAGTTGAAAAATACTAGTTTTGAACATTGCTTGGTCTTCAAATAATTGGATTGGTTGAGGTCTTGGTTAGACTGGTTGAGGTTTTAGTTGGATTGGTTGGGGTTTAGGTTGAATGATGGGCTGAGGCTAAATGATTGGATGAGGTTTAGGCTGAATGATGGGTTGAGGTTTGATATGAATTATTAGTTGAATGATTGGTTGAGGCTAAATGATAGGTTATGATCATGATTGGATTATTGGTTGGGATTGTAATTGGATTGGTTGATATTTGGGTTAGATTGGCTAGAGTTTTCTAAAGTGGGTAATGATAGGCAATAAATGAGGAATGTTCAGTGGTTGGATAATGGGTGGGCATTGTGGAGCTTGATTGCTCGTACAAACCAAAGGATGAGGTCTTGGAATATAAATAGTAAGGCATCATGGAGCTTGATTACTCACATAAGCCAAAACATGTAAGTATTCCTCATAAACCATATCATCTTAGTCAGGGTCTTGAGTTGGAATATAAATCAACTCTTATCTTTGGTCCATAAATTTATTATTTTAAGGAGGGTACAAACTTGTCTTGCAATCATCCTCATCATAGAGGTCTACACCCAATTCCTCCTCACCAACCATATAATTCTAGTTAACGTCTTGACTTTGGTCCCCGATTTGATTTTTACAAGGTGGATAAAATTTTGTCTCACAGACCATGTTATCATCAAAGGGGTTTTGAATAAAGCCATTAAAATCAAAGCCATTTTGTGCAGCCATTCTATCATAATTTGTATTGTACATGAATCCACCATAAGTGTAGCTAGACATATCCACATCAATAAATAAAGATATAAAAATAAAAAGGCTTAGATTTCTTCAAACTCTAAAAAACTATGTTGAAAGGACAAATGGTTAAAACTTGATCTAACTTGGTTAAAAGGGGTATAGTTATATCTCTAAAAAATTATTTGATCATGGAGTTGTATCTCTAAAATGGTTTGTCCTAGAACTTGGCATAAAATAATCTAAAGTCAAATGTCTAATGTCAAATGTCATACACATATAAGATCAAGTGTCTAAATAAAATTGGCATGTCAAAGTCTAGGCCAAAGTGTTCCAAACAAGGTCTAAACTAGGAAAGGGAAAAGTTAAGTTTTTAGGGCTTTCATCCAAACACAGAGTCAAAAGTTAGGCTCAAACAAACATGATATGCTAAGACTTTTGGACAAATAGCATCAAAAGTTAGACTTTGAAACAAAGGTTAATGTGATTTTATTTAATCTAACAAGGTTGGAACAACTTTTACATAGACCTAACATACGAAATCAAACATAAACATGATCAATTGGTATAATCCATAAGGCTAAAAGCACCTAGATAAAACACTATGTTTTCCCAATTAAAGGCATAAACAATGATGAATATAGGCTAAAATAACCTAGATAAAACACTATGTTTTGAAATTTAGGCAATCAATTAACCTAAGCTACATAACCCAAAAGATAAAGATCTGTGTATCGACCTTTGTGAAGTGAGGCCTAAACAAAAATTAATCAATGTTTGAATTCAAACTTGGAAAGGTTAATTGAAAACTCAATGGTTGAAAACTATGATTGGACTAAACAAAATAGACAAGATTGAATAGCATGATGGTGCATGAACAAGGTCCAAATGGCATATGTGACATAGTTTGGTTGGTTTCAAACAATAGTTTTTGATACAATGTCAAACAAGTCTTGAAACAAAATGAGCAGCTTAACAACATAAGCATGCTCTAATGATGTGATCAATTTTATGTTTCAAAGAATCAAAATACATAAACTTTATAATTCTTTGGGTATCATAACGATACCCATATCAAAAAAGGAACACACACATAAACATGTTTAGCAAAAATTGCAAGGCATAAGTGCAGTGTAAAATGGCCAGCATAACACCTCTTCGATCAAGGAGTGATGTATAAACAAATTGGTTTTTAACATGTTTATAAACAAACAAATTATTTTTATTCTCAAAATATACCAAGAAAAAAAGACCAAAATACACTAAGTATACTCGTCCAAATTCTAGCAAGGGTATGGCAATGTGGGGTTAACTAAACTAATTAGTTTATAATTATTTTAAATGGATCAATGACACAATGAATTTTATGCTAAACAATGCAAAATAAGCATATTTTAATTGGGTGTCTATGGCACTTGTCTTGTTGTAAAAATGTCTTGCCCTTTTTACAACCACTACATCTGTCACTTGCTCAGTGTAGTGCGATGTTCAATGTGCATATACATCTTCGTACTTAACCCTAACAATAAAAGGTGGTTTAACCACTCAAACCTTTGATCCTAGTGGGGGTGATGAATTTGATGCCAAAAGATGAAACCCCAAGTCAAATCTTCCCTAAAGAAATCATGGGAGGTAGTGAAGTCCCCCTCACAAGCCAAAATGCATGAAATAAATGACACAATAGATAGACTTTATGGTCACCTCAAGATCACCCAAAAATATTATGAGTTTTTGGAAAGAGATTTAAACAAAATTCTTTCTATGCCTTGGACTAGGCTCAAAGTTGGATGAGATGGTGCTTTTGATCCCAAAATTTCCCTAAAGGGGATGAATGAGAGAGCATACACACACATCTCTTTTCGCTAAAATACACAATCAACAAGTAAGTTTGCAAATAATTAAAGTGAGATTAATTTCATTACATCAAATTAAAAGTGTTTGATTAGATTCATTATTATCCCCTTGGATTTAAGAAGTACAAATATAAATAATTGCAAACCACCCCAAAAAAAGTTGGCATTTTTTATCCCAAAAGTTCCCTAAAGGGGACAGATGGGAGAGCATACACGCACAACTCCCTATTTACTCAAACAAGTTTAGACTAAACAAATAATGAAAAAAACTTGCAAAAACTTTGAAATTTATTCAATTTTATAGAACTAAACAAAATGTGTGGTGGTATTCTTTTAGCCCCTTGGCTTTGAGTTGTGAACATTGAAAGAAACCACAAAAAGTTAACTAATAAAACACCCTAAATTTTATTTAAATACCAAAATGAAGGATTCTTAGTTCATTTTAGACATCCAAATGAAGTGTGAAAAGAATAATTTAGAATGAAATAGTTTTTTTCAAATAGGTCTTACAAAGAAAAGCTCAGAACTTTGTTTGGCCTTGAAGCTTATTTATCAAATGAGACAAGCAACTTTGAAGGGTAAAATCTATCGACCCAAAGGCAAAACCCAAAATATGAATATATATATATATATATATATATATATATATATATATATATATATTAGGTTAAGCAAAGGTTAGTAAAACTCTCAATAAAAAACTCAAAAAATCTCAAAAAAAAAAAAAAAAACCTATGAAACATGCAAATAATAAGTTAGAAGGTTAAAAACAAGAAAATCAAACACAAAAATCATAAAGACATGCAGTCAGTAATTTAACCATAACTTTTTAAAAATACAATTATTTGCCACAAAAAATTTTAAGGTTATTTATAGGTTCAGGGTGCACCTATATATAAAAATTTAGGTCAAACTAGTGAATAAAAAAAGTTATTAGCTCTGTCCTAACTATTTTTGCAAAAAAATTAATAAATAAAAAGTGGCAGTCACTAAACAGTCATAACGTTTAAACTAAAAATCATATTTTAATGAAATTTTGTTAGAATTAATATTAATCTATTAAAAAAATTATATCAAAAATTCAAAAAAAAATAGTAAACATATTAAAAATTAGAGCTATTTTAATAGTCATTTTTGTTTAAAGATGTGGGGCAGGCAATCGTGTCCCACCAGGTGTGCCATTTGTGATCAATAAATTTGACAAAGAGAGGAGGTTAGATCATTTTTTAGTCCATAAACCATGAAATCAACACACTAACATCCTAACATCTCTAAACCTAGATCTTAGGGGATCTTAATGAACAAACAACAATTAAAAACCCAACTAAAATACAAAAAACAACAATCTTTACCTTCCTTGAGAGCTCTAAATAATTTCTTCATTGGCTTGCTCGTTTTATGCATAAGAAGTCTTCATCAATGAAATATGACTAACAGCATCTCTTCTATGCACTATTTTTTAATGCTTGCCTTGATTAATATATCTTGGCTCAATTTCAACATCATAACACTAGGCTTTTAGCTTCATGAATCTATTCCTACATTATAACTCTACTTTTATTGAGCTCCCTAAATGAAGATCTCTAGGCTTGATTTTACAAACCTTAAAATCTCTTGGAATAGGTTAAATCTGACCATGGTTGAGTTTATTAACTTTGATTGAGTTTGGCATACTTTTAGTATATTCTTTTAGATATTTTCCAAAAGTGACAACTCACAAAGGTAATGAGTGTTCTAGAATGTTCTAAGATGCTCTTGAATTTTCTTTTTAGTAATTGATTTAATTGATTTATTAGCTCATAGGTGAACTCAATTAGGATTTGAAATTAATTTAACTTTCTAATTGATTTTGATTAGGGCATGCAAGTTAATTAATTCTTTTTAGGCATTTGATCATTTGTTTGATTTTGATTAATTCAATGTGTGCATTTACCTTATTTAATTGTTTTAATAGGCAAAATTGATTTAATTCAAGGTTATAAATCTAAATTCAAAACTAATAAAAAAATTTATGTTAAATTTTGATGATTGGTAAGAATTAGTCTAATAGTATGATGCAAAGCCATTGGTGGCCAAATTTACATATCTACAACTCCAAGGTAAATGTTTGAAATAAAATTGGCAATGTAACACCTCTTGGTTCAAAGTGGTGTATAACACGTGAAGGTTTTGACTTATTTTGACTTTGACACATAAATAAATTTAGACTCAAAAATACATGCTAGTAAAACAAAATAGAAAAATCACCTAAGTGCACCTCCTATCCCTAAAACTAACAAGGTGTGCATAGATTTTGCCAAAGTTTTCACTGATATACCAATGCTCAAAGGAATTAAGTGTTAATTAAAAAATTAAAAATCACGTGTAGGTAGAGTTTTTAAGACCCCCTCTATGTCTCAAGCATTAGCACATTACACAAACTTAGAGTGTGAAGCACTCAACATTTAGAAAGTTATTCTACAGTAGAGTGGGGTTGAATATAATCTATAAGTTTTGAAATGATATAAATGGTCTCAAGTGTGTCTAACACAAGGGTGAATCACATAAAATATATTAAAACTCTCTAACTTATTATGTAAAGGTCTAGTTCTTTGCATAATGATTTCAGTTATGTACTACTTAGTGAAGTCTGATGTTTAGTATGAATTGATCCAGATTTTCATTAGAATTATGATACTAATTATTCAGCCACTGTTTAATCCTAATATCATGTGACCAATTTATATACCCCACCATTTAGTGGGGTTGGTATGATTTAAGAGATGAAACCCTAGGTCAACACACCCCTAAAAAACTTGTGAGGAGAATATGAACTCCTACCCATAAGCTAATGCAAAAAAATAAATAACTAAAAATCGGAAGAACTTTAGAAGTCATTTATAGGTCACCCAAGTCACTCAGATATTGGGGAGATCATGTGTGATTTTTCTTCCAACAAGACTCAAACAAACAAGGCAATAAATACTGCTCTTTTGATCACCCAAGTTTCCTAAAGGGGACGGGGGAAGATCTTACACACAAAGTTCATTTTGCCACAAACATTTTAATATCGAAATTGAAACTAACTAAAAAATAATGAACAAACAAAAATAAAATTCCCTTAAGAGATTTAATCTAAGGTTAATGTTCATTTTCTATCAACAAACAAGATGTGAATTAAAGTTTGGCCCCTTGTCCATTGTTTGCTCTTCTAAATTTGAAATGCAAAAAATAAAGTTTTTTAGGTCAATTTTAATCACTAAAACATAAGTGTTTATGAAATTTGAAGTGTTTAAGCCTCCCTTTCTTCACTTATTTTCATAAAAAAATGTTAGCGGGTTCACTTAGGTTTATGTGAAAAATCAAACTAATAAAAAACTTTTAACTCTCGAGCTTTGTTTTACACAGTGCGAAGTCAATGATTTTAAAATAGAGCAAAGTCACCAATTTATATGAAGTCACCAGTTTATCTATAGAAAATAATATAAAATATATATTTTTTGGTGAAGTCACCATTATTCAGGTGCAAAGTCATCGATTAATCTAGGCAAAATCACCAAATTTGTCTAAAAATAAGGTAAAATTGCCAAAATCACTAAAAAGTTTACTTGGCAAAGTCATTTTTGTTCATCAATGTTGCCATTTACTCAATGGTTGATTAAACACAGGTCAATGTCATCAATTTCACCATAGATAAATGTTTTCATTTTTAGTGAAGTCGCTATTGTGAAGACATCATTTTAAGCAAAATAAATGATTGTAAAATAGAGGATAAAATAGGAAAAGTTGTTAATTAGTAGAGAAAAGTTGCCAATTAGTGAAAAAATAAAATGAAGTGAATTTTGATCATAAAATTGAAAACTTGAATATATAAATGATATTTTCAATCATTTTGAAGGTTTTCACATCATTGATTTTGTCCATATGGGGTGCATAGTCCAACTGGGCATGTTATTATACAACATTAGGAATCTGAAGAGCACAAAATATCATTAGTTCCTTGTTAATGAATCAAAAGACAATTCAAGTAAAATAATGAAATGGAAAATAAACCAATCTTGTCTATGTATTAGGTTTAGCTTAACACAATGAAAAAAAACTATAAATAGAATATAAAAACATACAACTATGTTACCTCCCTTGTCAAAACTACTACTCATTTGTTGGCATAGAGGGTGTCCTTGTTCGGCTTGTGGGCAATAGAGACTTTGATCAATGAAAATTCCATCTTGGAAGTACTTCTCTAAGACCACATGTGTCTTCACTTGGTTTGGTTTTAATCTTCTCAAATCAATTTTGCATTATAACATTACTTTGAGGGATTCTTGAAGGCATTCCTATAGAATAACCTTACACATAACAGCTTATTTGGAGAGAGTTAGGGTACTTATATTTATAGGTCTTAAAACTAACTCTAACCCTAGGATGGTTAGGTTTAGTTTTAAACTTAGTTGAGTCTAAATTAACCTTGGTCAAGTTTAGTTTAACCTTGGGTTGGGTCAAAGCAATTATGAAGGCTTGACAAATCATAGAATATATGTATTGCCATTACAACTCATAGAAGATATTTATGAGGTTGTGACTCACATTTTCTTAGAATTTTAGGAATTAATAAAACATATTATTAGGTCCCTTGACTTTAATCTCAGCTTTATTGAAAAAAATCATTTTTTTAAATGTAATTATCTAATTCAACTTGGAATTTTTACTTAATAAACTAATTGAATTTTGTTTTTTAAATAATCTTACTTAGGTTTTTTGGCATTTATGAATTATTTAAATGTTTTACATTAATAGATCGATAGGCCAAGAATGTCAATTTGCTAGGTCACAAATTGATTGGGGTTAAGTCCAAGTTAGGTTATTATTGCATACAGGGTAATAACCCAAATAAGCAAGCCTCGACAAGTTTTTAGGTAATTATATCCCTTACACAGATGAATTTGGTAAATCTGTTACTTAAATTACATTGTTTGCTATAAATTAATTTGATACCTAGTTTAGACATGAAACTGGCCAAAAATGAGTGTCTATAACCTCTAACTCATCAATTTTGAATTATTCTACATAATTTTAGGTAGAGAAGAGAAGATCATACTCAGGAGATAAGATATGATGGTTCACATATAACAAATTATCATAAGCATTAATATCATTATATAAATAAGGCTAAAAATGTGGGGATTGTGACTCAACTAATTTGGGCATACAAGGGGTATAATAATGCCCATTAATTTAAATATATACAGATCCAAATTCAACAATATCTTTCCAAATTATAAAGTTAGAATCATGTTATGTCATCAACTCCTACACCAATAACTCTAAGCCTATTTAAAGGTATTCATAGTTGGTTAAACATTAGTGGGGTTCAAGTCTTGATGATTTGAATTACCATTGGTAAAATTTATATTGCAGACCTTTGCCAATATCACTAATTTTGACTTAATCATAGTATATTTAAACACACAATCAGTTGTTGGAAGATAAAATTTTGATCCTGAGTGTTATTTGAAAAGAGTTTTGTTCAGTCAGTTGTAGGAAGATAAAATTTTGATCCTGAGTGTTATTTGAAAAGAGTTTTATTCTCTATCATGATATCCTTGTTGAGGCAAATGCTTTAGTAATTTTTAATTCATTACTTGTCTAATTAAAAAATCATCATGTGAACAATGACCACTTTAAAATACAAATGGGGCATGTGTACACTTAAAGAAAATAACAATGGAGTTATAAAAAGAACTATTCTTACATAATGAAAAACCAAGTTGATGGATACCTATCTCCAAGATGTCTATGTAGTATGATAATGAGATTCTCTTCATCTGGGGAAATTTTTCCTCACTTGATACCAAGACAAATATATCTCAACACATGCAATTTAATACTCTTTTTTCACCACTTCAGACTTGCAAGATGTGATAATTAATATAGTCATTACTAGATAAAATTTATTTGTGAATTTTCATCATTTTATTATTAAAGGTTGAGCATCAATGAAATAATGATTTACCTATTTTTTATGGGATAGATCTCCATACACCCTCACCATGAATTATGATGTATTCACTCATAACCAAATCCTCTTGCATTGTCCAAGCACTCTAATTGAGGATAAAATGTTTAGGGGAGCAAGGATATTTTCCCATTTTATTTTGATGATTAATAAATAGATAGAAACTTAAATAGTGTCCTCTATTCACTAAGCTTGAATCTATACTCAATACATGAAGTTTGGGAAAGATCACACCATTTTATTATAATTAATGAGTATTTAACAAACATTGGTATTATTATCAAAGAATAGTTGTCATAAATGAAAGTGGTTTGTTATGTCCTAGTAATATTTACACATTTATCATTATGTGTACATATAATTTATGATAACATAATTTTCTAAGTGAAAAAATTGTCAAACCCAACAATTGGCCATTTTTGGCCCACATACAAAGTTTGTGCCCAAATGGATTAGGTTACTAATAGATGATCAGATGAATAGTTGTTCTAGCTGGAATGAGTGGACCAAAGAGATCATGAATCTTGTAAAGCTTTTGCAACACTTTAAGTTCACTTAAAGTGTAGTTTTTCCAAATTTAGGAAAATAAGTCTCCATGGTGGTCATAACATTCAGGAGCATGAATCAAGTTTTACATAAGCCTCAAGAGCCTATTAGAGCCTTGTATATTCATGAAAAATACCAAGAGAAAGTCTAAATAGACCAAGCCATTATCAAGATGTCATGCAGGAATAAACAAACCAATTCACTTATGTATTTTATAAGTCCACTTAGAAAACATTGCCAACAAAGATATCGTAGTGCCAAGGATTTCTTCATGCTAGAAACATGCTCTATGAGTTTCATGTTCATGTGAGCTTTCTATCTCAAGACCTCAATGTTCAAATATAGAACTAAAACATATGATGTTTGTGCAAGTGTCAAGTTTGAGCTTCTTAAAGTGATTGTTTGGATTCAAAAAGTCCTTAAAAGGTTTAAAGTTGAGAAAGATCTAATGGTTTGATTGAGCTTACATATTAACACATAAGATCTAATGGTTCACATTAGGGGTTAAACTAGTCAAAAGGTCCATGGGTTAAATCCCTTTAAAGAGATATAAGTTGGGCATGATTTGATGTTACAGATCAATCAAATAAAAATCCAATAGTGCGCATTCACTGATAAAAGGTGAGTCTGAGCCTAGATCAATAGACCACATTAATTTATATCAATGATTTTATTGTGTAAAAGAATTGATAAGAAAGTGGGCCCAATAAGATCTATGGCTTACATTAATTCATACATCTTGATCCAATGGTGCACGAGCAGGTCAACATGTCAAATGATCTTTGTGATAGGATATCAAAGGCCAACATTCATTCATATAGCTTGATCTTATGGTTCATAGGAGGTCAAAAGGGTCAAGATCTAATAGAGGGGATCTATAAGGCCAATGAGAGTAAAGATAGGATGGAGCATTCTTATTGGCCCAAGCAATATTTGATGGATAAGGTCAAACTAGAGGAACCATTTTTTACCAATGCAAATAAGATTTTACAGGGTCATCATTCTACCATTAGAGTTTGATCCAATGCCTTAGAGTGGACATAGCCATGTAGTAAGGTATAAAGAACATAAAGTGACCACCATTAAGGCTAAATACATACCTCTAGTTTATAAATTTGTATCATGTAGGGTTATTTTTGTGACTATGTTTGTCATTCTTAAAGGGATCCATGTATATGGCCAACTCTTGATCCCTACAAAGATAACGTGGGTTTATTTAGATCTACTATGATCCAAAAAAGGGGTTTTGTAGTCTATAGGTCTACATAATATGACAACTATAGGAAAATCAATAATATTAGATTTTTTTCTACCTATAAAATGAACCTATGATCCAAACATGGAAATAGAGCAGATATGTGATTAATGCAAAAGGTCCTCATCCTTTAACATGGTCTTATTTTTGACAAACAACTACCTAAAATTCATAAATCCATATTTATGTTATATCTGTGAGCATGAAATTTTTGTCTTCAGTAGGAGATGGCATGAAAGATCAAATAAATGGATTTGGTGGTTGGGACTTATAGCTAAGAGCATTCAATGCATCCTTAGAACCTTTAGAGACTTTCCCTTATAGTAAGCCATAAGTAGTGTCTTGATTGATCAAAAAGGTGGCAAGGCATTCATGAGATAAAAAGGTGGTAGCTCAAGTTTAGTTGATGACATAGGATAGTGTGTTTCCTCTCTGATGACATGCTCCCACATTCTTTCTCTCTCTCTTCTCCTATATATCCTAGTCTCATTCCCATTATGGGGGTTTTCAGCTCTTAAAAAATTTCATTCTTTTTTTGGGACAAGGATACTCATTGAGACTCTTGTAAAATTGTGCTAATTTGATATGGTTAAACCCTATCAAAATATTGTAATAACTACCTTTTAAATTAATAAGATCAACTATTTACTTATCTCTTATCTTCGATCAATGCTTAGTATGCTTGTGTATGGTGAATTTGTGAATGACAATCTTCCTATTTTGTTGTCCTTTTATTTGCTTCTTTGAAAGTGTTTTCAATATAACTTGTAGTTCTAGATTAGTTTGTTACATAGGACCTCTTCTATGAAATATTTATGCAACTAGTGAGATTGTGAGGTTGTGTGAGTTATAGTTATCCTATGTTGATCATGTTTGTGTTCAAGCTTATATGAGTGTCCATTTTAACTTTGGTGCATCACCTTTTAGATTTCTTAGGAGCCCTTATCAACCCTTTCTAACCCTTTTCTTAGTGATTTGCATTAGTTTAGGTGAGCATCAAGAGGAAGATAACCTTCTCTAGAGGTCCAACCCCATTATAGGTGACCCACAGCTTGGGGTTGTTCCCATTGTGTAGCTCAACTAGAGGGAACCTAAAGAACTCTCTCTAAGGGTGAAGATTAAACCTATAATAGTTTTTGGCATGCATAGTGGGACCATAATTCAAGTAATATTAATCAAAGTTGATGTTGGTTTGATCAAATTTATAGCAATTAAGCTCCCAATCAATAGCATCTAGCGACTCCAAAAGGAAGATCCAATTTTTTGGTTGCATAATAGTGACTTTATCTCATGCCAAAGGTGACAACAAGGTTAGCTTCAAGAGGTATTCCCTTTGAATTTGTTGAACTACCTTAAAATTAAACAAAAATATTAAGGTTTGCCAATACACATCCATATCAAGGAACCTTTGCTCCTATGTCATTTTCAAGGCCTACCCCTGTAAGAAGATCCTTGTTAAATCCTTTTATAGCCATGGCATCCCCTAGAGATTTTGTGGATTTTAATGGCCATAATCCTCTATCCCTCCCCCACTATGATCCTATTCCAGTTTCATCCCTTAAAAGTGTTCCTTATTATACTAAAGACCAAGCTATAACACCTTTTGAGCACCTCATAGACAGCCATTTTTTGCAATATCCATAACAACACTGAAGAAAATATAGCTATTAGGTTATTAGCTACTTATTTTAAAGGAAAGGCACTAGATTGGTATAGAGGCCTTGATACTAATTCCATTCAAACATAGGACCAATTATGGGAAGTTTTATGTAAAATATTTGAGAACAAAAGTGACCATTTGTCACTTGCAGAGCAACCAACTACCATTAAAAGGGCACCTCATGAAGTCATGTCAGACTTCAACACAAGGTTCTAAAAAACTTGGGACAGAATCCCAATCTCAATTAGACCAACCCCTAACTTTGTCTTCCTTTATTATTTGAAATCTTTAAATAGTGACATAGTAGTGATGATCTAATCTAAGCAAGGGAATATACTTCCAGATGTTTATGAGGTGGCCATCAAGGCAGAAAATTATCTGGTTCAAGCTGGTAAGCTTACACCTAGACCATCAATGCCCTTATTTCTTGAAATTAGACCATCTTTTATTTTTATCCCTCCAATTGATCTCATTATTCCTTTGCCAAAAATTGTTGTCATACCTACACCAAAATAAGAGAAATCTTCCACTAGTGGATCCAATGATTCCCAAGAGCAAAAAAAATTTCAAGAGCTCAAGAACATGTTTCAGTCCTTGGGAAATGAGCTAGTGAATGTCAAGATGCAACAAGATTTCAATAGACCTTATCAAGGTCCATATCAACCTTAGCAACAAGCTTTTCAAGCAAACAGGGCACCATACAAAGGGAACTATTGGATGAATATTTTGTCATTAACTAATTGACGACAAAATGGGTATATCAACCACAATACAATGATATTTATATGGAAAAATAGGTGTGGTTACCATAGAATAATGAGATAAATCTCTCCTCTCAGTAAGGGGAGGTTCCCTATAAACTATAATATACTAATATAAACTAAAAATAGACTCAGGGGGTAAAATCATACCATCCATCTCTCTTTATTCATAGATAATGTTCACAAAATAAAGGAGAATTCTTGTGTAATTATTGAAAGCATTTTTCTTCTTTTAAAAATGATGTTCAGCAAATAGTAGGAATTCTTCTTGGGTAGTAGCTAGATCCACAAGAAACTCATGAAAGCACAAAGTCTTTCATTATTTCTCCTACTGATTTGGGACAAAGTAACACAGTAGAATGAAGTGCAGCATAAAGTCTCCACTAAAAACTACAACAGAGTAAAATATTATGAAGGATAAGGGAATCTCAAAGTCTCTCCAATATCCTAAAACATAAAACACATAGACTAAAGATAATTATGGTAGCACAAAGTCTTCCACAATCAACTTTAGGACATCTTTCAAATTATTTCCACTTATTCTAATTAATTGATTAAATGGACAAGACTGTATTTAGGAAAAAGACATAAGAATGATTTTCTAGATAACATAAGTTATTTCAACACAAAGTCTGAAAGGTCACTTGCTTTATCATTCACTTGATAAAATATGATTAACAGACTGAGCTCAAAGTCTCAGGAATGCCTTTCAATTTGGGTAGACTTTCACTTCTAATAACAGAGAGATCTCCCTCATTCAAAATGAGAGATTACAATATATAGCATCCAAAGAAAGACTTTGGTGCTTATTTTCACAAAATGGCCCATGTTACTTTGAATGCATTGTAAATTCTATGAAGGGGCCATGCTAGAACAGGTTATTATCCTTAACTTTTGGCATTCTAAATCATCTCAAATGTCTCCTCCAAAGCATGGGTTTCCTGGTGTTATTTATGATGTTTACATGGCTATCCATTCGCCTATACTCAATGAAGAAAAATAGGCCACGCCATTGAATGCTTCCACTCTCTGAGGTCCATCTAGTGGATTGCTCCACCTACTGGAATAGCTCTTCTATAGATATTTCTAGATTCTCTATATCATTCCCTCTTTCCTTCCTACATTTTGTCCCTTCCTAGTGATCTGAGCTCTCAAGGCTATTTTCTCATCTTTTACTGGCTTCTTTCTCAATAGATCACTAAGTTTATCCTTGGGTCTATGTTATTTAAAAATCAATGATTATTTCATCACCCTAAATTTGACATCCACAGGGACGTCATTGGTCACCTGAACCATTTTGAACCTTGAACCATCTTTTTAGAGTTCACTAGTTCAATGGTTCAAAGTTTAACAGTTCGGCAGTTTGAAGCTTTGTAAAGAGCCACAATCGCATATGATGGGATGAATAAACCAGAAGCACACAATTGATTACCAAGCAACTTAATATGCAGAATTAACCAAAATACACAAGTAACTAGAATCCAGAAATAACACATGATATGAGAGACAATACACAACTTGTATTAAAACTCTTTCAAAAGGAAATATAATAAAGAAGGCTGCCACAGTTCTTCTTCCTTACACACCTCTAGGGCTCCCACACCTCTAGGGCATAAATAGTAAATCTTCCCTCGAAGCTCTCTCCCTTAGGTCCCAACACCCAACTCAATCACAGAGTTGGTGTTCACCTTACACCTGTGTTCCACGCACTCCACAAGTGCTCCACGCACTCCACAAGTACTCAACGTACTCCAAGTAGATCCCACTTGATTTTGCTCCCTGTTGTGTTGCTGTCCTATCTAATCTTGCACACCTACAAATCAATCTAGTTTTGCACACCTGTGAACCTTGACCTTGCACACACATACACCTACAAATCAATGATCTTACTTACCATGTAGATCTCATATAGAAGCCATGCTCACCTGATGACCAAGATCATATATACATGAAGAACCCTACTGATTCTCCAATCCAGCACCCACACTTGGTATTGTGGTACTAGGAGGAACACACCATTGCTCACCTCACACACAGAAAGACTTATATTATTGCTCTCTTACTCTCTAGCACAAGTTTACAATACAACCAATGAGTCTTTTAAATAGATCTCATGCAAACAATAATTAGACACCTAATTACAATAATTAGATCCACAGCTTCTAGTCTAAAATTGGCTCTAAACATGCAAACACTTGGTTCATCAACTAACTGCCCATAACATACTCACAGCTCAAACCACAGGTGATCGATGTCGATCCCTGTCTACCTAGGGGGTGTCGATGCCAGCCAACTTCTGATCGACGTCAATTGCCTTCCTGTCTCCTCCCTACTGACATTAGTTAGCCTGACCGACGCCAGTGATAGTAACACTCCACAACCCTTCGCAACCTCCTTCCCTGCTTGCATCAGTGAAGCTTTTAGCTCTATAACCTAACAATCTCCCACTTGGAGATAAATAGCTGCACTTTACCTATACCTATACCCTGTCTAATCTATTTCCTAGCTTGTATCCCTCTTCAAGATCAACCCTGAAGACCACCCACCACACAACCTGTGGTGTACCTCCTATCATCTGAGTAACCTACCACATCCAAACCTACAATCCCATGTAGTGAAGTCATGACCCTGAATAGTATGAATCCCTGCTGCTGGTCCCTCTCACATCCCTGAGAACCCACTTCTCTGAATTGGCTCTTAACTCTCTGACAACACCCACTGCTTGGGCAAACTCAGGTCTATACCATACCTCATGTGATTTTGGACACTAAATTGTCCAGCCCTTAGTGTGCTCCAATTTTGCATCCTGAACCTTGCCAACACCTAATTCACATCAGCTCCCACTAGAAACAAAATCACCCTGTGATCTCCATGTCTCCCATGCCAAAGAATTTCGCTGCTCCAAATTCTTCATAGCAAACCACTAAACTAATCTTACCCTTAGCTTAGTAAAACCCTGTATGTACAACTCTGCTAGCAAACATACCATCCACATACAGTAACAGAATAATGTTGCAATCACCATCCCCCTGGTAAGACAAACCACAGTAGTTACCCTGACATTGACTAAAGTCATGATTTGTCATCCACCTGTCAAATCCTGTACCACTATCTTGCAGCTTCCTCAAGACCATATGACCCGGTCTTCTGTCTCACGTGTCCGTTCTCTCTATTCTTCAGCTAAGGTATCCATTCATCTCTATGCTTTTCATACCTGCTGGCAACCCTACCAAGTCTCTGCTTAATTCTACATCATATACCTGCCATGCTCCCACTGTTTCTTGGATCCTTCCTGATCTGCACTCAGCAACTAGTATAAAGAAGAGGAACAACAAATTTGAGGCTTACTTACCACCTTTAGTCCTCCATATGGACATTTAAGACTCCTTGATAGCTCACTATCCACCCAAAATCCCTTACAATGATCGACCTCGGTCACCACACAGTCTGCATCCGACTGACGTCGGTTCTTGCGCCTGTCCTGACTACCAAACCTACCGACATCGGTGTCCTCCTTCTACCAACGTCAGTCCTCTTGACCGACGTCGATCTTACATACTATCGATGTTGATTTTCCTACCGACACCGGTACCTGTGTTTTCCTATGAGTGATGACTTTTTACCTGCGAGCTCTTTTAAATCAAAACCCATGTCTAAACTACCCTGCTCAGAAGTATCCAGCACCATCCACTGGTCTCCATCTGCCATCTCCTCCAAGAACACCAAGGCTTTCCAATTTTTAAGCCTATCAAATATATCTATCTTCCGCTTAGGAACATGCATCTCCTTCTTGCTCATGTGACCAAGCCTATGAAGCCACGTCTTCACAATAGAAGAATCAATAATATAAACAAGTAGATAAAGAGTACCTATTTTCTTACCACCAACTAATTCAAGTGTATCCACTGTGAGAGTTTTTGTGCATCTCTCATCACCCAACTCTTCTAAAGAAATTAGCCACATCTCTAAACTTGGGACCTGCATGACCTCCTTCAACACCCATGTGTTGGATGCCTACAATTTCAGCTTCACTTCCCCTTTGCCAATTCTTTGGCAAGGCTCACCAGCTCCTCTATCTGGGGCTGCATGGAAAGAGGCAACAGAATCTATAAAACAAGATTCAACTTTATCCAAGAAATCTCTTAGAGCATCCTGTGCCACATCACCTGTAACATCTTCTTCTTCAGTTCCTTCATGCTGATCTTCCACAAACCAACAATTTTCTTTTACCTGCTCTTTCTTTCCATAGGACCGTAAGTGATCATCTGTGCTTTTCAACTCCTCCATTCTTAGCTTACTTTGATCTGCCATTGCTCTACTCCCACTCAATCAGAAACCCCTAAAAGTGACCTGTAACCAAACACAAAACCTGTTCCCTGCAACCTTAGCTCTGATACCACTTGATGGGATGAATAAACCAGAGGCACACAATTGATTACCAAGCAACTTAATATGCAGAATTAACCAGAATACACAAGTAACTAGAATCCAAAAATAACACATGATATGAGAGACAATACACAACTTGTATTAAAACTCTTTTAGAAGGAAATACAACAAAGAAGGCTGCCACAGTTCTTCTTCCTTACACACCTCTAGGGCTCCCACACCTCTAGGGCATAAATAGTAAATCTTCCCTCAAAGCTCTCTCCCTTAGGTCCCAACACCCAACTCAATCACAGAGTTGGTGTTCACCTTACACCTGTGCTCCACGCACTCCACAAGTGCTCCACGCACTCCACAAGTACTCAACGTACTCCAAGTAGATCCCACCTAATTTTGCTCCTTATTGTGTTGCTATCCTATTTGATCTTGCACACCTGTAAATCAATCTAGTTCTGCACACCTGTGAACCTTGACCTTGCACACACATACACCTACAAATTAATGATCTTACTTACCATGTAGATCTCCTATAGAAGCCATGCTCACCTGATGACCAAGATCATACATACATGAAGAACCCTACTGATTCTCTAATCCAGCACCCACACTTGGTACTGTGGTACTAAGAGGAACACACCATTGCTCACCTCACACACAGAAGGAGCTTATATTATTGTTCTCTTACTCTCTAGCACAATTTTACAATACAACCAATGAGTCTCTTAAATAGATCTCATGCAAACAATAATTAGACACCTAATTACAATAATTAGATCCGTAGCTTCTAGTCTAAAATTGGCTCTAAACATGCAAACACTTGGTTCGTCAACTAACTGCCCGTAACATACTTGCAGCTTGAACCACAGGTGACCGACGTCGGTCCCTATCTACCTGGGGGGTGCTGACACCGGCTGACTGCTAACCGACGTCGGTTGCCTTCCTATCTCCTCCCTGCTAACGTTGGTTAGCCTGACCGACGTCGGTGACAGTAACACTCTGCAACCCTTCACAACCTCCTTCCCTACTTGCATCAGTGAAGCTTTTAGCTCCACAACCTAACAGCATAGTCTTCTTTAGCAATTTAATGTGTCATTAAACCAATTATTTGAATCTTTTGGTTAAACCTTCTTCTAGAATCTTTCATTTGAACCATTCACTCGAACCTTTTTGAACCTTTGAATGCATTGAATCTTTTTAACTTGTTGAACTCGTTAAACTCTTTGAACCTTTGAACTCTTTGAACTCTTTGAAGTGGAGTTTAATGGTTCAATGATTCAAAGATTCAATGATTTAATGGTTCATTCTATATTATTGAAACCTATTGTTGAACTATCCTTACAATTTTTTAGGAAATGCCTCAAGTGTTCTGAGCTTTTTCTTTACAAAATCCCACCTTTTGAACCTACGATTTCCTTATTCGAAAAGGCTTATGCAATCGAATAACTTGACTGCTCAGAACATTTTGAGAAAGAAAGGGACCATTTTGGCCTGCAAGACCAAAATGATTAACATGTTGTCCACAAAAATAAGTGATGGATTTTGGGAACAACAGCTGGCTCCATTTGGGAAACTTCCATCAATTGTATTTTGAAATAATCGAAGAGAGTAGAATTTAGACTCTAAGTAGCTTCATTTATGCCATTGGGCTATGGAGTCATGCCATCTAAAAAGATAAGGATGCTAAAAACCAAATGAACAACACAAAATAAATAAAGACTATACAAATATACAACTAGACTTATCCGATACTTCAAGGATTGAAGTGCTTCAGATGTTGCCCATTGTGAGGCAGTGAAAATAGCGTTCCATCTTGGTATTTCAGCAAGAAACTATTTTCACCATTTAATCAATGAATAGAAAATGGACCTCTACATAAGGAATCCAATTTTCCATGCATTCCTTTTGGTTCTCTCCTCTTGTCCCACAACAAGACTTAATCTCTAATCTAAAAATCATGAATCTTTGCTTTTTGGTCGAAGAGTTTCTTTACCAGACTTTGATGTACAGCAATATAGTCCACCACCATAGTTCATTACTCATTTAGTTCAGTCAAGCACATGATCCTCTTGTCGATAGAATCTTTAAATGTTTGATATTTGACTACCTTTTCCAACTTTAGTGTTGGTAGTTCTAGTGTGATTGGTATCTCTATATTCAAACCATACATAAGTTGAAATGGTGACATACCTATCACCCTTTTAGGTGTAATCCTATCTACCCATAAAGCGTCAAATAATGCTTTATGCTAGGTTCTCTGATTGTCATCAACCAGCTTCCTGATAATGGTCACTAGGTTCTTGTTGCTTTATTCTACTTGACCATTTTCTTGCAGATAATAGTCAGAAGGTGGGAGAGGATAATCCCATAATAGTAGCAGAATTGGGTAACCTCATGAGAAGAGAAACAGGTTACATTGTCTGTTATAATCTTGGTTGGGACTCCAAACTAGGAAATAATATTTTCTTTGAGAAAATTACATACCACTTCTGAAATAGCATGCTTGACTGGAATGGCTTCCACCCACTTGGTAAAATAATTTGTGGTTGTGAGAACATAGTCATGTCCAACACTCGAGGATGGGTTTATAGCACTAATAAAATTAATACCCCATTATTGAAATAGCTCTTTGATCACCACCAGCTTGAGAGGTAATGTGGCCAACTTGGGTTTCCCAATGAACTATTGACATAGCTCACATCTATGCACCCAAGTGTATGAATCTCAAAATAGATTAGGCCAATAGTACTTAGCTCATAGAATCTTATAGTCAGTCATAGGTGCAAAAAAAAGTCCTCCACAATCCAAATTATGGAAAGACTCCAAAAGTTTGCTTTATTGCACTTTATCCATGCAATAAAGAAATACCTCATCAAGGCTCCTCTTGTATAAACCATTGTCCCACAGGACAAAGTTAGTAGCTTTCAACTTAACAGTCCTCTTTTTTTTATGAGATAGGTGGGTAGGACACTCACCATAGGTAAGGAAATGAGTGATATTAGAATACCACTCATTTGTAGTGGTGACAAAAATAACTGTAGGCATGTCTTCAACCTCTATATCTCTTGTTATATTATTAGAAATTAATTGGTAGAGACCTCTTCCTCACACAAGCTTTGTAGGTTTGATAAAAAGATCAAACCCCTAGATTTTATCAATCTAATTTCCCCTTTTAATTCTAAACTCCTATTGAGTTAGAATGGACTTTACTATTGTATCAAGAACTAGATAAATAGTGTGTGAGTTCAAGATGTAAAAATGGAAGTGCTTTACCACCTTAACCACAGCATAAGTATGTTTCTCCATCTTTGAATATTTTATCTCATGAGCTTTAAGAGGACAACTCATTAAATATATGGGAGACTCCATACCTTCTTTATTCTACTGAACCAAAATAGCTGAAAGCATGTGTTCAGAAGCATAGCTATATATTACAAAATCTTTGGTATAATCTGGATAAACCAAGATTAGGGCATGGGTGATAGCTTCTTTGATATTTTGAAATGCTGACTTGCTTCTTCAGTCTAGTGGAAAGTATCTTTACCCTTCATCATGTTGATAATGTGGTGAGTCTTCTCTGTGAATTCAGGAATGAACCTTCGTAGAAAATTCACCTTTCCAAATATAAAATGGACTGCAGTCTTATTAGTAGGAAGAGCAAGCTCTTGGATGGATTTGACTCTTTCTGGATCGATCTTTATGCCTTCTCAAGATACGGTGTGACCAAGAAGTTTCCCTTTTAGAACCCTAAAAACTGATTTCTTGGATTGAGAGAAATGCCATTTTGTCGACATCATTCCAAAACTTGTTATAAATAATGTACATGATCAAGATGATGTTTGGAAAAGGTGGTCAAGTCATCAAGATATACCATAATGAACTTCCCCATTTCATTTCTGAAGGCAAGATCCATCGCTCTCTAGAAGGTGGCGCCAGCATTGATCAAACCAAAAGGCATTTTGAGATATGCAAAAGTTCCCTAAAGTGTAATGAAAGTGGCCTTATGTTGGTCTACTTCACCAACTTCCACTTGATTATACCTCAAAAAACCATCTAACGTTGATAACATCTTTGAGCTAGTCATTGTCTGCAGTAGCTAATCCATGATGGGTAGGGGGTAGTTGTCTTTTAAAGAGGATTGATTTAGATTTTTAAAATCAACATAGGGGTGAATTTATCCATTCTTTTTTCTCACAGGGACTATGTTTGTAATCTAGGTGGAATGATGGATTGGAAAAATTATCCTTGCATTTAACATTTTTTGGATCTCAGAAAAAATTGTACCTGATATATTGGGGTTGTGCTACCTTTATTTCTACTTGTGAGGCAATGACCTAACCTTGAGAGGAATTTCATGCCAAAGTTCTTCAAGCTTGAGAGATTTTAGATCATCATAAGAGTATGCCAAAACATCAATGTAATGGTGAAGTAGAGTAATGAATTTGAGTTTTTCATCAGGAGTGCAATAATTCCCAATGTTGACCATTTTAGGATTATCTTATATACTCAAATTTATTTGATCAAAATCTTTGGAGAAAATTGAATCCATTGGTCACTTCTTGATAAACCTATCATGCTTATCGAATAGCTTTTCAAGAGAAACTAACCCTTTAGGAATTTTATTCCCTTTGAGTTGAAGGAATTCTCCACCAGTTTTTAAATTTGTTTGAGGAGCTAATTCCTATGACAGAGATGTCCTACTTTTAAAATAAATCTCCTCAAAGCTATCCATCTATTCTATAAAAGTGATGATTTAGTTATCCTCATTAAACACTTGCTAATGGTTGGCATTATCAGGTACACTTGGTTGAAAGACCAATTCAATAGTGTACTTGTGCCTTTTAAAATTTTGGTGAGAAACCATGAGAGTTGTAGAGACAGCCAAGGAATCTGCTCGATCATTGAATTCTCTGAGCATCGTAGAAATACTGAAAGCCTCAAAAATTTTAAGGTAGTCCCACACTATCTTTTGATAATGTCACAATATTCCATTCTTGGTTTGATACAGGTTCTTCACCTGACAAACCACCATTTCAGCATCTCCTTGGGCGTGAAGAAGCTTAACATCTTTAGCTTGAGCAGCTTTCAATCCAAGAAACAAAGATTCATACTCAGTGGTGTTTTTGGTATTTTTGAACTAAAATTTATATGAATAGGGAAAAATATCTCCTTTCATAGATATCAAAACAATTCCAACTCCAGAACTAGTAGAAGAATTACTGCCATCAAATTCTAGAATCTAGACATCATTAAAATTTGATCTCTTTTCAGACTTCTCTTCATTAGAGAGGGAATATCCTTTTTTATCTAAACTATGCTCCACCAATTCTTCTGACGTCTTGTCTAAATTTTTTGGATTATTACTTATAGAAATTTCATCTGATGAAATAGAAAAATCTTCTGTGGATAGAAAATAGCTACCCATTCCTGAGGATTCAAACAAAATTTGAGCTTCAAGCACTGATGTTTGGGTGACAATGTATTTTGACTCCTTAGGAATCAGCCTTTGCATGATTCCCTTGATAGGTATCCTCACCTTAGATAGGTCCATGTTCAATTCTCCACCAACATCCTTGCAAAAATTTCATCCAAGTAGAATGCCATAGGAAGCTGGAACGTTTCCACCAAGACTATCATTTTAATCCTTTTTTTTTGGAAGGCCACAAATGTAAATTGGGCACCTTTGATCTGTCCCAAAAGTGGCACTTGCTTGTTTTCCATGGAAAAACATCTCCCAAAATTTTTAGTTAAGGTGAGATCGAGAGAGTTTGCCACGTTGGTGGGCATCACATTGTCAGAGGCACCAGAGTCTATTATGCGGTTGCTTAACTTATGACCATTTATCAACAAGAAAACATAGAAAGGTGTTGTCTTCCTAGGGGAAATAGGAGGAGTACTAAAAAGATTTTTTTGGATGGATGCATTCTTTGGGGGATCATGAGTCACCTTTGAAACATTTTGTCTTGAAAGGATGGTTTTGTTCTTGATGCATTCCACTAACCTATCCAACTACTCAGGGTTGGCTTGTAAGTATTCAAACTCAAACATTTGGATCTTGGTCTTCCTAGTATGGTCAATAATATCAAACGATTGAAAATAACTATTGACATAGTGGATTTCACCTTGGGCAGGAGGCTGAGCTCATGCCTTCCACACGCAACAATGGAAACTCCCCTCTCACCTGTGGGACTGGCGAAGCTGGAGGGGAGAGTCTCTAGATAAGGGCTAGCTCCCTTTGATGTATCCTTTAGGCCCTGGTTTCTCCTACTACTAACAAATAAATGTAAAAAGGGGGGGGTTGAAAAGGGAGAGAGATGCTGAAATAGAACCTAAACCTAAACATAAAAAGGTGATACACCAGAAAAGTGATGACCCACCCAGCTCGAATATACACTTTTCACCAAGAAGAAGCACCCATACACTTCATCTAATGTGGGAAGCTCTTCTACAAGAGTAAGCTAGGGGTCCATGTAAATACAAAGAGGAAGAAACTACCGAAGGCATCCTCATACACACTTGTGGAAGCCTATTCACAGGCACCCACACTCCTCTAGGGGCACTTATGGCAAACCTACAAAAGAGAAACTCATAATGCACTAGACATGATGAAATCACCCTATGAAAACATAAGGAAAATGACTAAACATAGAGCAAAGGCATATACACATTAAAAAGTGCAAGCTCAAATAGAGGTAAAAATGCTAAGTCCTAATTCAAGGTAAAATTTGATAGAATTTTGCCTTACAAACCTAGAGATTTTTGGGCAGAGTTTTGCCTTAAGGCTGAGAGATCCATCCTTCTTAAATGAGAATTTTTAAGTTATATATAAAGAGAAGAGAACTTGGCACCTTCTCAAAAAGACTTTGGCACTCTTTTTTTTCAAGTGGCCCATGTGTGTTCCGAGCCTTGGGAAGAGGAAGCCACTTGACTGTCAATTCCTACTTTGACTTTGGCATCCCAACATTAATGAGGAAGCATAGACCGCACCTCTTTTCTATGAACAAAATGCTCCCTTCAAGGCATTTACATGGCTTGTCTGCTTATAAATGCAAACTGGAGAAAACAAGCCACGTTGTTTATTGTTTACACCATTTGGTGACCACCTGGTAAGCATTGTTCCATTTACAGGAATAAATCCCTGAGTTGACACCTCCTCTCGCCACTTGGATTGTCTTGTCTTTTCCTTGCCTTGTCTCATCCTGGTTTTGTTCCTTTCTAGCTCCTTTAGCCCCTCAGGTCTATCTTTTGGTGGGTCATTGCATTCCTTGGGCTCTTTTCTAGTTGGTGCTCAAGCATTTTAAAAACAAATATCTATTTCACCATCTTAAAATTGATGTTCACGCACCCGTCACTGCTTTTGAATTTCCAACAGCTAGTTTGCCATGTTTGATTTTGATGTCTTCAATCCCATCAGCCTTTGGGCTTTCCTTCAGCTTTCTTGTTTGATCCTTCCCAAAGGGGCCTACCCTTCGGGATCTTGAGAAAAGTCCCTTTCTTTTAGTGAGAGCCCCCCGCAAGGGCACATACCCTTCGGGAAGTCTTCTTTCTCCTCGACGGTTTGCTCCTTCAGGCTTTTTTTTTCTTCAGACTTTTTTTCTAAAGGAATTCCTTCGAACAAAAAGTCTGAAAGAAATCGTCCTTATCTTTTGCTTTTTTGCCTTAAGTTCCTTTCTTTCACATTTCTTGCTCATGGCCCTTCCAAATTCCTTCAGACGAAAAGTCTAAAGGATTTCTTCCTTGCCTCTGCCAACTGCCTTCAAAAAAGCGCCCTTTGGGAAAGTTGAAAATGACCCTTCTGAAGGGCATTTTATTTTCCTTAGAAAAAATTTTGAAAGAACTTACCTTTGCGACCTTCTTAAAAATGACCCTTTTGAAGGGTGCTTTTGTCAACCAAGTGCCCTCTGCAAGGGCACTTGTCCTTCAGGGAGGCTCCCTTGAACTCTTTGATTGAACCGCTCCTTCGACTCAACTATTGAACCACTCCTTTGAACCAACCGTTGAACCAATTGATTAAACTAGTTCAATGGTTCAAACAGTTGTTAAACCAAGGCATCAAACTGAATGTTTGAACCAAACAGTTGAACCAAGCCTTGAACCAAGTCAATGAACCATTTCATTGAACCTGCATATGAACTTTGCATTGAACTTTGTCGATGAACCAAGGTGTTGAACTTTGCCATTGAACTAACTGAGTGAATCGAGTGATTGAACCATCCGATTAAACCAAAGCATTGAACCAAGGTGTTGAACCAAGGCGGTGAACCAGTTTAATGGTTCAATGGCTCAAAGATGTTAACCTTCCTTGTGAATTTTTAGACAAGAGTCTGAAGAAACTTTGTAAAACCTTGCACTCTCTAAACTGGTTCTTCATATGCCGAAAGACTCACCTGTAGAGTCTATAGAAATGGACCTGCAGAGTCTATAGAAATGGACCTATAGAGTCCATAGAAAACCTGTAGAGTCCATATAAATTTTCAATACTCATGCAAAATCAAAATTACTAGCTCAGAATAGCATGAAAAAGAAGGGGACCAATTTTTGGCCTATTGGGAAAAAAATGGTCAAGAAATTGGCGATCCTAGGGGAAGCATGCCTGCTATGCTTAGAGACCAGTTGCCTTTACGTCCATTGGGCACAGAGTCAGATGCAGCTTGAATAAAGTTGGCAATAGCCCCAAAAGATCCAAGAATCAAACATGAAGCTTTTTACCCCAGACACAAAGGAAAGCACATACAAGACTAAAAACACTACTTGTGCAAACTACACTTAGGGAAAGTAGGAAAATAAATTGAAAGCAACTACTATGTACAACTAACCAGGTATATTTGCTTCCCTCCTGGATCAAAGGGAAAATTTGTTAAGTCCCCTCCCTGGTTAGGAAACTTATGGTGCCAAACAAGTGGTTGAATGAAGTGGAGACTTGGTGACCTACTCCTCTTGCTTGCCACCTGGATTGGCTTGTATCTGAGTGGGTCAGATTCAAACATGCTTCCAATATATACATACTCTATTTGTTCTTGGAAGCTTGTTGAATGTTGGTCCTTCATGCTTGTGCATTTCAAGAAGAAAATAATGGCTATTGGCTCATCACCATAAGCCCTTTGATCTACATCATTGATTGGCTTGTCCCCTTCTGCTTCATGCTCGGGTTCCATGGTATGATCATCCTCCTTGATGACTTCAAACAAAGTATCTTCAAATTCACCAACCTCTTGAAAGGATAAATTTGAAAGCCTGCAGCCCCTTTGCATACTTATTTGAGTCCCAATGCTACCTTCTCCACTCTTATCCAGCTCATAGCCCCCTAAATAATAGTGTAGCCTGCCCCAATGACTTCAAACAAATCATTCAAAATATGATCAAGAAGGTGTCCATGCCCCTCCCTGACATCTTTCAAAATGAGAAAAGGGGTAGAAAACACTTCTTCCTCATCAGAGATAGAGGCAAAAGCTTGTGACTTGTCTTCTTGTTCATCAAAGGGGGTACCTATGTTGATCTCTTAATCATCCACACTCATGAAGTATCCCTAATCAGTCATGAACTAAGCATACTCCTCTTCACTTTCTTCCTTCAAGACAGGTTCCTCCTTGAGAAGGGGGGAAATGGAAGGCTAACAGATGAACTCATGTGGAAGAAGACGTAGTCCTTGAGCTAGAATGGAATGATTCTCCTCTTTCCATTTGGCCAACACTTCATCTATATCAGGTGTGGCCTGATAGCTCTCTTGGAGGTGTGTATATGGAGTGTGTTTAGACATGAGATCTACTATTTGGTCTGAAATGTCCACCACACGCTAGCTGAGTAATCTCGCTCTGGACTCCAACTCTACAATTTGCTTGTCTATATCTTCTTGGAAGAGCCTTTCCTGGAGGTCACAATCACCGTCGGGAGTAGGCGCATCCTCATCTTCTTTAAGGTTTTGAGAGAAACCTTTCTCCTCCTCTTCCTTTTTGCCCCAAGATTCCACTGTTTGTTTCCAACTCATGACCTTGGTATTGGAATTTTCCCCTTTTGAACAAGGAGTAACTTTATCCTCTTCAAGGTCCTGGGTTGGTTCATGATGTTCCTTCTTCCAGCTTGGAACTTGGAGATCATGTTGAAAGACTTGAGGAGGTTGGGGAAGATTTGAAAGGGTCTGCTCATGTATCAGAAGAGCTATCCAAAAAGAGGTGTGCTAGAAAGCTAGGTGCACAAGATTAAGGGTAGGATCGTTTGATGCATCAGATGAGCTAGAATGAGCAAGTGCCATTTGATAGAAAGGGTTTGGCACACATGAGGGGGCTTCCTTTAGAATAGGAGGGGGCAAAACTTGGTCCAAAATCACTTGATTTTCATCCCTCCACTTTACCAACACTTCATCAATATTGAAATTAGCTTGAGGATTGGTAGAAGGGGTATCTTTTGGCATTGGCTCCTCTACAGGGTCTGAAAGCTCCATCTCTCTTTTTCTTAGCAGACTCATCTTAGCCTCTAATTCCTTAATCTGCTTAGCCAGATTATCCTCATTTTGTCTTTTTTGAAGCTCATAACAATCATCATAGAGATGGGGAGTGCATGAGGGTTTCCATGAAATGCAAGAAGCTTCTTAAGGAAGGGTGGGAGGGACTTGAAAAGGACTAACCTCATTTTGTACCTCACACTCTTACATGATGTCTTTCTCCTCCTTGTTGTTCCATGACTCAATCACTTTATTCCAGCTCAAGATATTAGGATTAGGCATCCCTTTTTGGGGTGATGGGGCCACAATGTGAGAGGGTAGTGAGGGTTTGGAGTCCACTTCCCTTGCTACCAGAATAGACTACTACATTTAAATATTTGCCAATTCAATCTGTTTATCAAGATTAGCCTAAAACACAAGATTTACTATTCTGAAACTCTACTCAACATGATTGGGGAAAGGACTTTGACAAGCTTGACTTGGCTCATAAGCAGGGGTTGTGTATGACTGATATGATACTTGGGGCAGTGGGTATGTAGGTTGATAGACTTGGTAAGGCTGCCTCTCATGAATACTCAGCTTCTCTTCCAAAGATGCAATCAAACCACTCACATACATCATCTCACTTGTAAGCCTTTGCCAATTGGCTCTTTCAATAGGAGCCCATTCCCTCTTAACTAGATCTAGTGCATTTCTCACTTGATGGATGACATGATCATGAATTTCTTGGCCACATCCCTTTCTAGTGTCAAGTTCTACTACATACTTGTTGTATCCCAGCAGTGCTCATTTGAAGGTGGAGACGAGTTGATTGGTAAAGAGATTAGGTTGAGTAGGAGAAGTGACACATTGAGAAGACTAGGCATAAGGCTGATATAGCTCATGATAGGGTTGAGACTGGTCATATTGGACCTAATAAGGATCAACATAAGGTTGGTAAGGGTCATAGCCAGGCTGGCCAAGGAAAATAGGGTCCATGGCTCTGAATGATGGAATTATACATACCAAAATATTGTTTCTTGATGGCACCAAAACTGCTTAACCAGTTGATTTAACTTGAAGTCACCATTATTGTTGATGCAAAAGCCTCCAAAGGTTGGTCGGCTGAAGAACACACCAAAAATTCTTCAACTCTTTGGACACAACTTGTCCTAGTTGGTCCCACCGAGCGTGCCAAAAATTGTTGACACAGTGGATTGCACCCTGGGCAGGAGGTTGAGCTCCTGCCTTCCACACACAACAATGGAAACTCCCCTCTCACCTATGGGACTGGTGAAGATGGAGGGGAGAGTCTCTAGATAAGGGCTAGCTCCCTATGATGTATCCTTTAGGCCCCGGTTTCTCTTACTGCTAACAAATAAATGTAAACAAGGGGGGCAGGGGTTAAAAAGGGAGAGAGATGCTGAAACAAAACCTAAACCTAAACATAAAACGGTGATACACCAAAAAAGTGATGACCCACCCAGCCCGAATATACACTTTTCACCAAGAAGTGCCCATACACTTCATTTAATGTGGGAAGCTCTTCTGCAAGAGTAAGCTAGGGGTTTGTGGAAATACAGGGAGGAATAAACTACCAGAGGCATCTTCAAACACACTTATGGCAGCCTATTCACAAGCACCTACACTCCTCTAGGGACACTTTTGGTGAACCTGCAAAAGAGAAACTCATAATGCACTAGACATGCTAAAATCACCCTATGAAAACATAAGGAAAATGACTTAACACAAAGCAAATGCATAGACATATTCAAAAGTGCAAGCTCAAATAGAGGTAAAAATGTTAAGTCCTGATTCAAGGTAAAATTTGGCAAAATTCTGACTTACAAACCCATAGATTTTTGGGCAGAGTTTTGCCTTAAGGCTAAGAGATCCATCCTTCTTAAATGAGAATTTTTACAATATATAGAAAGAGAATAGAACTTGGCACTTTCTCAAAAAGACTTTGGCACTCTTTTTTTTCAAGTGGCCCATGTGCATCCTGAGCCTTGGGAAGAGGAAGCCGCTTGATTGTCAGTTCCTGCTTTGACTTTGGCATCCCAATATTAATGAGGAAGCATAGATTGCACCTCTTTTCTATGAACAGACTGCTCCCTTCAAAGCATTTGCATGGCTTCTCTACTTATAAATGCAAACTGGAGAAAAAAAGCCACACCGTTTATTGTTTGCACCATTTGGTGACCACCTAGCCAGCGCTATTCCAACTACAAGAATAAATCCCTGAGTTAACACCTCCTCTCGCCACTTGGACTGTCTTGTCTTTTCCTTGCCTTGTCTCATCTTGGTTTTGTTATTTTTTGGCTCCTTCAACCCCCTGGGGCTATCTTTTGGCAGGTCACTACATTCCTTGGGCTCTTTTCTAATTGGCGCTCAAGCATTTTTAAAAAAAATAGCTATTTCACCATCTTAAAATTGGCGTTCATGCACTCGTCACTTCTTTTGAATTTCCAATGGTTAGTTTGTCATGTTTGATTTTGACATCCTCTGGCCCATCACCCCTTGGGCTTTCCTTCGACTTTCTTGTTTGATCCTTCCCAAAGGGGCCTGCCCTTCAAGATCTTGAGAAAAGTCCCTTTCTTTCGGTGAGAACCCCCCGCAAGGGCACATACCCTTTGGGCGGTCTTCTTTCTCCTCGATGGCTTGCTCCTTCAGGCTTTTTTTTTGGACTTTTTGTCTAAAGGAATTCCTTCAGATAAAAAGTATGAAATAAATCATCCTTATCTTTTGCTTTTTTGCCTTAAGTTCCTTTCTTTCGGGTTTCTTGCTCACGGCCCTTCCAAATTCCTTCAGACTTTTTGTCTGAAGGAATTCCTTTGGACAAAAATTTTTAAGGATTTCTTCCTTGCCTCTGCCGACTACCTTCAAAAAAGAGCCCTTCAGGAAAGTTGAAAATGACCCTTTCGAAGGGCATTTTCTTTGCCTTAGAAAATTTTTTGAAAGAACTTACCTTTGTGGCCTTCTTAAAAATGACCCTTCTAAAGCATGTTTTTATCAACCAAGTACCCTCCGCAAGGGCACTTATCCTTCGGGGAGGCTCCCTTGAACTCTTTGATTAAACTGCTCCTTTGACTCAACTATTGAACCACTCCTTTGAACCAACCATTGAACCAATTGATTGAACCAGTTCAATGGTTCAAATAGTTGTTGAACCAAGGCATCGAACCGAATGTTTAAACCAAATAGTTGAACCAAGCCTTGAACCAAGTCGAGGAACCATTTGATTGAACCTACTGATGAGCTATGCATTGAACTTTGCAAATGAACCAAGGCATTAAAATTTGCTGATGAACTTTGTCATTGAACCGACTGAGTGAATCGAGTGATTGAACCATCTGATTGAACCGATGCATTGAACCAAGGCATTGAACCAAGGCAATGAACTAGTTCAATGGTTTAATGGCTCAAAGATGCTAACCTTCTATGTGAATTGTTAGATAAGAGTCTGAAGAAACTTTTTAAAACCTTGCACTCTCTGAATTGGTTCTTCATCTGCCAAAAGACTCGCCTGCAAAGTCCATAGAAATGGACCTATAAAGTCCATAGAAAACCTATAGAGTCCATATAAATTTGAAATACTGATGAAAAATTAAAAGTATTGGCTCAGAATAGCATGAAAAAGAAGGGGACTGATTTTTGGCCTATTGGGCAAAAAATGGTCAACAAATTGGCAACTCCTAGGGGAAGCATGCTTGTTATGCTTAGAGACCAGTTGCCTTTACGTCCATTGGGCACGGAGTCAGATGCAGCTTGAACAAAGTTGGCAATATCCCCAAAATATACAAGAATCAAACATGAAGCCTTTTACCCCAGACATAAAGGAAAGCACATACAAGACTAAAAACACTACTTGTGAAAACTACACTTAGGGAAAGCAGGAAAAGAAACTGAAAGCAACTATTATGTACAACTAACCAAGTATATTTGCTTCCCTCCTGGATCAAAGGGAAAATTTCTTAATTCCCCTCCCTGGTTAGGAAACTTATGGTGCCAGACAAGTGGTTGAATAAAGTGGAAACTTGGCAACCTGCTCCTCTTGTTTGCCACCTGGATTGGCTTATATCCGAGTGGATCAAATTCAAACATGCTTCCAACATATACGTACTCTTTTTGTTCTTATAAGCTTGTTGAATGTTGGTCCTTCATGCTGGTGCATTTTAATAAGAAAACAATGGCTGGTGGCTCATCACCATAAGCCCATTGATATGCATCATTGATAGGCTTGTCCCCTTCTGCTTCATGCTCGGGTTTCATGGTATGATCATCCTCCTTGATGACTTCAAACAAAGTATCTTCAGATTCGCCAACCTCTTGAAAGGATAAATCTAAAAGCCTGTAGCCCCTTTGCATACTTATTTGAGTCCCAATGTTGCCTTCTCCACTCTTATCCAGCTCATAGCCTCCCTAAAGAATAGTGTAACCTACCCCAATGACTTCAAACAAATCATTCAAAACATGATCAAGAAGGTGTCCATGTGCCTCCATGATGTCTTGCAAATTGAGAAAAGGGGTATAAAACACTTCTTCCTCATCAAAGATAGAGGCAAAAGCTAGTGACTTGTCTTCTTGTTCATCAAAGGGGGTACCTATGGTGATCTCTTCCTCATCCACACTCATGAAGTCTCCCTGATCAGTCATGAATTGAGCATACTCCTCTTCACTTTCTTCCTTCAAGATAGGTTCCTCCTCGAGAAGGGGGGAAATGGAAGGCTAATGGATGAACTCATATGGAAGAGGAGGTAGTCCTTGAGCTAGAATCGAATGATTCTCCTCTTTCCATTTGGCCAGTACTTCATCTATATCAGGTGTGGCCTGATAGCTCTCTTGGAGGTGTGTAGATGGAGTGTGTTCAGACATGGGATCTATTATTTGGTCTAGAACATCCACCACATGCTGGCTAAAGAATCTCACTCTGGACTCCAACTCTGCAAATCACCTATCTATATCTTCATGGAAGAGCCTTTCCTGGAGGTCACAATCATCATCGAGAGTAGGAGCAGCCTCATCTTCTTTAAGGTTTTGAGTGAAACCTTTCTCCTCCTCTTCCTTTCTACCATAAGATTCCATTGTTTGCTTCTAACTCATGACCTTGGGATTGGACTTTTCCCCTTATGAATAAGGAGTAACTTTATCCTCTTCAAGGTCCTGGGCTGGTTCATGATGTTCATTCTTCTAGCTTAGAACTTGGAGATCATGTTGAAATACTTGAGGAGGTTGCGAAAGATTTGAGAGGGTCTACTCTTGTACCGAAAGAGCTGTCTAAAAAGAGGCATGCTAGAAAGCTAGGCACATAGGATTAAGGTCATGATCGATTGATGCATCAGATGAGCCAGAATGAGCAAGTGTCATTTGATAGAAAATATTTGGCACACAAGAGGGGGCTTCCTTTAGAATAGGAGGGGGTAGACCTTGGGCCAAAATCACTTGATTTTTGTCCCTCCACTTTACCAACACTTAGTCTATTTTGAAATTAGCTTGAGGATTAGTAGAAGGGGTATCTTTTGGCATCAACTCCTCTACAAGGTCTGAAAGCTCCAACTCTCTTTCTCTAAGCAGTCTCATCTTAGCCTCTAATTCCTCAATCTGCTTAGCCAAATTATCCTCATTTTATCTTTCCTTAAGCTCATAAGAATCATCATAGATATGGGGAGTGCATGAGGGTTGCCATGAAATGCAAGAAGCTTCCTGAGGAAGGGTGGGAGGGACTTGAAAAGGACTAACCTCATTTTGTACCTCACACTCTTACATGATGTCTTTCTCCTCCTTGTTGTTCCATGACTCAATCACTTTATTCCAGCTCAAGATATTAAGACTAGGCATCTCCTTTTGGGGTGATGGGGCCATAATGTGAGAGGGTAGTGAGGGTTTGGATTCCACTTCCCTTGCTGCCAAAATAGACTGTTGCATTTGAAGATTTTCTAATTCAATCTTTTAATCAAGATTAGCCTAAAACACAAGATTTACTATTTTGAAACTCTCCTCAACATGATTAGGGAAAGGAGTTTGACAGGGTTGACTTGTCTCATAAGCAAGGGCTGTGTATGACTGATATGATACTTGGGGCAGCGGGTATGCAAGTTGATAGACTTGGTAAGGCTGCCTCAAATGAATACTCAGCTTCTCTTCCAAAGATGCAATCAGACCACTCACATCTAGCATCTCACTTGTAAGCCTTTGCTAATTGGCTCTTTTAATAGGAGCCCATTCCCTCTTAACCAGATCCAGTGCATTTCTCACTTGATGGATGACATGATCAAGAATTTCTTGGCCACATCCCTTTCTAGTATCAATCTCTACTACATACTTGTCATATCCTAGCAGTGCTCATTTCAAGATGGAGATGGGTTGATTGGTAAAGAGATTAGGTTGAGTAGGAGAAGTGACACATTGAGAAGACTGGGCATAAGGCTAATATAGCTCATGATAGGGCTGAGACTAGTCATATTGGACCTGATAAGGATCAACATAAAGCTGGTAAGGGTCATAGCCAGGTTGGCCAAGGAAAATAGGTTTCATGGCTCTGAATGATGGAATTATACATACCAAAATATTGTTTCTTGATGGCACTAAAACTGCTTAACCAGTTGATTTAAATTGAAGTCACCATTGTTGTTGATGTAAAAGCCTCCAAAGGCTAGTCGGTTAAAGAACACACCAAAAATTCTTCAACTCTTTCGACACAACTTGTCCTAGTTGGTCCCACCGGGCGTGCCAAAAATGGTTGACGCAATGGATTACACCCTGGGTAGGAGGCCGAGCTCCTGCCTTCCACACACAACAATGGAAACTCCCCTCTCACTTGTGGGACCAATGAAGCTAGATGGGAGTGTCTCTAGATAAGGGCTAGCTCCCTTTGATGTATCTTTTAGGCCCTAGTTTCTCCTACTACTAACAAGTAAATGTAAAAAGGAGGGGTTGAAAATGGAGAGAGATGTTGAAACAGAACCTAAACCTAAACATAAAAAGGTGATACACTAGAAAAGTGATGACCCACCCAGCCTGAATATACACTTTTCACCAAGAAGAAGCACCCATATACTTCATTTGATGTGGGAAGCTCTTCTGCAAGAGTAAGCTAGGGGTTCGTGGAAATATAGGGAGGAAGAAACTACCAGAGGCATCCTCAGACACACTTATGGCAGCCTATTCACAGGCACCTACACTCCTCTAGGGACACTTCTAGTGAACCTTCAAAAGAGAAACTCACAAGGCACTAGACATGCTAAAATCACCCTATGAAAACATAAGGAAAATGAATTAACATAGAGCAAAGGCATAGACACATTCAAAATTGCAAGCTCAAATAGAGGTAAACATGTTAATTCTTGATTCAAGGTAAAATCTAGTAGAATTTTGCCTTACAAACCCAGAGATTTTTGGGCAGAGTTTTGCCTTAATGTTGAGAGATCCATCCTTCTCAAATGAGAATTTTTACAATATATAGAAAGAGAAGAGAACTTGGTGCTTTTTCAGAAATACTTTGGCACTCTTTTTTTTCAAGTGGCCCATGTGCATCTTGAGCCTTGGGAAGAAGAAGTCACTTGATTGTCGGTTCTGACTTTGACTTTGGCATCCCAACATTCATGAGGAAGCATAGACTGCACCTCTTTTCTATGAATATACTGCTCCCTTCAAGGTATTTGCATGGCTTGTCTGCTTATAAATGCAAATTGGAGAAAACAAGCTATGCTATTTACTTTTTACACCATTTGGTGACCACCTGGCAAGTGCTATTCCAACTGTAGGAATAAATCCCTGAGTTGACACCTCCTCTTGCCACTTGGACTATCTTGTATTTTCCTTGCCTTGTCTTATCCTGTTTTTGTTCCTTTCAATCTCCTTCATCCCCTCGGGGCTATATTTTCATGGGTCACTGCATTCCTTGGGATCTTTTCAGTTTGGTGCTCAAGCATTTTAAAAACAAATGGCTATTTCACCATCTTAAAATTGACGTTCACACACCGATCACTACTTTTGAATTTCCAATGGCTAGTTTGCCATGTTTGATTTTGACATCCTCAGGTCCATCACCCCTTGGGCTTTCCTTTGACTTTCTTGTTTGATCCTTCCTAAAGGGGCCTGCCCTTTGGGATCTTGAGAAAAGTCCCTTTCTTTCGGTGAGAGCCCCTGCAAGGGCACATACCCTTTGGGTGGTCTTCTTTCTCCTCGGTGGCTTGCTCCTTCAGGCTTTTTATTATTATTCAAACTTTTTGTCTGAAGGAATTCCTTTGGACAAAAATTCTAAAAGAAATCATCCTTATCTTTTGCTTTTTTTCCTTAAGTTCCTTCCTTTCAGGTTTCTTGCTCACGGCCCTTCCGAATTCCTTCAGACTTTTTATTCGAAGGAATTCCTTCAGACAAAAAGTCAGAAGGATTTCTTCCTTGCCTCTATCGACTGCCTTCAAAAAAGTGCCCTTCGAGAAAGTTGAAAATGACCCTTCTGAAGGGCATTTTATTTGCCTTAGAAAATTTTCTTAAAGAACTTGCCTTTGCGGCCTTCTTAAAAATGACCCTTCTAAAGGGTGATTTTGTTGACCAAGTGCCCTCTGCAAGGGCACTTGTCCTTCGGGGAGGCTCCCTTCAACTCTTTAATTGAACTGCTCCTTCGACTCAACTATTGAACCACTCCTTTGAACCAACCGTTGAACTAATTAATTGAACCGATTCAATGGTTCAAACAGTTGTTGAACCAAGGCATCAAACTGAATGTTTGAACCAAATAGTTGAACTAAGCCTTGAACCAAATCGATGAACCATTTGATTGAACCTGTAGATGAACTTTGTGTTGAATTTTGCCAATGAACCAAGGCGTTGAACTTTGCTGATGAACTGTGTTGTTGAACCGACTGAGTGAACCAAGTGATTGAACCATTCGATTAAACCAAGGCATTGAATCAGTTCAATGGTTCAATAGCTCAAAGATGCTAACCTTCCTTGTGAATTTTTAGTCAAGAGTTTGAAGAAACTTTGCAAAACCTTGCACTCTCTGAATTGGTTCTTCATCTGCCAAAAGACTTGCCTACAGAGTCCGTAGAAATGGACCTATAGAGTCCATAGAAATAGACCTGCAAAGTCTGTAGAAAACTTGCAAAGTCTATAGAAATTTGCAATACTCATGCAAAATCAAAAGTAATGGCTCAGAATAGCATGAAAAAGAAGGGGACTGATTTTTGGCCTGTTGGGCAAAAAATGGTCAACAATAACTAGGAATAGAGGAAGGAATTTCATCATTCTGGGTTTGGTTGGGTGTGGTACTAGTCTAATAAATTGAAGTAGAAGGTGTAGGGTTGTTTGAGGTACTTACTTTTTTATTGATCATCGGGTCCTTTGATTGGAAAGGCAGTGAAGTCCCCCATTTAGCAATTGAAATTATTAGTCAATATTCTTCCCCTATTTTTCCCTTATTAGCTTATTGAGTTGACTGGTTCTGGGTCCTAGTAAAAATAGTGTATGATCCATCAAACACTTCTCCCTTTCTTCTAGCTTCATCGTAGTAATTTAGGAAATCAATGTTGGAGTCACCAATTAAATATTCTTCAGCTTTTGCAAAGAGATCAGCGTCATCTTCTTGGTCCAACTTAGGTTGGAAAGAGAAATCATGTTTAGCTTCATGATAACCAACTGTTGAGTTAGTTGTTGCTACTTCAATGGCAAGCTTCCCTTGTGGAGGAGGAAGGCGATTTGGTTGCCCTTGATTTCTAGCAGTATTGCCTTGATACGATTGGTTAGGAAATTTCCTCCTTGGTATATCTCGATAATAAGGAAGGGCAAACATCCCTTGTGCCATTTGCTTTTTCAGATCTATCAATTCATTTGCTAGCTTTTGAACCATAGGATAAGTGGTGCATGTAGAAAAAAATTTAGAAGATGAAGAAGATTTATTTCTATTAGGATCTCTTCTTATCTTTCCTGCCAAGATAAGATCATCTTCAACCTCAGTGACCAAAATCTGAGCTGTAGAAAGATCTATGTGGCTAGCCTACCTCAATAAGAAACTCACTTTAGGAATTCGAGAATTGATGAAGAAGCACTTAAGATTTTCTAGCGTCAGCTGAGTAATTGTAGGAATCCTATTCCTCAACTTGTCAAATTTAGCAATGAAGTCTCGCATGGGTTCATGAGGCTCCTTCTTCATTTGTGTAAGCTAGGCTAATAGGGCATGTGCATCTTCTACAGGGTTGAACCAAGCCTCAAACTTGGCCTTGAGAGTGTTCCAGTCAGTTACTATTTATGCTTGCAGATGATAAAACTAGTCTATAGTAGCACCTTGCAATGTTTCTACAAATAGTCTGACCGCTATATCTTCAAATTCAACACCTATCACACCACAGGCTATACAAAAAGCTATAATATGCTCATCAGGATGAACTCTCCTATCACCATAGAACTTGGAAAAATTCTTTCTTGAACTACGAGGTAGTTCATGTAAAGGTGGGGTTAGATTTAGAGGGCCAAAAGTGTTACCCCAAGGGCCTTGGGCTGCCATGATATGACGATTGAAAAGAGGGATAACAAACCTTTGTGGAGTATGTATAGATAAAGCTCTGCTAGTAGAGGAAAGAGAAGCTTTGCCTGGTATTAGGGACCTGATGTTTGTAGGAGGAAAACTCCTGGTTCGTTGAAGGTGAGATTATGGAAGAGAAAGGTCAAAATTATTTTGCTACATAAACTTGAACACAGGATCAACAATACCTTGAGCTCTCTGGCTTCGTGTATACCATGGATCTATCAAAGTGTAGAATAGAAAAGAAATAAAAATGCTTCAATTTGAAGCTTGAGGCTTCAAATTGTGTGTTCTTCCCTAGCGGAGTTGCCAAAAACTATTGGGCGAATATTTTGTCATCAACTAACTGATTGCAAAATGGGTATATCAACCATAGTACAATGAGATTTATATGGTAAAATGGGTGTGGTTACCACAACATAATGAGATAAATCTCTCCTCTCAGTAAGGGGAGGTTCCCTATAAACTATAATATACAAATATAAACTAAAAATATACTCAGGGGGTGAAATCATACCATCCATCTCTCTTTTTTTAGAGATGATGTTCACAAAATAAAGGATAATTCATGTGTAATTACTGAAGGCATTTCTCTTCTTTTAGAAATGATGTTTAGCAAACAGTAAGAATTCTTCCTGGGTAGTAACTAGATCCACAAGAAACTCATGAAAGCACACAGTCTTTCATTGTTTCTCCTATTGATTTAGGACAAAGTAACATAGTAGAATAAAGTGCAGCATAAAGTCTCCACTAAAAACTACAACAGAGTAAAATATTATGAAGGATAAGGGGAGTTTAAAGTCTCTCCAATATCTTGAAACATAAAACACACAGACTAAAGACAATTATGGCAGCACAAAGTCTCCCACAGTCGACTTCAAGACATCTTTCAGATTATTTCCACTTGTTCTACTTATTTGATTAAATGGACAAGACTGTATTTAGGAAAAAGACATAAGAATGATTTCCTAGATAACACAAGCTATTTCAACATAAAGTCTGAAAGGTCACTTGCTTTCTCATTCACTTGATAAAATATGATTAACAATTTGAGCTCAAAGTCTCAAGAATGCCTTTCAATTTGGGTAGAGTTTCACTTCTAATAATAGAAAGATCTCCCTCATTCAAAATGATAGATTACAATATATAGCATCCAAAGAAAGACTTTGGTGCTTGTTTTCACAAAATGGCCCATGTTACTTTGAATGCATTGAAAATTCTATGAAGGGGCCATGCTAGAACGGGTTATTATCCTTAACTTTTGGCATTATAAGTCATCTCAAATGTTTCCTCCAAAGCATGGGTTGCTTGGTCTTCTTTATGATGTTTACATGGCTATCCATTTGCCTTTACTCAATGGAGAAAAATAGGCCACGCCATTGAATGCTTGCGCTCTCTGAGGTTTATCTGGTGGATTGCTCCACCTACTAGAATAACTCTTCTACAGATATTTCTAGATTATCTATATCATTCCCTCTTTCCTTCCTACATTTTGTCTCTTCATAGTGATCTGAGCTCTCAAGGCTATTTTCTCGCCTTCTACTGGCTTCTTTCTCAGCAGATCACTGAGTTTGTCCTTGGGCCTACGTTATTTGAAAATCAACGGTTATTTCATCACCCTAAATTTGACATCCATGGGGATGTCATTAGTCACTTGAACCATTTTGAACCTTGAACCATCTTTTTAGAGTTTACCAATTCAATGGTTCAAAGTTCAACAGTTCAGTTGTTCAAAGCTTTGCAAAGAGCCTCATTTGCGTAGTCTTCTTTAGGAGTTTAATGTGTCATTGAACCAATTGTTTGAACCTTTTGGTTGAACCTTCTTCTAGAATATTTCATTTAAACCATTCACTCAAACTTTTTTGAACCTTTGAACGCGTTGAAGCTTTTGAACTTGTTGAACTCGTTGAACTCTTTGAACCTTTGAACTCTTTGAAGTAGAGTTTAATGGTTCATTGGTTCAATGGTTCAATGATTTAGTGGTTCATTCCATATTATTGAACCCCATCATTGAACTATCCTTACAATTTTTTAGGAAATGCCTCAAGTGTTCTGAGATTTCTTTTTGCAAAAGCCCACCTTTTGAACATGCGATTTCCTTAGCTAAAAAGGCTTGTGCAATCGAATAACTTGATTGCTCAAAACATTTTCAGAAAGAAAGGGACCATTTTTCCCTACAAGAATAAAATGATTAACATGTTGTCCACAAAAACAAGTGACAAATTTTGGGAACAACAAGAACTACCAAGGCCAAGGCCAAAACCAAGGACAAGGGCAACATGGCTACAATAGGAAAAATAACTATAATCCTAATGCTACAAGCACTTCCAACACCTTGGTCTCAATTCAAAATAATGTGGCTCAAGAAGCTAAGGGTACCATGCCTTGGAATCAATCTTTTGGGAAATCCATTATCCCAACCACTGATTTCACCTAAGCTTTCAATGGCCAATGATAATAAGATGTTAATTTTGAGTACAACCAAGCTCTCATGGCCCAACACACAGAGGTACCTATGATGACCAAGCTAGAGGAACCTCATCAAGGTCAAAGCAATCATCAAGGATCATGCCATTTAAGTGCTACAATGATGAATTATGAACAAGAAGAGTGTTATGCACTCAACCAATAAGCCAGCTCTAGCTAGGGATACATTCTAGTGGTTACAAATACTAAATTCAAAAGAAGGAACATAGATGGTAACTAGGAACCAAGTAAGGAGCCTCCTACCATTACTCCATCAATATCTAAGCTAGTTGGAATTGCAACTATTTCAAAGGTCCTAATAGTTCTAAGGGGTCAGAATTAGGGAAATATCTTGGCCCCTCAAAAATTACAAGCTCAAGGTGTAGTTGTGGTTCCTAAAGCATAACCATAGGTTGGTAGTTCACCTATCAACATTGTAGAACAAATTAAAAGGTCCAATATGAGTATGATAATGTGGGACATGTTCTCCATGCCTATTCAAGTGGATATCTTTCAAGAAAGACTATCAAATATCAATGTTGTAGAAAAGCCACCAAGCAAGGAGAATGTGATCCTTACTAATGCATCCAAAGGACCAAATGAAGGGAAATCAAGGAAATCAGTAAAGCCTCCTCCCTTATATATTTCAATGATCATTGGCAACTCTCTAGTACATAATTACTTAGTGGATAGTAGGTATAGTACCTCAATAATGCCAAAGTCCATAGCTGATTAGCTTGGCCTAAAATATGAGCCCCAGTCCAAAGGAGTGATACAACTAGATGGTTCTTCTACCAAGCCATTTGGTATAGTAAGAGACCTCAACTTGACCCTACATGTTCATTCAAGTGTCTCAGTGGTTCAATATGTTTTGATCCTAGATGTGCCTCTTTGCTTTGCATTATGCCTATCCAGAGAGTTCATAGAAAATATTGAAGGCTACCTTGTAGCAGATTGGTCATATATGGCATTTAGAACAAGATATGGAGCTAAAGTGTCAATCAAAGCTAAGCCCATTGCATAATTCCATATAGAACCCTATGGAAAAGATAATATCAACATCAATTGCACCATTAATGATGAGGATGAATTTTTAATGGGGTAGGAGTTGAACACTCATCCAGAAGAGATACCAAACATGTTTTTGGATGAACTATGGAATGATAGCCAGTTGATAAACCCCTTAGAAGGTGTTGAATAAAGTGACTTGGGTACTTATTTTTTACAAAAAGAAAGTCAATCTATGCCCTCCCCATGAGGCCTCAAGAAAATCCTAGTGGTCTATGGAAATTGTTCTTTGATGGCTCAAGGAGTAATCATGGAGTGGGTACAAGTGTTATGCTAGTTTCCCCTTCAAATGATAAGTACTTCTCTTCATATAGGTTCTAATTAAACTATTCTTGTAATGCAATAGAATATGAGGGTCTCATCCATGGCTTTCAATGGGATAGTAAGAGAAGGATTAAGTAATTGAAAGTATATGGGGATAGTTAATTAATTGTGAACCAAGTTAGAGGCCAGAATGCCATTAAGAACCCCTTAATGAAGTCCTGTAAACATAGGGTGTGGGACCTAATTGAGGAATTTGAGGCCTTCAACATCTAATCAGTGTCAAGGAGCCAGAATGAACATGTTGATAGACTAGCAGTTGTGGGGGCTCATTTTGATATCCCTAATGAATTGAAAAATACCAAGGTGTAACCACATGTCAAATTGGTAACAAGACCATTAGTGTTAGACAATGAAGCTCATTGGTAGGTCTTTTAAAATAACCAACAAATTACCTATTTTTGTAGCAAGAAGTTGAGTTCTCCATTAACCAAGGGAAGTTATAGTACCAGTATGAGGAGTAAATTTTTTGATTAAGGTCCAATAAACTTCTTAAATAGATAGTCACCCTAGAAGGTCTCTTTCATGAAGGGGACCATATGAATAAGGATATAGTAGTGATGTCAACTAATGAGGAGAACTATGAGAGGGTTCTTATATTTGAGGACAAGCTCCTCAATCTTGGAAAGGTAAGCACTAAAGCTAAAAGGTATGCTTTCATAGAGATTTGTAAGGAATATGTGGACATATTTGCTTGGAAATATAGTGACCTAAGGGGATTTGATCCTAAATTAGCCCAGCACACTATAGAACTAAAGGCTAATGCCAAGTCTATCAAGTAGAAATAGAGGCCCATAAACCCCAAGATTGAAGAGTTCATGAGGAAGGAACTGACCAAGTTGATTGAATCCAAGATCATCTTTCCAATTAAGCATTCATCATGGGTAGCTAATATAGTACATGTCAGGAAGAAGAATAGGGAAATCAAATTGTGTGTGGACTTTAAGGATTTTAATAGAGTCTATTTGAAGGATAACTTCCCTCTACCATCCATGGAAAAATTCCTTCAAATAGTTATTGGTTTAGAACACTTATTTCTCTCAAATGGGTATTTAGGTTATAACCAAGTGCTAGTGAGAGAGGAAGATCAATACAAGACTACCTTCACCACCAAGTGGGACATATTTGCTTATCAGAAGATGCCTTTTTTATTTTCCAATGTTGGGGCAACCTTTCAAAGAGTAATGGACATAGCCTTCCAAGGACTACTAAACCAAATGGTACTAGTCTACTTGGATGATATCACAATTTTTTCCAAGAAATCTAGTGAGCACATAGACCATCTGAGGCTTATATTCTAGAGATGCAGAGAGTATGAGATCTCTTTAAATCCCAAGAAATATGTGTTCTTTATACATGAAGGTAAGTTTTTGGGTCACATTATTTTAAAACAAGGACTATCCATTGACCCTGATAGAGTAAGTGGTATCTTAGCCTTATCCTTACCAAAGCACAAGAATGGGATCCAAATCTTCTTTGGGAGGATCAACATTGTGAGAAGGTTCATACCTAGTTTTTTAAACTTGGTCAAACCTATCACCACCATGATGAACAAGAGTTGAGTGTTATCATGGTCTAATGAAGGAAAGGTAGCTTTTGAGGCCATCAAGCAAGCCATTGCCCAAGTATCCTCATTCTTGAATTCTAACTTCTCCAAAGACTTAATCTTGTACACCTTTGCCAATGTTGGTAACATATCAGCTATGTTGATGTAGAAGAATGGTCAAGAAATGGAGCGGGCAATTGCCTTTTTTAGTCAAGATCTCTAAGGATATGAGGTGAGGTACACTTTCACTAAAAAATAGGTTCTTGTAATCTTGAGAAGTCTCAATAAGTTTAGGCCCATGCTTTCTAATAGCAGGATTCATCATATGGTATCTCATCCTAGAGTTATGGATTTCTTCCTTAACAAGGACTTAAGTGAGAAGAGAGTAGGATGGATCAAAAAGGTCATGGAATATGATGTATAGATCAAGGTCACCAAGTTGGGCATAGGTAAGGGCTTCTGTGAGCACATGGTAAATGACCTCTAGGAAGACAAGGAAGTTATTTTGGTGACCCAAGATAACTCACAAGCAGGTGTACCTCCACATCAAAAGAGATGGCTTCAAGACATGACTCACTTATTGACAATAGGAGAATGCCCCCAAGGTTTGGATAGATCCAAAAGAAGTTATTTTAGGCTCCAATCCATACTTTATGTATTGGTTGATGGAGTTATTTTTAGAAGGGACCTCAATGGGGTACTCCTTAGGTTCATATATGATGATCATGTGACCAAAATCTTAGAGTAGTTATATGATGGACCTGTAGGAGGCCATTTTGTAGCTAGAACCATAGTAGCAAAAGTAATAAGGGTTAGTTATTACTGGCCCAATATTTTCAAGGATGCTCATGAATGGGTTAGAAAATGCTAGAAGTGTGCTCTCTTTGAAAGAAAGCAAAATCTAGCTTCCCTTCCACTCATCCCATTTAGGTGGAGCAACCCTTCATGCAATGGGGGTTAGACTTCATTGGGATGATAAATCTACCATCAAGTGTAGGGCATATACCTTAGCACCTCTTTCAATTACTATCCTCAAGGAAATGGACTGGCAGAATCCAAAAACAAGAAGTTTTTAAGGATCATCAGGAGGACCTGGAAGAGAATTAGAGAACATTGCACACCAAGCTAAAGACAGCCTTATGGGCTAATAGAGTGACTCCTAAAGCTACCATTATCAATTATTCATATGTTCTTATGCGTAAAAGGGAAGCCAAATTTCTTATCTCCCTTGATCTTCCTAAATTAGATTTAGCCCATTAGATTGAGTTGATGGAAGACAAGCCCATGAATGTGAGGATGATAGAGCTCATGGAGCTAAAAGAAATCAGGGACCTTGTTATGAAAAATTTAGAGTCACATCAAGCTCAAGTAAAAAAATCCTTTGACAAGAGAGATACAGCAAGGAACTTTAAGGAAGGGGACCTAGTCCTCAAATGGGACTCAAATAAGGCCAAATCAAGTAACCATACCAAGTTTGGCAACTTGTGGAGTGGCCCTTATTTGATCCACAGATGCAAAAAACATAATTATTTTCATCTTTCCCAATTTGATGGAGAGGTATTACCCATATTATTTTAATGGTATTCATTTTAATCATTGTTATTATAAGCATTACACCCATTATAACATATTGTACATATTAGAGTAGCTTTTTATGCTTTCCTCTAAGTGCCTTGTGCACATGATCTTTCTGATGTGTGTTTCCTTTTCAATAAGTGCCTTGGGCACTTTATTGTCTTATTTATTTTGATCTTGTTACTTCAAAATAAGGTTCTAAATAGAGATAGCCTTTTGTTATCTTCAGGATCATTTGAGAGAAGACTTGGGACTCCATATGCCCAATGGACCAAACAGGGAAAAATGGACTAGGTTCTCAAGCATAGCAGGCATACTTCCCTACGAGTCACCAAAGATGTTGGTCATTTTTGGCCCACATACCAAGCTTGTAACTAGATGGATTAGGTTTGTAATATATGAGCTTATGAACATATATTCTATATAGAATTAGTGGACCAAATATATCATATAGCTTGCAAAGCCTTTGAAACACTTTAAGTTCACTTAAAGTGTAGTTTGTCCAAATAGGTATCCATGGTGGTCATAACATTTAGGAGAATGAATTAGGTTTTGTATAAGCCTCGAGATCTCATTCGATCCTTTTAAATTCATGCAAAAGACCAAAAACAAGTCTAAATAGACTAGGCCATCACCAAGAGTCATGTAGGAACAAACAGACCAGTTCACTTATGTATTTTATAAGTCCACTCATAAAGCATTACCAGCTAAGATATTTTAGCTCCATGTAGTTATTCATGCCAAGAACATGCTCTACAAGTTTCATATCCATGCAAGCTTTCTATATTAAGACCTAAGTGTTCCAAGATAAACCTATAACATATAACATTTATGCAAGTGACAAGTTTGAGCTTCACAAAGTGACCATTTAGATTCAAAAAGTCCTTAAAATGTTTAAAGTTAAGAAAGATCTAATGGTCTACTTGAGCTCACATAATGATACATAATATCTAATAGTTTTCACTAGTTGTCAAACTAGTCAAAAGGTCCCCGAGTTAAAGCCCTTCAAATATCTACAAGTTGGGTATGATCTGACGGTGTGGATCAATCAGATAAAAATACAATTATGCATTTTCACTGACAAAAGGTGGGTATAAGCCTAGATAAATATAATACATTCATTTATACCAATTATTTTATGGTGCATAGGAATTGATAGGAAAGTGGGCCCAATGAGATCTACAGCCTGCATTACTTTGTACATCTTGATCCAACAGTGCGTGATCAACTGAACATGTCAAAGGATCTTCATGGTAGGAGATCAAGGGATTGTATTCATTCATATAGCTTGATAGTTTAGTGAAAAATAGGTTAAAAGGGCCAAGATCTGATATTGGGGATCTATAAGGCCAATGGGAGTAAAAACAAGATGGAGCATTTTGATTGGCCTGAGTAATATTCGATAGACAAGGTCAAACTAGAGGAACCATTTTTGACCAAGGTACACAAGGTTTTGTAGGGTCATCATTTATCCATTAGAGCTCAATCCAATTCCATGGAGTGGACATAGCCATGAATTAAGGTATAAATAACATAAATGTACCACCATTAAGGCTAAATACAGACCTTTGGTTCATAAATTTGTATCATGTAAGGTTATTTTTATGACTATGTTCACCATTCTTAAAGGGATCCATGCATATGGTGAACTCTCAATCCATACGGAGATAAAGTGGGTCTATTTGGACCTAATAGGATCCATAAAAGGGGTTATGTAGTCTATAGGTCTACATCATATGACAACTATAGGAAAACCAATAATCTTAGATTGGTTTTTAGCCTATAGAATGAACCTATGATCCAAACATGAAAATAGAGTAGATATGTGATTAATGCAAAAGTTCCTCATCCTTCGACAAGGTCTTATTTTCAAAAAATATCCACCTAAAATGCATAAATCCATATTTATATTAGATCTATGAGCATGAACATTTTGTCTTCAGTAGGAGATGGTGTGAAGGATCAAAGAAATGGATATGTTGGTTGGGACTTGCAACTAAGAACATTCAATGATCCTCAGAGCCTTTGGGGACTTTCCCATTTGGTAAGCCATGAGTAGTGTCTTGATTGATCAAAAAGGTGGAAAGTAATTATTTGGAGTGAAAGGTGGTAGCTCAAGTTTAATTAATGACTTTGGATAGTGCATTTCCTCTCTTATGGCATGTTCCCACATTCTTTCTCTCTCTTCTCCTATATATCATAGTCTCATTCCCATTATGGGGGTTCTTGGCTCTTAGAATTTTTCATTCTTTTTTGGGACAAGGATACTCTTAAAAAAGTGTGTTGGTTTGGCATGGTTAAACCCAATCAAAAAAATTTAAGAACTTCCTTTTGAAATAATAGGATCAACGCTTTGCCTATCTCACCTTCAATCAGTGCTTAGTATGCTTGTGTATGGTGAATTTGTGAAGGAGAGTCTTCCTAGTTTTTTATCCTTCTACTTTTCTCTTTGAAGGTGTTTTCAAGCTAACTTGTAGGTATATATTAGTGTCTTACTTAAAACCTCTTCTATGAAATATTTATGCAATTAGTGAGATTGTGAGGTTGTGTGAGCTATAGTTTTCCTATGTTGATCCTATGTGTGTTCAAGCTTTTTAACTTTGGTGCATCACTTTTTAGCCTTCTTAGGAGCCCTTGTAAACCCTTTTTAACCCTTTTCTCAATTATTTGCATTAGTTTAGGTGAGAATTAATAGGAAGCCAGCGTTCTCAAGAGTTCCAACCCCACTATAGGTGACCCATAAATTGGAGTTGTTCCTATTATGTAACTCAAATAGAAGAAACCTAAAGAACTCTTTCCAAGGGTACAGATTAAGCCTACAACACCAACTCAAATCAATTATTCTTTTAAAAAATTCAATATCAAAATATTATGTATGAGAAATAATGAATAAATACACATTAGATTAAAAATACTTTGCACAGTTTATCTTCACTTTGAGTTAGTTGATTGTGCCCCTAAAATTTAGTTTCTTTTGTATGCATCTAAATTTTCTTGCTTCATCATTAACATGACTTATTTAAACTATTTCTATCTAATTATCTTAATAGCATATTATCCTAGTGTTAATCCAATATTTCTAATATATCCCCTATCTTAAACTAACCTTATAACACCCCAAGCCTAATTTACTTCACCTAAATCCCCATTATCTACTAGTTAATCACACTTGTCTAATATTTGGGAATTTTAAATTCCCATAACCCACCTACTTATGTACTCCTAGGCTTTCCTACAAGCCTACCCCCTATTCTTCACCTAACCCTCCTTCTAAACCAATTTAATCTTTCCCTAATCATCATTAGATTCCCTAATGGAATCTAGCACTCTCCACCACCCTTATGCTTATCTAGAGAGCTCTCTCTCTAGATAATTATAAGGAATTTTAAATTATGTAGAATTTCCTCTTTCCTCTCAAGAGTTTTCTTCTCTAGAGGCTTCCAATGGATTTTTAATTCATTGGAAAATCCCCCTCCATGGTCTATTTAAATCTATGACTCCCTCCATTCCAAAAAATGAAACAAATCCATGAAAAATCGGTCTATGTTATCATCTTAGTCTATTATCAATCCAATATCATACCATCATAAAATATGAGTTTAAAAGGTAATCCAAAATCCATAATCATAGTATTTTTCTTGTGTTGATCTTGATTTAGAGAACTTATCTTTAGGATTGAAATGTTGGCTTTGAATGTTAATTTATCTTTGCATTTTAGATCCTAGTAGTTCTAGATTTTACTTTTATATTTGTGTTTTGAGTATATTTTGATATAATTGCATATATAGATTCCATTGCTCAAAATTTTCCATCTTATAGATTTAAACATGGTGTAGAGTGTGGATTGTTTTCATAACATCTAAGGAAGAAGCCTCAATCAAATTAATTTATAATGAAAGAGGATAATTTATTTGCATGCCTACTTTTGATAGGCCACTAACCAACAAAGACATAATGGAGACTGGATGTAGGGCATTTAGATTCCTTGAATCAATGATAAAATTCTTTAAAATAAGGTTATATAAATTTTAATTAATATAGGTGAAATTAGACTAAGAAAAATGATTTAGTTATTTATAAAATAAATGCTTTCCCTATCTATCCACATAAAACACTTGAAGACATTATGTGCTAGCATATTTTGTCATTATTGATTATGTCAGGTATTTTAGATGAGATAATAACATGTCAAAGCTTTCACCAATCACAATATAGATAAATGATTTTTTAATAAAGTTTTTTAACAAAGTTAACTATTGAAAAGTTTTAAATATTTCAATCCACACAAAACAATGTTATTTAATTGGTAGACAACACATGTATTAATCAAGAATTAAATGTTATTTAAATTCTATAGTAATCTTTTTGTGATTTGGGAACAAAACATTGATGATAATTGTTGGGATTGTTTTCTCTATCTAGGCATAACTTTCCTTAGGTGCACATTGAAATGATTAAAACCCAATGCATTGGTGTGCTAGCATATCACACAAGAACAAGTTCTCATACACTCACCCACAGCATGCAATAAGGGACCATCTCCCATTTGTTTTATCATGCAAAGGTGTTCTAACATATAATGGCACTCTAACACATCCACTTTACTCAATGATTAACCAAAAAAATAAATACACATTAATTTTGGGCCTAAATTCAATTAATTGAACATAAACATATAATATGACCAACACCATTGTTTCTATAATCAAAACAACAAAATTTAAGTAATGCAGGTTCCATTCATCATATTGAAAAGAGATTCACAGGTTACATAAACAAATGCATGGTGTAACTCAATCATATAACTATGTTATCTAACTAAGTATAATAATAATAATATCACAATAGTATCCTTGATCACATCAATGGAATAATAATAAACAACATCACAATGTTCTACCTAGGGGTAGTTATACTTGGTTTTCCCCAACCAAGTAGTTATAGTAATAATCACACTCATAGTGGCTCACCAATGATCATCAATGGACTTGATTCATGGTAGCCAATTACATCATTTTATTAAGGACTCAGGCCTTTGTGTCCCTATATTCTCTCCTAAACTCTAGATCCTCATCATCAAGTGCCTATCTTTATATTAGATGGTGCTAGATTCATGTTTGACCTAGTTTATTTCATCCTTGTGAATTATTCCCTAAACATCTCTCACTTTCCACATGCTCCCAAAGTCTTATGCTAGTGTTTCGAGTACTTCATTCTTAGGTTCTCCATTTATTATGCATATTCACTCTAATTTGGTCCTCTCATGCCATGGACTCCCATGCCATGATCTTATGCATCATGATTCTTCTCCATCGTGCTTCTTTTGCATCATGCTTCTTTAATAAAGCATAGCTAAATTTTAGAGTCCAACATCACCCCACACTATGCAATTAATTCATCCTAGACTAAGAACTAGTTTTAAGCTCTACCAAAAACTTAGGTCCAACCTACTCAATTTTATTCTTGACACCTAATTAGTGTGATAAGGTGTTTAGCGACTTCATCCTTATTTCTTTAATTATCACTTTCAACTTCTTGGTCTCTTTGGGTTGGTTAGGACACTCACCTGTTTTATTGACAAAACATTCAAGGAATGTGGAAACATGCTTATGAACACCCTCATGCATGGTGACCTCAGTAACAACCTATTTTTGGAGTGCTACGAAGTTAGAGTTTATTTCATGTATGTCCATACTTATTGTTTCCTCCATGGCCTCCACATCCTTATATGTTTTGGTATGCTCTGAGCTGTCTTTTATTAATAAGGTTGTATCAGCCAACTGCTATTGTTAAAGTTCTTCCACTTGAAACATATCTTTCAAAATCTTGATGATCCACACTAGCTTCTCAAAAAACCCATCTAAAAAGGGAATGACATATCTAACTCTGTGCAAAGATCACTTACACACCTCCACAGCGTCTAAAAATTGCTATGTTACTCATATTTTCTCATCTCAAGGGCTAGGATGGTCTTTGCATCATTTCAAAAGTATCTCTACTAAGGTTTCCATTTGTCTATCACCTCACCAAATAGGGGGACTCTACCTATTAGTGTTGGGTTTTGGCTTAATATTGCCTTATAGATGTTTAGTTTTTTAACCTTGGCATTTATTTTAACCTCCAACTAATGTTTTAGCTCAGCCAAATCTTCCTCCACCTTTGTTTTGGTAGTGTATTATTTAATAAATAACACCACCATCTTGGCTTGTCTTCTCTTGGCCCACTGTGCATCAAAATATATGAAGGCATTCTACCTTGTGAGTTCAAATTCCATTTTCCAGAGTGTCATGCTAACCTGTACAGAGGTATGTTGATGGGGATATATCTAAAGACTATTGGGTAGCAATGTTACTTGACGAGCTATCATTATAACTCTCATTTAATCAATACTCAGATTAATGTCTTATCAACTAGTTCTGGTGGCAGAAGCTATTTGCAATAAGGCTTAGGATAATAGATCTAGATGTATACTATGTGGGGGTGTTGTACTGGTTCTAATCTATCCTTATCTATAAATGTTCCTAGAATTAATGAATTTAATCTTGTTGGAAACAAACAAAAGAACTTGACAAGCCACTCATTTACTAAAAAGGAAATGACACACTTTGCTAAAAAATAAATAACACACTTGCTGGAAAAGAAATAACACACTTGTTGGAAAAGAAATACACACTTGTTGGAAAAGAAATACACACTTGCTGGAAAGGAAATACACACTTGCTGGAAAAGAAATACTTTGAATAAAGGAATACTTTATGCTTTCTAAATCTAATTATATTAAATAAATTCAATTATTACCAAAATACTAATTAACTTAAATTCAAGAATTAACATAAGATTACCTAATTACCTGTAGCAATTCCTGAGTCTGAGCAGAGTGGGCCCTTGCTCCTTTCAGATTTAGGAATAGAACTTAATCAACCTTAATAATAATTCATACAAATAATTACAGCTAGACTATAGTCTGTAACACGCCTTCTTAAAACTGTCTTTTATATTCTCTATTATCTGTTATATCCTTGAATGTAATATGTTCTTCATTATATGTCGATACAACTAACTTAGAATAGATATGCAGTAAAATAGGGATTCCTAGTTAATCTAATCATCTGAATATAGAAGACTGGATTTCCTAGAAATCCAATTATACAATAAAATAGGAGTATCAATTTATAATAGAATTAGAATCTAGATGTCTTAAAATACTATGAACAAATCCTTCAAAATAGCAAACAATTGATCTTCTTGGAAAACACCAGCTGGAATGATTCTTCTCCTTTTATTTAGTTGCCAGCTAGCTCATTCAACTCCTTGTTTCCATTGAGTCCTTAAAGTTGACCTTGAAACATAGGAAGAAGTAACCTGTATAGTTCATAGATTCCAGCCTGTCGAGTCCATAGATTTCAGCCTATGGAATCCATAGTTTTGAGCCTGCGGAGTCCATAGTTTTGAGCCTGTGGAGTCCATAGTTTTGAACCTACTGAGTCTATAGATTTGAGCCTATGGAGTTTGTAGATTTGATCCTATGGAGTCCGTAGTTTTGAGCCTGTGGAGTTTGTAGATTTGTTATTTCCAAGGAATGACATTGCTTGTGAGTCTGAAACTTTGTCAAATGGAAATCAAAATCAAATTTCCTTTATATGCTCCTGGAATCACCTATCTTTGAGCATTCCTTTTAATCAAACAATCACCAAAACATGCAATTGTGTTAGACGTTAATGGCAAAGTGCAAGTTTAGCCTTTGGTTAATCATAAATAAAACAAATACCCATTTTCCATATAACAGTTACTTAACAACCTATGATTTTCATAAGATAGTATCCTATTTGAGATGATTCAAAAGAGTTCTTGTGTCAGAATGAGCTATATTCTGAGCTCATCATTTCCCCCAGACTTTACCTTTCTGCAAGTCCCATTGCAAACTAATTATCTTTGGTGTTGATTCTTGAATCTCTCTTCAAAATGTTTACTCAAGTTAGAATCTTCAAATTCATCGATAATGTGCCTGTCTGCATTGTTGGTAAAGCCTTGATGCTCTTGAATCATTTGTTTCCAGATATCAAATTGTTCATTAGACTATGGAGACCAATTTTGCCATCCTGAAATAGGGATAATGAATAGAGGGTGTCGATATCTCATTTCAATCCATTTCTTTTCACCTCTTGAGTTTATGACTTCAATCAACATTTCAAGGATTGAGGTTTCTTTGTGCATGCTCCACCTGATATTGTTCAGAGACATGACTTCTCTTCTTCTTAGGGATACTGATAATTGATCCCATCTCTTTATAGTTGCAGAAACTACTACATCAAAATGTTGTCTGGAAAATAAATCAAAGGAAATAGTGCAGTCATACAGAGCTTGCAAGTAATGTGTCTTTACTTCATCTCTGTTGTAAGCATAGATGAAGTTTTGTTTAACTAATCTTGGCAGAGAGAATGTTGGCCTAATGCACAATCTTGTGGTTTTGATATGGTTCGTATACTCCTCAAATCGGATTTTTTATGCAATTTGGATCTAAAAATTAGAGTGCAATGCCCTCAACTAAAATTCCCCCACATGAAAATTTATCAGGAACTTGTTGTGGTCATGGTCTCCTAAGAGGAAATTATGCAGATAAAATTCACAGAGTAAATCTTGTTGATCAAGCTGTGAATCATAAAAAAATTCAAGGAATGTGGTTAGATGCAAGATTTTATAAGGAAGATTATAGGAAATTCTAAGGAGTTTCCATCTATAAAACTTTTCAAATAGAATAGACTATATGCAAGAGAAGGATTTCTACAGGCCAAAAGAGACTCTCCCAATTTGCATGCATCTTGTAATCTGTCTTCTAATTGTTGGACTTGAATTTCCAATGCTTGTTTTTATTTTTCTAATTCTTTGTTTGAAGAATATGCAGCTTTATTTTTCTGTTTGAGTTTAAGGTACTCTTCTTCAATTTGATCTAGTATTTGAAAAAAAAATTACCTATTTGGGTGGTTTGGCATCCTTGGTCAACATAGGTCTTGGAAGGAACAGATGTAGTGCTGTAGGGCTTTTCAAAAGAAGTTATCATACTCTATAGTTTCCTATTCTCTTTCTTTAGGTTTTCTACATATACCCAAACATCTACCTATTCAACATCTCACATTTGTACTTCTGCTCTCAATCTTTGAATTTCTACCTCATGTTTAGAAGATACTATCTTCAACTGTTATATTTCTACAATGTGATTTTTAGATGTAGTATCTAGTTTCTATTGTAACAAAGAAGTGATATGTTCTTTGGTTTAAAGTTAAATTTTTACCTCAGTAATTTCAAGTGCTTGCTATTGGATTAGAGCTTGAAATTGGGACAGTTCCAGAGTTAACTGTACAATTGGATCATTTGGACTGGATGGTCCTCCTTTCTCTTCATACACATCTTTTTCCTTAGTGATTTTTATGTCAATTGAAACATGTGATGGCTCCATCATTTCTAATTCTTGGGCCATATCTGCAACATCTTTTGTGGTAAGTTGTTCTATGATAAGTGGAGAATTCTGTCTAAGAGGAATTATTTCAATATCTAAATTTGTTTGTTCAATAGAATGAGATGTTGTCTTAAGACTATACAATATATTTACAGCTTCTTGTTCATCATCATCAGCTAGAATCAACTGTCTTCATCTTCTGGTTACCCTTTGTGCCACACTTGGCTAAGTGTCTTTTTCTATTATAGGGCTTTTAGTCTTCTCAGGTTCTGAAGTAGCCTTCCATTTCAATTTTCTCCTTCCAGACAGAGGAGTTGGCTGCAATTTAGATACTTGAGGTTCTTATGGTGATCGAGAAGGTTCTGTAGTTTGCTAACTTTGAGACCTTGTAACCCTCCTTGAAGAAGTAGAAGGAATGACCTGAGACATTTTAGCCTATGATTGTTGCTCTAGAATTGTACAACTTATTGATGGAGTAGATGGAGGTCAGTCCATAGATTCAGGCACAAGTAAATTTGAAACATTCAGTATTACACTATTTAGAAACATCTCCCAGGCTTCAATACTCTACTAAAGGAAATGATGCCGAATGAGCAGGTGGATGAGACCATGGTGTCTTAGGGCAGCATTAGGAGTTGTGGCCAAGACCTAGATGGCTCCATACAAAAAGTATGGTAGGTTCATTTTGCATTGAGGGTTCTGGCATCCATGCTTCAGGTGTATCAATATTTTCATGGCTTCACCCCCTAACAAACTAGTCTATCCCTCACAAGTAACATACTTGATCACCCATTTGGCAACTGACTTCCAGGGTTCAGGAAGTGAATTTCTACTAACCCCCTTAGTTTTTCCCCTTGAATCAACTAGACAAGAAGTGCCAATTTGTTTATTCCCATTGAATTGGGTGATTAAATCATTAAATGAGGTCCTCCCTATTACCCTCATTCCCTCTTCTGGATCTTTAATCACTTCGCCTATCATTTGGGTCGATACTGGAATTACTACACGATGCACAGTTGAGTTATCAAGAGTGAGATTAGCAACAAATTCACTTACCAACTCTTGATGAAACCCCTGAAACTTGTTGATGAAGGGTAACCATCCATTTTCCCTAAATACTTCCATAGAAGCTTTGTCCTTGTTAAATTTTGCAGCCTTCTTTGGTTTTGATCTCATCTTCTATCCCATTTTTTTGTTTTGATTTGAAATGAAATACCTGCACTTATTGTGATCCAGTAAAAATGGCTTTCTCTTTCAAAATAGGGTTTGAACCTACTTGAGACTGATAACAATGTTGTTCGCTAGAGGGAAAATAGTGTAGCAATTATAAGTGAGTTTGTAGGACTGATTGTTATGCACTGCGCCACGGCCTGCATTGATTTTCTACAAAGTGTGCCAGACATCATGTCATATAATGAAATGTCAGTGGGGTATGGTGATGTGAACATTTGTGGTGACAGCTCTTTTTTTTTTTTAAAGTGACTTGAGGACATCACATCATCATCATCAGGGACATGAGGTGTCCATTTAATCATTACACATAGTCATTACCAAACCATCTGCTTTGAATGTTTATTCGATCTGACGATTCCTCCATTTTTGGAAGGGATCAAATTTAATTCAAGGCCTAGCCATCTCAATAGAAATAATCTTATTCGAATCAAAAGTTGTTAATTAACTAATTATGGATAAATAGATTTTGTTCTACATACCTTTACCTCAAACGTATGCCCTTCCTGCCATCTGTCCTACACAACAAATCACATGGATCAGTTATAGATAAGAAAAGAAAATTCTAATCATTTTAAGGAAGCTAGGTGTAGGGAATGATTAGACATCCATAATTTATTTGTGTTTATTGCATTATTATTTTGGTCTTTTTGCCCTTGCCCAGCCAATAAAACTAGTTTTCTAGACAAGGCTTATTTTACCAGTACTTGGTTCACCAGCAAGCTGGTTTTCAAACCAAGACTGCCAAAAACACTTGAGGGTTTTCATTTTTGGTTTTTTTTTTGTTTTTTTGTTTTTTTTTATATAACTTTTTTAAAGATCAGGTGTTTTTGGAAGAAGCAGAGCCTTCTAGATCAATGGTTATTTCTTTTGAAGAAATAAGCTCTTTTAGAACAACCACCTGATCCTTTATTTCATGGAGAAATTCTTCTCTATTGATAGGTTTTCGATAAAGTTTCAACCTATGTCCATTTACAATCATGGCCCTTCTATCTGTTATCAATAGGAATCAGCTTAACAGATCCATTATCAAAGATCTCCTCAATTTGATAGGGTCCCAACCATCTAGTTCGTAGTTTCCCTTTGAATTGCTAAAACTTGGAATCAAATAAAAGCTGCCCAATCTCCTTTATAGAATTCCCATTCTTTGATCTGAGAATCATGCCAAATCCTTCTTTGGTGTTGTACCATTTTTGTTCTTTGCAATGCTTCCATCCTCATATCTTCCAGTTGATTGAGTTGTAATAGTCTTTCTTTCTACATGTCTTCTAACTCAATTCCTACTTCAAGAGTAGTCTTTAGAGTTTGTAATTCAAATTCTATAGAAAAGAGGGGTTTTTTACCATAAACCAGTTCATATGGTGAAAATCCATTTGTTGTTTTCCAAGTGGTGTTGTAGGCCCAAACAATTTTTGGTACTTTGTCTGCCCAATTTTTTCTACTAGAATCAACAATTTTGGTCAAGATGGTTTCCAATTCCTTGTTGGTGACTTCAACTTGTCCATTAGCCTGTGGATGATATGGGGATGTCTTCCTGTGCTGAGTCTGATATACTTGCATGAAATTTTTTATCATATTGGACATAAATTGGGGTCCCTGATCTGAAACTATTTCTCTTAGAGCACCAAACCGTTGCATGATCTTAAAGTACAAGAAATCAACTATTGTTTCCTCTCTTGCATGGGTTAGGACTTCCACTTCTACCCATTTAGTTACATAATCAGTACATACTAGTAGATACTCTTTTCCTCTGGATGGTGGATCCACGGGGCCTATGAAGATCGATCCCCCATTTCTCAAATGGTTTTAAAACTAGCTGAGGATGAAGAGGCATTTCCATTGACAGAGTTGGTTGTCCAATTCATTGGCATGCATCACAGTGTTTCACGTATTTCTTCACCTGTCTGATGGAGTTGAGGCCAATAATATCTTGCCCCTAGAATTTTATGTATTTTTCGATGAATTGAGTAGTGGCCTCCTCCTGGTTCATCATGACATGCTCTCATGATATCATAAGCTTCTATATTTGTCACACACTTGTGGAACACATGATCAAGACCGAGTTTAAACAACATTCCATTAATCCATTTAAAAGAAGAACTTTCTCTAATTAATCATTTTCTTTCTTTCTTTGAAAAATGTATAGGAAACTTCCCTGTGGCCAAATAATTGGCTATATCAGCAAACCATGGAGATTTTGCTAAAACAGAATATAACTATTCATCTGAAAAGTCATCTTCTACTAGTTCTTCTTCACCTATAGTCTTCATCCTAGATAAGAAATATACAACCACATTAAATCTGCCTAGTTTGTCAATAATGGTAATATAAAATTCTTGTCAAAGCAGTAACCATCTGATAATTCTTCCTCTTATAATTGGTTTGTTTGTAAGATATCGTATGGCTAAATGGTCTATGTAGACAAATACCTTATAGCCCGTTATGTAATGTCTGAATCTATTTATTACATGGACTACAACCAAGAATTATTTCTCAGTTGTGGTGTAATTTCTTTCTGTAGGTGTCATGTTTTTGTTGATATAGTAAATGGTGTACATGTGGTCATCTTCATCTTTCTATCCAAGAACAACTCCTATTGTTGTGTTGGAAGAATATGTATAGATGTGGAATGGTTGAGTCTAATTTGGTCCCCTCAACACTGGTGCAGTGATGAGTTTGGCTTTAATAGCCTCAAAGGCTTGTGGACATCTATCATCCCATTCAAATTTACTCTCTTTTGTAAGCAAGGAAAACATGGGGGTAGCTATTTGACTGAAGTTATCTATGAAATGCCTATAATAACTAGCATGTCCCAAAAAGCTTTTAATTTCAGTTTGGCTTTATGGAATGGGCAAGTTAGAGATAATCTCAATTTTCTTTGGGTCTACTTGAATGCCTTTTGCAAAGATATGGTGTCCCAACACTATCCCTTCATTCATCATTAATAGACATTTTTCATGACTCAAAGATAACTGATGTTCCTCACATCTGATTAGTACCTTCTCCAGATTGGTAAGAGATTCTTCATATGTTTCACCATGAACAGTGAAATCATCCATATATACCTCAACACAATCATGTGTAAGGTTAGAGAATATTGCTAGAACTGCTCTTTGGAAAGTAGTTGGGGCATTACAGAGTCCAAATGGAAGTACTCGATAAGCAAAAGTTCCCCAGGGGCATGTAAATGTAGTTTTATCCTGGTCTTCAGCTGCTACTGTTATCTGATTGTATCCACTAAACCCATATAGGAAGGAAAAGTATTTTTTTCATGATAGATTATCAAGTACTTGGTTAATGAAGGGTAAAGGGAAATAGTCCTTCAATGTAGCTTTTTTTAGTTCCTTATAATCTACACATGCCCTTAACTTCCCATTTTTATTTGGTACAATAACCAGAGGTGAAACCCACTGACTGTCTGAGATGGGGTAGATGAATCCAACCTCTAACAGTTTTTGGATCTCTGTTTTAACTATCTCACTTAATGTTGGGTTTATCCTTCTTTGCGGTTGCCTTACTGGTTTGATAGATTCTATAAAAATGTAATGAGTGCAGATGCTAGGATGGATCCCTTTCATGTCAACATAATACCAAGAAAAAGCTTTGGTATGTCTTTCTAGTACTTCAAAAAGTTATTCTTCTTCCTCATTTATCAACCAGTTGATGATGTTTAGAATCTTCTCAGGTAGTATCATGATTTGTTTAGTGTCTGGATGAATAGATTTGATTTGTTTGAATTCACTCATTAATGAGTTTAGAGGACATGAATGAGGAAGTAATCTATGGAACATGGCAATGTTATCAACAAATTCTTCTCCAAGAGAGATTACTCATGCTAAATAACAATGGAACATGTCTAAGAAGTGTGTTTTTTGTTGTTCAGCGAGTTCTCTCACACTTTCTTGAATCATTCTATGGTCATAAAATGAGGAGGTGTTAGTATAATGTGAAGTGGAAGCTCCATAGTATTCAGCAAAATCTATACTACAAATGTTCTTAGATGTGGCCCTAGCAGAGTCTGTAGATTCTGGCCTGGCAGAGTCTATAGATTCTGACCTAGTAGAGTCTGTAGATTCTAGTCTGGCAGAGTCCACAGATTTAGGTCGGGCAGAGTCCGTATATTTTGGATATATGTTCTCATTTATTTCTTCCAAGTGATTTTTCACAGTGATCTTGGCTAAAGATGACACATTGTTTAGTGTGTTATCTGATTCATCTACCCACAATTCTTGTATATGATTAATCGATGGTTTTGCAGGAGGATACAAAGAGATACACTTAAACTTTAAACCGTTGGAGATGGTCATATCTCCTGATCTAAAATCTATGAAAGCTACCATAGTAGCTAACCATGGTCTACCTAAGATGATGGGATATCCCAAGTTTTTTGTTTTAGGTTGTAGTACCATGAAATCTATTGGATATTTCCAAGATTCTATTAACACTTCCACATTTTTCTATTGTCCCTTCAGGTTTGGTTACTGATTGATCTACCATTTGTAAAATGGTAGTTGTGGGTTGTATTTCTATCAAAGACAACATCTGAAGGGTATCAGTTATCATGATGTTAATTGCTACTCCCAGATCCACCAAGACGTTGGGAATTTATTTCCCTCCGATTGTGACTGTAATGATTGGGCTTCCTAGATCTGCATACTTCAAAACTAATGGTTTCCCTACCAACAAGTCAGCAACCTTACCATCTGCATGGATGGTTTTTTATACTTAGCTTTCCTTCCAGGTGTTTTAATATAGAGATTCTTAATGATCTGGTTCAATTCAGGTATATCCCTAAGAGCTTACAATAGGGGTACCTCAATATTGATCTTCTACAATTCATGGACCAAGTTTGAGTCTAATTGAATATAAATTTCTTTTAACCTTTTAGGAAAAGGAACTACTAGTATAGTAGTGTTTTCTTTCCTTTCTTTAGGACTCATCTTGCTTTCAATTTTTTGAGTACTTGGCTGAGATAACTTTTTTTTTCATTTTCATCAGGTATCTCAGAAATGATGACTGGAGGTTTTTGTATGGTTTTTCCCAACCTTAAGTGTATATCAGAACACTCAATAGCTCCAATAGTTATTATTTCCTCCTATTCATTGATATAAACAGGTGCTGGTTGTTTGTTTTTTGGATTTGCTCTTGGCTAAGCAGGCATTGGAGGTTGGTTTACTTGCCCTTGTTGCTGAATGACTGGAGGTGGCATAATGGTTTGTTGTTGGGGTGGTTTCCTTGGTTGGTAAAATTGTTGTTGTGGACCCCATTGTGGTTTCCATTGCTGATTCCATGGCAGATATTGTTGTGGCATCCACTGCTATTGTGGTGCCCATTGTTGTTGTGATGGTGGCATCATCCAAGGAGATGTTGGTGTCAACTCTTGTCCCCCCCATGGGTTTTGGATTGGTGGAATTTGAGGTTGATTCCAAAAGGGTGGAAGGACTAGAACATTCCATGGTGCCATCCATGGGTTAACTTGATTTCTTACATTGAATTGTCCTTGTGCCTGGTTTTGTGGGACAAAGTTTTGTCTCTGTATATAATTTATTTCATCAATAGATTAGCTTTGTGTTTTCATTCGATTATTCAAAATAGGCAATAATGAAAAAAATTTAGTATCATGATCTGTGGTATCACAGATCCCACATGATGAAACGTTGGTTTTGTCTAAGGGACAATCTCTAAGTGTATGTTTTTGTCTACACTTAGGACAGTAAATTGCTAATGGTTCTGTTGCGTTAGTCTTGGCTTGAAGGCCATCTAAAGTACTATTTAATGTTACCAGAGTATCTATCTTTAGATTTGCAAATTCTTCCATTAGTCTTCTAACTTCATTAGATTTCCCAGCTCTCCCTCTCCTAATTCTAGGTTTTTTTCGAGAATAGTTGGTACACAGCTCAGAAATCTGATCAAAAGCTAGTTTATTTATGTCTCCTCCTCCCATCAGGTTTAAAGCATCCCTAGTGTCTTCATCCAATCCCTTTAAAAAGACCAATTTTTGGACTTCTTCAGTGAGTGGATAACTACTTCTTTTATGAGTGAATATGAACCTATCCAAATAATCCTCTAAAGATTCATCTTCGTTCTGTTTAATTTTGAAGAAGACTTCCTTTCTCTCTCAAACCCTATAGTAATCTTGGTATTTGTTTAAGAATTCTATATCCATGTCATCCCATGTTCTAATGGAATTACCAGGTAATCCCATAAACCATCTCATGGCTGAATCTTTAAGTGTAGATGGAAATAGTTTTAATTTTTGGTTGTCTGTGGTATAGTCATAGGTTTGACATAGCACTTTAAACTCAAACAAAAAATGATCAGGATCTTTAGTAGATCTCCCCCAAAAATTTGGCAAATTTGTAGGTGAAATATTTTTCATGGGGGTCTAATCATTAGGATCTGTAACAATAGTAAAAGAGAAAGTCCTTCCCTAAGCCAGTTGTGGATTTGGTAGATTTTGTTGAAAAGCCATATTCTCTTCTTCGGATGAAGTTTCAAAACCAGGGTTATCTTCACACTAGATGTTTGTAGTATTGATTGTGGGTTGTTCAAGGTTTTCAAAATATTCCTCAGCTATGGATCTTTGAAATGCTTCTTCCAAATCTTTGGCAATTCCTAAGTGATGTCTTCCTATGAGAGATTGATCTTCAAGATTTTGCCCAATTGGGCTTGCTTGTGGCAGTATCTTGGTTTCTATCCTTATTTCTAAAGATCCCTGTAGATGAGTTTCACTTATGTTTTTTGATTTACTACATGAAGATGTTGAAGGAGTCTCAACCTGTGGTTCTAGTGGAGGTTTTGGAATGAATCATCCTTTAGAATCTCTGGGATGGCTCATCAACTTGAATAATTTTGGAATTTTTGTAGGTTTTCTATATTTCTTTTTTTTCTTTTGCTCTAGACCAATAATGGTTACCTTACTAACACCATGATCCCCGGAAATAATGCCAAAAATGATGAGTTGTCATTATGACTCTCATTTAATCAATACTCAGATTGATGTCTTATCAACCAGGGCTGGTGTCCGAAGCTATTTGCAATAAGGCTTAGGATAATAGATCTAGATGTATACTATGTGGGGGTGTTGTGATGGTTCTAATCTATCCTTATCTAGAAATGTTCCTAGAACTAATGAATTTACTCTTGCTAGAAACAAACAAAATAACTTGACAAGCCACTCATTTACTAAAAAGGAAATGACACACTTTGCTGAAAAAGAAATAACACACTTGCTGGAAAAGAAATAACACACTTGCTGGAAAAGAAATACACACTTGCTAGAAAAGAAATACACAATTGCTAGAAAGGAAATACACACTTGCTGGAAACGAAATACTTTGAATAAAGGAATATTTTTTGCTTTCTAAATCTAATTGTATTAAAGAAATTCAATTATTACCAAAATACTAATTAAGTTAAATTCACGAATTAACATAAGATTACCTAAATACCTGTAGCACTTCTTGAGTCTGAGTAGAGTGGACCCTTGCTCCTTTCAGATTCAGGAACAGAACTTAATCAACCTTAATAATAATTCATACAAATAATTGTAGCTAGACTATATTCTATAACACACCTTCTTACAACTATCTTGTGTATTCTCTATTATCTGTTATATCCTTGACTGTAACATGTTCTTCATTATATGTCGATACAACTAACTTGAATAGATATGCAGTCAAATAGGGCTTCCTAGTTAATCCGATCATCTGAATATAGAAGATTGGATTTCCTAGAAATCCAATTATAAAATAAAATAGGAGTATCAATTTATAATAGAATTAGAATCTAGATGTCTTAAAATACTATGAACAAATCCTTCAAAATAGCAAACAGTTGATCTTCTTGGCAAACACCAGCTAGAATGATTCTTCTCCTTTTATTTAGTTGCCAGCTGGCTCATTCAACTCCTTATTTACATTGAGTCCTTAGAGTTGACCCTGCAACATAAGAAGAAGTGACTTGTACAGTTCATAGATTCTAGCCTGTCGAGTCCATAGATTTTAGCCTATGGAGTCCATAGTTTTGAGCCTACGGAGTTTGTAGTTTTGAGCCTGCGGAGTCCGTATTTTTGAGCCTGCAGAGTCTGTAGATTTGAGCCTACAGAGTCTATAGTTTTGAGCCTGTGGAATCTGTAGATTTGTTCTTTCTAAGGAATGACGTTGCCTGTGAGTCTGAAAATTTGTCAAATGGAAATCAAAATTGAACTTCCTTTATATGCTACTGGAATCACCCATCTTTGAGCATTCCTTTTAATCAGACAATCACTAAAACATGCAATTGTGTTAGACGTTAATGGCAAAGTGCAGGTTTAGTCTTTGGTTAATCATAAACAAAACAAATACCTATTTTCCATATAACAGTTACTTAACAACCTATGATTTTCATAAGATAGTATCCTATTTGAGATGATTCAAAATAATTCTTGTGTCAGAATGAGCTCTATTCTGAGCTCATCATTACTTACAGATCTAGTACAAGATTATTAAAAGGACATATCAAATTGGAGTTCTTCATTATACATATCAAGGAAGAATGACATTTTGCTTTGGGTCAGGTCATATGCATCCTCCTGAGTAAAATAAAGTACATATATAATAGCCTATTAGGTATTCCCTTCTAGTACTAGCCATGGAGGTTCATAGTTGCATCGGGCTTATTATTTCTCAAAATAGAGTCATCAATTGGCTCCTTCCCCTTCAAGAGATCTCACTCAAGTATCTCAAAATTTGTGTCTTCTTGGAAAGAGGCCCAATTTCAAGTCCACTTAGTCTCAAATCTACCTCAAAAGCATCCCTCTCTTCACCAAGTATATCTTCAATCTCCATTTGTGCCTCCTCAAGGATGGTATCTTCACACTGTGCTAGTGAGGGTATCTTCTTAGAGTTGGGAGTATATTATTCTTTTTTAATATTGACTCTTTATGGTGTCCTTTTTGAATTTTCTCCTGGCTCTTCCACATCAACATCCTTAGGCACCACCATCTCTTGTTCCAAGGGAATAGTATGTGTTGTTGGCTTCGAGCCTTTATGTTGACTAGCTAGTGGATCTTTCTTTGGTGGTACCTGTGCACTCCTTTTCCTTTTTAAAGGTTATGACTGAGTGTTTATGCTATCATCATGCATAGGGAACTTATACTTCTTTTCTTGTGTAGGCTTTAAATGGAGTCTCTCTCTCTCTCTCGTGCTCCGCACTCCCCAAAGATTTCTTATTAAGATTTAGCATATAGAATAAAGAATGAATAAATTTTCCTAATAAAGTTTACTAAACTTTTATGTTAGTTATATTCAACTCAATATTTTCTCTATAAATTTTCTTCTTGGGATATACATATAACTGGAAAAGGGTGTGAGTCTTCAAATCAATCTATTCAGCAGCAATCATCACAGGCTATGTGTCATATATCTGGTTAATAGCATTCATAAAGTATTGCACCATGAAAGTATGGCAGCTTAATCCATGTAGATAACTCTCTATAAGGGGCCATCCATATACATGTAAGGGATAAGTGTTGTTAAATATCAAACTTGGATTGGTCTCCAACCTATGTAGGTAAGTCCTTTGGAACATGCTACTCATTCCCAATGGTTTCCTTAATCCTATTGTATCATGATTTTATCTTAATTTTGTGGAATGGAATGATTGGGCTAGGGAAGGTGAATGCCTTTTACTAATCTATAGGTGATTTATTGTCAGGTGGGTATGCCCATCTTAGTTCTCCATATGTGTAGTTAGGTACACCAATTTCATCAAACACCATCAATAATAGAAATGCACCCTATGCAAACCTATAGTTGGGTATCTAGTGGGATTTATTTACATCCTCTATGATCTTGGTAATAAACTAATGCACCTAGTTTTACTTGAACCCATCAGTAAGCTATTATAAAACATACATGTGGGCCATATCCACCACTTTTCATCCATCTCTACCTTTAACCTTTGTCATAATGATTCATGTGACTACTCATAGGGTGGGATCTTGAAGACTCATGATGTGTATGGCATGGCCTTATTTTTGGTACTCAAGCATCATGGTCATCTTCTTTATTTCATCCCAGTCCTCTATGTCATATTAAAGGTTCATGCCTAAGTGTTGAAACCTTAATACTTTACTAATTCTCTTAGTTGTAATTCTCATCTACCACCCAGTAAAATATATGTAATCCTCATTCACCCATGATATCAATAACTTCACCACTTTTATTGGATTTCCAAAGTAAAGAAGGTTGAAAAGTTTTAAAAGTCTAATAGTATCCAAAATGTTGAAAATATTTAAGTCATGGACCAACTTGCTTTTGGTATTCTAGAGCTCTACCCTATAGTCATGCTACAACTCTACTTCATTCCTAGGCTGGTGATGGCTTCAGTCAAATATAGTGTAGGTCAACATGTTAGACATCTAATTTTTAGTGTATAGTACCACCTCTAGGTACTACATCTCTTCAATCATCAAAGGTGGTGGTAGAGGCACAACAACTTTATTTTTTTCTTGGTGCACCATATCTATTTTTGTATGTATCTCACACACACTCCTAGTTCTTCAAGTGCTTATTCTCTGATCAATACCATATCCCCACCAACACTCAACTCTTCTTCCTCTATAATCATATGTAATGGCTCACTTCATTGACCCTTTTTCTTTGGCCGCATCACCCTTCATGAAGCCTGAAGGTTGAGGTACGATCATCCAATGTTCCCAAAAGAATATGTGTTTGCTTGTGTAACTACTTTGGCTTTCCTACTTTAATGCCCATCAATGGTAGATTTTGACCTTTATGACCTGCAACTCTAGAAATCCTACTTGTCTTTATAATTCTACTGGCCTTGTCTATTCGTCTCAGCTAATACACACTTTAAGATTTGAAAATAAATGGAATTCATCACTCTGCACTCATTTGGATGCCTTGAAAATCATTTTATAATATCCCAACTTCACTCCATTGGCTCTATAAGTACACAATCATAGTAATATTAAAAAGTGAAATGACCCTTATTTATCATTTTATAGGCTCGAAGGGGTAACTTGCATTTACTAGCTTTCCTCCTCGACCATCAATTCATGTAATAAATGTGACCAATGATATTGCCATGATGTAGTATTGACACACTTTCCATTACCACTATTATCCTTGTATTAATTACATGTCCCTTCCCATGTTTTTCTTGAAGTTCCTGATATATGTAAAGAATTTTGAATGTTTTCCATTCTAAAGGTGGGAATCATTCTTTTCCTTAACTAGTTTGTGGTTATGTGCCACATTCAATGTACCCTTTTGTCATTATACACTTTCACTTACACACTTTTGTTCTTGCACACATTATTATAGACCATATCCTAGCACTTCATAAATGTAAAACCCCTACCCCACACTAAAAGTGCTTCATGGTCCTCCATGAGAACATAAACAAGTATACAAATGTAAATGTTGACTATAAAACCACTAAAGGGTGTGGAACTAGTGCATCACTTTATTAAAAACAAATAAAATCCTAAATTAAGCTAATGACATATGCTTTATTGATACAAAAAGGAAGGACTTATTCTTAAAAGTATGATCACAACTGACTACCATTGTAATGACCAAGAAGAAATTGGACATCTAAACAATTTAACCTGCACTCACTAGTGGGATGGATACTATAAATAATGAAAGGACCATCTTAATGGACATGAAGTTTTTCAGAGTGGCATGTGAACTTGGAGTCTTATATTTATACTTACATGCCAAGTGAAAAAGTCTTGTGCTTGATATAGTGATCATGCCATGCCTTTTGTTTGCATTTCTTCACTCCCTAACTCTAGTGTGTGAGAAAATGAGTTTCATCTAGATACAATAAATCATCGAGGCATGCCTTCAAAGATGCTTCATCATCCAATCATTTGACACACACAATGTGAAGAGAAAGAACAAAGAACTCTATGGGAATAATTGTTTTGATATTGAACACAAGGTTGAATGGTGTGCTCTTATTTAACTACTTGTAAGTATTTTGATAAGCCCATAATCAACCTAGTTAGTGTATCCAATATTACAGACACATGATCAACCCAGTTAGTGCATCCAATAGTACATATCTTGGTTAATGTAGTACCCAATATCTTGTTGAATGCCTCAATTGTACCATTCACCTGGGGATGATACAGTGTTGTCTTATGTTGGGTGATCATGAACTCTACCAATAGGACACATATTGTCTCATTGAATAAGTGAGTAACTCAATCACTAGTGAAACTTAATGGAAAATTAGTCCTGGCAATGATATTCTCCCAAATGAATCAGGTAGTAGTAGAAGTTGTATAATCCCATGTCAATGCAGCTTCAACATAGTGAGTGAGATAGTCAGTAGTAGTGATAACATAGCAAAAACCTCTACACCTTCTTACTAGGTTGATGAGGCCAAAAAAGTCAATGGCCCACTTTTAAAAATGTTATTGAGATAGAATAGGATGAAGCGGCATTGTATCATTCCTATTCAGCTTTCCCATGTGCTGGCAAATGTCACACTAGAGAGCATAAATCTTAACATCCTTAAATAAGGTAGGATACCACAATATGGATATAATAACCTTTCACATGGTAGCTTCATTGGTCTAATGTCCTATAGCAACACCTTCATGGACATTGAAAATCACCTCAATGCACTCATGTTTTATAGCACAACATTGTAGCACCTAATTTTGGCCAAGCTTATAAAGGTCACTCTCAATAAGCTAAAATGGAGTGACATGAATAATAAGCTATTTTTTTGGAGTGCTAAAATGAGCTGGGGTTGAGCTCGTATTTAAAAAGGTAACTATATCTTCAAGTTCTTCAGGGATGTGCATAACATAGAATAACTGCATGTTAGGTAAATTGACTTTGATGGCATGCATTGGTTTTCCAAATTCAATGCATGAAAGATGGTTTGGACCTTAATTGACCTTACTAGCCTTGACCATAATTAAGAACTAGAATTATTGAAATAGCATAATCAATTAGCAAATACGACCATGTAATACCCATTTGTTGGCCAAATACTTTAATGCCTCATGGTATATGAATAAAATAATTAGGGTTGCTAGAAAATACTATCAAAACTTTTGAAGGGATTTGTAGTTGTATAGTTCTATTCAGCTAGAGTAAGATTTTGAATTAAAAAGTATATAGGGTTATCCAAGTTACCCTCACCAGGCTGAGTAATTATAAAACTGATCACCATGCCAAAAACATCGACATGAATGTGGAAAGGCTTAGTCCAGTCAGGAAACTAGACAAGAGGTGTGGTGATAAGCTTAGCCTTTAAGGAAACAAAGGCTTCTTAGTGAGCACTGGTTCAAATAAAGTGACCATTATGTTTCATTAACTCCTCTAAAGGTGCTACAATCCTAGCATATCCATGAATAAATTTTATATAATATCTAGTATGCCCTAAGAAGGTGCAAACCTCTCACTAGGTGGTCGACAATGGAAGTCAAAGGATAACGGTGATCTTGGCTAGGTCCACTAAAATTCCATCATGGCAAATGACATGACCAAAAATAATGTTGAATGGAGTAGCAATGAGACAATTCTTCAAGTTGAGATAAATCTAAATATTCTTATAGTGCTCAAGCATGAGTCAGAGATTGGAACAATGGTATTTCACTAAGCCATAAATTGTCCAGTCATCTAGATAGATTAGAAGGAACTTATGAATAAAGTCCTTGAAAGCTTCAACTACGATCTGAAAGAACATAATAGGGGCATTCTTCAATCTAAATGGCATAACATTAAAAATAAAATATACCCACTCAGTGGCAAATTTATTCTTGGGCTTATCTTCTTCTATAAATTGAACTTGATGGCACTCAGATAAGCTATCCATAAACATATAAATTTCACATCTAGTAACACCTTCAAAAATTTCTTCAGTGAATGGTGTTGGGAAAGGGTTGGTAACACAAGTAGCATTAAGTTATATATAATCCACACAAATTTATATGTACCCATCCTTTTTAATACTTATTACCATAGGACTCACCCACTCAGACTCATCAATAGGATTAATGACTCTTGCATGCAACATACTATCAATCTCTTTTTTGACAGAGTATGCAAATTGGGATTCATGCAATAAGGCCTCTTTCTAACTGGTTGAGTTCCTTCTACTATCTTTATGTGCATTTTACCCAAATAAGAATATACACCCTTTATCTTAATATAGTTTTGTGGGAAAACATCCTGATACTCTTTCAACAGCTCGAATATCTTTGTGATTTCATTATCAAACTAGTAATTACCCATGATAGCCATGTTGGGCACTTCCTTCATGCCAATATTACATTGAATGGTCTAGAACAACTCCAAGTATGGGTGTTGTGGATCCAAAATGGTGTCATAAACATTTTCAGTGTCATACTCTATGTGTACAGTTGAATGATTGATCGACGAGTTAGGCAAATCAGATCCATCACCTTCATCAACCTGAAATACAACTATCTAATTACTCTTTCATATTTCTTCTCTTAGTACATGATTTAGTATAAGTTTAGGTGAGGGAGAGGATGCCTGATCATTAATCTCATTAAAAATAGTTAATCCTTCCTATAAAACTCCATGTATGCTTTGAATTTGGTCTTTAATGGGGCCTGGGTCACCTACAATAGCTTGACGCATAGATTATAGTGTAAGGTACAAATCCATCTGAGGGGAGGAATATGATAACATTATAATCATTTTAATATTAAGCATATGCCAATAGATTATATCTAGATGGTGTTCTTTGTGGACATACCATGCTCTAGCCCAAGTGCATAGAGTGCCATAAAATACATGAACCCAAAGGTATTCTATCAAGAAAGTTTTATCTGTCATCCACACTATCTTACAAGCTTCAAGGTGAGGTTTTGTAGCTTGAATACCAATATAATTGATAGCACCATGTATACAGTTATCATGGTGAAATCTATGATGCAAATCAGAATGTACACAATCATTAGTAAGCAAATGATCCTAATGAGTTTGCCACCACTGAGAAATAGCACCATAAAAAATATGAATGATTGATCATATTCTATCAACGTCAAAATCATAAAAGGACTATAATTGTTGGGCAAATTCACAGACCTCCATTTCACCATGGAACCTCAGAGCTTCATCTAGTCTTATGAGTGGCACAACCATGATTTATCCATGAAGGATATAAATAAATTTGTGGTGTTTTTTATACTTCTATTGAGTATCATCATGACTACTAATAGCACCATACATTCTCCCAATAAGGTCATATTCACCCTGTGCCCAATAATCATAGTCATTACTAGTGGTGTTAGAGAGGGATTATGCATTTATCCATCACAAGATGCCATCAGGGGTGGGGTCATGGAATTCACTACCTTGAGCTATGACATTAAAAATATGGTTGATGTACTCATTAGCATTGACTAGTTCAACATAGGGAGGCTCATGAGCATGATCCAATGGAATGACCACACACTAATCATTTTCAAAGCTGATGTACCATTTATTAAATCTCAAATCAGCATTGTTGGCATAACACCATGGACAATCCAACAAAGTTGGGAAGTCATCAGCGTCAACCAACTCTATGACTTTGAATTTTTCTTTGAATGTAACATGGAGGATATCCATAGTATCATCTTTAAGTACACTTATGGGAAAAGTGTGAGTTTTGTTAGCCATGAATAATACATGGGGTGAAGGTTACAAAGTTGATCTCTCCATATCCCACCAGGCATCCTGTGTGACAACATTGACTTTAGCATTGGTGTCAACTAAGATATCTTGGATAACCCATTCATCTATGGTGGTATTAACCAATATCTCCTTCTCCCCTTCTGGGCTAGGTTAGATGGGAGCATCTTATCTTCATGCATAGTTTAACCAAAAATCTTCAGTAAGCCTTGGAATATGATGATTTAGCCATTTATGCAATAATGGTACAATGTCCTCATCCAATAGTCACTTGTAGAGCTCTTGAAATTCATCTTGCACCATGTCATGATGGTTTGTGGCTCTTTACAGATCAGCAGGTTGAGTGGCATCATGATCCTTAAGGAATTAGATCTCCCCTTGTAATTATCTTACCAAGTTCATAGTGTCCTGGAGCACTTCCTTATACCACTGATCATTGAGATACTGAGTAGCACAAGGCTCTTTGCGCTAAACTTTCTCAATATATGGAGTGGACATAGATTGGGACTGTCCACCAATGCATGTTATAATATTAACTTTAGGGCCTATCAGAGTGATAGGGTGCAGTCTCTAGTGTGGATTTTTAATATGTATCATGTCAGCACCCTTCTCATTTCTTCCCTTTGTAATAGTTATGTAAAAATTAGGACACTCCTCTAAATAGTGCTCACTTTTACAAAAGGCACATGTAGGATACACTGGGCAATCATGCTGGTAGTGCTCATGTGAACCACACTTATGACAAGGTCATTGTGTAAAATTTCCACCTCCACGTCCTCAACCTCGACCTCACCCAAAATAACCACCTCTATTTTTTTGGTTATTTATAGTAGATGTCTGACATGTATCACACATGCATGCCTCATGAATATCACTAATGAGATGAAAATTATTGGTATCATGAGTGTAAGTATCACATATCTTAAAATAAGTTAACACCTTTGACTGAGTGGCATGTTTTAGCAAAGGAAAAGATCAGGCGTCATGCTCTTCCTAGTAGATTTCATATGACTGCTTTAGTATGACGTGTATGTTCTTATGGGGATAATTATTTTAGTTATGGCCTTCAAACTCACAATAGACACACCATAGGCCACTAAAAGTGTCATGAGCACTATGTGTAGTAAGCTTTTCTAGTTGATATGTCATTGCAATGATTTGAGCCTCCATGAAATGATTGATCCCTATATCAATATTACCAATAGTTTCGATGTGAAGGGCAACTTCCAAGGCCTTGCACAAGTTAGTAAAAGTTTTTTGAGACAATAATCTAAAGGGGAAAAAAAAACCTCCCATGAACCATTGAGCATGTTGAGCAACATTTATTTCAAATGAAATCTTGGAAATAAGTGTCTTAAAACATGCATCATACTCATACACACTCTTAGTAAGCTCCTATTTGATATCTTATAGCACAACCATACTCTGTTCTCGAACTCCAAAATATCAATTTCTTGGAGGAATGTTTCCATAAGTTGATCATAATCTACTAAAGCTTGTTGAGGATCATACTTTTGGTACCACTTATGTGCATGTTCCATAAGGGTGGTTGTAAACTAGGTGGCTTTTTGTTCAGAAGAAGCTATGTCACGTGCTTGCCAAATAAGTTCACACTTGTGAACATGCTCTATGGATTTCTCCACACCTTGATACTATGACAAATGGAGCATCATTTCATAGTATGCAATGGGTGTTTGAGGTGATTACAATGGTGGCTAATGAGGATCATTTTTGAGCCCTTTTGTTCTTTGGGGGGAAGTCCACCACTACCTCCTATGCCTCCTCCTAGTCCACCAATTGGACCACCACCTAGTCCACCTCCCACACCTCCAATAGCAATAAAAACACTTGAGATGTTGGGAACTAAGGTAGGTTGATTAACTACAATCAGGCCATTACTTTTCCCACTGCTTATGCTAGGTCCACTAGGCATTCCAAGTTGGGCCATAGAATTACTTTGCAAAGGAAAATAAATAGTTAATACACTAGTGTCTAAAACTTGTTTGAATAAGGTTTCTCTTACAGGTTCAGTATCTAACTCTATGTTGTCTATATCCCAATTGTGTCCAATTATATCATCTAACTCAAAAGCATGAGATCGCACTATTGTTAGGGAACTAGGTTTATCCAACTCGAGTTCTTTAGTCAACAGTTCTCGGCTTGCTTCTCCTTATATATACTAGAGTTGGTGTTGGTTGTGATCTAAAAGTTGGAGATTCCTCCTTATGCTCTTTTGCTTCCCTGTGGATCTTTACAGCACTTCTTGAGTCCTCACGTCCCCTTCCTAGGTCACTTCCACCTATAACACTTTGTCAAGATTTGTCATATTTGTGCTGACTGGCTACTATATTGAACCAATAATTCTTCATAAGTACCCATGCATTCCCCTACCAACCATGTTACTCATGCAAGTAAGAGTTTGGCTTTCTATGAAAAAAGTCTCAAGTCTAGAGTCAATAAATAACTTATCCACCTCTAGAGGAAAATGCCTGAGAAATTAATCATGCGGTTCTCAAATAAAATGGAACTGAGCTTCTTCTAGACAAGAATAAGTCAAAAATGCATACTCCAAGATGTAACTATTTAACAACACTTACCACCAAACATCAACAACACACGTCCAAGGTGCTCCCAATTATGCTAGAGCCATCTGATGCTCTAATGTCCAAGCTGTCTTTTGTCCATGATTTCTTGATCAGTATTGAGCATAAGTTGTGATCCAAGCATGTATATGAACAGACCTCCACAAAGAAAGTCTCATACAATGAATTGTATAGGTTTTGTTCAACCCACATGCATGCAAATATTCCTGGTTCCAGAAATGGTACTGCAAAGTTATTTTTAACATAAGTAATCAAGCACCCAATATTCTCAGGTGACAATCACTCAATCATCTTCCACCATCATGCAAGCAAGCATTATAGGTCCAGGAAATGAAACCAAAATATTGGGATTATTTTCTCTATCTAGGCATAATTTTCCTTAGGTGCACATCAAAATGATTAAAACCCAACACACTGGCATGTTGGTATTTCATGCAAGAATGAGTTCTCACTCGTTCACCTGAAGCATGCAACGAGGGACCAATTCCCATTGGTTTTGTCATGCGAAAGTGTACTAACATATAATAAAGCTTGAACACATCCACTTTACTCAATGATTAACTAGAAAAAGAAATACACAGTAATTATGGGCCTAAATTCAGTTAATTAAACATAAACATATAAGATGACCAACACCATTGTTTTCATAATCAAAACAATAAAATTCAAGTGACATAGGTTCCATTCATCATATTGAAAAGAGTTTCACAGATTACATAAACAAATGCATGGCACATCTCAATCATATAACTCTGCTATCTAGTTGAGTAAAATAATAATAATATCACAACAGTATCCTCAATCACATCAATGGAACAATAATCAACAACATCACAAAGTTCTATTCAGGGGTATTTATACCTAGTTTTCCTTGACCAAGTAGTTACAGTAATAATCACACTCATAGTGACTTGCCAACGATCATCAATGGACTTGAGTCATGGCAACCAATTACATCACTTTCATAAGGATTTGGGCCTTTGTGTCCCTATATTTTCTCCTTGATATTGGATCCTCGTCACCAAGTGCCTATCTTCCTACGAGTCAGTGTTATATTCGTGCTTGACTTAGTCTATTTCATCCCTGCAAATCACTCCCTAACCGTCTCCTGCTTCCCATGCCCTCCCCAAGTCTTTCACTATTATTTCAAGTCCTTCATTCTCAGGTTCTCCATTTATTATGTGTATTTACTCTAACTTGGTTCTATTGCACCATGGACTCTCACGCCATGATCTTCTGCATTACGATTCTTTTATGTCGTGCTTCTTCTACATCATACATCTTTAATCAAAGATTTAGCAAAAATTTGAAATTTAACAATAATCTCACATTAATAATAAATATGAGAAAAGGAAAACTTATGAAACATACACTCATCACAATTGCCAATTAAAAAATAAATTAAAAGATGGTAAAAAAAAATTTATAAAAGTCATTGTTCCTCCCCATATTAACAAATACTTAGGATTGCTTTGTGTGGTTCATGGGTCTCCTTAAGTTATTATAACACATATATATATTAAAGATTGTATTCATATTCACATTCATGTGTGTTTCACTTTTACAATCTCCATCACATTTAAAGATACGTAAGTATTTCCTTGACAAGAGTAATGCCTTCAACTGTCTTGATTAACGCCTCGCTGTATACGTCTTCTATTCCAAATTTTAGTCCCCAATAAAAGGGTCAAAAGCTGGACGACTAATTTGCATTGATCAGCCCTCCATTGGGGTGATCGATGTATTGCATCAGCATGAGATGAGAGCTAATCCGAGCAAATTCCGCCCTTTCTAAGGACTTGTATGCACAAGCTGACCACACATTCGTAAACATAACAGCCGTTATAACAATTTAATCTCTTTTTCTCTTAAAATGCGGTCTATGTGGTTTCATCACATTATTTGGGTCGTAGAATAAGCTAGTTGCTAGTAGGGATCGAGAACCCATAAAGATTTTTATTTTAGAGTAGGGCATTATACAGCCTATGCCTTTGTGTTGGCTTTTAAAGAGTTTCGTACGTTATTTATGGAAAACTCAAAGCATTGACACCCACTTTTTAAGCTAAGATCTGCATTTGTGACATTGAAATGGTAGGTGCCAAGTTCCTACAACACAAACAAAATTTGGATTTATATATAGCTACCGCACATCATAATTATTCACAAATCACGCGCTCAAATTTTGACTTTCTGCACACTTGCGGCAAAAAGTTGTATCAGTATGCTCCTTTCCCCAAAAAAAAATTAAAATAAAAGAAAGAGTTAAAACCGCGCTGCCAAGACTCCTTTCCATCACTATAAATACCACTTACTCATTTAAGCAAATCATCCTATTGTTAGCAAGATGGATGCCTCAGGAAGGAAGCACAAGTGGGAGGTGGTTGTGCTTGTAGCCTGCATTTGGTCTGTAATTCCATCGGATGCCACATACCATAATAATGCTCCTCCAAAACCATACTACTACAACTCTCCTCCACCAGTCTACGTGCCATCACCGCTTCCCAAGCCTCCTGTTGCAGTAAAGCCAACCCCAGTGACCATTAAACCACCTCCAAAACCCATTTCTCCTCCTCATTACATTTACAAATCCCCACCGCCATCTGTTCCCTCAATTCCAACTCCAACCTCTCATCCTACACCAATCTACACTTCACCCAAATCGTCATCTCCTCCTCCTCCTCTTCCCCACCATGGACAGCCATCAAAGCCACCAAAGGCTCCAATATCCCCACCATACAAATACAAATCTCCACCCCCTCCATACGTGGAAGTAAAGCCTCAACCTCCTCCTGTTCATGTAATTCCTGTTTACCCACCACCACACTCGAAATCTCCAGTATACCCACCCCCTGCTCATCACTACTCTTACCAGTCTCCCCCTCCTCCATACTAGCAAAAACACCTTGAAAGGTCCCTCATTCATTGCACATTAGATCTCTTATATTCATGACATTATATTAGAAACTCCATCAGAGGTTATTGTTTTATTCATCTTTATTCAAGTATTTGTATGTTTTCGGTGTTATATAGCTACCCACTTCAGTTACTATTTCTGTTTACTTTCTGCAGGTTGTAACTGTGGAAGAACCCAACAAAAAGCTTGAATAGGTTAAATAATACTACAAGTTATTTATCTTCATGCTTCTGTAAACTGCCAAGGCAACTAGATGGACCTTGGATCTCCATTATACTATTTTGTGAATCCTGAAATAATTATTTTACAGATAATAATAAATCTGTGTGTTTCTATTAGCCCGGGAATTGCTTTGGAAGCCTGTTACTCTTATCATATTAAGAAGATTTTTCATTATGCTTATTTTAATGTGAGTTGTGCACGGTGCTCGTGACTTGTATTATCTGGGAAACTGCAAGTGTGACCAGCTTAAAAGTTCAGTTTCTTGGACAGATTTTACCTACAATTTTAGTGGTTACAACGTTCTATAACATGAGTATTACCAGCAATGAATTAATTCGTGACTTTTAACCCTTTTTTTTTTCACTAAACGACGATCAAACCCTGTGAGCAGATAAACGACAATCGAACATGCAATAATATCACCAAACCCTCGTCAATGTTTAAAATAAAAAATAAAAAACGCAGACGAAAATAAATGAAAACGATGGGTTTTTCTTTAGTTAAGTTTGAGTAGTTGACTCTTTACACAGGTCAAGGCCGAGTAACCAGCATTAGTTTGCCCGCGGTTAGTACCGCGTCCAACTATTTGGCCTGTTTCCCTGTAGGTACTCGATGGTTACACAGCCTAGATTTGACGTTCGACCTTTCTCTGTCCTGAATTATTTTTATTGTTTTTTAAATGTTAATATGATTTGTAGTAAGAGGATATGTTAGAGGAAAAAATATATATTTATTATAATTTTTATAGTTTTTGATGATAAAATTTTATGTTATATTTAATATAATTTATTTAAATAATTGATTGTATTTTAGGGTTAAAAACATAATTATAATTATACAATCATCAAATTTAGGTTTATATTTATGATATAAGTTTATAAATTTTCAGATTTTATAAATCATAAGAAATTGAGTTCTTGGAATTAGTTGTCTAGGCAGTGCATATTAAATTACATCCTCTCGTATATCATCATATAATTTTTTGATAATGGGTCAAAGGATGTGATTCAAAATGTCATCCATAAATCTATACATATTTAATTTTAAAAGCTTTATTTATTTAGATTTTAATATAAAAAATTATTTAATTATCTTTCTTCCACTCATTATTCTTCTAGTTTTAGTTAGGTATGATATTCTCACTATAATAGTTTACTCAAATTTGAACATTAATTTTGACGTGTTGACATCAAAATTGAGTGTTTCATGGAGTGAAAATTTGTGAAAGCTAAATGCTTCGATGATATTATGCATTGATAGAGCATGTATATATACAAGCAAAAATTGGTTGAAATATAATTGCTCAACCATAACTGCCTAACCTACTACACAACTGTGAAATGACAACTAAACGGTTGTTATTTCAAACAATGTAATATTATATATTATGCTAATGTTCCTCCCTTTATTACATTGTTTTTACAAATGTACTCTCGAAACAAATCAAATTTCACCTTGCCAAGTGACTTGGTGAGTATATTTGCTATCTGTAAATCCGTTGGACAACACTAGAGTTGAATGTGGTGGTTCAAGACTCGTTCTTGAATGTAATAGCACTGGGCCTCAATGTGTTTTGTTTTTTCATGAAACCCCAGATTATTGACAAGCTTCAACACAACCTGATTGTTGTAGAAAAGGATTGGTGGCTAATCTTTAGGAATTTCCATATTAGATAGAACATGACATAACCAAATTGCTACACACACATCTCCTTGTGCAGCACAATATTCTATCTCTATACATGAGCGAGTAATTAAAAATCGCTTCAATACTGATTCATAAAATCAGTCCAGATCCAAGATGAAACATATATCTTGTAGTTGATTTATTATCATCAACAAACCCTGCATAGTTCGAGTCTATATAACCTTGCAAGAAGAAATGTTAGTTCTTCTTGTATTTTAGACCATAATATCATGTACCTCAAACATATCTCAAAACTCACTTTGCTACAACCTAATGATACTTCTTTGGCTCCTACATGATTCTCGAAAGATAACTGATATCAATGCATATATCTAGTCTATTATATGTCAAGTAAATGAGACTCCCAACAAGTTCCCTATAGTAAGTTCCATATACTTGAGGAGAATCATGAAATTAAAATAGTTATAAATCTTTCTCCATCAAAGTTGACAATAGTTTACAATCTGTCTTCCCACATTTCTCAAGTAGTGTCTTGGCATATTTCATCTATGAGACAAAAATGTGACTCTTTCTTTGCCATATCTCCAAGCCAAGACAATAATGAAGTAGCCCCAAGTCTGTCATGTTGAAGGATTTCTTCAAGTCATTATTCACTTCTTCGATGAGATCATCTAAACTTCTTGTGATCACAAGATCATCCACATACAAAATAAGAATGACAATCTTTGTGCCTACCTTTTTGATATACAAATTTGAATCTGAGGGGCTACAAGTGAATCCATGTTGTAATAGATGATCATCTAGCGTAATGTACCATGCCTTTGGTGTTTGCTTAAGTCCATAAAGTGACTTGATTAAATGACATGCCTTTTATGGATGTTGTTCATCAATAAACCCTTCTTGTTCAGTCATGTATACTTCTTCCTTGAGATCACCATTTAGGAAATCAATTTTGATGTCCATCTATTGAACCTCCCATCCTTTTTGTGATACTATTGTGTAAACAAATCTTATGGTTTTGATATCCATAGTGGGTGTAAAGGTCGCCTGATAATCAATTCCTTGTTGTTGAGCATACCCCTTTGTAACAAGTTATGCTTTGTATTTGTCGATAGATCCATCTACCTTGCATTTTGTTTTAAAAATCCACTTGAAGCCAATGAGTTTCTTTCCTACATGCAAATTAACAAGTTCCCACATCCTATTTTTATCAAGGAATCATATAAGGCATCCATGGCCTTCATCCATTAAGATTAACATAATGCCTCTTGAACTGTCTTTAGTTTGATGTTGTCAACAAATGAACTCATTAGTGCAATATTAACTTCATTTCTCACCTATCTTCTTGTTCGAACTCCTCATGAAGTATTTGGAATAGATTTCAAGTGTGAGTCCTTGATGGTGCTTTCTACTTGATTTAACAATTTTGGGAATATTGGAGTCTTATTCTTAATTTAGTTAAAGGTCTGAGTTGACTAAATCAGTAAATAATATTGCAATAATTTAACTACTGATTTGTTTGATTTATTTAACCTTCATAGCTTTTTAAAAATAGTAACTGTTGTCAACCTGGAACTGTGCCCTGAATCGAAGACGTGCATGAAATGGCCAGTCCTCTATCCAACTGAAATAATGGGATCTTCTCACGAGGGTGGGTGCCTCAATGGTGAGAAGAACCTCCAGAGAAGGCTGGTTCCTGTATGATGTATGAATAAGGATTTCTACTCTATGCTGCGGACTACCATGGAAAAGGGAGAAGGAAACTTTAAGGGGAAATCCTACCTAAAAGGGTTGATACACCAGAAGTTTGATCCACTCAACTTGGAACCTTAAACACTGAATGAACAAGGGAAAGGGAAGACCTATGATTTCAATCAATCACTTATGCATAAATATTTCATGAAGAGGTTCGATCCAATGACCAAAACTTGAGGGAAAATGATGGAGAGAGGTCCGATACAAGACACTTTGCAGCCACCTAACACCACCTAACATCCACTCTCAACTTCAGCAAAAGACATAAAGAACACTTTAACATGACCTACATAAGGATAATCTAGCAACTAGGTATGAATCAAAATTTGGGAAGGGAGAGAAATCTACCACTTATGCGAAATGCTGAATGAATATACATTGTGCCAACACTTGAAATCTGAAAGTATAGTCCTTCTATTGATCGAAGAGGTTACACAACTCACCAATGACAGAGTCTAGTCTAACCAAGAGAGAGATTGGATTTTTTTAATCAAGGCTGAAAGCCATTTTATAGAGAATTACAAAAGGCCAAAGATTGGCATAGAAAATTTGAAGAGAAGGATTCACTTAGGTTAACTCAAGGCTGACTTGGCCTTTCAATAAAATATGTTTTCTTTTGTCTTTGCATGAAGCTTCTTGCACTTGAGGAAGTGAACTTATCTTTGTTATGAACTGACCACCTCTCTTTGCATGGAAATCCAAACCAATGTTAATTTTAGAACTCTAAGTGAGCTGCTTGATGCTGAATTGGAATGTTGGAAAGGCTGAGTTAGCCATTTGATAAGCTGAGTTGGATGACGGATCGACTAAGTTGACTATTTGGCAAGTTGAGTTGGTTGAAGAGATCATTCACCCTCGCATGGAAAGATCCTAGTGGATACAATGTTTAACAATTAATCAACTCTATATCTGGAATAGTCAACTCGACATTCAAATTTGGAACTTCGGTTGATGCTAAGTTGGACCCTCAGATGCGTGCATTGATCGAGAGATGAGCAGGTCTTCAATAACCAGTCGAATCTGATCGGTACTCGAAAATAGCTCTCGTTTTCATGTATTTTACCCTATTCTGGTCTACCTGTTCGTGTCTATTTCTAGCGAGATTCTATATTCAGATGTATTAATCTATATTTCCTTGGATATTCTATTTTTAACTCTCCATCAAATTATCTATTTTCTATCCTCTTTTGCACAGTCAACCTCCATTACTTTTGGATTTTTGGTTGGCTCAGCTTAATTCTTCAATCCTGTCTTCAGACTTTCCTATGGCAACTTCTATCAAACAAATTGTTTGCATGAATTGTCCTAATTGCGGGCTTGATTTCCCTCAGCCTTTTCTTCCATAGTATTCCTTCAAACTTTTCTCTTCCGTACTTTCCTTTACTTTCCCTTTGCTTGGGCTCCTTTTCATAGTCACTCTAAATTTCTCTTTCTTGGCTCACTCTAAATTTCTTTAGACTTTTTGTTTGAAGGAATTCCTTCAAAAAAAAGCCTGAAGGTTTCCTTTGCCTTTGTTGTTTGCTCTGTCGACCTTTTTGTTAAGTCATTTCCCCATGGAAAACATGTCTGCAAGAATTATCTCTATCTCTTCAGGTTTATTTTCTCAGACTTTTGTGTGGCCATTTCTCCAAATTTCTTTAGACTTTTTGTCTGATGAAATTCCTTCAAACAAACAGTCTAAATGAATTAATCCTTCTTTTGCCTTCTCTTTGCCTTTGAAAAAATTGCCCTTCAAAAAATGCACAGAGGTCCAGGCACCGACCAAGTGCCCTTCGCAAGGGCTTCTGTCCCTCATCTATGACCTTTTCAAAAAAATTGCAGGGCACCTGGGTTTTTGCAAAGGTCCCAAATTTGTTCCCATACCTTCCTAAAGGGTAGGTGCCCTTCGAGATTGTTGAAAATGACCCTTCTGAAGAGTACCCTGCCCTTCGAGATTCTTGTAATGGACTCTTTCTTTCAGCTTATTGCTTCTATTTTTATTTAGAAAAATTGCAATTGGTCTCTTGGCTGATAAAATGACCCTTTGGCAAATGAATGAACCCTTCAGCATCCTTAGAAGTTTTAACCCTTCAGGAAAGTTGCAGTCCTCCTCTCCTTATGATCCTTTAGGCTTTAAACAAGTGCCATTTCCTTCATACCAATAGGCTGAAGCAATTGAATCTTTAGCTAGTGACCCTTCGAACAAAAGTTTGAAGGATTCAACCCTTTAGAATTTTCCCCTTCAACTACTTGAATAAATCTATTCTTTCCTTTAGGGAAAAATTGTCAACAATAATGAAAGAGGAAAAATGTAACTTATCTTAAAACTGGCCTAATACGATTGAGACAGAGGCCAATACCAATTGTGCAAGATTGGGATAGTGTCATGAACCAGGATCTAGCTTTCATTTGATGAAAGGATATGAGCATCGAAAGTAGGACACTTCAGGGTCTGGTGTTATAGTCCAAGTCATGTTGCTATTGTCTAAACTAGTCACAAAGATCTAAGGTTTTTGGGTTTCGTCTATTATCTCTATGTAAGCCTGCTTATGAAATTTTGGATCCTAAATGTCAACGAACCTCTTTGTAGAGAAAATTTAATATTCAAACCCTAGACCTTCATTGTGCCTAAATGGAACTTGACAAAGAAGAGGGGGTTAGTGTGTGTAAGATGCATTGAACATGTATCCACACCCCTTATGTCAACATGTTACCTACATATGAATACTTTGAAGAGGGATCAAGCCATATATAGTTCTCGCACTTGATGTGCTTTGTATAATAGTGTTATGCGGATATAAAAATGCTAAACTAGGTGTGCTTGAGGTGGCTAGATACTAGTGTGAGGGTTTGAATATGTTGGTAGTTATACTGGATGGCTGTATGTAGAGAATAGGGAGATTTGTCTTAGTATTCTTGCTTGCTTTTGTAATATTTACCAACCCCCCTCTAAATAAACTTTGAATGGGATTTTATAGAGATCTATTGGTCATGGGTTAAATGCATTCACATTAGATCGACATAATGAAGAAGAGGAATCAAGAGAAAATGGTCATTTGGGCTCAAAATGTGATTGGACAAGAGCATTGGAAATGGTACATCCTAGGGTCTAGCATTATATTCCAACCCCAACATTCCTATCCTCCAAGTTTGGGACCGAGGGGGATGGAATAAGCATGGGAAATAGGGTCTAGTTGAGCTAGAATCAAGTCTTGAAAGTCTATGGATGATTAGGAATCAACAAAAAGGTGTCTAGAAGGGTCACGATAGCATGCAAGAGGGACCTATGGGTTGGGTGTCATAAGCCACACTCAAGCTACCAATTTTGACATTCTATATGATTACATTTTCCCCTCTTTTATTCTAGTGATACAACAAAATGAAATACTAGGATAAAAGAAAAATAGAAAGTGTACCTGAACTTACCTGTAAGGGTGAAACCCATGAAGTTGTGTGATGTTAGGTGTGCGTAGAGAGAACATGTTATGAAGTGTAAATATGTAAAAATAAAATCAAGAGTAGATCAGTTCTTACTAGATACATTATAACTAAAATAAGAATGTACAAAGTTTATTAAGAGAGAGGAAGAGAAAGGAATGAATACACTTCACTAGGTACATGAACTAATATAAAACCTATTGTGATGATGAGTGATGTTAGATGATGCTAATTAATGTTGGGTATGTGTTGTACTAAGAGTAATATCATGAACAGAGCTAAGTGCTCAATTCTTTGAGAGTGGCTCAAGAATGCAAAGGCTAGCCCTTTGGCTCCATTGTCACCCACTAAGTGACATTATGTGATCATGTGTGTGCTAATCAATGTTTGGTTTGTGTGTCCAATCCCTCTGAGTAGGTAGCTCAAGAATATAAAGGCTGGCCCTTTGGTTCCATCGTTGCCTTGTGAAGTAAAGATATAAACTGATATTGGTATGAATGTGTGTTGTATGAGATGGCTCTTGAAGCCCATGAATGTTCTAAAATCTGACAATGTGACGTGGATAGCCAAATGTGTACTGAAAACTAGGTTAATCTTGGCCATTCTAAAAGATGGAGATTAGGCTTGTATGAAAGCCACTCTAAAATTAGAAATTAGGCTTATGTGGAAGCCACAAGATAATGTGGAGGTTAGGCTTGTATGAAAGCCACTCTGAAATGATGCCAACCATCTACAGATGGAATAAGGCATACAACTATTGAGAATGTATGGGTAACATACTAAAATCAAAAAGAAAAGAAGTTAAATGTGTCGTGCACACTGCCCCCAATCATTGGTGTCTGTAACATGGATTTTGATATGGAAGTTATACCAACTACCCAATATAAAACTAGAAGTGAGAGCCATCATGTCATGTACAATGCCCCTATATCTAGATTCTTTAAGAAAAATTGTACTAAAACTGCTAAATCTGGATTGATTTGTATCTAATAAAACTATAGTTGAGATAACCTTTCTACCTATTTTTCAAAAATTTGGGTTTTTTTTGTTTGAATAGGAGCACCAAAAATAAGACTCCCCATTGTCTGACGCTATTGTCCATGTTCGACACTATTGTTCTTTGTTGAATGTAATGATTGTTCTGTAATCATCACTATTTTTTTGGTCTATTTTGCCTAGTTTGACCTCTGATTGTTGTTCTGAGTGTTCTAAAAACTATTTTTTTGACCAATAGGAGCTCTGATCTCTATGACAAAACCCCTATTTATTGTCCCCTCTTCTAAGGGTAGGAATGAATACCCTACAAGGACTAATATCAAAATAAAAAGCCCTGTAAGTGTGTTATGCTATGAAATACATGATATATCAATGATAATCAAAAAGATGTCTCAATATACAGCATAGTTTGTATTGGAGATTGTTAAATCAACAGGGTATGCCTAGATAGATATAATAATGGAATAACATGTGCAATGTATTGAATTGAAGCTATAAATATTAGTTGTTAGTTGTTAGTTGTTATTTGCTAGTCGTTAGTTGTTAGTTGTCATGGAAGGATGGAGCATGATGTCCATCATGGAATCCAAGAAATCAAGATAATACATGATGTGGATCATGGCATTGAAAACAATTGAGAAGCAATCAAGCAACAAACACACAAGGCAAAAATCAAGAAGCATACAAGAGTGGCCAAGGGGCCAAGCAAACAAGGGACACAGGTACATGTCACTCAAACTGGAAAGCAAGCATACAAGGCATCTTCAAATGTCACATACACATAATTAAAAACAAGCAAGGTTGGCATGAGGGCCATAAGCACATAGAAGAGTACGAGCAAAGGACATTGGCAAATGTCCTAAGGCACATACAAGAATAGAATCAAAGGATATTGGCAAATGTCCTAAGGCATATATAAGAGACAAAATAGGAACTAAGAAATGCAATCACATCTAGCTACACAAAGCAAGAAAAGAAGGCATGTAATATATTAGATATATAATCACATCTAACTAATCAAAGCAAAAAGTGAAAGTATGTAAGACATAGAGTACAAGACTAGGTATATGTTAATAAATACACAAGTGATATATACTAGTTAATGTTGATAGAGTAATCTGTGTAAGCTAGTAAGTAATGTACATCAACATGATAACTAGAGTGTGTAGTGTTGTAATGACATAACCTAGATGGTATTGTCATGTAAGAGATGCCCTCAGGGGGTAAATATATCGATGTATGTCTCGAATGTAGAAGTAGGATGCCCCCTCAATGGGTAGAGTGAAACAATCAAGGATCTAGAAGTCATTGCAAATACTCAAAGAAGATCAAGTGAAGCATGGTAATGTAGATAAATCGACAAATAATAGCATAGATTAGTAGAATGTAAGTCTAGCATGGTAGTAGAGATGTAAAGTGTGTTTTTGAATTATTTGATTTTTTTTGTATTTTAAAATTTTATATTGTTTTTGGTATTTTGACATATTTGAATCTTTTTTATTTTTTATATATTTGAATGTTTTTGTATTTTTCATATAAGTGATATATAATCAATCATAAAAAAACTATGTACAAATAAGGCCGAGAAGAGACGATACTAACCGATGAGTCTCATGGGAGACTCCCTATCATGGTGACATGTATCAAGGAGAGGTATCATGCATGATCATGAAGCATGATGGAAGGGCTAAGATTGTGGCTCTAGAAGTTGTATATGTTGTAAATGCTATAAAATTTTTGTAGTGAAAACTGACTATGGGGTCCCCTTGTAACTCTAAGAAGTGGATGCAACTGTAGAGCTCTTAAGAAACCATTTGGTAGTAGTAGAAGCTCTCTGAACATGTACTCTATGTATAGAGGTGTGAGACCTCAATGATACTACCCTGGGTGTGAACACTATAGCTGGAAGCTGTTTGAAATCTTGAAACTGTGGCTGCTCAAAAAGAGACCTCTATGCAAGTGTATGAACTCTATGTGTTGGTGATGGAGGCTTTGATTATGTTTGTATCACTATATCAAACCTGAACAAGTGGCCATATTGATCATGATATGTAGGAACATGCCCTATATCTGATGTTGTTTATGGTGCACTAACTAGAGATATACGTGGAGATTTTGTAAGATGTAATATCAATGGATGCATAACTGAAACTATGTGATGTGAAGGAGGCTCATCTAACTACAATCATAGTGGATTATTAGTTGAAATAACACCATGTGGCCTTTGTTGTGATGTGTATGACTGAGCAATAGATCGATATGGAACTATAACATGTGATGAGGGCTCATCTAATCTCAATTGTAGTGGGTTGCTACATGAAATAAGCCCCTAAAAACTTAGTCATAATGAATATATCTTAGGAGCATTACTATGTGATGTGGGTTCATCTAATCTTAACCATAATAGGTTTCTATGTGAGATAGGACCTAAAAAACATGGTCATAGTGAATATATGTCTAGAGCAGTAATCTGTGATGTGGGTTCATCTAATCTTATTCATAGCGGGTTGCTACATGAGATAGGACCCAAAAAACTTGACCATACTGAATATCTATCTAGATTGGTACTCTGTGATGTGGGTTCATCTGATCTTAACTGTAGCAGGTTGTTATATGAGATAAAACCCAAAAAACTCAACTATAATGAATATCTGTCTAGAGCGGTACATGTGACTATGTTGGATATGTATATGGAACTGCACTATATAGTCCATGGATTACACTGCTATATGTAGGTTGCTCTCGCTATAGTACTCTCCACACCCTCTGAATAGGTGGGATAGGAGATATTTGATGAGGCTCTAACTTAGAAAATGCATTACTCTCATGATGAGTAACTGATGATTCTTATGAAGAAATGACCTGGGATGACTCAGTCATGGAGGAATGATGTCTATGGTTCGATGATGGAGGAGATCTCAATTCCCTCAATGTGAATGCTATTACGCCATTAGCAACACATCTATTAATGCAATCCTTGAGTCCATAACAATCATTATCTCTATGTCCATGGATACAATGATAGTTACGAAAGGGCCAATGTGGTTGTCTATGTAAGAGATGTGGATCTCGGCGATGAGTAGAAGGTAATGTGATTAAACTCATATCTAGTAGTGCTGATAATATGACATATGGGCTATCTCACTCTGAATCAAACTATAGTGGTTCCCTACTAATGTTCTCTATAGTGCATATTATAGGTGTTGCTCTAAAAACTAGCTCTTTGTTCTTAACTAGTTATTTTTCTATTGTGGTATCTTAGCTTATTTTGGACATGGTGGATGTTGAGGGCTAAGAGTTTTAGATGGAGGTAATGTTGTGATCCGTAAACACTAGTAGGAACTTCACTACTTTTTAAATCATTTAATAAGATCTTTTAAGTTCTCAATTCCAAAATTTAAACTGAATTGGAAGAGGAAATTTTTCAATTTATAAGATGTTGGAATGATTAAAAAAGTTGATTACAATCTAATCCAAGAATCATGTTTTAAAACTGAAATAAAGGTGAACTGAAAGATCACATCTGTTATCCATTGAAACCATTTTCCAAGTTCTCGATTTACTCAATTTCTCGTAAATGATCAATGATTAAATTTTGCATTCTGATTAAAATCTGAAATTATAATCTTCAAATTAACTGAAAACTAAAATGCAAAAACAAATTTAAAGATCAAAAACACAAAAATTGTTTACAGGGTTCAGAATTCCTACGTCCCCAGGTTCTTATCAAACCAATCCATTAATGTTGCTATATTTACAAGTCAAAATAATACTTACAAAAAATATATATCATATCTCTCTGAAATAATAGTGATCAGACCTTCGAAAGACCTTGGCTGACTCAGCACGTCCTTCACCTTCCTGAATCACACGCAGAGGCTTCTCCAAATCAAAATTGGCAACTTCTGTAGCTCAAAATGACATCACCAAAACTCCAAAATGGAAAAATGAATATACTTCACATAGCGTATCAAAATTCTAAACAAGTTTGTAGTTTACTCCGAGCTCTGGTTCGGCCTCTAAGGGCTCCAAAATGACCAAATACTATAAACGGGTCTATAATTCTTCTATACATAGTCCGCCAAAAGCTTGCCTTCAAATACAAGTTCATGCCATTTATTCCATTTAGAAACCCATGGAATAAGCAGTCAAGGCTTATCACTTTTACTTGACATGTCACGAGTTCAAGTCTTTAGCCTTTTATTTGGGCACTTGACTTATCTTTTGTCCCACATTGGGAAATTTGAATGGGTTTCAAGTCTTTTTAAAGACTAGTGGCTAGCTTGAATAATGCTGACACCCCTTTTGGTGGGCTTAAGGTGCCAAACTTAGCATGATGCATAGGTGGCATGGCAAGCATTGGGTTCTCCCATGTGGCGTAATGGGGAATGGTAATAGTTATTTGAACAAGTATTACCAAGAAATATTACAAAGCTTTAAAAACATATAATTGAATTGTCCCACATGCATCAGGTGGGTACAAAATTATGATTTAAAAGCAAATGCAAATTCAATGCATTATGAGATGGAGGCCAAAGTACCCCTCCTTAATCAAGTGTGTTGACCCTTGCTGAGGGCCCCCAACGAGCCAATAGCAAGGCCCATGGTTCTCCATGTGACCACTTGTTAAAGACCAGAAGCTGAAACCAAACACCAACCAAATTTTTGTATGAATGTACAAAACTGACTACCACATGTGAATGGCTGATTGGTCCACTTGTTGCATGCAAACAATGCCACGTCACTTTTTGACACATTATTTCCCTATTGCAAGAAAAATTCAGCAAGCTATATCTCAAGCATACGATGTCCATTTTACATGTTAGGTTGTGGAGCTAAAAGCTTCACTGATGTAAACAGGAGAGGAGGTTGCTGAGGGTTGCTGAGTTGCAGAGCAACCGGCGTCGGTCTGATCAGCCGATGTCGACAAGATTGTGAAGAGAAGCAACCGATGTCGGTCAGGGATCGGCCGGCGTCGGTCACCTCCAGGCGGACAGGGACCGGCGTCAGTCGCCTGTGTGGTTCGACTGCGAGTTTATTACGGGCAGTTGGTTGACGAACCAAGTGTTTGCATGCTTAGTGCTAATTATAGACTGAGAGCTGCAAATCTAATTATTGTAATTAGATGTCTAATTATTGTTTGGATGAGATCTATATAATAGACTCATGGTTGTATTGTGAACTAGTGCTAGGGAGTAAGAGAGCATAATTATAAGATCCTTTGGTGTGTGAGGTAGAGAAATGGTGCGTTCGTCCTAGTGCCACAGTACCAAGTGTGTGGGTGCTAGATTGGAGAGTCAGCTGGACTCTTCAGGTATGTATGATCTTGGTCATCAGGTGAGCATGGCCCTTATAGGAGATCTACAAGGTAAGTAAGATCGTTGATTTGCAGGTGTGTGTGTGTGTGTGCAAGGTCAAGGTTCACAGGTGTGCAGAACTAGTATTGATATGTAGGTTGGAGATCAGATAAGACAGCAACACAATAGGGAGCAAGATCAGGTAGGATCTACTTGGAGTATGGTGTGTACTCATTGGTATGTACATGGAGTACATGGAGAGCTAAGAGGAAGGCAAGGCAGTTCCTTCCATAAGTATGGTCTGTTGAATTGCAGGTTGTTGCAGGTTCATGGGAGATCTACTTGAAGTACTTTGAATACTTGTGGAGTGCGTGGAACACAGGTGTAAGGTGAACACCAACTCTGTGTTTGAGTTGGGTGTTGGGACCTAGTAGAGAGAGCTTTGAGGAGAGAATTACTGTTCACTTGAGGTGTGGGAAACCTCTGAAGAGGTGGTGGAGAAGAAGTGTCATCTTATTTATTGTATTCTTTTTTGTAAGAGTTATTAATACAAGTTGTGTATGGTCTCTCATATTCTGTGTTATTCTGAATTCTAGTTACTTGTTGAATCTGGTTAATTTCCACATATTAAGTTGCTTGGTTTGGTAATCAACTGTGTGCTTCTGGTGTTTCGCATCCTGACATTACAAACCACAAAAAGTGCCAGAAAGCTCTTGATGAGATCTACACTGTGAAATTGGTTTCATCATGACTTGGAACATTTTTCCAAACTAAACTCCAGATCATGTTGTGAAATCTAGAGTAATCTGATCAACTGAATTTGACTCAATCAATCCCAATTTTTTCTCTAAGGCTAAAACTATATAATATAAATGCTTGAAAGAGGACTATGTTTGATATAATATATGCTCTAGGAGGGGTTGGCAAAGCCCTTTAGAAAATATATGCTAAATCTCTACATCTGTTGGTTTATAGATCAATCTTAACATGTGTGTCTTGAATCATAAGATATAATCACTAACTGGCTTTGAAGTATTCTGATGTAACGAGGAAAGTTTCTCATATGTTACACGAGGGCCAGTGTTTGCTATGTAATATCTGATAAATGCCTCCTCTAAATCATCATATGTATTCAAGGAAACAATGGGGAGTAGATGAAAGAACCAATTATGTGCATTACCCACTAATGTCTATTGGAACAATTTGAGTAGAATCAAAGGACTCACGTGAGATAACAAAGCCTTCTAAAAGGCTTGAAGGTATACGAATGGATCTCTAGTTCCATCAAATTGATGCAATGATGGTATTTAAAAATTCTTAGGTAATGAAGCTTTGATAAATGTCTTCGAAAGAAGGTTACCATGTAAGTCATTGGTATCCATCCAAGACTTATAAGCCTTATTTTCCAAAGTAAGGAGATGTACCTGGTGTTGAAATTCACCAACTACATGCATCAAAGTAATAATCTCCTGAGATGGTATATTAGTATCTTGAACTGGTTCATTTAATTGTTGAATTTGATCATTTATTTTAGCCATGAAAATGCTACATTTAGCAGTTGGATCATAGAGAGGGGATGTGCTCACTTGAACCTTTGGAGGAATGGTAACTTGGACCTGTGGGCTACCATTTTCTTTAGGTGAAAAGTGAGAAATAGGTGCTACTGTAGTAGGGGGTGGCTTGGGAGATTCATTGGTATCTTTATTATTTAGTAAATCACATTCTAATTGAGTAGAGGATGTGATGTTATCATTAACATGTGCATCATTTAAAATATAATCATGCATAGAAGTAAAAACAACATTTTGTAGTGCATTATGTTTGAGAGGAGTGAGAGAAGAGTTAGAAGCATGAGATGCATTTTCTTCTTCACTATGTGCATAATAGTCATCATTATTCCATACATTATCATAATCAGAGTTTTGTTCATATTCATTTACATGTTCACTATCATAGTCATTATTAATTCCATCATCACTAGGGAGAGGCGTAAGAGAAGAAGTTAATTCTTTTCCAATATGCAATAAATTGTCATGTGAACTTAGAATATTGTGTGCATCTATGTTATCCTTAAATGGAGTGCACACCTTGTTTTCATTTGAAATATGAGGAGTAAGAGTAAGAAAGTTATCATTTAAATATTATTTTTCCATTGTTTGAGATGAAAAAATAGGGTTAAGAACATGAGATGTATCATTTGAACTATGCATTGGTAATTTGAGTCTATTATGTTTATATTGTTATAATTTGAACATAGAAGTATCAAAAGAGAGAGAGAGAGAGAGAGAGAGAGAGAGAGAGAGAGAGAGAGAGAGAGAGAGAGAGAGAGAGAGAGAGAGAGAGAGAGAGAGAGAGATTAGGTTCAGATGGAAGCAAGTTATCACCAATGAGAGGTTCACTTTTAAATGCATGACTAATTTTTTCATTTGATGTATTGTGCATAGGAGGATGAGGTGAAAAGTACCTTTCCCATTTATCACAATTATTTTCTTTAGAAGAAGGAAGAAAAGAGATAGGTTTGAGAGAAGAAGATGCATCTATTTTTTATTCACTATCACTTTCATATGTATCATCATATTCCTCATTACAACAATAGTAATTATCTTCATTGTAAATGAAATCGTTTTCCACATTTTTAGCTAATGTGTAATTTTGCAAATTTGTCTAATCATTATCATAATTATAAATAAAAATTAGAAATTTATCTATAGGATGAGAGGGAAGAAATGCCTTAGTGACCATTTTATTTCTTTCACCAAAGAGAATACGTAAAAGTAATATTAAACAAATAAATACAAGAATAACTATTATCATAGAGATTTTGAAAATATTTTTGACACTCCAAACAATTTGCAAAAATTCCAAAATTGTTATCTAAAAATTGCAAGGAATGAAGGCTTGGGCTTTGAAGACCTAGTTTGGATATCTAGGGTTTTGGGTTGGGGTATTTGAAAATTATTGCAATAATTTAAATTATAAAATAAATTTGAATAAAACAAATGTTCAAAAAATTATATGAAAATAAGAATTTAAATTTTGAAACCCTAGGCTAGGATTTGAAAATATTAGGACCTAGTATAGGCAACTAGGGTTTGAATGAAATTGTTTTTAAAATTATTAAGGTAAATTTAAAATTTAAATGTGAATTTTTTATTTTATAATGTAGGAAAAAAATTAGAAAAATACTAAAAAAATCAACAAGGAATTTTTTCAACGGTTTTTAGGGTTTTTGTGCGCAAACAAAGTAAGTCGAGTTCACCAAATGATTTAAATTTTTTGAAAATATTGGAGTCTTATTCCTAATTTAGTTAAAGTTTTGAGTTGGCTAAATCAGTAAATAATATTTTAATAATTTAATTACTAATTTGTATAATTTATTTTACCTTCGTAGCTTTCTAAAATAGTAATGAAAGAGAAGAAATGTAACTTATCTTAAAATTGAGTTGATACGATTGAGATAAAGGTTGATACCGATTGTACAGGACTGAGACAGTGTCATGAATCAGGATTTGGATTTTGTTTGATGAAAGGCTAGGAGTGACAAAAATAAGACACTTCAAGGTCTGGTGTTATAGTCTAGGTCCAGTCACTATTGTCCAAACTGGTCATAGAGATTTTGGTTTTATATGTTGTCCCTGTGTCAACTTGCTAATGAAATTTTAGATCCTAAATATCAACTGAGCTCTTTTTAGAGCAAATTTAATTTTCAAAACATGAACCTTCATTATGCTTGAATGAAACTTGAGAAAGAGGATGGGGTTTAGTGTGTGTAAGATGCACTAAACGTGTATCCACACCCCTTGTGTGGACATGTTGCCTACATACCAATACTCTGAAGAGGGATCAATTCATATGTAGTTCTCCCACTTGATGTGCTTTGTGAAATAGTGTTATGCAGATGTAAAAATTCTAAAATAGGTGTGTTTGAGGTGGCTAGGGACTAGTGCAAAGATTTGAATATGTTGGTAGCTGTATTGGATGGTTGTATGTAGAGAATAGGGAAATTTGCCTTAGTGGTCTTACTTGTATTCTTGGTTGCTTTTGTAATATTTTCCAACCCCACTTTAAATGAACTTTGAATGGCTTTTATAGAGATCTATTAGTCATGGGTTAAATGCATTCACACTAGGTTGACATAATAAAGAAGAAGAATTGAGATAAAATAGTCATTTGGGCTTGAAATGATATTGGACAAGAGAGTTAAAAATGGGACATCCTAGGGTCTAGCACTATAGTCCAACCTTAGTACTCTTATCCTACAGGTTTGGGACCTAGGAGATGGAATAAGCATGGAAAATGGGGTCTGACTAAGTTGTAATCAGGTCTTGAAAGTCTATGGATGATTGGAAATCAACAAAAAGGTGCATAGAAGGGTCAAGAGAGCATGCAAGAGGGACATATGGGTTGGGTGTCACAAGCCACACTCAAGCTACCAATTTTGACATTTTGTATGACTACACTACCCACTTTGAATGTCAATGCTACTACTGATTTGATGAAGAATTATCTTCCAATTTTCCAAGATCAATGAATAATTCTCCTTGTAGCTCATCTTCATCAAGCTCATTATCCGATTGTGAAATCAACTTATGGGACATGTTTAGTTTTGACTCCTCTTTGTGTGTCAATGATTTGAATGATGGCTCATCACAAACCATGTTTTGACTTTTTCAAATCTTCCATGTCTCAAGATCCATAAGATAATATGATTTTGAGGTAGTATTTTACCCCAAAAGGATGCACTAGATTGTCTTAGATTCGATATTCTTACTCTTTTTAGCTAGGATATGCATATATGATATACAACTAAATTCTCTTAGATGGAGATTGAAGGTTTATGACGACTCCATACCTCTTCTAGTGTCTTGTCCTGCAAGATCTTTGTAAGTTGCCTATTGAGAAGATATAGGATTGTTAGAACTACTTTTGCTCACAATAACACCTCTAACTTCATAGTGTAAAGCATATAACGAGCCATCTCCATGACAAAATGATTATGTCATACTATAATTCCATTTTGGGTCTAAAGGACCTTATCATCTTTAGGGATAGTTGTCCTTGTGAAATAGGAGTTTTACTAAATACCTTTAGTCAGGAGGATATGATCAAGGTTTTTTGTTCTAAAGGAGTTGATTAGTCTCTTGTTTGTAATTTCTTATAGGATAGTAGTCCATGTGTTGCAAATTTTAGAGTGAATTGTATTCCCCATGAGGGTTTTTCATAGGAACTATGTGTTATGTGTTTGATCTTGTGTATACATTGAATGAATGAGCTCTCTTGTTAATGTTGCGTGATCAATTTGATATATGTTGATTGGTTATTAGTTTAAAGGAATTCAATTGAAATTGTAATATCTGGTCTCACTAATTCACCCCCTCTCTCATTGATTATACCTCTAACAATTGGTATCAGAGCAGGTCTTTTGGTAAAAGGCTTGATATCTTGAAGGTGATCCAAGGTAAAATATGGGTAGTCATCAAGGAAGTTTCTCTACTAAGCAAGCACCGATGTTTAATGGATCCAATTATGTTTTTTGGATTGCAAGGATGGGGAAATACATTATGTCCCTAGGATTTGATGTATGGCAATCTATTGTGGATGGTTATGTTGCTCCTACTATTCTTCTATCTAGTGCTACAAATAATAAGTGGTTTGAGAACAATTCCAAGGTAATGAATGCTATTAATTATGGTCTTTTAGAGATTGAATACACCAAGGCAATCCATCTTAAATATTCTAAAGAGATATGGGATAAAATGTAGATCATTTATGAAGGAGATTCAAAGTTCAATCTTGCTAAGTTGCAGACTCATAAAAGATAATTTGAAAGTCTTAAAATGAATGAAGAAGATTGTGTGCCATCCTTTCTATAGAGAGTTGATGAGATTGCGAACATCATCAGAGGTCTTGGAGAAAACCTTGAAGAGGCTACTATTGTTTAAAAGGTATTAAATTTTCTATCCCCCAAGTTTGATCTAAAAGTATCTGCTATAGAAGAGAGTCATGACCTTACTTAGTTGAAGATGGATCAATTGCATGGCACCCTTACTGCCTATGAGATGAGGAAGAATGATGATATACAACTAAAGAAGGAAATAACTTTCAAGACTAAAATGAAGACAAAGAAGAAGTTCCAAGGCAAGAAACTCAAGAAGGATGATATTCCTGATATATATGAGGATGAACTAATTGCTTTGATTTCAAGGAAATTGAGAACAGGTTCAAGCAAGTATAAAGGTAAAATACCCCTCAAATGCTTCAATTATGGTGAGATAGGACATTTTGCTAATAAGTTCCCTCATAAGTATAAGAAGGATGATGATGAAGAGCATGATCAAGGTCATGATGATAGCAAGATATCATTCAGGTCTAATAAAAGCAAAAAGTGACTCAAAAAGTTTGATAACAAGTACTTCAAGGATAAAAAGAGTCTCTACATCAAAGGAGATTGCAGCTCATCAGATGAGAGTGAAGTCAGTGACTTGGAGTATGATCATGAAGATGATGATCTTGTTGAAGATAAAGATCTGTTCATGGCTGAGGAAGGTAGTTGCTCACATCAAAAGGGGTCTACTTTGAGTGATTCAAATGATGGTGAAGATGAGGTGGACTATGAGACTGCATTGACAAATGCTCATGTAGAATTGAAGATTGAGAAGAATATCAATAATAAGATGAAATATAAACTCAATGACTTTGAGGAGAAATTTAGTGTGTTTGAGGAAAGAATGGATGAAGATGCTAAAGAACATGAAGATATGGTCAAGCATCTCAGTTGTCAATTAGAAATTATGTCTACAAGCTTAAAAGATAAATAAGATAAATGTGCAATGTATGTAACTAAAAATTAGTTATTGAGATATGAGTTAGAAAAATCAGCAAGCAAGGTGAAATCATTTGTCAATTTTAACAAAAGTTCTAATGATCTAGATGATATCTTAAAGAGTCAAAAGTTAGCTAGTGACAAATCTGGATTGGGTTTTAATGAAGAGCCTAAAGTTACTTCTCAAGTTGACATGAATTTCAATAAGAGAATGTCAATAAGAGAAAGGTGGATCATCCCTTGAAGACAAATCATTAGACAAGAAATGAAGGTGCTAGCAGAATGAATACAAAATAGATTAGACAACCAAATGCCATGAGGTATGCAAATTTCAATGGTTACTATTAAACTTGTAATCAATTTGGGCATAGAGCTAGAGAATGTAAGAGACCTATTAGAAATGAATTTTCTTGGAACTATGATGGGGGTAATCATTCAAAAGGTGTGATCAAGGTTGAATGCTTCAATTGTCATGATGTGGGACACTTTGCAAAACATTGTCCATTTAAGGAAAGATAAGTTAAGTTTTCTTCAAGAGATATTGAGTGCTATAATTTTTATGAACTAGGACACATTGCAATTTTTTTTCCAAATATGGTAAGACAAAATGAGATTCTTTCAAAAGGTATGATGTGTTTCAACTATCAAAAGAGAGGTCACATTTATAGATTATGCAAGCAGAGGCCTACAAGTCAAAATAGGTTTAATTAGGCTCCTAGAATATAAGGTAGAAGGCAAGTGAACTCATGGAGACCAAAGGTGGTAAGTAAGAATTATGATGAGTCTACGGGTCTAAGTAATATGTTTGTTATGGCATAAAATTATACACAAGGTAAAGAGTGTCAATGACTCTCATTGTCTGCTCATGTTGAGAATGAAGAGATTAAGCTCAAAGAGAAGACCAAGGTGTTGGTTGAGGCAAATTCTGAGATGTGTATGGATCCAAGTGAACATACTTCTATTTATAAGCAAGTATCATTCAAAGAACAACATTTGTCAATGCTTAGTGATGAGGTTCCAAGCTACAAAGAAGATTCTACAAATGAAAAGGTATGTCATGAATCTATGTTGTCTCCATGTATTGTGAATCCAATCTTAGAAGAAAAGGAGAATGTTGTAGTAGTTGAGCATGTTGCTTCTCTTAAGCCTAAGAAGAAGAAGAATAACTACAAGTATCATATGACCAAGGAGGAGAAGGAATATGAGGAGTTGTGGGCAATTCTTGGTTTCACATTATTCTAGGACATTATGAAATAGGGTGTCTTTGCCTATGCTTCTTAGGAGACATGGAGAAGCAAGTTTGTGTGCTCAAAATATTAAATTCCAATCTGTACAAAGACTTATTTTGATCTTAAAAGGTCATTAGTTAAGGGGGAGCAACAAGTTTATGTGTTTGCTCTAGAGGTTTGTGAAAGAGCTATAGTATAGGGTCAAAATGGGTGGTTCCAAGTGGATTAATAAGATTGATGGAATGAAAATAAGAGTTTGGTGCTTAGAAAGGTATGTGCACTTCTTTTTTATGTGCTCCAAGTGTTTTTGTGGTGTGAAGGTATGTTGAAGTCAAATTAGATGTTTTTGTTTGCTATTAGTTTTTCCAGTTTGTGCTTAAGAGTTTGTAGGTCCTAACATGGTTTATAGGAAGTCAATTTTCCCAATGGTGTGGAAGCTCAAATCTTGGTCCATAAGTGTGTAATGGTTGTCTCCAAGTGTACAAGAAGTTTTAGAGGTGGCTTTTGACTGGAAGGTGTTGTGTTGACCTCGTTTGTTTTGAGATTCTAGGGTTTTGGGTTCTACTAGAAAAGTGGTTTGCCTTGTGAGTTGAGGTCTGATGCCTCTTAATAGGCTAAATGGGCCAAATGGGTTGTCAAATCAAGCTTCACAAAGATTTTAAGTTTTGTGGTTCTCAAGTTATTCAAGTTTTTGTCAAGTTGGATGCCTAATTGGGTAATTGGTTTGTGAAGGAAATATATTGCATAGGATGATCCTGGTGATCTAAATTGGTGTACTTGAGGTGGCATATGAGAGTTCTCTAGATGTGATTTTTTAGGTCTTGAAGATGTGTCTATTAAAAATTGTGGGCTCTGTAAGTTCTAGTTAGGGCTCCAAGGAGGATAGACATGTCGATTTTGAAGAAGAGTGTTTTTTGGTCAGTTTCTCCAAAAGAGCAAAGTATGTTTGTTTTAAGGAGAGTTATCAAGTTGGTTGAGAGCATGTTACCTATTTGGTGAGTGGCATTAAGTTCTGTTGGTGGTCCTTGTGGCATCCTGAGAGAGAAGGTCAGTAAGCTTGTATGTTGGTTCTTCATGGTGTGTGGAGATTTGAAGATGCTCAGAAGGTGAAATTGCTTAGAGTTCTTGGGGGGAGTACCTCTTAGATGTTTCTTGATGTGTTCCATCAGTTTTATGTGTGTTCTTTCTTTATTAATTATGGTGCTTCGTTGAAGAGAGTGTTGGCATAGAGCAAGAGGAAGTTCTTCAAGGCAAGAAAAGGTAGGGTAAAGTAAGGGGGAGTTTGTATCATCTTTATAAGATGGTCATTTCCTATTGAAGGTATTTTTAGGTCCTTAGGATTAGTTGGTGCCCACTTTGTCATTGTGTCAAATGGGGAGAAATTTCCTATTGTGAGAGTGCTTAAAGAGAAATAAGGTGAGTTGAATGATGTTTGTTGACATCAATGACAAAGGGGGAGATTAGTGGAGAGTTGGTAGTGATGTCATGGAGGTGTCCTAGTGAGTGGATGAAGTGATTTGATAGTTTAAGTAACAATGACAAAATTTAAATTGTGCTTATCCTAGTTTGCTTAAAGAAGGTCTGATTGATCTTCATTTTGGCATGGTTAGATATGTTTAGGGTTGAGTTTGAAGTATTGAGCATTTGTAAGGGGTCCTGTCAGAGGTCAAGGGTGATTAGAGAGCTTGTGTGCATAAGTGGTATTAATTCAGTTCTTTGTTATGGTCATATTGGCAAATTATTCTAGAGGTAAAAAATTTGAGTAAATAAATTGATGGCATCATAATAAGCATGTGTGGATGAGTCTAGGGGAGTTGATCATATGGTTGTGATCACATTAGTCTCTTGTTTTTATGTACCAAATCTCAAGTCATGCAATGAAGCATGGTTGAAGATATAAGTATGCAAAGTTAGCTACTCAGACAAAATTTACTATGTTCCCATACTTAGCCAAATTTGTAAAAGGACTCAATCAGAACCAAGTAAGCATGTTGATGAGGTTAGTATTTGCAAAAGTGGAGGTGTCAGGAACAAAATTATCATATGGGTTTATTTATTTTTGTGCCTAGTTTCTATGTGATAATTATTAGATCATGAAAATAAATGTGACAAAATATATGCATGTGAAAATTTGGGCTCCTAGGTAATTTGACTGTGTTTTTCCATACTTAACCAAATTTGCATGAGGCAAGAAAATATGGGTAAGCCTTTTGATATAGATATATTTTGCACATGTGGTAGTTTTAGGAGAAGTTGATCATATGGGTTTGTTTAGTTTTGATCCTAATTGATTTTTTCTAAATTTTAGATCATCTAATGAAGTGAATCAAAATATATGCATGAGCAAAGTTGGCCTTTGAGGCAGATCCAGGCATAGTTGGCTCTGTGAAAGAAAATTATGAGTGAGCATGTTGATGATGGCATATCTCACACATGTGTGGGTTCCAAGAGTAGATTATTATATGGATGGATTATCCTATGTAAGGATATCATATGGTCCAAATTTGAGATCATGTGTCTAAGCATAGTAAAAGTTATTAAGGTTCAAAATTGGCTTCTCAGACAGATTGTAATGGTCCCCATACATAGTCAAATATGCAAGAGGTAAAGTTTGAACAAGTCTCAAGGAGATCAATGGAGTATGTTTGCTCCAAGATGTTAGGAAGTATTGAGATGGTGAGAATTGCATGGTGTTTAATGACTGAGCAAGGGTGAAGGATAAAGATCAATGGTGAGCACGTGATCATACAATTGAAGATCTATGGTGCATGGTAATTCATCAACATGTTCGATGTTTAATGACCTACGTATAAATTAAAGAGTGATAAAATTATAAGAAGATCTATGTTGTGTGATTGGCCAAGTTGAGTGAAAGCATGATATGAAGGCAAGTGGTCAAGGTTTTACTATGACCATTTGAATTTGAATTTTTGAATTTTGCAAAGGAAAAGACTAGTGTCTAGTTTTTGTGCCATATATTTTGATCTATGTAGAATTTGTTCATGGTGTAAAAATAAAAGTTGTAGATTATTTCAAGGCACATTTTTAAATATAAATTTTAAGGTCTAATTATATTTACAAATAAATATATTTAGCTCCAAAGTTGATTGTGTGTTTGATTGTGTTCTGCAAGTGACCCAAGAAGGATGTTCAAGATTGTATTGGTGTTGTTTTGATGTTTAATGATGAATTATCTATTGGATCATGTTTTATAATCAATAAGGATGCTCTTTGTGCATTATGAAGGTTTGATCAATCATATGTAGTATGAACAATGGTTTATAAGGTGATTGTGTGTTCATTCATGGTGATTGTGTGCACAAAATATTGTTTAAGCAATTTGTGCTTAAGAAGAAGGGTATTGTGATGGATATGGACACTTAAGGGGGACCTATATATCATGTATAATGGGTCCATGCTTTTGAAAAGTGTTCCTACATTATTTTTTTGCTCAACTAAATGACAAAGAGCTGAATGGGTCTCCATAGAACCTAAAAGTGACTTAGGCCTATTTGAAATGGACTGTGCTTAAGTGTAAGCTATGTGAGATGCCTTAAGGATGAAGGCATGTATTGTGTCTAACCAAGATGTTGATAATTCATTATATAAATAGTGAAATCAAAGATGATGATTTCTATATTTTTGTTTGTGAAAACATTTTGTGAGAGAGTGCAAGGTATAAGTGAGATTTGAGGAGCGAAGGAGTGGTAGAGTGCCCAATTAATGAGTTAATGAGTGGATAAGATTGAGTATTGTGTGTATGACCTGTAGGTCATATTTATAATGTATAAATAGTGCTCTTGTAATTTGAAGATATGTGAAGAGGTATGAGTGTGCATATGAAGACAATTTGAGTAAAGGAGAGAGATTATGGCATGCCTATGTGAGAGGCTTGTATGAAATAGAGAGAGAATTTGTGCAGGGGTTAGATAAATAGATGTAGACACCTAAATCTGGCCACCAATAACCTCCAATCAATATTTTGACCAATTTCCACCTAAAGTGCACAATTTAACCTAAAAACACTAAAACATATTAAAATATTTGAAACTGACATATTCAAATGCCAATTTTAGCCAAGGTATCCCTAAATGGAGCAATAAAATTTATGGGCCATCTAACTCTAATCAGATCATTCTGATTCAAAATGCTAATTTTGCACCTAGGTACTCTGGATTGTTCTTTCCTATCAAATCTCTTGCATAAGACACATGCCTTTATTATTTGTTGTTAATAATATCCTAAATGGGATAATAGATCTAATGCATCTAACATCACCTTCTAATTCTAATCCAGTTAAATTTTGGACCAATAACAAGGCATTCTTATCAATTTGAGTAATTTGTGCATAAAGTGCTTAAACATGCTTAAGAGCTAATTAAACTAAATTAGAGCCTAATTAAGAATTCCATAAAAACTTGTTGAATACTTGTTTTTAGAAATGAATATTTAATATTTGCATCATCAAGTGATCTCATTTTTTGATAAGACATCCCTAGGCCATAAATGCCACAAATATCATGATTCATGCCCTCCACACCTCATCAATACCCTCCATGTCTCTTAATTGCCCCTTTTTCCAATGACCATGATGAGGATAATGAAAAACTTAATTACAAATATTGAATTAATCCTCAACCACACATCTTCATCTTAGGATGGATGGTTTAGGTTAATTCTGATCAATCTCAACAATCTATAAATAGAGAGGCCATGAACATCATTTTAACACATGATTATGCAAAGTTATAATGAAAAATTGATTACAAAGCTTCAAGAAACTAGTGTTACCATGCCAAATTGATTCCAATCTAAGCCAAGCCAAAGCCAAAGGTGCCAAGGAGAGATGGAGGTAGCCAAGATTTCATTGATGAGGACTTTATGAGCACAAACTAAGCAAGCCAATTGAAGAATACTTTTGGAGCATCAAGGAAGGTAAGGAATGTGTGTTTTCTTGGATTTTAGTTGTGCTTTGTTCATTTTTTTTCTTTCACTAAGCACACACTAGTAACTATGCATTAATATGTTAGTTTAGTGTGTTTTTGATTTGATTTCATTCACTAACACAATACTAATATCCTCTTCTTAGTCAAATTTCTGGTTCACATAAGGCACACCCAGTAGGACCAAATGCATCCAACACATGAAGAAGATCATTTTTCAACTTTAAAATATTTATTTGGATCATTAAAACTCTTGCAATTTAATTTTCTAAATTTGTTTTTCCATTTTTCTTTGTCACAAGTTTACATAGTAATCGACATCAGTTAGTAAAACCATCATCGATTGGCATGGCTGTCGTTGGTCACTATTGGTATAATTGATGTCAGTCAGATAACCATCATTGATTAGTAACTGTAACCATCATCAGTTATATAACCGATGTCGTTCATAGTGTTTTTCTTAAAAACACAAACCCGAGAGCTAATAGGCCATTTTAAAATGCTTGGTTTGGGGTCATACGGATTCCATTTTGAAATATATATATTTTTAAACCATGTGTTTTTTCCTAAATTTTCATAATTTGACATTAGTTTAGCTTCAAGTTTTATATATTTTTTACAAATTTTGGAAAATATATTTAAAATGTTTCTAATCTAACATATTTGCTTTTGGGGTGATGGCTTAAGGGTAGACAGGTAACTAACGGATTTCAAGGTTGATAAATCATGTTTTACAACATATTTTGCATGTTTTAAAATGAATTAGAAATATTTTTTTGGTGCTTAAATTAACATTTAAGGTTCTTAAATAAGTGTTTTTAGCATTAGTTTTCAAAGTTACAACTAAGACCAAGGGGTCAAATGAACACCACCTCACTTTTTGAATTTGGGCTTAAAAATGAACTCACCTTTTCAAGCTTTTTGTATTCACTTAGTTGTTTAAATTAGATTTTTATTTGGAAAAAAGAGGGTTGTTGCATGTATGCTCTTCCATTTTTCCCCTTTAGGGAACCCTTAGAATCAAAGTCGTCATTCCTATTGCAAATAGCCTAGTCCAAGGCTTAAAAAGAAAGTCATTTAAATCACTCCCCAAAAACTCATCAAAGTTTGGGTGACCTTAAAAATGACCCTAAAGTATTTTCTATTTCATGATTTCTTTATTTTTATGCAAACTTGGCTTGTGATGGGGACTTCATCACCTCCTACAAGTTCTTTAGGGAAGTTTTAACCCAAGGTTTCACCTTCTAGCATTGACTTCATTTCGCTCCTAATTGGAGTTGAACACGAGATGTAGTGGCACTTTGGACATTGCACTACACTAAGCAAACAATAGGATGTAGTGGTTGAAAAAAGGACTAGACCTTTTTGTGACAAGCTAAGTGATATAGACCCAAAATCTATGCTTTTATTTTGCATTGTTTAACATGAAAGTCATTGTAAAATTGATTCCCCTAGAGTATTCGAAAGACTTATAGATCTTAGATAAATCCCCATTTATCATGGAAGTATTTTTGGTGCAAGGTGTGCCTCAAGGTCCATGTCATAGTACTATCATTTGAGAGAAGGGGGGGTGTAAAAACCCTCCTATATAATGTGCATTTACTTTTGGATGAACAATTAAAATACTCTCAAATGATGTATATTGATGGATTCCAAAAATACCAAGCAACCTTATCAGTTTAGGATCTAAGAGAGATTAATTAGTTAGGTCTTATCCTAGATTAAAGTCTTGTTTGGAGTCAAAACTTGGTGTAAACAAATAATTCAAACCAAACACATAGTCCTCATTTTTCTTTGAGCAAAGAGGTGTTATGTTGCCCACGTGAAATCATCAAATTTGCCTTGTTTAAAGTTCATCAGAACTTGAGAGTCATATCATCCACTTTGGCACAGTTATGTTGCCCAATTGAGTCTAGACCTTTGACAAAGTTTGTTTAAGTCCATTTATAATCTAAATTCAAAATTGCACCTTCATAAGTTCATAGGGTTGATGTGTTAAGTGGGTTTGCCATTTGCACTAAACTTGAGGGAACTTAGGTTCAATTTCCAATTTAGGTTGAAGGTTGTTTTAGACTCAAGATCATTATCACCACTTGATAGACTTAAGCCATTTTGTGGTACACACTTTCACTTTGAGTCTATGCACCACAACATTTTGAGTCAAGAAAAGTAGTGTTATGCTATCAAAATTGTGGGAAACTATCTTTGCCTTAGAGAGTTTTTGAAACAAAAATTTAACCACACCTTTTGAGTAGTGTAGCATCATTACACTACCCAAAACATTTCAAATAGTGTTTCATAGACCCTCTTGCAAGAGTTCAAATTTATTCCTACATTTTCAAACCAATATGTGTGTACTTTTCTGATCCTTTTATCTAACACAGTTACATCATTCACTTTTATCTAGCTTGTTTGTCAAAAGAACCAAGTTTTATACCATTATTTGTAAGAAAAAAAAACTATCTCTAAAGTGCCTTTTGTTTCATACCTTATACTTAGTTGGTCAAGTTTATACCCAAAACTCAAATGCCTAGTATTTGTTAGAAGTGTTTCAAATTCGTTAGATTAAAAATCATCTTTATTTCAAAGTCTAGCTTTTGACGCCATTTGGCCAAAAGTCCTAGCACATGCCTTATTTGAGCCTAGATTTTGATGCCGCATTTGGCCAAAAGACCTAGCAACTTTTGTTTTTCTTAGATTAGATTGATTTGAAACACTTCAACCTTAGAGTTTGGAATTTTGATTTTTGGTCTATTTACTTGCTTATATTTGTGTGAATAGTGAGGCATTAGATACTTAATGCTAGCTTGTTTCCTCAAAAATCTTTGCATAATTTTTTTTATCCTTTTGACAAATATAGACCAAGTTTGAACATCATCTATTTCAGACATTGTCTTTTTAGAGTTTGAAGAACTCTTTGACCTTTTATCGCAAAGGCATTGACTATGGACCCTAATATGTATTCCTACACTCGTAGTGGACTCATGTATAATCCATAGATTAGTAATGTGGTTGCACATGAAGAAATGGTAAAAGACCCCTATGCAGATAATATTATTTATGAGATGGATTCTTATCCTTCTTATAATACTCAATTAGGGGCACAAAGCCAAGATCCCTTAGCTAAATATTTGGTTAACACACCACCTTATTCAGAACAAGACCAAAAACAAACCACATAATACATAGTTAGAATACCCACAGTGGACGAGCCATTTCTTCAACAGACATATTATACTAATACGGCTTCCATGTATGATCCATTTTTGTTTAAGCAGCATTTGTTAGAGAACAAAGATGAGATTTTGGTTAAATCCATAGAGGTAGGGGCCAAGTTTCCAGCATATTTCCCCCATGAAAATTTACCAAGATTAGTAAGATTACCCCACAACATAATTTATGATCAACAGGCTTCTTCTAGAAATCCTTTGGATTTAGTCCAAATAACATATCATGACCCTAATCTACCTAATAGAGGCAAAAACATCATGGAAGACCACTTTAACCAAATGTAGACAACATATCCAACCTACCTAAATCTAGCATGCAATTTCAATCAGATGAACATGGTGATTAAGCCTCTTATTGACCTAATTCCTTCAATAGGTGTTTTGATAGAGTTAATTGGTTAAGAAAATTAGAGTTCAGACCCATTCATGCAAAACACTTCAGTAGAAAACTTGTTGGATATGCCCATTATTGAAGAAGTGTCTTCTCCTTCTACACAAAATAATGAGCAAAATATAGTGGACAATGTGCAAACAATGTCCAATCCCAATTAAAGTGGTATTAATACACAAAAAGCTAGCCAACAACATGTGCCTATAGTTAATACCATGAGTGGATCATCATACCAAGGAGTAGGAGTTTCTACATCCCAATCTCCACTGGTTGCTTCTGCAAATATACAACCTATGGGATTAGGTAGTCAAACAATGGCCAATGTCATGCCTCAACAACAGAATGTAACAAATCTTGCTCTTCCTCAACAAGTAACGAGTAGTATTCTACAATAGCAATCACAATATAGTGTACCAATGCAATAGAGGATAAATATATTACCACCTTAATCAAGGGCAACTAATGTTCCACCTTGCCAGGTAACGATAAACATACCTCTTCAGTCGTAGACTAATATGTCAATCCAAAACCAAGCGATGACTAGTCAATAATGTGTAAATATTGTCAATGATAAATGCCAAATCTGTAATCTGCTTTCACTTCTCCATAGGGATTCATGCAACAAGGAGGTTCCCATGTTTCTCAAGTACCTACTAGACAACTATTGGTTCAAAATGTGCCACAAATTCAGAGACAAGGTCTTGGTCCACAAGTTTCCACTCAAAATCAAGGTTTGATTAGTTGATGGTATGTCCCTTTTCAACCACAGTAGGCACAATATAGTTATATCCCTCCATCCCAATTACAAAATCCTCCTGGTCAAACCTTCATTGCCACCACAGACCAAAATATCATGCAGCCAAATGTATAATTCCAAGTACATCCTAATCCATGTATGCATATTCTTGGTCCATTTCCCAATCAAACCAATATACCCCAACATATATCTCCATCATACCCTAGTCAAAGTGTCCCACTTGTGACCTCCCAACCATCTATCCAAACTAATACTCTCCCTCAAACCAATGTTCCTTCTAGTTTCTTATCCCATGAATTACAATAGATGAAGGATGCAATTGTTGCCATTCAGGTTGGAAAACAGACTAAAAGTTCAAATTGGATGACATGTGTTCCTATCCATTCAACATGGAGTATTTACAGATACCATTTCCTCCAGGATATGAACCACCAAAATTCAAAAAATAAAAAGGGAAAGGTGACCCTAAGGCCCATTTAACTGAATTATTTGTCGCATGTCAACCAATGGTGTATATCGACATATACCTTTTACTGTTGTTTCCAAGGAGCTTATTTGGACAAACCGTGAAGTGGTTTTTAAAGTTGCCCAAAAATTTAGTGATAGATTTTGATGATCTTTTTGATAAGTTTGTGTAGCACTTTTTCTATAATCTCGAACATGAAATTTTATTAGTGGGATTAACACAAGCAAAGAAAAAAATTGGTGAGAGTTTTGCAAGTTATCTACAATGATGGAGAGCCCTTACAAGCCACTTCACCCATAGTTTATCAAATAAATAATTAGTCGCTATGTTCACTAAAAATTTGCATAGTGATATAGCTTATCATCTGGAACTATAATGTGCACATACTCTCAAGAAGATCATTGATAAAGGTTTGTTGATCAAGCAAGTGCTCATCAATAAAGGAGTCATCAATCTTAATTCAACTAATCAAAATCAAGGTACCAATCAAGGAAATTGCCAAAATCAACATCCCATTCAAGCACAAGCATCACAATCAACACAGGCCAATAACCAAGAAAGACTGAAGTAATTCAACCACAATAGGAATGTTGTGGGAAATGGAGTAACCGAATCACATCATGTCTAAATGGTGTAAACATCATCTGCACCACCTTTTCAGCTTACTTTTACTCAACAACCTCTCCAACCAATGTCACAAGCACAACGACCAAGACCTATACAATAAATACAATAGCCTTTATCATTGCAAACCCCTCCTCTAAGGAGAAATGTGCCTATGTGTTGTGTCTTTAGTGACCTAGGAGAGCCTATTGAATTTGTATTTCATAAACCTATTTCTACTAATCTGATTAGTTGGCCTATACCAAAGCATTATCCACAAGGCATTCCATATCCTAATTGGTACCATGAAAATGAATTCTATGAATATCATGGGGTTAATTAGCATAATCTACGAAGATGTGTTCAAATCAAGCATTTGATTGAGAATATGTTAGAGAATGCAGAGATAACATTAGATAATGGTGCTTCCACTTCCAATCAAACTCTTGGGATTTATCAAAACCCCTTTCCTTGACATAATAATCAGTAGCAGTAGAACAATCAGCAATAACAACAACACTGACCAGTGCAACAACAAAATTAACAATATCAAAATCAAAGGCCGAACCAGCAAAATCAACATAATCCACAATGTCAAAACAATGGACAAAACCAAGGTCAGAACGGTAACAACCAACAAACCTACTATGTAGTTTCACATGATTATAATAAGATTGTAGGTCATATTACAATGGGTAGCATTAATACCACCTCCATTAATCCTAGATCAAGCGTTAGTCAATCTAGACCATTGATAAACAATAACACTCAAACACATTACATGGACAATCCTTCTTTGACCTAGGATAGCACACAAGCAAACCAACAAATTGGGACTTCCACTTTTTGACCTTACACTGACAACTCGCTCTTACCATGTGACCACATACAAGTGCACCAGAAATCAAGACTTGTCTTCTCTAGTCCCACACCATTCCCAACATTTGTTAGCAATAATGGTCCTGTATGTAATCCTAATTTTGCAATCACAACTCAGAGGTCAAATATTACTATCCCAGTCCCATAACCATCTACCACTTTGCCTATTATCTAACCAACTATTCAACATCAAAATAAACCATTCACTATCGACCAAGATAAGAAGTTTGATATTATGAAACAATTATAGAAGACACCAGCATGAATTTATATTTTAGATTTGATGTGCATGTCAACAATCCATAAGAACATCTTGAATGAGTTCTTGACCCTATCCACTATTGCTAGTGACATATCCCCTGATAAATTCCAAGCTTTGATTAGACACCTAGCTCCATCCCAACATGTCACATTTAACCAAAGTGATATGTCTTCCCTTAGCCCACTCCATAATAACCCATTATACATAGAATTTTATATAAAGTGACATAAAGTGAAACATGTCCTTATAGACAATGGATTAGGCCTCAACATAATGTCTCTAAAACTCATCAAGATTTTTGGGTACATAATGGAAAATCTTCAACCATAAATGATAACCATTAAAGCCTATGATAATCAAAAAAGAGAATCACAAGGCACCATTAGTTTGCTAGTTATCATTGGGCCTTTGAAACATGATACGCTTTGCCATGTGCTTGATCTTGAGTTATCATACAATATGATTCTAGGCAGGCCTTGGTTACATGAGATCCATGTAGTCCCATCAACGTTGCATCAATATATCAAGTTTTCCCACTTAGGGATGGAAGTAAATATTCTAAGAGATTTACACCCATACGAACACTGCAAACATCTTGAGGCTGAATTTCAAAGCTACAATTATCAGTATGGCATGAATCTAAGTTCCAAGTAGGATAAAGGAAAGGCCATGCTTATTGATCCTTCACCGAATAATTGTATAGATCCTAATACCTTTGACTCCCTTTCCCACATGCCACCTCCTAAATATTCTAATCATTTCACCATTCCAGATAATGGATCAGGAAAGTATGTGACCCACAATACATTTCATATTGCCAATCTTCCTCAGAATCCAAAAATCTTTGGGTGACCTAAAGTCACCCCACATATGCATTAGCAATGAAAGAACAAAGATAAGGGACCTATCACATTTGTACCAGCATCTGACCTAGAACTCAACCCTCTTAAAGGGGATGACTCATGGTTATACAATGATGACCAAGCTGATTTTTATAAAATTGCAAAGTATCATATTCCCGATAGGATCATGGAGCGTCACAATTATGAAGTAAGAGGCCTCAGACTGAATCAGCAAGGAACCATCGAGCCAATTTATATGACTAAGTATGAAAGACCTTATAGACTTGGATTTAAACTATCTGGGGGTGACCCCACATATCTTATTCAAATTCCATCACCAATGCCTAGTGAGGATGATGCCGACAGCAAAGCAAAGTCTAATCATAGCCTCACCTTTGATGACCTAGCTGAGACTAACCTATTCGATACCAATGCCATTTGTACCCTTAGCTCAATCATTCATCATAGCCCATTACCATTATACTATCCCCCAACTAATAGATTAGGACCAGCAAGAATCCACTTTGTCGATTGATGAGTTTCAGAATGATGAGGAATTTTGTGACTTTTTAGGCCTTAGAGACAATGTTCCATTGGGAGATCACAAATCAATATTCTCAATCACATTAGATCCTAAAGCCTATTTTGGAGAGCGGGTGAACACCCTTAGCCAAAAACAAATAAGTAAAACATTGAGGTCACCAAGTAAAAACCTCTTTGAGGCACTTTCTAACCAAGGAAAAAGAAAATATAAAGGTCAGTCTAGTGGTGAAAACCTATTTCAAGAACCATTAGATGGGGGTGTTCATTCTTCTTCAAAATTAGACTAGGAAACCACCAACAATGACCTTGTATGTGGATCCAAGTTTAGTTTTGAGAAATAACAAGTATTTGATCAAATTATTCATAAATTTATGACTATTTTTGTCACATGGCCAGATCTCCCATTAGGGGACTCAGATTCATCATGCCTAGGAGAAGTTGAAGAGCAAGTCCTAATAGAGGACCTTGATATAGTCCAGCAATTCAATTCTTTGCCTACCATTCTAAAATATGGTTCAACCCTTCTAGTCAAATATACGATAGAGGTAAACATTGAGACTCTATCAGACTTGAAGTGGATAAATTTAGGCACGTCCCTTACTGAGGAGGAATGTAAAGTCTTTACAACTCTATAGAGAGAATTCATAGATATCTTTACATGGGCTTATTCTGACATGTTAGGTTTGGACCCCACCCTAGTTCTACACCACCTTCTGGGCAATCCTGATGCCAAACTAGTAAAATAAAAGCTACATAAGATGCATCCTTGCATTGTTGTCTTGGTAAAGAAAGAGTTGTAAAAACTCTTAGAAGCAGGATGTATCCGATCTATTGACTACTTATAATAGATATATAATGTTTTACCTATTAGCAAAAAGCCTAAAGGAATCAAAATCTATACTATTTTTTGAGACATAAACAAAGCTTGTCCTAAGGATGACTTTCCATTACCTAATATTGACATGATCATTGACTCCATGGCAGGTTATGAAATGCTTTCGCTCATGGATGGATTTTTAGGATACAACCAGATCAGAATAGCATTAGAAGACCAACATAAAATAGGGTTCACCACTCCATGATGAATATTTTGTTATCAGATAATGTTATTTGGTCTTAAAAATGTTAGAGCTACATATCAAAGGGCCATGACTTTCATATTCCATGTATGATGGATGATATTCTTGAAGACTATGTTGATGACATATTAGGAAAATTTAAGAACAAGGCCGACTATCCAACAGTGTTACGTAAGATATTTCAATGATTATAGGAGTATAAAGTTAGACTTAATTCAAATAAATATGTGTTCGATGTAACTTCAATCAAATTACCTAGCTTCATCATGTCTCATAGAGGCATTGAAGTCGATCCAGCTAAAGTCCATGCTATAACCAAGATGTCACCACCAACTAATTTAAAACAACTCCATAGTTTACAAGGTAAGATTCAATAAATATGATGTTTCATCTCTCAGTTACCAAACAAGTGTCATCTATTTACACATCTTCTAAAGAAGGGAGTTGCATTTCACTGGGATGATCACTACCAAATAGTTTTCCGACAACTCAAAGACTATCTCATTAATTTGCCTATTTTATTACCTCTTATACCAGGAAATCCAATCTTGTTATACCTATTAGCTACCGACAATGCTTTAGGGGCACTTTTGGCTCAACATGATGATAATGGAAAAGATCATGTCGTATACTAATTAAACCGTACCTTGGTCGCATATGAACATAACTATGCACCTATTAAAAAAGCTTGTCTAGCCATGGTCTTTGCAGCTCAGAAACTATGCCATTACATGTTAAATAATAAGACCATGGTCATTTCAAAAGTAGACTCGCTCAAGTATCTACTATCTAAAACAACTTTGAAAGGTAGAATGGCTAAATAGATCATGATTCTTAGCGAGTTTGACATAGAGTATATCAATCAAAAGGCAATCAAGGGACAAGTACTTGCAGATCAACTTGTTAAAGCACCTCTTGTAAACACAAAACCACTCACATTTCATTTTCTTAATGAATCCATAATAACTGTCATTGACACACCTCTTGAAGAGTAGCACTCGAAGCTATATTTTGATGATTCATTTACTATACATGGATCAGGGGCAGGCCTATTGTTTATTACACCACAGGGGGATCTAATCCCTAAATAATTCAGAATCATCTTTCCTTGTATAAAAAACATGGCCGAGTATGAAGCACTTATTATAGGACTTTGACAAGAAGTGCATTGGAACATATCTCATATCCAATTTTATGGTGATTCTCAATTAATCATCAATCAGGTCACAAATCATTTTCAAACTAAAGATGACAAGTTGGTTCTATATAAAGCCATGGTTGACACTCTTAAGCAATAAATTGCCAGCATTCAGTTTGAGCACATACCAAGGGCTAGTAATAGAACTACAAATGTCATGGCTACTATTGGCTCTCTAACTTGAAAAATAGATAAATTTAGAGAGTATCAGTTCCTTGTCAAGAATTTGTCAGCACCAGCTCATGAACCTTCAACTGTTATAATGATTTGTGATATTGCTGGTCTTAATTCTATCTGGTAATTAGATAATTACAACTACCTTCAAGACCAATTTCTACCACCTAACCTATCTCGAAAACAAACCAAAGCCTTTATTCATCATTCCACTCATTATACTCTACTTGGATCCACTCTTTACCACCATAGTTTTGATAGAACTCTACTTCATTGTTTAACTTTGATAGAGTCTACACTAGCGTTAAGACATGTTCACAAAAGAGTATGTGCAGCTCATTCTAGTGGGGCAGTCCTATCCAAAAATCTCTTGCGTACTGGTTATTATTGGCCCATGATGGGTGTAGATGCAGCCGCATATGTAAAGAAGTGTGACAAATGTCAATGGCATGCTAATCTGATTTATTCCCTAGCCCAATATTTGAAACCAATGTTGACACCATGGCCATTTGCTACATTGGGACTTTACCTCATTGGGAAGATCAACCCCACTTCATATAATGACCATAAACATATCCTTATCACCACTGAATATTTCACTAAGTGGGTTGAAGTTATACCTCTCACTTACATGACTGGAAAGAAAATTTCTAAATTCATCTTCAACCATCTCATTTTTCGCTATGGTATCCCCTCTGACATTATATCTGATAATGGACGATCATTCAAGAACAAGGATGTAGACTAGCTATGTATCAAATATAACATCACACAACATTTTTCTATAGCATATTACTCTCAAGGTAATGGACAAGCCAAAGCATCGAATAAAACCATTGTCAATATTCTCAAAAAGATTATCAATGATGTCGATCATAATTGGCACCTACAGATATTCCCTACCCTTTGGGCATACCATAGCAATCATCATACCCCCACAGGAACCACTCCATACTTGTTTATGGTATTGAATCCATCCTTCCCATTAAGGTTGAATTACCTTCACTATATATCTCTTTCAAGCATGTCCTAGATGATCATGACTATCGAGTAGCTCACCCGTAAGAGCTAGACCTACTTGATGATAAATGCACAGCTACGCTCTGTTGTTTCCAAAATCAGCTTAGCTCATTTTGGAAAACAACCCCCTACGAAACTTGTCTGTTTCATCTTTTGTCTCTCTAAGTTCTTTTTTAAATACGAATTTCAAAATTCATTTTCGTCTTGGCCTCAGAATGAGAAGTGGTTACCATCTCGTCCAAGCCAAGTTTTTTCTTCCCCTTTTTCTCCTTCCAGAGTTGGTCTCTTTTTGCTTTTCGTGCAAGGGCGGCAAAAATCACCGCCTCTGCATTCCCCTTGTTTTTGTGCAAGGGCGGCGATTTTTGCCACCTCTGCACGTTGCCTACAAGGGCGGCGATTTTTGCCACCTCTACACGTTTCCTGCAAGGGCTGCAAATTTTGCCACCCCTGTACTCCAACCTGTAACCTGTAAGGGCGGCGATTTTTGCCACCCCTTCAAATAGACCGACTACATGTAAGGGCGGCAAAAAATGCCGCCCTTGCCTCTCGATTTCTGTGCAAACATTAATGGCCGCACGCGATAGGTTGTTGGGGTGGGTTTTTCACCCCATATATTCCGATTTGAGCCTCATTCTTCTCATTGCTTCCTCCTCTCCTCCTACCTCTTGCACCTGAGTGCCTCAAGTGATATTTCGAAGCACAAACTCGCAGATCTCTCCTCGTGGCACGTGCATTTTATCAGGTAGATTTTGTTTTTGATTTCTTTTCTTGTTTTCTTTTGTTTTGTCCTTAGTTTTAGTTAGTTCTTTTTTTTAGTTTTTCTTCCTCCCCCCTCCTCACCGTGGGCTTCCCCTTCTACCCACATTTTTTTCCCCTACACGGTTTTCTTCCCCGCGTGTAGGGGTGGCGATTTTCGCCGCCCCTACATGATTTTATTCCCCGCATGTAAGGGCGGCGATTTTCATCGCCCCTACATGGAAATTCTAAATACAGTGCAAGGGCAGCAATTTTTGCCGCCCCTGCCTTTTGCTTCCTACCCGCAAGGGTGGCGAAAATCGCCGCCCCTGCATCCTTCTTGCAAGGGCGACGATTTTTGCCGCCCCTGCTATTTCTTCCAAATTAATGTAAGGGCGGCGATTTTCACCGTCCCTGCATTTTTTTTTAATTTTCAGCTAACTCTTGGAATTTTTTTTGAGTTGTCCCTTTCGTGCTTTTTCTTTCTCGTTTTTTACTCCTTTACTAGACCTACCCTATTTAAGTGACCTCCAGTAACCCATGTCACTTAAATTGTGCTCTCCTTCTCTCGCTCACTCTCCTCTCATCTGTGATCATGGCTGTAGCACTTTCAGCAAACTCCTGTACATCTACTCCCATCCAATCAAGATTGTCTTCTATGACGAAAGCGTCTCCCTCAAAGGCAAAAAGCATGAAATACAAGTACCAGGGTGTCTTCCTGCTCACATCAGTCACCTCAAATGTCGACGACATTCGAGATACCGAGATCGGCCACGTGGACATGGCCGAATTCTTGGTGCGAACCAAAGCAACAAATCTCAGTACTGGGATAAAAAGAATTGTTGAGAGCAACATCCACCTGGTGGCTGCCTTTTTGGTAGCAGCACATCATGCGGAGTTTATCCTCCATTGCGCATGTTTTTACAACAAAGAGACCAGATCGGTCTCAGACGCTAGTGGCGGTATGATAATTCGGTTGGACCTCGATTTTATCGACAAAGTTTTCTTGTGTCCTCCAGCCACCGAAGTAACCCAAATTGACTTCGCAAACGTACAAAAGGAGTATGACAAAGACCCTGAAAGGGAAAAGAAGGTCATGAACTATAAATGGCTAAAGACCTCGAGGATCGGCCTCTCTAGATGGCCGAAGAGCTTCTCCAGAAGTGATTTCGTCAAAGAAGTTGGTGACCTAATCACCTTCCTCCAGTAGAGTACGGGGCCTCCCGTCCTCTTCAAAATTCCATGAATGAATGTATCCATTCATTAAGATCATCCTTCAGGGTAAACAGACCATCTTTTGGGGGGAATAGATCAACAATGCCATCTACAAACAGCTGACCAGGGTATAGACTTCTTTTAAATTCTACATGACTTCATACCTGGTCTACATAACTGCCGCCATGCGATCTTTCCCAGGTTTGACAATAGAGGGAGATAGAAAGACCACCCCGGTCTACTCATATTATCCACAGTTGACGCTTCAAGGGTCAACACGTCATTTTAGATGAGTAAATGACGCATTCTTTGTCATATTTTTGTGTCTCTTCGATCCCCAGCTGGAGCAGAAGAGAATATCAAATGAGGCATGGGCGATAGTGAATGGTTATGGCTGTATGTTCCTCTAGTTCCCTACTTTTTGTTATCTTTGGGTTGGTTTTTACCAAAGCTACCCTTATATGCTCCCCAGGTTCCCTTCAGACAAATTAGTTTTAATGGAATTATGCTGATAACTAGTTGTCGTGCATACTAAACAGATGGAATTGAAGAGACCCGATTTTAAGTTTCCAATCCAGATTGGCAGGTTTTCAGTTGCTACATCAACCAAAGCCAGGGTCATGGAAATAGAAATGCAGATGGTTACCATCAAACCATTCAAGAGACGGGAGAAATTTGACTATAGGGGAGTCAAAGAGAAGATCTGAAGGAAAACTCAGTTCCATGAACCCATGATTGAGGATATCTGGGTGGACCTGTGGATGGCTGACAAAATAAAGAAAATGGACTATTACCATCTGACGCTAGAGCAGATAGAATACCTCAGGCTTGCAGAGATCCCTTCTGGTTTAATCGATGATGGGAACATCATAAACAACAGGTATCTGGCAAAAAAGGTTGCTGGTTCCCCTCTCCCTCTAATTCAGTGGTCTCAGAAGGAATTGACCTCTCTGAGGAAAAGATTTGAACTAATATTGGCTAACACCAATGATTGGTTAGCAGCCAAAGGGATCACCTTGAAAGAATTCATTACAGGATCAGAGGCTGAATACCAAGTAGAATTGAAGAGAAAGGCAGAAAACCAAACAAAAAACAAAGGTGACGTTTCTTCTCCTTCTAGGCCTCACAAGCCTAGGATCATTTTTATGTCCAAGAAGCCTAAGACTGCACAAGGGCCTGAAACGGCAGCTAAAGGAACCAAAGGCCAAAGCCCCGAGGCACAGACAGCTCAGCCCATGAAGACACAAGATCAGCCTTCAGAATGACTAGGTGTTGGGTCTCCACTCTCGTCGGGACAAGCACAGCCACTACAAAGCGCCTCTCCTTCTCCCGCTCAATCTCTTATGGTGCCCATTTCTCCTATCTCCCCAATCAGTGTTCCCTCTTTTGGAGCTGCTTCTCCTTCCAGGGTTGTATTTGGTGATCCTCAGGGTCCCTCTGCAGGTTCCCCTCGCTCTTCTGGGTCCATTCCGAGTCTATCATCTCTATTTTTCAACCTATCGTCGAGCCCTGCACCTGAGCCAAAATCAATAATTGATACAATTTTGCCAGTTACTCTAACTGCAACTACTATCACCACCAGTAGTGTGGAAGCTGCTACAGTGACACTGGCAGAGGCAACTATTGTTACAACAGGTACTTCTCTCTCGCCTTGGATGTCTGCTTTCACGTCGAAAACAAAGAAAATGGCCATCTCCCCGGATGAATTCGATTTTGGCAAGATAGTGCCGGCAAAAGCAAGGGCTCCTAAGAGGCCAAAAATCCTCTCCAAGTTGGTCGAAGAAAAAGGGCAAAAATTTCTATAAATTGCCAAGCCTCCTCAGGATGCAACCCTTGAGGGTTTTGAAATGAGCAACTATTCCATCTCTCGTGTTGAACTTGGCAAAGTTACTCACGAAGGTGCGAAGAGCGATCTTCAGTCAGCCATGGACATTATGGTCCAAAAATTTGATAGAGAAAAGGAGATGGACTATTATAAAGCCAAAATAGAGCAGTTAACAGCAGTGATCAGAAGGTTCACTATTCTGCCTGAAGCAGCAACTCCGAAGGCCTTTTTCGTCAATGATCTAGTCATTCAGAAAGCTGAAAAGACCTATTTAAAGGGAAAAGTCATGGAAGACTATGTTGAAAGAATGCACAATCAAGGAGTCTCTTTGCTGTCAAAAGTTGCGGGGAGAATAGGTAAAATGAAGAAGTTGCAGGCTCAGGTAGATGATTTTGTCTCCCTTATTTCTCAGAAAATTGACAGCTTAGAGAAAGATCTCGACAGATGGAAGGAAATGAAAGATCTCAAGAAGAGTACCCTGATATCTATCGGTGTCATCTCCAACAAAGACTCCTATATTGAGATCAAGGAGTCAATGGTCTTCAGGATCCAAGTACTCAAAGACTTAATTGATGGTCTCAAAGCTTTCAAGGAAGCTAGTGAAAAGAGTGACCTGAGCCTGCTGAACAAGTTAGAAGAACTGTCATGTAACTTGACCTCCAAGGATCATCAGTTCCTTCCGGCAGAGGAAATGATTCAGAATTTTAAAGAAATGATCCGAAAAGATTTTGAAGAAGCATCTTTCTCAATGACTTCGGTGGACAGCATTTTGGATGCTCAGTTAACTTTGGAGAATTTGAAATCCAGGTTAACTGGCCACTCTAAAGCCATCATAGCATTGAAAGACGCACTGATCAGAGCAAGAGTCATCTTCAAGAATGCAGTTGCGCCAGATAGAATGAGAATTCAGGCATCAATCGCCATGTACAATGCTCATCTGAAAAAGTTCGGCAGCAAGAATTGACTCTCTCTCTCCCCTTCTCTCTTCTTCTATCCTTATGCATTTTTGTTTTGTGCAGAATGCATGCAATTTTGTAATATGTAATTACGTGTAAATTTTGCAAAAAAATATCTAAAAGTCAAAAATGAGTCATCTTTGACCAAGATATTTTATATATTTTATTATTTTCTGTTTTTGAAGATTTTCTCCCTATATATAGTGGAGACCTCGTTTGTAAATGATCTTGGAGAAATTAATAGCAAACACTGCTGAAATTGAAGCAACTTTTGAGACTTTGTGCTCAAATTTGTAAATCATATTCTGTTGAATGAATGAGAAACAGGGTATTTCAGACATTGTGTTGAGATTGTCTGTGTTATTTGAGAAATAGTTCTTATGTCTCTTTCCTGATAATATCTTATTCATCTGATTTAATAAGCAAAGTGGGTGTGTTTATATTATCTGAGGGCACTTCTAGAGGGTAGAAGATAGACTTTGTGCTGCTTTTACCTTTGAGATTCTGTTATCTTTTGTAGTTTTAGGTGAAGACTTTGTGCTTCACTTTATTCTACGGTTGTACTTGTTCTAAATCGGTGAAAGAAGCTACAGAAGACTTTGTGCTTGCGTGAGCATTCTTGTCGACTTTGTTACTTCAGGTGATCTCTTGCTCTTCGTTTGGTACCATTCCTGAAAGAAGAGGAGTGTTGTTAGCTTTAGACCAGGATTTTTTCTCTTTTGTTCTTTATACATTACCTCTGAAAAAAGAGAGGTAGATGCTGTTATACCACCCCCATGTGTTATTTTCTTCTTAATTATATATATCCAGCATGTAAGTATTTATAGGGAACCTCCCCTTGATGAGAGGAGAGATTTACTTCGTCCAGATCTGGTAAACCCATACTTTTCGTGGTGTAAATCTCCCTATGCTATGGTTGATATCCCCATTTTATCATCAGTTAGTTGACGACAAAATATTCACCCAACACGCTCAATAATCTTCAAGCATATCAGAACCAACTTAAAGGCCACTACAATCGGTGTGTCAAGTATAGAACATTTGACCTTGGTGATCTTGTTCTTAAAGAAAACCAAAAGAATACCATGGCTGAGAAGAAGCATAAAGGTAAATTCAAACCAAATTGAATAGGGCCTTTCATCATTACTATAGATTATAGATAAGGGGCATATAAGCTTACCACACTAGATGGAGATGAACTTCCTGAGCCAATGAATATTATTCACCTTAAGTGGTATTATGCTTGAGTGCTAATGTGTATTATCTGTAAGGACCATTTCAGTTATGCCATTTTATAACTATTCTTCTTTATACAAATGGCATTCTTATTTGTCCTCTTAGTTGTATCCACTTTACCTTTTCAACCTATCAACCCAGCATGTTCTAAAACCTAGCCCGTTTGACCTTGGTTTTTACATTCATTACACATTTTTAGCACCGAGAAATTTGATCAATTTCATCAATTGATTCAAGTACTTTAGACAAAGATCATATTTTGGAGTAGTGTGATAGATGTTTTGATAGTTATATCTTTCATTTGTTATTCCTTTCTTATCACTAGTCTTGTTATTAATTATAACTACCTTTGGGCAAATTAGTACCATTGATCTATGATGTGTCCTAGTTATAACCGCCTATGGGCAAACTAGGGGAAACATTTATTTATTGAGCTTTGACATACCAACTTGCCATGCTATGCCTTTTTACCAATTGTGCCTATTTTATTTGAATTGACTACTATAGTAGTCAAATTCCTTCACTGTAAGATAGAACTACAGTGACTTGAGGTCCTACTCTGGGACTATGTAGGCAACACTCGATACTTGTTAAGGTTATCTCAATCACCCCCTTGCCATGCTCTCACCATTTTGTAATCAACCCAAGTTTTAACACTCTCATCATTTTGTGAGCAATTTAAGTTTGAACACTCTCACCATTTTATGAGCAACCTAAGTTTGAACGCTCTCACTATTTTGTGATCTTGAACCATTTAGTGTCTCTTCATTCTTGATCGAGTTGAGATACTTCAAAAAATTCCAAAAACATTTGTAAAATTGTTAGAAAAAACTAAAAACATGGACCACTTTTTTGCCTTAAAGATTTTGGGAACCCTTATTAAGTTTCAAAAAAACAACTTATCACTTAGTTTCCCCATCCTCTTTGGCCTTTTCTCTCACACACTTGCCATTTTTCAAGACCATTCCTATTCTTCTATCACATCCATTCTATTTGTTTTCACCAGTTATCATTTTCTTCTTATTTCCTGAGAGAATTATATTTGGCCTAAAGTTTTTGTTGGATATTACATCTATGAAACTATGTAGGCAACGTCCACTTGCCTAGTGCATATGGAGACAGCTCAGCCACCCCCTTCCTTTTCTTATATTCCCTCATTCTGTTTGTTTGCTAAGTTATCACCTATTTTATAAGGGCAATGTTCATATGGTTTCTATTGAGTGTTTCTTTATTTGCTTCTTTATTGTTTTATTTGTGTGCATGTTTATTTGCTTTCAATACAGTTGCCTTGATTCAATTTATGTGTGTTCATTGAGTGATTTCTTGCCCACACTTACATTTGAATCCATCCATATTCATACGTCAGCATTGTCATCATAGTTTTTATCATTGGTGTATTTCTTTTTATTGAGTATTGGATTACGGGAGTCAGTCCTTATGCATATTTCGGCCAAGTCCTCATGATGTTATACCATGATGCCTACCAACACATGCTACAGCAAACCTCAGCTTCAATAAGTCTATTCAGCAATGGTGGCATCTCTTCAGCACCGACATCCTGATTCTATCCTAATCATATCCCAAATAGAGTAATTAAACATGAAAGAATTTCAACTTTTATTAGTTTGGATGAGCATCTCCCTACTAATAGGTTGTTCCAATTCATCATTACCCTATGTGTTAAGTTATCAACATCCTCAACTAATTTTATCATGTTTGCCATAATTGGGGTCTAATGACTATAACCACCTATGGGCAAATCATTACACACCATCCCACCTGCATTTCTTAATGATTATAATCATCTTTGGAAAATTGATTGTGTTGTCACCACTTCTTTTTTTTGCACATACAGGGGCATGTTATTATCTTGTTTGTATGTCCTCACTGGGGTAGCTCCATCTTCTCAACGATTATAAATGCCTTTGGGCAAATCATTATGTTATCATACCATGTTGCCACTATCGGGGTAAAATTCTTATAACCACCTTTGAGCAAGCCATTATACACCATCCTACTTATATTTTCAATGATTTTGACTGCCTTTTTAATATCATTTTGTTTTCACTCCATCATCTTTCCTTTCTTTGGTCCTCTCATTTCACTTCTTATCGAGGGATCATTTGCCGACTTGTTTGTGCCAACCATTCCCTCGAAGGGGCATCATAGAGTTAGTTTATCATCATTATAGTTGTAGGCATATAGGACCTTTTCATCCTTTGAGAAGACATTACTATGCTTATAGCTTGCAATGCCTTCCCAAATAAGGGTAAACTGTAGACACCTAAATCTGGCCACCAATAACCTCTAATCAAGCTTTTGACCAATTTCCACCTAAAGCACATAATTTGGCCTAAAAATATTAAAACACATTAAAATATTGAAACTGACATATTCAAATGATAATTTTGGCTAGGGTATCCTTAAATGGGAAAATGCAATTTATGGGCCAGCTAACTTTGATCAGATCATTCTAAGTCAAAATATCAATTTTGCACCTAAGTGTTGTAGATTGTTCTTTCCTATCAAATCTTTTGCACAAGACACATGCCTTTGTTATTTTTTGTTGATAATATCCTAACTTAGATAATAGATTCAATGCATCTGACATCGCCTTCCAATTCCAATCCACTCAAATTTTAGACCAATAACAAGGCATTCTAATCAATTTGAGTAATTTGTGTATAAAGTGCTTAAACATGCTTAAGAGATAATTAAACCAAATTAGAGCCTAATTAAGAATTCCATGGAAACTTGTTGAATACTTATTTTTAGAAATGAATATTGAATATCTACATCATCAGGTGACCTCATTTTTTGAGAAAACATCCCTAGGCCATAAATGCCACAAATATCAGGATTCGTGCCCTCCATGCCTCATCAATACCCTCCATGCCTCTTAATTGCCCATTTTTACAATGACCATGATGAGGATAATTATAAACTTAATTCTAAAAATTAAATTAATCTTCAACCACACATCTTCATCTCAAGATGGACGGTTCAGGTTGATTCTGATCAATCTCAAAAATCTATAAATAGAGAGGCCATGAACATCATTTTAACACATGATTATGCAAAATTATAATGTAGAATTGATTAAAAATCTTCAAGCAACTAGTGTTATCATGCCAAATTGATTCCAAGCCAAAGCCAAAGGTGCCAAGGAGAGATGGAGGTAGCCAAGCTTCCATTGATGAGGACTTTATGAGCACAAACTGAGCAAATCAGTCAAAAAATACTTTTAGAGCATCAAAGAAGGTAAGGAATGTGTGTTTTCTTGCATTTTAGTTGTGTTTTGTTCCTTTGTTTTCCTTCACTAAGCTCACCCTAGTAACTAGGCATGAAGATGTTAGTTTAATGTGTTTTTTATTTGATTTCATTCACTAACACAATATTAATCTCCTCTTCTTAGTCAAATTCTTAGTTCACAGTAGATATCCATCATTAGGTGTTGAATACGTCAGTACTAAGGTGGATTGTTCAAGAAGGGTCTAAAGGACCTTATCTTTCTTAGGGGCAGTTGCTCTTTATGAAATAGGTTTTTCACTAAATACCTTTGGTTAGGAGGATATGATCAAGGTTTATTGGTCTAAAGGAGTTTATCAGTCTCTTGTTTGTAATTTTTTATAGGACAGTAGTCCATATGTTGCAAACTTGAGAGTGGGTTTTATTCCCCATGAGGGTTTTCCATAGGAACTATGTGTTATGTGTTTGATCTTATGTATGCATTGAATGAATGACGTCTCTTGTTCATGTTGTTTGATCAAGTTGTTATATGTTGATTGGTTATTAGTTTAAAAGAATGCAATTGAAATTGTAATATTTGGGCTCATTGAATCACCCCCTCTCTCAGTGATTGTATCTCTAACACACATACAATTAAAATTTAACAAAGATGAAGGCAAAATTTATGGTGTCAAATGGGTGACATAATGTCTCCTCAAAAATTAGAGTGATGTATAAGACAAGACGTCTTTTGACAGGGTAAGACAAATAAAAATAGATAGTTTAGACTCAAGACCATGCAATAAAAGGATAAAATAGCACAAACAACTAAGTGTAACATCTTAGATCTTAAAAATGACAAGGTTGCATAATACTATCAAATTTCATCAATATACTCACTCTTAGGAGGATTTTAAGTGTTAATCCAAAAATAAAAGTACATGAAAAGTAGAGTTTTTAGTCCCCCTCTTCTCCTAAGAATTTTTACTATGACATGGAACTTCAGGCTACTCGCCCTACATCAACAATATGTTAGTGGCAAGTGGGATTGTTTTAAAACTAAACTTTCATGCATTTCTAGATGGTCTTAAGTGTGGCTAACACAAGAGATGCTCATGTCATTTGGATCCGCATCAACTAGCTTATTTTGAAAAAGTCTTATTCTTATCACAACTACTAAATCTGTTGTTTGCTTAGTGTAGTGCAATGTTCGAGTTGCCCCTACAATCCAAAGTAGTATTTTACTAACAAAGCTTTTTTAACCACTCAAATAATAATTCAAGTAAGTTGACCTCAATTTATATACCCCATCTTGGAGTGGGGTTGAAATGATGCTGAGATGAATTCTCAGGTTAACGCTTCCATAGAGAACCTGTGAGGATGCGATGAACTCCTGCTCACAAGCCAAAATGCATAAAAACAAAAGATAAGTGAAAAAGACTTTAGGGTCATGTTTGGATCACCCAAACCATATGAATTTTAAGAGGTCCTTAACAATGTTATTTTCATGCTTTTGGACTAAAGTGATCGAGGCAAAGAATAAGTGATTTTGATAACCTGAGTTCCCTAAAGGGAATAGGGGTAGAGCATACATGCATAAATCATTTTGCTAAAATAAATAACTTTAAAAAATAAGCAATAAAAATGAAACTCTTAAGAGTGTTTATCTTATGTGAGATTTCATTTTAATCACAAAAATAAAATGTGTTGTGAAGTTTTTGGCCCCCTCGGCAATTGTTGTTGAAAGCTTGAAAAAAAACAAAAATGATTTAAACAAAAAGATTATTAAAACACCAATGTGAAATGTGAAAATTTCAAGTTATAAGTGTTTTAAATGTCTCCTTGTAGCCTTTGGGTCCTATAAAACATGTTAGAAAATTATTTTACTTGGAAGCACTTCATGAATGAACAAATCACTTCCCAAATGTTGCTCTCAGGTTTACACACAATGCAAAATTACAGAACACAGAGTAAAACCACAACTTTGCAAAATTGCAACTGTTAGTGCAATAATGCAACTTACAGGAAAATAGAATATAGAGTGCAATATCGCTACTATAAGTGCAAAATCACCAATAACAGGGCAATATCACTACTCTAAGAGTCGTAATATTCCAATTTAACCCAGAACAGTCAGCCTAATCGTTAGCGGTCAAAAAGCAATATCGCTAATTGTTTGGCGATATTACAAATTGAAAAATAATAGTATTGCGATATCGCAACTGTCAGAATCATGATATTGCAATATTGTAAAAATTTCCTATAAGCATAAAATAGTTATCAGAACAATGACAGTTATATGCAAAAACATAGAAATAGAGATAAAACCATGATTGTGTGAGTTGTAATATTGATGCAATATCACGAATCCAAAGAGCAAAATTGTGACTGCATAAGGCAACTTCATAACTCCCAGAAAAATGTCCCTTGGCCTCCAATTTTCACTTATTTTGGTTAGTAAACTCAAATTTTTACATGAAAATTATTAGTAGAATGCTCTTAAAGGCCTTAAGAATAATTTTGTGAGATGCAAGTCCCACCAGATGTGTCATTTGTGATCATAGGAATCCAATAAGGGAGGTTAGTATCATGTTAATTCAAATAACAAAACTCAAATAAACAAACTAACACTTACACTCCTAGCCTAAAACACTAGGGAGAGCTTAGTAACAAAAACTAGATGAAAACACAATTAAAACTTAAAAGACACAAATCCTTTACCTTCTTTAGGAGATCCAAATACTTTGTTGAGTTGCTTGCTCTGCTTGTACATCAAAAAGTCTTTGGCAAATGAAGCTTGTTGGCTCCTTCTCTCCTTGGCACCATATGGCTTTGATGTGGTTTGATGTTGCTTTGGCTCAATATTTTGGCATTATAACACTACTTGCAACAAAATAGATTATGCCTCTCTCCAAATGTGTATTATAACTTTGGCTTATGAGAGCTTAAAAATGAAGAGGCATGGCATTGTATTTATAGTCTAAGGATTTAATTATCACCCAAGGTGAGTTAGAGTTGAGTTAAGGCTTGGAATGGGTTCAAATTTAACCTAGGTGAGTCAAATATAACCCCAAGAGAGTTAATAGTTGTCAAGTAATTATAATTTGTAATTACTATGCATGGCTCTCCAAAATAGATATTTTAGGATATTTTCAAAGAGTTTGACAACTCATAAAGGCAATGATGAAAGGCTAAGATATTTGGAATTTTTGAATTTATTTTTTTAAGATATTCATTAATCTCAAATGGATAATTCAACTAGGCATTTAATTTGGTTTATCGTGTTTTAGCATATCCAAGATTTTGATTTAAGTGTTAAAGTGTCCCACTTAATATGTCCATAAGGTCAAATTGACTATTGTGATGTCGCAAGATGATTAAGGATGAATTAGTGAGACGTTATTGTTGCATATGGTAGAATACCCAAATTATGGATGTCTCAATGTGATTCTGAGTTTTGATAAATGTTGTGCAAGAAAATTTGGGATGTTCGGTGATTCCTAAGCTTAATTCACAATGGTTGGTAGAAATTGGTTTGAAGTTCGATCAAAGGCTACTTGTGGCTAGTTTTAGGTGTCTACAAAAATTTCTCAACAGCTATTGTTGCAAGCACCTCAACCACCTATTGTTTATTATAAAATGATGCTTCATTTGTCAAAAAATTGAGGTGTGGAGAATATCACTGAACATGTTCATAAGTGTGAACTTATTTGGAGAGTGAGGCATAACTTTCTCTGAGCGAAAAGCTACATAATTTGCAGCCACACTCCTGGAGTGAGCACACAAATGGTATAGGAAATATGATCTACAATAAGTAATAGTTGATTATGACCAACTTAAGATAGCATTCCTCCAAGAATTTGATATTCTGGAGTTTGAGCAACAAAGTATTATTGCGCTGAAGGATATAAAATAAGAACTAATTGAGAGCATGTGTGAGTACGATGCATAGTTCAAAACACTCTTGTCTAAGATTTCATTCAATATTAATGCAGCTCAACATGCTCAATGATTCATGGGATGTTTGTTGCTTCCCTTTAGACAAACATTGTCTCATGGAACCTTTACCATCCCATGCGAGGCCTTGGAAGTTGCCCTTCACGTCGAAGTTGTTGGAAGAATTGATACATAAATTAACCCTTTTATGGAGGCTCAAATCGCTTCAATTACATCCTAATTAGAAAAGCTAACTACACATAGTGCTCATGACACTTGCAGTGGCCTATGATGTATCGATTGTGAGTCTGAGGACCATAATAGAAATGATTGTCCTCATAAAGTTATACTCATTATACTGAAGCAATCATGTGAGATATGTCAAGATGAACATGATGTTCGATCTTGTCCCTTGTTGCAATGAGCCACGTAGTCAAAAGTGTCCAACTATTATAATATATGCAATGCATATACCCATGACACTAATGATTGCCATCTTATCAACGATATTCATGAGGTCCATGCACTTGGTATGCATCGGGTTTTTGTTTCAAATAATCAAGAGAATGGTGGTTATCGTAGGCGATGTCGAGGTTAAGGATGAAGAGGTGGATGTTTCCCACCATGGACGTGCTACAAATGTGGCTCTCCAAACCACTACCAATGAGACTGCCCAGTCTATCCAACATGTGTTTTTTGTAAAAATAAGCATCATTTTGAGGAATGCCCTAATTTGTACATGACCATCACAAAAGAGAGGAATGATAAGGGTGATGATATGATACACATTGAGAATCCACATTGAATATCATGCTCTAGTACTCCAACAGCCTAACAAGTTAACATTATAATGTGCAGTGGTGGACAGTCTCAGTATACATCCACTCCACCTATTGAAAAGTACAACATGAAGAGCCTCGTGCAACTCGATATCTTGATGCTCAAGAACAAAAATAAGTGCTCCAAGATACTATGAATTTGGTAAGGTAATTACAAGGTGAGATCCAATTTCTTAAATATCATGATGTCACTCAATGTGTTGATATGCAGAAGGCCACAACTCCTTCAGATACAGTGCAAGATGATTTCCAAGAGCTTTACAAGTTCCTATTGGATGAGGATATTATACCTTTGTTACATAAATGGATTAAGCAACAGATGCCAAGGCCTACTGAGGATCGTCAATTAAATCATACTCGACGATAAGATACTCTGGTTCCTCCTAGCCTGCAAGAGGACAAAGAAATATTGGTGAACACTGCCATCGATGGATGGGTGATCAGAGACATTTTAGTTGACATTAGCATTGAGGTAAATGTCCTCACAAAGGATGCATGGCAAAAGATGGCTAGTCTAGCTTTATAACCTTCACCTCATGTATTGTTCATCACCAACAAGACCTGTGCTTTGTTGATTGGTGTTCTTAAAAATGCCACTTGGATATCCTCGGGGTTCCTTTCAAATCCAACTTTGAAGTTCTAGAGTTGGCTGAGGTTGTTGACTTCCTATCCCTTTTGGGTTATCCTTGGTGTTATGCTGACAACATCGATCTAAGCTTCAAGAAGAGATAGATCATCTTTGAAAATATTGATCAGTGCATCATCATCCCATTGGACCAAGCACATGGACCCCTATATGTTGAACATGTTAACGTTGATGATGATATTAATCGCATGTACAATGTCATAGCTTGAGAAAGTGAACATCATGATTCCACTCCAGATGGCATCCTATGATGGATGGATGCACAATCTCTCTCTGATACTACAAGTAATGTTTGTGATTATTGGGCATAAGGTGACTATGACCTTAATAAAATAGTATGTGGTGCCATCGATAGTCATAAAGACACTCGATGCAAGCTTCACAAGTGCCATAGGTATGTATGTATTATCACGAGGCAAGTCATGTGTCAACCAATTGTGGATACACCACTTGAAAGGCTAGATGAAGCTCCATAGTTCTATGGGCAAATGGAAGTCTATGAATTCATCTAGTGGCTGGAGGCCTTCTATGACTTTGATGTTGATCGTGTGTGATCACTTGTTCACGTTCTTGATGGCATAGTGACAAGGTGGTGGCGAACTCATCATGAGTGACTCCTTCATTGGGGCCAAACACATTCTATCTTACATCATCACTTTCATCATGACAACCACATACAAGGCACTATCAGCTACAATGGAATTTGAGCACCAAAACCTCACCTAGAGGCATGTGAGGCAATGTGGTTCGCTGATGAAACTTTCTTACCTGACTATTTGTGGGTTTATGCATTTTATGGCACTTTACACACCTAGGCTAGAGCTTGGTACGTTCATGAGGAGCACCATCTAGGTACCCATTTTTGGCACCTACTTAAGGACAATATGGTTTCGGCGTTAACCTATTTGTCTCCAAGGATGTATTTGCATCTTATATTGCAAAAAATGTGTCAAGCAGTCATCGATGATCTTAGTCCCATAGAAGATCGGCTATGAAACATACATGGTGTACAGGAAGCAGGATTGACCATTTTCAATGAGCCTAGTGAGCAACCCTCTTCTTCCACACCAGAACTTGTAATCAATCATGAACTCTGAGAAAAAATTCAAAAAGGTAAGCAAAAGGTTGTGTTCCAAGTTAATGAGGGTACATGATCTGCTTTGTCTAACCCATCGACCAACCATTTAGATATACACATGGAGTATGGTGCTAGAATTGTTCATGACACAATCCCAAGTACACAACACCCATACTTGGAACCACTCCAAATCATACTGTAAAACATTGGCACAGAGGATGTACCAAAGATGGCTACTATAGGGAATTACTGGTATGACACTGAGATCTCCAAAGTGTTCGAGTTGTTGAAGGATTATCAAGATGTCTTCACCAGGAATTATAGTGAGATAGAGGGTGTTCACTCGTCTTTAGGTAAAATGCATGTCAAACTGGTTGAAGGCACTCACCCAGTCAGGAAACGTCCTTATCAAATGAATCCAAATTTATGTGCATGGGTTAAAGAAGAAATTGACAATTTGTTGCACACAAGAGTTATTACTCCTATCGATGAGTATGAGTGGGTCAACCCTATGGTGATAAGCATTAAAAAAGATGGGTGCATCTTAACATAGCTTGCATTACTGGTCCTTTCCCAACACCGTTCACTGAAGAAATCCTCGAAGGTGTCATTGGGTGTGAAATTTATACCTTCACTAATGGTTTCTTTGGGTACCATCAAGTCCATATCACAAAAGAGAATAGCCACAATAATGCATTTTCTATAGAGTTGGGGTCTTTTGCGTATATTATCATGCAATTTGGGTTAAAGAATGCCCCCACTGTATTCCCCAGAATAGTTGTTGAGGCCTTTAAGAACTTTATCCATAAGTTCCTTCAGATTTATTTGGATGATTGGATAATATACAGCTTGGTGAAAGACCAATGTTCCAATCTTTGGCTTATGCTTGAGCACTGCAGGGCGCTTCAAATTTCTCTCAAATTGAAAAAGTGTCTTTTCACTACTCCCTTCAGCGTTCTCCTTGGTCACATTATTTGTCAAGATGGACTTATAGTGGACCCCACTAAGATTGTTTTCATCCTCTGTTTGCCAATACCAAATACCCAATGAGAGATTTGTGCCTTTCTAGGTCATACTGGGTACTATAGGAAATTTATCCGAGGATATGCAAGAAATGTAGCGCCTCTAGAGGAGCTCCTAAAACATAATGAGCATTTCATTTGGACCCACTTGTGCCAAGAAGCTTTTGTAGCCTTAAAGGACAAGCTTATCACTACACCAATTATCTAGTTCCCTAGTTGGACTAAACTGTTCCATGTCCATATTGATGTTTCTGGCATGGTAGTCGCTGCAATACGTGCTTACCCTGGTGAGGGTAATTTAGATCACCCTATTTACTTTGCAAGTAGAAAGCTTAATCCAACTAAAAGGAACTATACCACCACGGAGCATGAGGCACTATCCTTGGTCTATGCTCTTCAAAAGTTCTAACAATATCTATTGGCCACCCCTTTTATTTTCTTCACAGACCATGAAGCATTAAAGTATCCAGTTAACAAACCTATTTTGCATGGTCACATTTGTCATTGGATCGTGTTATTCCAAGAGTTCTAATTATTTATCATGGTAAGGCCTAGTAAGGTTAATTGCGGTCTTGACCATCACTCTAGAATTGATTATGGTGAACCACAGAGTGCCATCGAGGATGACCTACCTGACGTGCAGTTGTTTTACATTTCACGCGTTCTTGAGAAATTAGAGGACATAGTAGCCTTTTTAAGTATTGGATTAGCTCCATCTCATTGAAGTATGTAGGCTAAGAAGCAACTAGCCATTCACGTTGCTCCATTCCAACTCATTAGAGGAGACCTTTATAAGCTTGTTCGTGATGAAGTCCTTAGACGATACGTCATGAAACATGAGTGCCCTAATGTGCTTCATGAAGTCCATGAAGGTATTATTGGAGGACATTATGCCAGAGAGGCTACCATGCACAAAGTTTTGTTAGCCAATTTATGGTGGCCTACACTTTTTCAAGATGCAAACCTTTATGTGCATCAATGTGACATCTGATAGTGTGTGGAGAAACCCAATCGATGGGATGTAATGCCACTACATCCTATTTTGTCGCAAGAACCTTTTGAGAAATGGTTCGTTGACTTTGTTGGCCCCATTAACCCAGTTAGATAGCATACTAGTTCACGCTATGTCATCACAGCAATTGATTATCTCACCCACTGGGTTGAAGCTGTGCCAACATGAGATTGTACTATGGCTACTACATTGCACTTCATCTAGGAACATATTATTACAAGGTTTGGTTATCCATTGAGTTTTACCAGTGACCGTGGTACTCACTTCCTCAATGAGACTATCCGAGTATTGTTCACTGAATTCATGATTGCTCACCACAAGACCACACCATATCATCTCCAAGTCAATGGCACTATTGAGACATTCAACAAAATCTTGGGCACAACCCTAACAAAGATATGTAATATTGGATGCACTAATTGGGATGATCAGGTTTCTATAGTTCTTTGGGCCTATTGGACAACTTACAAGCACCTCAATAAAAGTATGTCATTCAATCTTGTGTTTGGCATTGAGGCAGTTGTTCTAATAGAGTCCCCGGTTCCCTCTCTTTGCATTGCACGTGTTGGATAGCTAGATGATGAACTGTCATTGAAAGCACGCCTAGATACCTTTTTACAATTGGATAAAGCTCATTTTCTTGTTCATTGGAGTCAAGATGTAGAGAATGCAAACAAAAAGCATGGCATGATCGCCACCTCAAACATAAGCCTTTTAAACTTGTAATGCAAGTCTTAATCTATGACTCCAAGTTTGCGCACCACTCTAAGAAGCTTCGTGTTCACTGGGATGGTCACTTTATTATTCACAGTATTCATCTTACCGGTGCAACACTTGAAATGATTGGATGGCCAATTTCTTCCTAGTCATTACAATGGTGGTCGGTTGCATCCGTATTTTTATGCCTAATACTTTCTTGATTATATCAGTAAGGTGTATGCCATTAGTTTAGGATTGCATTGCCTTAGTTGTGTGCCCTTTTTATAATTTTGTAATCATTTGCAACTTGATACTTATGTTCTCGTGGAGGACCACAAAGCACAATTAGTGTGGGGTAAGGGGTGTTACATGTAAGTGCCAGGATATGGTCTATAGGGATTGTGCAGATGCAAAAGCACACAAGCAAAGGTGTATAAGGACAAAGGCTACATAGGATGTGGTGTGTAACCATAAGCTTGCCTAGGTAACTAATGATTTCCATCTTTGGTGTGAATATTCCCTTGGTATGGATATTTAAATTCTCCTATAGTTATCATGCACTTTGATAAAAGCACGAGACAAAACATGCCATTAATACAAGGAGGTAGTGGTAATGACGAGTGTGCCAACATCACATCGTAGCAATACCATTGGTCACATTTATTGCGTGAAGTGATGGTCGAAGGAGGAGGGCAGTAAATGCAAGTTACCCCCTCGAACCTATAAAAAGACATAAAGTGGTTCATTTCACATTTTACCATTACTATGATTGTGAATTTTTAGAGCCGAAGAGCAAACAAATGAACTCAAGTGATTCTAGTCAAGTGCAAAGTATTGATCTTCAGTTGCTTCTTGATCATTGAAAGTGTGTTTAAGCTAAAATGAACAGGTAGAGCTAGTTAAATTGAAAGAACGCGGAGGATTTCTTGAGTTGTAGGTTGTAGAGGTCGGCATCCGCTATTAACGGGCGTCGAACCAAGAGAGCTGAGACACCTACATCAGTGAAAGCGTATTCATTTGAGAACATTGAACGGTTGTGCCTTAAACTTTGGACGCCACGAAGGGTGATGTGGCCTAAGAAAAAATCCCAATAAAGCGAACCACTACTGGTCATTCCTGAAGAATAAGAGTTAAGTGTTGGTGGGGAACAATGTTAATCAAGGAGGAAATATTTGAAGAACAAGGTAAGCACACAGAAGGCAAAGGAATAGGGATGACGTACCAAACCAAGAAGAAAGCTCAAGTGCCTCCACCTCTGCCTTTGTTGATCGAGGAGATTGAGTACCCAAAGACGGTGCTACATGCGAAAAATTGGGTATCTCATGTGCCCACTTGCACTATCTTCGATTACAACCACCAATAGCCCAGAAACAAGGTTGAGCTACAAAATGATTATAGAGTCAAGCGCCACAACACCAGGAGTGAATTGGTCTATGACTTGAAGATCTTCAACACACTGGATTCTGCTGGCCTTGTTAAGCTATTCAACCTCCCCTACTTTGGAAAACCTATAAAGGTGGTCAAGTTTCTACTTTCGTGCGTGCATGAGGAGTATATCTACTTTATTGGGTGCCAAATAAAATCATGGTTGAAAGAATCAGCAAAGTATCAAGGTTGCAGTGCTCCAGTGTAGACCTTGAATGTGATTTAGAGGACTCGATGGAGATAGAAAATACAGTCATGGCACTGGAATACCGAAAAGAGGGCCATGCTATGCATATCAATAATCTACAGGGTCCCGCCCTCCGAGTGGTCATGTACATTATCATGACAAAGGTTGGCGACAGTGATAGATGGAAGGAGGTGGACATGGCCCACTTATATGTTGCACACCAAGTCACCGAAGGGCTCAAATACAACAGTGCGATGTATTTTACAAATAAAATTATAGTAGATGCAGAGAAGGCTCATCAGATGCCTAACCATAGGTTCCCTTGGGGTGTATTCCTATTACTAATGGTGTTTGATGAAATTGGTGTACCTGATTACACCTTTAGATAATTGAAGTGGGTGTCCCAACTTGAAAATAGGTCCCCTACGGAGCGGTACAAGGCATTCACCTACCCTGGCCAGATTACCCCGACATATAAGCTTAAAATGAAGTCATGGTATGATGGAATGAAGGAAGCCTTTGAGAATGAATGAGGTGTTCCAAAGGACTTACCTACACATGTTGGCGATCAAACCAAGTTTGTTGTCAAGCAACACTTTTCTCTCACGCGCATCAAGAAGGCCCCATCTAGAGAGCTTTGTGTTTGGTTGAAGTTGCCTTATGCTTTCACGGTGCAGTACTTTGTGGACTCTGTCAACTGCATATACGATGTGCAGCCAATGACACTTAAAGCAAAACAAATTGACTCAGAGACGCACACTCTATGTAAGATGTATGGATACCCTAGAAAGAATCTCTATAGAGAAAAGAATGAGTCAGATGAAACTGACATCAAGGTGCATCAAACCTTGGTTTGGGACTCATTTCATACTCGCTTTTATATGTTGAAACCTAAGAAGAAAGCTTCAAGAAGTGCATAGCGCGAGAAAGAGAAGCTTCCCCCAGTGTCACCACTAGACAGGGAGCAAAAGTGTACCGAGCACAATACAAGCACAAGTTCTCAACGAGAACCACTAAAAAGGCAAAAAACTACCCAAGCACCACCAAAGAGGGATTCACCACCTAAGAAGGCGTCACCATCAAAAAGGGCTTCTCCGCCAAGAAGAGATCCACCAACAAGTCAACCGAAAGGCTCAATGCCAACAATACAAACTATTCCTTTGGAACAATAATAGAAGAGCCTAAGGATGGTAATAGAGAGGAGCTGAAAGAGTTACCAGGAGAGACCTTGGGAATGGTCGAAGAGCAAGAAAAGACTAATTCAAAGAAGACACTCTCCTTGACGCATGAGGAAGAGACCACCCTTGAGAAGGTGCAATTGGAGATTGAAGATCCACTTGGCGAAGAGAGGGATGGCTCTAAAGCAAAGAATTGAATGGCTTCAACATCGACACCACATCGTAGGAGCATGACATGGATGTTGAGATACTTGAGCGGGATCCCATAAAAGGGAAACAGTCAGTTGACTCTGTGAGACCACAAATCTCTGATGCAGCCACCAACTTTTGTGCCCAATACCAGACAGGGATCACCAACAAGCTGCAATATTTATATTCCCATTTTGATTCAAAAGATGCTTTTGTTCACACCCAGCATGAGATGTCATTTTTACTTGACATGTATAATGAAGAATGACATTTTGAGATGCCTTCTGATAGCTTTGTATTAGATTTAAAAGTGGTGCATTTCCCATAACCCTTTGGGTCAATCCCCATCAGCTTACTCCTTTACAAGCTAGCGCGACACTCTTAAAATTGGCCTCTGAGGTAGCGTAGCAAAATGTATTTGCAAAATCTAATGCATCGCGAGCTAAACAAAAGCATGCCAAGATGGTGGAAATGTTTGATAAAGAAGCCACTACCTGCACCAAACTGGAGGAGGAAGTGGTCAAGTTGAAGCGCCAGCTACAGGTCAAGACAACAACCAAGGTCAAAACACTAAATATTTATAAGGCTATTCTGAGCCAAGACCCGGCGCTAGTGGATGGTGTCCCTTTAGAGGGTGAGATAATTGACAAGCTAGTGACCCTCGTGGACCTCCTTTTAAAATGATAGAAGGAGCATCCTACGCTAAGAGATGAAATAGGATGGGCAGCGAAACAATTTATTGAAGCGGTGGGAGTATGCAGGTGCGCCTTGCACAGAGTTGGGGAAGTGATTCCCATCCTAAATGGGATTTTTGAGACGCTGGAGCAGCCCAACAAAATTTTGGAAGCTCGACTCCAAGCAAAAGAGCTTCAGCATCAACAATTTGTTGATGCAGCGTTATTAATAAAAGACCGCACCGAGCATGCGAAGGCATTTAATGATGTCAACACGATAGAAGAAACAATAAACGCGCATTGACAACAAATAAATTCTAACTTTGTGGCACTCCGAAGACATGTTGTGGTTGAGATCACTGCACTTGAGGATGTTTAGAAGGATGCTTCCACATCCCTTGAACGATTGGTCAATAAGGCAAGTGAGTGTCCCGACCAACCCGAGGAGACCAAAACGTTGAAAGTGGCCATTGAGGAAATAACAACAAAGCTATTCAACACCTTGTCACATTGGGAAGGTGTCAAAAAGCAGATCGAACGGGTTGGTCTTGAATTTTTGGTCAAAGTTGAAACCGGTGCTTAGTCCGAGACATACTAATAGCATAGTGTGGGGTGATGTTGGACCCCGAATTTTGGCTAAATATTTTGGTAGTGATGTGAAAGTTATGCAAGTGAAGAAGACCATGGCACAAAAGATCACGACGTGAGAAGACCTAGTCAGAAGGGAGGCATAATAAAGGGAGAACCCGAGAGCAAAGGGCTCGGAATATCAACAAAAGACTTGGGAAGCATGAAGGAAGCGAGAAACGGTTAAGGAGCAATTCTCAAGGATGGAACAGACTTCAATCACGCATGAGTTTGACACCGACCCGCATGAAGATAGACACTTGGCAACAAGAATCCATCACCGAATGGGAATATAGGAGCGCAAAGGCCCATGTCCTTAGGAAAATAATGTAGACAATTGTCAAGACTCTCAATCCATTGGAGATCATTGGCTAATCACTAGAAGTGTCATAATTATTGTAACAACTTGGTCAGGGAGAACCAAGTATAAATACTCTTGTGTAAAGCTTTGTAATGTTGTTGATCATTGTTGTATGATGATTGATTGTTGGTGAATAGCGTAATCACATAAATCATTGTAATTCTAATATTACACTCCAATTTATAGATAATTTGTATCACTGATTTGCCTATACATTTGTTATGTAACTTGTGGATCTAATATGGATATAATGAATAGAATCTATGTTATCTGACCCTGAACAATGTGGATTGTGAATATCATGGCAATGGTTATCTTAATCGTATTTGTTCATTTAACTAAACTTAGGTCCACGTCTATGTATTTCTTTTTCTATTTAGTCATTAAATAAGGTATATGTTCAAGCACCAATATATGACAAGTACACTTCCGCACTACAAAACCCATAGGAACCGATTTTTTGTTGCGTGCTTTGGGTGAGCGCGCAAGAACACAGTGTTGTGTGAAATGCCAACTCCCCAGCTTATTGGGTACTAGTTACTTCAACGCGCACCTAGGGAAAGGTCTAGATAGAAAAATAACCCAACATGCACCAGATCAATTGATTGATCAAATGGTTGCAAGATCCACGTGACAACTTTGTGTAGTGAACTTCTTTTCAGTGAATAATTACAGCAGGTGCAAGTTTCCTGTTTTGAAAGCATTGTCATCTGCTGAGGTTTGCAAGCAAAAGTGGCCTTGCTGACACAAACAAAACCTTAGATAAAATGCCTTCAATTCCTCCCACATTATGAGTTGAATGATGTGAAGGAAACATTTTGTTCACAAATCCATTGCTTCAATAGGAAAACCTTCATAGATAATTTGTTTGAAGATGATGGCAAATGCAATAAAACAAAAGAAGAAAGCGTGCTCCAAATCTTAAAAATACGCTATGACAGCTATCAAGGATCTAGATGTGTGAGATTTTCTTAGAAACAGTTGCAGAAGTAATGAAAGTGTCCAATGTCTGCCTTTAGCTGTTTTTTTCTCATTTGCATTGTTGATCGATTATGTATGACAATCCAAATATTGAGGTAAGAGTAAAAGTAGCTAGGCTAACACATAAATTTGCTGCTTTTCACAAGAAAGATGGAATCAGAACACAATTATTTCAAATTTTGGAAAAATTGGTGATAATTTGTTTGAATACCTTAATGCAAGACTTGTCACATGTCTACTCTTGGCAAGTGAATTTGCAGAGGCCATTTTGGGCATACAAATTGTACAGCGTACGACAAATGGTCCCCGTATTTGTTCCAAATCTTGTAGCACAAGAGCAGGTTGATCATACATTGACTCGTTTATATGAATCGGCAAAGCAGTCAGATACATATCTGTCATATTAATTAGTTGAGCTTCTCCAATCCAATGCAGGGAATTGGTTGTTATAATGCAATTCTATAAAGCTCATATAGGACCTGATGCTAGAGAAAGGAAGAGAGAAATTTGTCCACAAATGACCAAAGTAGGCCAATGGGACTCAAAAAGTATAAACAGTTACAATAGAGAAGAACTAGGGTTTGAATATCCTAGGCTATGAAAGTAACTAAACACTAACCAAAAAAAAAGCGAGAGAAAAGAAACAAAGCAATAGAGAGTAAACCAAAAATGGTTGAAGTCCCCAAACCAAAACATCTAAGTACAATTAACAAAGTGAGCGAAGAACTCCCAACAAAGTAATGAAGCATTCCAAAATGGTTACAGTGTACAGTCTACTATCTGGATATGCAAGTAATTGAAGGGCACCAGATGGTAAAAAATTTAAATTAGTATGTGCAAAATGCTTATGGGGTCTTGGAACCCTAGATCATTTTAACTTGCGTGTTTGCCAACACTTTCGGTCCTTTAAGACAGATCAAAGAATGTTCTCATAATGATCTCATTTTTGAAGTAATACTTGAGCATTTTTCTGGATTATTTAGGACTGCATCTGGTGCTTACCACGCATGATTCTGCTGCTCTATATATTTAGTAACTTCTAGAACTTGTTGGTTGTCAAGTATCTTTAGATGATCATATGGCTACAACATCTGTTGCCACATAAAAGAAAATGAAGTTTTAAGATCATAAAACTCTGGAAAAAGGTCCAACCGATGCTACAAACCTCCCTAGGAGAGTGGAGAAACTTTGGGACAAACTCTCAGATTATGGTAGTTATATTATTGTTTCACGATGTTGTTAAAAATTTGCATCATCTGTTACCCCTATACCAAATGACTGACCGTCTATCATTAGATGCATAGAGTCTTGAATACACTTCAAAGAGACCAAGAATTCTCAACTTGGAAGTTCACAAAGTTTCACTGTTAATCAAGCAGCTTTTATACATCTAAAAAGGCCAGATATTTTATAAAATACCTCACTAGTAATGGATGCAATGATGAAACTAAGCTCTCACAGTTTGCATCATGATGTATTTGTAAGCTTATTATACTCATCTTGCATCACATCTGAAAGTCCGTGCATGTGAAACCAAAAATTCAGCTTACAGTACAAGGCAGTGTACATTTTTGCTAAGACATTTGATAGGGAATTTAGCCAATACTTAATCCAAAGCCCTTGCCACATTTGAACTCAATTTTAAGAAACATAACAGATTTAGTATCATGGTTAATAATGCAATGTGTGTGTAAGCATTCCATGTTCTCGCAATATTATATAAATGTTATAATAAATACTAAAATACACTTCCAAAAATTTCAATGCCAAAAATGAGAAAATTGATTGAAAAGCGATACAAGAAATATGTTCTAGAATGAATTGAAATACAAAAGCATTTCAGAGATATACAATAATGTCAAACAAACCTCACTATTGGTTACCCATACTTTCAATTCAATATACATTCCTTAGGGAAGGAATCGTCAATTGATTTCTACGACAAAAATAAAATCATGTTGCTAAATAGTGAGTTCACTGGTCAAATGGTTGCAATACAGCCATGGGCTTTAATCTATGCTCTAATATATAATTAGTTCCATCAAATAATAGGGCACCTCATCAAGGTCCCTTCTTTGACTAATCTAGATTCTACTTATTTTACTCAGAACTCTCTGCATATCGCTCTACTTTTTTGTCATTGAGATTAATACCAACCATTGCTTCTCCTAAACCGTGGCTAACCTCAGCAAGAACATGGGGATCATTATAGTGAGTCACAGCCTGTACAATAGCTCGAGCCCTGCGAGCTGGATCACCACTTTTGAACACACCAGAACCCACAGATACTCTATCACAACCCAGCTGCTTCATCAATGCAGCATCAGCAAGGGTAGTCATGCCTCCTGCTGCAAAGTTGACAACACGAAGTCTTCCCAGCTGTTTGGTTTGCGTCACAAGCTCATATGGAGCAGCAATCTTTTTGGCAAAAGAAAAATCCTCATCTTCATCTAAGCTCTGAAGCCTTCGAATATCACCCAAAACAGATCTAATGTGTCTTGCAGCCTCAATAACATTCCCTGTACCAGCTTCTCCTTTAGTCCTGATCATAGCAGCTCCTTCAGCAATCCTTATAAGTGCCTCTCCAAGGTTTCAACATCCACAGATAAATGATATACGAAAGTTGTGTTTATTGATATGGTGTCCATCATCCACAACAGTGAGGACTTCAGTCTCATCAACATAATCAATACCAATTGCCTCAATGATTTGGGATCGAACAAAATGGCCTGTTTTAGCCTTGGCCATGACGGATAGTTACTGCACTCTTGATATCCTTAATGAGAGCTGGATCACTCATCCTGGCAACTCCTCCTTGAGTTCTGATGTCAAGCAGGGACTCGATCCAATGCCATTACAGTTACAGCCCCTACCACTTCGGCTATTCTAGCCTGTTCAGCATTAACAACATCCATGATAGCACCCCCTCTAAGCATTTGAGCCAGACCAACCTTGCAGGCATATGAAGATTTCTTTGCATCAGTTATTGCACCATTGCCATAAACAGTAACAACACCTTCGCTCGCCATTGTTTCCTTTGGACAAAGAAATCCCTGGATCTAAGAAGCCTGGAAACACGTGTCCATTACAAATTTGGACATATTTAGAATCCAAAAATATACAATGAAAAAACGAACACAGAACCTGTATTGTATGTATTGAAAATGTAAGAGAAATCTGGATTCCACGACATTAAAAACTAAACCGGACTACATGCAAACGAAGAAAAAAAACCAAAAAAAAACACCCCAAAGATAAGACTCTTTGCACGGATAACAAACCTTTCTGAAACCTTAAAAACTGCTTCAAAAACAATAATAAACAATATCACAGTGATCACCAAAACCGTTGCATTTGCCCAAAAAAAAAATGGGGGAAAAAAGGGGAGGGGGCTCCATACCCTACTGCATGCCCAAGATATAGCAATTTTTCAATTGCCTTCTCCAAGCAAGAAGAAACACTGCCCTAAGACAATCAAATGCACACTAAATTTAATGTCGGCCATTTTTATTAACATCTCATAGGTTTACACTCTCCTCCCACCCCCTTGTCTATCATTATAGTTATGCTGAGAGGCGTAATTACATATTTGGGACAAGACAAATGTGATCAATTCCCTAAAACCTCATCATATGCAAGCATATGAGCTGCTCTCCAGTAACTGTCAACGTAAAATACTATTTAACCAGCCCACCAACATGTTGGGTCAAAAGTAAAATTAGTGGGCTTTGATGTGCTCGAAAGATTCTGTGATTGTAAGAGATTTGGTTGTTCTCAGTGTGATTACAACCTTTCCGATTACTCAAAAGGTGGGGTCCATGTAACTTATCATCATATGCAGAAGACATCCTTAATAAAACATCAGTTTCTTTAAAGATTTGCTTTCAGTATTTGTCACTCTCGTTGACTTTTTAAGTCTCTTTCCACTATTCAATGCAAAGCACTTAAGACAAAATAGATGGATAGTTTTGGTGGCAAGCATATGGGTGCAGTCTTGTACAGGTGTCACCCATCATCAAACGTCAATGCATTTTGATTAAAAGCAGATTAACAGACTGGTTGTGGCAAGAAATATTGGCGACAGGGTTGGATTGTTTCCAAGTCCTGTATTCTCTTAATCAAGCTGCCCTCATTTTCCCGGTGGCAGTGGGGCCTTTCATGTTGATCATATGTGTTATGCGGCCACTTTCCATTAAGGGAGACCACAAAGGAATCAGATTCTACCCTTTTCAATTTCATATATGGCCTCTGCATGCTATTGACTACTTATCTGATGGGTATCATGCTTGTGCAAGATCAGCTTCTTATGAAATGAGATCACCTTCTGAATATATCTGAGAATGAATTTTATGAGAAATGTTTCAATTTCTATGACCGAAGTCTAATGGGAGGCGCTTCGAGAAATGAGGAAAATCCAGAAATATGCAAGGAATTTTTGTAGATGTCTTGTTGTTTGTCACAGTGCATTGCCAGAAGGTGAAACAAAATTAGAGAAAATCAATTACCAAGCAGCATCCCCAGATGAGGTTTCACTCGTGGTTATAGCTAAAATGTTAGAATTCTTCTTTCATAGGAGAACTACCCCAAGTGTCATTGTACGTGAGTCACATGTTGAAGAACCAGGTCGTATACAGGATGTTGAATACAAAATACTGAATGTCTTGGAGTTTAGCAGCGCAAGGAAGCAACAGTCCATTATATGCGTCCATCCAAGTGGCCAACTGGTTTTGTACTGCAAGGGTGCTGACACTGCCATTCATCAGAGATTGGAAAACAGAAATAACCCAGCTGCACTTGCCACCTGGAACCACCTCGAAAATTTGCATAAGAGGACCTGATAACACTTTGTGTCGCTTATCAATTTCTTGATTTTGACATGTACAAATCATGGAATGAAATGTTTAGAAAAAAAAAAAATCTTCTTTAACTGACCGTGAACAGAAGATACATCAAGTTGCAGAGTCAATCGAGCAACAACTTGTTCTACTTGGTTGTGTAGTAATTGAGGACAAGCTACAAGATGGTGTACCTATGTGCATTCACACCTTGCTTCAGGCTGGTATCAAAATTTGGGTTTTGACTGGAGACAAGTTGGAAATTGCAATCAATGTTGGATATGCTTGGGGTCAAATTCATGCAGATACAAAGCAAATCATTATCAGCTCAGACAAAGGGGATTCGCACTTGACAAAGCCTTATAGAATACTCTCTTTCATGTCTACGCCAGCTTATAGAAGACACAGGCATCCTCACAAAGCATTAATGTTGTTTTGATGCAAGTAGACCTCTTAATAGGCCTACTATATCTCCAATATCCCTGACTCTAATGTAAATACGCCTGTAAAGAGATCGCTATACACCTCTTCTAGCTTATATCAATCTAAATTATTGGTATAGGTCTTCTATTGTTGATCATGGCTTATAGCCTTCTTAATACAAAGTCTTCACTGATCTGCCACCCCTTCTTAGATGGAGACTAATTCAAAATAAAGACAACTTGAGTATTCAAACTGTTCATTCTTCCATATCAATATCCATATCTCTTTTTATATCTAACTTCTTTCTTAACAACTGAAAGCCTGGTTTTATACCTCAAAACAGGATTCTTTTGCTCAAAACAGGGTCTGTCACTTCGTTTTGTATATGTTGACTCAGATCCTATTCTTCTTTAACCTTTCACAGGTGTGTTCATCCATCGCAATCTTATCTATATCAAGAAACATGATTTAAACCCTTCACGCTACTTGTTTCTTCAAGAAACCATAACAACACAGTCTTTTTAGCCTATATTTAGGCCTGCCAACTCATATGTGTCGAATACCTGAGCAAATTCAGAATCTTTAGGACTGAAACAAGGTTCTTGTATTCATTTAGGTACTGCACAAGCTAACAATCAAGTCTTTTCCTTTCTCTAAGCTCCCTTCACTTGTCTAAATACAAAAACAGGGTTTTACTAGGCTTAATAATAGACCTGTGGACTGTGTTTTCCACTAAATCACCTCTAAAGATCTCGAAACTACTTAAAACCTTTTCCAACACTTCAAAGACATCAAGATACACATTTTGGCAAGTTTTCATGAATTTTTAAGGGTTATTTTGCTTTCTAGAGGGTTTTGAGTATTCAAACCCTAGGAATGGTTCCTACAGGGCCGAGAACACTTAAATCTGAATAAATTCAATTTACTCACCTGCTATAGACTACTTAGGCTTGTTGAAAACTCTTCACACTTACATCCTTTATCCCTAATTTTTTTAGACCTTGAACCATCTTAATTATAAGCAAAAGACCCCTTTTTCTGTCTGACATAACCCTGCCTTATTATATTATCTTACTGTGTTAAACAGTACGCAACAATGTAATAAAACTCAAACTTTGTTACCTGTTCAAGGCTCTTTAGAATTTGAGAAGACTCTCCCCACACTCCATTCAATTATCAAATTCAAAATTCACATGAAGATTACTAAAAGGAACCTTCTGAATGTCAAGAAACTCTGTTCTATGTGCTTATAACTCTGTACCCTGTCTTTAGGTCTGAATCATAACTGTAACATTATTTCCTGAGTCTTAATATGATCTAACAATATCTAATACAATCACATACATGTCATACATATTAGGAATTGAAGCATGCCATTCAACAAAGACATTCCTTCATTGATTTCAGACTCTACTACATAAAACAGGGTTTTAATACATCTGCAGAATCAAAACTCATCATGAGAGCATAAAGCCATATAAAGGAATATACCATACATTCACATGTGCATAACATTCTTGGATTGAACAAAGACCTTACTTAAACAATCTTCTTCATATTCATATCTCTGAAAGAATGTACATACAGACCCCTGCAACTGTTGCAGGCCTCACCAAACCTAGACACCTACCACCTACCCCCTAAACCTGCAACTCAAACTTTACCCTTGTTTGATTACTTTCTTTAGCTCCTCTTTACGTGGTTCGATCTTCATCAATTGTAACAATACTAATAAACTTGGTTTCATATCACCTAAAGTTCCTAAATTCATCTTTTCTTCTTTCCAACGTATGTATCACCTTATCTTACTGAATTAAGTCCTACGTTGAATTTTAACATGCTTATCATTGGTTAAGGCATAGACTTACTCTTGAACATACCCCTAGACCTAATTAACCCTTCACAACAAGACCTTTATCAACAACTTGCTTTAGAACATAAAAAGGTCCTTTCAAAGTGCATCTACTATTTGAATTTTCAAATACTGACTTTTGGCCGGAAAACAACATATAAGATCATATGAACTATACAATATAAGATGAAGCTTGGTAAAGCTTCTCATTTTCCAACACAACCTCCTAATACCTACCAACCCACATATTGATCATATTTACAATGTTTGAGATGATGTTCCTGCATCATGTTTTACCAAACGCAACCAGCAGGTGTCCAATCTGATCAGTCCACCTTTGACTGCGTACTCCAGTCTGCGCCAAAATAGGAACTTTGAAACAGAGTTCGGGCATCCACCACAGCATAATAGAGAATATAGCAAGAGGTGGTGAGTTTCAGGTCTTTAAGGAGTCCCCCAAGGGAAGAACAAGTCAAGTTGGCTGCTACGTACCAGCACACACCCTATTCTCAAGCAAGAGGATCAAGTCAGTCCCAAAGATGTAGCAAATAAGGCAAGGATATAGCAAACAAGTCAAAGCTTCACCACTAGATCCCAGCGTGCCCCTACTTTCGGGCAAAATGAGGTGTATTTGAACTAAGCAGTCCCAAAAATATAGCAAAGGAAGCAAGAATACAGCATGTATGTTCCCCATTACGCTCAGCCAGCTGTTCAAGTCTACGTAGAACAGGTCCAAGGGCAGAAAAGGAACTCAATGCCTTCAATTCTTAGTCTTCTCCTCTCAACTTAGGCCTCGATTGTAGGCAGCAGTTGGATTCAACTATGCTCTCTCTCCTTGACTGCTAGATACTTCTATATATGACTGTTTTGAAATTGATTAAGCAGCCCTCTACTTTTGTATAACAAAACTCTGCCCTTTTGAGGATTGTAAACAGGTTTTGGCCTTGATATCAATAAGAATTGACTGCCTTTCTTCAGATTTCTTGTGTGTTGTGTGTAATCTTGTAGTTGTTGATCTTTGCTTGTGGATTTGAGTAATTTTCCCTTGTAATGCTGTCCAACTGCCCTCACCTTCATGCAGAAGTATACCTCCTTTCACAGGTTGCATGCTGTGTATGAGCAGGTTTAAGCAGAGTTGACTGTGGAGTCTCACCGCCCCTCCTAATTCTGTGTTAAACTTCTACCTTTATGCCAAACACTCATGTGAGAGGTCTGAGAGTTGAAGTTTGTGTGGATTAAACTATCAGTTCTAAAAGGCGTCTTGTGCTGACTGAAGCAAGTAGAGGGGTTCACTAAACCTCGGTGCATCACCGATTTGTATTTTCAGTTTATTTCTATCCCTCTTCATGGTGAAAGATTTTGTTAGAGCTGTAAATAATCCCTGTTAGGTAGTGTTTTAGGCCTGCAACTGATTACACATCAGGTGCACTCAGTTTAGGCAGGAGCTCGCCTTCTCTAGAGATTCGTCCCAAGGACCCAAGGTTCCCACCTTGGGGATGTTCCCATTGTTGCACTGGATCAGCTGATTGATCAAACGGGTGCAACATCCACGTGACAACGACTCTGTTTAGTGAACTTCTTTTCACTGAATAATTACAGCAGGTGCAAGTTTCTTGTTTTGAAAGCATTGTCATCTGCTGAGGTATGCAAGCAAAAGTGGTCTTGCTGAGAGAAACAAAACCTTAGATAAAATGCCTTGAATTCCTCCCACTTTATGAGGAGAAGGATGTGCAGGAAACATTTTGTTCACAAATCCATTGCTTCACTATGAAAATTTTCATAGATAATTTGTTTGAAGATGATGACAGACGCAATAAAACAAAAGAAGAAAACATGCCCCAAATCTTAAAACGATGCTATGACATCTACCAAGGATCTAGATGTGTGAGATTTTGTAAGAAACAACTGTAGAAGTAATGAAAGTGGCCAATGTCTGCCATCATCTGTTTTTTTTTCCTCATTTGCATTGTTGATCGATTATGTTTGACAATCCAAATATTGATGTAAGAGTAAATTCAGGTAGGCTGATACATAAATTTGCTGCTTTTCAGAAGAAAGATGGAATCAGAACAATTCTTTCAAATTTCGGAAAAATTGGTGATAATTTGTTTGAATACCTTAATGCAAGACTTGTCACATGTCTACTCTTGGCAAGTGAATTCGCAGAGGCCATTTTGGGCATACAAATTGTAGAGCGTATGACAAATGGTCCCCATAGTTGTTCCAAATCTTGTAGCACAAGAGCAGGTTGATCATACATTGACTCGTTTACATGAGTCGGCAAAGCAATCAGATACATACCTGTCATATTAATTAGTTGAGCTTCTCTAATCCAATGCAGGGAATTGGTTGCTGTAATGCAATTCTATAAAGCTCATACAGGACCTGATGCGAGAGAAAGGAAGAAAGAAATTATATTCATGTCCACAAATGACCAAAGTAGGCCAATGCGACTCAAAAAGTATAAACAGTTACAATAGAGAAGAACTAGAGTAAGAATATCCTAGGCTATGAAAGTAACTAAACACAAACAAAAAAAAAGTGAGAAAAGAAACAAAGCAATAGAGAGTAAACCAAAAATGGTTGAAGTCCCCAAACCAAAACATCTAAGTACAATTAACCAAGTGAGTGAAGGACTCCCAATGAAGTAACGAAGCATGGAGTTGGGGAAGATCAAAGCATGCAACCAAGAATAAAAACAATGTTGTCACATGTCTACAACATGGCTTGGGCCAGAAGAAGCAATGGCATCATCATTGACCACTGCAAAATTGCCAACGCACAACCTAATAATGTCCACAAAATGGCCAAGGCTGATGGGGCCTGGCTGGACAATCCTAGAAGGAAACAAGGTACTTCCCCTAGAACCTCTCTTAGCATACAAGGCCAAGGAACACCCTCTAGCAAAGAAGAGATTGGTAATGTGCACCTGACCTTGCGACCCTAAGTGCAAGCCATAGGGATTAAAAGACCCCTAACGTTGACACGAGTTAGATCCATGGCACCTAGAATGATAGTAAGAAGGTTGAAATGCCATAGTGGTGGTACACAGGAATGAACATTGTCTCACTGCTATGTCCCCTTTTATATGCAAATCAACAGAAAGGGTGCTTAGTGCACATACTACCTGTGAGTCGTGACAATGCGCTGAAAGAAGTCAGTAATTAGCCTAATAACTCTAGGGACCCCCTACAAGGTCCTACACCTAAAAGTGACAACCTTTTGAAAGAAGAGAGCCAAGCATCTCATAAAATACCAAACCCCGAAAATAAATTGCCCCTCAGTCTCCACCTCTTGAAGGGTACAAAGACAACATGTCCTCTCACTATGCAGAATATGGTGAATTGTCTCAACTCATAACTGATAGGAGCACACCTTCAGCTGATTGGGTGGAATTTTTAAGCCATGTGACCAATGGTGCTAAAGATCATTATGTCAAACAATGGTAGCATCCATGATCTATAAGAAATGCTCTGCTCCGAAAGCCTTCTTTGGGCTGATAGGCTGCAAAGGATTCAAGTGATTTTTTTTGCAGTGCTACCAATTCTACTTGAGGAAATTGTTCACTTCCTAGGTGATTCAGGGAATGATGATACCAATATAAGGGTTCCATAGACGATTCAAGAGGCAGCTCTTCTTGTTAGTGTAGATAGGATTACAAAGCAAGTTAGTCAAGCATTAATCCATAAACAATGAAACATGCATAAAAAACTAACCAAACCTATCTATTCCTATGGGAATTACAAAGGATAGCAAGAAACAAATGAAAGAAAACAACACCATATTACCTTCCCAAATGGATTCACCATGCCCATGTGGCTCAAAAACATGTTCTCCCTTGATCAAGCATCCTCGTCTTTGTCAACAATGGCGGTAAGCTCCTCCAATGCCTCAAGAACACTCCACAAAATCTAGGCTCTTGACGTGGAATCACTAAACTAGCCTATCAATGAAGCTTGTGGAAACAATTTAGCATTATAACTTTGCAATGTTCAAGCTTTGAATATATTTGAGCATAATAACTTTGCACCAAAAATAGCTTAGAAATGATGTTCAGGGCCTCTCTATTTATAGATTTTTGAGATTGGTCAGGATCAACCTGAACCATCCATCTTGAGATGAAGATGTGTGGTTGAAGATAATACTGATATTTAAAATTAAATCCATAATTATCTTCAAGATGACCTCCGAAGAAGAGGCACTGAAGAGGCATGGGAGGCATTAACTAGGCATGGGTGACCCATAATCCTGATATTTTATGCACTTATGACTTGATGGATGCCACCCCATAGATGATGTCACTAGGTGATGCCGATAATAAGAATCAATTTTCAAAAAGAAATATTTAACAACTCTCATGAAAAATCCATTTAAGCTCTTGATTTGGATTAATTAGTCTTAAGCAAATTTAATCAACATTTGTGCAATTCTTTGAAAATTGGTCCTCAATCAATCAAAATGCTTAGAAAGTCATATTATTGGGTCGTAATTTGACTCGGGAAGAATTAGAAAGTGACACTAGATGCGTTGGAACCGTATTCTCATTTAGAATGTTGCCAACAACAAATAACAAAGGTACATGATGTATACTAATGAATTTATAAGAAAAAAGTGATCCAGAGCACTAAATAGCGAAATAATCATTTTGACTCGAAATGATTTGATCAAAGTTAGCTAGCCCATAAAATGCATTGCCCTATTTAGGGATACTTTGACCTAAAATAGCATTTGTAAATGACAAGTTCGAACCATTTAGGACGTTTTATGGATTTTGACCTAAAATGTGTATTTGAATGCAATTCGAGTAAGATTGAGAATTTCAACACAAATGGTGTTAAGAATTGGATGTCTACATTTTGCCCCTATTTGAAAAGGCGTAGTGAGACATTCAAGCGAAGCGTCTTTTCAAAGAAAAGAATTGTCAAGAAGACATTGGAACAGACCCATGATGGCCCCTTGAGAGGACATATTAGGATGAAAGAGAAGGATGGACTCTCGAAAAGAGAGAGAAAGTGAGAGATTAACCCATGGTATAGATCACATCCAGACGAGCTAATGCTTGCACACGTGATTACCATCAATGATCAAAATATAATTAGAGGTATAATAGGCCCCAGAGATGGGGGGAATGGGAAAGATACAATCCATACATGTAAGGGACACTGTAAACGTACCCAACTTGGCAAAATCCAAGCTGGCACTTAAGGAGGTTCATGAAGGAATGTGTGGAGCCCATACCAATGGTGTAGTCCTAGCAAAGAAACTTCTCAGAACAGGTTATTATTGGCCCAAAATGGAGATAGATGCTTGTAATTATGTAAAGAAGTGTGTTCCTTGTCAGCAGCATGGCAACTTGATACATGCATCTTCCTTACCATTGCAGCCAATTACAACACCATGGCCATTCTCAACATGGGGTCTTGATCTCATTGGAAAAATTAATCCAACATCTTCAGATGGCCATAAGCACATTTTAACTGCAACAAAGAACTTTACCAAGTGGATTGAGGTCATTCCTCTCACTTATGTTATCGGGAAACAAATAGCCAAATTCATTTATTACCATATTATCTGTCGATATGGCATTCCAACACGTATTATATCCGATAATAGATCCTTTGTAAACCAAGATGTGAAAGCTCTCTGTGCAAAATTCAAGATCAAGCACAGGAAATCCACTCCATATAATCCGCAAGGCAACGGACAAGCTGAGGCATCAAATAAAACCATTCTAGCCATCTTAAAAAAGATTGTCAATGGCCGTAATTGGCACTTGCAACTCTTTCCTGCCCTCTAGGCTTATAGAACCAATCATCGCACCCCAACTGGAGCTACTTCATACTCCCTTGTTTTTGGCACTGAAGCTATCATCTCGGTCAAGATTGAGATCCCATCATTAAGAATATCATTGGAGCACATTGAAGATGATGAAGACTATAGAGCCTCACGATTGCAAGAACTAGAACTTCTTGATGGTAAGTGTTTGGCTGCCCTAGAAAACTTGCAGGCCTATCAGAACAGATTGCGGAGAAGCTACAACAAACGCATTCTCCCTCGAGAATTTGAGATTGGTGACTTAGTTTTGAAAGAGAACCAGAAGAACATGAATGTTGAACCCAAAAAGAAAGGCAAGTTTCAGCCTAATTGGTTAGGACCATACATTGTCACGGCAAACTATGGATCAGGAGCATATCGATTGGCTAAACTTAATGGTGAAGAACTTTCAGAGCCCATGAACATCATACACCTTAAGAGGTTCTATGCGTGAACAGCTTTGAACCATTGTCTATAAGACCCTTGACTTGGGGGCAACTTGTGCTGTCATAATTTTATCCCACCCTTTTATCTTACCTTGAACACATTTTATACTATCCAGGGCCACTTTTCATGAATATCGACGGTAAAGGGTTTGAACTCTTGGCACTCTGAACACATTCTTCATCCCATCCTAGATTGCTCTTTTCAAAGATGCATATTCTTTGTTATGTCTAGAACATGTTATAAGCATGAACACTTTTTGTCCCTTGACCAATTATGATCTCAATTATGTCTCATGAACATTATGAACATCTTCAGTAGCAGTTTTACAAAGCAGTTCACCCAAGACAATCTTGTGCAGCTTTCGATAGGTGAATAGCTGCATCTTCTTAGTACAAGTATTTTGTTGCTTTCTTGTTTTATCAAAGATCCTCGCTCTCGCCGATTTGCGAGCATGGGCCGTTGCAGCTGGCTTAGCTGTTTTATTGAAACCTCTACTCTCAAGACGTGCATCTCCTCGACTAGATGGTCCCACCTTGTGCATATTTTATCCCAAAAACATCAGAACATGATCCACAAAAGAACAAAAACATTGTCTCACAATTGCAAAAACTAGAACTTCTTGATGGTAAGCGTTTGGCTGCCCTAGAAAACTTGCAGGCCTATCAGAACAGATTGCGGAGAAGCTACAACAAACGCATTCTCCCTCGAGAATTTGAGATTGGTGACTTGGTTTTGAAAGAGAACCAGAAGAACATGAATGTTGAACCCAAAAAGAAAGACAAGTTTCAGCCTAATTGGTTAGGACCATACATTGTCACGGCAAACTATGGATCAGGAGCATATCGATTGGCTAAACTTAATGGTGAAGAACTTTAAGAGCCCATGAACATCATACATCTTAAGAGGTTCTATGCGTGAACAGCTTTGAACCATTGTCTATAAGACCCTTGACTTGGGGGCAACTTGTGCTGTCATAATTTTATCCCACCCTTTTATCTTACCTTGAACACATTTTATACTATCCAGGGCCACTTTTCATGAATATCGACGGTAAAGGGTTTGAACTCTTGGCACTCTGAACACATTCTTCATCCCATCCTAGATTGCTCTTTTCAAAGATGCATATTCTTTGTTATGTCTAGAACATGTTATAAGCATGAACACTTTTTGTCCCTTGACCAATTATGATCTCAATTATGTCTCATGAACATTATGAACATCTTCAGTAGCAGTTCTACAAAGCAGTTCACCCAGGACAATCTTGTGCAGCTTCCGATAGGTGAACAGCTGCATCTTCTTAGTACAAGTATTTTGTTGCTTTCTTGTTTTATCAAAGATCCTCGCTCTCGCCGATTTGCGAGCATGGGCCGTTGCAGCTGGCTTAGCTGTTTTATTGAAACCTCTACTCTCAAGACGTGCATCTCCTCGACTAGATGGTCCCACCTTGTGCATATTTTATCCCAAAAACATCAGAACATGATCCACAAAAGAACAAAAGCATTGTCTCACGCTTTTGTACATTCTCATTCCACCATCCCACGCTCTCGTCGTTTTGCAAGTACAGAAACACCAGTTAATTTCATCTTGTCCCACGCACTTGCCGTTTTGCAAGATTATTCTTTCTCATCTCATCAGCGTCTTGTTTGCCAAACCATTCTCATTTGTTTGTTGTCTCTTCCATTTCTTCTATAACATTAATCATGTTGGTCTGATCATCATTTTTTCTTCTAACCCATTTCTTGGGAGAACTATATTTGCTTTGAAGTTCATGTTGGAACATGCATCCATGGAACTATGTAGGCAGTGTCCACTTGTCTTATACATTTGGAGTCAACTCGGCCAACCCCTTCCTTTTCTTCTCTCCCCCCATTTCTTCTGTCATTGTTCCTCTTTAATTAGGGAACAATTGTCATGTCATTGTTCTTTGTTATGATGTGGTGGAAAGTAACACCTCTACCGCACATGCATGAAAATTTGTCTTTAAACTGCACTAACTTGGTTTTTTGTTTGTGTTTATTTGAGTTTTTTTTGTGTTTTCTTGGTGTTTTGTTGTGCTTTGAAACCTCTCCTTTTATTTCTTCTCCTTTTCTCTTTTTATTATTTCTCGCTCTATTCTCGGTTTTGTGTTTCTTTGTCTTGTTTTACTGTTTGATTTTGCTTTTTTCTTTTGTGTTCAAGAATACCTTGATGGTCCACATGGATCTTGATTATTCATATCTTGGTCTCATGTCGTTAAGATGTTCTTGTCTTTTGTTTTTAAACATCTTTTATTCCTACTTTAAGTCTTGATAGATCATATCTTGATTTCAAGTTAGGTTCATTTATGTTTATTTTTTTCTTTGTCTTTTGCTTTTTTGTTTAAATGTAAATCGTTGTAACTCTGATTTTGGTCATTGTTTTACCATTATCCTTAATTATAGGTATTCACATTTGAACTGGCTCACCGCAACTGGAAGCTTATGTCATTCTAAGTTATTCATACTTATGATGCCTAATTTCTTTTGCTATAGCAAGCACTTTTTTGCTCAGGTCTCAAAGTCTTATTGTCAACATTAGCTCCGATGAACGATTCTCAAGAACACTTTGCAAAACCTAGGTTCATGATGTGGAATTAGGCTTCTAGGTAGCATGCATTTTAGTACTCAAGTTTATGCGTAGACGTGCATCTCTTTGCATACATTGTGAGTCTAATCAATTCTCGGTCATTTTTCATCATTCTTCATTCCATTCTCTTCCAAACTTGGGTGAACTACATTGGCCTGAAGTTCATGATGGAACATGAGTCCATGGAACTATGTAGGCAGCGCTCAATTTCTATTGAGGTCAGCTCGGCTATCTCCATTCTTCTTTTCATCTCTCTCATCACTTTGTGCATTCTCATATGCTTGGTTTTATATGGTTTTTTTAAGACATTACACCATCGCATGTACATTTGTCCCTGCTCGCCTTAACCTATCTTTTCGGTTATATCATTGAGCTACAGTTAGAGATCAGGGAATCTTCCAAGATATTTAGGTGGTCACTTTGTTGGACTTCTTAAAAGTCTTGGTACAAAGATGTGATCATGAAGAACTACTACAAAACCAAGCACTAAGATGTCTGGAAAAGTTGATCGAAAAGGTTGCTCCCCATCTTAATGCTTTTATACCAAATCTTACAGTTTTAGTCATGCATGCTGATGAGAAAGGAAGTCTTCAATACAAATGTTTTTGTATGTGGCATTTATTCATTCAAAGGCTTGCTCAAGCAGTCTCCTCTAAGCCTCAAAATTGTTTTCCCACAGGTTGTGGCTGCACTTACGCCATGTATTGAGAAACAGCAACATCATGATACTCTCCATTTGATGATGAAAATATTGGAACTTATAATAAGGAATAGGCAGTTGGTAGAGGAGAAATTGCTTGAAGTACCTCTGTTGCCCATCCTATGCATGCTAGGAAATGGGAATCAGATGCTTCAAAAAGCACTTGGATCTCTATGTTTCAAGAGCAACTGCGACATGTTAATGGCCTAAACCATTTCAGTCTGAGTGTATGGTATGCTATTTGGATATGCAAATAATTCAAGGGCACTGGATGGTAAAAAACTTAAATTAGTATGTGCAAAATGCTTGTGGGGCCTTGGAGCCCTAGATCGTTTTAACTTTCAGATAAGTGTTTGCCAACACTTTCAGTCCTTTAAGACAGATCAAAGAATGTTCTCATAATGATCTCATTTTTGAAGTAATACCTAAGTATTTTTCTGGATTGTTTAGGACTGCATCTGGTGCTTACCACGAATGATTCTGCTGTTCTAGATATTTAGTAACTTCTAGAACTTGTTGGTTGTCAAGTATCTTTAGATGATAATATGGCTACAAAATATGTTGCCACATAAAAGAAAATGAAGTTTTCAGATCATAAAACTCTGGAAAAAGGTCCAACCAATGCTACAAACCTGCCTAGGAGAGTGGAGAAACTTTGGGACAAACTCTCAGATTACGTTAGTGATATTATTGTTTCACAATGTTGTTAAAAAATTGCATCATCTGTTACCCCTATACCAAATGACTGACTGCCTATTATTGGATGCATAGAGTCTTGAGTACATTTCCAAGAGACTAGGAATTCTCAACTTGGAAGTTCACAAAGTTTTACTGTTAATCAAGCAGCTTTTATACATCTCAAAAGGCCAGATACTTGTATAAAATATTTCACTAGTAATGGATGCAATGATGAAACTACGCTCTTACAGTTTACATCATGATGCATTTGTAAGCTTATTATACTAATCTTGCATCACATCTGAAAGTCCGTGCATGCGAAACCAAAAATTCAGCTTACAGTTCAATGCAGTCCACATTTTTGTTAAGACATTTGATAGGGAGTTTAGCCAATACTTAATCCAAAGCCCTTGCCACATTTGAACTCAATTTTAAGAAACATAACAGGTTTAGTATCATTGTTAATAATGCAATGTGTGTGTAAGCATTCCATGTTCTCGCAATATTATATAAATGTTATAATAAATACTAAAATACACTTCCAAAAATTTCAATGCCAAAAATGAGAAAATGCATTGAAAAGCGATACAAGAACAATGTTCTAGAATGAATTGAAATACAAAAGCATTTCAGAGACATACAATAATGTCAAACAAACCTCACTATTGGTTACCCATACTTTCAATTCAATATGCATTCCTAAGAGAAGGAATTGTCAATCGATTTCTACTACAACAATAAAATCATGTTGCTAAATAGTGAGTTTACTGGCCAAATAGTTGCAATACAGCCATGGGCTTTGGCCAAATAGTGAGTTCCATCAAAGAATGGGGCACCTAATCCAGGTCCCTTCTTTGACTAATTTAGATTCTACTTATTTTACTCAGACCTCTCTGCATATCGCTATACTTTTTTGTCATTGAGATTAACACCAACCATTGCTTCTCCTAAACCGCGGCTAACCTCAGCCAGAATATGGGGATCATTATAGTGAGTCACAGCCTGTACAATAGCTCGAGCCCTGCGAGCTGGATCACCACTTTTGAACACACCAGAACCCACAAACATTCCATCACAACCCAGCTGCATCATCAATGCAGCATCAGCAGGTGTAGCCACGCCTCCTGTCTTCCCAGCTGTTTGGTTTGCCTCACAAGCTCATAGGGAGCAGCAATCTGTTTGGCAAAGGAAAAAACCTCATCGTCATCTAAGCTCTGAAGCCTTCGAATATCACCCAAAACAGATCTAATGTGTCTTACAGCCTCAATAACATTCCCCGTACCAGCTTCTCCTTTAGTCCTGATCATAGCAGCTCCTTCAGCAATCCTTCTAAGTGCCTCTCCGAGGTTCCGGCATCCACAGACAAATGGTATACAGAATTTGTGTTTATTGATATGGTGTGCATCATGCGCAACAGTGAGGACTTCGCTCTCATCAACATAATCGATACCAATTGCCTCAAGGATTTGGGATTCAACAAAATGGCCTATTCTAGCCTTGGCCATGACAGGGATAGTTACTGCACTCTTGATATCCTTAATGAGAGCTGGATCACTCATCCTGGCAACTCCTCCTTGAGCTCTGATGTCAGCAGGGACTCGCTCCAGTGCCATTACAGCTACAGCCCCTGCCTCTTCAGCTATTCTAGCATGTTCAACATTAACAAATCCATTATAACACCCCCTCTAAGCATTTGAGCCAGACCAACCTTGCAGGCATATGAAGATTTCTTTGCATTAGTTATTGTACCATTGCCATAAACAATAACAACACCTTCGCTTTGCATTGCTTCCTTTGGACAAAGAAATCCCTGGGTCTAAGAAACCTGGAAACACGTGTCCATTACAAATTTGGACATATCTAGAATCCAAAAATCTACAGTGAAAAAACAAACACAGAACCTGTATTGTATGTATTGAAAATATAAGAGAAAACTGATATCCCATGAACCCATGTCCAAAAGCACATTTTCAAATTAAGTGTTGGTAAAAGAAAATGAAAAAAACATGTCCATGTGAAAATAAGGAAGTGTAACATCAGCAAAATACATGCATCAATCAACTTCCCCATTAAAAATTTTATTTTCACATAATACAAAAAATGGAGAAATCTGAAGCCCTAAACCCATGTCAAAAGCATTATGCAAAACATATTTTCTGTAGATACACATCCATGCACTTCCACAGAAATCTGATCCTTAGGAAAACCATGCTGATATCTAAACAAAAGGCTAGAAAAAGTATATATTTTATAAACCATGTGGGAAAAAGGCATAAAATGCTAAAATCTCCTGTGAAACCCGTATTATAACCATGTTTCATACAACAATGAGAGCTGAAAAACTGTGTAATGAGAGCTTTAAAATTGCGTATGCAAACTGGAACCCATTTGACTAAAACAAATATAACACCATAATGATAAAACTATTGCAGCCTAAATGTAAAATATATGTCAAAAACGGGACTAAAAGGCTAAAACCCTGGAAAACAAGGCTAAACCCCTAAACCCATGCAAAACGCGAAACACAGATCCCAAAACTAACAAAACCTAAAAACAAGCATAAAGAGATCTTAAAACCAATCCTAAACGCTAAATCTCTGTATACCCATCTAGCAAAACATGGATTCCACAACATTAAAAACTAAACCGGACTACATGCAAATGATGAAAAAAAATAAAAAAGGAACACCCCAAAGATAAGACCCTGTGCACGAAAAACAAACCTTTCTGAAACCTTAAAAACTGCTTCAAAACAATAATAAACAATATCACAGTGATCACCAAAAACCGTTGCATTTGTTGGAATAATGCATATTTAAGCTTACCTATGGTTAATAGGGTAAGTTATTTATTACCGAGGGTAAAATTTATTTACCTTGGTTAATTTATTTTATTGTTGAGAATTTCTCAACAATATATTTGTTCGTAGTATGAGAAAACAAATAGTTTGTTTTCTCTATTTTGTAATCATTACAAATAGTTTGTTAACATGAAACAAACTATTTGTATTATAAATACTTTGCATTATATGAGAAATTAACGAGAGATTATTGAGAATATACAGAGAAATTTATGGATTACCACCTATTTTTTAGGTGTGACAAATTTATTTATTCTCTGGAAATATTTGCAGGTTATTTGTTGTGGGTTCTCTCTCCTGGATTGATCTTGTGGATCCTGTGTATCTCCTGCTCATTCTTTCATGGTATCAGAGCTTGGAGTTCCAGTTGAAGATCCTCTTCCCTGAAATTTTCATCTTTTAACACATTCAAAAATATTATTTTATTGATGTGTTACAGATTTTTTTAATTCTCTCAAATTCTGGTTCTTATTTACTAGTTTTTTTTTGAAAAATTCTGTACTTTATGCTCATTACATGACCGTACAGATTCCAAAAATCAGATTTTTTTTCATGAGGACGTAGGAAATCAAGTCAGGAATCCATTTCAATTTGAATTTTCGCATTTGGATCAGGACGTACAGCTCTTTCATTCAAAAATTTGCAGACTGGTCCCTGTTGGCAGACTGTTGGCAGACTGCAGTAACTGTCCGTTTTTCTGATGTGGCAGATCGTACGGTGGACTTTTTTCAAATCTGAGACCTGTTAATGAAAGCTGACTCTTATATCTTTCTATCCATATAAATTTTGACGAATTTGGATCATGCCGTACAACGTTTTGGAAGCCAACAACAGGAAATTAAAAACTATTTTTTTGCCTGCTGTATAGCCGTACGGATTTCTTATTTTTGAATGCCTTATGCTGCATAAAATCCAAATCTGAAAATTTAATGTGATAGCAGACTTCAAAATATTTCATTTCATGCTGAGAAGGACGGATTTGGAGCAGTCCGTATAGTTCTTTTGGCAGATCCAGTGGAGCCATTCTGCATTGCTGAAAGGTGTTTTTTTCTTGGCTATTTTTCTCAAATATTTCCCTGACCACCACGCCTTGCTGGAAAAAGAGTTTATTTTTGATAAAGCCAAAGATTATTCAGCTGATATCTCACATGTGTGAGTCATTTTTGGCTTTTTTTAATTAATTATTTTAATTTTTTAGTGGTTTAAATGCAAGTCTCTAGCTTTGAAAGTTCAAATTTGACTTTGCTAAAGCGGCTAGAGATATTTTGTTAAAAATTTGTAGGGAGGAGGTCTTGGGGTCAAATCCCCCTACATTTTTTGCATAAAAGCCATTTTTTAATTTTGTATAAGCCAAGGCTAAAGTTTTTTTTCGTCGGGAGACGTTAAATTGTAACGGGAGGGGTGTTTTTTTTGAGGAAAAACAAATGTCTAGATTGTTCTTGTCAACTTCATCATCTTCCTCGGGAATGGAATCTCGATTGTTTGAACCTCTAAATTCTACAAATTACCATGTTTGGAAGCCAAAAATGCAACAACTCCTTCAATCAAAGGGCTTATGGAGAATTTTTTCTGAAACGACACCTGCAGCATTCACCACTGAAAAAGACAAATATGCATATGGATGTAAGCAGGATGAGGCTCTTGGATTGATTTGCCTCAACGTATCAGATAATCTTCAATTTCACATTGCAGATGCTACTACGCCAAAAGAGGTATGGGAAAAATTTAAAAACCTATTTGGCAAAGTTAATGAGTTTAAAATTTTGCAATTAGATGCAGAATTGAGTACTCTCTCTCCATCAGATTTCCCTTCAATAGATGAATTCTTGGCAAAATTCAAATTTATAAGGTCACAGTTGAAAGCTGGTGACAAGGATAAAAGTGATCAGGAGTGCATTTTCATTATTTTGTCAAAGTTGAAAGGACCATATAGTGTTTTTTCCTCTGCTTTTTATACTATGATGGATACATTAGGTGATGAATTCAAATGGCCTTCCTTTGAAGTTTTTTGTGAAAGATTGACTAGGGAGCAAACAAAATTAATGGCCTTAGATGCTCTACCTGGTCCTAGTCATGCTCTAGTTGCTAATTCTTCTAAAGGAAAACCTTCACCTAAGTCTAAAAAGCAAGCACCTTCAAATAACCCTCCAGAGTCCACCACCCAATCACCTCATCATTCTAAATCTACTAAGACCAAAAAGTCCTTTAAGCAAAAGAAGAAAACATTTGGTCCATGTAATTTTTGTGGTGGTCCTAATCATGATGAAAGTAGATGTTTTAAGAAGATGGAAGCATTAGAGGCAGCGGTTAGACAACACAAAATTTCCATTCCGTCTCCATCTCCTTCTACTTCTGCAGGAAAAGGGAAAGCACTTTCAGCCAGGGCTATATCTTCATGTCAGGATCAGTGGATTTTTGACTCAGGTGCTTCTCACCATCTCACACATTCTAAAGATCTATTGTCTTCTCTTACAGATTGCAGTACATCACATATTGTTATGGGTAACTCCTCACAGATTGAAGTTTTGGGATCAGGTACTGTTGATAAACAGGATGGATGTTTTAACAATGTATTACTTGTACCCCAAATCTCTTCTAATCTTCTCTCTGTATATCAAATATGTAATTCTGGTACTGGTAAAACTGTGGAGTTTACTTCACATGATGTTGTAATAAGAGAATGTAATGATCCTAGTGAGATAGTTGCTACAGGTACAGCAGACCATACTGCAAGACTCTATACTTTTGATAAGTTTGAGTCTTTTATGTCTTCTGGTTCTTCACTTATAGCACATGGTAATAATCTTAGCAAATTGTGGCATGAGAGATTAGGACATTTGAGTTATGGATATATGCAACAAATGAGTACAAAACATCTTGTAAAAGGCCTTCCTAAGGTCTCTTGTATTGATGGGGTGTGTCCTGGTTGTCTAGTTGGTAAACAGCACCAGGATCCATTTCCAGTTGGTAAGGCCACACGTGCAAATGCACCCTTAGAGTTGGTTCATAGTGATTTGATGACTTTTCCAACTCGTTCTTTTTCAGGGGCTAAATATGCACTCACATTCATTGATGATTTCACTCGTAAAACTTGGGTATATTTTCTCAAGTTGAAAAGTGAAGTTTTTGAGACTTTTAAGGCCTTCAAAGCCTTTGTTGAAAAACAATCATCTCTTCCTCTTAAGAAGATACGCACTGACAATGGGGGGGAATATGACAGTAATGCTTTCTATGATTTTTGTATTGAGCATGGGATACAACATCAGTTCACTGTACCACACACTCCTCAACAAAATGGTGTAGCAGAGAGGAAGAATCGAACATTGAAAGAGATGGCTAATTGTATGATTCACTCTAAAAATTTGGGTCCACAATATTGGGCTGAAGCTGTAAATTGTGCAAACTACATTCAAAACCGTATGCCTCACAAAGCTGTGCAAAATATGACACCAGAAGAAGCTTGGTCTGGGATCAAGCCTGATATTTCAGATTTTCGCATCTTTGGGAGTCAAGCATGGGCATTCATTCCTGATGACAAACGTAAAGCATTGGAGAAGAAAAGCCAACCACTCATTTTTGTTGGTTATTGTGAAGATGTAAAAGCCTACCGTCTTTTTGATCCTATCACACATGATGTGTTTTTTCGACGAGATGTTCAGGTTGATGAGTTACCCACTCCACAGGAGTGTACATCTAGTTCTTCTTCTCCCCCTCCTTCTACTGAGGATAGTGAGGATTTGCTTTCTATTGTTGATGATGATGATGTTGCACTTATTCAGCCACCACAGCCATCTTCTTCACCACCTTTGCCTAAATGGGCAAAGAGCACTCTACATGCAGCTGGTTCTTTTGTTGGTGATCCATCTGATTCTCGTCGCACTCGCTCACAGACATCTGGTGTTGCTCTTTTGGGACAAGCTTGTACAGATGATCCAGTGTTGTTTTCTGAGGCTATTGGTATACCCGAGTGGGATGTTGCTATGTATGATGAGTATTCTTCATTAATGAAGAATGATACTTGGGATCTTGTCCCTCTTCCTAAGGGAAGAAAACTTGTAAAATGTAAATGGGTCTATAGGACAAAATATGCTGCAGATGGATCAGTAGATAAGTACAAAGCTAGATTAGTAGCTAAGGGTTTTTCACAGGTTGAAGGGGTTGATTACTCTGAGACCTTTGCCCCTGTAGCTAAGATGGATTCTATTCGGCTTGTACTCTCTCTTGCTGCTTCACATTCTTGGTCTATTTTTCAGATGGATGTGAAGAGTGCTTTCTTGCATGGTGATCTCCATGAGGAGATCTATATGGAGCCGCCTCCAGGATTTGTGCAGGACTCATCATTGGTTTGTAGACTCCGTCGTTCTCTTTATGGTCTCAAACAAGCTCCTAGAGCTTGGTATGAGAAGATGGATAGTTTTCTTTTGAGTTTTGGTTTTATTCGTTGTGAGTCGGATCACAATGTATACATCCTGAAGCAAGGTGAGGAGCTTGTCATTTTGGTTTTGTATGTTGATGATCTCATCCTCACTGGCAGTTCAGATTCCTTGATACATGACATCAAGGACAAGTTGGCAGATAGGTTTGATATGACAGATCTGGGACTTCTACATTATTTTCTTGGTCTTCAAGTTTTTCAATCTTCTGAGGGCATTTCTATTGGACAGCAGAAGTATGCGACAGATCTTCTTCATCGATTTGGCATGGTTGATTGTAAGCCTGCACCCACTCCATATCAGTCAGGTATTGTGTTGTCTGCCACTTGTATGACTCCTCTTGTTGATTCCACTTTGTATCGGCAACTTGTAGGTAGTCTTTTATACCTGACTCATACCCGTCCCGACATCACATTTGCTGTGAACCTTGTCTCTCGGTTCTCACATGAGCCTCATGAGAGTCATTGGCAAGCAGCCAAGCGTATTTTGCGCTACATTCGGGGCACCACTCACTTTGGTATACATTACACACCACAGAGTTCTACACAGCTTGTTGGATACACTGACTCTGATTGGGCTGGTGATGTTGACACTCGCAAGTCCACTTGTGGATTTGTTTTCACACTTGGTTCAGGTCCAGTTGCTTGGGCATGCAAAAAGCAGACTGCTATTGCATTGTCCTCTACTGAGGCTGAGTATCGAGGTGCTGTCAAAGCTAGTCAGGAGATACTTTGGCTTCGACAGTTGCTTGGAGAGTTTGGCTTCACACAGCAGGGTCCTACTACTCTTTGGTGTGATAACCAAAGTGCGATTGCTATTTCACACAATCCTGTTGAGCATCAGTGGACAAAACACATTGAGATTCACATGCACTTCATTCGACATCTTATTCAGGATGGAGTTCTTTCTTTGGAGTTTGTGCCTACAGCTGAGCAGATTGCAGACATCTTCACTAAACCTTTGGCTTCTCCTCGTTATCTTCAGTTGCGAGCGATGCTTGGGGTGAAGGAAGTTGTCCTTGGGGGGGATTTCCCATGAAGTCCTTCCTTCCTTTATTTTTCATATATTTTGATTGGTTTGTACATGGGTACCTTATCAGGCCTAGTAGCCGGGACCCATCCTTGTTTGTCATTCTCCCTATGTTTCGCTTAAGGGAGGGTGTTGGAATAATGCATATTTAAGCTTACCTATGGTTAATAGGGTAAGTTATTTATTACCGAGGGTAAAATTTATTTACCTTGGTTAATTTATTTTATTGTTGAGAATTTCTCAACAATATATTTGTTCGTAGTATGAGAAAACAAATAGTTTGTTTTCTCTATTTTGTAATCATTACAAATAGTTTGTTAACATGAAACAAACTATTTGTATTATAAATACTTTGCATTATATGAGAAATTAAACGAGAGATTATTGAGAATATACAGAGAAATTTGTGGATTACCACCTATTTTTTAGGTGTGACAAATTTATTCTCTGGAAATATTTGCAGGTTATTTGTTGTGGGTTCTCTCTCCTGGATTGATCCTGTGGATCCTGTGTATCTCCTGCTCATTCTTTCAGCATTTGCCCAAAAAAAATAGGGGAAAAAAGGGGAGGGGGCTCCATACCCTACCGCATGCCCAAGATATAGCAATTTTTTGAAAGCCTTCTCCAAGCAAGAAGAAACACTGCCCTATAACAATCAAATGCACAGTAAATTTAAGGTTGGCCATTTTTATTGACATCTCACAGGGTTACACTCGATCCTCCCACCCCCCTTGTCTATCACTATAGTTATGCCAAGAGGCATAATTACAGATTTGGGACAAGACAAATGTGATCAATTCCCTAAACCTTCATCATATTGGATATTTGGCAAGCATATGGGCTGCTCTCCAGTAACTGTGAACGTAAAAAATTATTTAGCCAGCCCCGCCATAATGTTGGGTCAGAAATAAAATTAGCAAGCTTTGATGTACTCGGAAGATTCTGTGAATGTAAAAGATTCAGTTGTTTTCAGTGTGATTACAACCTTTCAGATTACTCAAAAGGTCGGGTCCATGTAACTTATCATCACATGCAGAAGACATCCTTAATAAAACATCAGTTTCTTTAAAGTTTGCTTTCAGTATTTGTCACTCTTGTTGATTTTTTAAGTCTCCTTCCTCTAATCAATGCAAAGCACTTAAGGCAAAATAGATGGATAGTTTTGGTGGCAAGCATATGGGTGCAGTCCAATACAGGTGTCACCCATCATCAAGACCTCATTGCATTAGATTAGAAGCAGATTAACAGACTGGTTGTGGCAAGAAATATTGGTGACAGGGTTGGATTGTTTGCAGGTCTTGTATGCTCTTGATCAAGCTGCCCTCATTTTCTTGGTGGCAGTGGGGCCTATCATGGTGTGATCATATGTGTTTTGCAGCCAATTTCCCTTAATAGAGACCACAAAGGAATCAGATTCCACCCTTTTCAATTTCATATTTGGCCACTGCATGCTATTGACTGCTTATCTGATGGGTGCCATGCTTGTGCAAGATCAGCTTCTTATGAATGAGATCACCTTCTGATTATATCCGAGAATGAGTATTATGAGAAAGGTTTCAATTTCTATGACCAACGGCTAATGGGAGGCTAATGGGTAGTTCATTTTGCATATATATTAGTATAAGGAGATCTTGAAGGTCATGTTGTGGTCCATAAAAAGCTTTGTCATGTGTCAATTTGTCTTGTTATTGGTATTGAAGATCATGTTAGGTCCTTAGGAAGGTTTACAAGTTTGTAGGTTTTCCAGTTTTAGCCTTCAGAGCCCTCAAATGGTTTTCCCACCAAAATGGGATATTTGAACATTTGAATCTCTAAATGTACATGGAGGGTGTTTTCTTGTCTTTCAATGGAATGTATGTATATGATCTTCTTTGTAAGGGTCCATTGAGATCCTAATAGGGGTCCCTAAGATCTTAACCACCTTAACTCAGCATAATCCAAGTTCAAATTCAAATAAGGTTAAGTTAAAGGTTCTTATCAAGATAGTCCTACGTTGGAGAAAGAAGAGGAAGTGAATACTATTCAAAGAAAAGATGATAAACTAAGGAGAGAAATACAAGGCATGATGAGAGGAATGGATGAAGAACCTTAATAAAGGAAAAAAACTCCAAGAAGGGTATAGAGAAGGTTCGAAGGAAGAGAGAAGTTCAGCAAGGAGCTTAGGGAAAACAGGGAGCAGGTGTAGAAGGGCAGATTGTGTGATTGTATTTTGAAGTAAAATCAATAAAGGAACACCTTTTGTCATCTACCCTGCAATGTTTGGCTTACGCCACATATGAAAAAGTGCATGAAACTATCTTTATGTTATGTTGAAGTGTTATTGGTCATTTGCAGACTTAAAACACTGTGTAAATGGGTGACAGTTAAGGCTAACTCTGTCTTTTTTATACATTATGGGATTGTTTAAGGTTAGGAAATGATTGACATGGTAAGAACAAGATGTGAAGATGTTATTCAAATCATAAAGAACCATCAGTAGATCTGGAAATCTAAATTTATCTCAAAAGATCACTCTTGGCCTGTGACAATTAGAAACACAGTCCATTGGTGAATTTGTTGTCTTGGTCTATTTTGGGATTGTCCAAACTAAAAAGTGATTGAGATAAAAAGAAGAATGTGTGGAGAGCTTCCTAAGATCTTAAAGAATCATCACCAGGTCATATAACAGGTTTTAGAAGTATTCTTGAAGCTTATAGGTCTGAGTTTGCAGTTTGTGATTGACAATCATAAAGAAGGTTATCTTTTTGTAATCCTTTAAGACTATTCAAGCTTCAAAACCAATTGGAGAAGAAGGGTATAGGTGTAAGAAGTCTCATTCAGCCTTAAAGGATCCAAAGTAGGTGATAAATGCTGAATTTTCCTTTTATTTTAGTCCTCGGGCTGTAGGTGGACAGTAAACCCCAAACCAGGGTTTAGGAAGACTAAAACTACCATTTTGAGAAAAGGAACTAGCCAATCTTGATAAAACTTTGTAGAAAGGTTGTAGGAAGTGGTTTTGAAAGAATGAAAGAGGTTTCAAGCCTGAAGAAGGCCTGTAATGAAAGATATTGGTAAAACACAGTATACAGACCTGTTTGTGAAGGTTTTAGCACACAAATCTAGTAGCATCTTGAAAGCGAATGGGACAATTGTTCTGAAACTTCATACACAGATTCTTGTAGATGCATATCAAGTGTTAGAAATGGTATTAAGTCTTGGAGACACTTACAGGACAAGTTATCCATACTTCCCAGTCTGCAGGCCTGTGAAGAAGGTCATAAACCTTGTTGACTGTGTTTTCTTACATAAACTGTGATTTTAAAGGATCAGAACTGTCTTTTGTTCTAAGACCATCTTGAAAAAAATACAATAATCTGCTTAAATCATAAAAAGATTTGGTGTAATCCATTTGAAGTCACGTATGACTGAGTGACAGTCAAGAACTGATTATAGAAGTTGCAGATCTAACAAAGGGCTAAGAAATCTGTGTTCTGTGTTTCTTGACAGAATAAGAGTGTGGAGTTGTGTATTAAGATGAGAAACATATTGATGAGTGTAAGGATCTCAGTCAAGACAGTTTGCAGACCTACCATAAAAAGATTGAAAACCTAGTGACTTAGAAAACCTATCTGACCTTGTTTTCATAATATTGATCATAAAGATAGTGAGAACAAGTTTGGGTCTACATCAATTTGTAAGCTTATTATACTCATCTTGCATCACATCTGAAAGTCCGTGCATGTGAAACCAAAAATTCAGCTTACAGTTCAATGCAGTCTACATTTTTGCTAACACACTTGATAGGGAATTTAGCCAATACTTAATCCAAAGCCCTTGCCACATTTGAACTCAATTTTAAGAAACATAACAGGTTTAGTATCATGGTTAATAATGCAATGTGTGTGTCCCCCGTTAATGGGTCTAGCATTTCAAGAAAAATAAATGAGAGATTGGTCAATTTTGCTTGGGTCCCTCCACCTCCAGGAGTTTTTAAACTCAACTTTGACGGGGCTGCTAGGGGAAATCCGGGAGCCTCCAGAGCAGGTTGTGTTATCAGAGACTGTGCTGGTTCCCTCATCCATGCTGCCACCTTGAAACTGACTGATGGTACTAACAACGAAGCTGAGGCTCAGGCTCTCGCCTTGGGTGTGGAAATGGTTGCCCTTTGTGGCATTGACAACATTATTCTTGAAGGGGACTCCATGGTTTCAATCCAAGCTTTACAAAATAGAAGGGCCTGTGCTTGGCATATTGAGAACATATTGGGGAAGACCTAGCAGATTTTGAATTCTTTCTCCTCATGGGAAGCGACTCACTGTTTCCAAGAATTTGACCAATCAAGGCATAGTGCAGGAGGAACTCATAATCGACAATTCGTGGGAAGCTTGGCCAAAGGCTCCCCCTCCCTTTTCATAATTAATGATGTCACATTGATATGGCATGATTGTGCGAATTGGCAGCGGAAGTGGGCTTTTCATTGCCTTTTATGGCTTGATCCTGATTTGGCTTGTCACATGATCCATTTGATTGGGATTGTTTTCATCCAGATCCCCTAAGGTTTGCGCCACATCTCTCAGATTTCTGTCAAGGCGGTGTGTTGGCTTGTGTAAGGCTTGGATGGAGCGCTCCATGCAACTGGCTCTTAGTACGCCCCTAACCAAGGTTGGTGTAGAGAAACAGGATATGCCTTTTGAAGGAAGCATGAGCGAGACTCGGCTGAAAAAGGTTTACATCATCCAATATGGCCCTATCATGGAGGCGATTAAGGATATTGTTGGCATGGTCTTCATGGAGACACCATTTCAGGTCAAGGTGAACTCTGATCTGGCATCTATTTTCATATCCAATTTCCTTCTAGCCATGGATGTCAAGGACCTGGCTAAGCAAATGGTGGTGCAATTGATCAAACCCCAATATAGAATCGGCTGGGAGGAAGCTATTGATGGGTTTCCATCAAAAAGCACGGCTTCTCTTCCCCCTTCTGGTGTTGAGAATTATGGCTTGGTCCCCTTTTCTGTCTGCAGAGAGCTTGAAGGGCAGTTGATGGTGGCTTGATCCTGATTTGGCTCGTCACATGATCCATTTGATTGGGAGTGTTTTCATCCAGATCCCCTAAGGTTTGCACCACATCTGTCGGATTTCTGTCAAGGCATTGTGTTGGCTTGTGTAAGGCTTGGATGGAGTGCTCCATGCAACTGGCTCTTAGTAAGCCCCTAACCAAGGTTGGTGCAGAGAAACAGGATAAGCCTTTTGAAGGAAGCATGAGCGAGAGTCAACTGAAAAAGGTTTACATCATCCAAAATGGCCCTATCATGGAGGCGATTAAGGATATTGTTGGCATGGTCTTCATGGAGACACCATTTCAGGTCAAGGTGAACTCTGATCTGGCATCTGTTTTCATATCCAATTTCCTTCTGGCCATGGATGGCAAGGACCTGGCTAAGCAAATGGTGGTGCAATTGATCAAACCCCAATATAGAATCGGCTGGGAGGAAGCTATTGATGGATTTTCATCAAAAAGCTCGGCTTCTCTTACTCTTTCTGGCATTGAGAATTATGGCTTGGTCCCCTTTTCTGTCTGCAGAGAGCTTGAGGAGCGGTTGATGGTAGCTTGATCCTGATTTGGCTCGTCACATGATCCATTTGATTGGGATTGTTTTCATCCAGATCCCCTAAGGTTTGCGCCACATCTCTCAGATTTCTGTCAAGGCGGTGTGTTGACTTGTGTAAGGCTTGGATGGAGCGCTCCATGCAACTGGCTCTTAGTAAGCCCCTAACCATGGTTGGTGCAGAGAAACAGGATATGCCTTTTGAAGGAAGCATGAGTGAGACTTAGCTGAAAAAGGTTTACATCATCCAATATGGCCCTATCATGGAGGCGATTAAGGATATTGTTGGCATGGTCTTCATGGAGACACCATTTCAGGTCAAGGTGAACTTTGATCTGGCATCTATTTTCATATCCAATTTCCTCTGGCCATGGATGACAAGGACCTGGCTAAGCAAATGGTGGTGCAATTGATCAAACCCCAATATAGAATCGGCTGGGAGGAAGCTATTGATGGGTTTCCATCAAAAAACTCGGCTTCTCTTCCCCTTTCTGGTGTTGAGAATTATGGCTTGGTCCCCTTTTCTGTCTGCAGAAAGCTTGAGGAGCGGTTGATGGTGGCTCTATCCTATATGGAGAAAGTGCAGGGTTTTTTTCAATCCCCTGTGTCTGGTGGCAAGATGGTGGCACGTTTGGACGTGGACACTCTGCGGTCCCCTATTCCCGCTCTCTCTGCAATTATTAGGATTGCATTGTTCGCCCCAGGTCTTGAGTGCTATTTGACTACTTTGAAGGGTTGACGGGGGTGGCCATTTATTGCCACCCCCTACTTCTGGATCAGTTGCTGGTTCGAGCAGGGAGGTCACTCCTAGGCAGGCAGTAACGCCAGTAATGAGAGCCCATTTTGACTTGGTGCTCCATTCACCAGGCTTGGGAGGTTCTTGGGTGGTGGAAGCAGGAGATATAACTGAGGTACCTGTTGACTTCGATGCTCGCTGGGACACGGGTCATCCTTCGTCTGCAGGATGGAGTTCCTAATGCTCTTCTCTATACCCTGTGGTAATGGCAGTTGAGTTTTTGTTTGTCTGTTCACATTGTAATCCTGGTGGCCGATGTTCAGTTTTGTTTCTGATTTCTTTTGGTATGTTCAGTTTCTAGTGGTTTTGTGCCCTGGTTGTTTTGGGATGGTTCTGGGTTTGTTCAGCCAGCTTTTTGTATCGTTCCCTGGTGGATTTTCCGAGGCCAACGTCTGGTTTAATGGTTTTTCTCTTTTTGCAGGTTATCAACCCTCGAGTATCTATCAAAAAAAAAAATGCAATGAGTGTGCAAGCATTCCATGTTCTCGCAATATTATATAAATGTTATAATAATTACTAAAATACGCTTTCAAAAATTTCAATGCCAAAAATGAGAAAATGCATTGAAAAGCGATACAAGAACAATATTCTAGAATGAATTGAAATACAAAAGCATTTCAGAGATATACAATAATGTCAAACAAACCTCACTATTGGTTACCCATATTTTCAATTCAATATGCATTCCTAAGAGAAGGAATTGTCAATCGATTTCTACTATAAAAATAAAATCATGTTGCTAAATAGTGAATTCACTGGCCAAATGGTTGCAATACCACCATGGACTTTAATCCATGCTGTAATATATAATTAGTTACATCAAATAATGGGGAACCTAATCCAGGTCCCTTCTTTGACTAATCTAAATTCTACTTATTTTACTCAGACCTCTCTGCATATCGCTCTACTTTTTTGTCCGTGAGATTAATGCCAACCATTGCTTCTCCTAAACCGCAGCTAACCTCAGCCAGGATATGGGGATCATTATAGTGAGTCACAGCCTGAACAATAGCTCGAGCCCTGCGAGCTGGATCACCACTTTTGAACACACCAGAACCCACAAATACTCCATCGCAACCCAGCTGCATCATCAATGCAGCATCAGCAGGCGTAGCCACGCCTCCTGCTGCAAAGTTGACAACAGGAAGTCTTCCCAGCTGTTTGGTTTGCCTCACAAGCTCATAGGGAGCAGCAATCTGTTTGGCAAAGGAAAAAACCTCATCGTCATCTAAGCTCTGAAGCCTTCGAATATCACCCAAAACAGATCTAATGTGCCTTACAGCCTCAATAACATTCCCCGTACCAGCTTCTCCTTTAGTCCTGATCATAGCAGCTCCTTCAGCAATCCTTCTAAGTGCCTCTCCGAGGTTCCGGCATCCACAGACAAATGGTATACGAAAGTTGTGTTTATTGATATGGTGTGCATCATCCGCAACAGTGAGGACTTCGCTCTCATCAACATAATCGATACCAATTGCCTCAAGGATTTGGGATTCAACAAAATGGCCTATTCTAGCCTTGGCCATGACAGGGATAGTTACTGCACTCTTGATATCCTTAATGAGAGCTGGATCACTCATCCTGGCAACTCCTCCTTGAGCCCTGATGTCAGCAGGGACTCGTTCCAATGCCATTACAGCTACAGCCCCTGCCTCTTCAGCTATTCTAGCCTGTTCAGCATTAACAACATCCATGATAACACCCCCTCTAAGCATTTGAGCCAGACCAACCTTGCAGGCATATGAAGATTTCTTTGCATCAGTTATTGTACCATTGCCATAAACAGTAACAACACCTTCGCTTGCCATTGCTTCCTTTGGCCAAAGAAATCCCTGTATCTAAGAAACCTGGAAACACGTGTTCATTACAAATTTGGACGTATTTAGAATCCAAAAACCTACAATGAAAAAACAAACACATAACCAATATTGTATGTATTGATAATATATAAGAAACCTGGATTCCACGACATTAAAAACTAAACCGGACTACATGCAAACGAAGAAAAACAACCAAAACAGAACACCCCAAAGATAAGACTCTGTGCACGGATAACAAACCTTTCTGAAACCTTAAAAACTGCTTCAAAAACAATAATAAACAATATCACAGTGAACACCAAAAACCGTTGCATTTGCAGATAATCAATCCAAAACATCCCACTGCTTTTAAACATATTTCTTATGGAAATCATGAAACATGTATATTGGGCAATAAACTAACACAACCAAATCAGAAAGCACGATTATAAGAGATTATCCTCCTTACCTGGCTTGGCTGTTGAAGAAAATTGAGATATTGGAGAAGCCTTGCCTAGCCTCTCTGGGAAGAAACGTCTGGCTTTCTATGTCTTATGGGATAGGGCTTAGCAGACGAGGCTTATTTATTAGTGAGGTTCCAATTCGTGGAATGCAACCCACCGCTCAATCCAAATCTCATTGCCATTCACATATAATTTAATACCAATAATCTGACTATTTATTCATATGCATTGAATTTGAAGCGACTGGTTTTTCCCAATGTTGAGATTTATCCATAAATTTATATTTCGTTGAATGGATGGTCAAAAAAATACAAACCGGCGGCTTCACTTTTTTTTCGGTTATGCCTTTTTATTCTCGGGTCCCATGGACTCTTTTGATTTCGTTGAGGTTATTAAAACATCTATATATTTATCATTTAGTAGTATATATTATGTACAACCATCTTCACCTTAAAAATTAAGAGAAAATGTTGATACATATAAAATTATAGTTAAAGTGGTAGGTTGGGTTAAATTTGATGATCCTATAAATATATTTAAGTTTTTTAATTGTAAAATATGGTCCAAAAAAAATTTATAGATTATTTAAGATGAAGGTCTTTCATTGTTAAATTTTCTAAAGAATTATAATAAATATATATTTAGTTTTTTATGTTTCTTTTTTTAAATTGAAGTATCTTATTTTTTGAAGGGTACTGTTGAACGAATAATCATTTTTAAAAATTTATTTACGAGTAAGGTTGAGTGTCAAATTTAACCCATGGGTGGATTATTGTGTGTTAAGTGGGTCCCCTTACCTTGTAACTACATTGACATGTGTAACTTATAATAGTTGTTAGAGATGGTGGTCGAGAATCATGTCCGTGAATGTGGGGAGGAATTAATGTTTGTGAGTGTGTTTATAAAAAAAATTGACCTTAAATTTGATGTATATTTAACTGTCATAAAGTAGTTTTTTTTCTTATTTGGACAAGGCAATTGAAATATGATGATATCTTGGCCATAAAACCAAGTTTGAAGCTTATCTTTTTTCTAAACAATTTTTTTGGAGCCCAACATAGTGGTGAATCTAGATTGAGGCCATTTGTCACTAATCAATAGTAAATTTGTAGAGAAGGTGATGGAGTCATTAATCCATGCAGAACCTTTCAAAAGTCATGTTGGACCCCAAATTTTGGCTAAGTCCTTTTTGGAATACCCTGTTCAGAGAGGCACGACACATAAGACCGTGGCACAGGAATCCATGTCAGAATAAATGTGCATAATAAATGGAGAACTCGAGAACGAAGGACTCAAAACTTATTGGAAAACTTGGGGAGCCCGAGGGAAGTGGGAAACGATTAGGGAGCAATTTGCAGGAATGAAAGAGATTAAGTCAAGCATGAACCCATGAAAAGATAGGCACTCGATGACGAGGATCCAGCTCCAAAGAGAGAATATAAGGGCATAAAGGCACGGGTATTTAATAAATCTATGTAATTGGTCGTCACAACTCAAGTATGTTGATTATCGTTGGCAAGTCTTTGTGAGTGTAATTATGATTGTAACTACTTGGTCAGGGAAAACCAAGTATAAATACCCCTAAATAGAACTTTGTAAGGTTATTGTTGATGTGATATTATTATTGTTGTTGTTGTTGTTGTTGTACTCAATTGGATAATATTGATAGAGTTATTCAAGTGAGTTGCATTATACACTGGAATTATGTAATCTTTGAATCACTTATCAATATGATGAATGGAACTTGTGTTACTTTTATATTGTTACTATGATGACTATGGAGATAATGTTGTTAGTTATCTTGTATGTTGTTGTTCAGTTAATTGAGTTTAGGTTCACAATGACCATTTATGCTTTCTTTTTTTATATATATAATTGAGTAATAAACATGTTATGATAGATTATAGAATAAGCATAGTAATGTGTATGTATGTGAGCACCCATGTTTGTTAGTACACCCTCACATGATAAAACCAACAAAAACCAATCCCTTGCTGTGTGTTTCAGGTGAGCACATGATAACTCATTCTTGCATGAAATGTCAGTGCACCAGCGTATTGGGCTCTTAGTCACTTTGGCATGCATGCTTAAGGGAAGTTGTGCTTAAGGAAAAAAAACCCAACATTTTGGTTCCATTGCCAAGACCCATAGCGCTTTCTTGCACAATGGTGGGAGATGCTTGAACGATTATCCCTTGAGAATATTAAGCAATGGATTGTTGATGTTGAGGATAATTTTACAGTACCATTTCTTGAACCAGGAATCTCTACACACACATGGGTTGAACAGGATCTGTATAACTTGTTGTATGAGAAATTCTTTGTATAGGCACCTATTCACCTTCATGCTTGGATTGCAACCTATGCTCAAGATCAATCGAGAAACCACAAATGGAAGACAACTTAGACACTAAAGTGTCAGTTGACTCTAGCACAGTTGGAAGCACCTTGGACATGTGTTGTTGATGTTTGGTGGCATGAGGTTTTGAATAGTTACGTCTTGGAATATACAGTCTCAACCTATTCTTATCCAAAATAAGCTCAGTTCCACTTCTTCTAAGAGCTGTATGGTAGATATATCAGACACTTTTTGCTCGAGGTTAAAAAATACTTTGTAGATTCCATACTTGAGACTTTTTCCATGGAAGGCTAAAATCTTTCTTTTATAAGAAGTGCGGTTGGTGGGGAAATGCAAGCGCACTTATGAAGTAAAATTATTGGTTTAGTATGGTATCTAGTTAGTAGGAAATGTGGAAGTGCAAATATGATGAAGCTCAATGAAGGATTATGAATGGAAGCAATCTAAGAAGGGGACAAGAGGACTCAGGAAGTGTTGTAAGGGTCCACAGGGAAGTGAAAGAGCATAAGGAGGACTCACAAACTATAGGACCACACCTAATGCCATCTCAAGTATATGTAGGAGAAGCAAGTCAGGAAGTAGTGACTGAAGAACTTGAGTAGGATAGGCCTAGTTCCCCACCCATAGCACAAGCTCATGCTTTTGAGTTAGACAATATATTTGTATGCAACTTGGATACGGACAGTGTAGAGTTAGAAACTGAACCTATGAGAGAGACATTTGTAGAACAAGTTTTAAATAGTAGTTTATTGTCTATTTATTTTTCTTTACATAATAATTATATGGCCCAACTTAGAATGCCTGGTGGACTACGCATAATTAGTGGGTAAAAGTATCAGCCTAACTATAGTTACTGAACAAGCCTCGGCACCCAACATCTCAGGTGCTTCTATTACTATGGGAGGTGCAAGAGGTGGAACTGGTGGTGGTTGGATTGAAAGACTTGGAGGAGGTACAGGTGGTAGTGGTGGACCTCCCCCAAGGTATAGAAGGGACTGTAAGTGCTTCTCAGTAGCCACCATTGCAAGCACCTCAGTCGCCTACTGTATACTATGAGATGACACCCCACTCACCAGAGTATCAAGGTGTAGAGAATGTCATAAAGCATGTTCATAGGTGTGAACTTATTCTATAAACACATGACATCACCTCTTCTAAATGAAAACCAACCCAGTTTACAACCACCCTTCTAGACTGTGCACATAAGTGGTACCATAAGTATGATCATCAACAAGTTGTGGTGGATTGTGATCAATTCAAGGCAGCATTCCTTTAGAAATTTGATATCTTGGAGTTTGAACAATAAAGTATAGATTCCCTAAAGGATATCAAGTAGGAACTCATTGAGAGCATGCGTGAGTATGATACATGTTTCAAGATACTTCTCTCTAAACTCTATTTGTAGATAAATGTTGTTCAAAACTCTCAATGGTTTATAAGAGGTTTATTTCTCCCTTTTAGATGTACCTTGTCCCAAAAAACTTTTGCCAACCCGCATGAGGCCTTGAAAGTTTCCCTTCGTGCCAAAGTTCTTGGTAGTATTGACATAGGGATTAGCCCCTTCATGGAGGCGTAAATCATTGTAATGGCATCATAACTAGAAAAGCTCACTACACATAATGTTCATGACACCTGTAGTGGCTTATGGTGTATAAACTATGAGTCTAGAGGTCACAACCAGAATAATTATCCTTGTAAGAATATTTAAGCCATGATGAAGTAATCTTGTGAGATTTGTTAGGAAGAACACGATGTCCAAGATTGTCTTATGCTACAACACACCACTTAGTCAAAGGTATTAACCTATTATAATGTATGTGATGCATACACTCGTGATACTAATAATTACCATCTCACTAGTGAAATGCATGAGGTGCACACACATGGTACATGTCAGACATATGTTGCTAATATCCAAGAGAATGGAGGTGGTTATCATGGTCGAGGTTAAGGTCATGGGCATGAAGTGGACATTTTCCACCACAAACTTGTTATAAGTGTGATTCCCATGAGCACTACCGATGTGATTACCTAGTATATCCTACATGTGCCTTTTGTAAAAATGAACACTATCTATAGGAGTGCCCTAACTTGTACACTACTATTACAATAAAAGAAACAAGAAGGGTACCGACATGATACGTATTGAAAATCCATAATGGATATCATACCTTGTAACTTTGATGGGTCCTAAAGTCAATATTACAACATGGAGTGGTGGTTAGTCTCAGTCTATGTCCAATCCACCTATTGAGAAAGTTCAATGTAAGGAGCCTCGTGTTGCTTAGTAGTAAAAGGAGGTGCTCCATGACACTGTGAATTTGGTAAGAGAAGTATAGGGAGAGATCAAGTTCCTCAAGGATCATGATGTTGCTACATGTGTTGATATGTAAAAAGCTACAGACCTTCATGGTATGGTATGGGATGAATTTCAAGAGCTTTAAAAATGACTACTAGATGAGGACATTTTACCCTTATTTCACAAATGGCTAAGGCATCATATGCCTAGGCCTACTGAAGATCATTAGTTAAATAATGCACAATGACAAGAAACCCCATCCAACCTAGCCTGAAAAGGGATAAGGAGATATTAGTTAATGTCACTATAGATGGATGAGTCATCTAGGATGTCTTAGTTGATACTAGCATTGAAGTAAATGTTCTCACAAAGGATGCCTCATGGAAGATGGTCATCCTAGCTTTGTAGCCTTCACCCCATGTGTTATTTATGGCTAACAAGACTTGCACTTTGCCTATTGGTGTACTTAAATATGCCACCATGGATATCCTTGGTGTCACTTTCAAAGTTGATTTTGAATTCATAAAATTGGTTGAGGCTGATGACTTCCTAGTTCTATTGGGTCACCCATGGTGTTACACCAATAATGTTGATTTAAGCTTTAAGAAGTGCCACATCATCTTTGAGAATGATGAACATCACATTATCATTCCTTTCGACCATGCTCACGAACCTCCCTATGTTGAGTTGGTCAATACTGACGAGGACATAAACCACATTTATAATGTCATAGCTTAGGGTATTGAATGCCTTGACCCCACCCTAGATGGCATCTTGCATTGGATGGATGCACAATCTCTATCTGACACCACTAATAATGTATGTGACTATTGGGCTCAAGATGAGTATGATCTTATTGGGAGGATATATGGCTTTATAGGCAGTCATGATGATACTCGGTGGAAGTTTCATAAATGTCATAAATTTGTTCATGTCTTTCATGGACAAATCATGGTTGGGCCACCAACAAGACTAAATAAAACTCTGAGGTTCTATGGTTAAATGGAAGTTTGTGAGTTTGTACAATAATTGGAAGCCTTATATGACTCTGAAGTTGATTGGGTATGATCAATTATTCATATTTTTGATGGCATAGTTGCTCAGTGGTGGCAAACTCATTGGGACCATTTGCTTACTTAAGACTGAGTTCATTCTGCTTTGCACCATTGCTTTCACCATGATGATCATATACATGGCACTGTAGACACAAGAAATATGTACACTATGATTTCAAATGTTGTAACACCCCTAGACTGCCTAAAGACCCCCTTGGGACCATTTGACCCTCAAACCCCTAATTGAGCTAACCCACAGTCAGTTTGACTAAAATAGCTTAACCTAGCCTTTACCTTAGCTTTTACCTATTTTACCCTTTACCCTTGACCACCGATGGTCAAGTTGACTACCGACAGTCACCCTGACTATCGATGGTTAGGGTCCACCTCCTCAACAACCAATATGCAAGTCACCCACCTTATTTTTTTAAAAATAACTTGTCCTAATCTACGTGCAAGCCATTATATGGATGAGTTATAATTAGATAGCCCAGTTGAACCTTCACTTTCACCTCTTGCTTGTGCATATAAAGAGAGAGGATTTTCAATTGTTATCAAGAGCTTGTTCATCTACGAGTTTATTTTTGTAGGCAAATCATTATCAATAACCCATCGAACTAGCTACGACATCAGAGAGTCAATTTGCCACCACCTCTCCACCAAATTCTTAGGTACCATTACTTTGTCAGAATCAAGCTAGATTCCACCAACAGGTCAACTACCTCAACCATCCACCAAATTGACATGTGGTAAGACAAGTACCTATTTTTGAGTATTTATTTAATTTATTTCCATTTCACAATCAACTTAGGTCTTACCCATCTCTAAAAATTCATCTTTTAGATCTCATCAATCAACTTTTTTACCAACCTAAATCCATACATAGTAACCATTGATGGTTGACTCAATCACCAATGGTCTATCCAACCACTGATGGTCGCTCACCTTAATTGCCGATAATCACTGTGGCAATTGAAAAACTAACAAGCTAATTTCACCTACCTACCCCCAACCAAATATGATTTTCTATGTTCCTGACTATTCACAAACCCCTTTCTAATTTTCTAAAACCGATCCCAACCATATAGCATTAATATCAATTAGTTTACCACTAATTTAATCATTTATAGTCTATTTCTTAGCAAACACTCTTGTGTTCAATTTTAGTATCTTTTGATTTATTGATGCAAGTAATTTCTATTCTATTTTATAAACTTAATTGTTTAAAATTGTGGATTGACATCCCTCGATGGAGCTCTTGCTTTAAGGATTAGCTATTGCTAGGCAATCCACTCAACTATATGTCTAATAAACAAGTTTGGTTTAGTGTTTTCTTATCTGCAGGTCATCCTCCCAAGACAAACAAGAGCTCTTCACAATCTTTTGATAAAATGCATGCACTTTCAAATAGGTTTTTCAACCACACCCGTACTTAGTTTCTTCTCTTTCTTTTTTCTAATAATAAGCAAAAAAATCATTAAACATTTAGGCACGCCCAGTGGGACCCTTCGGTTCTTATTTGCTTGTATTCTCTCTCTATTCTACGCTCATTAATAAAATTAAAAGTTTTTTTGGGCTTAAAATTAAGTGCATACATCAACTGCTTGATAGTTTATTTCACATAGCTTAACTTAAAAACAAAGTAATCTATCATAGCTTCACTCTTTATTACACACACTCAACCAAACCACTTTCACCAATTAAACATCAAACAAACTTAAGACAAGGCCTGACTAATATTTCATCACTTAGTGGTAACCTTACCCTTTCTCAACAATCCTACTTGGAGGTCATTACCAAGGGGAGAACCAACTCAACTCTTTGGTTGAGTATAATCTATGGATATCAATATATATTGGCTAAGTGTACACATAAAAAAACTGCACATTTACAGTTTTTGATGATTAAATGCCTCAAGACCCCCTAAAATTTCTTAAATATTCCCAAAACCCCCCTTAACCCAACCAAATCATTATTCTCCTAGTCACATAATACCATTCAAAATCACTATTTGAAAGTACTATTCATCATCACTATTCACTATGGGCCCCACTATCACTATTCATGATGACATGGCAAGTGACATGGCATGATGACATGGCAAGTGACATGTCATGTGATTTGGAGGTGATGTGGCAAGTGACATGGCTTAGAAATGACATGGCTTGATGTGGGACACCATACCCCACTTGGGACCCTTTCCCAAAGTGCCTAATGACCTCATTTCAGCATCACAAAGTCCCCCCCTTGCAATATGGTGAATCTCCCCTTAAGGGGTCATTATTCAACATGTATTTTTTCTTCCCAACATGAAATTAAACTTTAAAAGAGATACCTACCTCTTTAAGACTTTGGGAAAGATAAAGGGCACCCATTTTTGACTTCTTAGCCAAAATGGGAGACTTCTCAACCCAAATGGGAATCTTTCACAACCTTACCTTAGACTTTTCATCCCCTAAATGGAAAATGGTGCCAAATTTGGTGTGCCACACCTTTAAGTTCTTGTGTTAAAGCAATAAAGGGTGGGGAGAAGTCTTTGGTCTCGTTTAAACCCATGTGCATGATTCCCATTCAAAATTGGACTCATGTGCAAGGTGGGAGACACACCAACCCCAAATGGGAGACTTATGATCAAAGTGGGAATCCCCACCAACCTCATCCTTGACTCATTCATGATCCCACTTGGATAAATTAGAATTGCTTCACTATTCCTCTATTTTGGCTTGTTTCTTCACATCAAATGCTACAAATACCCCTCCTCTCCTTCACCCAAGGTGAAGTTAAAAGTTAGTATTTTGTTATTAACATTTATGTTTCAAGTTTGGAGGTATCATCAAGGAGGTAATCATCTTGAAGAGAATGATCTCAAGCAACAAAACTCTGCCAAAATTACTTCAAGTCTTCATCAACTATCAATAAGCCAATATTCATCAACAAGCATCTTCAAGCATTGATGTAATCTTGTTGTTTAATTATCTTAATTTCTGTATTCTTTTCCATTTGGCCTTCTTATTTAACTTGATTCTTTAATCACCATCTTGTAATTTTATCCTTTTATCCATATCCCCTTTGTATTTTTGATCACCATTTACCCTTTTGCCTTCTTGGCCTCATTTTGACCATTTGCCCCTTTGCCTTCTTGGCCCTCTTTTGACCATTTTATCCCTCTTGTTTTATTAAACAAATTACCCTTCACCATCTCAAACCCTTCCCAACCCTAACCAAATCACTCTTTTGACCTTTATCAAATCAATCCAAACCAAAAAACACAACTTTATTTTAGCTAATTTTTAGCATTAACATTATTTAAACTAGTTGCTTTATTTTAGCCATCTAAGAAAAGCATTTAGTTTTCTTGATTAATTTGTTGTTATTTGATATATTTCACTTTAGTTTTATAGTCATATGAGGTAAATATATTTATTTTATCATTACCAATTAAGTTTTTAAAAGCAGGTGGATTGACAACCTCTTAGAAAGCTTTTAATTCTAGGATCTAGCTCACACAAGGCAATCCACCCATCTACTTGTCTAACAAACAAGTTTCTTTTAGTGATTTCTAATTGCAGGTCATCCTTCCCTAGCCAAAGAGGAGCTCTCCAAAATCACTTAGATCCAAATCGTGCACTTTAACAGGTATTCTTCCACACCCTTCATAACTAGTTTCTACTTTTCACACTTAGGAAAAAGTAAAAATTAGATAGAAACATTTTGGCATGCCCGATGGGACCCTTGAATTTTATTGGGTTCATTAGTTATTTTAGGAAATTTAGTTTCATTAGTAAAATGGCATTTAGATGTAATTTTATTTCTAAAAACTAATCATTCATTTCTTTCAAAATGTAAGTTTTAGCTTCTTTTATTTAGAAAATTAGGAAAAAATAAAAAAGTATAAATTTTCATTTTTTTCTTGCATTTCTAAAAATCAAAAGAGCATTCATCCTAGGATTAGGATTAAATTTTCATGCTACATTTAGGTGCATTTTAGTTTTTCTCATTTTCATTTAAAAAAATCAATTTTTTTTTCCTTTGGGTTAAAATTAACTACATACATTGTTTTCTTGCTTGCTTGCTTAATTAGTTCACCTAGATTAATTAAAGACAAATCAAATTAATCGTTATACAACCAAACCACTTGCACAAAACAAACATAAAAATCACTTGAGACAATTCCCAACAATTATTTCATCACCTATCAAATCACCTTACCCTTTATCAATTATCATACTTGGATTTAATCACCAAGGGGATAACCAACTTAGCTCTCTAGTTGAGTATAAAATCTGGTTATCAGTATATATTGGATAAACACCCACATTGGTTGTGGGATTATGAAGTGAGGGGAACAAGCCCTAATAACCAAGCCATGTACTTGATCCAATATAGACTTATTCTTGAGTGCCTAAACACAACCCGAAACCAAACATAGACTACCTTATTTAGGACCTATTCTACAAACCAAATTTATTCTTCACACTTTATAAGGTATAAGCCAAAAGAGAGATAATTAAAAGTCTAGGATTTAATGTATCTTAGTGTATGATTTTATTTCCTTGAATGTTTTCTTTTTCTTACTTCTTGTTTGAGGTGTGAGCTTCATTTCTCTCCATTATTCACATAGTCTTTACTAGACTACAAATTGAAGAATCAAACCAACTAAGAACCTATTTTCCAATACCTCATCTCCACTATCTTGTTCAATGGAGAGCTTTCCTATTTTCTCTCCTGGAGATCCTAACTTTTCTAGGATCTTGGATAACAATCCTTTCACCTTATAGCAGTACATTGCATCGCAAGCCACTTACACTCCCTTCTTTAGCAACAATAAACCCAACCTCGTCTACAACCAACCCAATCCTGTCTACAACCAACCCAACCTTGTCTATAACCAACCCAACCCTATTTACAATCAAACCTTACCTATAACTCATCAAACTCCAACTTCAATCAACCCAAAAACTATCAACCTTCATCTAAACTACCACCTGAGTTTGTTACAGTGATAATACATCTGATAGCTAGATTAGAGTCAAAACTTAGGCCATCTATTATCAATATATGTGATCAATAAAACCTCACTTACAACCAACCAATGGTTTATCATCAACCATTTAATTATTATCATGCCCAACCAACAACCTATCAACATCTATCATCTCAATCACCCCAATCTTGTCAAAGCTTAGGCCATTTCCCCCAAACATCATATCAACCTCAACCCACGTTATTAACCCAATCAATTTCATCACCCTCAACTGATCAACCAACCTATCAGCCCAACCAACTTGTTTACCTATAAAACTAACTAGCCTCTTCAAGCCAACCAAATAACTTACAAATAGTTTCACAACCTAATGTGATAACTGAGACATTGGTACACCCTCTTCAGGCCCTTAGTAAACCTACAACTAAAGAAACTATAATAACACCAACCTTAACCAATCCACTTGTTGACCAAGTAGAACCTTTACAAATTTCCTTACAAAACACAATTAAGGAAACCACACAATCTTTTCCACTTCCCCTTTTAGTGAATGAAAGCCAACCGAAATCATCTAACACTTATGAGGTACACACGATCAATGTTGTTATTGATAAACCTATTACTACTACTTCTTCCACCCCACTCATTGAAGTAGGGGAACCACTTCCCATTCCTTTGGATAACTAAACAAAGGAAACAACCACTCCTTTCCTTTCACTTGACACCATTACACCTTCCTCCCCCACCACCGACTTACTTACTCTTCCTTTGGAAATCATTCCTTTAGAAGAGGTCACCTTATCCACTCCATCTAGGGAAGAAACATCTTCTCTAAATTTTTAACCTTCCACCAAAAGCATAGATGGGGAAACCATTCCCTCTTCTCCGCCCAAGGGTTTAAGCTTTGAAATCAATGATCAAGGAACCAAACCTATCTACAAGCCCTTTTCTAGGCTAGTATAAATCCTAGAGTTCACTTCTCAACGTAATCTTGATAGATCCACTTTCTAGCATCATCTTGGCATCCCTTACCAAAACAAACAAGAACCCTTAACTTCACTTGAATCCACCCTCAAACCTATCACTACCTCAATCCCATCCTCAAATACTCCATCCTCCAAAACCATAAGGGAACCATCCAACCCACTTCCATCTAAAATTGTTAAATACCCTTACATCTCTTTGACCAAACCCATCAAGAATCTAAGAATACTTCATATTCTTATCATAACTAATAATACTTCCTCTTTGACCAAACCCATTAATAATCTAGGAATACTTCATATTCCTAACATAATTCACCAATCTTTGAAATTGGACCTAACTCCATCAAGTCCATCAAGTCCATCAAAGAAAACTTTGACAAAACCTATTAAAAGGGTGGAATCTCCTAAACCATCTCAAAATAGACCCATGCCCCCCTTCTCTTAAATCTTATACTTATAAACCAACCAAGCAACCCCAACCTAACCAATCTACTAAAACCATTCCACAACTAATAACTTTCATGGTAAAGCCTACTCCTAAGAAGGCTCCCACTCCAAAGCCCAAATATCCATCACCCCCAATGCCTTTACTTGAATCCTATTCAACCATTTTACAAAGGTTATTGAAAACCTCCTCCTTAACCTTACCACCTCTCAAACATTTCCAACCTATCAAAACTTTTGACCCTTCACGTCCTTAACCAAAATGGTTTAATGCCACTCTTAGTCTATGCATATCATAAGACACCTGGACATGACACAAAGCATTGGAAATCTCTCCAAACACTCATCCACAACTTATATGAGGATAATTTGTTATCATATGAACCTCCCTTAACCAAGCCATCCCAACCTAACTGACAAACCAAAACTACTCCAAACCCTGAACATTCTAACCGAACCCAACCACAAACACCTTCACTCTGGGATATTTTTCCCACCCAGGTAAAGAGTAAACTCGGGGAACTTTCCTTCCATAAGGCTTTAACCATTTATTAACTTCAACCATACCTTAACCATTACCTGAACTAACCCTTGGCTTTTTTGCCTCAACCTATCAACCAAACCTATCCATCAACCCAACTTGAACCAAGTGGTATATCACATTGGGGAAACCCATTTGGACACCACCTGACTTATTTGGGATACAAATTTTCCCATCAAACCATTGGAGATTACCCATCTCCATCAAACCTAACCAACTTTACCTCAAACCTCAGGACTTCAATATTAGAGACCTCATCCTAAAGTAAAACCAACATGTAACCAACATAGAGAAGAGTAAACGAGGCAAGTTTTCTTTCAATTGGCTTGGACCCTACATCATCACCCATAAGTATAGATTAGGATCTTATCATTTGTCCTCTCTCGAAGGCAAACCAGAACTTGAGCCTCTCAATGCTTCACATCTACATCCATTTTTCTGTTAAAGAAGGATCAAGCTCACATGCTTATCTAACTCATCCCTTGATTGTGAGATTTTAACCTTCACCCACCTTCCTCCTCCCCTTTTAAGGACAATTAATTACAACATAGAACCATGTGATTAACCATCATAGTCATGGCCTAATCCTAACTATGGGTACCACAGCTCTACCCATAGCATGGTTCTCATGGATACTTTTCATCTCTAACAAGATGGAATCCCATGGTCATTGTCTCTCAAAACCACACCCTTTCACATATCATTAAAATTCTTGTGTAAAGTTTTGCCCTCATAAAGGTAAACCTCTAAACCTAATTGGAGTGGTCTATGTCTAAACACATTTCATCTTGAAACAATTAATTGGGTCAATATATTAAGATTTGTAGACTATTCCCTCAAAGGCCAACTACCCAAAAACAAAATAAAAATTGTCACATGTAAGGTAGACTACTCCCTTGAAGGACAACTATCAAGAACATTAAAACAAAGGCACTAAGCTTAGACCAATCCCTTGAAGGATGCCTAAATTAACTTTTTCAAAATTAGAGTAATTTCATGGAAGCTCCCTGTATCGATCAACTTCCCATATACAACAATAAAGCAAAATACCCACTATCACAATAAAATCTAAAGCCGTAATCGGCTTTCACATGTAGACTTCCTGTATTGATCAGTCTACATCCAACATACAACATAGACTTTGTCTATTACCATTATTAGTCCACCTAGGGGTACACTAATTCACATGAGGTTATCATACATATCACCTGTTACCCTTCACACCACCTATCACCCATCTTCCGTTTAGACTATCTATAAATCAAGGGATTTAGAGCTTACTTGACACCCTGTGATCAGAAACCTTTTTTATCAACTGATGACCACTCATGCACAACATTTTAAGGGCTTATATTCATTAAGTCAATCCCACTTTAGGTCCATTTTCAGTCCTTGTCAAAAACAAATCATAGTGCCCTATTCTCATCTTAATGTGCTTGGTTGATGTTTTCATCACAAATTTTACCATCCAATATTACAACCTTAATCATCCTTTTTACATTAAGCGAGATTACAAAAACCATAACCATACCAATCATAACCATAACCATAACATTCAACCACCATCATCCAACACATTTTATATAGGTTTACGTCAAGCTATGCAATATTTCATTTAGGGTGCGAGGAGTCACATGACACATACAAAGTTATTAAGCTATCCACACTTCACCTAAATCCCCTACATACATTATTTCCTACATAAGCATTAGACTAATTATCTGGTGACTCTAGATTTGTGTTCAACCATCCTTCTACTTGATTACTCCCTGAACTAACATTTATACCATTCCCTATCTTAGCAACCACTAAAGGGTGTACTCTATTCTCCTTTCCCACATTCATCCCCATAGGGTGAGAATCATACTCTGCTCTAGGTCTTTCACAGTGATACTTTCACCTTCTTGTCCCTTTTTCCCTCCAATTCCTACCAGCGCATTACCACATGCCATGAGCATCAAACCCTAACCATGGGCATTATCTGCTTGAACATGGCGGTCTTTTCTTTTATGTTAGCTGAATGTTCATTTGTAGCAAGGGAATCACCATCTTCTCCTAGCCATGCAACTTCTTATTGGTTAGGCTTGAACTAGAAAAACCAATAAGTTATTAGTTTCATAGAGCTAGGATAGAGGATACAGACATGGCCACCATTTATCTAGCCTAGCCATGCAGTTCTTGGGTCAGGCAAGGTCCATCCTCTATCGCTCACCACACTATTAACTTCTTTACTTGTAGAATATACTTGACCATCAAAGAAATTCTTTGTAGGTCATCACTTCACTACTGCCCTTAAAACTCAACTCATAGCAGTGATGAACCTTGGCCACAACAACTTTGTAGATCTGGTTAGACATCCACCTCCTAAAAGTCAACTCGTAGTGGTAAACACTACCTCCAAACTCCTACCCTCACACAATTTTAGAAGGTGTAACCTCCTAACAAAGGCACCTCTTCTTTGGATTAGCTCCATTGAAGATCATTTATGGTACTTCGTATTGTGTTCCCTTATAATTTATCCTACCTTGCCCATCTGTATCTCTCATCCTACTAAATGTGGGATCATTATGGTAACTATTTACCAACCTACCCCATTCACTTTCACCGATACCTTCACTAAAACCCAAAATTGTTGTTTTTTTACCAAACCTTCTCCATCGACCCAAACCAACCCATATGGTCCATCAAATTGGGGCAACCAATTTGAACACCACTCACCCTTTTTCAGCTTGTTAAACTCTTCTAACAAGCTGATTAACACCCATCTTTTGCTTCCCCTTGTTTTTCTTAACCCCTTTTCCCATTTTCCATCTCATTCTCATCTCCAAAACCACCATCTACTTTTATTCATTATCCATCATCATCCATGCTTACTTGGTCCAGATACCACCTACTTCTTCACTCTCCCATCATCCTTTTTTTGTCCTCATTTCACTCCTTTTTCCTCTTGTTTCCATTTCTTCCATTTATTTCCTTGTTTTTCATTTTCATCACCAAACTATTTTCTCCTTGCTCTTTTCTTAGACTATTTTTCAAACCCTTCATGGCCTCCCATATTTACCATCCTCCCCTTACCCTTCATGATTGTTACACTTCTCTCCCCATCCTTTTTAATTCTCTAGTCTGTCATTCTTTAGTGCATCTCTCTCCCCCCATCTTTTACCTTTTATTTTTCTTCTCTTTCTCTATTTCATTTCATTTTTTTCATCTCCCTTGATGCCCTTCATTGCTTTTCTTAACCTATATGACCATGCCTGGCTTATTCCATCCTTCTCTACCTTTGCCTTTATCTATGACCTCATTATTTTCTCTTCATCCATCTCCTAGTCCACCTTTACCTCCTCCCTTATTGGATATCCCTTATGTTCTCCAATTCAACCTCCACCTCTTTAGAGTGTGATCACCAGTTGTACTTCTTCTACATACATCTCCTTGTCTGCTTCCTTGTATCCTCTATGCCCTTGACTTAATACATGAAATATAGTCAAGTTCATTACTTTAAGAGCATCCCTTTCTTCCTTTAATGCCTTTGAATGTTGTGCTCAAACTCTTTTTTTATCCCTCTCCAACTACTCCCTTCACCCTCCTAATCACCTTTTTCTTTAAACCCTATGCCCATTTTGAGCATGCTTTGACCTTCAAAGTCTTCCACTCAATTTTGGTTTACTATGAGATATATACCCATCTTATGGATCTATAACATAATTGGCCAAGACTGTAGGCTCATATAACCAACCAATAAGCCTGAGCATTGTTAAGCCATCAAGATGAAAATTCCTTCCCCACCTCTTTTGGTCTTGCCTATTTTGAACCCCTTTTACTCCGACCTTCGAAGGTGTTAGAATCAACACTAAAACCACCTTTAAATGGAAGCTTTAGGATACCCATGTGGGGATGCTAGCTACACCCTCTCATGCAATCTACCTTCTAATATTTCCCCTTGATTCTCCCTTCTCGGATTACATCTTCTTATGCCTTGAAATATCCCTTGCTTTAACGCATGAAATCCATAACCTACTCCCTCATTTAATTAATAGTATTATTCACCTCACTTTATATTCCAAAACCCCTTGATGTATTTCTCTAAATTTCCTCAAAAACTCAACACTTACTTATTTTGGGGCCCCACTAACTCAAGGGTCAAGGGTTCAAATCTTTGCCACTTCTCATTTAGCAACTCTGCTACTTTGCTTCCCCATACCATTGAATAATAACCTTTCATAGCTTGTTAATAACATTGTTGTGGAATGTGCATAATGTCAGCTTATTTGGATGGTGATGAAAGAACCCATCAGATCACCATGGCAATTCAAATAGTTCCAGATTTTCCAAAGCCTGGTAAAGCATATTTATCCCTTTTCTTTTCTTTAAAAAGGTGGCCATAATTTCATGCTTCAACCTCCTTATCCATGGTTGTAGATTCCTTTTGCATAGTGGATGCAATCATCTACTTGCATCCTAGGTAATCTCATCCACCTTTTATACCACACCCATCAAAAACTATTTGATAGCCATCTTTTCCACCCTTTTGCACTTCCTTTTCTCTAATATCCTTCACCTAGACCTACTCACATATCAAATTGGGATAACCACATTAACCAACACCCTTCACCTAAAAATAAATACATTTGGCTTGACGTTATTTTTGGATTCCTATCCATATAACTATGTAGGTAGCGTCTACTTGCCATGTGCATCTAGAGTTAGCTTGACCATCCCCTTCCAACCTATACCCAATCCACCCACACTTTCATCACATCCACCTTGACGTTAGTTGCTTTTGACCCAGAACATTAGTGTTTTTTGCAATAAATTTTGAGTGCAATGACCAACCTTGTTGTGTTGAACTTTTAAATGTTCGCATCACCTCATGTAAAATCAAACCATTTGTATTTCCTTGAGAGCACTTCCTACCCTGGATACCTAAGTCAACACCAACCCTATCTAGGAACCTTGATAAGACTAACCCAATCAACTATGACCAATGCTAGGTATTGATTGCCTTGTCATTTATCTTAGAACTTAACCTTTTTGTTATCAACTTTGGCACCTTTAGTCTTTGTGTAATCTTGACTATTGTGCTTAGTCATATTTTGTGAATCCATTAGCATTTCACATGCCAAACTACCTTATGGCACCACCTAGTGCCTCCCCATCAACTACTTATCAAACCTACACCCAATTCAAATTTTCCTCATTGACTCTTGATTTGAGGGGGAATACCTCCTCCCATACTCGAGGCACCCTGACCTTCAACCAAATAATTTGTTTTTGTTTTATGGCTTGCTAATTCAAAGCTACATAACAAAAAGGGGTAAAATGCAGACCCCAAAAAATTGCACATTTACAGTTTTTGATGATTAAATGCCTTGAGACCCCCTAAAAATTCTTAAAATTTCCCAAAATGCTCCTTAACCCAACCAAATCATTATTCTCCTAGTCACATAATATCATTCAAAATCACTATTTGAAAGTACTATTCATCATCACTATTCATTATGGACCCCACTATCACTATTCATGATGACATGGCATGTGATTTGGAGGTGATGTGGTAAGTGACATGGCTTAGAAATGACATGGCTTGATGTGGGATACCATACCCCACTTGGGACCCTTTCCTAAAGTGCCTAATGACCTCATTTCAACATCATAAAGTCCCCCCTTAAAATATGGTGAATTTCCCCTTAAGGGGTCATTATTCAACATGTATTTTCTCTGCTCTACATGGAATTAGACTTTAAAAGAGATACCTAACTATTTAAGACTTTGGGAAAGACAAAGGGCACCCATTTTTGACTTCTTAGTCAAAATGGGAGACTTCTCAACTCAAATGGGAATCTTTCACAACCTTACCTTAGACTTTTCATCCCCTAAATGGAAAATGGTGCCAAATTTGGTGTGCCACCCCTTTAAGTTCTTGTGTTAAATCAAGAAAGGGTGGGGAGAAGTCTTTGGTCTCATTTAAACCCATGTGCATGATTCCCATTCAAAATTAGACTCGTGTGTAAGGTGGGAGACACACCAACCCAAAATGGGAGATTTATGATCAAAGTGGGAATCCCCACTAACCTCATCCTTGACTCATTCATTATACCACTTGGAGAAATTCTAATTTCTTCACTATTACTCTATTTTGGCATGTTTCTTCACATCAAATGCTATAAATACCCCTCCTCTCCTTCACCCAAGGTGAAGTTAAACGTTAGTATTTTGTTATTAACATTTGTGTTACAAGTTTGGAGGTATCATCAAGGAGGTCATCATCTTGAAGAGAAGGATCTCAAGCAACAAAACTCTACCAAAATTACTTCAAGTCTTCATCAACTATCAACAAGCCAATCTTCATCAACAAGCATCTTCAAGCGTTAAGGTAATCTTATTGTATAATTATCTTAATTTCTGTATTCCTTTCCCTTTGGCCTTATTCTTTCACTTGATTCCTTCATCACCATATTGTAATTTTATCCTCTTGTCCATATCCCCTTTGTCTTTTTGATCACCATTTACCCTTTTGCCTTCTTGGCCTCATTTTGACCATTTGCCCCTTTACCTTCTTGGCCCTCTTTTGACCATTTATCCCTCTTGTTTTCTAAAACACATTACCCTTCACCATCTCAACCCCTTCCCAAACCCAACCAAATCACTCTTTTGACATTTATAAAACCAATCCAAACCAAAAACCACAACTTTATTTTAGCTAATTTTTAGCATTAGCATTATTTAAACTAGTTGCTTTATTTTAACCATCTAAGAAAAACATTTAGTTTTCTTGATTAATTTATTGTTATTTGTTGTATTTAATTTTAGTTTTATAGTCATATGAGGCAAATATATTTATTTTATTATTACCATTTAAGTGTTTAAAAGCAAGTGGATTGACAGCCTCCTAAAAAGCTTTTGCTTCTAGGATCTAGCTCATGCTAGGAAAACCACCCATCTACTTGCCTAACAAACAAGTTTCTTTTAGTGATTTTTAATTGCAGGTCATCCTTCCCTAGCCAAAGAGGATCTCTCCACAATCACTTGGATCCAATGCATGCACTTCAATAGGTATTTTTCCACACCCTTTATAACTAGTTTCTACTTTTCACACTTAGAAAAAAGCAAAAATTAGATAGACACACTAAGTACCCGACACCCTTATCGTTGTAGTGTATGAAGTGAGGGGGTAGGCCCCAATACCAAGCCACATATTATTTCTAATATATATTCTTTTTGAGCACCTAAAAACAACCTGAAACCAACCGTAGATTTTCTCTCTAGTACCCATTCTACAAACCAATGTCAGTCACACAACTTCTTAAGGCATAAGCCAAAAGTGAGATTAATTAAAACTTTAAGGTCTAAAATATCTTTTAGAGTGTGATTTGATTTATTTGATCATTTTCTTGTCTTATCTTTGTTTGAGTGGTAAGGATTTTTGGGCTTCCTATCCCACCTCTCTCATGTGGTTCTCACTCACTAGCAGCGAAGAGACCTTGTGGAGCAAAACCCAGTACCAAGCCAACCTACCTTTTCTACCTCTTTATCTATAGACTAAATTTCCAAGCCAGTAGATTATCCTCATCCCTTGGGAAGTCATACCTTCCCTTGGGAGGTTCCTCAAAGAGAAGTGGATTTTTCCACTTTCTTAGATAATAATCCCATAGCCTTGCAATATTATCTTACAATCATGTCTTACCATACCTCGAATTTGACCCTAGTCACATATCTGCCTTATGGCATGCCTTTCTACCTCATGGGGAGTACCTCTATTGCCATAGTTACTACCCAATGATTGACTACCCAAGCTTCCTCATCAACCAACAACTCCTTTGAGACTACTATAGAGAACCAACCAACCTAAACTACTGATGCCCTTATACCTTCCACTCCTACCAACCACTCTTCTACCATAGGAGTGCCTTCCTCTAGCACTATCAACCTTATTTTATCCACCTCTAATCCATCAATCACTACTCCACTTCAAATCCTTGTGGTGTTTATACCCTCTACCTTTCCATTGATTAATAAAAGGGTCACCACCTTCCATCGGTCACCAACCCAACTACCACTCCTATCCAAAAACACCCCTTGGACAAACCTTTGGATACATCCCTAATCTACAAGGGCATGTACCCACTACCCAACCACCTAAAACTACCTATCCTTATGTATCTTCTACCCAACAATTGACATCCACCTACCAATAAATAGTTGCCTCCCAACCTTCTACCCACTATTAGTATGTCTCCCAACCACTGCAACAACATGCATCTTACAACCTCTCAGGTGCACAATCCTAAGCCAAACTAATGAATATGCTTATAGACAAGATGACCACCTTAGTGTCATCTATTTTGGGTGCTCACAAGATCTTGTCAGGGCCATATCCTCCCTAATAGGAACTTCTTAAGTTTTTCAAATTTAAAAAGAGGATCCCCAACAACACCTTAAGGCCTTTAAGCATGCTTATTATCTCATCGCTTATGATGATTCCCTTTTTCTCCACACCTTCCCCATGTCTCTGGTCAATCCGACCTTAGATTGGTATAGTGCATACCCAAACACTCCCTTGTCTCTTTTACCCAACTGCCTCTAACCTTCTTAGACCATTTTTTGATTAATATCTCCAAGAAAGTTTCTATCACCGACCTCTAATCTATCAGGTAGTTTGAAGATGAATCCATTACCAATTTTTTGGCTCATTGGAGGAGCTCAATTAACCAACTCTCCTTCTCCCTACCTCAACCTAAAATCATAGAGCTCTTTGCTTAGGCATGTGCCAAGCATATCTCCTCTACACTACATGTCCAAAGCTTCCAAAACTTTGATGAAGCTTTTACCATTGCATGTAAGTTATAGAACTAAGCCATTGAAGAGGGTAAGCTAAATCTCAAAAACAAGAACTAAACCTACAAAACCAATGAGGCTTCTTCCTCTAAGTTAAGAAACTAGTCCAATACAAACACCAAAAACAAAAGAACCACAAATGCAATTGTCCTTAAAGCCCCTCCTCTACCTTCCATCAACCAATCTAATTCCTCTAGTTCCTCAAATCAAAACCCGAGAAACCAAAACTGGATCAACCAAAAGCAATTCACTCCACTTGGAGAATCCTATGCATCTATCTTGGAGAAGTTATTTAAAGCCTACATCACTCAAATTCTTCCTATCAAACCTCCTCAATAGTTTGATGCCTCTCATCTTGCACCTAGTTAGTTTAATGAGAATGCTCTATGTGCCTTTCATTGGGTAATAAGACATGACATCAGTAGGTGTAACACCTTTAAGAACCTTGTCCAATATCTCATTGATAAGGGGGAGCTTATATTGGATAACCCCAATACACCATCAAACTAAGCCCTTGATATATTTAGGCAAACCTTCCTAAACCATGCTCCTACCAAGAATGAGAGTAATAACATCAAGTGCTCTTATGACACCCACATAGTTAACATGGTCTTTGATGTGCTCATTACCAAACCACCTAATATCCAAAATCTCAATCCTCCACCTCCATCATCTATTGAGATAGTGGACTTGTCTTCTCTTTCATTAGACACCCACACTAGGGAATTACCATCCTCTCCCTCTCTACTTATTGAGGTAGTGGAGCCACTAACCTCCCTTTCAACTAGTATATTGGAATAACCAACCATCTCTTCCTCACCTTCACCTTTAAGTACCATGCAAACCACTCTCCATTTAGAAATCATTCCAAAGGAGGAAACCCCCATGTCTAATCTTCCCATAGAGGAACCACCTATCTCAACCTTGCATCCTTTGATTGAGAAAGAGGATGAGGTTACAATCCTTGTATCTCAACCTAGGGGCTTGTCTTTTAGGTCCACTATTTAGGGAATCAAACCAAACTACAAATCATTCTTTAGGCTAGTGAAAAAATTGGAATTTATCTCCAACCTTGATATAGACCAAGCCACCTTCTAGCAACAATTAGGGCTACCTTATATGACCAAACAAGAACCTCCAACCACACCTTTAGTAAATCAACCTGCCACTTTTGTTATCTTAACTCCTACCCTATCAACCAAACTAATAATAACTTTTACCAATCCAAAAATCCCTTAACCATCTAAGGCACCTAAATCAAATGCAACTAAATCACCTTCTCAAACCAGTCTGCCCAAACCAATCTGTAACTTTGACACCTTCCCCACACTAAACCTTAGTCACCCCTTGATGAAGGTGGAACTTATCTTACCAGAACCAATAACTAAAGAGGTAAACCCACACAAAGTTTAGAAGGCCCAAAATTTACCTCCCTCAACCTTGCCCTCCATTTTGGGGCCTTATCTCTCTACCTTGAGTAGGAAGCCAATTACCTCTACCAAAACCCCACCACTTCTTTTGGTTACACCCTCGTAGTTGCTCTCTGATGCACCTCTTTTCACCATGCCAATAATACCTAAACTACCTACCTTGTGATCTTCCACCTCTAGCTCATCAATCTCTTTGTTTAAACCAAGGCCATCAACTAAGCATACCACCCTAACCAAAACACCTACCACCAAACCTATCTCCAAACAAACTCCTACTTCAACCATCAAAGCAAAGACCATCACACACCTACCACCTTTAGCTGAGTCCTACTCAACTATTCTCCATAGGTTATTTCAAACTTCTTATTTATCCTTACCTCCTATCAAACCTTTCACCCTCTTACTTCTAAACCCATATGGTATAATGACCACCATGTGTGTTCTTATCATAGGACATCTGACCATGACATGGAGAACTATAAGGCTCTTTAAACCATTATCCACTAACTCTATGATGTGGATGATCTATTAACAAATGAACCTCATATATACACCATACCAATATAACCAACAACCATACCTACCCAATGCTTACCTACTCCTCCACTCTCACCTAAGAGTGAAGACGAGTCTCAACAGTTTACTACCTCGACCTCTTTTTCTATCCATACTATCAATATGGTCACAAGATCATAGCAAAAGGATAAAGGGAAGGTTAAGGTGTCCATTCCTTAGACATACCCCTCTTTAAACTCCTAACCAACCTACACCCAACCATCTCCATCATCAACTAAACCCAAGGTGTCTATCTTAGGTGCTTCCTAATCTAACCCTTCAGAATCCATCCAGAGAGTTATCCTTAAGAAACTTCACCAAACCTTAGTGAAGATAATCTTATATGAGTTGATCTCTACCTCTCCCCATCATTGTTAATCACTAATAGAGGCTTTGCAATCCATTGAAGTCCAACTCGAAGACCCCCAACCTCTAGCAGCCTTTGTTGGTGCCCTACAAATTTCCAACCTTGTTACCTTCAAGGATTCAAAAATACCTTCTATCCACCCTGAGGACTTAGATCCCCATCTTTTTATTACTGCCTACATTAACCAAACCCATATCAAATGGGTCATGATTGATGGGGGAGCTAGCATTAACATCATCTCCTCTCACACCCACAACCAACTCAACTTGTCAGATAATATCATGTCAGAATATTTGGCCATCCTTCATTTATTTAATGATACCATGACTATTGCCTTGGGAATGTCATCCTTCATATATGTTTAGGACCTTATACACTCCCTGAAATTTTCTATGTAGTGGAAGGTGAATTCTAATACAAATTTTTATTGGGATGACCTTAGATCCATTCCATGGGTTGCATCCCCTCCACCCTTTACCATTGCATTATGTTTGAGTAAGAAGGCTAGGTTATCAGCATCTAAGCTGACCCAAGTCCTTTCTCGACATGAAACATGACCTATCATCCTAATTATGTCCTCATATCCCCATCCAACACACCCTCAATAGCTAAAACCCAACCTTCAACCACCAAAGTGGATACCATATCCCCTTCTACCGATGAGGCATCAACTAGTTCCTCTATCCCTTCAAACCAAATCCCCACCATAGGCCCTTTGGAATAAACATTCAATCACCTTTTGCTAGGGGAGTATCACCTTTTAGCCCTTGACACTTTCCCTACTCCTCACAAGTATGGATAACTTACTAACTAATCAAAATATGAGCCCAATGTCAAGACTATTGTTCCTTTTGAACCTCTTCACCATTAGATCTATTTTGTCTATGGGGGACTTGACAAATCCCCCGGTGCTTCTACCACCTTGACCATTCACCATCAATTTCTCTTAGATAAATTAAGCTTCACCAAAACATACCTTTATCAGTTTGCTTGAAAAGGCTTCAATTTGGGGTAATATGAGCATGGCCCACATGAATTGGTCACCATTGAAATGAGGAAGCTACACAAAAAACATAGACTTGGTTTCATCTTACCTAATAAGAAGAAATCCAAACAACCTGTTATTACCATTATTGAAGAAGATGCCCCTTCCTCACTGACCTTGCCTCCACTTCCATATGAGGATGATGACATCATCCCACCTAAATTTTTTTCATCAACATGATTATCCTTGGAATCCTGACTTTTCAAAAGGAGGGGGTGATCATAATCATCCCTTTGACCCATCCTGAGATGATAGGAGTACACTCTCCTACCATTAACATTGTTCAGTGCTAGGATGATGATTCTATTCTCACATATCTTGGTGCCTCAAATTATTTGATCTACAAATCCCTTCCTCCTAAGACCTTGATCATGTTAAATGAACCACCATGGATATCAACTTGGGTACTATGGATAACCCTTGTATTGTCAAAATCAACCAATCACTGAATGCTAAGGAACTTCAGGACTTTCCTTTTTTCCTCCAATACCATAACATAGCCTTTACTTGGTCTTACAATAATATGCCCAGGATTGACCCCAACATTTCTACCCATAACATAGTCACTCATCATGATGCCAAACTTGTCAAGAAACTCCAACACATGCATCCCCGTTTATCCCTTCTCATCAAAGAAGAGCTTCAACATCTTTTATCTGTCAAAACCCATTGACTATCCCCAATGAGTCTTGAATGTTGTACCTAACACCAAAGCCATAGGAGGAATATGAATTTTTGTGGACTTTCATGACCTTAACCTTACCTACCCCAAGTATGACTTTCCTCTACCAAGCATCAACTAGCTTGTTGATCTTACAGTTGACCATGAGATGTTATCTCTCATGGATGGGTTCTTGAGTTACAACCAAATCTTAATTACTCCTGAATATTAGCATAAAACTAACTTTACCACCCCTTGGGGAACCTTTTATTATAGGGTCATGCCTTTTGGACTAAAGAATGTTGGTGTAACCTACCAACGTGCCATGACCTATATCTTCCATGACCTTATCCATAAAATTATAGAGGACTATGTGGATGACCTTCTCAAAAAATCCAAACTCCAAAAGGATCATTTAGTCATCCTTAAAATCATCTTTGAGTGACTTATCCATTATAATGTTCATCTTAACCCCAAGAAATGCATTTTTGGGGTCTTGTTAGGAAAGCTTCTCAGCTTTACTATCTCCCTTCATGGAATTGAAGTTGACCCCACAAAAATCAAAACCATCCTAGATATACTTCCTCCAACCAACCTTAAGCAACTCTGTAACTTATAGGGGAATCTTTAATCCATTCATCGTTTCATTTCCCATCTTTTAGATCGATGCTAACCTTTCTTCCACCTTTTAAAAAAGGATGTCTCTTTCAAGTGGAATAGCGATTGTCAAAAGACCTTTGATTCACTTATGGAATAAATTTTGTCTCTACCTGTCCTTACCCCTCCCAAGGATGACCAACCCTTTTACCTTTATATCTTTACCACCGACCATTCTCTAGGGGTAATTTTGGCTCACTTAGACAAACAACACAAAGAAAAAACCATATACTACATTAGTCACATGATTGTAGAATATGAGACTCGATACACATATACTGAGAAACTTAGATTAGCTTTAGTCTTTATGGCCACCAAACTTTACCACACCTTCTCAACCATAAAACCTATGTCATAACCAACATCGATAACTCAAGTACATGCACTCCAAGCCATACTGAAACTAATGTATGACCAAGTGGCTGATGCTCCTATCAAAGTTTGATCTTGAGTTCCTTCAGTAGAAGTCAATTAAAGGGCAAGTCATTGCTGACTAATTGGTTGAGGCACCTTTAGCAGAGAACCAACCCCCTCCTCTTGAGTTCCTCAATGAGTCCATCATGACCCTCTCTCAAGCAAATTTCACCTATCAAGTCACCATGTTCTTTGATGGATCAAAGTGTCAACATGATGGGGGAGTTGGTATCATCTTTATCCCCTTTGATGGTAAACCTCTACCTTTATCCTTCAAGCTTGATTTTGAATTTACCAAAAACATGACTAAGTATGAAGCCCTAGTGATAGGCCTTCAAATTGCCTTAACACTAAGAGTCAAAATGATCAACATCTTTGGTGACTCTTAACTTGTAGTCAATCAGATCAATGTCTCTTACCAGTATAAGAATGGTGTTTTGTAGTAGTACAAGTAACTAGTTGATGAAATCTTAGCATCATTTGAACACTACTGCATCCAGTCAACCCCATGATCTACCAATAAGTTCATCAACATCATGGCTTCTCTAGCCTCACAAATCTCATTTGTACCCTTGGACTCTAAGTTGTCTATCATTATCCATAGGCTTACCCAACCTTCCTATGTTAAACTAGATTCTCCCACCATTTTTAATGTGAAGGAGACCCAACCTGACCTTTGGTATTGACAAGCCTTTGACTATCTTAACCTTGGTATAGTTCCTTCTAGATTTTCTAAGAATGCTCAAAGAGTGTTTATTCAAAGTACCTCATGCTTTACCATTATGGGAGGAATTATATATAAATGTGGCTTTGATGGCCTCCTCTTTTGTTTCCTGTGTAGTCATAAAGCCTATCACGCTATCAAGGAAATGCATGATGGCATCTATGGGGGACACTTTAGTGGCCTTGTTGTAGCTAAGTGCATCTTATGTCTCGACTATTATTGGCCTACCCTTAACCAGGACTATTGTGATTATGTGAAAAAGTGTGTCAAATGTTAATAACACGTAATTTACATCACACAGTGAGCCATAGTCTTTGCATTTCTACTAATTTTTGGCCCTTTTCACAATAGGTTCTAGACCTCATTAGTGAAATTAATCCCCATTCTTTATAGTGACACCATTTTATCATCATCATGACTGAGTATTTTACCACGTGGGTAAAGGCTATCCCTATAATCTCAACCAAAGTGGAGAAGATTTTTGACTTTATCAACCATCATATCATCTACTGCTTCAGTGTTCCTCATAAGATTATCACTAACAATGGTTAATCTTTTAAAAACAAACAAGTTCAGGGTCTATGTGATAAATTTGACATTAAGTTAAGTTTCTCCTCACCCTATTGCACTTAAACGAATGGACAGGTAGAAGCCTCTAACAAAACTCTTAATAACATGCTAGCTAAAATAGCCAATGCATCAGGTCAAGATTAGCATTCACACATCCCCTTCACCTTATGGGCATATTGTACTAACATTAGAACCCTTATAGGTGCTACCCTATTTTCTCTTGTGTTTGGAGTTAAGGTCATCTTGCCTCTTGAAGTCTAAATCCCCTCTCTTTGCATATCTTTACAAGAGCTCATTTTTAGGATGATTATCGTTAGCACCATCTAGCCCAATTAGGGCTACTCAATGAGTGTTGTTTAGCATCCCTTACCCATCTCCATGTATATCAAGAGTGTGTCAAGCATGCCTACAATAAACACCTTAAAGTATGAGAATCAATATCAAAGATCTTATCCTAAAGGAAAATCAACATGTCACTAATATGGAGAAAAGCAAGTGGGGAAAATTTGATTTTAATTGGCTTGGACCTTATATCATAACCCACAAGTATGGATCAAGAGCTTATCAGTTGTCTTCTCTTGAAGGCCACCTAGAACCTGAGCCCCTCAATGCTTCGCATCTACATCTAGTTTTTTGTTAAGAAGGATCAAGTTTGGATTTTGCCTAACTTAAGCTCATCCCTAGCTAGCTACCCACATTCCATCTCCCTATTTTAGGGGTAATTTATTAGAAACCAAATCATGTGATTATTTGTCATCATCATAGCCTAATCTTAAACAATGGGTACTATGACTCTACCTATGGCATGGTTCTTATGGTACTTTCCACCCCTTTTCAGGATAGATACCCATGATCATTGTCACCTAAACCTCCTTACACCTAATCGACCTTCTTGTGCTTTTAGTTTTTCTTTCATAAAGGTGACCCCTTAAGCCTATATAATCAAGTCTATGTCTAACAAAATCAAATAAATAAAAAGCAAAATTCACATCAATAGCAATCATGGATCATTCCTAGCATTCACATACTACTCCCTTGAAGGAAAACTATTGAAAATTTATTTGAAATTGCCAAAACATAAGGTAGATAACTCCCTTGAAGGATAGCTATCAAAATCATTAAATAAATCACGTAAACTTAGACCTCTCCCTTGAAGGATGGCTGAGTAAAGAATTAGTCATAAGCATAGCAATTTCTTAGAAGCTTCTTGCATCGATTAGCTTCCCATATATAGAAATCAATAAAGGACCCATCATCAAAATCATAGCAAAAATAAACTAATATTTAAAGTTTTAATCAGCTCTCAAACAACAAAATAAGGTAGAAGCCACAATTGGCTTTCACAAGTAGACTTCCAGCATCGATCAGTCTACATATTTTTGACATAGGCTTATTTACCTTAGTTCTTGGGATACATACAAAAGAGGCATGCTAGTCTCACAACAAGGTTCCATTTTCATCCATTTCCCCTTTATACATTGTATGTAAAGGATTTTTGAGTTTACTTGACATTATGTGGTCAAGACACCTTTTAACCAACTAGCGAATGCTAATGCGAAGGATTTGATGGGCTTATGTCCATTAAGTCGATCTAACTTTGGTTTTGTTTTAGTCCTTATCAAATAAGAAGCACTGTGCCCTCTTCTTATCCTATCATAACTAGTTGATATTCTCATTAAGGCATTTATCTCTTGATTATATTTTTTGTTCTCCCATCTAATGTTGTTAGCAAGATAATAACCATAATCATAACAATCATATCCATGTGTGTCATAAGAAACATCATGATCATAACCAAAACCATAAACAAACATAAAATCATAGCATCCATGAGCAATAAAACAACCAGCCATTTTCCACCACATGTCTATGTCTAAATAATGAAGCATATATTCATTAATAATTAGCATGTTATAAGCAATCAAGAAATATTACCATAAGTCAAAACCATCTCATTCCTAGCTAAGCATATGTCAGTGTTTAAATAACCAAAGCATAAGCATAATCCATAAGCAATCTAAACATCACATCATAAGTAATGTAAACATCATATCATAAGAAATAAACATGCACCATAAACATAATTAATAAATAGAGATCACACACACACACACACACACACACACACACACACACACACACACAATTCATAAGTCAAGTAACATTATCATGTGTATAGATAAATAATACATGTGGTAATGTGTATCCTCTCTCTCAATGCATGTACATCTCACTACTTTGGCACACATGCCAATATCAAAATCATGTACATCTATATTTATATGTCATAACATAACATATCATGCCCTTGGGCCACCACTACCACTACCATCTAGTCCTGGTCCTCCTACAATGCCTACCTATCCCCCCACTAAAGTGACCCACTAACTTGGAGTCACCACAGCTGCTCCACCTACTAAATTGGCACTATACTCACCCCATCAGGGCTCCTATGGACAATGTGTTAGAATAATGGCCTCATAATACCTCAGCTCCTCCACTATGGCCAAATACCATGCCATAGGTATTATACCTAGTGTCCCTCATGTTGGTGCTATCGTGGCTCCTACTTTCTAACTCAAAGTGTCCCTCTCTTGGGTCACCAAACCTAGAGAGGTCTTAACCTGATCTCTCTCACCTATCATGATGGAAATATGACCTTGTAATGTTATGATTTGGCCCAAAAATTTGGCCACTTGTCCCTATAATCCTATAATATATGCTTATACAACAAGTACTACCCCTGCCTACCCATCAGGGCCACCTCCCTATGCATGTACACCAACTAGATCCACATCCATAGCTTGTTGGCCCCCATCATCCCACCCAAAATTGACCATCGTATAAAGTGCTTGGTACCATGCCACATAGCCCTAAACAAAACTAGTATCATCAACCCCTACTCTAATTGGTAGCTCCTCATGATCTAGGACTACCTCCTTCCAGTTGTGGCTTGGGTAATGAAAACTTAGTGTCCTCCCTCTTGTATCTCAAGAATATACCTAAGATCCCCTAAACTAGGCCAAACTACCCGTAAACTCTCTTAAATGGGATGAGCTTAGTCTCACCCTCTCTCCTCTTGTATATCCATCTACAATTCTGAAATGACAATGTGTGATAGATATAGAGGGCCTACCTAAGAAAGCCAACATATGGCCTTCAAACCACATCCCCTATAACCAAGCCCTCTAGTACATCCCTAAACGAGTCAATAGCTCTCATACCTCCTCTAGCTCCTATGAGGGCATAATCTCCCCTCCATCACATGAAACCCACTTTGAAATCCATTTGAGCGCAGCCCTCTTATGGTAGCCCCAATGATCTCAAAACCCTGATGTGCTCGTATGCCCAATAGTGGAGCACAAAACCCATGTTGATCTTGTACCTCTTGTGAGCTCAAAATGCCTAGAGCTCCCTATATCTCTAGATTAGCAAAGCTAGTGCCCACCCAAATACTATTCTACCAAGCAACATCTCCACCAACACACCTATCAGTAGATAAGGAAATTGATCACTACTCAAAATTAGCAATACAAAGTAGGAAACTACCATCATCATTATGGTCATCAAGTGCCTCTTATCTGGATCCCTCTTGTATAATGGCCCATAACCAAAACCACCAGAGTGCCACCTAGCATGGGCCCAATCCTCACCATACAATAATTCTATCTATTCATCCCTCTCCTCATTTTCAATATGGTATATCAACTCCCCCCCTAAATGCGCAGCCATGTGATCATAAGCACATCCTCTAGTAGGATGGTCATCTCTCTTGTCAAAAGGAGGAAGGTGTTCATGGCCATATCCCATCTCTCGATGAAGGCCGTGATCATTACTACATCTCACAAAAGGTGATGGTAGTGTCTTATGGCTCTGAGGCCAACCTCCCCCATATGTGTCCAATAATCCTTGGTCATCCCTTCATGGATCTCTACAAAGATCCTAAGAACCTAATCCCTCATCTGGATATGAACTCATGCCTATAAAAATCAAGGTTAACACACACACTTAGTTTTCATTACCATTGCTCATTTCCAAATCAACCCTTTTATCAACCTATGCCCACCTAAATCAACCTATTCTAACCATTATCTCTACCTCTAACACTTGAAAGCAACCCTCACCCCTAGACATTTTAAACACCTTAACCTACTATAATCTATCAAACCAACACCCAACTCTTTTATTGAAAAGAAAAACACCTTCCCTAAACCTTTCAAACTAACACCTAACCCTAACCCTCAACCTTTTCCAACATATCACTATCCTAACTTACCCTTTGCATTTTAACTACCCCACACCCCTTCCAACATTTTAACACTTTGCCTATATCCTTTTATTGAAACCCACCTTCTCTAATCCCTTGAGTATCGATGGTCACTATGACCATCGATGGTTAGGAGACCTTTGTGCTTCGATGGTCAACCACAGATGGTCAAGTCTGACCATTGATGATCAGGTCAAATCATTGATAGTCACTATGCATGATCGATGATGGTGAACCACCTAATCCTACCTTCCTCAAAACATAACAAAATGATAAAATTTTAACAAATTAATCACCTAATTCTACCCAATACCCTACCCCCAACCCAAATCCTCTTTCAAATTCAAATTTCACTAGCTAATTTTTCAAAAACATGATCAAAACCTAATACTAGGGCAAAACCCTCATACCTACCCAACACAACCACACACTACCAAAAATTAACTTCAACACAATCAATTGAACTAAATTAACAATTTTAAACACACCCCTTATCTCATTCCTTAATTGCTATTAAGGATAAAGCCCATGTCTAGTTGCTTGACAACGTCCTCACCCACCTTGTATCTTAGTCCCAGGATATCACCTTGACATGCACCTTCAATTGATCAAAAATCATGAACTTAGCTGAATACTCAATCAAACCTCTCACAAAATTCCAAATTTTCCAGAGCATAGAAAACATGAAAGTCAAAGAACAAAACGTGAAAATGATTTTTCATTTTCACTTTTTATGTTCTAGACTTTTAGGGTTCCCCTTGACCATTGACGGTTAGAGCAACCATCAATGATTAATCTTGAGACCCCTGACCGTCAATGGTTGTGGTGTCTACATGCTAGATTTTTTCAAACACCTACACTTAAGTGCTAGATTTTTGGAGTTTACCTTATCTAACACAATAAAACCAACCTTTAGATGATTACCTTTCTCTAACCAACCACTATACCATATCCACCTTGACATTGGTCATTTTTGACCACCTCACCACCTTAACACATCATCATTGGTTTATTTTATCCTAACTAGTGCATGTTTTGTGACACTTTTTACTTGGTCCTTTGATCATAGCGATAACATTTCCATGTTGACCCTTTTTGAACTTATGCCACCTCGCACTTACCTGACCTACTTAGGTCTTCTTGGGAGCATTTCTTACCTCAGATACCGATGACACTTAACCCTTTTTTATTTTTTATGGGAGCACTTCCTACCTCGGATACCTATGGAACCACTGACCTTGTTTAAGAGACTAACAAGTGTACCTAACTGCCATGGCTAAAGGCAATCATGTGGTACACTGTTCAATTTTCCCTTAGAATTGATCTTTATTATTATCAACCATGACAACCTCATATTTGCATGATCTTGGCTATCACACCTTTTATCACACTTTGTTCACCTATTTGTAGTTTAATGCCCAACATCTCAACCACATTCTTAATGTTTATCTTCACCAACCTTGTCAAACCTGCACCTAATTCTACTTCACCTCATCACCTTTTGGTTTGAGGGGGAACACGTCTTCCCATACTTGAGGCAACTAGACCTTTGACCAACATTATTTTTTATTTTGCAGCTAGTTGATTATAGGTTATATAATAAAAAGAGGAAAAATTTAGAGACTAAAAATCCACACACCATTATTTTGAATGTCGTAACACCCTTGGACTACCTTAGGACCCCCTTGGGACCATTCAACCCTCTAACTCCTAACTGAGATAACCTATAGTCAGTTTGACTAAATTGGCTTAACCTAGCATTTACCCTAGATTTTACCTATTTTACCCTTCAAGCTTGACCACCGATGGTCAGGTTAACCATCGATGATCACCCTAACCATTGATGGTCGAGGTCCACCTCCTCAACAACCAACATATAAGTCACATGCTTTACTTTTCCAAAAATAACTTATCTTAATCCATATGTGAGCTAGTACATGGATGAGTTATAATTAGATAGCCTAGTTAAACCTTCACTTCCACCTCTTACTTGTTAAGGTGTGGAGCTAAAAGCTTCACCAAATGAGTGAGTGCAGAAGTTGCTAGAACTACACAGTCACTGGCATCAGTCAGGAGTGACCGATGTCAGTCAGGAGTTGACTAAGAGATGTCGACATCGGTCATGGATCGGTCGACGTTGGTCACAGGCAGACAGGAATGAACTGATGTCGATTACCTGTGCATCCAAAATCTATTTCCGTGGATAGAACAAAATGTTTACATGATAGGATTAAGTGTTAGTCTTAAGTCTGCATCTCTATCTTAAGTAAGACTGTTTTGAGCCCTTGATTAGGAGGTGCATCTAATGGTTGTAATTGTATGCTCATGAATCCCTAATGTTATAAAATAGGGATAGATCTTCATAGCTTATGGAATGAAACAATACAAGAATTGTATATGTGTATCAATCTAGGTTGTTGGAATTGATTGTAATTGAGAGAGAGAACTCTTTAGGGAAAGAGATCTAGAAAGAGATCTGTACATCTGAGATAGGTGTGGAAGAAAAGAAGTTTCTTCAATTGTAATTCCTTTTGTAAAGAGTTTAATACAAGTTTTCAGGGTGGTTTCTTGTATCTCTTGTTCTTTGCTATTTTTGATTCTAGTTACTTATCATTCTAGTTTAATTCTATATTTAATTGCTTTCATATAGTAATCAACTTTGTTGGTTGATCCCCAACAAGTGGTATCAGAGCTCAAGTTTACTAACAGGTGTTTCAGATCTGGTTAGTGTGTATTGATTACAGGTCACTCACAGGGGTTTTTGTTTGAGTGGGAGAAGCAATGGCAAAAGAAAGTAAACTTAGAATGGAGAAGTTTAATGACAAGAATTACCAATTATGGAGAATGCAGATAGAAGATTATCTGTATCAAAAAGATCTATACTTACCATTAGGTGGAGTTTCAAAGAAGCCCACAGACATGGAAGATGAAGAATGGGAAGTTCTTGATAGAAAGGCTCTTGGATCTATAAGATTGAGTCTAGCATCTACTGTGATATCTAATTTATCATAGGCAAAGTCAACGATAGAGTTAATGATTAATTTAGCAAATTTATATAAAAAACCCTCAGCTTCAAATAAGGTATATCTTATGAAGCAGTTATTTAATTTACAAATGCAGGAAGGTGGATCTGTATCTAATCATCTAAATGATTTCCATGGAATTGTAAATCAATTAAATTCAGTCAAAATAGTGTTTGATGATGAAATTAAAGCTCTATTAATCTTATGCTCTTTACCTGAGAGCTGGCATGGCTTGGTAATGGCAGTTAGTAATACTACATCTACTTCAAATATTTTAAAAGTAGATGATGTTGTTAGTGTGATCTTGAATGAAGAAATTTGTAGAAAAAGCATAGAAGAAAAATTAGGGAACGCTTTAAGTTTTGAGAGCAGGGGAAGGCAAAAAGAGAAGAGCAAGAAAGGGAGATCAAGGTCTAAGTCAAAGATGAGAGGTAGATCCAAATCCAGAAATGGCAGGAGGATAGCCTGCTGGAATTGTGGAAAGATAGGGCACATAAGCAAAGATTGCTGGTCAAAACCTAAAGAGGACAATCAGCATGAAGGTAGAGAAGAAGCAAAAGTTACAGGTATTGTTACACAAGATGCTCTTATATTCTCTTTGCATAATAATATAGAATCTTGGGTTTTAGATTCTGGTGCATCTTTCCATGCAACCCCTAATAGAGAATATTTTAGTGACTATGTCCATGAAGATTTTGGAATAGTTTATCTAGGGGATGATGAGCCTTGCAAAATAGTTGGCAAAGGAAAAGTGCAACTAAAAATGTAAAATGGCAACACATGGGTGTTGAGAGATGTCATGCATGTTCCCAGCTTGAAGAGGAATCTGATTTCTGCAGGAAAGTTAGGGGATGAGGGTTGTATAATAACTCTCACAGCTGAATCTTGGAAGGTTTCCAAAGGTGCACTTGTAATGGCCAGAGGTAAGAGAGTAGGTACTTTCTATTTATGTAATTGTATTACTAATAATTCTCCTTCTATATTATCTACTTCAGATGTAGATGCAAAGTTGTGGCACCAAAGGCTGGGCCACATGAGTGAGAAGGGAATGACAATTCTTAAGTCAAATGGTAAGCTTTCAGATTTGAAAAGCATAGATCTGGATTTTTGTGAGCACTGTATTTTTGGAAAATAGAAGAGAGTGAGTTTTCTCAAGACTGGGTCAACAAAGAAGAAGCACAAATTTGAGCTTGTTCACACAGACGTGTGGGGACCAGCTCAGGTTGCTTCTATTTGAGGATCACAGTACTATGTCTCTTTCATAGATGATGCTACAAGAAAGGTATGGGTCTATTGTATAAAGAAGAAATCTGATGTTTTTGACACGTTTAAGATTTGGAAAGCTATGGTTGAGAATGAAATAGGTAGGAGATTAAAGTGCCTGAGATCTGATAATGGTGGTGAGTTCTGCAGCCACAAGTTCAATTGGTATTGTTATATGCATGGAATACGTAGGCAAAGGATAGTTCCAAGGACACCTCAGCAAAATGGAGTTGCTAAAAGGATGAATAAAACAATCATGGAGCGTGCACGGTGTATGAGGTTGCATGCTAGTTTTCCCTTAGAGTTTTGGGCAGAAGCTGTGGATATTGTAGTGTACCTGATTAATAGAGGACCCTCTATAGCTTTGGATGGTGGAATTCTAGAAGAGGCATGGATAGGTAAAAAGGTAGATCTCTCATTTCTCAAAGTTTTTGGTTGTGAAGCCTTTGTGCACATTGATAAGGAAAATAGAAAGAAGTTGGATGCTAAGTCTATGAGGTGCACATTTATTGGCTATGGCTCTGATGATTTTAGATTCCAGTTTTGGAATCTAGGAACTAATAAAATAATTAGGAGCTGTGATGTTGTTTTTAATGAAAAAGTGATGTATAGTGATCAGATCAAGAAGCTGAATCAATTTGAGCAGAGCAATGGAGAATTGGATGAGGTGAAGGTCCAAAATGAGCTTACGAGAAGGAATAATCACAGATAGGAAAACACAGAGACCAACATCGGTCAGGCAAGAACGAATGTCGGCAATACAAAAACTGATGTCGATCAGACAGTGACTGATGTCGATCAGGCAGGAACTGACGTCAGTCAGGGAAAATAGACGTCAGTTAGTTACAGGCCTAGAGGTGACTGAGGTCGGTCATTGTCAGAGAATTTGGGCAGACAGTGTGTTGTGAATGAGTCTCAGACACCCATCATGAGGTCAAAAAGGGTAAGTAAACCTCCAATTCAATATTCCCCTTCATTATTATATTAATTGCTTACTGATGGTGGAGAACCAGAGAGTTTTGATGAAGCAATACAGGTGGAATCCAAGAATCAGTGGGAGCTAGGAATGAATGAGGAGATTGATTCCTTGAAAGAGAACTAAATGTGGGATTTGGTTGAGTTGCCAGCGGGAAAGAAGACACTAAAGAATAGATGGATCTACAGATTAAAGGAAGGTGAGAATGGACAGATGAGATATAAGGCCAGGTTGGTAGTAAAAAGATTTGCACAAAAACCAGGTATTGATTTCGATGAGATTTTTTCTCTTGTTGTTAAAATGACTTCTATATGAACTGTACTGTCTTTAGTTGCTATTGAGGATTTGCATCTTGAGCAGCTTGATGTTAAGACATCATTTCTTCATGGAGATTTGGATGAAGAAATATATATGGATCAGCCGGAAGGATTTGAGGTCAAAGGTAAGGAGAAGCTAGTGTGTAGATTGAAGAAAAGCTTGTATGGCCTCAAGCAAGCTCCTAGATAATGGTATTTGAGATTTGATAGGTTTATGACTGAGCATGGCTATAGTAGATGTCAATTTGACCATTGTGTGTATTTTAAGAGATTGGATAATGGTAGATATATTATTCTATTATTGTATGTAGATGATATGCTGTTTGCAGGATCACACATGCATGATATCTCTGAGCTTAAGGTGAAATTAGCTCACACATTTTCCATGAAGGATTTGGGAGCAACCAAGAAAATCCTTGGCATGAGTATCAAGAGAGACAAAAAATCACATGTTGTTTTTGTCTCAAGAGGATTATGTGAACAAGGTGTTGAAACGGTTCAATATGCAGGATGCAAAATCGATAAGCACACCTTTGGCTGGACACTTTAAGTTGAGTAAAGAATAGTGTCCTAATTCATATGATGAGGTAGAGTACATGAAGAAAGTTCCATATGCTTCTGCAGTTGGGAGCTTAACGTATGCAATGGTATGTACTAGATCGGATATTACCCAAGCAATGAGAGTTGTAAGTAAGTATATGGCCAATCCAGGGAAGGAACACTGGAAAGTAGTTCAGTGGATCCTCAGATATCTGAGAGGGACTAGCAGTAGGCATTTGTGCTATGCAAGGTCAAATACTTCTCTACATGGTTATGTAGATTTAGATATGACAGGTGATTTAGATGGTAGAAGGAACACCACAAGATATGTTTTCACTGTTGGTGGAACGACGATTAGCTGGATATCAAAGTTGCAGAAGGTTGTTGCCTTGTCAACTACAGAAGCAAAATATATTGCAGTCACAGAGGCTAGCAAAGAGATGATATGGATGACACGGTTTATGGAAGAGCTTGGAAAGGAGCAAGAGAGTTGCAGATTATATAGTGATAGTCAGAATGCAATTCATTTGGCTAAGAATTTAGCTTTTCATTCAAGAACCAAGCATATACAGCTTAGGTACCACTTCATTAGACAGGTATTGGAGGATGGTGAGTTGAAGCTAGAGAAGATCCATATAGATAAGAACCCTGCTGATATGTTACCAAGCCGGTAACAAAAAAGAAGTTGAATCTTCATTCAACTTTTGTTAGTCTTCATGATTGAGTTTGAAGATGGAGGAGCTAGAAGATGTTGCTGTACAAGTACTGGTGTAGCTGTTTATCTCCAAGTGGGAGATTGTTGAGGTGTGAAGCTAAAAGCTTCACCATATGAGCGAGTGCAAAAGTTGCTAGAACTACACAGTCATCGGTGTCGATCAGGAGCGACTGACATCGGTCAGGTGTTGACTAAGAGATGCTGGCATCGGTCATGGATCGATCGACGTCAGTCACAGGTAGACAGGAATGAACCAATGTTAGTTACCTGTGCATCCAAAATCTATTTTTGTGGATAGAACATAATGTTTACATGATAGGATTAAGTGTTAGTCTTAAGTTTGCATCTCTATCTTAAATAAGACTGTTTTGAGCCCTTGATTAGGAGGTGCATCTAATGGTTGTAATTGTATGCTCATGAATCCCTAATGTTATAAAGTAGGGATAGATCTTCATAGCTTATGGAATGGAACAATATAATAATTGTATATGTGTATCAATCTAGGTTGTTGGAATTGATTGTAATTAAGAGAGAGAACTCTTGAGGGAAAGAGATCTGTACATCTGAGATAGGTGTGGAAGAAAAGAAGTTTTTTCAATTGTAATTCCTTCTATAAAGAGTTTAATACAAGTTTTTAGGGTGGTTTCTTGTATCTCTTGTTCTTTGCTATTTCTGATTCTAGTTATCATTCTAGTTTAATTTCATATTTAATTGCTTTCATATAGTAATCAACTTTGTTGGTTGATCCCCAACATTACTTGTGCCTATAAGGAGAGAGGAGTTGGGAGGTGAAATCCATCTATAATTGTTATTAAGAGCTTGTGCATCCAGGATTTTCTTTTTGTAGTTCAATCATTATCAGCAACCCAACAAACTAGCTACCACGTTAGAGAGTCAATTTGTCATCGCCTCTCCACCAAGTTCTCAAGTACTATTACTCTATCAGAATCAAGCTAGATTCCACCGATAAGTCAACTACCTCAACTATCTACCCAATTGATTTTTGGTAAGATAAGTAATTATTTATGAGTATTCATTTAATTTATTTCCATTTTGTAATCAACTCAAGTCTTACCCATCTCTCATAATCCATATTTTGGATCTCATCAATTAGCCTTTTTACCAACCTAGATCTATACATAGTAACCATCGATGGTTGACTCAACTATTGATGATCTGTCTAATTATTTATGGTCTATCCAACTACTGATGGTCACTCACCTTAACCATTGATAGTCAGCCCAATCATCGATGGTCACTATGGTAGTGAAAAACCAGTAAACTAATTTCAACTACTTACCCCCAACCAAACCTAATTTTCTATGTTCTTGCCTATTCACCAAATCCATTCTAATTTTCCAAAGTTGATCCCAACCTTCTAGTACTAGTATCAATTAGTTTACCACTAATTTAATCATTTATAGTCTATTTCTTAGCAAACACTCTTGTGTTCAATTTTAATTTCTTTTGATTTATTGATGCAAGTACTTTCTATTCTATTTTATAAACTTAATTATTTAAAATTTGTGGATTGATATCCCCCAAGGAATCTCTTACTTCCAGGATCTAGCTATTTCTAGGCAATCCACTCAACTATCTATCTAACAAACAAGTTTGTTTTAGTGCGTTCTTATCTACATGTCATCCTCCCAAGCCACAGAGGAGCTCTTCACAATCTTCTGATACAACATGCACACTATCAAATAGGTTTTTCAACTACCCCTATCCTTAGTTTTTTCTCTTTCCCTTTTCCAATAATAAGCAAGAAATTCATTGAAATAGGTGCCATTAGTTATAGTGGCATTAGAGCTCTGAAACCTCACATTGAAACTTATAAGACTATATGGATGACAAATGAAACTTTTTTGCCTAAGTACCTTTGGGTTCACACATTTTATGGTACTCTACACACTTGGGCTAGAGTGTGGTATATCCAAAAAAATATCCATCTAAACATGAGTTCTTGGTATCTTCTTAAGAGTAACATGATTGTGGTGTTGTCATATTCATGTCCATAAATGGATTTATGCCTTACACTATAGGTCATGCATCAAGATGTCATAAGTGACCTGAACTGAGTTGAAGATTAGATCAACTGCATTTATGGTGTGTAGGAGGAAGGCTTGACTATTTTTCATGAACTTGATGAGCATGCATCCTTTCCACTGCTTGAACCTATACTAGATCATGCACTAAGAGTACAAATTTGAAAGTTGTGTACCAAGTTAATGAAGGCACTGGATCTGATATGCCTAACTAATTGAATGATCATTTGGATATGCACATAAAGTATGGCATGTAATATTCATGATACCATCCAAGATAAAGAACACCCATACTTAGAGTTGATCTAGACTATTCAATGCAATATTGGCACAAAAGAAGTACCTAAGATGGTTATAGTAGGGGATTACTTATTTGATATCGAGATGACTAAGGTAGTTGAGCTATTGAAAGAGTATCAAGATGTTTTTCTATGGAACTATATTGAAATGAAGGGTGTGCATTCTTATTTGGGAAAAATACACATAACCTATTAGAAAGAGGCCTTATCAGATAAATCCTAATTAGTGTGCTTTAGTTAAAGAAGAGAACGATAACATATTATGTATGGGAGTCAATACTATTATTGATGCGTCTAAGTGGGTGAGTCCTATAGTTATAAGTATTAAAAAGGATGGACACACATAGATTTATGTAGATTATAGGGTACTTAATGTTGTTTGCATTAATGATCCCTTCCCGACACCTTTCACTAAAGAGATATTTGAAGGAGTTGTTTGATGTGAAATCTATACATTTACAAATGGTTTTTTTGGGTAGCATCAAGTTTAGATCATAGAAAAGGATAAGTTGAAGATGATGTTTATAACCGAGTGGGGATCCTTTGATTACAAATTAATGCCATTTGGGTTGAATAATGTTCCTATTATGTTCTCCTAAATCATAGTTAAAGCTTTCATGTACTTTATCCATGAGTTCCTTTAGGTCTACCTTAATGACTAAACTATTTAGGATTTAGTGCAAGACCATTATTCAAATCTATGACTAATGCTTGAGTACTACTAAACCCTTCAAATTTCCCTAAAACTGAAGAAATGTTTGTTTGCTACACCCTATAGCATTTTACTTGGTCCTATCATATGCCATGATGGAATTTTGGTGGATGAAACCAAGATTGTTGTTATCCTTTGAATTCTAGCACTGACCCCACAATTATAGGTCCATACCTTCTTAGGGCATGTTGGATATTATAGAAAGTTTATTCATGGATATGCTAGAATTGTTGCACCTCTGGAGGAGTTACTGAAACAAAATGGCTAGTTTGTCTAGACCAGTGCTCACCAACAAACCTTTATTGCACTTAAGGATAAGCTTATTACCATACCTATTCTCTAATTTCTAGAATGGATAAATCCTTTTCACATGCATGTCAATGATTCTAGCATGGCAGTTGGTGTTATCCTTGTTCAACTTGGTGAGGGTAATTTTGACCACCCTATTTATTTTGTAAGTTAAAAGTTTACTATGGTTAAATGAAACTACATGACCATGGAATGCAAGGCATTGTCTATGGTCTACACCCTCCAAAAGTTTCATTAGTACTTGCTGAAAACTCTATTTATCTTCTTCATAGACCATGAGGCACTAAGTTACTTAGCAAATAAATAAGTATTATATGGGTGCATTTGTCGGTGGATTATGTTATTTCAAGATTTCTAGTTTTTAGTAAAGGTCAAGCTAGGTAAGGCCAATTGTAGTCAAATCATTTTTCATGCATGAAATATAGTGACCTAACATGTGCCATAGAATATAACTTTCCTAACATGTAGTTGTTCCATTTCTCATGCATGCCTGAAGAGTTGGAATATATCACTGCCTTTTTGAATATAGGTTCAACACTAGCTCACTACAACACTATAGAAAAGAAGTAGTTATTTATTTAAGTCGCTTCAAATTTCTCCATTCTACCTTATAAGGGGAGACCTTTATAAGCTTAGATGGGATGAAGTAATCTGATGTTCCATCATGTAACATGAGTGCATTGAGGTACTTCAAGAAGTTCATGAAGGTGTTATTGAAGAACACTATGATGGTGAAACTACAATGCAAAAGGTCTTTTTGGCTAGATTATAGTGGCTTACCTTGTTTAAGGATGCTAAGACTTATGCATGATTTTATAACATTTATTGGTGTATGGGAAGGCCAAACATATATGATGTTATGGCCCTTCATCCTATCTTATCATAAGAACTATTAGGCCCCTATTTTGGTAAGTATGAGATTCATGCCAATATGATGGACACCTTAGTACAAAGCAATCACTTGGCATGATGATTTCTATTTTGGCATCTTGGTACGAATTGGAAGATTTAGTGTACACCTTGCACCATTTGGTAGGTGGTTAACCATTTTTAGGAATCTTGGGGCATCTTCCAGGTTGGATGATACATCGTGACTATAATATGAATCTCGTAAAGTGATGGAGGTAATATAATGATCACCAAGGCTCCAACAAAGCACTTTGTGTGCACTCTCCACCCTAGCCAAAATTGTTCTTGTAGGCTATAAAAAGAGCTTGAACTTGTGAAGTATAAAGGATACAAATCAAGGTAGTGAAGATCTAGATAATTAGATATAGATATATTATAATAGGCTGTCATTAGATCGAGGAGTAGCATGGACACCATTAAGGCTCCATTTATACTGCCCAAGCTTGCCTATGAGCCTATGGGCTATTAAGTATTTTGATTTAAGCATATACTCTATTTTTAAGTGCAATGGACTCTATTCTATATTTGAACTTTGATTAATCAAGAAGGTTGCTATGTATCATACAATATTTCTAGTATATACTTCCTTGGTGTTGATATCTAAATGCACAATGGTTATAATATTGTAAGTTCCATACATTTACACTAAGAATGTCATTTTCAAGATTTTGGTTCATGACACTAATGACATCCTTGTAATATTGATGACATTAGCATATCTTATAGAAATAGACTAAGTGTAGAGAGAGCTTGCACTAAATGTCCCTACTCTTGCTAAGAAGCACTAGCCTAAGTATGAATACTTGAAGTGAGAGTAGTTCCTAGACCCTTTAAAGCACCTATATGACTTTAGGCTTAGTCTAACTAAGGCTGATGCCCTTATGAATCTAGAACTAGTCCCCCTAAAGGCTTACACCTGTAGGCTACTAAGCATAGTCTATGAAAGGTGTGCGCTAATGAATCTATTTAAGCCTTTATCTCAAATGACCAAGTCCCATAATTGATGCCTTGTAGTATGGCACAAATAGCCTAATGCAAGTCCCAATTTTTTCTCTATTATGCTTTGGGTGAGTGCATAAGGCCTATGCCTTATGTGAATTGATATTAGCATAGTCGAGAGTTAAATGTTGAGCATAAAAAGACAACCCCATGTTTATACTTAGTTGTAATGAGTCCAAAACCAACTTTAATAACTGAATGAGTGCTTGAATCTAACTCTTATACAATATTTTGGTTCTATTACTAGGACCCATGTTGAATTTTGTTATTGCAATGGTGCGATAGAATGATGCTCTGACTCTCCCTAAAAAACATCGAGTGCTAGTTGTAACAAATGGAAGATAGATTTGCATTGAATCATCTAACTTATAGAGGATAAAAGCTAAGAAAGTGGGTTTAGAATAACCTATATAATACTCTATACTAAGTCTTCTTTTGTGAATTACCTGAGCATGTGTATTAGTGGTTGGTTACATATACAACCCATAAAAGGAGTTATAAATGGCGCTATGAGTGGTTAATGAAACACCTAGAGAGGCTTGAGACATTAGATGCCACTTGGGCTAGAGAAATAGACAAATGGTGGCAAGGAACATTGAACAATTACATCCTTGAGTTCATAGTTTCAATATACTTGTGCCTTGAGGAAGCAGAGCATTAGTATTTGTGCAAACCTAGAGGCACAATTGTGAAGGAATTAGGCATAGAGCTGAAAAATCTAATGGTGGATTATAGGTTTAAAAATTTCAAGATGGAAGGCTAAAGTCCTTTTATATATGAACAATACAAAGGGGGAAAAAGGGATGTGTAGGTAGAATACAATGAAAGGGGATGAGCAAATTAACACCCAAGAGCTCAGAAGATAGACCTATAACAAGAGATGGCATAGGATAATGGAAGATATAGAACCTGGAAGTGATGAGAGAACCCATAGTGAGGCGTGGGGAAGGATCTCTTGAAATATAGCAGTGTGAGGAAGAGAGATATGATGAAGCGATGGATCGAGCTTAGCATTTGATAGGCGTGGAATCTGTTAGGTTATATAATAATTGGTGATTAAAGATATGTTTGATGTGTCTACCCCCTTTGAACCTATAGTGCATGCTCACATGTTGTATCCCCCACTTGAAGAAAATAGAAGAGTGATAATTTACCATATTGTTGATATAGATTTTAGATGATTTTCAAATTTGGAGTGTAATTTTATGATTGAACAAATTATTCCCTACAAGGAGGTGAGAAAAACTAGCTCTAGACCTTTAGGTTCTAGCTTTCCATAACAAAATTTGAGCACAAACATCCCAGCTTAATCGATGTAAGTGACACAAAGTGGGAAACATCCCATAGGAAGTGGTTCAATGATACAAGTAAGTAGTACAATGCCATTGACATCAATGGTGACAACAATAATAATGGGGCCAACACCTAACCTAGTGGTTGGAAGCATTAAAGAGCAACTACTAAGACAAACACTAGGGAGACAAGCACCCTATATGCTAATTTCCCCTCATAAAAAATATATTATGAAATGGCTATGCACTTGCTAGAGTATCATGATGTGGAAAATACCATAGAGCATGTGTTGAAGTGTGAACTATAATGGTGCACTTGGGGAATAACCCAGTTAAAGTGTATGGTAACCTAGTTCATGATCACTTTGCTTGATCATGCCCATACTTGGTATAAGAAGTTTGACCCTAACCAGGTTATGGTTGAGTATGACACCTTGAGGGAGGCATTCCTAAAGGAATTTAACATTCTAGAGTTTGAATAGTAGAGAATTATTGTGATAAAAGAGATAACCCAAAGACTCTCAGAAAGCATGTGCCTATATGATGCAAGGTTCAAAACCCTCTTTTTGAAGCTACCTTATGACATACACCCTTCTTAATATGCACAATGGTTCATTAGAGGGTTATTAGTACCTTTTTAAAGAACACTTTCCATGAAGACCTTTATAGACCTTCACAAAGTGCTTGAAGCTGTACTCAAAGCTAAGGTGGTCAAAAGTGCTGATATTGAGATCAACCCATTTATGAAGGCAAATATGGCATCCATGGCCTTCCAAATTCAAAATCTTACCACTAACTCATTAAAATATGCTTGAAGTGGATTATGGTGTACTAACTATAAAATAGAAGGCCATAACAGGAATAACTACCCTTGAAGGAATATACACATATTACTTTTAAGTTGTGAAATCTATCGAGAGGTGTATGATGTTCACAAATAATCCTTTATCACAATATGCCAGTTATGTCAACACAACCATTTATTGTTGATTGTGCAATACCTACACTCATACTAAATTTTATTGTTGAGTAATTGATGATATGCATGAGAATATGGAAAGAGGCACAAGGCAAGCCACTATAGTAGTTAGAGGGTAGACTAACCAAGGAAATGAAGGCTATGATTAGTAAAATGTAGGTTTTGGGATGCAAAGAAGTGTTAGAGGGTGAGGTGGAGGATGTGGTGGTAGAAGGTTCCTACCTCACTCATGTTATAAGTGTGGTTACATAAAGCACTATCAACATGACTGCCCTATACATCCCATGTGTGGGTATTATCAAGGGTCCCATAAAGTTGAGGTATGCCCTGACTTGTATAAGAAGTTAACCCAAGGTAGGCCTAGCATAGACAATGGTGTAGGAATTATCAAACATGAGCCAAAAATGGATAAATGGATCCCAAAGGTATAACCAATCTATATAGAGTTAGTTAAAGTATAGGTGATTATCATAGTGGATTCACCACTCTGTTGCTAGTTACACCAATACCTGATTTATGCATAAAATATGGGGATAAGGGTCGCATTAAGTATGTGACACATCCTAAACCCAAAGCTACACCTTACCCAGACCCAACATGTGAAAAGGATGTATTATAAGAGGCCATGAGTGTAATCCATAGCCTATAAGGGGAGCTTCAATTAGCATGAGACCTATAAGCACATGTTGTTATCTCTCAAAAGAAGTAGGACAGCTAAGAGGTTGAGATATAAGTATTAAAGAAGATATTATGCCTCCTACAAATAGAGGGGATGTTAACCCTATTGAATAACTTACTCTTGGATCATGTGGGCCAAAAGATAATTGAAGTTGTTGCACCACACATAGAGAGGGCATGAAAAGTTAGGCATACATAGAATATAGGGTATGATCAAGAACTTATGAATGCCACCATTGATGGATGGTCTATATGTGAGGTCATCATGAACACAAGTATCAAGGTCAATATCTTGACCAATAATGAATGGGAGGAGATGGGTAGGCTATCCTTGAAGCCTTCTCCTCATGTACTTTTCATGGCTAATAAGACTTGAACACAACCAATCAAAATTTTAAAGAGCAAAGTTTAGATATCATGGGCATCGATTTCCATGTTGACTTCAAGGTGATCAAATTAGTATAACAAGATAATTATCCAACACTTTTGGGAAGGCCATGGTGTTATGAGAACAATGCAAACTTGTGCTTTAAGAGGTGCTACATGACTTTTGAGAATGACAAGGAGAAGGTAGTTATCCCCCTCTCAAGTGACCAAGAACCCCCTACATAGAGAATGTGGATCTTGAGGATGAGATCAACCACATATACAACATCATGACACAAGGTGTCAAGACTCTAAACCCTAATGATCAAGGAGTGTTTCATTAGGAAGATGGGCAATCAGCCTCGAACACCATTGACATTGCTTGCGACCATTGGGTTGAAGAAATGTATGAGATAACTAGTTGAAGGTACCGCTTGATACGCACAAAGGCACCAAAACTAGTAAAGACAACCTGGGTCCAAATTGATTATGCTTCTAAAAGGTGGGTCCCTTGTGCCAAAAAGAAGGGAAAGAGAGTATTTCACCTTAATAAGGGAAAAATTTCAATGCTTCCAAGATATGTAGGTAATAATCTAGTAGAATACTATGTTTGAAACCTTGAATCATGCATCCCAAAAGAAATGGATAGGATGGGTGTACTAATGTACACATTGAAGAATACTACTTCTCATTGGTGGGCAACACAAATGCCTAGATAACCAACTTGGAAAGATGTGAAGGTAACCATTTACACTAGATTTAGGAAGAGTAATTGGACATTTTAACCTACTCTGACAAGTCTAACTCTATAACACATGTGCACTTGTGCAAAGAAACATGGACTATTTGTAGTGAGAATGCCCAAGGAATCTATGGGTGCATGCATTATATAAGACCTTGAAGATATGGGCATGAGATTGGTATGTTATCAATGAGATGTGTCATGAGACAACCAATTGAGATGCACTTAAGGAATGGTTTATTCACACCTTCTCCTTTTCTTCATAAAATCTTAAACTGATCGAGGCACTATAGATAGTTTGAAGTTCAGTGTTTGAGAACACTAAAATATTGGAGGAGTTATTAAAAGACATGTTTGGTGAAAATGGGTTGGTGATCTCAACATTATTTGAAGAGCAAACCCTCAATAGTGACTCCACTAATTAGGATGATGAAACATGGAAGGCGTATATTTGGACAAACCTGACAGGCAAAAGGAAGTTAGTGCACCAAGTTGAGGATAACACTCAAGTAAAAGAAGACCCTACCCACCTTCACATAGAATCAATTGAGGGTAATAGGAAAGTTGAGGATTTGCATAAGAATAAGAATTAGCCCTACCATGTGCCATCAAAAATGAAAAAATAGATATCGACTCAGAAAGGAAACCAAAGATTGCTACTTTGGTCACCTATTGGTCTGATGCAGAGTTGGTGCACATTGTGGACCTCCTAAAGGAATTTAAAGACTTATTTCCTATGAACTATAGATACATGAAGGGAGCACACCCATTCCTTGTAAATATGAGTATTAAGTTTGTCAATGACATGAAACCTGTTACGAAGTGACCTTATAGGATGAACCCTAATCTTTATGCCAATGTCAAAATAGAGATTGATGGTATGCTAGTTGTAAGCATTATATAACCTATGAAAGAATCTTAATGGGTTATCCCCATGGTTATCAATATCAATAAGGATGGGTGTATCTAGATTTGCATCGACTATAGATTATTGAACACTGCTTGCATAATTGACCCATTTATGACTCCATTCATCGAGAAAGTTTTGGATGACATCACATGCTGTGAGATATACACTTTCATTGATGGGTTCTCAAGATACCATCAAGTCTAGATTGAAGAGAAAGATAAGACCAAAACTACCTTTATGATAGAATGGGGTTATTTCATATAAAACATGATGCCTTTTGAACTCAAGAATGTGCTAGTCATATTCTCCCAAGTGGTGATCACCACTTTTAAGGACTTCATTCATAAGTTCCTCCAAGTGTACTTAGATGATTTTACTATGTATGGGTTGGTGAATGATCACTATGACAACTTATGCCTGATATTTTAGAAGTGTAAGTAGTTGAAAATCTCTTTGAACCTTAATAATTATGTCTTCATAACACCATTTGGCACTTTACTCGAGCACATCATCTGTAAGGATAGTCTACTCATTGATCTAGTAAAGATCACCATCATCCTTTAGCTCTAGACCCCATCAATGTCGAAGGATGTTCACACCTTTATTGGGCACTACAGATACTATAGAAAATTCATAAGTAACTATGCAAATATTAAAATTCCACTAGAAGAGATCTTGCACAAGGATGGCCTATTTTATTAGGGCACAATGCAAGAATATGCATTTGAGACACTAAAGTTTAAATTAGAAAGTGCACCAATACTACAATCTCTTAATTGGATGAATCCATTCCACATCCATGGCAATGCATCTGGTTCTACAATTGGAGCCATGCTAGAATAACTAGGCAAGGCAAAATGGATCATCCCATTTCTTTTGCAAGTAGAAAACTAACCAAAGTAGAACAAAACTACACCATAACTGAGTGAGAGGTACTTGCCATGGTCTACGCCTTATATAAGTTTAGGCAATAAGTTTTGGTGACCCCATTCATCTTCTTCATGGATCATGAAGTGCTTAAGTACCTACTGAACAAGCCCATTCTCCATAGGTGCATCTGTAGATGGATAGGTTTGTTTTAATAATTCTAGTTCTCTATGGTCATGAAACCTAAAAAATAAAACTTGGGCCCAAACCATCTATCTCACATCAAATTTGGTGATGCAAAAGTGCCTATAGAAGATAATATGCCTGAAGCACAAATATATAAGGTCCTACATGTCCTTGAGGAATTGGTAGAGATTGCTACATTCTTGATATTTAGATCTATACCCCAGACTATGACAATCAAAGAGAAAAAGTAGCTCATAGTTTGCACCACCCCTTTTCAACTTATCAAAGGGGAATTGTACAAGTTGAGCTAAGATGAGCTCTTGAATCAATGTGTCCTAGAGCACAAATGGGAATCAAATTTTCAAGAGGTGCATGAGGGGATTACTGGAGGCCATTATACTAGAGATGCTATGGCATGTAAGGTGTTGAAGTCAGGCTTGTGGTAGTCATCTCTCTTTTAGGATGTAAAAGAGTGTGCCAAGGCATGTGACATATGCTAGTGCACAGGAAAACCAAACCGCTAAGATGAGATTTCTCTCATTCCCATTCTTTCCCATGTGCCATTTTAAAAATGGGCCATTGAATTTGTTGGGCCTATTACTCCTGCTATAAGGTGCATATGTGCATGATACATTCTTGCAACCATAGACCATAGATTACTTCACCAAGTGGGCTGAGGGCATGTCAACCAGATATTACATATCCACCACCACAATAAAGTTCATCTAGGAGAACATCATTAGTCACTATGGGTGCCCTCTTAGCCTAACTAGAAACTATGGTGCGTACTTCATCAATAAAACCATATACATCCTACTAACTGAATATATGGGGGTGTACCATAAGATAACACCTTATCATCCCCAAGTGAATGTCATAACTAATGTGTTCAATAAGATATTAGGGATGTGCCTCACAAAGATATATGATGCTGGTCTCAAAGATTGGGATGACCTAATGTCAGTAGTATTGTGGGCCTATCACATTATATATAAGCACCTAAACAAGGCAACACCATTTCAACTAGTGTTTGGTGTAGAGGTCATTTTACCAATGGAATTCATAATGAAATCATTACACATTACACATATTGGTCATTTGGATGATGAAGAGTCATTGAGTGCATGACTGGAGGACTTGGAGTTCCTTGATGAGAGATTCACCCAAGCAAGATAGAGTTAACAAGTAGAGAAGATTGCCAAAAGCTATGGCATGATAGACATATCAAGTACAAGGTACTTACTAAAGGATCATTAATCTTTCTTTATAACTCCAAGTACCTCAAACACCTAAGCAAACTACATATTATGTGGATGGGACCTGACATCATCCATAACATATTGGAAATTGGTACATGCAAGTTGCACACATTGATGGGTGAAATACTCCCTAGTCATTTCAATGGTAATAGATTAAATCCCTATAGTTAATAGAATGGAACTTGCACCATTAGAGACTGACTTCCCAATCACAAGTTAGTTGTGTTGTGCTAACCAAAATAAAATTTAGTGCAAGACAAATCTTTGATAATGTTTTATGTTTTTTGTGTTAGGTGAATAAGTGTGGTACTTTCAAGCTCGAAGAAGAACTCTTTTGGAACTTACAAACATAACTCCAGTCGATGAGTCGAGCAAAAATGCTTTCTAAGTGCTTGAGGCTAGACACTTAAGTTTTTACATGCATGGAATTTTCCAAACTTGGAAGGATATGAGGACAAGTTGACAAAGGAAGGGTTCACAATATGATCATGGCCAAGAAATCAAGAAGAGAGGAAAATGACCAAAGGATCAATGCAAGAATTTGTATAGGGTAGGGGAAGGCTGAAGCAAGAACATATAAAAGTGTAGAGAAATTGACCAAGAATTAGAAGAATTCTTAAAAAGAAGTGCAATAAGAAGAGGAGATGGAATCAAGGACATTAAATCGCATGCATGTGAAGTGCTATGCCCATGTTGCCATAAGAAGGGTGAAGGTCATGTCAAGGTAAATGAAGCATAGGAAGAAGATCATCAAGATAGCTAACATGCACCCAATGATTGGTAGGAAGTAACCATTTAAATCACATGTCACATCACTAAATACATCATTAATAAAAGTTAATGCATTGATTATAGAGGTATAAAGATCCATAATAACTATGGATGTGGTGGTAGGTTTTCATGGATTTTATGGGTTTAGTAGATTTCAAAAAATCCATGCACTACCATGTCATTACTACCTACAATTAATAAGGTATCTAAAATTAAGGTATAAAGAAGTGAAATAAAATTGTTATAAAGCTTATGTGAATTTTAACCCAAATATAAAGCCAAACATAGAAGTTAAACTAGAGATAATCCAAAAAAATGCTAGCATAGAGAAACCTGAGCATCCACAACCCTGACTGAGAATGGTTGAGTAGAGATAGAAATTGTATTCCATTTGGTATTGGAAAAGAGGCGTGTGGATAAAGAATTGTGTGAGAACTAGATAGTATAAATTTTTAATGACATTGAGGCTACCATTAATGGTGAACAAAGCTCAAGAGCCAAAGTCATAGTTGTAGACCTTGTGACTATGAGGAAGCACAAAATAAGATGAAGAGCTATAGGAAGATCAATAGACCATGCGTCAATAGCAATCAATTTAGGATGGGCAAAAAGAGGTCAAGTTTAGGTTTATATGCCTGGGGTGAACCTAGACAGATGATAAAAAAAGTAGCAATTGTGAAGAAATAGTCAAAGTTGGTTGAAAGGGTTAGTGTTTTGGAAGTAGACCCCAAAGTAAGTGTTAAGCTTACATACATAGAAATGCAATTTCCCCTTGAGGTCATAGTGGGGGAGACTTGGGTATCTTTTGTATACAGATGTAGATTAAAGGAGTACAACCATTACATGTTGAAAAGTGTGTAGAAGCTCAACCAAGATTAGGTGGTTGATATAATAATGAAGATAAAGGCAAGAATGATGCTATTTGACATCTCCATCTGAGACAAACTAGTGGCCATTGGTGTGACCCTATTATATGAGCTGCCAAGTTTTAGTAAGCTAGAGGAATTGGTGCAATTCCTCCTTTTGCGTATCCATGGTGATCAATTTTATTTCATAGGGAGGCACATGTAGATATTAACACACCTCATGAGCAAGATCATCTGACTCCTATGCATAGGGATGGACATTCACCAGATGATGGAGGATGGTGCAGAGGGTTGTGAAACTCTTGGGCTACTACAAGATAGGTTTTGCATTCCCAATTAAGGATATACAAGACCTTAACATGAGGGCCATGGATTACCTCATGAGCTATAAACTATGCCCTAGTAGATGGTAGACCAACATAAGATGTACTTATGCATGATCCAACATATGGTGTAGGGGGATAAGTTCAATATCACAAATTTTATTATGGAAGAGATGGTAAAGAATGCACTATAATGCCATACAGAGTGTGAGACCTTTTAATGGGGTCCATGCTAATATTGATTGTGATGGAAGAGATCAGTGCGTCTGATGGCAATGATGATAATCTATGGATGTTCTCACTACATAAGGATTCCTCGATGCTAAAGTACCAAGAATTCACCTACCCACCCAGCTTCTCCTAAAAGTACAAGATAAGAGTATAAGGGTGGTATGATCGATACATAGATGCATTTAGAATTGAATGATATATCCCACAGGAGATCCCCCAACACATGATAGGCAAAATGACATTCACCATCATGCAACATTTGTATGTAGTGTGTTTGGTGCTCACAGATGAAAACCTCTCTAGTTGTTTGAAGCTACCTTATGCATTTTCTACTAAATTTTTCATAGTGGCACTAAGGAGAATTCCCAATGCACAATAGTTGGAGATCCTGGTGAAGGTCATGGACTAAAAAAGGATAAGGTTGAGGCAAAAATATATGCACCCAAGAGAAAAGGCCACAAATGTTGAGGATGACTGTAACAAAACAAACCTCTATCCCCTCCAAAGGGAAATTATAACTAGGTGCATTTTCAATCTATACTATGAGATGACACCATAGAAGAAGGGTACTGACCCTAAGAAAGTTTATGATCACCCCCTCTTAAGTGATAAATAAGGAAATCTAGTGCCAAAATTGCAATAGAAGTTTCCCCAAAATAAATGGGGAGAGATGCTTGAGAAGAAGAGGAGAGAGTGGAAGGAAATGGGCCTAAGTTAGGTGGATATTGAGAAGGCTAAGTCCATGAAAGAGAAGTCTGAGGAAGAGAAGGCCAAGAGAGAGAAGAAGATGAAAAATGTTCCCATAAGCATAGGACCAGCCTTTGAAAATGTTTAGAAGGCACCTAACACCTCTACCAAGAAATTAGATCAAGCTGCACAATAAGTGTGGCCAGGTAGTTGATCCAAAACTCAGAAGTTTTGGTTGATAAATATCACAATAACATAGAAATAACACAGTAACAATGAATTCTCTGAGAAGAGATGTAGTATTACTCAAAATCGCAATACAAATATATGCTTATCTCTGGGAAAAGATGTCTGTCCTCACATTTTGGGTTACCTCTTCTTTTATACACAATTTGAAAGCATGGGGAGGATGTGGAAGGTCACCAATATCGAGGGAGATGAAGTGGTATGACTTCCAATATTTAAAACAATACATAATTCGAGGAATTACTATTTTTAGAAACTTACTATTTTTAGACAACACTATTAAAATTGAAATTTTAGGCATTTCCATTGGGTTTTTGGGGGTCAAACTTCATTAAGAAAAGCTCATGCCATTTCACAACAATCCCATCATTCTTAGCTTTCCAACGGTTCAAACGGCGAGTCAATTAGAGCTACGGTGCAAAAGTTATGGCTCCCGAAAGTTCTGTCATCAATTGGGGTAGAACTGTCACCCGAATTGTCGCCTAAATTGATGCCTGGATCATTCCTCCCTCCTTGAAAAGCAATGGTCCCCATTGCATCAATGCTCCCCATTAGGTGTGGTAGTTGTTTCTTGATTTGATTCTCTGTGAGCCACTCACCTTGATGGCTAAGCTGGCCCCTTTTGACCACTTGATAAAATGGAATAGAACGTCCTCTAGTTGTCTTCATCCAGGTATCCACAATCTGATCCTCTTCTACTAGAGCAAAACTCTATGGATCAAGTTCATCAATGTCGAGTTGTTGTGCTACAACTAAAGTGTCTAAGAGAGGTGGATGATATGGCTTGAGGAGCTCCACATTGAATATTGGGTGCAGACCAAGGTAGGCTGGGAGGTTCAACTCAAAAGCATTTTCTCCAACTCTTCTGGTGATGGTGTATGGACCATATCGTAGAGGCCGAATCTTTCTGTGTGGGCCTGCAAGTCATTCCTTCTGGAGCTGCAACCAGACCTTGTCACCCACAACAAAATGGTGTGCAATATTATTTTTATCATGGCGTTGCTTGTACTTTTGATTCATCTTCTCCAAGATGTCATGAACTTGTTGCTGGAGGTGTTGCATTTGTTCAATAAACTTTGTAGCTTTTACTGCCTCAGATCTTCCATGAGGTGTGTATTCCATGGTGGAAAATGGAACTGCTATATCAACTGGTGCCATGGGTTGGAACCCAAAACATACTTGGAATGGACTGTGCTTGGTCGAGCTGTGTAGTGCCCGATTATATCCATGTTGTATGAAAAGAAGTCCCTCATCCCATGTGCGTGGATGTTTGGAGTGGTACATCTGAATCATGTGAACAATCAAGTGGTTTACCACCTCTATTTGACCATCAGTCCATGGATGGAAGGCTGTGGACTTCATCAACTTAGTATCCATCATCTTCCATAGAGTGGACCAGAAGATGCTCAAGAACCTGCTATCTTGATCTGAGACAATGGACTTGGGAAGACCAAAATGGAGCCATACATGACTAAAATATAGTTGAGTAGTTTCCTCAGCAGATATATATTTTTTACAGGCAATCATGATAACCATTTTTGAAAAATGATCAACTACCACAAAAATACAGTCCTTACCATGTTTTGAAGTGGGCAAACCTGATAGAAAATCCATTGAGACAGATTCCCAAGGCCTGGTTGGTTCTAGCAATGGTGTGTACAATGCTTGCTTCTTATTTTTTGGCTTGGCTATCACACATGGGGTGCAAGATTTGAGATATCTTTCCACATCCTTTCGCATATGGGGCCAGTATAAGTGTTTTTGAAGAACTGCCAATGTTTTATCAATACCAAAGTGTCTAGCTATCCTACTGAAGTGTGCTTCCCATATCATCTTTTGTTGCTCTGCAACTGGAACACAGATGTGTCCCATATGACAGAGGACATTATCTTGCAAATAGAAATTAGAAACATGTGTACCTTTTTGAAGTGATTGATATGTAGCAGCAAAGGTAGGATCTGCTTCATACAGGGTAGCCCAAGTGGCAGTCTCATGTCCGCACAAGTCCAAAACTATTGTGAGTGCAGTAATTGGTGGGCGGCTCAGACAATCTATAGCTATATTTAAGCTCCCCTTTTTGTGTTTGATTATCAGGTGGAATTTTTGAAGATATGTGGCCCACTTCTGATGCCTCTCATTTCGGAGCTTGCTTTGTGTCTGGATGAATTTCAATGGTCTGTGGTCAGTGTGGATGACCGTTTCTTTTCCCAAGATGTAGTGTTTCCATTGTTTACAGGCTTGCATAATGGCATAGAGCTCCTTATCATATGTTGGATATTTCCTGTCTGTATCAGTGAAAGTTTCACTGTGATATGCAACAAGATGGCCATGTTGCATGATGACAGCTCCCATGGCATATTAAGATGCATCTGTCATCAACTCAAAAGGTTGATGCAAATCTGGCAAGGCAAGAATAGGGGCTGAGCAGAGTCTGTTCTTCAAATTCTCAAATGCCCTTTACTATATTTCACCCCACTGAAATGTAGCTTTTGCTCCTCCTTTAGTCACTTGGGTTAGTGACCAAGCAACATGTGAAAATCCAAGAACAAACCTGCGATAGAAATTTGCAAGACCCACAAAGCTACGAAGCTCTGTGAGGGTCCTTGGTGTGGGCCATTCTCGAATAACCCAAATCTTTTCTGGATCAACATGGACCCCTTCTGCATTCACAACATACCTAAGGTACTGAATTGTTGTCATCCCGAATGTGCATTTGTCAAGATTTGCATACAACTTGTGCTCCCGAAGAGTTTGAAACACCTTACAAACATGTTGCAAATGTTCTTCCCACGTTTTGCTATAGATGAGTATGTCATCTAAGTAGACAACCACCAATGAGTTGGTGAAGGGTCGTAGGATGTCATCCATCATCCTCATGAAGGTTGCAGGTGCATTAGTTAAGCCAAAAGGCATAACCAACCATTCAAAGAGCCCCTCCTTAGATTTGAATGCAGTCTTCCAGACATCAGTGGGATCGATGGGAATTTGGTGATAACCAGATTTGAGATCAATTTTGGTGAAGAACTTCGCACCACAGAGCTGGTCCAGCAGGTCATCAATCCTGGGGAGAGGATAGCGATTCTTCATAGAGATTTTATTCAGGGCTCGATAGTCCATACAAAGCCTCCATGTTCCATCTTTCTTCGGTGCCAAGACAATTGGGCTACCACGTTGTGAAGAGCTTGGCTTGATGTGACCCTTTTGGATCAATTCTTGAATCTGTCTTTTTATCTCATCATTCTCTAAAACTGATCTGTGATACACAAGACTGTTAGGCAAAGGTGATCTTGGGATCAAATCGATAGAATGTTTTACCTGGCAATGTAGTGGAACTCCTGTGGGTGACTTGAATAAGTCATCATATTCTCTTGTGATGCATCCTATCTACTTCTATTATTGTGTTAATTGCGTAGTCAAGACTGCAACATCGGCCTTCATGGATTTCTGTGGCTTGACCACCATGAGGACAAATTGCTTTGTTTTCTCCACCAATCTCTTACATTACTTCGCACTGATTAGGGAGACAGATGTGGGAGGTGGTACCTCTGGTACCCTATAGTGTCATTTTCCAAGGGTGAGGGTAATCCTTCAGGTTCGTGATTCATAGAAGCCATGTCGCTCATACATGAATGGCTGACCAAGGAGTACATCACAGACATTTAGATTGACTACATCACACAAGACTTCATCTTGGAATGGTTTTATGGCATATGAAAGAAGACACTGATGGGTGACACGGAGGTCTCTCCCTGGGCTTAACCATCCAATACTATAGGGCTTTGGATGAGGCTTTACAGATAGATTTAGACTTTTCACAACTTTAACAGAGATTAAATTCTTTTGACTCCCACTATCAAGAATGAAATGTAAAGGCGTACCTTTTACCCATAGTTTGGAGTGGAACAATCTTTCCTTGTCATCTGGTCTTTCCCCACGGTTCTGTGATGAAGTGACAATGGTGTCAGGCTCAACATCTACAATTTCTTCTTTGTCCTCTTTGACTGTGGGTTGTGTATGAGGCAGAGTAGTGGACATTGAGTATTGTGACTCAGAAACCAATGACTTGATGGCTCGACATTCTTCTTTGGAGTGAGTCCCAGTTTTGTGGTAATCACACCATTTTCCAGCCTTCTCTTTTTGGAATTTCTTATCCTGAAACTCCTTTTGCTTCCAATTTGGGCCTCGTGTTTGACCTTCCTTATCACTTTTCCATTTTGAGGGTTGACTCTTCGTATTCTTTCTGCCATTCTTCTGTTCAATCTTCACTGCAAAATTGTATGCCTCACCGAGGGTTTCCAAATTGAAGAGTTCCATTTCCCCCCGTATGTACCATTGTAGTCCACCACGATATTTGAGAGTCTTATGTTTCTCACTTTCTTGAATGCCCAACCTTGCAGACAAAGAATGAAAAGTGTCTATGTAATCTTGAACAGATTGGTCCTTACCTTGGTGAAGTTGTTGCCACTGTATGTAGAGATCATCATATGCTCCGATGGGATAGTATTCTTCTTTCACTGCTTCTACAAAATCATCCCAGGTAGGTTTTGCCTCAAGGCTAATGTCATTTGTGTTGAACCTCTTTTTGCACACTTCCCACCAGTTTTTCACAGGCAATGTTGATTTCAAAAGAGCAAAAGTAATCTTTTCTCCATCGGTGAACTTATTTACAGAGAAGTAGGAAAACAGTTGATCTAACCAATTTTCTACTGCATCAACATTGATTTTAGCTTCAAATGTAGGAATATCAAAATTTACCTGGACCTTGAAGGGTGTTGGGGCATTAAAAGGTCGTTCCCTATATGAGGAGCCACGAAGTGGAGCCGCGGAGCCAGGATTTCCCATCGGAAGAGTTTGAAGAATTTGGGCAAATTGTTGCAACATCTGTGCTTGTTGCCATTAGAGGGCCTCATTCACCATTTCCTTAAAAGGATCAGATGTCTCAGTGTCATCCGCCATTTGAGGTCGTTTGGAGCGAACAGGTGGAAAATTTGGAAGCTCTGTTGTTTCCCACCCAAGCTTCTTATAGCCTGACCTCATCCTCGGGATCATACACTCTCAAGACAAACCGCTCTGATACCACTGATCCAAAACTCAAAAGTTTTGGTTGATAAATATCACAATAACATAGAAATAACACAGTAACAATGAATTCTCTGAGAAGAGATGTAGTATTACTCAAAATCGTAATACAAATATATGCTTATCTCTAGGAAGAGATGTCTGTCCTCACATTTCGGGTTACCTCTTCTTTTATACACAATTTGAAAGCATGGGGAGGATGTGGAAGGTCACCAATCTCAAGGGAGATGAAGTGGTATGACTTCCAATATTTAAAACAATACATAATTCGAGGAATTACTATTTTTAGAAACTTACTATTTTTAGACAGCACTATTAAAATTGAAATTTGAGGCATTTCCATTGGGTTTTCAGGGGTCAAACTTCATTGAGCAAAGCTCATGCCATTTCATGACGTTCCCCTCGTTCGTAGCTTTCCAAAGGTTCAAACGGTGAGTCAATTGGAGCTACGGTGCAAAAGTTATGGCTCCGAGAAGTTTCGCCATCAATTGGGTTGGAACTGTCACCCGAATTGTCGCCTAAATTGATGCCTAGATCAGTAGTGAAGGGGTGCTTAAAGAAAATGAAGGTGATACTGACACCTTGGAAAAACAAAAGGAGACTAAAGAGGGACCTTAGTAAGAGCAAGAAAAATGTGAAGCTGGAACTAAGGGAATAAACATGGAGGTGAGCATTGAGAAACCCCAGGAGGAATACGTAGATAAAGGGGAGAAATTTGAGGAAGAACCCCTCAAAGAATAAGAAGATGAGTCCTCTAAAGAAATCATCAAAGAAAGAAGTGGTACTAGTGAAGAGGAGGAAGAGCAAATAGATCTAACCATCATTGAGAAGGATGAAGTAGAATTAAGAATTAGAGAAAATGTATAGAATGGGTGGATGGATAAAAACTTCTATATGTTTGACTTCATGCCCCTCAAGGCTGCCATAACTAAGATGCACAAACAACTTGCATTTGTGTTTGATCACTACATGGATGAGCCTTACTTTGAGGCACCTTAGAAGGCCATATTGGGCATAAAAGAACTTAAAGAAGGTCATGAATCCCTCATCATCAACCCTCATGCCATGAACCCAATCTGATCTAGGAATGCACTTATTTCAATGGCCACTAAAGTCATGCACAAAAGTATCATCAATGATGGTAGGGAAAAGAAATGGAAGAAACTCTGCAAAGATGTTGAAGATGAGGTGAAAGCCATGAAATTCAAGCTACAAAAACTATGTAAGCAACATAGATAGCCAAACCATCCCTTTTGGTTGTTATGGATACTTCAAACCTCTATGAGGTTGATAACATATGTGTGTTAGTGGAGCAGATACTCCCAAGGATGAAACCAGGACCAACACAAGAAGAAGAAGAAGATCCTTGCACCATGCTATATAAGGAGCTTGTTGTTAAGATATAAAAGGTGAAGGAACTCTTTATGAAGATACATGAGAGAATATATGCCACCAACACCATCTTATTGAGCTTTTCCAACCAAACATTAGTCATAGATATGTGCCTTAAATAAGCAAAGGAGGAAAATGAGAAGTTGATAGTGCAGTATACTCTGTGAGTAGGCCAGAGCATGAAAAAATAATGGGGAAGGTCAATGCACTAAGCACATAGATAAAGGACCAAGAATAGAATTTAGAAGCATTATTTCATTCCTTGTAGACTAAGGCATGAGATCAAGGAGAAATCTTGGATGGGAGTATGACAAAGGCAAATCTAAAGGCCTTTAAAAAAGAGCTGGAAAAGATAGATGTGCTTACACTTAGCACTACCTTCATATAAATAGATAGTGCCACTAAAGAGATAAATATTGATATCAAGGGCTTTGAAGACATCAGTACTAATCTTAAGGAGAGTGCACTTGAGTTTTATGCATCAAAGACTTTGATAACCTAGTCCGAGGATGGACTACAAATTTTTAATGGAGTAATGTTGGGCCCCTATTTTAGTAAGTATGGGATTCATGCCATCACAATGTATACCTTAGCATGAGGCAATCACTTGGAATGATGATTAATATTTTGGCATCTTGGTGCCAACTAGAGAATTCAACACATACCTTACACCAACTGGCAGGAGATTAACCATTTCTAGGAATCTTGCGGCATCTTCTAGGTTGGATGATATATGGTGACTGCAATGCAAAACTTGAAAAGTGAAGGAGTTAGTGAAATGATCACCAAGGCTCCAACAAGGCACTTCATGTGCACTATCCACCTTGGCTGAAATTATTCCTGTAGGCTATAAAACAAGCTTGAACTAGTGAAGCAAGAAGGATGTGAATCAAGGCAACAAAGCTCTAGAAAATTAGATCAGGATACATTATAATAGGCCACCATTATATTGAGGAGTAGAATAGATGCCATTAAGGCTCCATTTTTAGTGCACAAGCTCACCTATGAGCCTTTAGGCCATTAAGTATTTTGAGTTAAGCATATACTCTATTTTTAAGTGTAATGGACTCTGTTCTGTATTTGAACTTTGATTAATCAAGAAGATTATTGTGTACCATTAATGTTTCTAGTTTATACTTCTTTGGTGTTAATATCTAAATGCGTAATGGTTATAATGTTGTAAGTTCCATATATTTACATTAAGAATGTTGTTTTTAAGCTTCTGGTTCATGATGTTAATGGTGTCTCTATAATATTTATGATGTCAACATATTTTATAGAAATAACCTCAATGTAGAGAGAGCCTGTGCCAAATGTCCCTACTCTTGCTAAGAAGTGCTAGCATAAGTATGAATAATTGAAGTGAGATCAGTCCTTGGACCCTTTAAAGTGCCTATATGAATTTAGTCTTAGTTTAACTAAGGCATGTGCCCTTATGAATCTAGAACTAGTCCCCCTAAAGTCTTGCACCTATAGGCCACTAAGCATATTCCATGAAAGGCATATGCTAATTAATCTATTTAAGCCTTTCTTTCAAATGAATAAGTACCATAATTTATGCCTTATGCCATGGCACAACTAGCCCAATGTAGGCCCTAGTTATTTATCTATTATACTTCAGGTGAGTGCATAAGGCTATGCCTTATGTGAATTGATGCCAGTGTAGCTGAGTGTTAAAAGTTGAGAACATAAAGATAACCCCATGTTTATGCCTAGTTGGAATGAGTCTAGAACCAACTTAGACAATCAAATGAGTGTGTGAATATAACTCTTATATAACAAGAACCCTTTAAAAATTATTCTATTAAATTTTTTAGCCCCATCAACCCAGAAGGGAGGCATACCGATGCATGCTATGTTATCACTGTTACTGACTATCTTATTCATTTGACTGGAGCTATGCCAACAAGGGATTTTACCATTACCATTTCTACAAGATTCATTGGGGAGAACATAATTACATAGTTTGGATGTCTATTGAGTTTGACTAGTGATTGAGGCACCCATTTCCTTAACGAAACCATTTATATCCTCTTGGTAGAGTACATGATCGTGCATTATAAGACAACACCATATCATCCCTAAGCCAATGGTATAGTTGAAGAATTTTACAAGATATTAGGTACTATATTGACCAAGAAATGTAATATTGGGCACACTAACTAGGATGATTATGTGTTTGAAATATTATGGGCATATCAGACCACTTACAAGTTCTTAAACAAGAGCACACCATTCAATCTTGTGTTCAGTACTGAATCAATTATTCCAATTGAATTCCTTGTTCTTTCTCTTTATATTATGTGAATTAGTAAACTAGATGATGAAGCATCCTTAAAATCATGCCTCAATGCTTTTTCTATTTATATGAGACCCATTTTATCACACAGTGGATTTAGGGAGTGAAGAAATGCAAACAAAAAGCATGACATGATCACCATCTGAAGAACAAGACTTTTACTGCTGGCATGCAAGTCCTAGTTTATAACTTCAAGTTCATGTGACACTCTAAAAAGCTTTATGTATAATGGGATGGTCCCTTTATCATTCATAGTATCTTTCCCACCAATGCATTCAAGTTAAAGTGACTAGATGGCCAATTTTTTCTTGATCATTTCAATGGTACTCAGTTGACACCATACTTTTTTGAACAGTCTTTCCTTTTTGTAATAATAAGGTGTATGCCATTTTATTATTTTAGGATTTCCTTTATTTTCAATAAAGTGTGGCACTAGTTGCGTGCCCTTGAGTAGTTTTTGGGTTAACACTTTGGTTTTATGATTTTTTGTATTGTCATGGAAGACCATGAATAACTTTTAGTGTGGCGTGTTCACTAAATTTAACCCTAGGTCAAATTTGGTCAAACCACCTTACATATTAAAACTTTTCATAAGGTTGCCTAGGTTTGAATTAGTCACATGGTCATTAATGAGGTCATATAACATGTTTTACCTTGGTTATATGTATCATTTATCTTAATGTTCTTTTTTTGGCCACCTTTTGGCCATTTGAATGAAATTGTATGGTTTTAAACTAAGGATAAATGTTTCAAGAAGACATCTAATGTACCACATGTTAGAAAGGTGTCAGAGGATAGTTTGAAACTAAAAAAGATGTAGGTTCAACATGGAAATAAGGATACCATCTACAAAAGTTAGTTTAAGATGCTTATATAGATTGATGTGACATATACGATATGTGTGGAGGCTTTAGGGAAGTGTCTTCAAATTCCCATAGGTTAATTTTAGGTGTAAGAAGATTCAATAGGTTGAAAACTACCAAAAATTGGTTCTTCTCTTTGATCACTCCCTTGGACAGGTCAACAAGGTCAAATGGTTTTCCTTCAATATGGACATGAGGATGAGAGTTGAGTTGAGTGTAATTGGTGGATGTTATGGGTCTATTTTCACTTCCATTTCATGGAAATGGTTTTTGGATTGATGGTATGTGGTTCATGAACAATCACTAATATTGTTATCACCTCTGAGCTGCTTACACATCCCCAACACCTCAATTTTCTTACCTATTTGCATTAGTCTAATGATTCTAAGTGATGTATGTGGTCTTGAAGAGCATGGTCAATCATTTCATGTTGGATTCAGTATAGTTGGTAGGTATGAACATGGAGGAATAGACAAAACCATCTCCATGTACTATAAGTTGACATTAATGGTTTGCATAATAGTGTTCTATCAATTGTAGTGTTTTGTCCTCCTGCGAGTGACTTCAAGTCAAGGTATTATATTAGTTTTCACACCTTAAGGAATGATTGATCATGTTCTCCATTCAAGGTTTGATCTCAAGCGAATCATTGATGGAAGGTAAAGCCCATGACACTTCATACAGTCAAGTAGTTCTGAGGCAGGCATCTACAAGCTTCATGTTTAGACCTGAAAGAGGAATCAAGAAATATGTTGAAGCTTTTGAGCCTATCTTGGCATCTCAAATAGGTTCATAGATCAAGAGAAGATCATAGTGTAAGTGGTGAGCTCATGACATATAATCAAATCTAGGTGGAGAGATGTCAGTTTGAAGAATAGTTGCAAATGGGAACATTTACCTTAATCTCTCTAAAGAAGGTTGTTTTTCCATACAATGTCACCTATTAGTGAAATTTCATGAAGTTTGAACAAGCCTGATGGTTTCATTCTTATAGCCTAAACCTAGAATTCATGTTTGAACATGAAAAGAGGTTTTTTGGTCAAAGGAGAAGTATGGTTGAATGGATCCAACTTATTCAACTTTATATTAAACATATATAGTGAATTATAGTGCTTTAAAACCAAAATTAACTTGTAATGCAATATTGACACATTGTGTTGATAGTGAGAGATGATAACATGGTCTCAATGTAAGTGTGGATACATTCAAGTGTGAAATAGTCTTAGTGACCTCGAGAGAGACCAAAGGGGTGAATATAGTGTTCCATCATATCATCACCTACAGGGAAACTTCAACTTATACCCAAATAAACACCTATAGTTTTAAGTGAGAAGTCAAACTAGCCTAACCTAATGAAGGATGCAAGCTTAGTTGTTAGACAAAAGTATAAAGTGAATGAGAATGAATAAACCACTTTTAGAAGTATGATGTCACATTTAATGTGATTCTCAAACACACATCACTACCTACAAGAATCTTAAAACTTCCATAATATTCAAACCTACAGGTGACACAATCAACACATACCACAAACTAGCCTAACTAATAGAGTGTTATGATCCACACTTATAATATTCAGAAATAATGCATAATATAATGTAGATCAACACATCATAAAAGATATAGGTGGAGCAATATGTCCAAATATGCAATATATGTAGAAATAGAATAACCTTAAGGTAGGACAACACCATACAATACTACTTTAGAAAGAAATAACTCCACAATGTCTCTTCGAGGGGACAACCTCCAATATCCTCTTACAATAGAAGACTCAATGCTTACTTGATACCTTTATAATGATAATAATCTCCTTTATATAGACCTCTACCTAACTAACAATGGATGGGTAACCTCCTAATCCTAATTTAGGATGACCATTACCTAATACACTAATTCCATAAGTTACTCCATTATCCTAATATATTGGACCCATATAACTAACTAAATGGATGTGTGCCACATGTCGGCATCTCCATCAACCCATATATATTAATATATCATATCCCTAGGTATATAACATGGAAAATGCAGGTTTGAATGGTAAAAAAAGATATAGGATGGATGAACATGTAAGAAACCATTCTCATGATGATAATATCACATTTTCATGTGATTCTCAGAAGTAGATATTGAACTAAACTAAGTTTTCAAGACTTCACACTCATTCATCTAAAACCCTACACATAGTCATACCTTTAGAGACTAGTCATGAAATAATTTGATGTTGAGTGATATTGGAGCATATTCAAAACTTGAAACTTGGTAAAAAAAGGTCATAATGACCTAAAATATACCTCCATGGTTTTAGTTAGGCTAGACTAATAGGGAAGGTATCCTCTATTTTATCTCAGACAGAGGGCACTCCATAGTCAATCCAACATGTAGGTTTAATACATGAATGGTAAATGAATGGAATGGCATGGACTTAAATCATTGTAAGATGATGAACATGGTTGATTTTAAGTTTAAAAAATGTAAATTATCACCTATAGTCACTAAGACCACTCAAAAGTGGTCAAATACTCACATACATAGTCCAAGCCTATTAGGCCTAAACTGTCAAGGTTCTTAGCTTGATTCACATGACCACATGATATTCATAAATAGTTTGATCCTTTAGGGGAGAGTAGAGGGTTGATAAGACCCATTTGTTTATAGATAAATATCTCAAATTGGTCATTTTGGCCTAATTTGGTCTCATAAGTCTACAAAATGCTTAGAATGAACTCGAAAGCCATTTTATTTTACTTACATCTATATGGATGAGCTACATGGTGCCTCAAGTAGTTGGGGATAGTTGAGGGAGGTCCTAAACTTGACCTTAGTGGAATTAGTTTGAGAGTTATATGTCTAACTTTTATTAATCAATGTTAAGAATCTAAGAGACCTAAAACCCTCCTAAAACCCTTATATGAACCCGATGGAGAAAACACAAAAGGATATGCATCCAAAAGTGGTCAGTTCGCCAAGAAGATGATTTGGAATTATTTATAACTCTTCAAATATCCTCATCATCCAATTATTCCATACTTTCACTTGTATGGACAAGCTTAATACTGTGTTTTCTTCAGGTTTTGAGTTGAATTGAAGGTGAAGAAAGGAATAGGTGAATGAAAATCATTGTAGAAGGTGTTTAAGACTTGTTATAACTCCTCAAACTCAATTATAACCTTGGTTATACATGAAATATTCTCTATTGAGTTGGTGATTATAGGTAGTTGTTTCTCTTAATTTTTGTTCATTTCTTAATTTTACAAAAAGATAAGAAACTAGTAATAAGGGTGTGGTAGAAGAACTTGGTTGTTATGCATGCATAATCTAGATGAGTGTGAAGAGATCCTCTTTGTATTGGAAGGAATAACCTATAGATAAGAAATAACTAACTAAATGGATTATTAGAAAGATAGTTATGTGGACTACCTAACATGAGCTAGATCTAAGAAGCGTGAGCTTGCTAGGACGCTGTTAATCTACTCTTTGATAACAATTAAGGTTAAAGAGATAAAAATAAGATATTTGCATCAAATAATATAAAGTAACTAAAATGAAATACAAGATAAAAGTGAATTATTGATATAAAAAATAACTAAATATAGAAAAAGTGGGTACATACTAGTGGTAAAATAGATCAGGTCAGGTTCATAAAATTGGGTAGGGGTCTGTGATCAGGCAAGGACACAAAAAGTCAAATTTGGTTGGGGGTAAGCAGTTGGAAATAAATTAGTATTATTTCTTTCCATAGTGACTATTGATAGTTGGGCTGACCATGGGTGGTTATGCTGATCATTGGCAATTAGATAATCATCGACGATTGGAGATGACCATCAGTAGTTATGCTGACCATCAGTGGTTGCCTGTGGAATTTTGGAGGTGTTTAGAAAAGAGTAGTAAACTAGGTCAAAGATTAGATAAGGGCATGTTTAAGGGTCTGGTCAAGAATGGGAGGTTAAAAGATAGGTGTAGAAAGGTTTGATGGGGGAGAGAGGTTAGAAACTGATATAACAAAACATAAGTACAAATATACCTGTTTCTTGCTAAATGGTTGATGGTTGATAGATGGAGCAATTTTAGTAGAGTAATGGTACTTTGACTCAAGATAAATTTTGAAAGAGGTTCAAATATCTATTTTTATTGCTAAATTATTAAAAGAAGATTGGCTGAAGAGATTGAATACCTATGAGCTAGAATGCTTGTGATTATTGATCGGATCTCTTACTCCCCTCTTTTTAGATGGAGGATAGAAGGTTCCCTAGTAGGTTAGCTTACTAATTTTAATTATTAGAAGTTTTTTAGCAATGGGTAAGGTGGATATATTAAATTATTCCATGTTATCTTGCATAGTTGGTGTTTGTGTAAGAACGAGGAAGACCTAATTGTTGATGGTTAGCCTAACCATTGACAGTCAAGTTGATCATCGATGATTGAGTGTTTAAAGGGAAAAAGGGGTCAAGGTGGGTTTAAAAAGGGTTGGGTAATGGTTAGATTAGTTAGTTAGTGAGTTTATTTATCTTAGTAGCTAACTTAACTTAGGGTTTGATGGGTTGGCCAGTGAGTTGAGAAGGATTAGGTGGTCCCTAAGGTATCCCAAGGCATTTTGATATCTAGAACCATTATCTATAGTTTTTTAGTGTCTTCATATTGCCCCCTTTTTTTTATACAGCTTTGAATTAATAAATTTCAAAACAAAAATAGATTGTTCAGTCAAAGATCTAGTTGCCTTAAGTATGGGAGGAGGTGTTATTTGTCAAATTGAGAGTCAATGAGGTAAAACCAAAATCAACTCAGGGTTTAATAAGTAGTGTATGGTGAGTCATGAGGTTAGTAACAAGGGGTGGTTTGGCATTTGGAGTGCAAACATGTGTACAAAATGTGACTAAGTGCAATATATAAGATTGCATAGAGACTAAGGTTACCATAATAAAACTAAGGTTTATTTTAGAAGGATTGGTGATGAGGTAACTGGGCCACAATGTTAAGCATAGCTGATCAGGTTATTCCTATCAAGTCTTCTAGATAAGGTCTATGTTTTTGTAGGTATTCAAGGTAGGAAGTAATTTTTAGAAAACACAAATGGTCTAGTGTGCACTAGGTGGTATAAAGTTCAAATGTTTAATATGGCAAGGTTGGTTGGTACAGTAAAAAAGACCAAGGTTGTCATAAAATATACAAAAACTCAGGCTAAAAATGGCCAACATTGAGGTGGACATGTAATGGTTTGGTGGAGAAGGGTAATCTCCAAAAGTTTAGGTTTAGGTTTAGCGGAGAAGGTAATCTCTAAAAATTTGGCACTTAGGTATGGGTGCCTAAATTTTTTTAAAAATGTGGGCCTCTTGACCGTTGATGGTCATGGGTCCCAAAATTGATTGTTGATGGTCAGGGGGAACCCTAAAATGTTGGGGGATACAAAATAAAAAATAAAAGTTATTTTCATTTTTGACTAATTAACACCTATGCTTTCCATGAAATTTGGTGATTTGTGTAAGAGGGTTGATTGAGCATTTTGCTAACTTGGTGATTGTTGATTAGTTAGAGGCATGTGTTGAGGTGATTTATTGGGATCAAGATGTAGGGTAGATGAGGATGCAGTCGAGTAATGAGACATGGGCTCTATGTTTAGCAACAATCAAGGAATGAGGTAGGGGATGTTTTAGAATTATTAGTTTAGTTGGTTTGGTTGTTTTAAAGTTAAATTTAGGTAGTTTGTGGTTATGTTGGATAGGGTTTTGGGGATTTACCTAGATTTAGGTTTTGTTCATGTTTTTGAAAAATTAACTGATGAAATTTGAAAATGAGGGAGTTTTGGGTTAGGGGTAGGGTATAAGATAAAATTAGGTGATTGATTTGTTGAATTTTGTTATTTTAGTTAGTTTTAGGTGTTGAGATATAAATATCAGAAGCACACAATTGATTACCAAATACAAGCAACTTAATATGCGGAATTAACCAGAATCAACAAGTAACTAGAATTCAAAAATAACACATGATATGAGAGACAATACACAACTTGTATTAATACTCATATAGAAAAGAATACAATAAAGAAGATGCCACTTCTTCTCCACCACCTCTTCAGAGGCTTCCCACACCTCAAGTGAACAGTAATTCTCTCCTCAAAGCTCTCTCTCTTAGGTCCCAACACCCAACTCAAACACAAAGTTGGTGTTCACCTCCAGTGCTCCACGCACACCACAAGTGCTCCATGCACTCCACAAATACACAAACATACTTCAAGTAGATCTCCCCTAAACCTGCAACACCCTGCACCTCAATAGACCTTACTTATGGAAGGATCTTCCTTGCCTTCCTCTTTGCTCTCTGAGTACACACCTGTACTCTAAGTAGATCTCCCCTAATACTACTCCCTGTTGTGTTGCTATCCTCTCTAATCTTGCACACCTGTGAACCTTGACCTTGCACACACATACACCTGTAGATCAATGATCTTACTTACCATGTAGATCTCCTAAAGTAGCCATGCTCACCTGATGACCAAGATCATACATACATGAAGAACCCTGCTGATTCTCCAATCCAACACCCACACTTGGTACTGTGGCACTAGGAGGAGCACACCATTGCTCACCTCACACACAGAAGGAGCTTATAATATTGCTCTCTTACTCTCTAGCACAAGTTTACAATACAACCAATGAGTCTATTATATAGATCTCATCCAAACAATAATTAGACATCTAATTACAATAATTAGATCCACAGCTCTCAGTCTAAAATTGGTTCTTAACATGCAAACACTTGGTTCATCAACTAACTACCTATAATATACTCACAGTCAAACCACACAGGTGACTGACGTCGGTCCCTGTCTACCTGGGGGGTGCCGACGTCGATCGACTTCTGATCGATGTCGATTGACTTCTGTCTCTTCCCTATCGATGTCGGTTGGCCTGACCGACGCTGGTGCCTGACACATTCAACAACCCTTCTATAACCTCCTCCATGTCTGCATCAGTGAAGCTTTTAGCTCCACAACCTAACAATCTCTCACTTGGAGATAAATAGCTGCACTGTACCTGTACCTGTACTCCATCTAATCTGTTTCCTGGCTTGTATCCCTCTTTAAGATCAATCCTGAAGACAACCCACCACACTTGTGGTGTACCTCCTGTCATCTAAGTAACCTACTGCATCTGAACCTACAATCCCATTTAGTGAAGTCCTGACCCTGAATAGCATGAATTCCTATTGCTAGTCCCTCTCACATCCTTGAGAATCCACTTCTTTGAATTGGCTCCTAACTCTCTGATAACACCCACTGCTTGGGCAAACTCAGGTCTATGCCAGACCTCATGTGATTTCAGACACAGAACTGTCCAGCCCTTAGTGTGCTCCAGCTCTGCATCCTGAACCTCACCAACACCTGATTCACATCAGCTCCCATTGGAGACAAAATCAACTTGTGATCTCCCATGCCTCCCATGCTAAAGAATTTCACTGCTCCAAATTCTTCATGACATCCCACTAAACTAATCTTACCCTTAGCTCAACAAAACCCTGTATGTACAAACCTGCTAGCTAGCATACTATCCACATACAACAATAGAATGATGTTGTAATCACCATCCCCCTAGTAAGACAAACCACAATAGTTACCCTGACATTGACTAAAGTCATGCTTTGTCATCCACCTATCAAAACTTGTACCACTGTCTTGCAGCTCCTCAAGACCATATGACCTAGTCTTTGGTCTCACGTGTCCATTCTCTCTATTCTTCAACTAAGGTATCCATTCATCTCTGTGATTTCCATACTTGCTGGCAACCCTACCAAGTCTCTGCTTGGTTTTGCATCATATACCTGCCACGCTCCCACTGTTTCCTGGATCCTTCCTGCTCGACAGTCAGCAACTAGTATAAAGAAGAAGAATAATGAATTTGAGGCCTACTTACGTCTTCAGTCCTCTGTATGGGCGTTTGAGACTCCTTGATAGCTTGCTGTCTACCCAAAATCTGTTACAGTGATCAACCTCAGTCACCACACAGTCTGCATTCGATTGACATCAGTTCCTGTGCCTATCTTGACTACCAACCTTGTCGACATCGGTGTCTTGCTGCTGCTGACATCAGTCCTCCTGACCAATGTTGGTCTGACCTACTACCAACGCCAATTTTTTTGCCGACACTGGTACCTGTGTTTCCTGTGAGTGATGACTTTTTACCCGTGAGCTCCTTTGAATCAACAACCATGTCCAAACTGCCCTGCTCAAAAGTATCCAGCCACATCCACTGGTCTCTATCCACCATCTCTTCCAAGAACACCAAGGCTTTCTAGTTCTTAAGCTTGTCAAATATATCTGTCTTTTGCTTAAGAACATGCATCTCCTTCCTGCTCATGTGACCAAGCCTATGAAGCCACGTCTCCATAATAAAAGAAGAATCAGTAATATAAACAAGTAGATAAAGAGTACCTATTTTCTTACCACCAGCTAATTCAAGTGTATCTACTGTGAGAGTTCTTGTGCATCTCTCATCACCCAACCTTTTCGAAGAAATTAGCCACATCTCCAAACCTGGGACCTGCATGACCTCCTTCAACACCCATGTGTTGGCTGCCTACAATTTCAGCTTCACTTCCCCTTTGCCAATTCTTTGGCAAGGCTCACCAGCTCCTCTCCCTGGGGCTGCATGGAAAAAGGCAATAGAATCTATGAAACAAGATTCTACTTTATCCAAGAAACTTCCCAGAGCATCCTGTGTAACAACCCCTACAACACCTACTTCTTCAGTTCCTTCTTGCTGATCTTCCACAAACCAACAATTTTCTTTTACCTGCTCTTTCTTTCCATAGGACCGTAAGTGACCATCTGTGCTTTTTAACTCCTCCATTCTTAGCTTACTTTGATCTACCATTGCTCTACTCCCACTCAATCAGAAACCCATGAGAGTGACCTGTAACCAAACACAAAACCTGCTCCCTGCAACCTTAGCTCTGATACCATGTGGTGGGATATAAATAACGGAAGCACACAATTGATTACCAAATACAAACAACTTAATATGAGAAATTAACCAAAATCAACAAGTAACTAGAATTTACAAATAACACATGATATGAGAGACAATACATAACTTGTATTAATACTCATATAGAAAAGAATACAAGAAAGAAGATGCCACTTCTTCTCCACCACCTCTACAGAGGCTTCCCACACCTTAAGTGAATAGTAATTATCTCCTCAAAGCTCTCTCTCTTAGGTCCCAACACCCAACTCAAACACAGAGTTGGTGTTCACCTCTAGTGCTCCACGCACACCACAAGTGCTCCATGCACTCCACAAGTACACAAACGTACTTCAAGTAAATCTCCCCTGAACTTGCAACACCCTACACCTCAATAAACCTTACTTATGGAAGGATCTTCCTTGCCTTCCTCTTTGCTCTCTGAGTACACACCTGTACTCTAATTAGATCTCTCCTGATATTACTCCCTATTGTGTTGCTGTCCTCTCTGATCTTGCACACCTGCAAATCAATCTAGTTCTGCACACCTGTGAACCTTGACCTTACGCACACATACACCTGCAGATCAATGATCTTACTTACCATGTAGATCTCCTAAAGTAGCCATGCTCACCTGATGACCAAGATCATACATACATGAAGAACCCTGCTGATTCTCCAATCCAGCACCCACACTTGGTACTATGGCACTAGGAGGAACACACCATTGCTCACCTCACACACAGAAGGAGCTTATAATATTGCTCTCTTACTCTCTAGCACAAGTTTACAATACAACCAATGAGTCTATTATATAGATCTCATCCAAATAATAATTAGACATCCAATTATAATAATTAGATCCATAGCTCTCAGTCTAAAATTGGTTCTCAACATGCAAACACTTGGTTCATCAACTAACTACCCATAATATATTCACAGTCAAACCACACAGGTGACTGATGTCGGTCCCTATCTGCCTGGGGGTGCCGACACTGGCCGACTTTTGATTGACGTCGATTGCCTTCTATCTCTTCCCTGCTGACGTCGGTTGGCCTGACCGACGCCGGTGCCTAACACACTCAACAACCCTTTTGCAACCTCCTCCATGTCTGCATCAGTGAAGCTTTTAGCTCCACAACCTAATAGTAGGAAGGTAGGGTTAGGTGGTTTGTTGTCGGTGGTCATCCATAGTGACCATCAATAGTTTGACCTAACTATCGATGGTCAGACTTGATTGTTGGTGGTCGACCACTGAAGTATAAATGTTACTTGATCATCGGTAGTCGAGGGATTGGAGAAGGTATGTGTTAATAAAAGATATATAAAACATGTTATAAATGTTTTAAAAGGGTTAAGTGACCTATGCAAGCTACGATAGGATGATTTCTAAGTAGGAGTGATGTGTTGAAATGGTTTTTAGTTAGAGTTAGGTGTTGGCTTGATAGGTTTAGGGAAGATATTTTTGGATAAAAGAGTTAGATGTTTTATTTGATAGGTTAGTGTAGGTGTTTGAAATGTTTATGGGTGAGGGTTGCTTTCAAGCGCTAGAGGTAATACTGTAGATGGTTGTGGGTTAGTTTTTAATAGGTTAATTTAGGTGGGTTTAGGTTGATAAAGAGGTAGATTTGGGTAGAATGAATGAAGTAAATGTAAATGAACAATGGTAATGGAAAACTAAGTGTGCATGCTAACTTAAATTTTTGTAGGCATGATATCATATCTAGATGAGGGATTAGGTTCCTAGTATCTTTAAAGAGATCCATAGAGGGATGACTGAGGATGATTAGATATAAATGGGAGAGGTTGACCTTTGGGCTATGAGATACTATCAATGCTTGTTGTGAGATACGATGATGATCATGGCCCTCATTAAGAGAAGGGATCTAAAAATAAATTCCTTCCTCTTATTGACATGAGAGATGACCATCCTACTATAGGATGTTCATAAGATTACATGGTTGCTCATTTAGGGGGAGCCAATTTACCATATTGAGAGTGAAGAGAGGCATTAGCAAATAGAGCTCTTATATAATGAGGATCAGGCCCTTACTAGGTGGCATGCTAGTGTTTGGTTATGGGCCATTGTATTAGAGGGCTCTAGATGAGAGGAATTTGATGATGATGATGATGATGATGGTAGTGTCCTATTTTGCATTACTAGTTTCAAGTAGTGGTCAGTTTCCTTATCTACTATTGGGAGTATTGGTGAAGATGTTACTTGGTAGGATTGTGTTTGGGTGGGCACCAATTTTTTGGGTCCAAATATACATAGAGCTCTAGGATTTTGAGCTCATAAGAGGTATGGGATTAACATGGGGTTTGTATTCCATTGTTGAGCATATGAGCACATTAGGGTTTTGAGACTATTGGGGCTACCATGGGAGGGGTATGCCCAAATGGATTTTAGAGTGGGTTTCATGTGATGGAGGGGAGACTACACCCTCATAGGAGTTGAAGGAGGTGTGAGATATATTGAATAGTTTAGGGATGCACTAGATGGATTAGTTGTGGGTGATATCATTTTGAGGCCGTATGTTGGTTTTCCTAGGTGGGCTCTCTATAGCTATCATACATTGTCATTACAGAGATGGAGATGGATTCATGGGAGGAGAGAGGGTGAGACTAAGCTCATCCCATTTGAAAGAGTTTAGAGGTAGTTCAACCTAGTGTAGGGGATTATAGGTCCAGTACTGAGGTATAGGAGGGAGGATGTTGATTTTTTATTACTTGATCCACTACTAGAGGAGGTGGTCCTAGATCATGAGGAGCTACCTATTAGAGTAGGAGTTGATGATTGTTTTATAGATGGTTACGTGGTATGGTACCAGGCCCTTTATGTAGTGGTCAATTTTGAGTGGGATGATGGGGGCCGACATGTCATGGATGTGGATCTAACTGGTGGGGGTCCATAGATACAGGTATAGGGTGGTGGCCCTAATGGATAGGTAGGAATATCACTAGCTATTGTATAAGCATAAATAATAGGGTTACAAGGATAAATGGCCACATTTTAGGGCTAGATTATGACTTTATAAGGTTAAGTTGCCACTATTATAGGTGAAAGAGATTAGACCAAGACCTCACTAGGCTTGGTGACCCAGGAGAGGGACACCTTGAGACAAAGGGTAAGAGCAGTGACAACACCAATAGGACCACTAGGTACCATCTTGATGGCACAATATTTGGCCATAGTGGAGGAGTTGAGGTATTATGAGGCCATAGTGCTATCATAGTGTCCTAAACAACCCTGATAGGGTGAGTACAAAGCTAGTTTAGCAAGTGGGGTAGCTATGGTAACTTTAGGTTAGTGGGCCACTTCAGCGAGTGGATAGGTAGGCATCCCAGGAGGACCGACACTATATGGTAGTGGTAGTGTAGGTGGGGCCAATGGTAGTGGTGCCCTAGGGGCATGATATGATATGATAGGATGTATAGGTATAGATGTACATGATTTTAATATAATCTTGCATTCTAATGCAACAAAATGTACATTATTTGAGAGAGAGAGAATATAAATTATTACATGTAATATTTATTTTGATGACATGATGTTTATGATGATATATAGATGTGGTTTATGGTTCATGGTTGACATGTTTTGATGCTTTATGCTTTATACTTATGAGATATTGACTCAGTAGCTTAGGCATGTGATAATTATGGATGATGTTTTATTGTGTTCATAGATATGATGTTTATGATTATAGATGGTTTGATTATGGTTATTGATGTGGTTTGTGATATGATGTTATATGACATGATTCATTTCATTGATTATGGATGTGATGTGTTAAATGTGGTTATGATGTTAATGATATACAATGATTTTATTTATGGTTGTGATGTGTATGATTTATGATCATTGATATGTGATGTGATGTTAAAGTTAAAAAAATCACATAAATTAAGTTAGATTAACAAACTAGATGTGAGAAAAGATATAAAAATTATGAGACATATGTCTAAATGAATCAATGATAAGTGGATAAATAAACATGATGTTTCTTCATTGGTAAGGACAAAACAAAACCAAAGTTAGATTGGCTTAGGGAACACAAGCCATTTGAATGCTTCACATTATCATGCTTTGGTTGATAAATAGGTATCTTGATCACATTGTGTCAAGTAATCTCATAATCCCTTAATTTATGGATGGTATAAAGGGGAGATAGGTGGTAGGTGAAGGGTAAATGGGTGATAGGTAAGGTAACCATGTGGGTTAGTTTTCCCCTTCTATAGGTGACCTAAGAACCATATTAGACAAGTCCATATCTCCATGTAAGGTGTAGATTAATCGATGTGAGAAGTCTACTAATGCTAGATGTGAAAGTTAATTGTAGCTTTCTTGGGATAGCTTATTCTAATTTTGACATAGGGTCTTTTATTGCTTTTATTTTGATAGGTTTGTGAAGCTGATTGATGCATGAAGCTTCAAATGATTGCTTTTGACAAATTTGACTTAGCCATCCTTCAAGGGAGTGGTATATGTTTGGGTTTGTTTATTTTGGTAGCTATCCTTCAAGGGAGCAGTCTATCTTTTAAGAAATTTAGTTTTTAGGTAGTTGTCCTTCGAGGGAGCAATTTGCAATGCTAGAGACATGTGACCCAAGTGATATTTTGGTATCCCAAATAGTTATGATGCTAGGTTTAGACATGGACAAGTCTATATAAGCTTAGAGGTTTACCTTTATGAGGGAAAAAATTTAGCACAAAAGGTTAATGATAGGTGAAAGGGGTGGATTTGAGAGACAATGACCATGGGATTACATCTGATTAGAGATGAAAAGTATCTATGAGAACCATGCTATGGGTAGAGCCATGGTACCCATATTTAGGATTAGGATATGATTGTGATGGTTAATCATATGGTTCTATGTTGTAATCATTGTCCTCAAAAGGATAATGATAAGTAAGAGAAGGTGAAAGTCTCATAAATCAAGGGACAAGCTTAAGTTAGAAAAGAGGGGGGTTTGACCCTTGTTTAACAAAACAAAGGATGCATATATGAAGCATTGAGAGTCTGAAGTTTTGATTTTCCTTCAAGAGAGGACAAATGGTAAGATCTTGATCCATACTTGTGGGTTATGATGTAGGATTCAATCCAATTGAAATCAAACTTACCTCTTTTAATTTTATCCATATTGGTTACACGTTGATTTTCCTTTAGGATGAGGTCTTTGATATTGAATTCTCATTATTTTAGGTGCTTGTTATAGGCACGCATGATTCATTTTTGGTGGACATGAAGATGGTTAAGCACTGTGAGGATATGTTTATCAAGTAGCTCAAGTTATGCTTGACATTCTTGATGATAGTCATTCTTAGAAATGATTTATTACAAGGATATACAAAGAGAAGGAATCTAGACTTTGAGAGGTAAAACTACCTCTACTCTAAAGACTAGGGAGAAAGGGGTAACACTTATAGAAGATCAAAAGCTAGTACGATAGGCATATAAAGTGAAAGGGATGTGAAAGTGCCAATCTTGACCTGAAGTACTGACTACTTTGGTTAACATTTTGTTAAGGGTTTTATCAGTGGATTTTTCCTATCCATTTACTTGTGGATGATAAGGCAAGGGAAAGCTTAAATTGATGCCAAATGCATCACAAAGACCTTGGACTTGTTTATTTTTGAAAGATTTTCCATTATTGATGATGATCTTATAGGGAACATCAAAACAATAGATGGTATGATGATTGATGAAGTTGACTATCTTGTCAGCTTTGATCAAGATGAGAGGAATAACTTCCACCCACTTGGTGAAATAGTCGGTGGCAGTGATAATGGATTGGTGTCACTATGAATAATGAAGATTGATTTCCCCAATGAGATTGAGTTCCCATTGTGAAAAGGGCCAATAGTCTTTGGATACTTGAAGGCCATGGGTAGGTACATGATGTAAATTGGCATGTTGTTGACATTGAACACACTTCTTTGCATAATCACAATAGTCTTGATTGAATGTGGGCTAATAGTAGCAAAGGAAAAGGATACATTTAGTAACAACTAAACCACTAAAGTGTCCCTATAGACTCCATCATGCATTTCTTTGATAGCATGTGAAGCTTCATGACTATGTAGACAATGGAGAAGGAGGCTGTTAAAGCCTTGCTTATAAATGATTCCCCTTAGTATGGTGTAACAAGAGGTACTCTGAACAAAAGGTCTTTGAGCATTCCTAGAGAGGTTGGGAGGAATGATGCTGAAGTTGAGGTAGTTAAAGGTTTGCTTGTACCATATGTTCGATGGAGATGCTTCCACACTACAAATGGTAGGAAGGTTGGAATGAATATAATAGGGTGTGATAAAGTGGTGAATGGTGATAAAGAGTTTAGAATTGATAGGTGTAGATGGTATCTGGGAAGCAAGTGAAGCCATTGTATCTATGAACTTGTTGGTAGATTGTAAATTAGACTAGATAAGGTAATGATCAAATGATGCTAAGAGTACATCTATGAGCTATTTTTACTTTTGCAATACATGACTTGGTTGACCATAAGCAAGGAATTGCTAAGGATTAATGGTCTTAATTCCTAAGGCTAGAGTAGTTTAGATACCTATTACTAGGGTTTCATACTTAGCCACATTGTTGGTGCACTCAAAATCAAGTTTGAAAGAAAGGGGAAGAGGTTCATGATCGATGGGAATGAGAATAACTCTAGCACACCCATTACGTTAGTATTTTGAGCCATCAAAGAACATGGTCATTTAGTAGGTGGGGTCCTCTTGAGAAAGAGTCATGATGGACTCATCCAAAAATACAAGAGGAAGTAGTTGGTTGTCTGGTAAAGGATATTTAACCAATTTATCAATAATGTCTTACCCTTTAATCAACTTTTATTGGAGGAACTAAAGGTCAAACTTAGCCAAAAGCATGAGCCACTTAGCCATACACTAGTTTTGGTATGGTTTAGAGTGCATGTACTTGAGTGGGTCAGTGTTAGTGATAATGAAAGTTTTGTTATTGAGAAAGTAATGACAAAGTTTGGAAGCCACAAAGACTAAGGTGAGGCAAAGTTTCTCAAAATGGGTATACTGAGTCTCATACTCTATAAGTGTTTGACTTATGTAGTAGACAACTTGCTCTTTATTTTGTTCATCATGGTGAGTGAGAATTACCCCTAAGAAATGGTCAGTGGAAGAAATATAAAGGTAGAAGGGTTGGTCCCCTTTATGAGGGGTAAAAATAAGTGGAAAAAGGAGGTATGATTTAAGTAAATTTAAGGCTTGTTGGTAGTCCTTAGTCCACTTAAAATATTTATCTTTCTTGAGAAAATGGTGAAAGGGTTTACATTTATTTGATAACTAAGAGATGAAATAATTAATGGATTGGAGATTCACCTGTAGGCTATGAATTTGTTTAAGGTGGGTCGGAGGAGGAATATCCAAAATTTCTCTAACTTTGGTAGGATCTACTTTGATTCCTTAAAGAGAGATGATAAAGCCAAGAAGCTTTTTAGATAGGACCCAAAAAATACATTTCTTGGGGTTGAGTTAGACATGAAAATGGATTAGGCATTTGAAGATGATGGTGATAATGGCTAGATGATCCTTGTAGTATTTGGATTTCTCAAGGAGGTCATCAACATAGTCCTCTATGAGTTTATGGATGAGATCATGGAAGATGTAGGTCATCACACGCTGGTAGGTTCCTCTAGTGTTCTTTAAACCAAATGGTATGACCCCATTATAAAAGGTTCCCCATAAGGTGATGAAAGAAGTTTTATGTTGATCCTTGGGGGAAATAAATATTTTATTGTATCTCAAGAAACCATCCATGAGAGATAACATCTCATGGCCAAATTTAAGATCAACAAGTTGGTCAATGCTAGGCAAAGGGAAGTCATCCTTTAGGCAAGCAAGGTTGAGGTCATGAAATTCAATACAGAGGGGAAGTCCCCTTATGGGCTTGGTGATGGGAATGATGTTAACAACCCATTGAGGATAATCAATGGGTTGGATGAAGTTGATAGACCAGAGACACTGAAGCTCTTATTTGACTAGAAGGGTAATGCAAGGGTACACCTGTAAAGCCTTTTCTAAATAGGCTTAGCATCAGGATGGGTAAAAATGTTATGGAGGGATATAAAAGGGTTAATTATAGGCATATCTTGATAGGACCAATCAATGATATGCTTCAATCACAAAGGAAAAAAGGTAATCTTGTTGCTCTGTAGAATCTAAGGATTGACCAATCTTGACAATGTGAGGGTTATCTTAAGTACCCAAGTTGACATCGATAGTGGATTCATTAAACATGGTTTGGTTCTTAGGAGGAAGGGATTTATGGATAGAATAATCCCCTACACCAAGGTAGGTGAGAATGGAATCATCATCATGATGTTGGATGGTGTTGATGATAGGAGATCATTTTATACCATTTTAGGATGAATGAGATCAAGGGTTTTAGTTTAACCATCATTTTAATAGGTTAGTGGGTCTAAACTACCAGTATTGACTAAAAAAAAGTTAGGAGGAATGATTTCAAAATCATTAGACTTTGAAGGAGACTGGGTTGATAAGTATGGGATGTTTTCCTCAATGGTGGTGATGGGTTTTGGTGAATTAGTGGGTTCTTCTAGTGGTATGAAGCCAGGGCTAAATAGCTCATGAGGTTTATAAGTTTTGATGGAAGGTAACTCATGAGGTCCATTTTTATAATTGCCAAGGCCTAATCCCTTTCAGGCACACTTGTGAAGGTATAATTTGGCAAATGCTGGTTTGTCTAGGTAGGAGAAGTCTGAGTTAAATGGCCAGATAGAAGAGGTAGTGGTGGAAGCAAGAAGTGGATGATCAAGCCCTCTATATATTATGTTGGTTTGATGGTTTTAAGGCTTGAGAGGAATGATGGTTCTGATGTTGGGGTCATAAATAAGATCATGGGAGAGGTTCCCATACTCTTGAGGAGTAGGGAAAGCATCTAAGGCTAAAAGATGATACTCTTCTAGTGAGAGATATTAGAACGTGGGTTCCAAAGGGTCCTCTATGGGGATTTGAGAAGAAGGGATAGATGAGTTAGTTGAAGCTTCATCATTGGTAGGGGTGGAGCTATTTTTGGTTGGTGGTGAGGTGGATGAGGGAGGAAGAAGAATGCCATTGGGTTAATATGTCATGTTGCATGATGCGAAAGGACTAGGGTCAGCTTTTATGGTAGCAACTTGACCTTCATGTTTGAACTTTACACATCGATGCAAGGTGGATGGGACATAACTCATGGTATATATCTAAGGGCATCCAAGTAAGATATTGTATTGTAACTCACCTTCTACAATGTAAAAAAGTTCTAGAATTGTATGAGGTCCCAAGTGGATGTGCAAGATGACTATCCCCAAGGTAGTGGCCATAATATCATTGAAGGAGTAGAGGATCGCTATAGTTTCTAACTTGATATTCTTAGGTAATTAGATTTGGTCATAAGCATGGTAGGAGATAATGTTAATACTAGCTCTTCCATCAATCATCACCTTTTTGATGTGAGTTTGATTAATGTATGCAGTGATGAAGAAGGGAGGATCAGGATCTTCAAAATGAATAAAAGATATTTTTGAATCCTATAAGGTGATGAGGGTAGATAGTTGAAGGGTTATAACAAAGGATGCAAGAGGTTAAGGGTCTTCTGGTTGATCCTCTATTGATTGTAAGGCCTCTATTAATGATTAGTAATGATGGGGTGAGGCATTGATTAGTTCATAAAGGCACATCTTCACCAGTGTATGGTGAAGTTATTTTAACACTACTCACTGGATGGATTTATAAGGGTTGGAGGGAGAGCCACCCAAAATGGATATTTTGGGTTTTGGTGAAGGTAAAGGTAAAGGTGAGGGTGCTTGAGTTCAATTGAAAGGTTGAGGGGTGGAAGGATATATCCATGGTATAGACACTTTGGATTTTCCCTTATCCTTTTGTTGGGCCCTAGATTGGGTAACTATATGGATAGTGTGGATTAGGAGAGGTGTTGGGATAGATGGTTGATTTGGTTCCTCATCACTTTCAATGAGAGTGAAAGAGTAGGTAAGTGTTGGATAAGTGGTTGGGTTGGTAATGGGCTCAAGGGAGGTTCATATGATAATAGATCATCCTCATCCCATAAGTTATAGACAAGTGTTTGGAGAGCTTTGCAATTTTTTGTGTCATGTCTAGGAGTCTTATGGTATAAATAGATCAAACTATCATTGAACCAAGATGGTTCACGACTTGAAGGGTTGAATGGTTGGATAGGTGGTAGGAGTAAATAAGATAATTGCAAAAAACTTTATAGAATGGTTGAATAAGATTCAAGCAAAGGTGTTGAGGGTGTTGGGTTCTTGGTTTTAGGAGTGGGAGCCTTCTTAGAAGTAGGCTTCACCATGAAAGTTGTAGATGGTGGAATAATTTTGGTAGGTGGTTTTGGTTGGGATTTTTTGGTTTTGGTTGGTTTTGAGGTGGATGGTGAAGGTTTGGTGATATGTGGGAAGGTAGAGGTAGATAGGTTAGTTAAGAATGATGGGGAGTTTGATGATTTGGTAGAGGTAGCTATAGGTAGAGTAAAAGGAGAAGGTTTATTAGATGAGGAATATGTAGTTACAGTAGGGTTCACATTCTTTGTAGAAGGATGAACTCTTGGGATGGTTGAAAGATGGGGTCTTAATATAGATGGTAAGAGGGAAAGAGGTGGTATAGCTCTGGTTCGAGGTTAGAGTTTGGGTGGCTCCACCTTATTAGTTGGTTTAGTTAGGGTTTTACTTGGTCAAATATATGGGATTAAGTCCAACTTCAAAGATGGGTGAGTAAGAATATGTGTAGGAAGTATTCCTAGATTCTTGATGGGTTTGGTTAGGGAGGCATAAGGTGATTTGACAATTTTAGGTGGAGGTGGGTTGGATGGTTCCCCTACAGTTTTGGATGGAAAAGTGTTTGATGAAGGTATTGAGGTGATGATAGGTTTGATGGTAGATACAAGTGAGGTTGAAGGTTCAGGTTTGTTTTGGTAAGGGATCCTAATGTGGTGCCAAAAGGTGGCTCTATCTAGGTTGGGTTGAGAATTAAACTGTAGACTTTGGACCAATATAGAAAAAGGCTTGTAAATGGGTTTGATCCCTTAGTCATTGTTTTCAAAAGTTAAGCCCATGGGTTGAGGTGAGGGAATGGTTTCTTCACCTATGTTCTTGATGGAAGGTTCCATGATTGGGAGGATGTTTCCTCCATGGAAGGTGTAGACAAGGTAATATCTTCTTTTGGGATTGTTCCCAAAGAGAGAATGGGTGGTTCTAAGATAGAGGAGGAAGGTGTGTTGGCCTCAAGTGAAGGAATAGAGATGGTTGTTTCCTTTGTTTGGGTATCCAAAGGAATGGTAGGTTATTCCACCACTTAAATAAATGGAGTGGGGAAAGAAGTGGTTGAATCAATGGTTGCCTCCTTTGATATTTCTATTGAAGGAGATGTGGAGAGGTCCATGATCTCATCAAGTAAAGAAAAATGGGTGGTTACTTTCTCTATTTGGGTGTCCAAAGGAATAAAGGGTGAGTCCACCACTTTAATGAGTGGAATGAAAGAAAAGGTAGTTGAGGTGATGGTCTCCTCAATGATAAGTTCACTGATAATGACATTAATCGTATGGACCTCATGAGCATGAGATGATTTTGGTTTATTATCATCAAAGTTGGTATAAGGGGCATGATATGGGAAAGGTTTATGAAAGATGTCAAATGACTAATTTAGGGGTGCATTGGGATTATTAAACACAAGTTTTCCCTTATCAATCATGTTTTAGATGATAGTTTTAAAGGTGTTACACTTACTAACATAATGCCCAATGACACACTAGAAATAACATAGATAGTTCTCATTATACCAACCAGGTGTAGGGTGAGAAGCATCAAATTATTAGGGAGGTTTTATAGGAGGAAGTTATATAATGATAGATTTGAGTAATTTGTCTAAAACTAAATCATAATATTTCCCTATTGGAGTGTATTGTTTTAAGGCAACTTGGTTTTGGTTTTGGTTGGAAGAGTTCATTTGATTGGGTTGGTTGATAGTTGGTGGTGGAGTAGTTTTGAGGACAATTAAATTTGTGGATGCCTTTGGTTTGGTATTGTGATGGTTAGATTGATTGGTTATTTTGGATGATGAGGGGTCATTGGATTTAAAGTAAGAATTTTTGTTCCTTAGTTTCAATTTTCCCTCATTAATGGCTCTGATCTCAAATTTATGTGCCATGGTGAAAGCCTCATCAAAGGTGCTAAAAGTTTTAACTTGAAGAGTATGGGAAATATGTTTGGCACAACCCTGAGAGAAGAGTTCAATCAAATCAAGTTGGAATAAGGGAAAGAGAGCTAGTTGATAAAACCTCTCAATCTAGCTATGAAATCGGCAATTGATTCATTATCAAATTGCCCAATGGAGTAGAGGTCAATAATAGAGACCTTATTAGATATATTGACTAAGAAATAATCTAAAAATATTTAAGCAAGTAGGGAAAAGGAAAAGATGGAGTGATTAGTGAGAGCACTATATGAAATTAAGGTTGATCCCAATAAAGACATGAGAAAGGTGAGAAGGAGAAGATCATCATCACATGTAATCAAATAGTAAGAATCATGAAATGATATTAAGTGTTGTTGGGGGTCCTCCTTACTTTGAAACTTGGAAACCTTGGGTAGTTACCATTGAGGAGGATAAGATCAGACAGGGATGGATGGGTGAATGGGTTCATTGTAGATTTTATTATAAGATAAAATGTTATGAGCCTTAGAGATAGATGACCCCAGGTTGGTCATTTTGTCCATTAACATTTTGACCAAATCTGTTTGAGGTTGGGAAACTCCATAATTGTGTGGTAAGTTTGGTTGAGCTTAGGTGTCAGCAATATATGGATATGTGGTAGATGGTTGGGAAGATACCACATATTGATATGTGGTTATTAAAGGTTGGGATGGTACTTCATAAGGGTTAATGGGAACAAAAGGTTGGGTAGAAGGTGCTATGTATCCTTGTGGATTAGGAACATATTGGTAGGATGTCATGGGTATTTGTTATGGGATTGATATGGGTTGGTAGTTGGTTAGGGTTGAGTGGTAACACTTGTACTAATGAGTGAAATGGTAGGAGGTATGGAAAGCACCAAATTTTGAAGTGGGGTAGAAATTGGTGGATTGGCAGTGATAAGGGGAATGGTGGAAATCAAGGTAGAAGATACCCCCATGGTGGATGAGGTATAGGTAATAAGAGGTGAGGTTATTCCTATGTTGAGGGTGTTAGTTGGTGTAGGGGGTTTGGCTATTGGTTAGGATGTTGGATTGAGTTTGGGTGGTGGTAAAAGATGGGTTATGAGTGGAAGAAGATGCTTGGGTGACCATAGGTTGGGTAGAGGTAGCACCAACCATAAGATGGAGAGGTATACCATAAAGTGGATTTGTAGGAGGAATTGAAGCAATAGGGGTGTGGTGAGCTAAGGTGTTGAGGTAATGTTGGAGGGATACCTGGTTGTTATCAAGGAAGGTAACAAAATCTGCATCACCCTCGACAACTATGCAAGGTATATTCCATGGAAGAAGAGGAAGAGGAATATGGTTTTTGGTTGGTTTGGTTCCTCAACTATTGTCTAGTAAAGATCATGTGAGGAATAGAAAATAAATTATGAAAAACTCACAACTCAAACATAAAGCAAACAAAAGGAAAAGAATCTCAAGGCAATCAAAACATACACTCAAGTGCATTTAAAAACTTAGGATTCTTTTTAGATCATTTTTGGATTATGCCTTAAAAAGTATGAAGAGGAAATTTGGTTTGTAGATCGGGTATTAAAGAAGAAGTCTAAGGTTGGTTTCAGGTGTTAAAGGCTCTAAAAAAGAATCTATATTGAAAGTCAATACATGGCTTGATATTGGGGCCTACCCCCTCACTTCACACACCATAATGATAAGGGTATCAGGTTCTTAGCCAAAATATACTAAATTTCAAAGTTTATACTCAACTAGAGAGCTGAGTTGGTTCTCCCCTTGGTAATCCCCTCTAAGTGGGATTGCCAAGAAAGGGTAAGGTTACCTCTAGGTGATGAAATCCTATTTGGGCCTTGTCTCAAGTTTGTTTTGATAGGTTGATTGATTATGTGGTTTGGTAAAGTGTGTGATAACAAGAGCAAAAACTATGATTAATTACTTTGCTTTTCAGTTAACTAGATGAACTAAAACAAGCAAGCAATCAATGTATGCAAGGTTTATTTTAAGCCCAAAATAAATTTTAGATTTCATTATATAAGCACAGAATAAAGTAAGAAAAGGGCACCTAGATGATGCTAGGTTCCACTGAGCATGCCAAAATATTTCTCTTAATTTTTGCTCATTTCTTAATTTTGGAAGAAGATAATAAACTAGTAATAAGGGTGTGGTAGAATAACCTGATTATTATGCAGCCATAATCCAAATGAGTATGGAGAGCTCCTCTTTGTCTTGGAAGGAATAACCTATAGATAAGAAAGCACTAACAAAAGGGATTGTTAGAAAGATAGTTAGGTGGGCTGCCTAGCGTGAGCTAGATCCAAGAAGCATAAACTTGCTGGGAGTTTATCAATCCACTCTTTGATAACAATTAAGTTGAAAGAGATCAAAGTAAGATACATCAAATAATAGAAAGTAACTAAAATGAAATACAAGAATAAAGTGAATGCTTGATAGAGAAAATAACTAAATATAGTAAAAGTGGGTCAATACTAGTGCTAAAATAGATTAGGTTAGGTTCACAAAATCGAGCAGAGGTCTGTGATTAGGTAAGGACACAAAAAGTCAGATTTGGTTGGGGGTAAGGTGTTGGAAATAACTTGCTATTATTTATTACCACAGTGACCATCTATAGTTAAGCTGATTATTGATGGTTATGCTAATCATCGACAGTTGAAAATGACCATCGATAGTTGTGCTGACCATCGTTGGTTGGCTATTAAATTCTAGAGGTGTTCATAAAAGAGTTGTAAATTGGGTCAAAGATTAGATAAGGGTATATTTAAGGGTTTGGTTAGGAACAAGAGGTTAGAAGATAGGTGTAGAAAGGTCTGATGGGGGAGAGAGGTCAGAAACCAAGATAATAAAACATAAGTACAAATATAACTATTGCTTACTAAATGGCTGATGGTTGATGGCTGAAGCAATTTTTGTAGAGTAATAATACTTTATGTTGAGAGTAATTTTAGTAGAGGTTCAGATCTCTATTGTTGTTGAATTATTAGAAGTCTGACTGAAGATCTTGAATACTTGTGAGCTAGAATGCTTGTGATTATTGATCTCACCTCCTATTCCCCTCCTTTTATAGGTAATGAGAGATGGAGGATAGAAGGTTCCCTAGTAGGTTGGCTTACTAATTTTGATGCTTGGGAGTTTGTTAGCAATGGGCAAGGTGGATTTATTAAATTATGACATGTTATCTTGTATTAGTATTTGTGTAAGAATGAGGAAGACCTGATCATTGATGGTTAGCCTAACCATCGACGATCAAGCTGACCATTGACGGTCGAGTGTCTAAAGGAAAAAAGGGTCAAGTTAGGTTTAAAAAGGGTTGGGTAATGGTTAAGTTAGTAAGTTAGTGAGTTTAAATAACTCAGTAGTTAACTTGAATCAAGGTCTGATGGATTGGTTAGTGGGTTAAGAAGGGTTAGGTGGTCCCTAAGGTATCCTGAGGCATTTCAACATCTAGAACTATTATGTGCAGTTTTCTAGTGTCTACAATAGTCTTAAATGGCATAGTGAAGAGAAATGTGATTACCTAAGTGTGATAGTGAAAAGAGCGGTACCGAGTATATTTAGGTCTATTTGATAGACCAAAAGATAAATAGGTCTTCAAAAAGTGTCCTACACCTTTGAAATGAATATACTTAAGTGTGTGTAGGTTACTTAAGTGGCAAGTGTGAGCATTGAGGCCTAAAAGGCTAGTGAGTGACTGCAAACAATGAATGACAAGTGGTACATGAGAAGACATCAATTGAAGTGTGTAGATGACTATTAAAAATCATATCTCCACATCCCTAAGTCATAAAATATGTGTTAAGGACTTCTAAGGTAGTTAAATATAGACAAGTGGACTCATTATCATGATGGTAGTTTTAAGACGGACATGGAGATCTCTATGCCAAACTCAAAAAGATGTTATGTTTTAGATTGACACATGTCCAAGAGGACCTTCATGACCTATTCTCCAACTCATTATCTTGAATTGTAACTAGTTTCTAAGACTTGACACTTGGCCTTGTGACTCTTGAACTTCACTTATTCTCTCTCCTCTCCTATGCTTTATATATTCAAGCCTTTTTGGCTTTGTAAGGAATCCATAATTGGTATGGTGAAGCCCTGCTAGTTTGACATCTTGATTTGTATTTGAATAAAGTTTTGAAGTTGATTTTATCTCTGAAAATTTTTCCCAAGTATGCCAAGTAGTGTATTTGGATGACAAGTGATGAATGTCTTCTCCTTGCTTTCATTATGCTCTTGTATGCATTATGTGAGTAGTAACATTTCTTATTATAGTTCTCATGAAGTGTATGTGTTTGTTAAGTGTGTTTTGGAGTGTGAGAGAGACTAGTAGTGTCTAATATTAGACCTCATTTTCACCCACCTCTAGATATGCATAATAGTCTACCTCCATGTAGAAATACTTATGTTAGAAGAACATTGAATTGATGTTAGTTTTAGTAGTCTTCTTTCTTAGTGTAGATGAAAGTGTGTTTTGTGGACTTATCTTTGGTATATCACCTTCATTAGTTTAGGTTACTTTATGTTTCCTTCTTCTTCTTTCACACCCAATAATGATTAGTCTAGTGTAGTGTGTGATCCTAAAAGATAGATCAAGGGAGTTATCCCTTTCAAATCTAGAGATCTATCTCTTATAGTAGATTTCTTATTTGCAGAGATAGTTCCATGTTATCCCAAATTTGAGAAAGTCTTCTTGACTTTGCCAGGGTGAAAATTTGGGCTATAACATGGGGTAAGTGTAGAACATCTATGGATCACTAGGATATGGTTTATGGGAATATGCGCAGGAGCAAAGGTACATAAGTATAAGTGTATAAAGGATAAAAGGGTATGCAAGATGTGGTACATAACCATAATCTAGATGAGGTAAAGAAATATTCCTACCTTTAGAATTAAAAATATTCAAATTCTTTATGTAGCTGTCATTCACTTCAAAAAAAGCATGGGATGGGACATGTAATTAATATAAGAAGAGTAATGGTAATGGGAAGTGTATACACCCTAAATTGGTCAATCAAGTACACATATCATGTTTTTTCATAGTCCTTTCATAGGAGACTCTGACTTGAGAATATGATCCTTATTCACATTAGTTATGTCTTTTGTTTTACTTATCTTGGTCTTACTTCATGCTTGAGTCACCTTTTTGTCCATAACCAATCATCCATAGCATTCCAACTCAGCTAGACCCTATTTCTCATGCTAATTCCATCCCCTAGGTCTTGAGCCTATAGGACATGAGCGGTGGGGTTGGACTATAGCACTGGACCCTAGGATGTCCCATTTCCAGTGCTCCTATCCAACTAAATTTTGAGTCCCAATGGTTAGGTTTCCTTGCTTAATGAATCCCAATCCCTTCTTAGCTTTATCCTTAAGTTTTATTGTCTTTTTAATGTCAGATAATATGAATAAAGATCACAAATTCAAAATAAAGAGTCTCTTATATAAAAGACTTCATGAGGCATTTTATATCTAGCACTTACTACTTTAACATAGTACATAATTAAAAATCAATCAATAGTATAGCTCAACATTCTGCATCACACATAAATTTACATGCTTGATAAAGGAAAGGCTTAGGTGAAAGTCATTCTTGCATCTATTATGTGCATTGACTAAGCATGTTATCTAAGGGAGAACTACATTTTATATGAGACCTTAGCTTGAGGGTTAATGTAGGCAATGATCAAGACAACAGGGGTTTTAGATCATGCGATCATTCTTCCCCTAAACCAATTTTCACCCCTTTTTATTTTGATGTCTTTGTTGCTTCATGTGTGTAGATAAACCTAAGATTGGAGATCAAATAATCTCTACAAGGAGCTTTGTTGATAGTCAAAATCTAAAATTTTATAGGCAAACTAATATGGGGACAATGAGCAAAACCCAAAAAGTTTAGACCTCTGTGACCAGTTTAGATAATAGTAGCAGGACCTGAACTATAGCATTGGACCCTAAAATGTCTTATTTTTAGTGCTCCTATCCTTTCACTAAATGAAAGATAGATTTAGATTCTTGACATCTTCCTAGTCCTATGTAGTAATTTTTAGGCCTTGAAACAGTCGTCTCTACCTACTTTTCTAGATAAATTACTTTTCTTCCCTATGTAATTAATTTGATCAAATTTTTTATTTTACCATATTAAACTAGATTTTTCTCTTTACTCCAGACCCTTTATTGTTTAAGAACTTAACACTAATTTCCAAAAAATAATAAAACATTTGTTGAACTCGACTTACTTTGAATAAATCTAAAACCCTAGGTACCCTTAGGGTTTTTCCTTCATATTTTATACAAAAATTTAATTTCAAATTTCTAATTTTTGTATAAATTTTCATGCATTAATTTTATTCAAATATTGTGTTAGAATTTAAATTATTACAATAATTTAAATTTTTTTTAAAACCCTAACCCAAAACCCTATATTTCCAAACCAGGTCCTCACTCCTTAAGCCTTCCTCCCTTACAATTTTTAGAAAAATATTTTAGAATTTTTGCAAATTTTTTGGAGTGTCAAAAATATTTTCAAAATCTCAATATTAGTAGTTATTATGTGCAAAAAATTTAATTTCAAATTTATGATTTTTATATAAATTTTTGTTCATTTATCTTATTCAAATATTTTTTAGAATTTAAATTATAGCAATAATTAAAAAAAAAAATCCCAATCAAAAACCCCAGATTCCTAAACTAGGTCCTAAAACCTCAATCCTTCCTTGCAATTTTTAGAAAAATATTTTGGAATTTTTGTAAATTATTTAGAGTGCCAAAAATATTTTCAAAATCTCTATGTTAGTAGTTATTATTGAATTTATTTTCTTAATATTACCTTTACATATTCTCTTTGGTGAAATAAATAAAATGGCCACTAAGGCACTTCTTTCCTCTCATCCCATAGATCAATTTCTATTTTTTTCTCATAATTATGACAATGAGTGGACAAATTTGCACATTAGCTAAAAATGTGAAAAATGATTTTATTGACAATGAAGATAATTACTATTATTTTAATGAGGAATATGATGATACATGTGAAAGTGATAGTGAAGAAAAAGTAGATGCATCTTCTTCTCTCAAACCTATCTATTTTATTCCCACTTCTAAATAAAATAATTTTGATAAATAAGAAAGGTACTTTTCACCTCATTCTCCTATGTGCAATGTACCAAATGAACAAATTAGTCATTCACTTCCAAGTGGACCTCTTATTCGTGATAATTTGCTTCCATTTGAACCTAATGTCTCTCTCTATCTCTCTCTCTCTTTTTCTACTTCAATGTTCAAAATACAAAAATATAAATGCAATAAAATCAAATTGCCAATGCATAGTTAAATGATCCATCTTATGCTCTCAACTCTAATTTATCAAAAGAATGCCTATATGATAACTCTCTTACTCGTACTTATCATATTGTAAATGAAAATAATGTATACACTCCATTCATGGATAACATAGATGCACATAATATTCCAAAGTTATATGATAATTTATTACATATTAGAAAAGAATTAAATTCTTCTCTTACACCTCTCCCTAGTGACAATGTAAGTGATAATGAGTATGATAGTGAACATGAAAATGAATATGAAAATGAGAATGATTATGAACAATATTTCAAATATGATAATGCTTGGAATAATGATGATTATTATGTTCATAGTGAAGAATAAAATGCATCTCATGTTTCTATCTCTTCTCTCACTCCTCTCAAACATAATGCACTACAAAATGTTGTTTCTACTTCTATGTATGATTCTATTTCAAATATTTCACATGTTAATGATAACATCACATCTTCTACTCAATTAGAATGCGATTAAAAAAAAAAATATACCAATGAATCTCCTAAGCCACCCCTACTACAGTAGCATCTATTTATCACTCTTCACCTAAAGAGAATGGTAGCCCACATCCCTCTACTAAGGTTTAAGTTACCATTCCTCTAAAGGTTCAAGTGAGTACACCCCTTATTTATGATCCAATTGATAAATGTAGCATTCTTATGGCTAAAATTAATGATCAAATTCAATGATTAAATGAATTACTTGAAGATGCTAATATACCATCCCAGGAGATTATTTATTTGATGCATGTAGTAGGTGAATTACAACACCAAGGACATCTCTTTACCTTGGAAAATAAGACTTATAAGTCTTGGATGGATGCTAATGATTTACATGGTAACCCTCTTTTGAAGACATTTGTAAAAGCTTTGTTGCCTAAGCATTTCTAGATACCATCATTGCCTCACTTTAATGGAATTGGAGATCCATTCGTACACCTTCAAGACTTTTGAAAGGCTTTGCCATCTCATGTGAGTCCTTTGAATGTACTAAAATTGTTCTAGTAGACATTAGTAGGGGAAACATAGAATTGGTTCTTTCATCTACTCCTCATTGGCTCCTTACACACATATGATGACTTAGAGGAGGCATTTATTAGATATTACATAGCAAACATAGGCCCTTGTGTTACATATAAGAAACTTGCCACATTACATCAGAATACTTTAGAGCCAGTTAGTGATTATATCTCACGATTCAAGATGCACATGTTAAGATTGATCTATAAACTAACAGATTTTGAAATTCAACATATCTTTATTAAGGGGATTCATCATCCTCTCCTCTAGCATCTATTATATCAGATAGAGTCTCTTTCAGGCACTTATATTATACAGTTATAGCTTTGGAAAAGAAATCGAGATTGATTGAGGCAGATTCAATTGATCAAATTAATCTATATTTCATAGTTTTACCCCTATCTATAGCTCTTAGCACACAACATACACCATGTCCTAAAAAAAATAGGATACCTCATCTAGAAAATCAACTAGTTAAGAATAGAGAGCTAGTTTTTAGAGCACAACCTACAATATGCACTATAGATAACAACAACAAGGCACCATTATAGTTTGATTCAGATTAGGATAGCCCATGTGTCATATTATCAACACTACTAGATAAGAGGTTAATCACATTAACTTCTACTCATCGATGAGATCCACATCTATTACATAGACAACCACATCGGCCCTTTTATAACTATCATCGTATTCATGGACACAAAGATAATGATTGTTATGGACTTAGGGATTGCATTAATATATGTGTTGATAATGGCATCATAAAATTTACACAGGGGGTACCAAGATATCCTCCATCATAGATTCCTAAACCTCATTCATTTATGGCTGAGTCATCCCAAGACATTCCTTCACCAAAATCATCAGTTACTCATCATGAGAGTAATGTAGCTTCTAGGACAGAGCCTCATAGGAGAACTCCTATTCTACCTATTTAAAAAGTTTAGAAACTAGTAAAGTGAAAGAAGCCTACGTATAGAACTATATTAGGAGGAGTACATAATGCAATCCCATATACATATCCAACATAGTCATAGGCACAATAATAGAGTAATACTCTAGAGAGATATTCACTATAATCAATTTTTCTAGGTCCTATCTCATGTAGCAACCTGCTACAATTAAGATTAGATGAAACCACATCATAGAGTATTGCTCTAGAGAGCTATTCAATATGGCTAAACTTTATGAGACCCATTTCATGTAGCAACTGACTAAAATTGAGATTATATGAGCCACCATCATAGGTTTTAGCTCCATATTGATCTATTGCTCAGTCATATGCATCACAATAGAAGCCACAAGGTACTATTTCACATAGTAATCCACTATGATTGTAGATAGATGAGCCTTCTACATAACACACAACTTTAGTTGCACATCTAGTAAGGTTACATTTGGAAGAGTCTCCATAGATACCTATAGTTAGTGCACAATAGATAGTATCAGATACAACATATGTTCTTACACAACATGAGTAGTATGGTTACTTATTCAGTTGGCCATCAAGGTTTAGATAGTGATACAACATAGAGTGATATAACACACATTCATATCATCATTAATTCATAGATTTAATTCATGGGGAAATGATGGAGCCAAAGGGATAGCCTTTATATTCTTGAGCCACCTACTCAAAAGGATTGGACACACACTCCAAAAATTGATTAGCACATGTATGACCACATAGCTTCACTCAGTGGGCGATGATGGATCCAAAGGGCTAACCTTTGCATTTTGGAGCCACTTTTGAGGAATTGAGCACACAATTATCTCTTTCATCTCCTTATACAAACAACTAATATTCCTAGTTTCAAACAACCATCCTTAAGACATATCACATTAGCTAAATCTTGATCTTACCAATATCCCATTTTACCAATCTTAAACCAACTCACTTTATCAAATCAATTTACAAATTATAAAAAAACAAAATTTTAATCTCATATAATTCAAAATCAAAGTCAACATCACACTTGAATCTATTAAAAAAAAATCAAATCACATCCCAAAACAACATTTTACCAAAACATATGCAACCTAAACATCAATTTCAAATCAACTATTTTTAATCAACCATTTACAATAAATATACCAATTTATTTCAAAATCCATAACATAATATGCCTAAATCCAAAATCAAAACCAGTATCCATATATATATATATAATGAAGTTTTCAAAACATATACATCACATCAAATACAATCAATCATGAATGGGCATCAAGCCCTCACTCTCAGTCTCACACTCTCCACTAGTACTAGTCCCATAATCCACTCTTGCACTTGATGGCCCCACACTTCCTCAAGCTCCCAAATGCCTCTTAAGATGACTCTCTTACTTTATTAGCCAACCATGCTCCTCATGCAAGTCTATATACCACCTTTGAAGCTCTATATACTCATCCATAATCCTCATACTCACCGATCTAAAATTGGGCGGGGGTATCCTATGCCTATCCAGTTCAACCCTCAACTCATCTCTCTCCTACTACTCTAACATATGAAACTATCACTATAGTATCTATATTAAATAAATAAACATGAACACCAGTTGTAACCATCACTCGCTCTATCAAACCCTCCTCCACTACATCATTAGGAACATGTCATGTGATCTCTCAGAGTGTAAACTCAATGATGATCTCTCAATAGTCATCATTTACACTCCTTACCCCAGTATGTGCCTCATCCTGAGTACCTCCCACCCCACCTACACATAAATTATAATACTACCTTAGATATACACTTTCAAATACAACTAAAAAAATAAATCCATATATAATTCAAATATAATCAATGTTTACCTCCCATCATCTAAATCACCATAAGATCCTCATACTCAGGAACATCCCCTCCATCAATAGGATATAATGGAACCCACTGATGCCTCATCCACAATGTAATATATGCATATGTACATCTAACATTGTTGTTCCCAAAACTAGCTATGCTCATTTTTGAAACAACCCCTATGAAACTTGTCCATTTCGTGTTTTTCACTCTAAGTTCATCTTTTGAGGCAAGTTTCTCTTGATCTCAGGTTTTGTCGACTGACATCTTTGAAAATTTTGTGACCTTAATTCATTAAAATTTCCAAATAAACATGGAATTTTTTATGATTTTGATGCGATCAGAATTTCAAAATTTTGATAAATTTCAAATAGTTAGTTTTGTTTTTTGCTTTTACATGCAAAGGTGACCATTTTTGCCACTCTTGCATGTTTTTCAGCTTTTATGCAAAGGTGGCAATTTTTTCCGCTCTTGCATGTTTTTCAACTTTTATGCAAATACAACAATTTTTGTTGCTCTTACATGTTTTTCAATTTTTATGCAAAGGTGGCAATTTTTGCTGCTCTTGCATGTTTTTCAGCTTTTATGCAAAGGTGACAATTTTTGCTGCTCTTGCATGTTTTTTAGCTTTTATGCAAAGGTGACAGTTTTTGCCGCTCTTGCATTTTTATCTTTTCAATTTAACATGTATCGATGGTGATTTTTGATACCAATACAAATATCCCCCATATATGAGGGTAACAATTTTTGCCACCCATGCAAGCATCCTCTCGAATTTCCTAACTCTGGGGTATTTTCAAGTTTGCTTTTCTGAGCCCACTTTCCTTTGGTTTTTTGGCCTACTCACACCTTATCCCTCTCAAGTGAATTCCCATAATATTGATCATTAAACATGTAGTTTTTCCAAATTGCTAATTTTTCACTTGATTGCATGATCACGATTTTTATTGCAGTTTCTCTAAAGGATCCCTCTTCATCGACATCCTTTCAACAAAAGTTCTTCCAGATCACTAAAGTTTCTCTAAATAAGTTAAAAAAAATGAAGTATAAGTATCAATGTGTTTTTCCAATCACCTCAATTTCTTCTAATGTTGATGACATTAAGGATATAGAGATCAGGCACGTGGATATGGCTGAGTTCATAGAAAGAACCAAATCAAGCAATCCCAGCCATGAAATGATGAAGACTGGCAATAAAGATTGAAGTTGTTCTTCCATGCTTTATTCAAAATTCACTTTGTAACTAACTTGGGACATTTTCACATGTACTTTTGTTATGTATAAATACATGTAAAAATCTAGAAAGTCCCAAGTCAACAAAGACTCTCATCTTTGACTAGGTTTTAATATTTAAGTTTTTTCTCAATTCTCAAGGCTTCTCCCTATAAATAAAGAGAGCCTCTTTTGTAATAAAGAGATCTTTTTGATAATTGAGAGAAAAAACTCTGCCAAAATCGAGATGCTTCTTGAGACTTTGAGCTCAGATTGTAAATCATATTTTCTTAAATGAATGAGAAAGCAAGTTTCTTTCAGACTTTGCGTTGGAATAACTTGAGTTATTTAGGAGATCCTTCTTATGTATTTTTCCTAATAATATCTCATCTATTTTATTAAACAAGCAAAGTGTGTGGAAATTATCTGAAGGTGTCTTGAAGGCAACTTTGAGAGACTTTGTGCTACCACAATTGTCTTTAGTCTGTCTATTTTCTGTTTCTGTGTAAAGGATCTTGGGAAGACTTTGTGCCCCCATTATCCTTCATATCTTTTACTCTTTCATAGTTGAGGTGGATACTTTGAGCTACACCTCATTCTACTATGTCACTACATCCTATTACATTTACTACCCAGGAAGGAATTTGGCTATTGACTGAATATTACTTTTGAAAGAAGAGAAGTACCTTCAGTAATCACACAAGATTTTCCCTCTATTTTGTGAACATCATCTCTAAAAAATGAGAGATGGATGGTGTTATCCCACCCTGAGTCTATTTTTCTATTCATATTAATAAATAAGTAGTTTATAGGGAACCTCCCCTTGATGAGAGGAGAGATTTATCTCACTATGTTGTAGTACACCTACACTTTTTATCGTATAAATCTCCTTGTGTTGTGGTCGATATAACCATTTTGTTGTCAGTTGCTTGATGACAAAATATTCACCCAATAACTTTTGGAGACTCCACTAGAGACACAAACATGCACTTTGAAGCCTCACGCTTCAACTTAAAGCATTTCTAGTCCATTTTCATTTTACACTCTGACAGATCCACTATACACGCAAAGCCAGAGAGCTTAAGGTATTGTTGATCCTATATTTGAGTTGGTGCAATGAAATAATTTTGAGTTTTTTCCTCCACCATCTTGTCTTCAGTGAACCAAGAGTTTTCCTCCTACTAGTGTTAGATCTCCCATACCAGGTGAAGCTTCTAGTCTCAGTGCTAGTAGATTTTTGTCTATACTTACCTCACAAAGATTTGTTATCCCTCCATTTAATCGACATATCATGGCAGTCCAAGGCCCTTGGAGCAACAATTTTGGCCCTCTCAATCTAACCCCACCTTTACATGAACTACCCCGTAGTTCAAGAAATAATTTTTCCAAATTCTATGGTGATGGGAAAGCTCATCCAAATAAACATATTACAGCCTTTTACATAGCATTTGGTGTGATAGACATGGAGTATGAAGACATAGCAGTCAGGTTATTCATTGAAACATTACAAGGTGTTACTGTAGACTAGTTTTATCATTTGTAGGCTCAGTCTATGACTGACTGGAACACCCTCAAAGCCAAGTTCAAAGTAAGGTTCAAGCTTATAGAAGATGCACATGCCTTATTGGCCTAGCTCACATAAATGAAGAAAGAGCCTCATGAACCTATGAGGGACTTCATTGCTAAGTTTGATAAGCCAAGGAATAGGATTCTCATAATTACTCAACCAACACTTGAGAATCTTAAAAGCTTCTTCATCAACTTTTAACTCTCTAAAGTGAGTTTCCTATTGAGACGGGCTAGCCACATAGACCTTGCTGTAGCTCAAGATTTGGCCACTGAAGTGGAAGATGACCTCATCTTGGTAGGGAAGATAAGAAGAGATCCTAATAAAAGTAAACCTTCTTCATCTGTTGAGTTTTATTCCATGAGCACCACTAATCCTATGGTGTAGAAGCTAGCAAATGAGTTGCTATCTTTTAGAAAGCAAATAACACAAGGGATGTCTACTCCTCCTTCGTATCAGGATATACCAAAAAGGATTTTTCCCAATCAGTCATACCAAGGCAATGCTGCCAGGAATCAAAGGCAGCCAAATTATCTTCCTCCCCCATAAGGGAAGCTTGCTATCGAAGCACCTCCAGCCAACTCAGTAGTTGGTTATCATGAAGTTGAACACAATTTCTCTTTCCAACCTGAGTTTGATCAAGAAGATGATGCTAATCTCTTCATAGAAGGGGAAGAAGAATTAGCTGGTGACTCCAACATTGGTTTCCTAAATTACCAAGATGAACCTAGAAGTAAAGGTGAAGCATTTGATGGATCATATTCAGTGTTTACCAGGTCACAAAACCAGTCAACTCAACAAGCAGATAAAGGAAAAATAGGTGAAGAATCTCGACTAGCAATTTCAATTGATAAACGAGGAACTTTGCTACCTTTCTAATCAAAGGACCTGATGATCAACAAAAAAGTAAGTACCCCAAACATTCCTACATCTGCTTCAAATTTGTAGACTAGTACCACCCCCTAAAAACTAGAAGGATGAACCTCCTTCCTATGCCATCAATCCTTTCCAATCATTTAACATAATTAACCATGTTAAGAAGACCAAAACTAAATGACTAAGTTTGAATTCTTGCAATTCAACCCTGAGCAATTGGATAGGTTAGTTGAATGTGTAAAGAATAAAGCCATCCCTGCAGGACAAGAAATTCTAAAAGTAACTCTTAATCCCCCCAATAACACATCCAGCTAGAATATCCTTGTCATTACTCCTTCAGCTTCCCTTAGGAAGATAGAACTGTTTTATGTCTCCTTGTTGATAAATGGACACAAGTTGAACAACTGTATAATAGATTCTGGCACCTCTGAAAATGTCATGCCTACCAAGGTGGCAGATTCTCTTGGTCTCACACTAACCAAGACCTTTGGGAGATATTTCTCCATGGAAAACAAATAAGTGCCACTTCTAAGACAAATCAAGGATGCCCAGTTTGCATTCACGACCTTCCTAGAAAAAAGAATTAAAATGATAGTCCTGGTGGCTGACATCCTAGCCTCATATGGCATTCTTCTTGGGCAAAATTTTTGCAAGGATGTTGGTGGAAAATTGAGCATGGACCTATCTGAGGTGAGGATCCCTATTAAAGGCATCATGTAGAGGCTGCTCCTTAAGAAGGAGTCAAAGTACATTGTCACCCAGACATCAGTGCCTGGAGCTTAAATTCTTTTTGAATCTTCAGGAATGGGTAACTATTTTTTGACAACAGAGGAGGTTTATGTTTCATCAGATGAAAGTCTTGTAAGTGACAATTCACAAAGTTTAGAAAAAATATCAGAGTTCAATGATAGAGCATAGTGCAAAAGAATCCTCCCCTCCAAACAAAGAAAAATATGAGGAAAGAGTAGTTTTTGATGACGTCTAGATTCTAGAATTTGATGGCAGCTATTCTTCTACTGATGCTGGAGCTAGGATTGTTCTAATATCTCCTTAAGGAGATATTTTTTCTTCTTCATACAAGTTGCAGTTCAATAACACCAACAACACTACTGAGTATGAATCTCTGTTACTCAGGTTGAACGCAACAAAAGACAAAGGTGTTAAACTCCTTCATGCCAAAAGAGATGCTGAGCTGGTGGTTTGTCAGGTGAGGAACTTGTATCAAACTAAAGATGAAAGATTACATCATTATCACAATCTGGTATGGAACCATATTAAATTTTTTGATGATTTTAATATATCTGCAGTGCCCAAAGAGTTTCATAGTCATGTAGATTCATTGGCTATTTTTGTGACCTCTTAGTTCCTCACCAAGATTTCAAAGATCATATGTATACTATCAAGTTGGCCTTTTGACCATGTGTACCTGTTAATGCCAACCATTGGTAGGTGTCTGATGGAGATCATCAAATCATGAGCTCAACTGAGATAGAAGAACAAGAAATTATGGTAATGGACCATACTTCTACACGTCAAAATCAAGAAAAGAAACTCTTCTACAAGAGAACAAGGATTCATGAGTTTTAGACTGAAAATCAAGTCTTGCTATGTGTAAGGATTGTGGCTAGCTAGAACATAAATGCTCTGATACCACATGTCAGGATCTTTCTCCTACTCCTCAATAAGAGTATATATGATTACCTTGTATTAGCAACTAAACATAGAATTATACCAAAATGAACAAGTAATTAGAATTCACAAATGACACAAAATATGAGAGACAATACACAACCTTGTATTAATACTCATCCAGAAAAAAAATATAATAAAGAAGATGCCACTTCTTCTCACACCTCTCAGAGGCTTCCCACACCTCAAGGGCTCCTAATAATTCTCAATCAAGAGTTCACTCTCCTACCAAAAATAGTCTCAACACACAACTTAGAAAAGAGTTGGTGTTCACCTCCAACTAGTCAGCAATAACACTACCAGTACACAAGTACTCAAAGTACTTCAAGTAGATCTCCCATAAGCTTGCAACAACCTACAACTCAAATGATCTTACTTACACATGTAGATCTCCTATGAACTTGCAACAACCTACAATTCAAATGATCTTACAATTGGAAGGATCTACCTTGCCTTCCTCTATTTTGCACTAATTACAATACATGCCAATGGATCTATAAATAGATCCCATACTAAATAATAACTTAGACTTCTAATTTAAAATAATTAGACACACAACTCAAGACTCAAAATAGCCTTTACATGCAAACACTCAGTTCAACAAACTAACTATCCGTGCAACAAATAGTTTTAGAACCACCACAGGCGACCGACGTCGGTCCCTGTCTGCCTAGAGGTGACCGATGTCGGCTGATCTCCTACCGATGTTAGTTTCTCTTCTGCACTATAGATGATCGATGTCAGTTATATGACTGACACCGGTATCCCTGGAACTTAGCAACCTCCTCCATGTCTGCAATAGTTGAAGCTTTTAGCTCCACAACCTAACAATCTCCCACTTGGAGATAAATAGCTGCAACTGTACCTATACCTATACATCATCTAGTTTATTCCCTGGCTTTGTATCCCTCTTTAAGATCACTCTTGAAGACCAACCACCACAAATCCTGTGGTGCACCTCCTATCATCCAAATCACCTGCCACATCTGCATCTACAACTCATGTAGAAAATAACTTGACCTTGCATAACATGTGCACCTACTGCTGGTCCCTCTAAAAATCCACTAAACTGACCTCTAATGCTTTTTTCCCAGATTGCCTCCAAACTTTTTGACAACACCCACTACTTGGGCAAACTCAGGTCTAGTACATACCATGCACTTAACCTCATTATGTGAATCAGGACACTATTCATAGAACTATCCAACCATCAATGTGCTAACCAGTTTCACACAATCATCTGGAGACAAAATCAACCTGTGACCTTCCATGTCTCTAGAACACACTCATGCCAAAGAATCTTACTGCTTCTAGATTCCTCATGACACACCTCTGAACTAGCTTTACCTTTAGTTCAGCAACTCCCTATATGTGTAACCCTGCAACAAGCACACAATATAGTAATATGATAATGTAGCTAATATTATCCAACCTGGTAAAGAGAAACATAGTGGTCAAACCTCCATTGTCCTATAGCTTACTCAAGACCATATACCCTAGCCTTCTATCTCATGTATCTATTTTTGCTCTTTTCTATCCTGAACATTCATTCATCTCTTAGTGCTTTCTTCCAGCTGGCAACTCCACCAAAAACTACCATTTGGTTCTCCTCCAAGGAATCACATCCTTCATCCATGCCAAGCTCCCACTATTTCCTGGATCTCCCTGCTTTACTTCTTTAACAACTTCTTGGTTCTTAACCATCAGTGAGCAACAAGTAGTGTAAAGAAGGGAAATGATGAATTTTGAGGCTTACATACCTTTTAAGTCCTCCATATGGGTGCTTGAGACTTCTTGACAGCTTGCTATCCACCCATAATCCGTCTAAGTGATCGATGCTGATCACATTTCAGTCTGCATCTGACTGATGTCGATTCCATGCAATTGCCTCATCACTGACATCAGTTCCCCCTAACTGATGCTGGTGTTTATGTGTCCCTAAGTCACCGATGTCAGTCTGCACATAGTCGACATCGGTCCCTATCTAGACACTGACACCAATTTTCTAATTGATGTCGGTCTCTGTGTTTTACTTGTGAGCGATGACTTCTACCCACGAGCTCTTTTTGGATCAAACCCTTGTCCAAATCAACCTTGCTCTGCTCAAAATTATTCAACCCCTTGCACTGATCTCTGTCTATCACCTTCTCCTTGAAAACTAAGGCTTTCTTGTTCTTGTCACGAACATCAGATTTCTCAAGAAACGCCACTTTCTTCTTTTGCATATAGAAATCTTGATCCATGCTTTTCAAATCTGAAAGCATAACCTTTGACTTAAGAACATGCATCTCCTTCTTATTCATGTGACCAAGCCTATTAAGCCACATCTTCGAATCTACAGCTGAAGTAGATAAACTAGAAGGAGAATCAGTAATATAAGTAGATAGATAAAGCGTACCTACTTTCTTACCTCTTGCTACAATAAGTGCACCCTTGGAAACTTTCCAAGAGTCTACTGTGAGAGTTACTGTGCAACCCTCATCACCCAACTTTCCAACAAAAATCAATTTCCACTTCAAAACTGGGACATGCATGACCTCCTTCAACACCCATGTGTTGCTCATCTGCAATTTCAGCTTCACTTTTCCTTTGCCAACCATCTGACAAGGCTTACCATCCCCTAAATAAATTTCTCCAAAGTCACCCTGGACATATTCATGAAAAAATCCCTATTTGGAGATGCATGGAAAGAGGCACCAGAATCTAAAACCCAAGATTCTAATTTATCTAAGAAACATACCAGAGCATCCTGTGCAACATAATCTACAACATCTACTTTTTTATATCCTTCATGTTGATCTTCATTCACCCAACAATCTCTCTTTAGATGCCCTTGCTTTCCACATTTCTAGTAGGTTATTCTGCCATACCTAGATTTGGATCCCCTGCCTATCTTGGACCTTGATCTCCCATGCTCGATCTTCTCTCTTTGCCTTCCCTTGCCTTCTACACTCAAAGCATTCCATGATGATTCACCTATGCTTTTCTTGCGTATCTCTTCATTCAAGATTACACTTACAACATCATCAACTTTTAAGATTTTAGAAGCAGACGCAGTATTACTAACTGCCATTACCAAACTCTCTCAACTTTCAGGTAATGAGCACAAGATTAAGAGAGCCTTAGTTTCATCATCAAAAACAATATTGACTAAACTTAACTGGTTTACCAAACCATAGAAATCACTAAGATGACTATGTACAGATCCACCATCCAACATTTGCAAATTAAATAATTACTTCATAAGAAATACCTTATTCGAAGCTGAGGGTTTTTCATATAAATTTGCCAAAGATTCCATCAACTCTATCATTGTCTTGGCCTATGATAAGTTGGAAATCACAGATGATGTAAGGCTCAAACTTATAGATCTCAGAGCCTTTCGATCAAGAACCTCCCATTCTTCATCCATTATATCCGTGGGCTTGCATGCAACCCCACCCAATGGTAAGTACAAATCTTTTTAATATAGATAATCTTCTATTTGCATCCTCCATAATTGATAGTTCTTGCCATTAAACTTATCCATTCATAGCTTACTTTCTTCTACCATTGCTATACTCCCACTCAAATAGAAACCCTTGTGAGTAACCTGTAATCAGTAAACACTAACAAGATCTGATACAACCTATTAGTAAACCCAACAAAAAGCTCTGATACCAATTTGTAAGGATTGTGGCTATCTAGAACATAAATGCTCTGATACCACCTGTCAAGATCTTTCTCCTACTCCTCAATAAGAGTATATATGATTACCTTGTATTAGCAACTAAACACGAAATTATACCAAAATGAATAACTAGAATTCACAAATGACACAGAATATGAGAGACAATATACAACCTTGTATTAATACTCATCCAAAAAGAAAATATAATAAAGAAGATGCCACTTCTTTTCACACCTCTCAGAGGCTTTCCACACCTCAAGGGCTCCTAGTAATTCTCAATCAAGAGTTCACTCTCCTACCAAAAATGGTCCCAACACACAACTCAGACAAGAGTTGGTGTTCACCTCTAACCAGTCAGTAATAACACTGCCAATACACAAGTACTCAAAGTACTTCAAGTAGATCTCCCATAAGCTTGCAAAAACTTGAAACTCAAATGATCTTACTTACACATGTAGATCTCCTATGAACTTGTAACAACCTGCAATTCAAATGATCTTACAATTGGAAGGATCTACCTTGCCTTCCTCTATTTTATACTAATTACAATACATGCCAATGGGTCTATAAATAGATCCCATACTAAACAATAACTTAGACTTCTAATTTACAATAATTAGACACACAAATCAAGACTCAAAATATCCTTTACATGCAAACACTCAATTCAATGAACTAACTGTCTATGCAATGAATAGTTTTGGAACTATCACAGGTGACCGACGTCAGTCTCTATCTGCCTGGAGGTGACTGATGTCGGCCAACCTCTTGGTAATGTCAGTTGCCCTTCTGCATTGTAGATGACTGATGTCAGTTACACTGTCAATGCCAATATCCTTGGAACTTAGCAACCTCCTCCATGTCTGCAACAGTTGAAGCTTTTAGCTCCATAACCTAACACTATGGGGCAAGAGGAGAGAACCAAAAGGAATGCACTAAAAAAATTGATTCCTGGTGGAAAGGTCTATTCGCCAATCATCATTTTTGGGGAGAAAATGGTTTCTTGCTAATATATCAGGATAGAACATCATTTTCATTGCCTCATAGTGGACAACATCTGAAGCACTTTAATCCTTGAAGTATCAGATAAGTCTAGTTGTACATATGTATAATTTTTGTATAGTCTTCAGCTTGTTTTGTGTTGTTCATTTTCATTTATTTTTGGCACCTTTATTTTTGGGTAGCATGACTCTATAGTCCAATGGCTTAGATGAAGGCACTTAGAGACTGGTTTCTACTCCTATGATCGTTTCAAGTTTTGATCGATGGAAGTTCCCCAATAGGAGCCAACTATTGTTCTCAAAACCAGCTATGCTCATTTTTGAAACAACTCCTATGAAACTTGTTTGTTTCATGTTTTTCACTCTAAGTTCATCTTTTGAGGCAAGTTTCTCTTGATCTTGGGTTTTGTCGACTGACGTCTTTAAAAATTTTGTGACCTTACTTCGTTATGATTTCCCAACAAATGTGAAAATTGTTATGATTTTGATGTGATTAGAATGTCAAAATTTTGATAAATTTCAAAGAGTTAGTGTTATTTTTGCTTTTACATGCAAAGGCAACAATTTTTTCCACTCTTACATGTTTTTCAAATTTTATGTAAAGGGAAAATTTTTTGCCGCTCTTGCATGTTTTTCAACTTTTATGCAAAGGTGGCAATTTTTTTTGCTCTTACATGTTTTTTAGCTTTAATGCAAAGGCAACAATTTTTGCCGCTCTTGCATGTTTTTTAGCTTTTATGTAAAGGTGATAGTTTTTGCCACTCTTGTATTTTTATCTTTTCACTTCAACATGAATTGATGGTGATTTTTTCTGCCAATACAAATATCTCCCATATGCGAGGGCAATAATTTTTGCCACCCATGCAAGCATCCTCTCAAATTTCCTAACTCTAGGGTATTTTCAAGTTTGTTTTTTTGAGCTCACTTTTCTCTGGTTTTTTGTCCTACTCACACCTTAGCCCTCTCAAGCACATTCCCATAATCATGATCATCAAACATGAAGTTTTCCCAAATTTCTAATTTTTCACTTGATTGCACGATCACGATTCATATTGCAATTTCTCTAAAAGATCCCTCTTCATCAAAATCCTTTCAACAAAAGTTTTTCCAGATCACTAAAGTTTCTCTGAAGAAGTTGAAGGAAATTAAGTACAAGTATCAAGGTGTTTTTCCAATCACCTCAGTTTCTTCTAATGTCGATGACATTAAGGATACAGAGATCGGGCACGTGGATATGGTTGAGTTCATAGAAAGAACCAAATCAAGCAATCCCAGCCATGAAGTGAAGAAGACTGATAATAAAGATTGAAGCTGTTCTTCCATGATTTATTCAAAATGCACATTGTAACTAACTTGGGACATTTATACATGTACTTTTGTTATGTATAAATACATGTAAAAATCCAAAAAGTCCCAAAGTCAACAAAGACTCTCATCTTTGACTAGGTTTTAATATTTAAGTTTTTTCTCAATTCTCAAGGCTTCTACCTATAAATAAAAAGAGCCTCTTTTATAATAAAGGGATATTTTTGATAATTGAGAGAAAAAACTCTACCAAAATTGAGATACTTCTTGAGACTTTGAGCTCAGATTGTAAATCATATTTTCTTAAATGAATGAGAAAGCAGGTTACTTTCAGACTTTGCATTATAATAACTTATGTTATTTAGGAGATCATTCTTATGTATTTTTCCTAATAATCTCTCATATATTTAATTAAACAAGCAAAGTGTGTGGAAATTATATGAAGGTGTCCTGAAGCTAACTATGGAGACTTTGTGCTGCCACAATTGTCTTTAGTCTATCTATTTTCTATTTCTATGTAAAGGATCTTGGGAAGACTTTGTGCCCCCATTATCCTTTGTATCTTTTACTCTTTCACATTTGAGGTGGAGACTTTATGCTACACCTCATTCTATTGTGTCACTATGCCTTGTTACATTTACTACCTAGGAAGGAATCTGGCTATTGACTGAATATTACTTCTGAAAGAAGAGAAGTACCTTCAATAATCATCCAAGATTTCTCCTCTATTTTATGAACATCATCTCTAAAAAAAGAGAGATGGATGGTATTATCCCACCCCTGAGTCTATTTTTCTATTCATATTAATATATAAGTAGTTTATAGGGAACCTCCCCTTGATGAGAGGAGAGATTTATCTCACTATGTTGTAGTACACCTACACTTTTTGTCATATAAATCTCCTTGTGCTATGGTCGATATACCCATTTTTCCATCAGTTGCTTGATGAAAAAATATTCACCCAACAAACATCATCCACATCAAGAATGTCTATAGTTGCATCCCATGCATCTAAAGGTAACAGTGCTAACTCAGCTTCTGTGGGCTTCACATGAGCTCTTGCCCTTGCTGGTGCTTGTACACTCCTTACACACACCCATACTATATGAGAGACATATTATGGTACCCCAAACTATCTAGTCATGCACTCATATTGAAATCACTCATACACTCTAACCCAATGACCATATATCTAATAACTGACCCTCATATACCATAACTGCACTCTATCCTCAACCTACCTAGGAAATCCTCTATATGGCCTCCATATAATGTCACCAACCACTAGTCTATCTAACACTTGTGTATAATGATCTATCCTAGGGGATCAGATAGCTAATATACTCATTCACCACTCCCTAAATGGCTATGGAGGTGCCCATCTCTCCCTCGATAATCCTATCGACTGCACAACTGCTATGTGCTCATAAGCTCAATAATGCAATAACATCACTACACTCAATCTACCACTAAATGCCTCCTAGGTAAACCTTTAAAGATCCCTATATAGGTGGGTAAACATAGTCTTACCCCATGAGAAGATAGTGCCATATACTTCTACACTGTGCACAATCCTATGCATTTTATATGTAATAGACACTTGACTACCATCCATAGTAACAAATGATGTTAACAACACATCTAACCACTTTCACAAGCATGGAATACTAGACTATACTATAATTGACAACATCACATCACTATCACTGCTTCTTTGATGTATACCTGAGGGCACACCAATACAATACAAGGATGCATGATCAATAGCATCAACACCCATTTCATCCTACAATGTCATGTGCCATCCACTAACTAGCAAATGTAAAATGTGATACACATCCTCCAGAGGCACAATAATCTCCCTTATAAGAAGCTAGAAAGTACATGTATCTACATTCCACCTCTCACATAAGGTAGTAATTAGATATCTATCCCACTACACTATGCCTAGGTCACACACATGACCCAAACCTACCCTATCCATGACAACCCTCTTATCAACAGACAATGGTAACAACCTCAATATCTCCATAACCTAGCCCCTATGAAACTCTCTCATCTGCACCTCACCCTAAAAACACCAAAAAATAGCATATATATTAGTATACAATGCCAAATCACTAGCCAATCAAAAATAACAAAAAAAAAAGCAACATCTCAAAAAATCAACCCTCCAGGACAATAGCACTGGATATAGGATAATAACATTAGACAAGAGCACTAAAACCTGGACAATAATGATGGAACCTAGACAAAAACACTGGATGTAAGATAAGATCATTTGAACTAGTGAAAATTTTCCTAAGACACTTTAAACAACTCAAAACATCAAAAATAGGTTTCAAAACAGACAAAAATCAAATGTTTTAGCTACTTACTAAGGTAACATCACCACCAGCCTGAACCTAGGCTACCAACTACTCAAACCAAGTTATAGTAGGTGATCATCTCTTTGACATATATCCTACTCCAAAGCTCCAAATCTCAACTTAGTCAATACACAAATGAATCGAGAATCAATCCAACTTCTTATATTACCCAACTTTCTCAATCAAAGCAAAATACCATTTTGCCCATAACTTGAACCCCATAACTCCATTTTTCAAACCATTTTCTTCTATAGAATCATGATATTGATACCTTCAAAATAATGTAAGCCTTTATCTCTTACTAATTAATTTTCCTTATTTAGCATGCGTATCTCTATATTTCTTTTATACTTAGACACACACTTGGATTATCACCAATCAAAACTTGTTCCATTTTCAACAAATCTGTCTACTTAATCAAACAAACTCTCAATATATTCACAACAAGACAACATTGCTTCTACTTAAACCACTAGTCATCACTTTTGGATCGATATTATCTATCAAAATTTTTGTCCCTCTCCCCAAAAGGGGGCATCATTCGTATTATTCCTATTTCTACACCTACCCAGCATGCCCATCCACTCTCATAAGTGGATACACCATGGTTCTTACACCTCCAATATTTAGATTATCAGATTTAGCTCAAATTGGTAAAAGTATTTAGTGATTCATATTATGTGGGTCACTCAACATTACTCAAGACATTTAGGGGGATATACCTTAAGTTTATAGATATATAGACTATTTAGATATAATGGTTTAGATCATATGGATCCATAGTGATTCCAACTTATATGTACATAAACTATTTAGATATAATGGTTCAAATTATATGGATTCATAGTGACTTTGATATAGATTCAAACTTAGATACTAGATTTAGGGGCATGTACATTAATACACATCTCACACATATAGCTTCATATAACATGACATAGTTACAGAACCAAATAGTAGATTATAGGCATAGTTCATATCACAGTGTTTTGATCTCTAGTTTTGCACATGGCACATGGCATGATAGGTCATATCACATGTGGTTATATAGATTACTAAATTATACATACATATCACTCACACACCAAATTTGGGGGCATGACATAGATGTTCATGTTCTTCATCACTTAGGATTATATGGATGAAATGGAAATACATGCCATTCTCTTCTCACACAATGACCAGAGTTTTAGATTACACCCAACTATACCCAAGTTGTCACCAGGTTGGACCATATGACCATTTATAGTGGTTGGTCCATTGCATCAACTAGACCTAGACTACATGAGTTTATGCAAGACAAAGGATAGACATTAGTTTTGGGCCTTCAAGCATTTCTTAATTCTATTTTAGATATTCAGAGTAGGGATATGATAGATTTTGATCTTCACAATATAGAGATTCTATACACACATTCTAGATTACATGAGTTTATGTGGGATAAAGGACAGACATTAATTTTGGGCCTCTAATCATTCCTCATCTTCAGTCAAATTTAGCATAGGGGGCAAACATTTCCCTCTTTCTCCATGTTACATAAATTCTAATTTCAGATTTAGTACAAGGGGTATCCATTTCAAGGATTCTTTATTTTTCTAGGCACTATTCAACTCTCCATCCACTTCATTGTCCAGAAAGTAAGTTAGACCCTTGCAACACATTTATCTCTATGTAGGTAGGTTAACGTAGGTACTTTCTTCTTCTTTCTTTTACTCTAGTACTTCATTTCATTACATCACTAGAATAAAATGGGGGGAAATGTATATGCCATAAATTGGTTAAGTAAACACACATATCATGTCTTTTCATAGGAGACTCTAACTAGAGAATATGAGCCTTTTTCACATTAGCCATGTCTTTTGTTTAACTTATCTTGGTCTCATTTCATGCTTGAGTCAACTTTCTGTCCATAATCAATCATTTTTAACCTTCTAGATGATCATTCCAGCTCAGCCAGACCCTATTTCCCATGCTAATTCTATCCCCCCAAGTCTTGAGCCTATAATATAGGAGCACTGGGGTTGGACTATACCACTGGACCCTAGAGTGTCCTATTTCTAGTGCTCTTATCCAACTACATTTTGAGTCCCAAAAGTTAGGTTTAATTGCTTAATGATTCCTAATCCTTTCTTATCTTCATATTTAAGTTTTATTTATCTTTCTAATATTGAATAATGCAAATAAAGCTCCTAAATTCAAAATAAAGAGTCTCCTATATAAAGGACTTTATGAGGCATTTTATATCTAGCACTTACTGCTTTGGCATATTACATAGATAAAAACTAGTCAATAGTATAGCTTAGCATTTTGCACCACACATAGATTTTCATGCTTGATAAAGGAAGGGCCTAGGTGAAATTCATTCTTGCATCTATCATGCATGTTTCCTAAGGGAGAACTACATTTGATCTGAGACCCTAGCTTAAGGGTTAATGAAGGCAGTGATCAAGATAATAGAGGTTCTATATCATGCAATCGTACTTCTCCTAACCCAAATTTCCCCCCTTTTTCTTTTGATGTATTTATTGCTTCATGTGTGTAGATAAATCTAGGGTTGGATATTAAATTATATTTATAAGGAGCTCTATCAACAATCAAAATCTGAAAATTTAAAGGTAGACTAATATGGTGACATCAAGAAAAACCCAAAAAATTCAAACCTTTGTGACTAGTTTGGACAACAGTGGTAGAACCTAGATTATAGCATCAGATCTCAAAGTGTCCTATTTTTGGTGGTCCTATCCTTTCACTGGATGAAAGATAGATTCATAGTCTTGACATCTTCCTAGTTCTATGTAGTAGTTTTCAGGCCTTGAAACAATCATCTCAGTCTACTTTTCTAGATAAGTTACTTTTATTCTCTATGTAATTAATTTGATCAAAATCTATATTTTACCATATTAAACTAGATTTTCCCCTTAATATAGACCCTTTATTTTTTAGGAACTAAACACTAGTTTCCCAAAAATAATAAAATAGAAAGTGTGCCAAAACTACGTCATGGTAATACCATTATTAGCATTTATTATGTGAAGTGATGGTAGATGTAGGGGTAGTAAATGCAATTTACCCCCTTAAGCCTATAAAAGGTTAAATAGGGGTCATTTCACTTTTTACTATTGTTACGATTGTAAAGTCACATAGCTGAAAGAGCATATTTGAGCTATTACAAAATGATTTCCAAGATTCAAAATGAGCGAAAAGTAGTGAATTCATACTATTTTCAAGTATTGCAGAGTGTATCAGTTGAGGGTTATAGAGTGTTAAGAGAATTATAAAGATGCAATTTTTTTTAAGAGTTGCAAGTTGCAGAGGTCTACGTTTTCTACTGTAAGACATTGAATCAAGAGAGCCAAAATAAGATAAACAAGAAACCATGTATTCCTTTAAGAAGATTGGACAATCACACCTCAACCTTTAGGACCCTCAAAGGGTGATGCATCTAAAAAAAGGCCCAAAAAAATGAATCATTGCCTATGATACTGGTCATAGAAGAGTTTCCTAAATAAATTAAAGCACACATGAAAGATATAGAGATGGAAATGGTGTATCAGGAAAAGAATAAGGTTATTATGCCCCATCCACTCCCACTAATGATTGAATATATGTAGTACCTAAAGGTAGTACTATACACAAAAAACTAGGTGTCCAATGTGCCCACTTATAATGTCTTTGATTATAACCACTGCCAACCTAGAAATGAAGTAGATCTACAACACGACTATCAGGGAGAGAGCTAGAACACCAAGAGAAAGTTAGTGTATGACTTAAATTTTTTTATACTTAAATTAATGATGGCCTCTTCTAATTATTCAATCTTCCATACTTTGGAAATTTAGTTAAAGAAATAATTTTTTTAATCTCATGGGCGTACAAGGATTATATCTATTTTTTAACACCAGATGAGAATTACATCAGAATGAATAACCAAAGTCATAGGGTTGCAGTGCTCAGGCATAGACCTTACCTATGACTTGGAGGACAAAGATGAGATAGAAAACACTACCATAGTACTTGAATATTAGAAATAAGGCCATGCCATGCATATCATAAGTCTTCAAAATCCCACTCTCAGAGTGGATGTGCGTATCATAATGACCAAGGTTGGAGGCAGAGATAGGTGGAAAGAGATGGATAATGCCCACCTTTATGTTACTCAAAATGTCACCAAGGGACTAAAGTATAACTGGGCTTAATACTTTGCTACTAAAATTAGAAAAGATGCAAAAAAATCCCACCATCTACCCAACCAAATGTTTGCATGGGGTAGATTCCTATTATTAATGGTGTTTGATGAGATTGGTCTAACTGAATACACCTTTAAAGGGATAAAATGGGAATACCCACTTGATAATAAGTCCCTTATAGATAATTTCATGGCATTCACCTACCCTAGACCAATAACCCCATCTCATAAAGTTAATATGAAGGGATGGTACAATGAAATGAAGGAAGGCTTTGGGAATAAGTGGTGTGCTCTAAAGGATTTACTAGGATAGGTTTGAGACTAGGCAAAGTTTGTTATTAAACAACATTTTTCACTCATGCAGATCCAAATGGCTCCCTCCATATTTTTTTTGGCATGGCTCAAGTTACCATACACTTTCATGGTATGATACTTCATGAATACTATCAACCAAATATATGATATGCAATTAGTGATTATTATTGTAGAAAATATTGATACAGAGATTCACACCCTCTACCAACTATACATATATCTTAGGAAGAAAACATTTAGAGAAAAGTTAGATTCAGACATAACTAACATTAAAATTAACAAACTTTGGTGGGTAATTTAATTTATTTTTTATTCTACATGTTGAAACCCAAGAAGAAATCTTTAGGGAGTGTAGAGAGTGAAAGAGAGACACTCCTTCCAAAATAAGTTTGAGAGAAGAAGTATAAGTTCCCAAGGCATAATGATAACATAAGAATTCAACCAAAACCTTCAAAAAGGCAAAGGACTAGCCAAGTACCACCAAATAAGAATCCACCAATTAGTCAACTTGAAAGCTTAGAGCCAACAACATAGACTACTCCCTTGGAATAAGAGATAGTGCCAACTAAGTATGGTGACATGGAAGAACAAGTATATATTCTAAAAGGGACATCAAAAAGAGTTTTTATAGGATAAGATCAAGTCACTCCCAACTCTAAGAAGACACCTTTGTTGGTGTAGTGTGAAGAAACCACCCTCGAGAAGGCACAAATGGAAGTTAAAGATATACTTGGTGAAATAAGGGATGGTTTTGAAATGGTTTTGGGAATAAGTGGGCTTAACATCAGGGCTACTCACCAGGGTGAAGACATAGATGTTGAGATATTTGAATGCGATCCCTTTAAGGGGAAAGAGTCATTTGATGAATTCATTTTGAGAATAGAAAAGACCAATGCAACCATGAACCTCTACACCCAGTATCAGAAGGTAGTGCCTGATATGATTATATATATGTATTCTCATTTTGCATAAGAGGATGCATCTTATTAGAATTGATGAGATATTTTATTTTTCCTTGATATGTACAATAAAGAGCACCAATTTGAGATGCCCTCTAATATCCTCTACTAGATATATAAGTGGTGGTATTTATTGATACCCTTTGGGTAGATACATGGTAGCTTACCCCTATACAAGCTAGCATGATACTCTTAAAATTGACACTTGAAGTTATAATACAGAATGCCTTCATAGACTCTGATGCATGATGGGTACAAAAGAAACATGTAGAGATGGTGGTGATGTATACAAATGAGATTGCAACTAGGATGAAGTTGGAGGAAGAGCTGTTCGAGATTAAGCATCAGTTGGAGGTAAAAATGGTTACCAAAGTAAAAACATTGAACATCTATAAGATTATTTTTTGCTAAGAACCAACACTTGTAGATGGAGTATCCCTATCTAGTGAGGTAATAGATAAGCTAGACACCTTAGTGGAGTTCCTATTGAAACTATGCAAAGAATATGTTGCATCCTGATTACTCGCTAAGCAAACTATTTGACTATTCATGGATATATAGTGGACACATATGATATTGGTTATATTTGTAACTAAGCTTGGGATATATGCTATTATAGGATAGTAAAATATTGCTTATATACATGATGGTACCTGATTGATTTACTGTGAGCTGGATAATTTGTGTGTTTACATTTCAAGCATATTGATGTATTATTTTAGTTATATTTTATGTTATATGAGTTTATCATGTTGATATGATCTAACTACCTGCATGTTGTGAGGTTGACTTAGGAGAACTCATCCCTTAGAGCATGCCAGAGAGAGAGCATCATCAAAGAGGGTGACATAGATAAATACATCATAGATTGATAGAGATATGGAGAGAACCCTACACACACCACAATAGTTAGCACATGTTAGAATGCATTAAAAATGGTCTGCTCATGGTGTGTTTATTTCTACTTGCTTTATAAAATTGATTTCTATGGGTTTTTAGTATAGGTTAAATATCATAATGAATTCTTTTTACGTATTTGGTATGTTTTGTCATTAATGCTGGTAAGAATATTATTAGTAAAAGTAAATTTAAAAATTGAATTATTACTAATTCTAAAATTGACATTTAAAAAGCTATAACATTTGTGGATGTTAATTGATTTAATTAAATCATGGAATTTTGGCATTTAATGTTATAATAAAAAAATATAAATTACATTAGAAAGGGGAAAAAATAGTAAAAGACAATAAAAAAATAAAAGAAAAGTTAGAGGATAAAAATAGAAAATAAAAAAGAATTAATATATTAAAAAATAGCTAAAATAAATAAAAAGAGAAAAATAAAAAATTCAAAGGCAAGGAGAGATATGCCTATTTCATATAGGAAAAGTTTGAGAAAGGGATCATCTCATGTATTTTTGGAAGAGAAGATCAGAAATGGAATCAAGGAGCACAACATAGGAATAAAAGACATAGAGAATCAACAAATAGACTTACCAAGTAGGTGTTATATTTCATTTATAATAATTATTTCTCAGCCTATATGATCTGTGTGTATAGATAAGCACTTGAATATTTTGTTTTCAGTATATTTGGCCTATAATTTATTTATGTATTTCCCCTGTAGAACATGAAAACATTCATGAAGTTTCCTTAAAACCTATAGTATGATATATATATATATATATATATATATATATATATATATATATATATATATATATATATATATATATATATATATATATATATGCATTGAGTCATATATCTGCCACTTTCACAACCTATAGGGGTCGCTATATTAAACATAGGAGTCAATTTAAATAAGAAACAGTTTGCAATTTTAAATTTGAAAAATTAGGAGGGCATAATGAATGCAATAATATTAACTTCTATCCAAATTATATAATATGGAATCACTGATATTATTTTCCCAACATGCAAATGGGCAAAGGCATTAGGAATTTAGTGACTCACTATGTGTTAATTCAAAACACATCTCCCTTATGAACATAAGACTTAATTCCTATATAGCAAGCTGTAGGTCATGAAAACTTTAAATTTTAGTTGTATAAATAAACAATGTCATCTTTATCAATCTAAAATATACTTATGGGGGCTTCAAAGTTTTTAGTGAACTAGTTATTTCAAGATATAAATAAATAATGATGAATAAAATGATGGAGATGATATTAGTAGTCTAAAATTAGATTTGTCAACATAAGGCATCGCTATATTTTTTTAATATGCAATATAATATATGCAAGTATACTTATGAGCAAGTGAAACATGGAATAGTGAAGCTATATATATATATATATATATATATATATATATATATATATATATATATATATATATATATATATATATATATATATATATATATATATAACTGGTTATGCAGTTATACTAGTATCTTGCTAATGGCATCACATGATTTCCAACCCTTCCTATTTAATCTAGATCATTGTAGTTTTTGAGAATAAGAGACCTTTTATTGGCATCACCATATTGTGCATCTACAACTTGGGGGGAATATTTAATTGAATATTGTAGTATATAGATGAAAAGTCAACAAAATTCTATTTGTGCAATATATATTATATAATGGTCAAGGTTTAAATATCAAATGACACACACACACACACACACACACACACACACACACACACACACACACACACATTGAAGAATCCCCTATCAAATAGAATGGGTGTCCATACACAATATTTCCTTATTTGTCTTGTGTTTTAATAAGGTATTAACTATGAGCTTAGTTTATTTGAAGTGTTATAGAATGGAAACATGCCTTTTTGTAAGTGCCATGTGTTTATAAAGAAAAGGGATAAAGTTATAAATTAGATAATTTATAGTCATTTCCTATTGAATCAAAACTTGGATGGAATTTTAATAAGCGTGGTTCTAAATTGAAAATAAAGATTTGTAAATTTAAGTCTTTTAAAGCTTCCTTACTAAGAAATATATTATGTCACCATATGTATTTTTAAAACATTATATGCTTTATGATAATCTTTCTTAACTAGAAATAATAGTGCCATAAGTAAACATAGCTTTCTTGCATCGTGAGCTAAGCCTTGTGGCATACTGGAGACCCCTTGTTATATGTATTTTATGATATGAAACCTGTCACATGAAGTATAATATTATATAAATTTATGTATTTATGGTTTATTATCAGAGTGTTTATTTACAAAAATGAGTGTAAACATGCTTAATAGCATATTTAAGAACATAGGGGTGTATTCTTACATTGGTAGTCTTTGGGTGGAGTATTAACTGTATTAAAAGAATTACATGTAAATAAATTAACAAATGAGAGTGTTTAGACCTCTAAATGTATACCAGATGCTAGAATGGATCACTTTATGTTTCAGGAAATTGAATTTTTGGTTGCTCTAGCTGTTGTATATGAATGTACGTTTCCATGTGTTTACGACTACTTTATTAGCTTGATTTTGATGTTTAGTAGTTATGATTATGTTGGGTGAATATTTTGTCATCAACTAACTAAAGACAAAATGGTTATATCAACCATAGTGCAATGAGATAAATCTCTCCTCTCAGCAAGGGGAGGTTCCCTATAAACTATCACAAACTTAAATTATACTAAATATTAACTCAGGGGTGAGATCATATCATCCATTTCTCTTTTTTTAGAAATAATGTTCACAAAACAAAGGAAAAATTTCTTGATGTTAACTGAATCCACAAGAAACCCACAATAACACAAAGTCTATCATTGCTTCTCTTACTAATTTATGACTTATATCACAGTAGAATGAGGTGCAGCCTAAAGTCTTCACCGAAAACTACAACAGAGTATAAAATTAAAAAAGATAAAAGTAGTTTAAAGCCTTTCCAATATCCTTTGTTATAAAACACAAACTAAAGACAATTATAGTAGCACAAAGTCTCCATAATTAGCTTCAGAATATCTCCCAGATTATTTTCACTTACTCTACTTATTTGATCATATAGATAAAATTATACTAGAAAAATGACATAAGAACAATTTTCTACATAACACAAGTTATTTCAACACAAATTTTGAAAGGTCACTTGCTTTCTCATTCACTTAATGTAAATTTGATTTAAAATCTGAGCTCAAAGTCTCAAAATGCCTTTCAGTTTTGGCAGAGTTTTGCTTCCAATAACTAAGATATCCCTAATACAAAAGAGGCCCTCTTTATTTATAAGGAGAGGCCTTGAGGACTTTTGGAAAAACTCAACTACTTTGACCTAGTCAAAGATAGGAGTCCTTGTTGACTTTGACCTCCCATATTTTTACATGTAATTACATATGATAAAAGTACATGTAAAAATATCCAGAGTAGTTTCAAAAGTGTATTTGAGAAGCAAAAATTAAATCAAAGGAAAATTGATTTAATTTGTATCCCCATATTTCTTCATGTGAGTATCGTACATAGTGAAAGCTGCCTGCATCCTGATATTGTCTGGATTAATAGTGTTTCTAAAAATCATCTTAGCTCTAACCTTGGTATCTTTTACTACTGTGACTTATTTGTCATGACTAGCTAACTTGTTCTTCAGATTATCCAGATTTAACTGATTATCCAGAATGTTGTCCACATAGTTTATTGAAAATGTCTTATCTTCAAATTCTTTCTAGAACATACCTTTGAATTCTAGAATCATTTCTTCTGCTCAAAGGAATTGGTTATCTTATGATGTAAATTTTCAAGGTAGCTCCTTTAATTTGTACAAAAAATTGACATCACTTTGATCACTGAGTTTCCTTGAAGATTCAAGGTCACCGATCAACTCCCTAAGCACCTAAATCTTATATGTTAATGACTCTTTAGTTTCAGTGTAAGAGTCCCTATCATTAATGGTACCAATGGATATTATGGTGCTTATTTTTAGTTTCCTCATATCCATCCATTTATCAAGATACTTTTTAGTGCTTTTGATATCTTGAGAAACAACATTAATGAGAGCATCAAGTTCTCTTATTTTTCTCATTTTATCTATCTTCTCAGATAACTCTATGAGCAAGGAAACTCCTTGTGCATGCATCTTGTCCAAGTACTCTTCAATTACTTTTCCCTTGAGGTAGGTATTTTCTATTTTTTGAATAATGGGGCCTTCTATAGAAATGGCCTCAAGAGCTACCATTTCTGACATGAAAGTGATTCTCCTGACCACAACAGTCAATTACAGCACCATCTCTTTGTAGCGATCCTTCATCTCTTTCTCTCTATCAAATTTTTGGATCAAGATGTCCATGGCCGACTGCATATCACTCTTGGTACTCTCATGAGTTATCTTATCTAATTCAACTCTAGAGATAGAGTTATTAGTTATATCCAAATTTTAATGGCTGCATCTTGCAAAGGTCTTGAAATTTCTAGAAATTAGTGTCCCTTATCCCCAATCATCTTTTAAAGAATACTTGGCTTTTTTGGAGCCTTGGCTTTTATCAGCATCAACTTATTGAAATCAAAGTCATCTAGAGAGATGACTTATTTCTTCCTTTTGGGAGTGTAAGTTGATAACCATGGTGGGAGCATGAAAGTAGTTACATTTGGATCTATCTCCATTGTTGGCATCATCAGAGCTATAGTTACACAAGTATTGGAAATAATAGGTGGAGTATCAGTAAAAACTTCACCTTTTACTAAGTGATCAAAAGTAGAACCATCTCTGATATCAAATGATGGGGATGACAAACTGGGAATTGACCCTGAGGAATGAAGAATATCTTCAAAAGTGCTATGAGGGTTGTCAAAAATCATTTTGGAAGAAGAGGGTGATCCAAAAGAGGGAACACTAATTGGAGAAGTAGGTGAAGGAACTACAATGGATGTGTCAAGTAGGGAAGAAGAAATTCATATTAATTTTAGCACATTCTCTTGTGGAGACAAAGTTTCCTCTCCTCATTGATCTATAGGTCTATCGTCAGTCTCCAGCTATTCCATTGCTAGTTCTTTAGTGCTTTGTTTCTCAACCTCCACATCTTCTATTTCTGACTCTTTTTCCATAACTTTTGACTTCTTCATCACAAATATGATCTTTAGTTTATGTGGCCTAGAAGAAGAAGGAACACCACTTTTATTGTTCATCCTATTTTTTGCTCTTCTTCTTGTTTCCTCTTGAAGTTCAATTTTTGAACCTGTGATGAATTCTTTCAAAGTGATTCCTTTATTTGCTAACCAATTATTGGTGTTTGCTAATATTGGTTCAAATCTTTTCCTTAAGGAAATCAATGCCTTTTATGACCATTGGATTGGTGGAAGAGGGACATTGGCAACTTGTTCAACATTGTATTTATCATTAATTAAATCTCCATCATTAACTAAATTCTTAGGGATATCATCAAGTCCTAGATATTCTATCTACTTAAGAGATAACCTAATATACTCTATTTTCCTAATATCTTTTGTTGCCCTCAAGTATACACAAACATATTCAATCACAGGTTCATGAAATTAGGTTCTTCTCCTAATTATGTCATTTATGCCCCTATAATCAAAATTTGGTCTTCTTTTGAACTACTTCATGGTTATGAGCTACATTTCAGTTTCCATAACTCTAGTTTTCCCAGTGATTAAAATTGAAAACTTGCCAATTTCAATTGAAAACCTAAAACTGGGCTTCTTGGGTTCTATCTATTTATTATGTACGACAATTATTTGCCTATATAGCTCCATCAAGACCAATTTGTCTAAAGGGAATCTTGGAATCATATAAGGATGGCCTTAGAAAAAGCCAACCCATAGGTATGAAAAAGAAGGAAATTACAAGAACATACATCCAAAATCATTCACAACTACCCAGGCCTCATCTAACATTATTTTTTGTTCCAATTGAGGATCAAAGAGACATAAAAATATTGTAAATAAAGTGTCATTTATTCTCTTGAAATGATGAATAGAACCCTTTAATGTTAATTGAGAGTAGTATTGATGCACTAGGGTTACTCTCCTATCTCCTTCTGATGTTAAACCTAGAAAAGTTCTCATTAAAGCTACAATATACACCAGATAGGAAGTCATGTAGAATTTGAAGGTAGTAGATACCTTTGTCAATTGCTCATGTAGAGCATTGCTAACTTGTTCTCCCCAGAAGATGATTTGTTTACCTTGGAGAATTATCTTGATGAAGGGATACATCCACTCATGAAACTATGAGGAAGAGGGCAAACCTCTTACCCTACTGAGGAGAGTTATTAGATCACTAACCTCTTCTGTAAAGTCACTTCTTGGAAAAATTTATGGCCACCTTGAAAAATTTGCCCTTGGAGTCTTAATCCATTTATTGTTGATTACTTTCTTCACTTTTTCAAAATCTTTGTCGTATTCTCTTTGTGCCTCAACAAAGTCAAGCTTTATCACTTCTATAGCAAGAGGGAACATGAACACTTTATCAATGAATTTATGATCTAATCTAATTATAACATTTCCATTAGTATCCAACACAGCTCTAGTATCCTTATTATAAAACTGAGCATACTGAAGAATGAATTCTGTGTTGTGAGCCACTACAGAAAAAGAAGACACCAAATGAATATTGCTTTTGATTATCTTCTTCATTTTGGAATTGGGATTGCTTGACTTAGTTCTTTCCATAAACTCAGCCATGTCCACATGACCAATCTTTATATATGTAATGTCATTAACATTAGAAGTTATCGAGGTGATTGGGAAAACACCTTGATATTTATAGTTTATTGCCTTCGACTTCTTCAGAGAAAACTCTGTCATCTGAAAGAGATTTTATCAAAAGGATGTTGTTGAAGAAGGATCCACAAAAGAAAATATAACAAAAGCCATGATCATGTAATTAGGGGAAATACTGAAAATCTAGGAAAACTTCATGTCGATGATCACGTCTATGGGGATGCGCCTGAAAGGGCTAAAGTGCAAGTAAGCTAAAAAATGAGGGAAAAGGGGGCTCAAAAAAGCAAAACTAAAAATGCCTCAAAGTTAGAAAAATTCAATAGGATATTTGCATGGGTGGAAAAAATCACTACCCTTGCATATGGGGGGATTTTACTTCGGTGGCAAAAATCACTGACCTTGCAAGAGAAAAAGAAACTATTTTCATGCAGAAGTGGCAAAAATAACTGCCATTACATGTTGATGATCTTGTTTGTGCAGAAGCAAAAAAATCTATCGATGTTGCAAGTTGATGCATGTAGGGGTGGCAAAATTTGCCACCTTTACATATCTCTTGAAAGTTAGAGTAATGATGCCTAGTGGTAGATTTTGGCACTACCACAGGATAGTGGTGAGGGAATACTTCGGTGATAAAATCCACCACTCTTGTAAGTAAAAACTCACTTGTGTGGCAGTGACGAGATTTTATTTTTTAGGATTTTACCTAATATACTTGTTTAGAGAAGTGAGGGTGGCTATTTTCAAATGACGAGAAAACATAGGCTAGGTAAAAATTGGTTTTACATGCACTAAGGTTTTGATGTTTTTAGCCGCCGAGGCTCACTAGGGTAAAAAAAAACAAAGGGGGATCTGAGCTATAGAACACAAAACCTAAAATGAAAGAAAGAAGAAAAAATTCAAACTTAAAGGAAAAGAAAATAAAAAAACAAAACCTAGAAGCAAAAAGACTAAAAAACAAAACTTACTCAGTAATTTTAAAATCCTAAGCTTGAAGTTGGTGAATTCATAATCCTACTCATTCACACGGTTAAATTATTGTAGGGAGGAGGAGTAGACAACTTAAAATGATAAAAATATTAATCAAACAACAATAAAAATCCCCAAAACGAGTTTCACTAACTTGATGTGTGTGGCCATATATGCCACATGAGTTTTGAGATTTGTGAAAGCTTATGCTCAGATAGCAAAAATCACTTCCCTTGTAGGAGAGTGTAAAAACATGCACGGGTGGCAAAAATCATCACTCAAGCATGGGAAAAACATGCATGGGTGGTGAAAATTGCTGCCTGAGCATGTGTTTGGAGAAAAACATGCACCGGTGGCAAAAAATGCTGCCATTACATGAAGAAACTCAAAAAAATGCAGAAGCATCAAAAAATGCTACTAATGCATGGGGAAAAGGAAAAACTCTAACACCTAAAAAAATGATCAAAATTGACATTTTTATCAGATAAAGATTACAATAGGTTTCATATTTTTTGAGAAAATGTGATGAGGGAGTGTTGAAAAGCTTCCCAAGATGTCAGTTAACTTCAGTTGAGATGAAGAGAAACTTGCCTCAAACAACAAATTTTAGAGTGAAGATTATGAAACAGACAAGTTTCATAGGGGTTGTCCCCAAAATGAGTGTGGCTGATTTTAGGAACAACAACTGGCTCCAACTAGGGAACTTCCATCGATTGTACTTTGAAATGATGGAGGGGAGTAAAATCTAGTCTCTAAGTGCCTTCATCCATGCCATTGGGCCATGGAGTCAAGCTACCAAAAAGAAAAAGACACCAAAAACTAAACAAACAAACAAAATAAAAACAAAAACTATACAAATGTACAAATGAACTTATCTGATATTTCAAGGATTAAAATGCTTCAGATGTTGCCCATTGTGAGGCAATGAGAATAGTGTTCCATCTTGATATTATAGCAGGAAACTATTTTCACCACTGAATTGATGAATGGCAAATGGACCTCTCCACAAGGAATAAAATTTTCCATGCATTCCTTTTGGTTCTCTCCTCTTGTCCCATAACAAGACTTGATCTCCACTCTAAAACTCATAAATCCTTACTTTCTTGTCGAAGAGTTTCTTTACCTGATTTTGATGTTCATCAATATGATCCACTACCATAGTTCATTGCTCTTCTAACTCAGTTAGATACATGATTCTCTTATCAATAGAATTTTCAAAAGTTTGGTCTTCTACTGCCTTTGCCAACTTTAGTGTTGGTAGTTCCAGGGTAATTGGTATCTCCACATTTAGGCCATACAGAAGTTGAAATGGTGACATTCCTATTGCCCTCTTAGGTGTAATCTTGTCTACCCATAAAGCATCAAATAATGCTTTATGCCAAGTTTTCTGATTATCATCTACCAATTTCTCGATAATAGTAACCAGATTCTTGTTACTTGATTTCACCTGACCATTTTCTTGCGGATAGTAATCTAAAGAGTGGGAAAGAATAATTCCATGATTGTAGCAAAATTCAGTAATCTCATGAGAAGAGAAAAAAATGGCATTATCCACTATAATCTTATTTAGAACTCCTAATCAGGAAACAACATTTTCCTTAAGGAAATTACATACTACTTCTGAAGTAGCAGCTTAACTGAAATGGCTTCCACCTACTTGGTACAATAATCTATTGAAATGAAAACATAGTTATGTCTAGCACTTGAGGATGGGTTCACAGTGCCAATGAAATCAATACCCCATTGCTAAAAAGGTTCTTCAATCACCATCGGCTTGAGAGGTAATACAACCAACTTAGGTTTCCCAATGAACTATTGACACAACTCACACCTACGTACCCAATTGTACACATCTTGAAATAGTGCAGGCCAATAGTATCTAGCTCGTAGAATTTTATGAGCTATCACAGGTGTGGAAAAAATTCCTCCACAAGCCAAATTATGGAAGTACTCCAAAAGTTTATTTTGTTGCACTTTATCCACACAATGAAGATAATACCCCATCAAGGCTTCTTTTGTACAAACCATTGTCCCACAAGATATAGTTAGCATCTTTCAACTTAACATTTCCTTTTTCTTTATAATATAGACGGATAAGACACTCACCATAAGTAAGAAAATGAGCGATATTGGAATACCACTCATCAGTAGTAGTGACAAAGAGAACTGTAGGCATGTCTTCAACCTCTGCTTCTTCATGTCCTATTTCTTTTGGTATGTTATCAATAATTTATTTATAGAGACCTCTTCCCCACACAAGCTTAGTAGGTTTGATATCAAGATCAAAATCTTGAATTTTAGCAATCCAATTACCCCTTTTTGTACCAAATGTTTATTAGGTTAAAATAGACTTTACTATCATATCAAGCACTAGAACAGTAGTATGTAAATTTAGGATATAGAATCAAAAATATTTTACCACCTTAACCACAACATAAGAATACTTCTCCATGTTTGAATATTTCAATTCATGAGCTTTGAGGGGACAAATCATAAATGATATGAGAGACTCCACACTTTCTTTGTTCTACTGAATAAAAATGGCTGAAAGTGTCTGTTCAGAAGCATAACTGTATACTATAAAGTCTTTGGTATAATCTAGACAAACTAGGATTGGGGCATGAGCAATAGCCTTCTTAATATCTTTAAATGATATTTTGCCTTCTGCAGTCCAATAAAAGGTAGCTTTACCCTTCATCATGTCAACAATGTGGTGAGTTTTCTCTACGAATTCAAGAATGAACCTTCGTAGAAAATTCACCTTTCTAAAGAAAGAATGAACTACAGTCTTACTAGTAGGTAGAGTAAGATTTTGGATAGATTTGACTCTTTTTGAGTTGATTTTTATGCCTTCTTAGGATATAATGTGACTGAGAAGTTTACCTTCTGTAACCCTAAAAACTGACTTCTTTGAATTGAGAGAAATACCATTTTGCCGACAACATTCTAGCACTTATTATAAATGAAGCACATGATCAGGATGATGTTTGGGAATACATTCAAGTCATCAAGATATACCATAATAAACTTCCCTATTTCATATCCAAAGGGAAGATCCATTGCTCTCTAGAAGGTGGTGCCAGCATTGATCAGATCAAAAGACATTTTACAATATGTAAATGTGCCCCAAGGTGTAGTGAAAGTGGTTTTATATTGATCTATTTCATTAGCTTCCACTTGATTATACTTAGAAAAACCATCTAATATTGATAACATTTTTGAACCAGTTACTATTTGCAATACTTAATCCATGATAGGTAGGGGTAGTTATCTTTTAGAGAAGATTGATTAAGATTCTTGAAATCAAAACAGATACAAATTTCTCCATTCTTTTTTCTTATAGGGACTATGTTCACGATTCAAGTGGAGTGATAAATTAAAAAATATATTCTTGCATTCAACATCTTCTAGATCTCAGAAAGGTTAGTACCTAATGTTTTAGGATTGTATTGCCTTTGTTTCTGCTTGTGAGATAGTGACCCAACTTTGAGAGGAATTTCATGCTGAATTTTTTTAGACCTGAAGGATTTTAAATCATCATAAGAATATGCCAAAACATTAATGTAATGGCAGAGAAGAGTAATAAATTTAAACTTTTCATTAGAAGTACAACATTTTTCAATGTTGACCATTTTGGGATTTTCTTCTGTACTCAAATTTACTTGATCAAACTCTTTAGAGGAACTTGAATCCATTTGTCGCTGCTTGATATACTTGTCATGCTTATCAAATAACTTCTCAAGATAAACCAAACCTTTTGGAATTTTATTCCCTTTGAATTGAAAAAACTCTTCACCAGTTTGTGAATCTATTTTGAGAACTGATTCCTGTGGTGGAGAGTCACTACCTTTAAAATAAATCTCTTTAAAGCTATCCATCTTTTCCAGAAAAGTAATGATTTGATTATCACCATTAAACACCTACCAATAGTTGGCTTTATCAGGTACACTTGGTTGAAAGACCAGCTCAATAGTGTACTTATTCTCTTTGAAATGTTTATGAGGAACCATGAGGGTTGCGGAGATAGCCAATGAATTTTCACGATCATTAAACTCTCTTAGCACTGTAGAAATATTGAAAGCATCAAAACTTTCAATGCTATCCCATACAAGATTATGATAATGCCACAATCTTTCATTTTTGGTTTGGTACAAACTTTTCACTTGATAAACCATCAATTCAATATTTCCTCAGGCATGAAGAATTTTAACACCTTTAGTACAAGCAGCTTTTAATCCAAATAATAAAGATTCATATTCGGCAGTGTTATTGGTATTGTTGAATTGAAACTTATAGGAGTAAGAGAAAATATCTCCTTGTAGAGATATCAAAATAATTATAGCTCCAAAACTGGTAGAGGAGCAGTTGCCATCGAACTCTAAGATCCAAACATCATTAGAATTTGATCTTCTTAAAGATTTTTCTTTGTTAGTGAGGGAAGATTCCTTTTTCCCTGAACTTTGCTCTAAAAATTCTTCTAATTTTTTGTCTAAGTTTCTTGAATTGTCACCTAATAAACTTTCATCTGATGAGCTAAAAACATCTTCAATGGATAGAAAATAATTACCCATTCCTGAGGATTCAAATAAAATTTGAGCTTCAGGGTCTGACGTTTGGGTAACAATATGTTTTGACTCTTTTTCAAAAAGTAAATTTTGCAAGATGCCTTTAACATGTATTCTTACTTTAGATAGATCCATCTTCAACTCTCCACCTACATCTTTGCAAAAATTACGTTTGAGTAGAATACCATAGGAAGTTGAAACATCAGCCATTAAGATTATCATCTTAATCCTCTTATCTGGAAAAGCCACAAATGCAAATTGGGCATCTTTGATTTGACCCAAAAGTGGTACTTGCTTATTTTTCATAGAGAAATATCTCCCAAAAGTCTTAGTTAAGGTAAGATCAAGAGAATCTGCTACCTTGGCGGGCATAACATTATCAGAGGCTCTATAGTCTATTATATAGTTACTCAGTTTATGACCATTTATCAATAGAGAAACATAAAAAGGTTCTATTTTTCTGAGGGCAATAAGAGGAGTAGAGATAATATTATTTTGGGTGGATTTATTCTTTGGGGGATCATGAGTCACTTTTAGAAAATCTTGTCCTGTAGGGATGGTTTTATTTGTTATGTATTCAACCAACCTATCATACTGTTCAGGATTAGCTTGTAAGTACTCAACTTCAGACATTTGGATCTTGGTCTTGTTAGCATGATTAATTATGTAAAATAACTAAAATAAACTAGAAACAGAGAAAGGAAGTCCATCATTTTAATTTTTATTTGATGTGGTACTGGTCTAAGAAATAGAAGTAGAAGGTACATGATTATTTGAGGTACTTACTTTCTTATTGGTCACTATGTCCTTTGATTGGAAAGGCAACAAAGTCCCCCATTTCGCAATTGAGATCACTAGCTAAGGTTCTTCTCCTACTTTTCCCTTATCAGCTTATTGAGTTGACTAGTTTTGGGATCTAGTAAAAATAGCATATGCTCCATCATACACCTTTCCTTTTTTATCTTTCTCTTGGTAATTTAAAAAACCAATAGTGGAGTCACCAGCTAATTCTTCTTCTCCTTCTGCAAAGAGATTAGCATCATGTTCCTCGTCTAACTCAGGTTGAAAAGAGAGATCATGTTCGGCTTCATGATAACCAACTACTGATTTAACTGGTGCTACTTCAATGGAAAGCTTCCCCTATGTGGGAGGAAGACAATTAGATTGCCCTTGATTTTTGGTAGCATTACCTTGATATGAGTTATTGGGAAATGTCCTCCTTGGTATATATCTATAATAAGGAGGGGTAGACATACCTTAGGATATTTGCCTTTTTAGAGCTAGCAATTCATTTGCTAAATTTTGTACCATAAGATCGGTGGTGCTTGTGGAAGAACTTTTAACAGATGAAAATTTATTTTTATTAGAATCTTTTCTTATCTTACCTGCCAAGATAAGATCATCTTCAACCTCAGTAGCTAAAATATAAGTTGTAGAAAGATCTATAAGGCCAACCCATCTTAACAGAAAACTTACTTTGGGAAGTTAAGAATTGATAAAGAAGTACTTAAGATTTTATAGTGTTGGCTAAGCAATTGTAGGGATCTTGTTCCTCAGCTTATTGAATTTAACAATGAAGTCTCACATAGGTTCATGAGGCTCCTTATTCATTTACGTAAGTTGAGCCAATAAGGCATGTGCATCTTCTGTGGGTTTGAACCTAACCTCAAACATGGTATTAAGAGTGTTCCAATTGGTTATAGTCTGAGCTTTAAGATGATAAAACCAATCTGTGGCAGGACCTTGCAATGTTTTGACTAAAATTGTTACTGCTATATCTTCATATCCAACACTTATCACACCACAAGCTATGCAGAAACCTACAATATGCTCATCAGGATAAACTTTCTCATCACCATAGAACTTAGGAAAATTCTTTCTTGAACTATGAGGTAGTTCATGTAAAGGTGGGGTTAGATTTAGGGGGCCAAAAGTGTTAGCCCAAGGGCCTTAGGCTGCCATGATATGATGATTAAAAGGAGGGATAACAAACCTTTATAGAGTCTGTATAGACAAAGCTCTACTAGTAATAGAAGCTTCACCTGGTATTGGAGACCTAATGTTTATAGGAGGAAAGCTCCTGGTTTGCTAAAGGCAAGATCATAGAGGAAAAAGATCAAAATTATTTTGTTACACCAACTCAAATACAGAATCAACAATACCTTGAGCTCTTTCACTTCGCGTATACCATGGGTCTACCAGAATGTAGAGCGGAAAAGAATTGGAAATGCTTCAATTTGAAGCATGAAGCTTCAAATTGCACATTCGGAGTCACCAAAAACTATTGGGTGAATATTTTGTCGTCAACTAACTAAAGACAAAATGTGTATATTAACCATAGTGCAATAAGATAAATATCTCCTCCCAATAAGGGGAGGTTCCCTATAAACTATCACAAACTTAACTTATACTAAATATTAACTTAGAGATGAGATCATATCATCCATTTATCTTTTTTTAGAAATGATGTTCACAAAATAAAGGAAAACTTTCTTGATATTAACTAAATCCACAAGAAACCCACGAGAGCACAAAGTCTATCATTACTTCTTCTACTAATTTATGACTTATATCATAGTAGAATGAGGTGCATCCCAAAGTCTTCACCAAAAACTACAATAAAGTATAAAATTATAAAAGATAAAAGTAGTTTAAAGCCTTTCCAATATCCTTTGCTCTAAAACACAAACTAAAGATAATTATAGTAGCACAAAGTCTCCATAATTAGCTTCAGAATATCTCTCAGATTATTTTTACTTACTCTACTTATTTGATCAGATAGATAAGATTATACTAGGAAAAGGACATAAGAACAATTTCCTACATAACACAAGTTATTTCAACACAAATTTTTAAAGGTCACTTGCTTTCTCATTCACCCGATGAAATTTGATTTACAATATGAGCTCAAAGTCTCAAAATGCCTTTCAATTTTGGCAGAGTTTTGCTTCCAATAACTAAGAGATCCCTAATACAAAAGAGGCCCTCTTTATTTATATGGAGAGGCCTTGAGGAATTTTGGTAAAACTCAACTACTTTGACCTAGTCAAAGATATGAGTCCTTGTTGACTTTGACCTCCCATATTTTTAAATGTAATTACATACGCAAAAAGTACATGTAAAAATGTCCAAAGTGGTTGCAAAAGTATATCTGAGAATTAAAAATTAAATCAAAGAAAAATTGATTCAATTTGTATCTTCATCTTTCTTCATGTGAGCATCATACATAGTGAAAGCCGCCTGCATCTCGATATTGTCTAGATTAACAGTGTTTCTAAAAATCATCTTAGCTCTGACCATAGCATCTTTTATTATTGTGACTAATTTGTCATGACTAACTAATTTGGTCTTTAGATTATTCAGAGTTAACTGATTATCCATAATGTTGTCTTATCTTTAAATTCTTTCTGGAACATGCCTTTGAATTTTAGAATCATTTTTTCTACTGAAATAAATTAGTTATCTTGTGATGTAAGTTTTCGAGGTAGCTCCTCTAATTTGTGTAAAAGACTGAAAATGTCTTATCTTTAAATTCTTTCTGGAACATCCCTTCGAATTTTAGAATCATTTTTTCTACTGAAATAAATTAGTTATCTTGTGATGTAAGTTTTTGAGGTAGCTCCTCTAATTTGTGTAAAAGACTGAAATCACTGAGTCTCTTTAAAGATTCGAGGTCATTGATCAACTCTCTAAGCACCCGACTCCTATATGTTAATGCCTCTTTAGTTTCAGTGTAAGAGTCCTTATCAGTAATGACACCAATGGATATTAGGGTGCTTATTTTCAATTTCTTCATATCCATCCATTTATCAAGATACTTTTTAGTGCTTTTGATATCTTAAAAAATAGCATTAATGAGATCACCAAGTTCTTCTCTTATTTTTATCATTTTATTTGTCTTCTCAGATAGCTTTGTGAGCAAGGAAACTCCTTGTGCACGCATCTTGTCTAAGTAATCTTCAAGTATTTTTCCCTTGAGGTAGGTATTTTCCACTTTCTAAATAATGGGGTCTTTTATAGAAATGGACTCAAGAGCTACCATTTCTGAAGTCAAAGTGATTCTCTTGAACACAATAGTCAATTGCTCCACCATCACTTTGTAGTGATCTTTCATATCTTTCTCTCTGTCAAATTTTTGGATCAATATGTCCATGGCCGATTGCATATCACTCTTGGCACTCTCATGAGTTATCTTACCTAATTCAACTCTAGAGATAGAGTAATCAGTTATATCCAAATTTTTATTGGCTTCATCTTACGAAGGTCTTATAATTTCCAAAAATTAGTGTCCCTTATCTCCAATCATCTTTAAAAGAATCCTCAACTTTTTTGGAGCCGTGGTTTCTACTGGCATCAGCTTATTGAAATCAAAGTCAGCTAGAGAGATGGCTTGTTTCTTCCTTTTGGGAGTGTAAGCTGATAACCATGGTGGGAGCATGGAAGTAATTACATTTGGATCTATCTCCATTATTGGCATCATTAGAGATGTACTTGCACAAGTAGTGGAAATAATAGATGGGGTATCAGTAAAAACTGCACCTTTTACTAAGTGATCAAAAGTAGAACCATCTCTGATATCAAATGATGGGGATGACAAATTGGGAATTGACCCTGAAAAATGATGAATATATTCAAAAGTGCTATGAGGGTTGTCAAAAATCATTTTGGAAGAAGAGGGTGATCCAAAAGAGGGAACACTAATTGGAGAAGTAGGTGAAAGAACTGTAACAAGTGTGTCAGGCAAGGAAGAAGAGATTCTTATTCCTTGTTGCACATTCTCTTATGGAGACAAAGTTTCCTTTCCTCATTGATCTGTAGGTCTATCATCAGTCTCCAACTATTTTGTTGCTAGTTCTTTAGTGCTTTGTTTCTCAACGTCCACATCTTCTATTTCTGATTCTTTTTCCACAACTTTTGACTTCTTCATCACAAATATGATCTTTGGCTTATGTTTCTTGGAAGAAGGAGCATCACTTTTATTCTTCATCCTATTTTTTTCTCTTCTTCTTATTTTCTCTTGAAATTTAGCTTCTAAACCTGTGATAAATTCTTTAAAAGTGATTCCTTTATTTGCTAACCAATTATTGGTGTTTGCCAATATTAGTTCAAATATTTTCCTTAAGGAAGTCAACTTCTTTTGTGACCATTAGATTGGTGGAAGAGGGACATTAGCAACCTATTTAGCATTGTATCTATCATTAATCAAATCTCTATCATCCACTAAATTCTCAGGGATATCTGTAAGTCCTAGATATTCTATCTACTCAAGAGATAACCTACTGTAGTCCATTTTCTTGATATCTTTCACTGTCCTCAAGTCTACCCAATCATCTTCAATCATAGGTTCACGAAATTGGGTTTTTCTCTTGATTATGTCCTTTATGCCCCTGTAATCAAAATTTAGTCTTCTTTTAAACTGCTTCATGGTTACGAGATGCATTTCAGTTTCCATAACTCTAGTTTTCCTAGTGGTTAACACTGAAAACCTGCTAATTTCAATTAGAAACTTGAAACTGGGCTTCTTGAGTTCCATCTATTTATTATGTATGACAACTATTTGCCTACATAGCTCCATTAAGACCAATTTATCTGAAGGGAATCTTGGAAGCATATAAGGATGACCTTAGAAAAAGCCAACCCATAGGTATGAAAAAGAAGGAAATTACAAGAACATACATCTAAAATCATTTAAAACTACCCAGGCCTCATCTGACATTATTTTTTGTTCTAATTGAGGATCAAAGAGACAAAAATACTACAAATAAAACATCATTTACTCTCCTTGAATGACGAATAGAACCCTTCAATGTTAACTAAGAGTAATATTGATGCACTGGGGTTACTCTCCTATCTCTTTTTGATGTTAAACCTAAAAAAGTTCTTATTGAAGCTGCAATATACACTAGATAGGAAGTCATGTAGAATTTGAAGGTAGTGGATACCTTCGTCAATTGCTCATGTAGAGCATTGTTGACTTGTTCTCTCTAGAAGATGATTTGTTTGCCTTAGAGAATTATCTTGATGAAGGGATACATCCACTCATGAAATTGTGAGGAAGAGGGCAAACCTCTTACCCTACTGAGGAGAGTTATTGGATCACCGACTTCTTCTGTAAAGTCACTTCTTAGAAAACTTTGTGGCCACATTGACAAATTTGCCCTTGGAGTCTTAATCCATTTATTGTTGATTACTTTCTTCACTTTTTAAAGATCTTTGTCATATTTTCTTTGTGCCTCAACAAAGTCAGGCTTTATCACTTCTGTAGCAGGAGGGCACATGAACACTTTATCAATGAATTCAAGAACCAATCTAATTATAACATTGTCATTAGTATCCAACACAGCCCTGGTATATTTATTATAGAATTGAACACACTGAAGAATGAATTCTGTGTTATGAACTGCTATAGGAAAAGAAGATACCAAATGAATATTACTTTCAATTATCTTCTTCATTTCAAAACTAGGATTGCTTGACCTAGTTCTTTCCACAAACTCAGCCATGTCCACATGACCAATCTCTATATCTCTAATGTCATTGACATTAGAAGTTACCGAGGTGATTTGGAAAACACCTTGATATTTATACTTCATTACCTTTGTATTCTTTAGAGAAAGCTTTTTCATCTGAAAGAGATTTTATCAAAAGGATGTTATTGAAGAAGGATCCACAGAGGAAACTAAACAAAAGCCATAATCATGCAATTAGGGAAAATACTGGCAATCTAGAAAAACTACATATCGATGATTATGTCTATGGGAATGTGCATGAAAGGGCTAAAGTGTGAGTATGCCAAAAAACTAGGAAAAAATGGGCTAAAAAAAGTAAAAATAAAAATGCCTCAGAGTTATAAAAATTTAATAAGATATTTGCATGGGTGGTAAAAATCACCACCCTTGCATATGGGGGGATTTTGATTCAGCGGCAAAAATCACCGACTTTGTAGGAGAAAAAGAAACCATTTTCATGTAGAAGTGGTAAAAATAATTGCCATTACATGTCAAGATCATGTTTGTGCAGAAGTGGTGAAATATGCTGATGTTGTAGGTCGATGTATGTAGGGGTGGCAAAATTTGCTGCCTTTACATATCTCTTGAAAGTTAGAGTAATGATGTCTAAGTGACAGATTTTGCTGCTCTTATAGGATAATGGCGAGAGAATGTTTTGGTGGTAAAATCCACTACTATTACAGGTAAAAACTCACTTGTGTGGAAGTGATGAGATTTGATTTTTTAGGCTTTTGCCTAGTAGACATGTTCAGAGAAGTGAGGGTGGCTATTTTCAAATGATGAGAAAACATAGGTAAGATAGAAACCGGTTTTACATACACTAGGGTTTTGACATTTTTAGCCACTGAGGCTCACTAGGGTAAAAAAAGCAAAATAAGGGGGAGCCAAACTATAGAAAACAAAACATAAAAAGAAAGAAAGAAGAAAAAAAACCAAACTTAAAGGAAAAGAAAACAAAAAACAAAAACCTATAAGCAAAAAGACTAAAAAACAAAACTTACCTAGTAATTTCAAAATCTTAAGCTCAAAGTTGGTGAATTCATTATCCTACTCATTTCCATGGTTGAATGATTTTATGGAGGAGGAGAAAACAATTAAAATGATAAAAACAACAATCAAATGGCAATAAAAAGCCCCAAAACAAGTTTCACCTACTTGGTGCGTGTGGCCATAAATACTGCACGAGTTTCAAGATTTGTGAAAGCTTATGCTCAGGCAAAAAAAATCACCGCCCTTGTAGGAGAGGGTAAAAACATGCACGGGTGGTAAAAATCACCACTCAAGAATGTGTTTGGGGAAAAACATGCACGGGCAGTGAAAATTGCCACCCGAACATGTGTTCGGGGAAAAACATGCATGGGCAGAAAAAATCACCACTCGAGCATGTGTTCAGGGAAAAACATGCATCGGAAACAAAAAATGCCATCGTTGCATGAATAAATTAAAAAAAATGCAGAAGTGGCAAAAAATGCTGCCAATGCATGGGGAAAAGGAAAAACTCTAACACCTAAAAAAATGATCAAAAATGACATTTTGATCAGACAAAGACTACAACAGGTTTCACATTTTTTGAGAAATGTGACAAGGGAGTATTAAAAACCTTCCCAAGATGTTAGTAAACTTCACTCAAGATGAAGAGAAACTTGCCTCGAACAACAAACTTTAGAGTGATGATTATGAAATAGACAAGTTTCGTAGGGGTTGTCCCCAAAATGAGTGTGGCTGATTTTGGGAACAACAGAGTAAAAATACTAGACTATGGTAATATGGGTTATCATAGGGTGTAGTATACCTAGAGACAAATTGTGTTATTTGAATATGTAGTTAATTATGTATGTACTCAGGTGGTATAAACTATAGTCATTATTTATAGTATGGGATAGAAAATAATGTAAATTCATTCATACATTTAACATAATAATTGTATGCTTTAGTTACTCCTATGTTTAACATTTTTACATGATGTGTTTGTTAGTGGGATGTATGTATTTTATGGTTGAATTGTATTTGATCAATTTTCATTGCTGATTCTGAGTAAGGAGTGAGATGAACTTCACTAGCTTACTAGCATCACAATGCTAGATAAAGGTAGTCAGATCAAGTGGTGTGTATGAATTTGATTAATCTATAGATTGCTTTTATATTACTACTCTTAAAACCTTGGCCAAAGTATGTTTAGTGAGACATTATCATTTCATGATTATAATTTACATGTATGTGTAATATCTTGCAATATATTGAGTTTTTATACACATAATATTTTAATACTTTTATCGATTATTGATGATTTACATCTTTCAAGAACCCGTTGAGACTCAATCTCTCTGAGTGCATGCCCTAAGAGGTACACCAAGAAAGGGGTGGGAAAAAGTTTGGTGCTTTTTAGGATTGTTGTCCTTTTTTACCATATTATTACCAATCCAACTAGTTTCTTAAACCTTTCCCTAAGCTATTTCTCCTCCCTTACATAGTCTTCTAGTCTTTTTCCTCTTTTTATCCTTCATTTTCTTGCTTGGTACCCTTTTGACCTATTCAACATACTAGATCAAATTAATTAACCTAGTAAAATTTATCAACCCTTTTCTCTCTTTTGGTTTGTTAGTCTTTTGATTGACCTAGCACAGGCCTAGTGAGTTAACACAAAAATGTGTTAGGTCGACCTAGCACAACCGATGTTCCTGAATAATTTTAGGGTAAATTCCTCCTATAAATAAAAGGTAATTTTTATCATTATTAGAATATGCTATCAAGAATTATAATTTACTCGTGCTTCTTCATAATTTTCTCTTGCACCATTCTACTTAAGGAGACTTAGCTTAGGTTTCTTATTTTGGAGAATCTAGTCATGTGGATAGGTCTTAGATGCTTTGGCCTAACAAAGTTATCCTTATAAACCAAAACAACTTCTTGCAAAGCCATTTTGGCCAAGGGAGAGATTGAGTCTTGATGGATTCACATTCAAGTAAGTATATTATAACTTTTTTCTCCTCTCTTTTAGTAGATAAAATTAGCATAAGTGTTGGCTCGAATAATATTTATCTTCATATTCCATGTATTAAGGTGTTACTCATACTTAGTTTATTTAAAGTTCCCTATACATGTTTTGATTGCTTTGATTTACTAAACCCCACTTTGTGCCACAAGCTTTGGTGTGCACTAGATTAAATTTACTTTTCTTATTATTAGATTAGTGAAATATTAAATCATATGACTCCTTTAGGGTTGTTATGCAATTGTGTTAGAATATAGGCTTTGGAATCCTATTTTGCATAGTGTGTTGTGACAAGTGATCCCATAATTAGGTCTATTAGATCCTCACATTGGTCATGCTCCCTCTTAATAATTATATGCCTCCCAATCAAAAGTGTAGCTGTACTCTATCCCATTTGATCCAGGATTGATTTATGGACATGATGCATTTTTGATTGCATACATTCTGATGAACCCGATGTGAATCAAACCCTTGCAAGATTTATTTCACTTATTTCATTTATATTCATCATTATTTTTATCATATCTTTACTATGATAGATCGACCCTATTGACCTAGTTATTTAACTTTGTGCATAGGTTTGTAGGAATAGGTAATTGGTTCAACTAGTTTGAACTAGTATAGGTCTCAAAACTTGCATAATTTTATTTAGACAACTGGATCGACTAGCTAGAACCAGTGTAGTTTTTACCAATTTTTATACTTCTTATTCAATTAACTAGGTCGACCAAGTCAACCTAGTGTATTTTCAACACTTTTTCAGCAAGTTCTTATATTACTTAGTCGACCAACCCAACTTATTTTACAAGTTTTTGATAGTTTTCTCTAAGGTTATTGATCAACAATCTTCTCCTTTTCATATCTAAACCATCCAGGTTAGTTTTTAATTCTATGTATATTTCTATTTCTATAATTTCCTTTCATAGTTTGTAGTCTTTAAAACTACCCCTACATAGTCAACTAGATTGACCTTGTGGACCTAGTTCTATGTTTCCTAAATTATCTAGGTCAACTTGACTGACCTAATTCATTTTCAAACTTTGCTTCCATATTATAGGTTTGAATCTATCAACCTTATTATATATGATTGTCTATATAGTTTCTCAACTATACCTTATTTCAAATTTGGAATTAACCATATATGTTAATCACATCTTTCTTTTTAGTTATTTGAATGCTTAGAATAGATCACATAGTCTAATTAGGGGATTTAAATCAATGATTTCATTGCACTATTTCTATTATTTTTTACACATGGCCAAACCACATAAATATCAATAAACATTTAAACATTTGACTACCTAGACCAACCTACTTGGATTTCATCACCAAGGGGGAAGCTGACTTGATGCTCTGGTCAAGTATAAAGCATGGTTAATGGTATATTTTAGCTAAGAACCCATTACCCTTATTGTTGTGGTACGTTAAGTGAGGGGGTAGGCCCCAATACCAATATTATATCATTGCCACTATAGTCCCTTTCATCCTAAACTTACATGAAACTATCCTTTGATTTCTATCTAGTACCTTGCTTATAGCCAATCTCCCTTTACACTTAAATCATTCTTAATAATATAATAAAAATTCTAGGTTGACCAAGTAGCTAGCTTTACTTTCAAAGTTTTTTTCTTGCTCTTTGATCAATTGTGTGTGAAAAATCTTGCATTAACCAGTGTTAGTGCAAGATTTTACTTTATGTGTATCAACTGGATTGGTCAGTGTTTCTTTTATCTATCCCAGTGCTCCTCCTAAGTGGTATGATCCCAATATATTCTACTAGTTCCATGCCGACATTAGGCATTCTCATGAATTTTGTAGAGGGCTCACTAAATGTGTCATTTCTTATATGATTGGTGACTCATTCAACCATGAAGTTATGATCAAAATTCATCATCAAGAGTATGCTTCCACATATCAAAAATGATAAAACTTTAAAGATTATACTTATAACAATCTAAAATCCTCTTCAAACAATAATCAATCAAATGTCAAGGATGTTTGTGCCATCAATGCTAATTATGACCTATATTATAACAAATCTCAATATGTCAACACTGGTAAGGTTAATTATCATCATAAACTAACTCACAAAGATCCTATTACCAAGCCTAAGAAACCATCTTTAGAAGACTAATTGCTTAAAGATACCACTACCACTCATGATGATTCAAAATCACCCGAGGAATAATTCTTCCTTTCAATCCTCTTACCACATCTATACCTCCTAAATCTAATGTGCCTTCTAAACCTCATGATGGTTCTTGTAAATCACATTGGAATTTTCTTGAAGAACTCAACATTATGCCTTGTAAGATTCCTCTTATGGAGTTGGTTCACACTTCACCTTATCATCACAAATTACTTATGCAATAACTTCAATAAATTGAAGATCCATCTTCAATAGATGAAGAACCACCTTCTATTGATTCTCAACCAACTAATGTCAATACCATTGAAACTATGTGTCCTTCTTCCAAGCCTTCCATTGAATTTTTTGAAGAGGACATGATCAATGATGAAATTCTTTTTTATACCGATGATCTACCTCTCATTATCAAAGTAGCCATTAATACCATCCTTATCTAAAAAGTTTTAGTTGATGAAGGTTCTCGTATTAATGTCACATCCTTATGGCTCATTTAACAACTTGGTTATAATAAAGATCATATTAAACAAACCAATCTTACTTGTTGTGGCTTTGACAAGACTAATCAAAAGCCATTTGGCTACATTTGGCTTCCATTGACTATTGGACCTAAGCCTATTAGAACTAGTCTTATGATCCTTGATCTTCCTTTATCCTATAATATTCTTATTGGTCATCTGTGGACTCATCGAATGATGGCCATCACCTCTTATGGTAGTCAATGCATTAAATTCTTACATAATGCAAAACATTACAAACATGAAGTTGATCCTAACCATGGAGCATCCAACTTCCCAATTCGAAGCCTCAATATCAAATTCCTATAATATCTAAAATTTAAAGTGCTCCATTACCCAAGTTCATCAACATGAATCTTGATCTTCAAGTTACTCTTGTAGACTCTAATGATGATGAGCCTAATGAGTTGTAGCATACTTGTAATACTAAGAAGCTACCTCCATATATTGCAGATTAGCTTCCTCCTCTCTTACCTTAATATCATACTATTACTATCATGGATGAGATTATCAATTTTCCCCTTTATGAAATGATGAGGAGCCTTCTTTACTTAAACATGCCTTCAATTTTAATGAATTTGGAGTGACTAAATTATTCTAAGATCATCTCACCATGTCCCCTCATACATTTATCAATATTGGGATTTCACCTTTTGAAACTCCGCTTGATTCTCAAGCATGTATGATTTATTCAACAGTATGATGGTAACTATATCATGGCCCAAGCTCAATATAAAGACTTGGATGCCTAGCACTATCAAAATATTTTAGCCCAAATTCATGCTTTCAATCAAGATGTACATACCATATCTACACATCATGACTTAGATCTTGAGGGTCATGTACCTCCTACCAATTCTCCACTTATCGATACTCCTTAGGTGGTAGAACAACTTACACCTTTCGAACCTATATATGATCCTAAATCTTCTCTACATCCTATAGGTCCTATCATTTCTTTATATTCTTCTCCCATCATTGAATCTATAAATGCTCTCTTCTCTTTGAATCGATCTTCTTTATCTACTTCTGAAATTACACTAAATGCCAAGGCAACTGATGTCTATCATATTAATTCTAAATATGATCACCATGAAAATTAAATTATAGACCTTGAAGTAGATGTTGAATATTATGGTCCTCTTCTTACCATAATTTCAAATAATTATGGTAGTTTCAAAAATAAACATGTTAAACAACTCCGTACCAAATTTAAGATCAATCACAAGTTTTCCATGCATTATGATCTACAATGCAATGGTCAAGCTAAGGCCACCAATTAAATTCTCAATAAAATAATTCAAAAGACAATTCATGAAACTCACAAGGATTGGCATATTCATCTTTACCCTACACTTTGGGCCTATCAGACTAGCATTCATACTATCACTATGCAACTCCATTTTACTAGTCTATGGTTCTGAGTCAGTCTTTCCATTAGAAGTTGAGGTTCCTTCTCTAAGTATATATCTTCATGGAATTATTCCCAATGAATAATTATGTGAATCTCACTTCATTCCCTTGATATTGTTAGGGTGTGGAGCTAAAAGCTTCACCAAGGAGCATACTTTAGCAGTTTCGGGTCTACACAGACACCGACATCGGTCAGGAGAGACCGACGTCAGTCATGAGCAGTTGCAAAGACACCGACGTCGGTAGAGGGTCGGCCGACGGCGGTCACAAACAAGCAGCAGGAAGTGACGTCGGTTACCTGCGTGTCCAGAAAGTTATTTCCGTGGACAGAAGTGAGTGTTTGCATGATGAGTTTGAGTTGTAGTCTCAAGCTCGCGTCTCTATTATTGGCAATACTATTTTTAGAGCCCTTGTTCAAGTGGCTTAACTGCTTGTTAGAAGTACATGCTCAAGTCTCCTAATTCTATATGTAGAATTAGATCTTCCTAGCTTATTGTAGTTATTGATTATTGTAGTTGGGTGAATTATTGTAATTCATTGTGTGTGAAGAACAATACAGAATTGAATCAATCCAGGCTTGTTGGAGTTGATTGTTCTTGAGAGAGAGAGCTCTTGAGGAATAGAGATCTAGTGAGAGATCTATACACCTAGGAGAGGTGTGGAAGAAAGAAACTTTCTTCAATTGTATTCCTTTTGTAAAGAGTTTGTTAATACAAGTTTTCAGGGTGTTTTCTTGTATCTCTTGTTCTTGCTATTATCATTCTAATTACTTGTCAATCTGATTTAATTCCACGTTTATTGCTTTCACAATTGTAATCTATTGTTGGCTTGATCCCCCAACAAGTGGTATCAGAGCCTTAGTTGCAGGTTCAGAGCTTGATATCCAATAATTGGTATCAAAGCTCAGGTTCACTAACAGGTGGTTCAGATCTGTGTAGTGTGTCTTGATTACAGGTTCTCACAGGGATTTCTGCAGGGATTTCTGTTTGAGTGGGAGAAGTAATGGCAGATGAAAGTAAATTGAGAATGGAAAAGTTCAATGGCAAAAATTACCAACACTAGAGAATGCAGATAGAGGATTATTTGTATCAGAAAGATCTCTACTTACCATTAGGTGGGGTTGCAAAGAAGCCCAAAGACATGGAGGATAAAGAATGGGAAGTTCTTGACAAAAAGGCTCTGGGGTCTATAAGACTGAGTCTAGCATCCACTGTGATATCCAATTTATCATAGGTAAAGTCCACGGTAGAGTTGATGACTACGTTAGCAAATTTGTATGAAAAACCCTCAGCTTCTAGTAAGGTATATCTTATGAAGCAGTTATTTAATTTGCATATGAATGAAGGTGGATCTGTTTCTACTCATCTGAATGATTTCAATGGAATTGTGAATCAATTAAGTTTAGTGAATATAGTGTTTGATGATGAAATAAAAGCTCTTTTGATATTATGTTCTTTGCCTGAAAGCTGGCATGGCTTAGTAATGGCAGTAAGTAATACTGCATCTGCATCAAATATTTTGAAAGTAGAGGATGTTGTTAGTGTTATCTTGAATGAGGAAATATGCAGGAAAAGCACAAAAGAGACATCTGGGAATGCTTTAAGTTTTGAGAGTAGGGGAAGGCAGAAAGAGAAGAGCAAGAAAGGCAGATCAAGATCCAAGTCAAAGGGGAAAGGCAGATCTAAATCCAGAAATGGTAGAAGGCCACAATGCTGGAATTGTGGAAAGATGGGCACATAAGCAGAGATTGTTGGTCAAAGCCTAAGGAGGACAATCAACACGAAGGAAAGGAAGAAGCCAAGATTGCAGGTATTGCACAAGATGCTTTAATTTTCTCTCTGCATAATAATATAGAATCTTGGGTATTAGATTCTGGTGCATCTTTTCATGCTACCCCTAACAAGGAATATTTCAGTGACTATATCCATGGAGATTTTGGAATAGTGTATCTAGGGGATGATGAGCCCTGTAAAATAATTGGCAAAGGTAAAGTGTAGCTGAAGATGCAGAATAGCAACACATGGGTGTTGAGAGATGTGATGCATGTTCCTAGCTTGAAGAGAAATTTGATTTCTATAGGAAAGTTAGGGGATGAGGGTTGTACAGTAACTCTCACAACAGAATCTTGGAAGGTGACCAAGGGTGCACTTGTTATGGCCAGAGATAAGAGAGAAGGTACTCTCTATTTGTGTAATTGTGTTACTAACAAATCTCCTTTTGTATTATCTACTTCAGATGTGGATGCTAAATTGTGGCACTCAAGGCTTGGCCACATGAGTGAGAAGGGGATGTCAATTCTTAAGTCCAAAGGTATGCTTTCAGATTTAAAAGGCATAGATCTAGAGTTTTGTGAGCACTGTGTATTTGGAAAATAGAAAAGGGTTAGTTTTCTCAAAATTGGGTCTACTAAGAAGAGGCATAAGTTGAAGCTTGTTCACACAGACGTGTGGGGACCGGCTCAAGTTGCTTCCATTGGAGGATCACAATACTATGTATCTTTCATAGATGATGCTACAAAGAAGGTATGGATCTATTGTATTAGAAAGAAATCTGATGTATTTGAGACTTTTAAAGTTTGGAAAGCTATGGTTGAGAATGAAATAGGTAAAAGATTAAAGTGCCTGAGATCAGACAATGGTGGTAAGTTCTGCAGTCATAAGTTCAGCGATTATTGTTACATGTATGGAATCTATAGGCAAAGGATGGTTCCAAGGACACCTCAGCAGAATGGAATTGATGAAAGGATGAACAGAACAATAATGGAGCGTGCAAGATGTATGAGATTGCATGCCGGTTTGCCCTTACAGTTTTGGGCATAAGCTGTTGACACTGCAGTGTACCTGATTAACAGAGGACCCTCTACAGCTCTAGATGGTGGTATTCCAGAAGAGGCATGGATAGGTAAAAAGGTTGATCTCTCATATCTCAAAGTTTTTGGTTGTGAAGCCTTTGTGCATATAGATAAGGAAAATAGAAAGAATCTTGATGCTAAGTCTATGAGATGCACGTTTATTGGCTATGGCTCAAATGATTTTGGTTACAGATTGTGGAATCTAGAAACTAACAAGGTAATCAGGAGCTGTGATGTTGTTTTCAATGAAAGAGTGATGTATTGTGATCAGCTAAGGAAGCTAAATCAATTTGAGTAGAGCAATGGTGAATTGGACAAGGTAAAAGTCCAAGATGAGTTCGCGAGAAAAAGAAATAATCACTTGCAGGAAAACATAGAGACCGATGTCGACAGGTTAGGAACTGGCGTCGACAGTATAAAAACCAGCGTCGGCCATACAGAGACCAACGTCGGCAAGACAGGTACTGAGGTTAGTTAGGCAGAATCGACGTCGGCCAGTAATAGGTCTACAGGTGATCGAGGTCGGTCACTGTCAGAGAATTTGGGTGGACAGCGTGTTGTGGATGAGTCTCAGACACCTATCAGGAGGTCAGAAAGGGTGAGTAAGCCTCCAATTAAATATTCTCCTTCTTTATTTTATTTATTGCTAACTGATGGTGGAGAACCAGAGAGTTTTGAAGAAGCAATACAGGTGGAGTCCAAGAGTGAGTGGGAGCGTGGCATGGTTGAAGAGTTGGAGTCCTTAAGAGAGAACCAAACATGGGATTTGGTTGAATTGCTAGCTGGTAAGAGAACACTAAAGAACAGATAGACCTACAGGTTGAAGGAAGGTGAGAATGGACAGATGAGATACAAGGCCAGATTAGTAGTGAAAGGATTTGCACAAAAGCCAGGTATCGACTTTGGTGAGATTTTTTCTCCAGTTGTTAAAATGACTTCAATAAGGGTTGTATTGTCTTTGGTTGCTTTTGAGGATTTGTATCTTGAGCAGCTAGATGTTAAGACAACATTTGTTCATGGAGATTTGGATGAGGAAATTTATATGGAACAGCCAGAAGGATTTGAGGTCAAGGGTAAGGAGAAGTTTGTGTGCAGGTTGAAGAAAAGCTTGTATGGCCTCTAGCAAGCTCCTAGGCAATGGTACTTAAAATTTGACAGGTTTATGACTGAGCATGGCTACAGTAGGTGTCAATCAGACCATTGTGTGTATTTCAAGAGATTTGATAATGGTAGATATATTATTCTATTGTTGTATGTAGATGATATGCTGGTTACAGGATCACACATGTAGGATATCTCTGAGCTTAAGTTGAAATTAGCTCAAACATTTGCTATGAAGGATTTGGGAGCAGTAAAGAAAATCCTTGGCATGAGGATTAAGAGAGACAGGAAAAATCACAGGTTGATATTGTCTCAAGAAGATTATGTGGACAAGGTGTTAAAATGGTTCAATATGCAGGATGCTAAACCGGTAAGCACACCTTTGGCTGGACATTTTAAGTTGAGTAAAGAACAATGTCCTAATTCATATGATGAGGTAGAGTACATGAGTAAGGTTCCATATTATTCCGCAGTAGGGAGTTTGATGTATGCAATGGTGTGTACTAGACCGGATATTGCCCAAGTAGTGGGAGTTGTAAGTAAGTATATGGCCAATCTAGGTAAGGAACATTGAAAAGCAGTTCAATGGATCCTTAGATATCTGAGAGGAACCAGCAGTAGGCACTTGTGCTATGGAGGTTCAGATACTTCTCTACATGGTTATGTAGATTCAGATATGGCAGGTGATTTAGATGGCAGGAGAAGCACTGCAGGTTATGTTTTTATTGTAGGTGGAATGGCAGTTAGCTAGGTATCTAAGTTGCAGAAGGTTGTTGCCTTGTCAACTACAGAAGCAGAGTATATTGCAGCCACAGAGGCTAGCAAGGAGATGATATGGATGACACGGTTCATGGATGAGCTTGGTAGGGAGCATGAGAGTTGCAGATTGTATAGTGACAGTTAGAGTGCAATCCATTTGGCTAAGAATTCAGCCTTTCATTCAAGAACAAAGCACATACAGCTAAGGTATCACTTCATATGACAGGTATTGGAAGATGGTGAGTTGAAGCTGGAGAAAATCCATACAGATAGGAATCCTGCTCATATGTTAACCAAGCCGATTACAAAGGAGAAGTTAAATCTTCATTCAACTTCTGTTGGTCTTCATGATTGAGTTGAAGATGGAGGAGCTAGAAGATGTTGCTGTACAGGTACTGGTGCAGCTGTTTATCTCCAAGTGGGAGATTATTAGGGTGTGGAGCTAAAAGCTTCACCAAGGAGCATACTTTAGCAGTTTCGGGTCTACATAGACACCAGCGTCAGTCAGGAGAGACTAACGTCGGTCATGAGCAGTTGCAGAGATGCTGACGTCAGCAGAGGGTCAGCCGACGACGGTCACAGACAAGCAGCAGGAACCGACGTCGATTACCTGCGTGTCCAGAAAGCTATTTTTGTGGATAGAAGTGAGTGTTTGCATGATGAGTTTGAGTTGTAGTCTCAAGCTCGAGTCTCTATTATTGGCAATACTATTTTTAGAGCCCTTGTTCAAGTGGCTTAACTGCTTGTTGGAAGTACATGCTCAAGTCTCCTAATTTTATATGTAAAATTAGATCTTCCTAGCTTATTGTAGTTATTGATTATTGTAGTTGGGTGAATTATTATAATTCATTATGTGTGAAGAACAGTACAGAATTGAATCAATCCAGGCTTGTTGGAGTTGATTGTTCTTGAGAGAGAGAGCTCTTGAGGAATAGAGATCTAGTGAGAGATCTATACACCTAGGAGAGGTGTGGAAGAAAGAAGCTTTCTTCAATTGTATTCCTTTTGTAAAGAGTTTGTTAATACAAGTTTTCAGGGTGTTTTCTTGTATCTCTTGTTCTTGCTATTATCATTCTAATTACTTGCCAATCTGATTTAATTCCAGGTTTATTGCTTTCACAATTGTAATCTATTGTTGGCTTGATCCCCCAACAGATATTCTTAATGAATGCCATATTTCTACATTAAAACATAACTACCAATACAAGGCTCACATCATCAGACAATATAATAAACATGTTAAAGTCCACATTTATAATGTTGGTGATCTTGTCCTTAAATTATATTATACCCATGATAAAGAAGGAAAATATGCCAAAAAATTGTGGGGCCCATATTTAGTCAAAGACATTCTTGGTCCAAGCACTTATCATCTTCAAACTAATGAAGGCCATGTTTTCAAAGAGCCCACCAATGCTCAATTCCTCAAATAATACTTTACCTAAACATTTCCTTCTTGTCATGTTTTCTATCTATATCTTTATAACATATTTTTTTAGGTTACTTAAGCAAGGGTTTCTCCCTCTACAATAGTTTTCTTCCTTTCACAAACCTTTAGTCCTCCCTTTTGGTCTTTTGGTTTCTTGATGTACCATAGTCTTCCTTATCTTCTTACATTTTCTCTTGTTTTTAACACCCCTTGGGTTTTATTTTATGATTTTATTTGTAAGACCATGGATAGGACCCAACATCCCTCACAAAACCACCATATTTTAATCATTTCATTCTCTTGTTGCTACTTGCCAATATTATTTTGGCATCCTTTGGGTTTTTCTTTGTGAGGTGCTTTGTCAAAAGGCTCCCTCATTTTTTGCTTATTATCACCTTGTGGGTCTCTTTTTTATGAGTTTATTTGTAAGACCATGGATAGGACCAACCTTACTCATAAAATTACAATTATTTTCATGTTCTTGATCCTTATTATTTAACTTTATCTTTTGTTTCTCTTGCTAGATAGAATTTGCCCAACAAACTATGTTATCATTTTTTTATTCACTTCCTTCTTTATTATGGTAAGGAATCACACTTTATTATCATTACATCCTTTTTTTTTCTCTTTATCACATTTTTTTCAATTTGATGAATTCAAATTATTCCATGTGTCATTAATCTTGATTTCACCTTTATTTCATCTCCGCTTTGGATAAAATAAGGTTGAAGTCAATATATCACTTTTATTTCACCTTGATTTATGAGACTCTTAGACCCCATGCTCTTTAAAGTTTCTCTCTCTTAGCTACTTTGTCCCAAGTTTTCAAATGAAAGTCATATTTATCACCCATGTTTGGTTTTCTAAATTTGTATGGAGGAAGAATAAAAAAATCCATAAAAAAATTTAAAAGCCAAATCATTTGAAACAAAATGCAATGATATATAAAATGAAACATACAAATCTCAAAATTCAAATTCACACCAAAAAATGTGATTAAAAGCACATATCCTATCTCTAATCAAAGATCAAACTCCATATTAATCTTCACATAAATCCAAATTCATTTGGGGTGCAATAGGCTAGTAGATTGGAATAGGGGATTTCAAAAAACTCTATGGTGATACCTACTTTTGCATGCAAGTATCCAATCTTCACAGTAGATCGACAACTCTATAAGGGTCCTGAAGAGTGAGGAACATGTCATGGGGAGGTAGGTACATTATAATTTTCATGTATATAGCCTTCATGGGATGATTTATATATTCCATTTATTTACCCAAGACTAGTGTTGCTAAGAGAAGTTATTCATAGTTCTTAAGGTTGAAAGTCCTCTTGTTTTGACAAACCTAATTTGAGTATCTTGAATTCGATAAAGAGTTATCTCTACCTTGGTTTTTCCTTCATTATCCCCTCCACCCATTTCATTTTCCTCTCTTGATAGACAAAATTATGATTCCAAATCTATTTTCCCTTATCTAATTCCTTTTTCTTCATCTCTTAAAAACATGATAACACTATTTTGTTTTAGTTTTATCTATCCTTAGTGCAAAATAACATGTTTGAGTAACTTTGGATCATTTTATTTACATTTACTAAACTTAATTTACTTTCCTTTTACCATTTATCATGATTTTGTTGTCTTTATGTTATGAACACTTGAGTTCATACCCTTTTTCCATTATTGAGTGAGATGTGGATTGTTACTGCTCACTCGACAATGTTGTTTTCCTTTTTATGTATCTTTTTTTTCTATTGATGATTGAGATGTGAATTGTTACTACTCACTCATCAATGTTATTTTACCATTTTGTATTTTTATTTAGCCTTTTTACCACTTATTTTTATTTTATTTTACCATCTCATTTGACATGTGTCCTTGGTTTGATTTGGTAAGTTTGCCTTTCTTACTTTAGGATAGCTTGTTTGAGTTTTTCAGTCTTTAGTAGCATTGGATTTTTAGTTACCCAATTTAATCTTGTTGTTTGACTTGGTAATTTGGTCTAAAATAACACATATCACCCCAGATTGCCAAATTTCTGAAGTATGCCCTATCATCATACCACCAGCTATCTTGGTTTTTCTTGTGTTTGTTTTTTCTTTTTAGTTTTGCATTTTTGTGTTTATTGAAAGTATTCTTTGTGCCCTAAATAATAAAAACTAACAAAAAAATAGAAAACCATACCATGATAAAATGTAAGTCAAGGTACGTATTGCATTTAATTTTTAGATTAGTTTCCCTTTCAATCATTTACTTTCAATTATTTTATGCTTTTAAAATACTTTAACTTTTTTTAGCATCAACATTGTGTGTGTCCTTATGTTCTTTCTTGAAGCACCATCCCCTGTTACACCTTTGTGACACATGATGAGATTTAAGTGGGGCATATGTATACACATAATATTTTCACACTTTTATCAATTATTGACACTTTACATCTTACAGGAACCTATTGGGTCTCAATTTATCTGAGTGTACGCCCTAAGGGGTGCACTAGGAAAGGTGTGGGTAGACCTTTGGTGCTTGGTAGGATTGTTGTCCCATTTTTCCATATTATTACCAATCCAACTAGTTCTTAAAACATTTTCCTAAGCTATTTCTCCTCCCTTGCACAATATTCTAGTCTTTTATTCTTTCTATCCTTCATTTCCTTACTTGGCACCCTTTTGACATGTTTAGCATACTAGGTCAACCTAGTTTACCTAGTATAGTTTAGGGACCCTTTTCTCTATTTTGGTTTGTTAGCCTTCTAACTGACCTAGCATAAACCTAGCGAGTTAGCTTGAAAACATGCTAGGCCGACCGAGTAGACCTAGAACAATCAACATTCCTAAACAGTTTTAAGGTAAGTTCCTCTTATAAATTCAAGGTCATTTCAATCATTATTAGAATATGTAATTAAGAGTTATTATTCACTCATGCTTCTTCACAATCTTCTCTTTTATCATTATACTTAAGGAGACAAAGCTTATGTTTCATATGTTGGAGAATCTAGTCTTGTAGATAGGTCTTGGATGCTTTGGCCTAACAAAGTGATCTTTAAAAACCACAATAACCTCTTGTAAAGCCCCATTGGCCAAAGGAGAGATTGAGTCTTGATGGGTTCACATTCAGGTATGTATATTCTAAATTTATTCTCCTCTTTTAGTAGATAAGAGTAGCATAAGTGTTATATCAAATAATATTACTCTTCATATTCCATGTAGTAGGGTGTTACTCATAATTAAGTTATTTAAAGTTCCCTATATATGTTTTGATTGCTTTGCTTTACTAACCCCCACTTTATGCCACAAGCTTTAGTGTGCACTAGATTATATTTGCATTTCTTGTTATTATATTAGTGAAATATTAAATCATAGGACTCTTTTAAGGTTGTTATGTGATTGTGTTAGACTATAAACTTTGGAACCCTATCTTTCATGGTGTGTTATGATAAGTGATCCCTGAATTGGGTCTAACAAATCCTCATATTGGTCATGCTCTTGCTTAAAAATTGTATGCCACCAATTATAAGTGTAGGTGTGTTCTATCCCATCTAATCTATGATTAATTTATGGACATGATGCATTTATGATTGCATATGGAGTTTTTTATGATACACAATATGTTTAGTTTATAAATCATACAACACATGGGTACTTGCTTGTCTCTTTGGATTCTTACACCATCACTATCTACTCATTTATGAAAAGAGGGCCATTTAATGATGGGATTAATATAGGGGATAATTGGTCCATGGTTGGTGTAGAATAATGCTCAGATGATGCTCTCCCTCCCCATAGTAGTACTACTTATCAAGATGACACTTGAGATTGCCACAAATATTTGAGTTTGAGAACTATGCTCGGGGGGAGCCATGTATCTTATATGCATAATGTATTGTACTTATTATTGAAAATTTTCATGATGAGTTATAATTATTTATTATTATACATTGACAATAATGATTGTAGATTTGTATCAGTCATGGCTAAGTTAATATAATTACCTTCTATATTGCATTATGATATATTTTCATGATGTTAGAGATTTGTGATATATGATGTAATATGATTTGTTTGCTTTATCATGCTTTGAGTACTATATATGATCTCTGATAGATTCTTATGGTGTAATCTATTTTGGTATATGTGGTTATTTTAAAAAACCATATCTTTTTAGGTGGATCCTAGTAGGGATGTTACATGTGGTATCAAAGTTATGACTCAAAATCTAGGACCTAATGACTCCACTAACATTTTCATATCATTTTATTGACATAAAAAGGGATTGTGAAAGTTAGAGTTTCTAGAGATGGTCTTTCGAATGCTAATGATAGTAACCCTCCATTTGATTTTAGTCAATTTGCCATTGAGCAGTAAACAAAGATGGACCAGATTCTTGTAAATATGAATGAGATCAGAGATCATATTACAACTTTAGAGTAGGTGGTTCATGGTCATGAGGAAGAAGATCAACAAGATGAACCTAAAGAGCATCTAGTTGAATAGCAAAATCCTCAAGATGCTAGAGCCTAGGTAGCTATAAAGTTGGTTAGAGACATGAAGAAGGTGAATCCACCTAAGTTTGATGGGACTATTTTTGGAGATGGAGCTGAGGCATGGATGACTAAAATGGATAAGTATTTTGAGATTCAAAATTACTCTGAGGTCATCAAGGTAGTTTGGGGAGCATACCAATTGGATGGTGACACAACTATGTGGTGGGCTAATAAAAAGTTGTAAATTAATCTTAATTACACTACCACCACTTAGGATCAATTTGTGGCATTATTTAGATCATGATGGCTCTCAAAAATTTACTTTGATTAGAAGTTCACAAATTTTTATAATATAAACTATGGTGATATGTTGATAAATGAGTGCTAGTAGTAGTTCACTAAACTATTGGAGTACATACCTTAGTATCAGGGAGATGAGTAGTTCAAGATCAGAAAGTTTATCATGGGTTTAAGGCCCCAGATTGGTGGAGAGTTAGATGTTCATGGACCTTCCACCATGGACCAAGTCTTTGAGAAGTGGTCAAATAGGAGTAGAAGTAGAAGTTTCTTTTGTAGGCCAAGGACAAGTTCAAGAAAAGGTTTGTAAATTCTAAGTCAAACTTTAAGAAGAAGAATTGGAAATAGAGGAGTGGAGACTCTAGGAAGTAGTTTAAAAGTCAAAATTCAAGTTTAACAATGGTTTAGGTAACAAAAAATAGGGTAATGGATCCAAATATGATTTTAAGGGAAACTAAAAGAATGATAGAAAAGGACCACTAGGAGGATGTTTCATCTCCATAGAAGACCATTATGCTTGTGATTGTCTATAAGATAAGTTAAAGGGTAAAGTTCCTAATCCTTAGCAAGCTAGTTTTCAATAGTTGATCCATGTAGTAGTTGACAATTGGTAAGCTAAATATCAAGGATTACCTATTGAGCTATCAAGTACTTTGTTTGACCATCTAGTTTCCATTTTGATAGATACAAGAGCCATAAAATGTTTTTTAACTCCTAGGATGCATAGTAAGTTAACTAGAAGTGATGGTGTAATGATAAATGTATGGTCAATATAGTATGTAAATTACTCAAAAATCATGGTTGATAGGTGATTAGTCAAAGTAGAGATTAGGTATCCTAAATTCACAATAGTTGTGGATCTATATGTAACACCTTTAAGATCATATGATGTGATATTAAGAGTTAACTGGATTTCAAAACATAAAGCCAAGGTTGACTATTACTTGAAGAAGGTTGAGTGTCTTGATGATTTTAGGAATCAAGCACAAATTCAAGGTGAGAAGAGAGTTAAAGTTGAGACAAATTTTAGCTATGTAACTTAAGAAGGCTCAGGGAAAAGGGTACTAGGCATTTATCATCAAGATAAATGAAATGGAGGAACCTAAGGAACCATTTATCAAAGATTACCTATTTCTTAGGGATGTTCATGATGTGTTTCTAGAAGAGTTATTGGGTTTACCTCTTAGATGTGAGTTCAATTTTTCTATCGACATCATACCTAGTTTAGAACCACAGTTTAAGGAACCATATAGGATGACAACCACTAGGTTAATTAAACTAAAGGCTCAATTATAGGAATTATTGGCTAAGGGGTGGATCAGGCCAAGTATGTTGTTTCTATGCTAATTTCGCTTTCTACATTCAAGAGATAGAAACTAAGAAGAATGGTCTAGGGCTAGAAGATACCTGGATGTAGTCATGCACACCATTATCCAGATGTTGAAGGTACTCCTCTTTGGCTGTGGAGGAATGACACCTATAAAAGAAATAGACTAAGATGAAGAAGACGTTAGATGGATAAATGGTGGGTTGCCAAGCAAAAGCCTGATCCCAAAAGTGCAAAGACTTCTTTAAGGGATGACAACCCACTAGTCGATAAAAAGAGTGTCTGATAAATAGCAGAATGATAAAAGACTAAAGTGATAAAAGATTGAAATGAAATGGAAGCAAAAAGCTTACCTGAATGATGCTGTCGGCCTGGTCACAGTCACCAGCATTGGTGGTCCTACCGGCGTCAGTTGGTCAAGGTCTACTGACATCGGTTAGGCTGTCGACATTGGTTGGGGAAATGGTCTCTGTGGTCGGCATCGGTTGGGGTAGTAAGCTTGGACAGGGTCTGGTCGGGTTTGTGGCCTGTGGATAGGGTCTGGACGGGTCTGTGGTTCGTGGACAGGGTCTGGTCATGCAAAATGGTCTAGGTCTGTCTAAAGGTCTGAGAATCTGGTTTTGAGGTAGTCTGAAGGTCTAGGTCTGGTCTGAGGTAGTCGGAGGGTCTGTGTAGAGATGCAGGGGAGTCAAATGGATAGAATGTCAAATGGATAGAAGGGTAGAGGAGGCCAATAGGGAGATATGGAAATAAGGATTTGGGTCTTGCAACAGTCTAGTCTGGGGGGAGATATTACTTGAAAGCAATCACTGAAAACATAATAAAAACATAGACAATATACATACTTGTGCCTTATTGAAGGAGCACTGTTGATCCCCGTACCTGCTGTTGATGTAGCCTGTGTGGAACCCTGATGCTGTTATTGGTGTAAAAACCTTGTGAGAGGGAGAGTGTAGATTCGAGATTCGTGATTAGCTCTGGAGATTAATGATTTGTGATTAGCTCTAGAGATTAACAATTTGTGATTAGCCTCAGAAAGAGGTCAAAAGCCAGTTTAAGTAAATCGATGTCGGTGATCCCGCCAGCGTCGGCTGACAGTTGACTGACATCGACAGGTGCAAAATGAGTAAAATGGACATCAAGCTCGTTCTCCATCCGCCAAGGGCATAATCCATTGGAGAATTGTCGAAGGTTAGGCTAAATACGCACGAGAGTTGGTTAGGCGGTTGGAAAGGAGTAAGAATAGGTCTTGGGTGAGTCATAGGGTGGGAAATAGTCCAAGGTGAGGTGTCAGACGAGGTGTTATGGGTGATGTGTCAAAGGAGGGGGGGTTGTTAATTCAAAATAAGTTTATTATTTTAAATTAGTAATTGTATGGGTTAGGAATGGACCAAGGGGGAGGATGACCAAGGGTTAGACACAATTTCGGTGTCTACATTTGCCCCTTTTTGTCTTGTTGGTTGTTCTGGATGAATTGCAAGACAAAAATAGGAGTTGGTTGCCCCAGGTATGAGATGATGTCGATTACCTTAAGGTATGGATGAGGTATTCCCCCTCAAAGTAGGAGTCGAGGGAAGGGAAGTTGATGTCGGGTGCCGATTTGACAAAAGGTGGATGAAAAGGATGAAGAGTGAGTGGAAATGCTACAAAAAGTCATGATTACGTGTACACCACTTCACGAGATGGTCAGGTCAAATTGTCATAGGTCGAGGGTCGAGGAGTGCCAAAATTGAAATAACCAAGCCCCAACATTAGTCGTAGCTGATCAGGTTATTCAATCTAAGCTATAGCTCCAAATGGTCATCGTGTTCTAGGTATCTCGGGCTCAGGAAGTGCTCTTGGAAGCACAAAAATGTCACAAGTAGTGCGGATCAACCAGCTTGCGATCTTATACTTGTGAGGGTCCAAAAATATGGTCTGTGAACAATTTTGCTATCTATTCATGAGGTAGCATGTGTGCAAACAAAACCAAGATAGAGTTATCTCAGAAGTGGTCAGGGTCTGTGGAGATAGGCATGACTCCATGGTTGCTGGTTGGGTTGAGATATAAGTGATCTCAAATGTGCCCCATGAGCAGTCAGAAATGACTTTGACATTGGTAGGGCTGGTTGATTGGTCATGATGAAAAATGAAAGGTCGACGTCTTGAGAGAGACAAATGAGCAGATGGGTAGATAGAGGAATGTGGCCGAGCTAACCTCAGAAGACGTTATGTGATCTGAGTGCTACCTACATAGCCCTTGTGTGAAGGGCCTCAGACCAATGTAGTTCAAACAGAGGGTCAAAGAGGTCAATAGGCTGGTCTTGGTTGAGGTCAAGGTTGAAATGATGAGGAGAAGAAGATGTTACAGCGTTTTCTAAATGGTGTATTCTGTAACATTGGTGAGGGGTCTTTCATTCCTAACAATTATCCATATTCGTAATGGATGTATGCTAAAAATGAATTGAGGTCTATTTATGCTTCAGCAAGTATTGGTTTATGCTTAACATAAATTGTGTCAGGTCGATGGTTTCCATGTGTATTGTTGTCCATAGAAACTATGTGAAATGGACTATGATGATGATGATGATGTCATGATGCCAAGTTGCTGGTCTGAAAATGTTTGGTTGAGTAACCAAAGGTGTGAAGGATAAGTGAAAGGCAAATTTCTCTTTCATTGATAAGGACCAAAATGATGGCATAGGTAGGGGTTGTTAGAACAAAGAGCCCCATTCGTGCATTACGTCGTTGACCATGGTTGTGTTAGAGAAGTAATCGAATCACTTGACAATAAGTGAGCTCGAAATCCCTTGAGCGGGTGATGTGATAGGAGAGGAAGGGGTAACCCATTTTGGCAGGAATAACCTTCCCCCTTTTATAGGTGACCTAAGAATGACTATAGGCATGTGCATGACTGGATAGCTTGTCAGTCATTTTTTTTTGATGGTGGACTGATCGTTGCGAGAAGTCCACATAGGGATGTTGCTTTGCTTGGTGGTCATATATGTGACGTTGATCGATGCAGAAAGCTGCAAAATGAGAGCTATCTGTAGCAAGAGTTTAGTCATAGCCATCCTTTGAGGGAGTGGTCTATACTTTGCTTTATATGTTTGATATGTTGGCCTAGCTGTCCTTCAAGGGAGCAGTCTAGTAAATACAACAATTGTGTCGCTGTCTTTCGAGGGAGCAGTCTACACTTAGAGAGTTTTAGGATTTGGTATGTTATTTTTTTGATATAATTGTTGACTGAAGTTTAGCCATGGATGAGCCTGTAGAGGTTTAAGGGTTCCCTTTTATTAGGATAGAGCATTACTGCTTGACAAAAGGGGTTGACATAGGACTTGTTTAGAGGAATAGGGATTAAGAGGATGGGGTTGCTCAAGGGACGAGCTCAAGTAAAATGTCAAGTGGATGAGTACTCAACTAACAGAAGAATGGTCATAGATGCAAGGTATAAAAGGGGCTCAGGTTCTGATAAGTTTCTGGGCCATGCTAGTGCGTTATGATAAGGTCCAAGTCAATTAGGAGCAAACTTGCCCCATTTGGCTCTTTCCAAATTGGTCACGATGATTGATGACGATTTGAAGAAGTGATAGGTGCTTGGTTGGTTGATGTTTGATAATTGAAGTTTGGTCGAGGTTTGGTTGATGCTGGTTGGGGTCATGATAAGAAGGTTGATTGATGGTTGGTTGAGACTTGGTCAAAGTTTGGTCGAATGTCTGGTCAAAGTTGGTCAAATGTTTGGTTGAAAGCTTGGTTGAATGTTTGGTCAAAAGCTTGGTTGAATGTTTGGTCGAGGTTAGGATAAGGTTGGATTCTCCCAGTCACTTAAGGAGAATGTTGGATAGATTGGTCAAGGTCGGTTGAGGTTTGGTGGTCAAATGGACTATGTTGATGTCAAATAATGGGGTCAAAGGCGGTAAAGGGACCATAGTCTGGCATGGAGATCTCGATTTAAGCGATGAGGTTTGAGAGGCATGGGTCAGTGTTGATAATTTGTCGAAGAGGAGGTCAAGAGGATCCTTGATGAGAAGGGTATCCTTTTTCTGGTGTTGACAAGTGACAGCTTTAAGAGCACAACAATGCTCAGTGTCATGTCCTGGAGTGTGATGATAGTGGCAGAATTTAGAGTTGTTGAACCAAGATGGTCTTGATTCGAGATTTGATGAATGGGGCAGTGTTGAAGGCTTATTGCTAACATGGTCAAGAAGAAGGGTGTCATTCCCTAGACATTAGCGAATGACAACCTTGAGGGCACAACAATGCTCAGTGTCGTGCCTAGGCGTGTGATGATACACACAAATCTGAGTGTCATCAAACCAGGGTGGTTTTGGTCTGAGAGATTGGTATAGTTTAAGAGGCAGGAGGTTGATGTGAGAGGACTACAATAATTGCCGTAACAACAAGGCATAAAAACCTGCTAATGGGTCTATATGTCTTGTTACAGTGGGGGTTGATGACTTTGGTTTGAGAGGCGTAAGAGGCGTTGGTCAATGGTTTGGAAGAGATATATGTCTGATGGGTCGAGAGAGTAATGGAGGCGACTTGCCTCTGTGAAGTATGGGAGTGGGCAACACTCCTATTAAAGTGGACAGATGTGGGCCCAAGATTGAAGGTAATGAGGAAGGTGAGGGAGGAGTTTTTTGATGTGGTCTAGTGGCCTTCTTTGGTATGGGTTGAGGGCCACCTTTGTGCGAGGTGAGGTTAGATGCGGGTTTGGGTTCAGATGTGGACGGAGGTGAGTGAGATGTAACAATCTCAGGCAAAAGGCAAGAGGAAATCGTGACTGGGTCTTCCTCGATCAAAATGGGTGGAGAGACTAGTTATTCTCTTGGTGGAGAAGAAATAGGAGAGTGCAGCTCCTCAAGAGGGCAGGAGGTAGGGATGATCGTGCCTTCTGCTTGTGCTTGAGGAGTAGGCAAGGTAGGGTCTTCAGATGAAGGTAAGGCTAATGGCGTTGGTATGGTCAAGGCATCCTCCAGTATAAGAGAGGTAGATGGAGGACTAATAAGAGAAGAAAGTTCTTCATCCTGTGATGGAGAAATAGGGGAAGAAGGGTCTTCCACCTGTGAAGGAGGTTGGTCAGAGACAAGAGGCAAGATAGTGTTGATTGTGTGAATATTATGGTCTTGAGGGTCATTGATCATGGTTTGGACATTATTTTGAGTAGGAGGATGGTTCAAGAATGGTTGTTTGAAGATGTCGATGTGTTGGTTGGGTGGGGCATTTGGGTTATCCAAAACAAGATCCCCCTTGTCGATCATGTCTTGGATGATGTTTTTGAAGGTTCAACAATTGTCGATGTCATGGCCGTGGATGTGGTGAAAGTGGCAGAAGTCGGCCTCCCTATACCATGTAGGAAGGGATTTTGAAGGGCCAAATTGAGGTGGTTAGATTGGAGGGAGATTGAGGACCCCCTGCTTGACAAGTTTTTCCAAAATGGAAGCGTATGATTCTCCAAGTGGAGTGTATGAATGCTGAATGTACCGTTGTTGGAATTGTTTGGTGATGCTTGGAGATGTAGAAGGTTGAGAGTAATTAGTTGTCATCGAGGATGGTGATCTAATGACTACAGTGTTGGCCACTCCTTTGGGTTTGGAGTTGGCAGAAGAAGAAGGTCTGGAAGAAGAAGGGTCATTGGTTTTTGCGTTGGTATTACGCAATTTGACCTTATCCTCTTCAATGGCGCATAGTTCAAGCTTTTGAGCCATGGTGAAAGCTTTGTCAAAAGTGTGGAATGTCTGAATCTACATGTTTCTATCGCTAATTCGCTTTCTACATTCAAAAGATGAATAAAGAAACTAAAGAAATGGACAAGGCTAGAAGTACCTGGATAAAGATTGTGCACCGTAATCCAGACGTTTGTGGGCACCCCTCTTTGGCTGTGGAGGAATGACACCTGCAAGGAAAAAGAAACTTAGACAAGAAAATGTTAGATGGATAGGCAGTGGGTTGCCAAGTGAAAGCTTGTTTCCAGAAGTGTGAAAACTTCCTCAAGGGAGGTCAACCCACTGATAACAGACAGATAAAAGACTAAGGAAATACAGAATGCTAGAATACAGAAGTGATAAACAAATTAAAAAGGAAAGAAAAGACCAATGATTTCTTGAATGGAGCTGTCGGGCTGATGACAGTCGCCGAGGTCGGGAATGTTGCCGGTGTCGGTTGTATGGTCTGCCGACTTCGGTTATCCTGCCAACGTTGGTCGGGGAAGTAACCGGCATCGGTCAGGGCAGTGGCCTGTAGTCGGGTCAGGTCGGGTTTCTGGACTATGGACAGGTCTGGTTTGTGAATAGGGTCGAGACAGAGTTCAAGGACGACTTTGAATGGACTGGAGAATGGTCTGGTTCTGATTAGGTGCCCTGTACAGGGTCTTTGTTGGCAGGAGGGATGAGTGAGTTGTCTGGGATTGTACTGAAAGGATGATAGGTGAAAGGGAGATGGACAGAGGATAGGGCCTGAGAAGGCTTTTCAGCCTCTCAGGGGGTAGGATAGAGGGAGTGGGAGACAACAGATACCAAATAACTGAACACTAAAGAAAAGAAAAGAAATGAAATAACAGACTGTGCTTACCTTTTTAGCTTGCTGAATGAAGAGTGGGAGAGCTGTTGTTGAGACCACATAAGACTTAATCTCTGCTCAAGAATCCCTGCACCTATTGCTGCTATTGCATGAGGTCTAGAGGGAGAAGAGTAGAATGCCAAAATTCCAAGAGAATTCAGTTTGCGAGCTCAAGGGGCCGGGGGATGGAATGGATGCAGAAAGGAGTCTTGAAGGCTGCCGACGCCGGCAGGATCGCCGACGTTGGCCGAAGGGTCACCGATGTCAGCAGTGGCAGAATGGGGGCAGAGACTAAAAATAGCCTCTGCCCGTTCTTGCACGCCGCCGGGCGAGGGATTGTGGGAAGAATGGTCATGAGGATGCTTAAATGGGCACAGGAGGAAGATAATGAGAAGATTTGGCATAATAAAGGCTAGGAGGGAGGTGGAGGGATCCAAGGGAGGATCCAAGGTGGTAAGGGTGAGGTGGAAAGGGGGCCACTTAATTGAAATATTTAAGTTATTTTAATCAAATGAGTGGAGGGGACTAAGGCCAAGGGTTAGGATATGGGTTTGAGGTGGACAAGGGGGGAGAACCAAGGTGCAGACACATTTGTGGTGTCTACATTTGCCCCTTTTTGTCTTGTTGGTTGTTCTTGACGAACTGCAAGACAAAAACAGGAGTTGGTCGGGTCAAATTGTCGCATGTCAAGGGTCAAGGAGTGCTAAAATTGAAGTAACCGAGCCCCAACATTTAGTCGTCTGCTGATCGGGTTACTCAATCTAAGCTGAAGCTCTAAATGGTCACCGTGTTCCAGGTATCCCAGGCTCAGGAAGTGCTCTCAGAAACACGAAAATGCCACAAGTAGTAGGGATCAATTGGCTTGCGATCCTATACTTGCGAAGGGTCAAAAATAGTCTGCGAACAATTTTGCTAACCAGCCGTGAGGTAGCACACATGCAAAAACAACCAAGGCAACATTGGCTTGGAAGTAGTCAAAGGTCGAAGGAGATACGCATGATCTCCAATGGTCATTGGTCAAGGGGATGGATGGATGAAAGGATGTGGCCAAGCTAACTTCAAAAAACTTCATGTGATCTGAGTGCTGCCTACATAGCCCTTGTGTGAAGGGCCTCAGGCCAATGTAGTTCTCCCTAAAAGGGAGGAATGGTCAAAGAAAATGATTGGTCTTGGTCAAAGTTGATGGAGTTGGTCGTGATCAAAGTCACAGAAGAGAAGGTTTGTCCATCAAAGAGACGAACAAACGGGGGTGGTCGAGCTAACCTCAGAGGATGTGTTATCTGAGTGCTGCCTACATAGCCCTGGTCATAGGGCCTCAGACCAATGTAGTTCGGATGAATTGAGGAGATTGGTCGATGATTGGATGCAGTCAAGTGTCGAAATGATGAGGGTAAGATGAGGATAAGGTGATGCTATAGATGGTGTATTCTGTAGAATTGGTCGAGAGTCTTTCATCCCTAGCAGGTTTCCATAGTCGTGATGGATGTATGCTAAAAATGAATGGAGGTCTATTTATGCTTCAGCAAGTATTGGTTTATGATTTACATAAATTGGGTCTGGTCGATAGTTTCCATGTGTATTGGTGTCCATAGAAACTATGTGAAATGGACGAGGATGATGTCTGATGCCATGAGGATGAAAAATAGCTTGGTTTGAGTCGACAATTGATGTGGTTAAATGTGACCAAAGTGTAGAGAAAAGGTGAAAGGCGAATCACTCTTTCATTGACAAGGACCAGAAAGGGAGCATAGATAGGGGTTATTAGAACAAAAAGCCCCGTTCATGCATTACATCGTTGACCAGTGTTGTATTAGAACGGTAATCGAATCACTTTGACATTAAAGTGAGCTCAAAATCCCCTGAGCAGGTGATAGGAGGAGGATAGGGTAACCCAGTTTAAGAGCAGGGATAACCTTGCCCCTTTTTATAGGAGACCCTGAGACAACTACAAGCCAAGTCCATGACTCATTTTTTTTTTTTTTGGGTGCAGATTGATCGATGCGGGAAGTCTACATAGATATGTCATTTGATTTATGGTCATGTTGTGAAGCTGATCAATGCGGAAAGCTTCTAAGAAAGGTTGCTATTTGTAGCAAGATTTAGTCATAGCCATCCTTCGAGGGAGTGGTCTATATTTTTGCTTTATATAATGTTTGAATAGCTATCCTTCTAGGGATCAGTCTATTAGCTACAACAATGATAGTACAGCTGTCCTTCGAGGGAGCAGTCTGTCTTTTTGATTTGATTTTGTGACCTTGGATTATGTTTTGACATCTTGATTTTTATTTTTATTTTTATTTTGTCATGGACAAGACTGTAGAAGTTCAAGGACGCCCTTTTATTAGGACAAAGCATCCATGCATCATAAAAGGGTTGTAGAGGACTTGTTAAAGGGGAATAGGGTTGAAAGGAATGAGGATTAAGAGGACGAGGATTGCTCAATGGATGAGCTCAAGTTACGTGTCAAGTAGACGAGTACTCGACTAATAGAAGAATGGTCGAAGATGCAACGCATTAAGAGGCTCAGGTTTTGGCCGTCTGTCGAAGGAGGACAGATGATAAGTCCCTGACCCATACTTGTGCATGATGATAAAAGGTCCAAGCCAATTGGGGGCAAATTTGCCTCATTTACTTCGCTCCATATTGGTCACGTGCTGATTCTCTTTGAGGACGAGGTCTCCGATGTTGAAATCTCGTTCTCACAGATTTTTATCGTAGGCTCGCTTTATGCAACTTTGGTAGACATGGAGATGATTGAGGGCAGCAAGACGGCGCTCATCAAGTAACTCAAGTTGAGCTAAGCGATCTTGATGAAAGTCATTGTTGGAAAGAATGTCATGCAGGGAGATGCAGAGAGACGGGATCTGTACTTCGAGAGGTAAGACAGCCTCCGTTCCGTACACGAGGGAGAAAGGAGTAACACCCGTAGAGGTTCGGATGCTAGTGCGGTAGGCCCACAAAGCGAAGGAAATATGAATGTACCAATCCCTTTCTATGTCGTTGACCACCTTCATGAGAATTTTAGTCAAAATTTTGTTGGAAGCCTCAGCCTACCCATTTGATTGTGGGTAGTAAGGCGAAGAAAAGCTGAGTTTGATGCCAAATGAGTCGCATAGTTTTTGGACAGTCTTGTTTTTGAAGGACTTGCCGTTGTCGGTGATGATTTTGTGAGGGACACCGAAATGACAGATGATGTGGCTGCTGATGAAGTCAACAATTTTGTCGGCTTTTGTGGAGACAAGAGGAATGGCTTCCACCCACTTGGTGAAATACTCAGTGGCCATGATGATGGACTGATGACGAAGAGACGAGTGAGGGTTAATCTCACCGATGAGATCTAAGCCCCACTGAGAGAAAGGCCATAAATCCTGAGTGACTTGTAAGGTGTGGCTAGGGAGATGAAGCAAGTTAGAGTGTTGCTGACACTTGATGCAATGCCGAACATAGTCGCTACAGTCTTGATGAAGGGTGGGCCAATAATAACCTAGGCGAAGGATGCGCTTGGCAACCGAGTTCCCACTAAAGTGTCCGCCACAAATCCCATTGTGGACTTGTTTTATGGCTTGAGAAGCTTCAGTGGAGTTTAGACAATGAAGAAGAGGCCGTCGAAGCCTCGCTTATAGAGAAGACCCCCTAGCATGGTATAGCGAGTTGTGCACTTGATGAAAGCTCATCGCGCATTGCTAGAAAGGTTGGGAGGAGTGACAGAAAGAGACAAGTAGTCCACTAGTTGCTTATACCAGTCATCTTGTGGGCTAGAATTGACAGTGTTGATATGGTCGATGTGAGGGGAGATGTATGAAGGCAAGGGTACACGATGCACCATGACAAAAAGTCAAGATGATGATGAAGACAGGATATGTGAAGCAAGAGAAGCCATGGTGTCAGCAAACCTGTTTGTAGAGCGTGGAACAGTCTGCAAGAGATAATGGTCGAAAGATGCCAAAAGAAGGTCAGCATGATTTTTATACCTCTGCAAAACTTCATTTTTATAAAGGTATGAACCGTTAACTTGATTGACGACGAGCTGTGAGTCGCCGAAGATGTTGATAGACTTGATGTGGAGGGAAAGGGCAGTCTGAAGTCCCAAAATTAAGGCCTCGTATTCGGCCATATTATTGGTACAATCAAAGTCAAGCTTGAAAGATAGAGGCATGGGCTCCCCTTCGAGTGGGATGAGGACGACCCCCGCACCCCCATCGAGTTGACATTTAGAGCCGTCAAAGAACATGGTCATTTGGTAGATGGTGTCATCGGTGGAAAGTGTGGCGATAGATTCATCAGGGAACTCACACTGTGAAGGTTGGTTGTCGGGAAGAGGGGCATCTGCTAGTTGGTCAGCGATGGTTTGCCCCTTGATAGATTTTTGCTGGATGAATTCGAGGTCAAACTCAGTGAGCAGCATGAGCCACCGAGCCATACGTTGATTCTGATATGGCTTGGAGTACATATACTTGAGAGGGTCGGTGTGAGTGATGACAAAGGTTTTGTGGTTGAGAAGATAGTGGCAGAGCTTGGTAGCGTAAAAGACTAATGCCAAACAGAGTCTCTCGGTATGAGTATACCGAGTTTCATAGTCGACTAGTGTTCGGCTGATGTAGTAAACCGCTTGCTCACGATGATGCTCGTCTCGGTGCGCAATCATGGCACCTAACAAATGGTTGGTGGCAGAGATATAAAGGTAGAAGGGTTGGTCATCTTTAGGTGGAATGAGGACTGGTGGAGAGACTCGATAGCTTTTGAGGGCTTCAAAAGGCTCTTGACAGTCCTCATCCCATGTAAAGGAGACGTCCTTCTTAAGGAGATGATGAAAAGGTTGGTAGCGGTCTGAAAGCTACGAGATGAAATGGTGGATGGACTAGAGCTTCCCTTGTAGACTATGAAGCTGCTTGAGATTGGTCGGGGGTGGCATTTCGAGGATAGCGCAGATCTTGGCGGGATCTATCTCGATGCCACAGAAGGAAATGATGAAGCTGAGAAGCCTGCCTGAGAGGACCCCAAAGACACATTTCTTGGGGTTAAGGCGAACATTGTATTGAAGAAGGTGAGAGAAGATGATTTTGAGAATGGTCAAGTGGTCGCGGCGAAGCTTGGACTTGCCGAGAAGGTCATCCACATAGTCCTCCATGATTTTGTGGAGGAGATCATAGAAAATGTAGGTCATGGCACGCTGATATGTGGCACCAGCATTTTTCAAGCTGAAAGGCATGACTCGATAGCAAAAAGTCCCCCATGGGGTGATAAAGGTAGTCTTGTGCTGATCTTTTGGTGCGATCAGGATTTGATTGTATCCTGAAAAACCGTCCATGAGAGATAGCATCTCATGGTCGGCTGTGAGATCAACAAGCTGGTCAATGTTAGGAAGAGGAAAGCCATCTTTGGGACAGGCTAGGTTAAGGTCGCGATAGTTCGTGTAGATTTGAATCCCCCCAGTTGCTTTAGTAATTGGGATGATGTTAGAGACCCACTGCGGATAATCTATGGGCTGGATGAAGGAGACAGAAAGAAGGCGCTGAAGCTCCTCTTTGACAAGGAGCGCAACGCGAGGATGTATCTTTCGAAACTTTTGCCTAACAGGCTTGGCCTCTGGTTTGGTGACAATGTTATGGGTAGCAATGGTGGGGTCGATGCCAGGCATGTCGCTGTAAGTCCAGGCAAAGGCCTTGCTATGGTCGGAAAGGAACTGGATATAGTCAAGCTGCTCCTGAGCGTCTAAAGATTGGCCAATCTTTAAGACGTGAGGAACATCGGAAGAAGGGAGGTTGATGTCAATGGTTGATTCATTTAACATAACCTGGGTCTCGAAAAGGAAGGAACGCTAGATGAAAGAGTCATTAGCACTCATGTAAGAAAGGATGGCGTCATCGTCAATGCAGTGGACAGTGTGAATGGTTGTCGACTCATCCTCTATCATGTTAGGAAAGATGAGAGGGAGAGATCTGGACACCCCATTGAGTTGATAGGTCAGGGGTTCCAGGCGGATGGTGTTTATGGAAAAAAAAACTAGGAGGGATGGAAACCACCGACTCCGTAGGTGACGAAGGAGAAATGGGTGAGTTTGGAGGAGATTGGTCAATTGTTGGCTCGGGACAAAGGTCAGAAGGAGCCTGAGTGGGGTCATGATATCCCAGGCCATACCATTTCTTGACATCGTCATCATTGAGTGGCTCGATGGGCTGATGGGAGCCCTACTCATAACGTCCAAAACTAAAACCCTTCCATGCACACCTGTAAAGGTAAGTGTGTGTGAAGGTGGGGTTGCCAAGAAATGAGAAATCTGATGTGAAAGGTTGGGGTGAAGAGAGGGAATTATCGTTGGTAGGAGCTTGATTGTGCCCCCCATAGACAAAGTTGGTTCGGATGTGAGGAGGACCATAAGGCATGACCATCCCGATCCGATGGTCATAATTGGGACTGAGATGAAGGCGTCCATACTCTTGTGGAGTTTGGAACATGTCTAGAGTCAACAAGCGATATTCCCCAAGTGATAGTCATTGGAAGATGTCTTCCATGGGGTCTTTGGTCGGCGCTTGAAGAGGAGGGGTGAGGGCGACCGCCAATTGCGAACTGGTTGAAGCTTTCACAAATGGAGGCAGTGTCGGAGTTGACGGCTTGATGGGAATGAGGACATCATTGGGATGGTAAGTTGTGTTGCAAGTCTAGAATGGTGAAGGGTCAGCAGGAATGGTGTGGACTTGCCCGTCATGCTCAAACTTCACACAACGGTGCAGGGTAGAGGGGACACAGGCCATGGCACGGATCCAAGGTCAACCCAGTAGAATATTGTATTGAAACTCTCCTTCGATGATATAAAAGAGCTCTGAGACTATGCGTGGACCAACACGAATGTGAAGGATGACTGTGCCAATGGTCGTGGCAGTGGTGTCATTGAAAGAGTGTAAGATCGCGTCAGTTTTGGAGATGCAATTCTTGGGAAGAGCCAACTGATCAAAGGCATGGGTAGAGATTATGTTGATGCTAGTGCCACCGTCGATCATAACACGTTTAATGCATGTCCGATCAACATAGGCAGTGATGAAGAGGGTGGCATCTTGATCTTTCGTGTTAGATGTGGGAATCTCAGAATCACTGAATGTGATGGAGGCGACAGGAGATAAAGAATGGATGAGGGCAACGAGTGGTTGAGGGTCCTCGGGTTGGACCTCCACTGCCTGCAAGGCTTGGATGAGGGCTTGAGGTGCTGAGGCGAGCTTTGGATAAGGTCATAAAGAGACATCTTTACAGGTGTCTGGTGAAGCTGCTTCAGCATGGAGTCATGAATTAGCCCAGAAGAAGAAGATGAAGAAGGCTGGGATGCGCCAAGGATAGAAATTTTAGGCTTGGGCGCAAGAGGTGGCTTGACGAAGGGATAGGTCCAAGGAATGATAGCTTTTTCTTTCGCCTTGTCCTTTTGCGACCTAGTGGTTATACGGATAGCATTGATTTCAAAAATAGGAGGTGAAAAAGGGGTCATGTCTTGCTGGTGAGATGTTGACGTGTTTGAAGAGGTTGGATGAGAATGAGCCGGGGTCTGGTCAAGAGTGTCCTTCTCCATATAGTGGCGGATGATGGCCTTGAGGGCACAGCAAGTCTCGGTATCGTGTCCTGGTGTATGATGATATAAGTAAATTTTTGTGTCGTCGAACCAGGAGGGCTTAGACCCGAGAGGTTGGAAAGGCTTGATGGGTGGAAGGGTTATGTTGGAAGTCTACAGAAGTCGGCACAATATCAATGAGTATGAGCCCACTAAAGGGTCTATGCTAGTTGATATGTGCGCAGCTGGTGACTTTTGCTTAGGCGAAGTTGGAAGAGGTTTCCGTACCACCTTATGGGTTGATGGTGTGGTGACAGGCGAAGACGACACTTTCTTGGTGATTGGTACCACCTTTTTGGGAGAGGGACGGCTAGAGGTAGGTAGAGGAAGCAAAGGAGGCAATGTGTTTTGATTGGAGGCCGGAGTGGGAAGGATTCTAGCCAGGGTCGAAGGATGGGGGCCCAAAATGGATGGCAATGGTGATGGGGAAGGAGGCGTTTGCTTCGGCGGTCTGGCAGTCTTCTTTGACTTGGTTGGAAGACTACTACTGGTCAAGGTCTGGTCTAGGTCCACCTTCACTTGCGGGTGAGCGAGGGTGGAGATAGGACGAACGCCAAGTGACTTGATAGGCTTAGACGAGAGAGATGCAGGTTTCGGTTTTGACGGGTTTGGTTGAGGTTTGAGAGTCTAGTCTTTGTCAAGAGTCTGAAGAGATTCTACCTTGGGAAGATTAGCAGCATGTGATGAGAGGGCACGGGTATGTTGAAGGGCTTTAAGATGCTCCCACAACACCTGAGGCATCACTTTCCTTGGAGGGAAAAGTTCGATTTTCTCCACTAACCAGGAAAATGGCTGAGAAGAAGATGTTGATGGTTGCGGGGTTGAAGATGAGATGGGTGTAGCAGTCTTAGAGGCATGGTATGGCAAAGACAAGATAGATTTAGATGGAGACGAAGGGGAGACAGGTTCTTCCCTGGGTGGAGAAGAATCTGGAAAGTGAGGCTCTTCAAGCGGGTAAAGGGTAGGGATGATAGTGCCCTCCACTTGCGATTGAGGAATAGGAAGGGTCGGGTCCTCCATAGGCAGCAGAAAGGAGGATGGCGAGACCGGTGGTGTTGGTAAAGCCGAGGCATCCTCTAAGATGAGTGAGGTCGATGGAGAACTAGCCGGGGAAAGAAGTTCGTCCACATGTGATGGACTGATTGATGGACTAACCTCTTGAGGTTGATTGGGGATGAAAGGCGAGACCGTATTGACTGTTCGAATGTTGTGTTCATGATTGTCGTCAATTAAAGTCTGGACATTGTTTTGGGTTGGCAGATGATTAGGGAATGGCTGTTTGAAAATGTTAATGGCCTGATTAGGGGGTGCATTGGGATTATCTAAAATGAGGTCCCCTTTTTCAAGCATGTCTTGGATTATGTTCTTAAAAGTTTTGCAGTTTTTCATGTCATGTCCCTTAACACGGTGGAAGATGCAGAAGTCTTGTTCCCTATACCACGCAGGGATGGCGTGTGAGGGATCAAATTGTGGAGGAGGTTGGGCTTGGGGGAGATTGAGGACCCCCTCCTTAACAAGCTTTTCCAGCACAGACGCGTATGATTCTCCGAGAGGAGTATACCGTCATTGTACGTATCTCTGCTGGAATTGGCGAGTGGCACTTTGAGATGTGGATGGCTCAGGTTGATTGGTTGAAGAAGATGAAGGTCTAACCACCACAGCATTAGCTGAAGCCTTGGATTTAGAATTGGATGATGATGGCTTAGCAGAAGAAGAGTCATTGATCTTAGAGCTGAGATTCTTGCTCCGCAACTTGACTTTATTCTCCTCGATGGCACGCAACTCAAGTTTGCAGGCCATCGTGAAGGCTTCGTCGAAGGTGCAAAAGGTTTGAACCCTCAGGGTGGAAGAAATATGTCTGGCACAAGCTTGGGAGAAGAGTTCAATAAGCTCGGCCTGGAGTAAGGAAAAGGAGAGTTGATTGATGAGGCCTCTCCATCGAGCAACGAAGTCGGCTATGGACTCGTCCTCGAATTGCCGGATAGAATAGAGGTCCGTGATCGAGACCTTCTTGGTGATGTTGATGGAGAAGTGATCGAGGAAGAGCTGGGCCAATTGTGTGAACGAGAAGAGGGAATGGCTGGGAAGGGAGCTGTACTAGTCAAGTGCAGCACCCGAGAGAGACATAGGAAACGTGCGTAAGAGCAACACATCGTCATGGGTAATGAGGTAACAGGCATGTTTGAATTCCCACAAGTGTTGCTGTGGGTCTTCCTTGCTTTGAAAGCGAGAAAACTTCAGAAGCTCCCATTGGCTAGGATATGGTCTGATTGGGACAGAAGGATGAATGGGCTCGTTACAGATTTGCTCGTATGAGAGAGCATTGCATGAGCCGAAAATGGAGGTCTCTAGATTGGTCATCTTGTCCATCAGCATTTTGATGATATCTGTCGACGGATTGATGGGTGGCATGCCCCCTAAGTTAAAGGGAACTTGGAAGAGGCTAAGGGAGGCATACGACGTAGTTGGTTGTCCTTGTAAAGGTGCAATGTAGGGATAACTAGTCGTAGGGATAGAAGAAGAGGCTAAAGGTGGTTGGGTAGGAGGCATAACTAGGCTCGATGTTGCCATGAGGGGTTGGATTGTGGTAACAGGGGCCAAGGGATAGGAAGCCACCCTGGTGTTGATAGGGGCCAGGGTAGGTGGAATAGAGACGACAAGGTTTTGAAAAGGAGTGGATATTGGTTGAGCGGGTTGAGGTTGATAGGGGGCCGAAACCCTGGTGGAAGTGGGCCCAAAGATAGAGGGAGAGGCCACGCCTAGAGGATTGGTCAAAGTCTGGTCAGTGGTCGAAGCGATAGCTTGAGTGTCCAAGGGTCGAACTACGGATGTCGTCGATATAGCCGTAGTCACGGCAAGAGAGGTTGGCATTTCGTAGATTGGATTGCCCAAGGAGTCTTGCATTCGGCTATGTGTGAGATAGTGTTGCAAGGCCTTGACGTTGAGGTCCAAGAATCGTTCGAAATCTCGGTCCCCTTCTTGGACAATAGGAGTCTGTGGCGGGGTTGGACGAATAGGAGTTCTTTCGGTCTCTGAGTTGAACTCCATTGTAGGCTTGGTCACGGATGGGGTAGACGGAAGTGGTTGATGGCTAGCATGGATGACAAGAGCCTTAGCTTGGCTACGAGTCAAAACCATGCAAGGCAAAGAGGGTTCAGGTTTCAGAAACTGTGTTTTTCTATTTCAGAAAACTAGGATGGAGTTTTGACAGAGAAGGGACAGGTTTTAGGCTACTGGTTTTGAAAAAAAAGGACAGTGACAGAGACTGAAGTCGGTTGAGAAACCGATGTCGGTAAGAAATATGGCCGACATCGGTCAGATAACCGATGCCGGTAAGAAAGGAAAGCCGACATCGGTGGAAGAACCGATGCCAGTGACTGTGTTTTCCAGAGAACCAAAAGATTTTAAGATTCTTGGAAAAATAATGAAGAAAGCATCCTCACTCACTCAAACAAACAGATGAGAAGAGAAGAACTGAGAGAGACAGACAAGCCTAAGTGATAAATCCTAAGAATTAACCTTAGAATCTTGTGGCTTATGCCTTAGATGAATGTTTGGGGAGATTGGCTGTAAGAAGGGTCCTAGAAGAGGCAATCTAGAGCTGGTTTTGGGTCTTGTTTTAGGTGCTCAAAAATCTGTGTTAGGTCTGGTACGTGGCTTGGTGCTAAAGAGCAAGCTCCCCTCACTTCACGATTCCAGTGGTTAGCTGGTCTCGCTTAGCCAAGATATACCTCGCCTAGAGTTTATCCTCCGCCAGAGAACGGAGTGGGCTTCCCCCTTGGTGATGAAATCCAAGTAGGGTCACCGAGACGGGTAAGGTATCTGCTAGGGGATGAAATCCCAGTCGGGCCTTGTCTCAAGTAAGTTTTATGTTCATTTTAGTGCATGTGGTTTGGTAGTGTAACATCAAGTGTCTACGATTTATTCAATATGCGTTTTACTAATTACTAGGTGAAGACTAATGCAAGCACAAGCAGAAATGCAATGCCGTATGTTTTTAAGCCCAAGTTGAAAATATGAAGTTTGGATGAAGACAAGTTTGAGAAAGGGTTTGAGAGTATGATGTTTAGACTAGTCTAGAAATGCAAGGAGGAAAGATTCGTTTTAGTCCTGCTTATAGTGTCATTTGGAATAGAAGAAAGAGACAAGAAGGAAGGAGCCTAAATGCACCTAAATAAATGAAAGGAAGAGGAACCCGAGGAAGAACCTAAGGTCCCACCGGGCATGCCAGAATGTTTCTATCGCTAATTCGCTTTCTACATTCAAAAGATGAATAAAGAAACTAAAGAAATGGACAAGGCTAGAAGTACCTGGATAAAGATTGCGCACCGTAATCCAGACGTTTGTGGGCACCCCTCTTTGGCTGTGGAGGAATGACACCTGAATGGAGCTGTCAGGCTGATAACAGTCGCCGAGGTCGGGAATGTTGTTGGCATCGGTTGTATGGTCTGCCGACTTCGGTTATCTTGTCGACGTCGGTCGGGGAAGTAACCGGCGTCGATCGAGGCAGTGGCCTGTAGTCGGGTCAGGGCGGGTTTCTGGACTGTGGATAGGTCTGGTTTGTGAACAGGGTCGAGACAAAGTTCAAAGATGACTTTGAATGGACTGGGGAATGGTCTGGTTCTGATTAGGTGCCCTGTACAGGGTCTTTGTTGGCAAGAGGGATGAGGGAGTTGTCCGAGATTGTACTGAAAGGATGACAGGTGAAAGGGAGATGGACAAAGGACAGGGCCTGAGAAGGCTTTTTAGCATCTCAGGGGGTAGGACAGAGGGAGTGGGAGACAGCAGACACCAAATAATTGAACACTAAAGAAAAGAAATGAAATGAAATAACAGACTGTGCTTACCTTTTTAGCTTGCTAAATGAAGAGTGGGAGAGCTATTGTTGAGACCACAGAAGACTTAATCTTTGCTCAAGAATCCTTGCACCTGTGCTGCTATTGCACGAGGTCTAGAGGGAGAAGAGTAGAATGCCAAAATGCCAAGAGAATTCAGTTTGCGAGCTCAAGGGGCTGGGGGATGGAATGGATGCAGAAAGGAGTCTTGAAGGCTGCCGACGCCGACAGGATCGCCGACGTTGGCCGAAGGGTCGCCGACGTCGGCAGTGGCAGAATGGGGGCAGAGACTAAAAATAGCCTCTGCCCGTTCTTGCACACCGCTGGGTGAGGGATTGTGGGAAGAACGGTCATGAGGATGCTTAAATGGGTGCAGGAGGAAGATAATGAGAAGATGGCATAATAAAGGCTAGGAGGGAGGTGGAGGGATCCAAGGGAGGATCCAAGGTGGCAAGAGTGAGGTGGAAAGGGGGCCACTTAATTGAAATATTTAAGTTATTTTAATCAAATGAGTGGAGGGGACTAAGGCCAAGGGTTAGGATATGGGTTTGAGGTGGACAAGGGGGAGAACCAAGGTGCAAACACATTTGTGGTGTCTACACTACAAGGTAGAAGAGATGTGCCTGGCACATGCTCGAGAAAAGAGCTCAATGAGCTCAGGTTGAGGTAAGGAGAAGGAGAGCTGGTTAATCAAGCCTCTCCAACGGATGACAAAATCGACTATTGATTCGTCGTCGAATTGCCTGATGGAGTAGAGGTCTGTGATTGAGACTTGTTTGGTGATGTTGATTGAGAAATGGTCGAGAAATAATTAGGCAAGTTGAATGAATGAAAAGATAGAATGTCTGGCAAGAGAGCTATACCAGTCAAGGGCAGGGCCAACAAGCGACATGGGGAATGTGCGTAAAAGTAACGCATTGTCATGCGCTATAAGATAGCAGGCATGTCTGAATGCCCATAGATGTTGTTGCGGGTCCTCCTTACTCTGGAAGTGAGTGAATTTAGGAAGCTCCCATTGGTTGGGTTATGGTCGGATAAGGATGGAAGGATGGATGGGTTTGTTGCAAATTTGCTCATACGAGAGAGCATTGCGTGAACCAGAGATAGAGGTCTCGAGACTGGACATTTTATCCATCAGCATTTTGATGATGTCTACTGATGGATTGGCAGATGGGGTGCCCCCTAAGTTGTAGGGTGCTTGAAAGAGGCTAGAGGAGGCATACGACGTAGTCAGTTGCGGTTGTAGGGGTGCAACGTATGGATGACTAGTTGCAGGAATAGATGTAGAGGCCAAGTGTGGTTGGGTTATGGAAGTAGAAGGTATAAGTTGACTGGATACCGCCAAAGGTGGTTGTGTGGCAGCATGGACAAAAGGGGAGGTAGGCACTCCTGCATATATGGGCACAAGAGTGTGTGGGGTCGAGACAATCAAGTTCTAGTATGATGTAGAACTTGGTTGAATTGCATGTGGTTAAGGGGGTAATGGAACCCCGATGGAGGTCAGTCTAAAAATAGATGGGGAGGCCAAACTTTGCGTATTAGCCATGGTCAGGTTAACGGTTGAGGCAAAAGGCTGGGTAGCAGATGGTGTCGATGTTATCGCCGCTTCACCTGAAAGGTCTTGCGTTGGGTTTCTCATGAGATAGTTTTGGAGGGCTTTGACATTGAGGTCCAAGAATCTTTCGAAATCTTGGTCCCCTTCAGGGATGATGGGAGTCTGAGTCAGGGTTGGTCCTGTAGGAGTTCTTTCAGTCTCTAAGTGGAACTCCATTATAGGACTGGTTAGGGACAGGGGAGCGTGGTCAAGAAGAGCCTTGGTTTGACTGTGCATCAAAACCATTCAAGGCAAGAGGGGGGGCAGGTTCCAAAAACTATGTTTTTTTCAGTTTTAGAAACTTAGAATGAGGTTTTGGCAGAAAAAAGGGTTGGGTTTTAGGCTGCTATTTTGGAAAAAAGGACTGTGACAGTGACCGACGTCGGTTTAAGAACTGATGTCGGTGAGAAAAGATGGCTGACGTCGGTCAAATAATCAATGCCGGTGGAGGAAGGTGGTCGATGTCGGTGGTAAAGCTGATGCCGGTGACTATGGTTTTCAAAAACTCAAAAAATTTGAAGATTCTTGGAAAAAAGGAAGAAGAACATCCTCACTAGCTGAAAAAACCAGATAGGAACATAAAAACAGAGATGGAGACAGACAGGCCCTAAGCGTTAAATCCTAAGAATCAACTTTTTAGAATCTTGTGGCTTATGCCTTAAAGTGATGTTTGGGAGGTTGGCTGTTAGAAGGGTCCTAGAAGAGGTAGTCTATGGATGGTTTCAGGTTTTGTTTAGGCACTCAAGAAGTCTGGGTTAGGTTTCGTACATGGCCTGGTGCTAAGGAGCAAGCTCCCCTCACTTCACGAGTCCAATGATGAGCTGGTCTCGCTTAGCCAAAATATACTTTCCCTAGAGATTAGACTCTGCCAGAGAACAGAGTGGGCTTTCCCCTTGGTGATGAAATTTAAGTAGGATCATCGGGACGGGTAAGGTATCCGCTGGGGGATGAAATCCCAGTCGAGCCTTGTCTCAAGTAAGTTTGATGTTTGATTTAGTGCAAGTGGTTTAGGTTGTGTAACATCAAGTGATCTATGATTAATTCAATATGCAGTTATTAATTACTAAGTGTGGACTAAGAAATGCAAGCACAAGTAGAAATGCAATGCAATAAGTTTTAAGCCCAAGTCGAAATGTTAAGTTGGAATGAAAACAAGTTGAGAAAGGGTTGAATGATATGATTTTTGACTAGTCTAGAAATGCAAGAAAAGAAAGAAAAGTTCTTTTTATTCCCACTTATGATGTCGTTTAGAGGAGAAGAAAGAGGTGAGAAGGGAGAAACCTAATGCACCCTATATGAATGAAAAAAAAGGAACCCAAGGAAGATCCTAAAGTCCCATCGGGCGTGCCAAAATGTTTCTATGCTAATTTCGCTTTCTACATTTAAGAGATAAAAACTAAGAAGAATGGTCTAGGGCTAGAAGATACCCAGATGTAGTCGTGCGCACCATTATCCAGACGTTGAAGGTACTCCTCTTTGGCTGTGGAGGAATGACACCTGCAGAAGAAATAGACTAAGACGAAGAAGACGTTAGATGGATAAATGGTGGGTTGCCAAGCAAAAGCCTGATCCCAAAAGTGCAAAGACTTCCTTAAGGGATGACAATCCACTAGTCGATAAAAAGAGTGTCTGATAAATAAAAGAATGATAAAAGACTAAAGTGATAAAAGATTGAAATGAAATGGAAGCAAAAAGCTTACCTGAATGATGCTGTCGGCCTGGTCATAGTCACCGGCATCGGTGGTCCTATTGGCGTCGGTTGGTCAAGGTCTACCGACATCGGTTAGGCTGCTAATGTCAGTTGGGGCAATGGTCTCTACGGTCAGCGTCGATCGGGGCAGTAAGCTTGGACGGGGTCTGGTTGGGTCTGTGGCCTGTGGACAGGGTCTGGATGGGTCTGTGGTCTGTGGACAGGGTCTGGTCGTGCAGAATGGTCTGGGTCTGTCTAAAGGTCTGAGAATCTAGTTTTGAGGTAGTCTGAAGGTCTGGGTCTGGTCTGAGGTAGTCGGAGGGTCTGTGCAGAGATGCAGGGGAGTCAAATGGATAGAATGTCAAATGGACAGAAGGGTAGAGGAGGCCAATAGGGAGATAGGGAAATAAAGATTCGGGTCTGGCAATAGTCTGGTCTGGGGGGAGATATTACTTGAAAGCAATCACTGAAAACATAATGAAAATATAGACAATATACATACCCGTGCCTTGTTGAAGGAGCACTGTTGATCCCTGTACCTACTGTTGATGTAGCCTGTGTGGAACCCTGATGCTGTTGTTGGTGCAGAAACCTTGTGAGAGGGAGAGTGTAGATTCGAGATTTGTGATTAGCTTTGGAGATTAACGATTTGTGATTAGCCCCAGAAAGAGGTCAGAAGTCAGTTTAAGTAAACCGATGTCAGCGATCCCACCGGTGTTGGCTGACAGTTGACTAATGTCAGCGGGTGCAGAACGAGTAAAATGGCCATCAAACCCGTTTTCCATCTGCCAGGGGCATAATCTGTTGGAGAATTGTTGAAGGTTAGGCTAAATACACATGAGAGTTGGTTAGGCGGTTGGAAAGGAGTAAGAATAGGTCTTGGGTGAGTCATAGGGTGGGAAATAGTCCAAGGTGAGGTGTTAGACGAGGTGTTATAGGTGATGTGTCAAAGGAGGGGGGTTATTAATTCAAAATAAGTTTATTATTTTAAATTAGTAATTGTATGGATTAGGAATGGGTTAGGAATGGACCAAGGGGGAGGATGACCAAGGGTTAGACATGATTTTGGTGTCTACATATGTCACCATGGGGTACACCCATTGTCTTTATAAAAAATAAGGAGTTACCCTTTGACTTTGCATTGATTATAGAATTTTAAACAAGGAAACCATAAAAAATAGGTATCTTCTACCTCATGTAAATGATATTTTTGATCAAATGTGAGGAGCAAAAGTATTTTTTAAGATTGATCTTTGAGCAGGATACCATCAGTTGAGGATTTAGGATAACATTTTGAAAATAACATTCAAAACATAGTATGGGCATTATGAGTTTACAGTGTTATCATTTAGATTGACTAATGCTCCAACAAATTTCATGAATCTCATGAACAACACATTTAGAGATTACCTTGATCACTTTGTGCTAGTTTTTCTGGATGACATTCTTATCTATTCAAAGAATGAAGAGGAGGACCTTCAACATTTGGAATTAGTTCTACAATAGTTATAAAAGCACAAGCTATATGGCAAATTATCCAAGTGTGCATTTTTACAAGAAAGAGTCTAGTATTTGGGATACATTATCTCTGTAGATGGTATCTTAGTAGATCCAAGGAAGATTAGAGCCATTATGGAATGGCTAGCACTAAGGAATATGCATGAGGTTAGAAGCTTCATGGGGTTATCAAGATACTATAGGAAGTTCATTCCAAAATTTATCAAGATAGTTAATTTAATTACTTCCCTATAATGGAAGAACCATAGATTTGTTTGGTCAAAGAAGTGTGAAGTAGCTTTCAAGGAGTTGAAAAGAAGGCTTACATCTATACTAGTGTTGAGAGTTCCAGACCCTAATGGTCAATTTTTAGTGGTCATAGATGCATCAGGGGATGGACTAGGAGGATTCCTTATGTAGGATGGTGTAGTAATGGCTTATGAGTCATGAAATCTAAAGCTATATGAGGTGAATCATGCCCCTCATGATTTGGAACTTGTAATGATTATTCTTTCTTTGCAAGTGTGGCAACATTACTTGTTGGGAAAAAAAATTTGAGCTCAAGATAGATAAATTGGGACTCAAGTACATTTCATCCAATCTAATTTAAATGCTCATCAAAAACTTTGGCTTGAGTTCTTGTCTACTTATGATTTTGATATCAGTTATATCAAAGGCAAGGAAAATAGTGTAGATAATGCCCTCAGTCACAAAAGGTATATAGCAGCTATAACTACTATCAAGAATAATTTTAGGGATTGAGTGATTGAGTTATTTTCAAGAGATGAATTTTATAATAAAGCTATAAAAGCATTATCTAAGAATGATCAAAATCCTTGGTATAAAGGATTCAATCTGGAGAGTGATGGTCTATTGCATTATAATGAATAGATGTATGTGCAAGATTGAGAGAATCTATAGATCATGGTATTAAAGGAATTGCATAATTCCCCATATTTAGGACATCCAAGAGTAACCAAGCTCATGGAAGAGTTTATACCACTATATTTTTGGAAAGGAATTAAGAAGGGTGTAGTAAATTATATGTCATGTTGTTTAGAGTGTCAGTAAGTGAAAGTTGAGCATGTGCATCTAGTTGGATTGTTATATCCACATGATTTTCTGAAATTGAAATGGTAGGTGATTAACATGGAATTTATTCAAGGGTTACCAATGTCATGAAACAATCATGATATGATCTTTGTAGTGGTTGAAAAACTAACCAAGGTGGCTCACTTTATAAAAGGTAATTTGACAGATGATGCACCTACCCTTGTAAAGAGGTTTATTAAGGAAGTTAATAGGTTGCATGGTTTTCCAAAAAAGATCATTTTGAACCATGATCCAAAGATGAATTTGAGGTTTTAGGTGAATCTTAATTCAAATGTGGGTAATCAACTTAATTTTAGTATAACTTACCATCCAGGGACTGATAGGTAGACAAAGAGTGTTAATCAGGTGTTTGAGGATATTCTTTGCATGTATTGCATGGATCAATAGTGCAAGTGGAAAGATTATCTTCCATTGGTTGAGTTTGCATATACCAACTTATATTAATTAGTGTTGAAGATGAAAACATTTGAGACACTTTATAGGAGAAGGTGTAGGACACCCATTAGTTGGGACATGTTAGAGGATAGGGTAGTCTTTGGACTTGAGATGCTCTCAAAGATGGAAGAACAAGTTAGACTAATTAGGTAGAGATTGACTGAGGCTAATGATAAATGAAAGAGTTATGCAAATATGAAGAGGACATAAAGTCACTTTGTAGTAGGTGATAAAGTGGTTTTTGGGTACATTCATATAAGATCTTAATTAAATTTGGGAAGTCTACAAAATTATCTCTGAGATATGTGGGACCCTTCAAAGTGTTATAAGTGGTCAATCCTATAGCATATAGGCTTGTATTACCACCAAACCTAGATCTTTTGCATAATGTCTTCTAAATTTCAAATCTTAAGAAGTATATAGATGATCTTATGCATGTGTTGGATTGGAATGCTTTGTAGGTTCTAGATCCTGAGGTGGTCATAGCAAAACCAATCAAGATAATTGACATATGCAAACTTCATTTGTGTAAAAGAGATATCATAGTGTAAGGTTTAGTGGACCAACACTATGAGGATAGTACAACTTGGGAGGATTATGATGAGTTATTCAAGATATTTCCACATATATTTGTTTGATTAGATACTGTTATACTATGTTATTTTTAGTTAAATAATATTTCTATTTTAGAACATTTGTCTGAATAAGAGTTATCCAAGATGATGAATAGCTTTAGGGGGAAGGATGTTGCATCCTAATTCATTTCTAAGTAAGCTATTTGATTATTCATGGATATATATAGTGGACATATATGATATTGGTTATATTTCTGACTAAGCTTAGAATATATGCTATTATGAGATAGTAGAATATTGCTTAGATACATAATGGTACATGATTGATTTACTATGAGTTGGTTAATGCATGTGATTTAGATAATAATTCAGACTATATACAGATCATCATATGCTCCAATGGGGTAGTATTCTTCCTTTACAACATCTATGAAAGTGAGAAACACAAGGTTCTCAAATATCGTGGTGGACTACAATGGTACATATGGGGAGAAATGGAACTCTTCAATTTGGAAACCATTGGTGAGGCATACAAGTTCGCAGTGAAGATTGAGTAGAAGCATGGAAGAATGAATATAAAGAATTAGTATTCAAAATGGAAAAGTGACAAATAAGGTCAAACACAAGGCCAAAATTGGAAGCAAAAGGAAGGAAAGACTGGGAAGTGGTGTGAGTATCACAAATTTGGAACACACTCCAAAGAATAATGTCGAGCTATCAAATCACTGCTTTTTAAGTTGTAATCCTCAACATTTACTACTCTACCTCATAGAGACCCTATAGTCGAAGAGGTTGAAGAAGAAATTATAGATGCTAATCCTAAAGCCAGTGTTGCTTCATCACAGACACACGATGAGATGCTGATGACAAGGAAAGGTTGTTTCACTCTAAGTTATGGGTGAAAGATAAGCCTCTACATTTCATTCTTGATAGTAAAATTCAAAAGAATTTAATCTCTTCTAATGTTGTGAAAAGCCTAAATCTATCCATGAAGCCTCACCCAAAACCATATAGTATTGGATGGTTGAGTCCAAGGAGAAACCTTCGTGTTACCCACCAATGTCTTCTCTCATATACAATACAGCCTTTCCAAGATGAGGTCTTATGTGATGTGGTCAATCTAGATGTTTGTGATGTAATCTTTGGTTAGCCATTCATGTATGATCGACATGGTATATATGAATCAAGAATTAGAAGGATCACTCTCACTCTTAGAACATGGTGCTATAGGGTACCAAAAGTACCACCTTCTACATCTGTGTCTCTGATTAGTGCTAAGAAATTTGTTCTCATGGTGGTCAAGCCATAGGAATCTAACAGGGCTGATGTTATAGCCCCGACTAAATAAAAAACACAACAATAGAATAAAATAGATGTTGACCTGAAGAAGTTCATGGCCTTCCATCCACAGACTGATGGTCAGATAGAAATGGTGAACAATTAGACCCTGCACAGTTCCATAAATCACAGTCCCTTCTAAGTATGCATCAGGAATCAAATCAAAGTACAACTACCACACTTGATGAAAAATCTTGATGCAATGGGGACAATTGATTCTCAATGAGGGAAGAATGATCTGGACAACAATTCAGATGATAATTCAGGTGATGGGTCCACCCCAATTGATGATGAAACTTTTGGGAGCCATAAATTTTGCACTGTAGCTCTAATTGACTCACCATTTGAACCATTGGAAAGCTAAGAATGAGGGGAACATCTTGAGATGGCATTGAGCTTTGATAAATGAAGTTTGGCCCCCTAAAACCCAATGGAAGTGTCCCAAATTTCAATTTTAATAGTGCAGTCTAAAAATAGTAAGTTACTAAAAATAGTAATTCCTCAAATTTTTTATTGTTGTAAATCATGAAAGTTGAACCAATTCATCTGCCTTGAGATTGGTGACCTTCCACATCCTCCCCACACCTTCAAAACATGTATAAATTAAGATGTAACTTGAAATAGAAATCAGACATCTCTTCTCAGAGATAAGCATATGTTTGGGTTTGCAAATTTGATCAATAAAATATCTCTTATCATAGATAGCATTGTTTGAATTATTTTGTTCTTGTTTCTTGAATTATCTTTCAACCAAAGCTTTTGAGTTTTGGATCAGTATGTGTTTAAATTTAAAGCATATTTGTGTATTGTTTCAATTATATTTTATGTTATATGAGTTTATCATGTTGATATGATCTAACTACCTGCATGTCGTGAGGTTGAATCAGGGGAAATCATCTCTCAGAACATGTCAGAGGGATAACAACATCATAGAGGGTGATGTAGATGGTGATGTTATAGGTTGATAGAGATCTAGTGAGAACCCTGCACACATCATAGTAGTTAACACATGTTAGAACACATTAAAAATGGTTTGCTCATGGTATTACATTTCTACTTGCTTTGGAAAATTGATTTCTATGGGTTGCGAATATAAGTTAAATATCATAATGAATTCTTTTTGCATATTTGACATGTTTTATCATTAATGATTGCTATTCCCTTAACCTTTGTGTGTCTTGGGATATGTGTGGTTGACTTGTGGCTCACATACCTCTTTTATAATCTTATTATGTTTATTTATGTTCTTAGTTAGGTCAACCTATGGAATAACCATGGCTAAGTAGACTATATTTAGGAGGTAGTGGTTAGTCTTTGATCATCATGTTAAGTATTATTTTATTCGTGTATTTTTATAAAGGTTTTCCCCTCGAAGTGGCTTTGCTATATTATCCATTATTCTGCTCTACTATCAATTATTTCTATGTGATCTCTCATATTTTCTTATTTTGTGTGATATAAAATCATTCTATGTGAATATCTAAGTAATTTAATTACAAGTGGTATCAAAGATTCAATTTGGGTAAGCTTTTTATGGCATTATTTTTTTGGATTAGGTGAGGCATGACTTCTATGAGGGGAAGGAGTGAAAAAACATAACTTGTAATTTGGGAAGAATTAATGTTTTCTGTCAGTGAAATATTGTTCAAAATGATTTTTTGAAAAAAAATAATAAAAAAAGTTTAGATTTTTTTTCACCTTTCACATTTGCAGCCGTTGGATTCATCTTAATGAAATAATCATAATGGTATAGTTCATTGGTACAATTTTTTATGCCAATTTTTTTAATCCTAATACGCAAAGGTAGTCATTAGATTCATCTTGCTGAGGTGATTGTAATGATACCATCCCTTGGTACACTTTTTTTAGGGTAAAAACCCTCCTAGGGTTTGTATATGGCCAATCCTTTTACACAAGGATGAAAAGGGGGAAAGAAACTCCTAAGACTCCTATTGATGACATAGAATTTAAAACTTCAAATTCATTGATTTCTCAACTTTAGGCTAACATAAAAGGCTTGGTACGATATGATGACTTTGTTGTAGTTTAAACTAATGTTTTAGGGATGTACAGAGAGATTAATGGTGTTCACAATCAATTGAATCATATCGCTGCTTCATTAGCTTCTCTTTCATCGTAGTTATAGTCAAACACCCCTCCACTTTAGCATTCAGGTCTTCCTCCTCTCAACACTAACAACTCCAATTTTGGTATGAAACTGATGTTGCCCAAAGTAGACATGCATAAGTTTGATGGTAAGGATCCTCTCACTTACATTACCCAACTTAATAATTTATTTGATCTGCATCAAAAACCTAGTTCTCAAAAGGTGATCATGGCATCTTTATATCTAGCACCTAAATAGTTCATTTGCTATCATTGGTTATGTGCTCAAAAGAAAAATAATGGTTCTCTTGTTATATGGTCTATTTTCACTGATGAGTTATTGTCTCATTATTAAAATGATGTATCTAAGAACTACTTCAACTAGTTAGCTAAACTGTGGCAAATAGGAATTGTGAAGGATTATATTCATCAATTTCTGAATCTATCCTTGCAGGTGGAAGACATCACTAAGGAAAATTTGACTGATCTATTTTTGGGTGGTCTCAAAGATAGCATCCAATTAAAGGTTTGAATGTTTAACCCAACATATATATCAAAAGCTATCCCATAGGCACATATGGTAGAGGAAAAATAGATGGTCAAATAGAAAACCTTCACTACTGGTCATGATCACACCTTTCTAGCACCATCATATCATTAACTCACTAGATTGACACCTTGAAAAATTAAGGAGAAGTGAGCCAAAGGGTTGTGTTATGGTTATGATATAAAATAGAGTAAAGACCATCATTGTGCTGAAAAGAAGCTATTTTACTTTGAAGGTGCCAATGAGGATTATGATAATGAGGAGGCACTTGACAAGGATGAAGAAGGTCCCAAGGAGGAATCTGAAGACTCTCAACCTAATATTTCATATCATTCCCTTTGAGGTATTAATACTCCCAAAAATATTAAGGTGGTGGGTTTCCTAAAAAATAGAAGGTCACTATTTTGATTAATTCTAGGAGCACACACAACTTCATCAACAATAAGCTGGCTGCTCGCTTGAACTATTTCATTTATCTCAATCCAAAATTTTAGGTCATGATTGTAGATGGTGGTACTAATATTATTAGAAAAAGTAAATTTAAAATTTGGATTATTAGTAATTTCAAAATTGACATTTAAAATGTTATAACATTTATAGATGTTAATTGATTTAATTAAATCATGGAATTTTGGCATTTAATGTTATAATAAGAAAAAAATAGAAATTACATTAGAAAAGGGAAAAATAGAAAAAGACAATAAAAAATAAAAGTTAAAGACTAAAAATAGAAAATAAAAAAGAATTAATATATTATAAAAATAACTAAAATAAATAAAAAGAGAAAAATCAAAAAAATAAAAATCAAGGAGAGCTATGCCTATTTCATATAGGAAAAGTTTGAGAAAGGGATCATCTCATGTATTTTTGGAAGAGAAGATCAGAAGCGGAAGCAAGGGGCACAACATAGGAAGAAAAGACATAGAGAATCAACAAACAAACTTACCAAGAAAGTGTTGTATTTTAATTCTAATAATTATTTCTCAGCCTATATGATCTATGTGTATAGTTGAGTGCTTGAATATTTTGTTTTAAATACATTTGGGCCATAATTTATTTATGTATTTCCCTTGTAGAGCACAAAAACATTCATGAAGTTTCCTTAAAACCTATAATATGATATATATATATATATATATATATATATATATATATATATATATATATATATATATATATATATATATATATATATATATGGATGCATTGAGTCATATATCTACAACTTTCATAGCCTATAGGGGTCATTATATTAAACACGGGTGTCGATTTGAATAAGAAATAATTTGCAATTTTAAATATAAAAAATTAGGAGGGTGTAGTGAATGCAATAATATTAACTTCCATCCAAATTATATAATATGGAATTATTGATATTATTTTCCCAACATTCTAAACCTCCACTATGTTTCTCCTTAATAAAAAAATTTCATGCATCGAACCTCTAGGTATACTCAATGTGATCCTCAAAAGAAAAATCTCTCTTGCATAAAATAATCTAACCATGGTGTTTAGTCCACACTTATTGGTTATGCACATGATTTCCATGAATCTATGAAATCTTCATCTACCTCATAATACTCCATAAATTCAAATCTTAATACTTCTACTTGCATCTCATTTAATAAAAGACAATTTTATGCAAAACATATGCAAACTTGTTTGACTTACCACTTATATATTTCAATATAAATGAGTAACTCCATACAAAATCAACCCATTTCATGTATTTAGTTCAATTTTCCTTGACTATTGATGAATTTTAGTGCTTGATGGTATGTATATAACACAAAATACTTAGGCAACAAATAATTCTTCCAATTCTTGAGCACTTAAATTATTACATATAACTCCTGATCATACACTAGAAATTTATTCTTTGCATCATTGAGTTTCTTACTAAATTAAGATATAGGCATACCTTAATGATTCAACATATCTCTAATTATTATGCCACATACATCATAATCTACATGAAATAATTTATTTACATATGGAAATTATCACACCAGCTGCTTAGTGATTTTTTTCTTCAAATGCTAGAAAATTTATTCCTCTTATGTATGGGCTATAAAAATTCTTTCTTATCTTTGCAAATTTATGTTGGGAAATTAGAGATCCATATGGAAAATAAGTTATAAAAAAAAATCATTTTAGGGATATAATATATGTTTGTACGTGAATCATGTATTTGAACATAAATATAGGGTTTGGTGAGTGTATTATAGAGTGTTGTTGAGATACCTCCTTGGTTATAGGAGTAGTCTCACTTTTTATATGTATGTATTTTATTAAATAAATTAGATTTTTGAGATTGATACCTATTCAATATTTTTTCTCTTCATTCATTTTGTCATTTGGTATTAGAGTAGGTTCTTGTTCTTGGACCATTCTGTTTATTCACCATTGTTATTGGATCGCATATCATAGCACTACAATGCAGACCATGTGTAACTGCTATTATTTCATCTATAATTTTTTATTGCATTTTGATAAATTATTATAGTGTAGAATACATTTGATAATTTACCATTCAACATCGATCTTATATCTCTTCCACTTTGTCCACTCTCTCCATAGTTTTTCCATTATCATTATGTTCACTGTGTGCATTTTTATTTTATAAAAAAAATTATATATATTTGCATGAGGGTTGTATAAAAGGTATATTAGAGGTATATTAGACTCTTATATACATTAGATCAGATCAATACTTCTCATCTCATTGAGTTTCAAACACCTAATCTACCCTTCTCTTTGGTACATCCTTTCATTTGGTTGATTCATCTAAGATCGCTCGTGACATTGGCTTAATATCCTTCCCCAAATTGATCTCTATCAGATCTATATGGTGTGATATAACAATTAGTGGTAACATTTAATTGACTAGTTTTAGACATAGGGAGATCTATATCTACTTACAAAAGCACATACCTCATCACTAATTTTTTAAGTATATCTTGTCTATGGATTCAATAGAAGACTATGCAGTGAACTTCAATGGTAACACACAATTTTTTACAAATCTATTTTTGTTTTTATAATTTATTTTGAAATCCATGTCCCATATAATTTAGTCTTTTTTATAAGTTTTAAAAATGAAAACAAAAACAAATCGTGGTTTCTTTATAGCGGTAAAATCAGATTGTAGTTTTTAGCATAGAGTTTAGGTGGTATTATAAGTTTAAGTTTTTTATTTTTAGTTAGATTATTTTCTATAGTCATTTATTTTTTGGTATTCAAATTTTAATTTTGGGTCATGGTCAATATAATTTATTTATAAAGGTCTCTTGTGAGTGTCTTTTTCACATTAAAGTGTCAAAATAGTTTGTTTCTTTGTTGAAGTCATCCTTTTGTAAGAATGCATTATCAGTTGTAGCTGACGTCCACTATGTCAAATTTGTGGGAGGGTTAAAATGGAAAAGTTGACACCAATTGATAAATTTGATGGAATATATTTCCATATATATAAAATTCAAATCTACTTGATGCTAATTGAAAAAGACCTATGGAACATTATCGATGGCACTATGGCAAAACCCAATGATGCTAATGAACTTCAAAAATGGAAAGTCAAAAACAAGAAATCCTTAGCCATTATCAAACTTGGCTTATAAAAATCCTATCTACATCATGTAAATTTTAAAAAGTCTTCTAAAGATATCTTGGAAACATTAAACAAACTATTTAGTTCTCATGCTGATAGTGTAGAAATCATTGTGAAACAAAAGTTGTATGGTCTTAAAATGGATGAAGGTGGAGAAATAGTTTCTCACATCAACAAATTTTGTTCTCTTATCAACTAGTTGGCTAAAATAAATTCAAAGGTAAAGGAAATAGATGCAAAATCCATACTCTTAAATAACATGCCCAATAATATGTTAAATATGGTGTTCACTCTAAGTATGCCGAATCCAAGTTTAGAAAATGTCATATCAACATTTGTTGATAAAGGAAACAAAATGAAGAAATTTTTTACAGAGGAATAAGAAGTGCTAGCCACATAAAACAAGTCAAGAACTTATTACATGAATTCTAAACATGTGCACAAATCTAAGAATGTAAAATCTAAATACACATGTTACTATTGTAAAAAAGATAGGGCATACTCTTTTGAATTGTAATCAAAGAGCACATGACCTCCTTGATTGAAAGTTATAGGACAACACCATGGTAACTAAAGAAAATGATGAAAAATAATTTAGCTATCATGCCAACGATGAAGAATCTAGTGATGAAGACTATATATTCTAAATAATTATGTGTAAGATTGTGTGGTTTGTATTTCCCCATGTAACCTCTAAGGGAGGGAATGCTGGGAAATTAGAGTGATGTGGTAAATAAGTTATAACAACAAAGTATTTTAGGGATATAATATATTATTTGTATATGAGTCATATAATCGACTCACAAATATAGGGTTTGGTGAGTGTATTATGGAGTATGTCATTGAGCTACCTCCTTGGTTATAGGAGTAATCTCACTTTTTACATGTATGAAGTCTATGAATTAAATTGGATTATTGAGATTGATCCCTATTCAATAATTTTGCTCTTCATTCATTTTTTCAATTTATTTGATGATCATTATGCATGTCCCATTGAAATTGCTAGTGAAATTTATGTATAAACTTATGTAGCCATGAAAGCTTCATGATTCAAATGTGCTCTTAGGTGAAAAACATTATAAGTTAGCTTTTACCTTTTTTATATCCATCTTTGAACCTTCTTGAGAAATTATAAAATTTAATTATACTAACTCTTCTCTCATGAAGTTAAATTTCTTCAAATTTTCTAGCAACTTTTCCTCTTGTTACTGGTGCAACACTTATCATAAATGCACTAAGTATTCTTCATTTTTTTGCTGAAAATAAACATGTCATCCAAATTTGCAATGAAAAACTTACCTATAAATATTTTTATCGGTTCATTCATGAGTCTTATGAATTTACTTAGTGTATTAGTCACTAACCTAAATTTCATGAATAGCCACTCATTCAATCCTTACTATGTTTTAAACATAATACTTGCACTCATCATCTTTTGTTATGTGAATTTAGTGATATTCATTATTCAAGTCAATATTTGTAAATAATTGTGCTCCAATTAAGAAATTGATCAAATCATCCAGGTGCAATAATGGAAATCTACACTTAATTTTAATCTTTTTGATGGATATGAAACCAATGCATATCCTCCATTCACAACCTTTCTTAGGTTATAAAACTAATAAAACTGAGCATGGGTTAAAACTTTCTCTTATCAACACTTTATCTAACAACTCCTATAATTTTATTTCTATCTCTACATTCTTGTTAGTTGTTAACCTATATGCCACTTTGTTTGATAAATTTGAACTTAAAATCAGATCCATACATTAAATTGAACTTCTTATGTATGTCAACCCATTTGGTATAATATATGAAACTGTATCCAAAGGTATCTAAAAGAACCAAAAAATCAAACAGTGTTAGTAGGTTAGTCTAAACAAAGCTTATGAGAGACTTAGGCTTGAGATTAAGACCTTGTGAGTGTATAATACAAGAAAGTAGACTAAAATCAAATACAAGAAAGATAATACAATGATGTATACCTTTATTTTAAGGTGATACATCATACCACAAGTAGAAGATGCTCGGATATGTAGTCTTGAAAGATCATTGTCAATACCTTGCTAGTATGAGGACATCTCTTTTGAAGACTTGAGATTGTTGAAGTATAAGAAAAGTGTAATTGGATGAAAAAAGAGGGAGTAATTCATTAGAATTTTTTTGCTTGAATTTGCACATGAGAATACAAAGGAGAAGCCTTCTATTTATAGTAATTTTAAATTTATTAGGACCATTTATCTTGAGATATGGATGAATGATTGAGAGGACATGTGAAGGTTTCAAATGGATCAAGGACATGGATCATAAAAGATAGCCCTTTATCTTTTCCAAGGTGAAGGAGGGATTATCCTCCTCAAAATATCCCAAGAGGGATCAATGGGATCCTTTCATCTTGTTTCCAAGATGGAGGGTGGAGGATTGTTACAAAATATCTTCAAGAGGGATCATTTAGATCCCTTCATCTTATTTCTAAGATGAAGGGTGGATAATTAGTCTCCATACCCCACATGGATCACAAACATGGATCACCAATGTGGACCCTTCATCTTTTTTCCAAGATAAAAGGTGGAAGAGACTCCATAAAATATCTGAAAAGATTGATTATAAGCCCTTCATCTTGTTCCCAAGATGAAGGGTGGAGAGGGTTGCTTGGAAAGTGATCCACATGAGGTGAAAAATGAAGATTTGAATTGAATTTGATTTCATAAATTCAAATAAAGAAGAGGATTATTTAAACTTAAAAAAAAATGGATTAGTTTAATCAATGTGATAAGAAAATGAATTATTTTGATTTAATTTATGATCAGGGGGAATTGATTTAATTGATCAAAGAAGGGGAGGTGATCAGTAATTATGAAAAATATGATTAAATAACTAATTTAATTATATAATGTGATATGTTTACCCAATTATGGATGATCTAAGATAATTTTGGGTTCATATATTGGATGAACAAATAAAATTAGAGTGAATAGATGATAATAGGCCAATTGGTGCATAATTATGGGAATTATTTTTTTATGTGAAATTTTGACATGAAAGGTGATTAAAAAGGAGTGTATACATTTTACCTATTTTAGGAGGCATTGTAAAATAATGAAGAAATAACATCTTCTCAAATAATGAAAAAGAGCATTTAAAAAGATCAAAAAATGTTAGATGAAGAAATAATGGATGTCGTAATTTCATCATCCCAACTGACATGTGTGGGATATTGAATGAAAGATAAGGATATGATTAGAATGAAATTATTTAGAATTAAGATATGAATAGTTGACCAGTTTGATATAATTAATTGGTAGCCAAGTTTGAATTAATGCCCTAGACAGTGCTTTGTAAGCCCTAGATGCCCCCTTGAGGGTATGCTCAAAAAATTATTTGAATAGATGGACCCTGTAAGTATTGAGAGCAATGCACATAAAAGTAGAAAAGGATGAAAAATAATAATATAAAAATGAAATAGGAACATATTAACTAGATTGAACATATTTGAGCATAAACACATTAACTATATTAAACAGACTGAATAGAAATGTGACATGCATGAAAATGGGTATTTTTTTTTGTATATAATTAATTAAACATATAAAATAATTACACTATGTTTGGAAAAAAGTTTATGACTTGTAATTGAATATTCTCATTGTTTATGATGTATCACATGTAACATGTATGTAGTCATAATGATGATAAGATCAGAGATATAAATGATTGATTTGGCATTGACATTGTTGATTTAGACCTTATAAACTTTATTTTTAATGTGGAAAATGAAAATATGCATCATAATTATGAGTGAACTATAATAGCATGAATTTTTAAATTGTATAATAAAAATGTAAATGAATATAAGTAAACATCAAGATATAGAAAATCTAGATTTCTCCATAAACATTATGCATTGAAATTAAACTCAAATAATTTGATCACATCCAAACATATTAATTGAAAAAATCAAGTGTCATGCAGGAAATAATAATAAAAAATTTGAAGGAAATTGAGTAAGAAATAACACACTTCTGATAAGCAAATAAACAAGCATCAAGCAATCACACAAACTGTAAATCAACACTCAGTTAGTAAATTAGTGTGCATAGTAATTTAGGTGTTACTCTTGACTCAAAAGATAAGATAAAGAACCATTAGAACAATAGTGGGGGAGGGGAAAGAATAATAATGAGGGTGTGGTTGAGCTAACCTTAGAAAACTAAGCACTGCCTACATAGTCCTAATAGGACTTTAGGCCAAATGTAATTCTCCCAAAAATGGGATATAAAAAGAAAATTGATGAGCATGACCAAGATAAAACTAATAGAAGACATGGGATAGGTAATAGAAAAACAATGAGGGAATACAAATAAGGGTGGTTGAGATAAATCCGAAAATTGAATGCTGCCTACATAGTCCAAATAAACCTCAAACCACTGTAGTTCAACCTTAAATTGGAATCAGAATGTGATAAGCATGAACAAGGAATTTTGATCAGGATAAATATGAGCATGGAATGATAGATGATTTTATTAACCCACAAAATTGTGAGTGTATAATTAACTCTCAAAATAGTGGGAATGTGAATTGAAAATGCTTTAGGAGTATTTGGAACAACATACCCATAAGGGATCACTAACAAAGGGAAGAACCTATTCTAGCACTAGTAAATGATCTAATAGAAAATGGGAGGATTAGAATGATGATGTGGGATAATAATGGATGATAAGTGGATTAGGGATCTCAAAATGCCATGTCTTGTGGGAGCCAAATGTCTAGTCATCAAAATGTTTCTAAGAGATTTTCCAAAATAGGGCTCATGATAACATCCACTTCCTTATTAATATACAAGACATGAAGAAAAATTAGACCAAGGTAGGATAAAAAATTTGGTTCAAGACAAGGTAAAATAACAAATATGATGGGAATGGAATAAATTTCAATGTAAACAAGGATTTCCCAAGTGTCAAGGTAATTGTAGACATCAAATTAATTAAACATGACACCGGAAACTTGGTTTTCATCATGGTACTTGCCCAAGGTGCCATAAGCATTATTTTCACTATTGGATGAATAATTTATCTTTATCTTTTTTGATTTAATTTTGAATTTTTAAATGTATTTTATTCTTTCCATCTCAAATCAGAGGACAATTATGAGATGCAGAATGATGATCCTTTGGTTGTCCAGCCCATACCAATTCTAAATAGTTTCTTTGCTATAATTATATTGCTGATGAAAACTATACTGATGTTGAAGCCATCTTTATTGGTTATTGATTTAGTTTCCTCCAAACCTATAAATAATGTATCTTTATAGCCTCTATGAAAGAGAGTGCCACTAAGGAGGGTAGAGTATGATAATCATTGGATAAGGGATAAAATTTGATAAGGGGATATAAGACTTGGATTGAGAATATGATCATGGAGGGATATCTATTAGAAGGCCAAATAAAATTGGGAATTTTAGTCATGTTGTTTGTTAAAATTTTCATACCATTTTAATTATCATGAACAAAAAGTATTAAAAGAGTAAAACTAAAGGAAGGAGTTTATTTTTACTTATAAATTTTATTAACCATGCCCACACATCTATGTTATGCATGGCTGACTAACCTGTCCTCCATGGATGTAGTGATGTGAATTACAAAATTAGACTTGAATTTTCACCCACATGTATTAGAGGGACATGATGATTGGACCTACCATCCTTTATAAATGTAGTGATGTGGGCTACAAAAATAACTTCACCTTCATGCCTACACATCTTGGAGGGACATGGTGGCAAGGCCCACCATCGTCTGTTGATGCATGTGAATAGGTGTGACACATAATTAACCTACATCTCCTCTATTTATTCTAGGTATGCTACAATTAATTCTTTTACAGCCTTATAAGCTATGGTTTTTTCTCCACACTACCATTTTAATAGCGAAGCTCGACCAAAATTATCCCATAAATCTCACAAATGTTTCTTCCCATGCAATTTTTATTCTTCCCCTTTTTTTAGAATCTCTTTTTGAGGGATTATTTATTTCATAATCACCATACATCCACAAACTTGCATTATTTATATCCCATTAAACATTTCTTTCCTCCTAACCCACTTGATATTTTATCCATAACCCACTTGATATTTTATCCATTGCTTGTTAAGCAACATTTGCAAACCTAAAGACCAATAAAATGAAGTTAAAGTACATGGGGTATGAATCACTGCTAGTCTTAGATTGTGATACCCCAAAGATTTATAATTCTTGGATTGATCATGTGGAATTTGAAGATTTCCATAAAAGAATAAATTATAAAATCTTTACACTAATTATTGAATGCCTTGAAGAGAGCAGTTTGCCTTAAGCAACCACCTTTCTCACTTCAATATAATGTTCAGATCTAGTTTTTGCTTATGCTAAATACTACAAATCATAGATATAATAAATTAAAACAAAATTTGGATAACCCATGGTGAAAATATTTGGATTTTATATGAGTATGACATTGAGGGTTCCCCTTTATGAGGAGTTGGTTAATATTAGTATCAAACAGGGAGATGCACATTGGGATAAGCATCCCATTAAATGTTTAACCACTATCAAATTTTTTTGGTTGAAGAAAAATAGAGATAGACCTTTTAAGGTCCCCAAAATCTTATTTAGATCAAACTTTAAATAATAAATCGTAGATATGATTACCCTTTAAACTAAGTAGAAGATAACAAAGACACCAAGCCTTTCCACCATTGGATGTTTCTTCCAATGCAAATAATTTTCCATAGAAAGTAATTCATAGAATGGGATGTGTTAATTAGTGAATCCTTGAATGATGAATTGCTAAATGTGAAAACCTAAAATTTGTTGAGTTGTGGAGGTAAAAGCTTCACTGATGTGAAAATGTGGAGGTTACTAGGTTACATAGTAACTGACATCGATCAGAGCCAACCGACATCGGTTAGGGCTCAATCGACATCGGTTATCTTTATCTATACAGTAACTAGCATCGGTTAGGGGTCGGTTGGCATCGATAAAAAATAATCGACATCGGTCATCTGTGTGTTTCCAGAACTATTCTAATTTTAGACGAATAGTTAGTTTGCATGTAAAGACTAATTTTAGTCTTGAGTCCACTTTTCTAATTATTGTTTGCTTTGGGTTCTATTTAAGAGACCCATGGGGATGTATTGTAATCATGTGTAGACAACAACAATTGGGTTGATTGTCACTAAAGGGAATAACAACTCGGTTATTGAGTTGGTTGTAATTGATTGAGAGAGAGAGAGAACTCTTGAGGGAGAATTACTGTACACCCAAGAGGTGTGAGGAGAAAGAGGTTTATTCATTGCATTTCCTTTTGCAAGAGTTTAATACAGATTGCTTGTTTCTCATATCTCCTATTCTTTGCTATTTTTGATTTCTAGTTACTTATTACTTCTGGTTTAATTCCGTGTTTAGTTGCTTATACAAAAGTAATCAATTATACTCTAAGGATCCTAACAAAATTAGTTTTTAATGACATCATATCTAGTATATTCATTAACCTCTTAGATGGTGTACCTTGGCCTGTTCCAATGAGGGAGCATCACACAAACAACACAAATATTTGAGTGATTCCCTCAACTCACATTTTAACAAATTAATAAACACTACACTTGAGTCAATGATGATATCATAGTGAGAGTGGTACAATTACTATAAGAAGATTGGGGTATGCAAATTTTAATAGAAGTAACCAAATTGGTTCACCAATATGGTAGTTATTACATTAAATTATTTAAGTTTGAATATATTAGGGTTGGAGGTTATGAAGGACACCCCTTGAGACTTCTAAGGTTGACAAGCAACAAGATCATTTTCATTGAGCTCTACAGATAACTACTAGCTATTCACAAGTGCTGTAAATAGAAACACTTATTAGGTGTTTGTTTTCATATTATGTTGGGTCATTTCATTTACAAATCAACTATAAATTCACATGACATAGAATTGACCATATCCAAATTTACTCTCTAAACCCATGACAACATAAAATCTATGGATACCATAGGATATGTAAAGCAAAATCTCAACATTGGATATGCATATAAACATAAGCCTCACCTCGAAGATTATTGGGATAATTACACAAATGAATTTGAAATAGTATAAAGAGATTGGAGTCAGATGACTCTTGATAAAATAAAAGAATTTATAGATGAATGGATTATATAAGGAATGATAGATGATAATTCAGGTGATATTGATCTTGAATACACCAACATAATTAAAACTACACCCTAGCCAACTATCAATTGGTCAATCAAAAAACCAACTGATTTGTAATAGTGACCACAAAGAGTATGGGTTCATATGAAAAAGTGGTTAGCTAATAGATTAGATGGAATAAACATAGGTGTTTCAAAGAGAGGGAAAGATTTAGTTTTGTTATAAACCTATGATATCTCTTCTCTTTACTTTGTTAGTTTAGTAGTTGCTATGGATGCATATGATTTATAGGTTATCCTGTGAGCATTTTTTTTATCCCACATTCATGGGAAGTAGTAGTTGATTAGATTATTATTATTATATAAGTAATTTTTAAGGCTAATGAAGGCATCTAGGAAATTATTGTATTGAGCTTTCTCAAAGGAGGTTGACCCCTCGAAGTGGCCTATGATCAATTCAATATTTTCAAGTGTTTTGTTAGATTTAATTCATGCTACTAATTCCTATTTCTTGCACAATTTTATTAATTATTTCAAGAGGATCCTCTCATCTGGTATCATAGTGCTTTCTAGAGCCAAAATTGTTTTTTCTTTAACAAATCTTCACTCTATTCTTCTACATAATATTTTTATAGAAATAACTCTATTCTATGGCATAATTTATTTAAGTATTTTCTTGTAACACATAATCTATTTTAGATTAGGTTAAAAACCTAACTAAATAACTATGATAAGTGCTTGCGTGAAAGCCTTAAAACTCATTATGAGGAGTACCACAGTAACCCCAAAGTAGATAACTCATTGAGAGGACCTACCAGTGAAATGGGCAATGTCCCCTTCTTGATTGAGTAGTTTCCATCCGTGAGAAAAACCAAGAGTTATCACATAGAGGTAAATCCATGGTCAAAAGTTTTTTGGAGAGAGGTACTCACTTAGATGGAATTAGTGGCTAGAGTGATATTTTTAAAACCCTTAGGTAGCCATTGAAACTTGGGTCCCATTTATATCAATTTTAGAATATTTCTAGTAGACTCAAAATAATTAATCCATAGAGTATCTGTAGCCTGTCAGAGGACTTATAGGTAGATATCTGATAGAAACTAGAATTTTCAAACCACCCATAAAGTATTAGTAGATCTTAGAGGACTTATTTCTAGATAGAAAACATAAATCAAAAATCAAAAAATAATAAATAAATTTTTTTTTTTCATTTTTTTCCAATATCTCACCATCTGTAGCCCCGTTGATCCTCAAACTTGATCCAAACACCTAAAACTCCATTTCATACATTTTCTTCATTGAGGTCCCATATCTCAATTCCAATCTTAATTCACGTAAATCTCAAATTTCCTTTTTTTTAGGTTTTTCCATAACTTTTATTTTTATCCATTTGCCTCAAAAAATTTCCATTGTGTTCATCATCTTGTTCTACTCCTTTGTCCCTCTTTGACCAATTTTCTAGTTTTTCTATTTTCTCTCCTAAAATTTCCCTCTCCTTCATCAATCATACTCCCACTATGAATTTTTTTATTAAACGCCCCTTTACCCTTTCTATTTTTTCCCAAGTTTAAAACTTTCTTTACTAAACATGTCTTAACTCTAGTTTTCCTATCCATTGTAAAAAAAATTGTTATTCGGATCATGGTAATGACTTGAACAAGTTTCAAAAAACATGGAGGATGAAATTGGTGCCCTCAAAACCCACATCAAAGATCTTGATGAAAACATTCTTGGCCTCAATCTTCAACATACCACCATGAACACCAGATGACATCTAGAGTCTTCTTTAGACACTGCATTTTCTTCTTCCAATAATTATCATGGGCTGAAGCTTAATTTTTTGTAATTCAATGGTGTTGATCTAACTAGATAGATCTATCAGGTAGAATAATATTTTAGTCTTCATAATAATTTTGATGCCAACAAGGCCTCACTTGCATCCATTTACTTAGAGCTTGAAGCCCTTCAATGGTATAATTGGTATACTAGGGCTCATGATGAACCCACATGGACTGATCTTCGCACCCTCATTTTATAATGGTTTGGCCCTACTAATTTTGATGACTTCACTAGAGCACTCACTAAACTTTACCAAATAGGAACCATGAGAGAATATCAAACAAAAATTATAAAAAATTGGCCAATCAAACAAAGGGATTATTTGATGAATTCTTTAGGAGTTGCTTTGTTAGTGGACTAAAGGATGCAATTCAAGCTGAAGAAATTTTTTTTTGGCCCAACATGATGATGGAAGCCTTAGGGTTGGATAAGTTGGTAAAGGACAAGATCACATCTCAACAATGATTCAAATCCAATTTTACTCCCTTAAAAAATCTAACTCCATAACAATCTCAAATAATGTTAGCTCCCAGAACCACTCCTCTCAAGCATTTGACTAAAGTAGAGATGCAAGACCATAAAGAAAAAGGAGTATGTTATACTTTGATGATAAATTCACTTGGGGAAATTGATGTGTCAAGAAAAATCTATACCTATTGGATGTGGACTCTCCATCCATAATTGAAGATTGGGAAGATGTTCAAGATATAATAGAAGATCCAAAGGAAACTCAGTCAATTGTGAAACTTGCTTCTCAAAAAAACCAACCAGAGATCTCTCTCCATGCCTTAGTATGAGTCACTACCCCATAAACCATATAGGTTAGGGGTTACTTCAAGAAGTTCCCTCTCATAATACTCATTGATTCAGGTAGCACTCATAACTTCATTGACCTTTAGATCACCAAATAGGCTGATTATTTTATCCATCCTTGCTCTAACTTTGAAGTCATGATTACCAATGGGGGCACATTACCTTGCAAAGAGAAGTGTCATAATGTGTGTATCTCTATTGGAGATTATAACTTGCACTCTATCATGTTTGCCTTGCCCTTAGGTGGATGTGATGTTATTTTGGGAGCCTAGTGGTTAAACACATTTGGACCCATCTTATTTTTAGACAATGGGCAAAAACACACACTAAAAGGCTTACAACTAAGATCTCTCAACATCATCAGTTCACATTACATGGAAAATAGTCTTAATAAGAATTCACACAACATCATTCCCTAGCTCCATTCCATTCAAATGTAACCATTAATAGTTTGTACTATTCCTTCTGATCTACAAACCATTCTACAAAGATATGTACATGTCTTTGCCAAACTAGTGAGATTGACACCTTCACAGCTAGAGAACCACCATATTTAGCTCCTTCTTAGAAGTGTTACTCCTAACATCAAGTCTTATCACTACCCATTTCATCAAAATACCAAGATTGAGATGCTCATTCAAGATTTCCTTCAGAAAGGCATTATTCACCCTAATACTAACCCATATTCTCCCCAGTTCTCCTTGGTAAAACAAAGATGGGTCATGGTATCTCTGCATTGATTTATATGTACTTAATCACCTCATAATAAATGATAAGTTCCTAATCCTTGTTATTGATGAGATTCTTAATGAGCTTCATGGTGCTCATTTTTTCTCCAAGTTGGATCTCTACTCTAGATATCACTAAATCCAACTTTATGAGGATGATATCCCTAAGATAGCCTTTCACATGCATTATGGCCATTATGAGTTTTTGGTCATGCCCTTTGGCCTCACTAATTATCCTTCAACATTTTAGGCATTTATGAATAAAACATTCTATCCCTACCTACAAAAATTCATTCAGGTCTTCTTAGATGATATCCTCATCTATAGTAAAACCTAGTTTGAGCATCTCTAAAATCTAAAGCTCACACTACAACTTCTCTCTAGCTATCATCTTTGTGAAAAATAGTCCAAATGTACTTTTTTCTAGGATTAAGTGAAGTATCTTAGGCATATTGTGTCATCCCAAGGGGTTCGAGTAGATCTTGACTAAATAGCTACTATGATAAATTGGTTGCAACCTCAAACACTCAAGAGCCTCTATGGTTTTTTGGGGATGACTGGATACTATCACAATCTTGTCAAGGATTAAAATAATATTTTAGCTTCATTGAAAGCTATGTTGAAAAAGGATACTTTTACTTAGACACAAGCTACTGAGTGTGCATTTGAAAAATTAAAACAAGCTGTGTACTTTACTTGTTCTAGCTATACTAAATTTTGCCAAGAACTTCACTATCAAGAGTGATGCTTATGGAAATGGACTTGGTGTTATTATCATCTAAGAAGGGTGCCCCATTTCATTCATAATCAAAGCACTTTTTGTTAAGAATTTAGTGCTCTCTACTTATGAGAAAGATATAATGGCCATTTTGCATGCAGTACAACAGTGGTGACCATACCTATTAGGAAATCATTTTTGTATCAAAACTGATCACCAGAGTTTGAAATATTTCCTAGAATAATGGGTCTCTACCCCATCATAATAAAATGGGTAAAAAAACTCATAGGTTATGACTATGAGCTCACTTACAAGAAGGGCAAGGATAATATTGTGGCTAATGCTCTATCTCACATATTTGTAGACCAAGCTTCCTTTTCATCTATTTCCATGCCTATTCCAAATTGGTTAGACACTGTATAATAAGGGTATGCATATGAATCCTCATTATCTCTAATCATTCAATAGTTTGACACTAACCCCTCAGTTGTACAACATTATTCATGGGATGGTGCTTCTCTATGATACAAGGGTTGTCTGGTGCTTACTTAGAGCATAGATCTTTAGCAGGTTATATTCTATGAACCCCATACTTCTCCATCTATAGGGAACTTAGGGTTTCTCAAAACTTATGAGTGAGCACGATGAAACTTATTTTGCAAGGGAATAAAAAAGGTAGCTCAATAGATAGTGGTTGAATGTGATACCTACTAATATAACAAGGGTGAAACAACACTCATCCTTAGATTGCTCAAACCCTTAACCATCCCTACCAAGATTTGGATAGATATTTTTATGGATTTCATTAAGGGGCTCCCAAAATCTATAGGGAAAATGGTGATCTTGGTTGTGGTTGATTACCTCTCTAAATATAGTCATTTTCATACCTTCAGCCATCACTATACCACCTCCATAGTCACACAAATTTTCCTGGACCAGATTTTCCATCTTCATGGCATTCCTTCATCCATTGTCTTAGATCATGATGCAACCTTCACCAGCCCTTTTTGGATATAATTATTTTGATGCATCGATACCAAATTAAAGATGATTTCTAGGTATCATACACAAATAGATGGCCAAACTAAAATTGTCAATAAATGTATGGAAACTTTCCTTCATTACTTCACCTTAGAACAACAAGATCAGTGGGAAAAGTGGCTCCCTCTCATCTAATAGTGGTATAATACCTCCTATCAGACTTCAATGAAAATGACTCCATATGAATCAATCTATGGTCAAGCACCACCAGTGCTTCTTCCATACACACCCAATAATTCATTAGTTTAAGCAGTCAACATGATTCTCCAAACCCTAGATCAGATCTTTAGTATGCTATAAAATAATCTTCATATAACACAAAATAAAATTAAATAACAAGTGGATCAACACTATTATTAGTGTGATTTTTAAGTAGGTGATATGTTTTTTCTTCACTTACAACCATACAAGAAAGGGTATCATAAGATAGCTCCCAAGTTCTATGGTCCCTATAAGGTTATTTAAAAGATTGGGTTGGTTTCTTATAAGTTGGAGCTCCCACCTTCTTCCTGAGTTTACCTAGTATTTCATGTCTCTTTTTTGAATAAATTTTTAGGCATAAACATCAGAGTGTAGAATATTTTACTAGAACTTGATAATGAAAGATCCATTCTTCTTGAGTTGGAGTCAATCCTAGATAAGTGTACATGCCAACTTCTCTCCCACTCCATCATCAAGGTTTTAATTCAGTGACATAGAATGTAATTAGAAGATGCAACATGAGAACCACTATTTCAGATTCAACACCAATTCCCACATTTGAAGTTTTGAGGACAAAGTTTTTTCTAAGAGGGAGGGGATGTTATGAACTTGTGATATCTTTTATCTTTACCTTGTTAGTTTAGTAGTTGCTGTAGATGCATATACTTTGTAAGTCATCCTATGAGCATTTTGTTTTATCCCACATTCATGGGAAGTAGTAGTTGTTGAGATTAAAATTTGTATATAAGGGTTGAGGCCAATGAAGACATCCACAAAATTATTGTATTGAGATTGATTAAAGGAGGTTGCCCCCTTAAAGTGGCTTGTGATGAATTCAATCTTTTAAAGTGTTCTATCAGATTTAATTTTTACTACTAATTCATGTTATTTTGTGTTATTTTATTAATTTTTACATGAGGATCCTTTCAAGTTCCTCTGAACTACAACCCCCCATCAAATTTTAGAAGAAGCATCTCTAATGTGGTGATTACAACCTTAGGTTCCTCTAGTTCAATCAATTGTGGAGATAAGGATCCCAATCCAAATAAACTATTAGGAAAATAATATGAGGAAAATCCTATGGTAGGGATAAATAAGCAAGCCAAAAAATTAGTGAAACCATGATCTCCAACTGAAACCTTAGGTGACCCCAACTTGCTCATCCTAAATACTAGACAAAAATACATAGCCTCTTTCTTGGAGATAAAACAACAAACATAGGTTAAATATGAGAACTCACATTCTCCATTTGAATCTCCACAAGTTTCTCCTCTTCTAAATCAACCCGTCCCTTCTCCATCATCTACCCAAGTGATTACCTTTAGTGATATTTCATTTCAATGGGTGTATCCAATGTTATAAAAAAGAAAAAGGGTAGTTGAAGCTGACTTACCATATTTTGATGTGGTAACTAATCTTTTAAAAAATACCACACTAAAGAAAACAAAGACCACCTCTAGGTTGGTGTTGGACTCTTCAAGTGTAGAGTTTATGGAAATTTCTAAGCCAAATGTTGATAAAAACATAAAAAAATCACATTAGGCAATTATAATATGAAGAGATCATCACTTGGAGAAGAAAAAAAAGAAGGTGATATTCATAATCTTTGAAAAACCACTAAAAGGATCATTAAGATATCTGAGCAAGATGAGTTGACTTAGGAACAACTCCAAAGATAAATTAGGTAACTAGCAAGTTATGTTAATTAATTGCTCAATTTGGTTGAAACACTTACAATACCACAAGTTGATGTTTTGAAACAGTTACCAAGAATAATCAAGGATGTTGTTGTCATAATTAGTAAATATAATACTTACAATAAGACTCTTGAAGCACGGGTAGATGAATTTATCATAAATGGAATGAAATATATTGAAGTAGTCATGAAAATCTATGATCTCATTAATCAATAAGTACAAGATATCCATGTATAGATCAAATCCCACACCACCATTTTTAAGTTATGGAAAGAAGTGATTAGAGACAAAATAAATGATCATGATGGAGGCCAAGTTAATAGTAGATGGTGGAGTATTTGAAAAATAAGATGATGAAACCTCCTACAAATGAGCAAAATACATATTATGAAAAATGGAAATCTTGACTAAGGCTATACAAGAACTAAAAGAGAGTAGGGATATGGGTGAAGAAAAGCTCAAACTGATTTCCAAAAATATAGATAAGATTCATTTCCATTTACACAAAGAGGATGGGACTACTGCACACACTATAGATGAACTAAACTATTAATTCCAAAAGCTGGTCAAAGAATATATTCTCAATGAATATAAGTTCAATAAAGCATCAATGAAAACTCTCAACAAAATCCACATTTCACTAGAAGAGTTAAACACCCAACTGGAAGAATTGTTTAATCTCAATGTGCCTTGACATTCATTTACTAAAGATGGTTCACACATTGTTGTCATGTGGTAATTACAAATATTAATGAAGCTCTTGAAGTAGTCAATAGATTTCAAAAATTCAAGGATTATGCGATAATGATCAAGACCAAAAATATTCAACAACTGTCAACCCATCTGTAACCATTGTTGACTCAAAAAAACTTCTTAATAATATTTGTAGTCTCTTGTTTATATATTTTTTAAAAATCTATTTGGGGAAATCCATATTTTCTTTTTATAAAATGAAAAATTATAAAAGTTAGAAAAGGGAAAAAAAGAATAAGAAAGGTCATTTAGGAATGTGAAGGGTTAGCCCATTCCCTTTGTTATAAATACAAGAAATGGCAATTGAAAATGAACTTTTTGATGTCCAAAATTTATGAAACTTGAAAAAGAAGAAGGAAACTTTATGTTCTATCTTTATCCAAGAACGAGGAATTATTTGAACTTTGTGTCTAGTTATTTCCTTAATGGGCATGCAATTTTTTTTATGTTAATGTATTTCTCATTATTTTGATCATGAATTATGTTTGATCTTAAAGTAAATTTATCTTTTTAATTTATTTTGTTACATAAGTGGGTGAAATATACATCTACACACCTTCTCGTAACTCTACATTTTCCCCTTTATTTTTATTTTATTTTTAGTTGAGCATGGTTACTACCAACCCCTTTTATTCAAATTATAAATATTGTACATAGTTGGGATAGTTTTTATTGGTTTCAATAAAGGGAACCTCCCCTCACAATAGAGGATATTATTTTGTCTCCTAAATTATCATGTAATCTTGATTTGTTGTGACATACCAAATATTTCATGAATAAGTCACACACATATTTGTTGCTAATTCTAAATGGGACATGATTTTAGTTTTGATAGGGCCAACTATTCTAATGTTGACTCCAATAGTGTCAGCATCAAATAATGAATAATTGATTTGCTCATTCATTAGAACCTCAAAGAGGTTTTAACCAGCCGAGTCTTATTGACTATTCTAATTTTTAGCATATGATAGTGCCTTAAATAAAGTTTTACTAAGGGATTTTGATAATTCATTTTGATTGTCCCTTAGTTCCTTAAGTAAGGTTTCACTAAAGGATGTTGATTTTGGACTTTGATTTGCTGAATTATCTCATAGTGCCTCAAACATGGGTTCACTAGGGATAATTACTTATGACTATATTTATACCAATAATTTATCACTCTAAAAGAGCTCTAATGATGTGTAATTATTTCAGTCCCAATTAATAGGTGAAGGGAATTAGAATTGGCCCCAAGTAGGGTAGAATTGATCAAATGAATAGAATTAGAATTGGTCCCAAGTAAGGCAAAATTATTCAAGTGAAGGAAATTAGATGTTAAGATAATAGATTAGATCAGAGGATACCCCAAAACAAGGATACATGCAAGGGAAATTATTGGATTGGAATTGGTCTTGAAAATGATAGGGAACAATAATTAAAGGATAAGAGGTTTCCTGATTTAACTATTTTGGGAGTATTAGAGTTTTATTCCTAATTTAGTTAAGGGTCTAAAACAATAAACCAATAATAATATTATAATAATTATGGTACTAATTTGTATAATTTATTTGATTTTAATATCTTTTTAAAAATAGAAATAAATGAGGAGAAATGCAACTTAGCTTAAAAGTAGACTAAGATGACTGAGGCAAAGGCTAAAACTAGTTGTGTAGGACTGAGACAATGTTGTGAACTAGGATCTAGCTTTTGTTTGGTGAAAGGATAGGAGCACCAAAAATAGGACACTTCGAGGTTTGATGTTATAGTCTAAGTCTTGCCACTATTATCCAAACTAGTTGTAGAGATATAAGTTTTTTGGGTTTTGTCCACTATCCCTATATGAGCCTGTCTATGAAATTTAAGATCTTGAGTGTCGATGAAGCTCCTTATAGAGATGATTTAATCTGTAACCCTAGACCTTCATAATTATTGAATAAAACTTAATAAAGAGGGGGTTTAATGTGTTTAAGATGCACTAAACGTGTATCCACACCCCTTGTATAGGCATGCTACCTACATACCAATACTCCAAAGAGGGATCAATCCATATGTAGTTCTCCCACTTGATGTGCTTCATGAAATATTGTTATACAGATGCAAAAATGCTAAAATGAGAGTACTTGAGGTGGCTAAGGACTAGTGTGAGGGTTTGAATATGCTAGTATCTATATTGGATGGTTGTATGCAGAGAATAGGGAAATTTGCCTTAGTGGTCATGCTTGTATTCTTTCTTGCTTTTGTAATATTTTACAACCCCTTATAAATAAAATTTGAATGGGATTTTATAGATATCTATTGGTCATGGGTTAAATGTATTTATGCTAGGTTGACACAATGAAGAAGAGGAATTGGAAAAAAATGGTCATCTGCGCTCAAAATGTGATTAGATAAGAGCACTAAAAATGGGACATCCTAGATTCCATCACTATAGTCCTACCCTAGTGCTCTTATCCTATAAGCTCAAGACCCAAAGGGATAGAACTAGCATGGAAAATACAACTTGGCTAAGTTGGAATCAGGTCTTAGAAGTCTATAGATGACTAAAAATAAGTAAAAAGGTGTCTATAAGGGTCATGAGAGTATGCAAGAGGGACATATGGGTTGGGTGTCATAAGCCACACTCAGGATACCAATTTTGATATTTCATATGATTAAATTTTCCCCCCTTTATTCTAGTGATGTAGCAAAGTGAACTACTAGGATAAAGGAAAAGAAGAAAGTGTACCTAAACTTACCTATAAGGGTGAAGCCATAAAGCTATGTGATATTAGTTGTATATAGAAAGAGCATATTATGAAGTGTAAATACATGAGAAAATAAAGAGTAGATTAGTTCTTAATAGATATGCTATATCTAAATAAGAATGTACAAATATAGGTAAGAGAGAAAGGAAGAGAAAGGAATGAATACACCTCACCAAGTACATGAACCAATACAAAACCTGTTATGATGCTGAGTGATGCTGGGTATGTGCTGTACCAAGAGTAGTATCATGAATGGAGTTGATTGCTTAATTCCCCAAGAGTGGTTCAAGAATGCAAAGGCTGACCCTTTGGCTCCATCATCACCCACTAAATGAAGCTATGTGATCATGCATGTGCTAATCGATGTTTGAACTATGTGTCCAATCCCTTTGAGTAGGTGGCTCAAGAATATAAAGGCTAGTGAGTCCTTTGGCTCCATCATTGCCTATTAATTGAAGCTATGAACTAATATTGGTATGAATATGTATTATATGAGATGGCTCTTGAAGCCCATGGATGCTCTGAAATCTAACAATGTGGTATGGATAACTAAATATGTACTAGAAATTAGGCTAATCTCAGCTACTCTAGAAGGAAGAGATTAGGCTTGTATGAAAGCCACTCTAAAAATAAAAACTTAAGCTTATGTGAAAGCCACTTGGGATTGTGAAGGTTAGGCTTATATGAAAGCCACTCTAAAATGATGCCAACCACCTATAGATAGAATAAGGCATGCAACTACTGAGAATGCCTGGGTAATATATTAAACTCAGAAAGAAAAGAAGACTAATGTGCCATAGACATTTCCTCTAATCACTAGTGTCTATAATATGGATTATGATATGGAAGTTATACCAACTACCCAATCTAAAATTGGAAGTGAGAGACATCATGTTGTGCATGATGCCCCCTATATATGGTTTCTTTGAGAGAAACTATACTAAAACTATTGAATCTAAATTGATTTGTATCTAACAAAACTGTAGCTAAGCTTATCTTTTTACCTATTTTTAAAAAATCTAAGATTTTTGTTGTTTAGATAGGAGTGATAAAAACAAGACACCTTATTATCTGGCACTATTATCCATATCTAATGCTATTATCCTTTGCTAAATCTAATGACTATTCTATAATCATCACTATTTTTCTAGTATAATACCTACTTTGACTTTTGATTATTGTTCTAAGTATTCTAAAAACTAATTTTTTGATCGGTAGGAGCTCTAATCTCTGTAACAAAACCCCTATTTGTTGTGCCCTTTTTGAGTGTAGGAATGAAGACCCTGCAATGACTACCCTTAGAAGAAAAATCCCTACAAGTGTGTTACGCTATGAAATACATGATATAACAATGATAATAAAAAACATATCTCAAGATATAGCATAATTTATATTGGAGATTGTTAGATCAATAGGGGTATGCCTAGATAGATATAACACTGCAATAACATGTGCAATGTATTAAATTGAAATTGGAAATTTTATTTGTTAGTTATTAGTTATTAGTTTTTAGTTGTCAAGGAGGGATGGAGTATGATGTCCATTATGGCATCTAAGAAAGTAAGAAAATGCATGATGTGGATCATGAAATTGCAAATAGTGAGAAGTAAACAAGCAAAAATCACACAAGGGAAGAATCAAGAAGCATACAAAAGTTGCCTGGGCACATGTCACTCAAACTAGAAAGCAAACATACAAGACATGTTAAAATGCCACATACATATACAATTGAATACAAGCAAGGTTAGAATGAGGGCCATAAGCATATAAAAGAGTAAATGTAAAGGACATTGGTAGATATCCTAAGGCACACACAAGAATAAAAGCAAAGGACATTGGAAAATGTCTTAAGGTACATACAAGAGACAAAATAGGAATTGAAAAATGTAATCACATCTAGCTATGCAAAGTAAGCAAGGAAAGCATGTAATTTAATAGAAATATAATCACATCTAACAAATCAAAGCAAGAAGTGAAAATATGCAAGACATGGAGTATAAGACTAGGTATATGATAAGAAATACACAAGTGTTATATACTAGTGAATGTCGATAGAGTAATCTATGTAAGTTAGTAAGTAATGTCCATCACCATGATAACTAGAGTGTGTGTGGTGTAGGAATGCCAGAGTGTGTGTGGTGTAGGAATGCCATAACCTAGATGGTGTAGTCATGTAGAAGATGCCCCTAGTGTGTAGATATATTGATGTATGTCTCAAATTTAGAAGTAGGATGCCCCCTCAATGGGTAGAGTGAAGAAATCATGGATCTAGATGTCACTGCACACACTCAAATAATATCAAGTGAAACATGCTAATGGAGATAAATTGACAAATAATAACATGAAACAAAAAATGTAAGTCTAACATGGTAGTATAAATGTGAAGTATGGATAATGTATATAATTGAAATGTTTTTTTGGGTATTTTTAATTATTTGAATGTTTATGTATTTTTAAATATTTGAATGTTTTTGGATTTTTTGGTATAAACTATGTACAATCAATCATGAGAAGACTATGTACAGGAAATTGAAAAGAAGCTATGTACAAGTAAACTAAGAAATTATGTATAAGTAAGCTAAGAATAAATGATACTAATAGATGAGTCTCATGAAAGACTCCTTATCATGGTGTCCTATATCAAACAAATGAGTCATACGTGATTGTGAATCATGAAGGAATGACTGTGAATATGACTCTGAGTATTCAAATTCATTGTCGGTATCTTGGAAATCATAATAATCTATATTGTTCCACTCATCATTATCATCTTGATTTTGAACCAGTGGAATGCTAGTGTTGACTTTTATTGTATTTGGATCTTCTCCTTTGATAAATTGTCTATGAATGATTTACCTTAGGATGTTCAATAAATCCCAAACCTTGGTGACAAACATTATCAACTACTAGAATAGTAGTGATGCCTTGAGCATGCTTGCCCAACCCTTGACCTTGATAATCAAACTGTTGTAGATATTTTAAACCAAACCCATACTATTTTTAAAGTTGAGCCTCCTTTTGGAGAGATAACTTTGCATCTTTTTCATGTTTTACATGTGTTTTTGGTATTATTTCATGCTTTGATTTAAATTTTTGATATTTTATTGTTATGAGTTATTCTTTGGTAACCACTTTTGTATTGTTTTTGAATTTGACCCTTTATGAATGTGTTCCTATGTCAGTATGGATTAATTGAATGATTTACCTTGTATAGGCTCCTCATTACGAATGATCTATTGTATATGTTTTTTAATGTCAAACATGAATCTATGTGATGCCCATGCATTCTATGATATGCACAATAATATCTGGATCTTTGCACTAGATATCGAGGAGGTAGTTTAATCAATTTAGATTTAATTATTTCCCTTAGTACCTCACTTGAAATCTTGTTTGATCTTTGAATTATTTTTGAATCACTAGTTGTAGAGTTACTTTGTTATGATTTCTTGTTTTGATATGTAACATTGCTTGCAACCAATTGACTAGGTGAAGGTGCATATACATGATTGACACTAGGGTGCCTTTGAGGCTTTTGTATTATAATCTAATTTTTCAATGTTGTGATATTTTCATGTAATAGTTGATTCTATGTTTGTAAATCTGAAATTAACTTTCTCATATTGGTGATTTGATCCTTTAAAGTCTCACAAGTGCAAAGCCTAGTTGCTTTTCATTGAACACATAAGCACTTATGTTGAAGAGGATTTGAAGAAACTATAGGATGAATGTATGCATTAGGAACAATAGTATAGGATACCTCACCTTTTGGAGGGGTGATAACATGGCCCTAGTTAGAGGGAAAGTAGCTATCACCCTCTTTGAGGAGAGGAGGAGAAGGAAATTATTTCCTATGCATAAGATATGACATTGAAACTTGACAGGTAATTGTTAACTTATGCAATGGATCCTCTAAGTATGTAAGGATTTTATTCTTGATTGAATTACACATAATAGAGATAAAACATGTTATATAATTCATTAGAGTTATAAGTTGTATATAAATATTATTATAAATAATATTCTACGTGAGAGATAGCAAACAAGGGATAGAGAGCATGGAATTTTGTACTAATGCATAAAAAACTTTGACTTGTAACATAACATTTCTAACATGTTTATCAAAATAGAGTTGGAAATCATTTTGCATGAGAGAGAGTGAACATGCAAAAGAAATATTGAAATCTTGTACATTTTTAGCAATAAATTTTGTAATATCATCCCTTATTATAAGAAGTAAGCATGAAAGGGAAATAATGAAGCTTTGCATTAACATATAGTAAACTTCATCATTTATATACATGATAGGATTGATTATGAACTCATTATTTGCAAGAAATGCTATGAAATGAGTGAAATCTATTTTTAATTTTTATGTGAAATCTGATTTGGATGTAAGGTGATACCTCAAAAGCATGGGACCTAGTATATGTAATTAGGGTTTGAAAGAAAATGATTTTCAAAATTACTATGGTAAATTTTAAAAATTAAATGGGAAACTCTGATTTAAATATGTAGGAAAAAGTTGGAAAAATACCAGGACCTAGTATAGGCAACTAGGGTTTGAATGAAATTGTTTTTAAAACTACTAAGGTCAATTTAAAAATTAAATGTGAATTTTTGATTTTAAAAATGTTGGAAAAAATGAAAAAAATACTAGAAAAATAATGGGACCTAGTATAGGAAACTAGGGTTTGAAATAAATGATTTTAAAAATTAGTATGTTAGATTTAAAAATTTAAATGTGAAATTTTGATTTAAATATTTAAAAAAAATCATAAAAAATTGGAAAGAATTTTCCCTAAGGTTTCTAGGGTTTTCGTGCACAAAAGGACCTAGTAAATTAGACTAGGGTTTGTAATAAATGATTTTAAATATTACTAAGGTAAATTCAAAAAGTAAATGTGAATTTTTTATTTAAAATATGTAGGAAAAATCAAAAAAATATTGGAAAAATCAACAAGAAATTTACCCTAGGGTTTCTAGGGTTTTTATGCATAAATAAAGTAAGTCAGGTTCACCAAATGATTTAATTATTTTAGAAATATTAGAGTTTTATTCCTAATTTAGTTAAGGGTTTGGAAAAATAAATCAATAAATAATTAAAGTAATAATTTTTATAATTTATTTGATTTTTTTAGCTTTCTAAAATTAGTAATAAATGAGGAAAAATGCAACTTAGCTTAAAACTAGACTGAGATGACAGAGACAAAGGCTGAAACTAGTTGTGCAGGACTGGGATAATGTCATGAAATAAGATATAGATTTTGTTTGATGAAAGGATATGAGTATGAAAAGTAGGACACTTCAAGGTTCAATGCTATAGTCCAGGTCCTACCATTGTTATTGGCCAAACTAGTTATAGAGATCTAAGTTTCTTGGGTTTTGTCCACTATCCCTATGTGAGCTTGCCTCTAAAATTTTGGATCTTGAATGTTGACATAGCTTCTTGTAGATATGATTTAATTTCAAACCCTAGACCTTCATAGTGCTTGAATAAAACTTGAGAAAGAGGGGGGTTTATTATGTGTAAGATGCATTGAACGTGTATCCACACCTCTTATTTGGGCACACTGCCTACATACCAATACTCTGAAGAGGGATCAAGCCATATGTATTTCTCCCACTTGATGTGTTTTATGCAATAGTGTTATGTGAATACAAAAATACCAAACTAAGAGTGTTTGAGGTGGCTAGGGACTGGTGTGAGGGTTTGAATATGCTGGTAGCTATATGCATAGAATAGGGAAATTTTCCTTAGTGGTCTTGTTTGTATTCTTGCTTGATTTTGTAATATTTTCCAACCCCTTCTAAATGAACTTTGAATGAGATTTTATAGATATCTATTGGTCATGGGTTAAATGTATCTTTGTTAGGACAAAATATGAAGAAGAGGAATCAGAAGGAAATGGTCATCTGGGATCAAAATGTGATTATACAAGAGCACTATAAATGGGAAACCCTAGGGTGTAGTGCTATAGTATAACCCCAATGCTCTTGTCCTATAGGCTCAAGACTTGGGGGGATGTAACTAACATAATAAATGCAACCTAGTTGAGCTAAAATCAGGTCTTGAAAGCCTACATATGACTCTGAATAAGAAAAAAGGTGTTTAGAAGGGTCATGAGAGTATGCAAGAGGGACCTATGGGTTGGGTGTCACAAGGCACATTCAAGCTACCAATTTTGACATTTCATATGACTACATTTCCTCAAAATTTATTATTAATCTGAATAGGCAAAATTCTCTTCCCTTTAGGACTAAGAGGATACAAATATATATAAGCTTAGGATGGAGAAGGCCTCATCTCTCAAGCAAAGTCTAAATATACATGTTTAAAAATAGAATTGTGTCAACTCGCATGCAAAACATGGATGTATCATTTGATTTCTTAGAATATAATTATTCAACTATAATAAAATATATATGTGCCAAAATAAATTAGGAACTATCAATCCCAACTTAGCTGAAACATGAAAATACATATGTATATTTAGAGGGGTACTGATATGGAACCATTAAAAGAAGAAAAATATGGAATACCAGTTGTAGTAACTAAAGTAGATGGGACTATCATTGTAACTTGAGTTATAAATGGAACATGCAATGTAACTACTGATACACCTAAAGTCACCATAAATGTAGTTGTAATAGTGAAATTTGGAAGTGGCACATACGTGAGTCCAATCTAAGTTTTCACCAACATTTATGTTAGAGACTAAATACCCTAAATAGGTGTAGGTGTTTCCCTTGCTATTGAATTTGATTGTTTGGTTCCTTCTATTTGAAAATATAACACATGGCTCACTTGGAAGTCAATGTAAATAGTATCAAAATAAAGAAAAGGCCTCTTGAATAATTATGGAAGATTATCCATAAATTTATTATGGGTTCCTAATATAGATTTCAGCTCCATAAAAAGTGTTTCAATTCTTATAATTTGATCTCTCACAAAATTCACTAGCAACATAATCTCATCATTAGTCTTTTAAACCATGTCCTCAATCTCAAATTAGAAGATGCTAACTATTGATCAAAGAATATTTTAAAAAATGGGATTAGGCCCTAATTACCCCAAGGGAGTGCTTACCTAAGTGATTCTCATATTAGTAAAAATGGAGACTATTTATCTTTCTTGATTTATAAATTGTTGTGTTAAAGCTCACATGTCTTGATGCCATTCAAGCAAGTTGTCACTCTTAGTAGTAATAAAATTATAGACCCATGAAGCCCTATATGTTGTTATTAAATTTAAATGGGAATAAGACCTATTTCTAGTTGTTTGGCTTAGAAAGGGAATATTTCCATAAATGTCCTTCATTTTATTAAACAATTGAAGTATGTTTCCCCACTTAGGTTGGGATGTAGTTTTTGTAGACCTTATTAAATGAATAGTATCATATAAAATTTTAGATGCCCCTTGCAAGTTATCTATAATTTATTTAGGATATTGAATGGTGATCCTCTATAGTGGCCTTTGAATACGTTGGTCAAAGCTTTTGAACATTTATTTTATCACTAATCTATTGACATCCAAAAAATTGTAGGGATCCTCTTTGAGGTCTAAGGGATTTAAATTTATTCTCTTTGTCAGAGAGAATATGTATTCTCTTTGCTCCAACTCAACATGTTGTCCATTTGAAACCATAGTGTTTATTTTAAACTTTCTCAAGGTATTCATTTGTCTATCAAAATGGAATTTGATTATTGGTTATTTTCCAATCACTAGGTCATGCCTTCTTTCTTCTTATTATTGTAGATGTTTGATCTATGAAGGAATGTTTAATACAACTTGATGTTCTATTTTATCTACTTGATTTTTAGGAATAAATGAAAGAGATTACCTCATTAGAAACATGGCCATGGGGGAAGATGTTCATGCAATAGGGAAAGAGAGAATATATTTCCTCCATCCAATGACTTGCTTTTGGGCTAGTGTATCGATTATGTATTTTGTCTTCCTTAAATCTCTATGCACTAAAACTATAAGAGAGTATATTTGTGTATCTTGGATAATAGGCATTCCTAATTGTGCAAAAAACCTAAAAATGGTGGCTTGTGTATCAAAAATATAAGTGGACACTAGGTTTTTAAAACGTACCCTTTTTGATGGCTCAGGGGATCGACTGGTTCCACTAAATAATGAATAAGTTTTTGGGGTGTTAAGTAGATTATACAAGTAATATGTCACTAATGTATATGCAACCCCATTAGTCATAGTAATAGAAGCATGATCCCCAGTAGTAAACTAGGTTATAATAGGCAAAATTGGCATGACAGCTACTTGAGGTTTATTTATTTCACCCAAATAATGTAAACAATGAATGGTATTTGCTACACCAATTATATCAACAACAATAAAGGAAGTAATCAAAGAATGAGTGATTGGTGGACTTAAAACCTAGGGAGAGATAGTTGGGGTACTAATTGTTGTAGTTATCATTGTAGTAACTTAAGGTGGGGGGTTTGGAAGTGTATCTAATGATGGTCCATGTGTTAGAGTTTATAGTCTTGACTCTACATCCCCTTTTACACCTCCTTATTTATTTAAAAATAATTATGTGTCAATTGAGTCAACATCTCCTTGATTAACCTCTTTTAATTATCTTATTATTTTAGTCCCTCTAGACCAAGTACTTCCTTCAACCATCCATTTATCTTCTTTATCTAACTTAGTTGTCTCATTGAATGACTTTGTTTCCTCAATGTCTATCTTAAACACCAATTCTTCCTCTATTCTATACCTTTTGTATTCATCTTCACTATCATATATTTACACAGGGTTTGATCTCAACACCCTTTAATTTTTCATCCCTTTCCATAGGAACTTATACCTATTTTCATTCCACCTCTATCTTATGGGGTGAAATAGGAGGAGTCTTGGGATTTTTTTAATATATAATTGTTGGTTTAGTAGAAATAGAGGCTGGACTTATATAAGGTGGAATGGGAGATGACGGAATTGTAGAAGTAATAGGTGGAAATGAAATGAGGGAAGTAGTGACCATTAGAGAATCATAGGTGGTGAAGGTGGTTTTATAGAAAACTAAGGCATTATTATTGGTGGTGTTTTTATCACAACAAGTGGTGACTTAGGAAGATAAATAATAAAAACATGAGCCAATAAATTAGGAAGACTTACTTGTTGAGTTATACTCAAAGGAGGCATTAGAAACATTGAGAATATTCTAGTTGTTATAGTAGGACTTGCAGGTCTCTCCTCATTAGATATGTGTTTAGGATAAGTAGTAATAATTATCTACATAGGATAACTTAGAGTAGTCTCAAATATTTCTTCAATATATATTCAAATGGGCCAACATACTCTTGTATATCTCCTTCTATGTGAGGGGGAGGCCCATGAACAGGTTTAAAAACCCAATGTTCCTTTTCATTTTGTTTGGCATCTTCCTCAATAATTATAAGATCATATTGGATTCTCTATGCCACAATAATTAATGTGTTTAACCTTCTCATCTTGATATCTACTTTAGTATCATCCTCTGCATTCATGAAGACACTATCATGACTGTAGGATTTGTGACCATAGTTGATTATTATTTTTATTTTATATAATTTGATATGGTCCCTAATGTTTTTATTAGGGTCCCAATGCCTAAATGGTGCCTAGTTCAATCCATGATGCATCTTTAGCCTTCCCATGGACTGAAAGTATTCCCACCTTATATATTAAATTCTACTAATGCTGAGAGGGGTTAGATGGAAATATGCTTGCTTAGCCCTTCTTAATTCAACATACACACTATCATCTAATTAGGTATCAATTTATTTCTCAGCCAATTTATCAGGCACAAGTTGGGGTAAGTACAAAGGGTATGCCTTGGCGCATTCTATCTTGATTATAGTGTAATTAGGATAAGATTAGTAGTCTTCCATTTTTTGAATAGTATTATTTATAAGATCTAATAGTTTGGGCACGTTCTTATCATATATGGATTTTTAAACCATAGGGTAAAAGGTATTTTTTAACCTTTTCATTTGATTTATAAATTTGTGTACATGGAGAATGTCAAATTCATCAAAAATACTATTATTTGGGTATTCTACAGATAGTTGCTAAGGTTATTCATATGAAGAATGCATAGTTGTAGTCACAAAATATACCACATAAGACATCATCTATAAGTTACCATTTGGTAATATTCCTAGGTTTGTGATTCATAGAATCAAGTTAGAGTTAATAATCTCTTCCAAGGTTATGATCTTGTTGGATGTTAGGATAATATCCAATAAATGGACCCATATCTTGTTGACATAATTAATGGTTAAGAAACCATATATTTTGATTAATAGGGCCATGGAAATTATTACCCATTGTTTGAATATGGAAATGGGATAACTGAAGTAGGTCCCTAAATTTCAAAGCTACTTGGGTTACCAACCCATTATTTTAACTTGTTATGGACGTTATTATAAATGATCCATGTATTAGGCATGTCCCACATGTAGGTCATTTTAGGTAGAGTGATTTTGTAGTACATCTCAAAATCATTTCCACTAATGTATGTTGTAGGAGTCTTACTGAGCCTAAAATGTAATATTTTCCCATTCATAAATAAATAAAACAATATGTCAATGCATGGTATTACCTCTAGTTTGGATATTGCATTATGGAGGTCATCTACTTTTATTTCTAGTAAGTCATCCTTGTACCTCCATGTGAAAATTGAAAGCTATTCTTCAGCCTTATGAGGTTTGAATGTATTGCCCTCATCCTAAATAGTAGAGTAATGTTTTAATAATGGTTCAAGGTTGTTGAATCAAATGATGTATTAATGTATTTAGTTAGTCTTGAAATTGAATATGTAGAAGGAACTGGAGTGCGAGATGAGGAATCCATTGAAACTTTGTGTAGACACTAGAAAACTACACATAAGAAGTTCTAGATGTCTGAATGCCTTAGGCCCACCCTAGGGACCACCTAAACATTGTTGACCCTTAACCCAACCCTTTTAACCTAACCAACAACACTATTAACCTATCACTATTCACATAGTACTATTCAAAATTACTATTCACTATCATTATTCATGATGACATGGCATGTCATTATTCATAGTGACATGACAAGTGACATGGTAGGTGAATCAATAGTGATATGGAAAGTGACATGGCTTGAAAATGAGGTGGCTTGAAGTGGGATACCCATTAGAAAAATGGGAATCTTTCCACCCTTATCCCTTGACTCATTTATGCACCCACATGGAAAATGGTGCCACATTTCATGGGACACCTTCCTAAGTGCTTGGGGTAAGATAGAAAATCTTGGTGGAAAGTCTTTTGGACTCATTTGGGCCCATAGGCATTATCTCCACTTATTTTTGAAATATTGGAAAGGTGGGAGATACATTATCAAAGTGGAAGACAAACTTTGTGAAGTGGGAATTTCACCACCCTTGTTTGTAATGCCCACTTATGAGCCCACTCAAAAAATGGTGCCACATTTCACTATTCCACTCCATTGTCATGTTTTTTGGCATGAAATTATATAAATATGACCCCCCTTTCATCCATTTATGAGGTATTTTTGGTTGCAAGCATTTCATCTTGTAGGTTGTACCCACTTGTCAAGGAGGTCATACATCTTAGAGGAGAGGAGCTCAAAGTAGCCAAACTCTACCAAAATTGCAAGCCATCATCAACATCATTAACATATTCAAGCATGAGGTCATCCTCATAAGACAAATAGGAGATATTCACAATCATCTGGATTTCAATGAGTGCATGATCAACTAGGTATTCCTACCACACCCATAATTAGTTTCTTTCTTCCAAAAATTAAGAAATGAGGAAAAATTCATAGAAATAATTTGGCATGCATGGTGGGACCCTTGAGATTTTTCTTGGGTTCATAGTTTTAGGACATTTAGTTGCATTAGAGAAGATTCATTTAGTTTCATTCTTTTTTTAAAATCAAATGTTCTTTCTTCTTTTCTAAAATTCAAGTTCTAGTGTTTTTTTGTTTTCTTAGAAAAAGTAAAAATTATCATTTTACTTTCCTACTTAAATAAAATAAAAAAAGCACTCATCCTAAAATTAGGAATTTCATATTCATACCACATTTAGGGGCATCATAATTGTACTTGTATCCATTTGAAAATAAATCAAAATTTTCATTTGGGACTAAAATTAACTTGCATCCATTGATTGTTGCTTGTTTAGTTCACATAGCTTAATTAATTAAGTAAATTAACCATAGTATCACTTCTTATCACACACAAACCAAACCACCTTCATCAATCAAACATATAAACATACTTGAGACAAGTTTTGACTAGGATTTTATCACCTAATGGTAAAATTTACCCTACTCGGTAATCCTACTTGGAGGTCATTGCCAAGGGGAGAGCCCACTCAGTTCTTTAGCTGAGGATAAACTCTAGATAAATGGTATATCAGATAAGAGCTTGACTCTGCTATAGGACCATGAAGTGAGGGAAGCCCCAAGCACTAAGCCATGTAACTGATCCAATATAGATCTCTCTCTTGAGTACCTAAACACAACCTAAAACCAAACATAGACTTATTTATAAGAACTATTCTACAAGCCAAATTTCTTCTTCACACTTTCTAAGGCATAAGCCAAAAGAGAGATAATTAAAACTCTAAGACTTAATGCATCTTAGTGTATGTTTTGATTGCTTTTCTCTTTTTCTTTGTTTGCTTTAAGTTTGAGGTGTGAGTTCCTATCATTTTTTTCCTAGTTTCTCACATGTCTTTAATAAATAGTAGTTGAGAAATTAGAACAACCAAAGAACACCTTCCTCTTTTTCCTCCTCCTCTATGGAGTATATTTTAAATGTTGAGGGTTCTCCTCATCATTATTCCCCTCCTACCATGCCTTGGATAGTTATTGAGGGTGATGTGGATTTTTCTATATTCCTTGACAACAACCAAGTATCCCTTCACCATTACCTTAACACTTTAGCTCATCGTACCCCTATTGCTTTAGATCCTCCTATGGATCCATTGTATGGCATGCTTCCCCCTCTTATGGTTAGTTTTACCTCCACCCAACTTTGATGACTGAAGGTTGTTCCTCTACCAATATCTCAATCACTATCACCATCGAAACCCAATCCAACATTCCAATATATAACCAAACCCTTCCTACACCAGTTAACACTTCTAATGTAGGGAAAACCTTACCTCTTTTTACCTATACCCCATCTACCATAATGGTAACTTCTACCCCTATTTCTACCCTTCCTCTTTTAATACCAACCCACCAATTTATACCTCACTACAAAGTTTGGTACTTTCCATACCTTCTACCCTTATACCCATTAGTACAAGGGTTACTACCCAACCTCAACCTACCACTTAAACCTTACCTCCAAACCAACCCATGTCAATCACTCAACAAACACCCATGACCTCATACCAATATCTTCCTAATCAACAAGGGTACATACCACCTTTTAACCAACCTTTTATACCCACATACCAATATGTGTCTTTATCCCAACCTTCCATGACCACATACAAATATGTGGCATCTTCTCAACCTTCCACCTCTCATTCATACATTACAACCACCCAACCTCAATCAAACTTAGTACCCAATTATGGAGCTCCCCAAATTCAAATAGATTTAGTTAAAATATTGATTGATAAAATGTCCAATATTGAATCATCCATTTTAGGGGCTCATAACCTTATATCTTATGATCAAATTTGAAATGAATTCATTCACCCATATGTTCCTATCTGACTTTATCCTCCTCAGTGGGAACTACCCAAATTTTCCAAGTTCTAAGGCAAGGAGGATCCCCAACAACATTTGAGAGCATTTTGTCATTTTGTTATTTGATTACATATGATGATGCTCTCCTCCTTCAAACCTTACCCATGTATTTATTAGGAACATCCCTTGATTGGTATAGTGCCCTTATCAAGCACTCCATCTTTTCATTTAGATAACTTATCTAAATATTTTTAGATCATTTCTTAATAAATATATCTAAGAATGTTTCCATTACTGACCTCTATACTATCAGGAAACTTGATGATGAATCACTTGCCAATTTCATAGCTAGATGGAGAGGTCTCATCAACCAAATTTATTTCTCATTACCCCAACCTAAACTTATTTAAATCTTCTCTTAGGGTTGTGCCAAACATATTACTCTCACTCTTCAAGTTCAAACTTTTAGAACCTTTGATGAGGCATTCACCATGGCATGTAAGCTTGAAAACTGAGCCATCGATGAGGAGAAATTGAAATTGTGGAGCAAGAATTATAGATTTAAACACAATGACCCTTCCTCTACCAAAACCACTAATCAAGCCAACACCAAAACAAAATCATTGATAAATTTAGTTGTCCTTAAAACTACTTCACCATCAAATATCAACCAACCCCATCAAACCAATTCTTTTAACCCTTCCCACAAATAAAACCAAAACCAAAATCAATCTCCTAAAAAATAATACACTCACATAGGGGAATCATATGCCTCCATTTTGGATAAATTGCTCAAATACAACACCATCCAACTTTCACTTATCAAACCATCCCAATAATTTGATGCTTCTCACCCTATACCAAGATGGTACAATGAGAATGACCATTGTGCTTTTCACCGAGTTATTGGACATGACATAAGTAGATGAAATACCTTCAAAAGTCTTTTCCAAATCTTAATTTATAGTGGAGAACTAGCATTTGATAATCCTAATGCACCTCCTAATTAGTCCTTTGACATATTTTGCAAACCTTTTATCAATCATGCTCCTTATTCCCATCGCCATGACAACAAACTTGAATCATCTCACTCTCATGAGGCACATACTATCAATGTCGTTATTGATTAACCCATTATTGACAAAACCACTACCTTAACTACCTCTTCTTCCACCCCACTTATTGAAGTGATAGAATATTCCTATATTCCTTTGGATAACCAAATAAAGGAAGAAATCTCATCTCTTTCAATTGATGAAACCCTTAACCTACCCACCTCTCCTTTGATATAAATACCAAAGGAGGCAACCATTACTTCAACTATACATTCCTCCACTCCACTTATTGAAGTGGTGGAATCACCACCCATTATTTTGCACATCGAAACAAAGGAAGCAACCACCTCTTTCCTTTCACTTGACACCATCACACTTTCCTTACCTACCATGAAACCAATCACTCCCTCGTTGGAAACCACTCCAAAAGAAGAGATCATCTCCTCTATTCTTTCTAAAGATACACCATTTTCCCAAGCCATAGAACCTTCCAACCAAGACAAAGGTAAAAAAACTATTCCCACACCTCAACCTATGGGCTTAAGCTTTGAAACCAATGATAAAATAATCAAAAGAAGTCACAAACCTTTTTCTAGATTATTCTAAAGCCTAGAGTTCACTTATCAACCCAATCTCGATAGAGCCACTTTGTGGCATCTTCTTGGGTGCCCATAGAAAAACAAACAAGAACCCTTAAATTCACTTGCATCTACCCTCAAACCTATCAGTACCTTAACCCCATCCTTAGAATCTTCTTCATCCACAACCATAGGATAACCCTCCAAACCACTTCTATCTAAAACTATCAAATCCAATTACTCTTATCTAACTAAACTTATTAAAAACCTATGTATACTCCCTACACCTAGCCTTGCTCACCCATATTTTAAGTTAGACTCAACCCCATATAGTCCACCAAAGAAACCCTTAACCAAACCAACTAATAAGGTAAAGGCACCTAAAATCCCACCTAAAACCAAAACCATACCACCACCTTCCCATTTACCTTCTATCTTAGGGCCCCATCCCTCTACTATCCCTATCACCTATTATTCATCTACTGAACCTTCTCCTTTCACCCTACCTTCACCTACCTCCATCAAATCATCAAACTCCCAATCATCCTTAACCAACCTATCTACCTCTAACTTCTAACATATCACCAAACCTTCACCCTTCACCTCTAAATCATCTACCTCTAAACCAACCATAACCAAATAAATCCCACCAAAACCACATACCAAAACCATTTCACCACCTACAACTTCCAAGGTGAAGCCTACTCCTAAGATGGCTCCCACTTTTAATACCAAAAACCTATCACCTCCAACACTTTTGCTTGAATCCTATTTTACCATTATACAAAGGTTGTTACAAACCTCCTCCTTAAGCCTACCACTCATCAAAAACTTTGACCCTTTTTTCCCAAAACCATCATAGTTCAATGACAACTTGATTTGCTTATACCATAAGACACTAGGACACTATATAGAGAACTATAAAGTTCTCCAAAAACTTGTCAATAACCTATGGGATGAGGATCATCTACTACTAGATGAACCTAATTTGAGCCCATTACCAACCCAACCACCAATTCAACCTACTCAACACTTACCTTTTACAATCTCACCCAAAAGTAAGGAGGAATCAAATAAGCAATTTAAGCCAATATTTCCTCTTATCCACACCATCCATATGGTTACCTGATCGTGGGCCAACAAAAGGATAAGGGAAAAGAAAAAGTATCCATATCATGGAAATACCCTTCCACCCCTCAAAAATACAACCGAACCCAAACACTTTCACCTTCACCATTACCAAAACCCAAAGTATCTATTTTGGGTGCATCTCCTTCCAAATCTTTGGAATCTATTCAGTGTGTAGTGTCAAAATGACTTCACCAAACTCTAGTGAAGATGAGATTATATGAATTAATAAACACCTCACCTCTTCACCTACAAACATTGATAAATATACTATGATCCATAGAGGTTCAAACCTAAGATCCTCAACCCCTTGCAGCCTTTATCAGAGCCCTTCAACTTTCCACCCTTGTCACTTTTAAGGATTCAGAAATACCTTCTATTCATCTTGAAGATCTCAATCCTCCCCTCTTCATTATGGTATACATTAATCAAACCCACATAAAAATGGTAATGATTGATGGAGGAGATAGTATCAACATTATCTCCTCCCATGCCTATGATCAACTTCAACTACCTAAGAACATCATATCCAAGACTATATCAGTCCTTTACTCTTTTAATGATACTATGGCCACCAACTTGGGAATAGTTGTTTTCCATATCTATTTAGGACCTCACACCATTTAAAATATATTTTATGTGGTAGAGGGTGAGTTATAATACACCATCTTGTTATGATGCCCTTGGATAGACACCATGAGTTGTGTCCCATTCACCTTGCATCAATGTGTCAAATTTAAACACAAAGGTCATGTTATCATCATGCAAGATAACCATAGTCATTTTACACCTTGAAATATGACATATCAGCCCAATTATATTCTCCTTATTACCTCACCTACCTCACAAAAAACTAATACTAACACTCACCACCAACCAAAATCCATAACACTTCCACCCCTAACATTGATGAAGCCTCAATTAGCTCATCTATCCCTTCATCCTAGATTCCTATTGAGGACCCCTTGGTACATGTTGGAATCAAATTATGCACCCTAAGAAACTATATTCAGTTCCTATAATTTGATGCAAAATTGAATCATATCTCAATTTGTGGGGGACTTGTAAGAGATATGAATCTCTAGTTTATGAGGACTAGCTCCTTAGATTCTTCCTTAAATGCCTATCACTTAATCTAATGCTTGTTCATGAAAAGAGTTATAAGTTTTGTATAAAATTGAAAAATAAACTAAATAGGTGATCCACAAAGATATATCCTAGAGAATATCAATCTCCTACTAAGCAATAAAGCTTTCCAAGACCAATTCTAGGCATTGAAGGATTCTAACATAATTGCTTCAATGTGAAGGTAACATATATGGGACAATCACCAAGAAAACTAATATAGGGGTAGATTGCACACTATAGAGACATATTATTTCTTGAATACTAGCCTATTAAAATAAACACACTTTCACATGACCTACTAAAATTAGAAATTTTTCTTAAACATGAAGGATAAGGGGAGTAAGGATGATACAATCACTTGGCTCCACTATTCATCACCACACATTTAGACAAAGTGTTCACAAATTAGAATTAGACATGAATTCAATGTTAAAAGACAAAGTGTAATGTAATTTAATTAGGGATTCACCATAACAACTATGGTCTCTCCTTAGAATAGCCAAAATGGCTCACATTTATAAAACTTGGAAGAAGAGAGAGAAAAGAAAAGTTCAAGAGGCACAAAGACAAGTGTCCAAAGATAAAAATTAGTTTAAATACATGTAGATGAATATATGGGGTGTTAAATTAAATATAAAGAGTTATAATTGTCCTCTCAAATCATTCAAGACCTGCAAAGTGGTTTAGAAACTCCTTTCCTTGCATAGAAAATTGCCCCTCATGATTTGCCTTCTAAAACTACCTTATCATTATAACTGATCAAGTATGATGATGCATATAAGTAGGAGGGGTTAATAACAAGCCCTAACATGAATTTTATTAGCCTCTAATCATTCCTGTCATTTTATCCATGCATAATCATCCATGATAGTCCCAAAATGAGCTCTCTCCATACACCTCTCACACTTGGCACCTAAAACCTTCCTAATTATTTATTTTTATCCATGAAAAATGGGGAATGACACTTTTAAAATGTGTCAATATCATAGTTTTCAAGAAATTATCCTTAAAAGGCTTTCCAAATTGAGTTTCACTACTTTTCCCTAAGTGTTCACTATCTACCCACTAGACTGGCTAAAATAAAAGAGATAACAGATAGGATTAGGAGTTTATATGGATGATAAAATGGACATGAGGACTTATAAAAAGTCAAAATATTCTCCAAAAGTGATTTTTCCTCTTGAAATATTTCCATGCCTATAAAACACATAAAAAGATAAAAATAGCCCTACTATAACCAATTTCATATAGGTTCATACACAAAAATTACATTGGAGGGTTCCTTAGAGATTCCTATAAATGTTACCAAATTTTCATGGAATTTTCATTTCATCTTCATGCTTAAATTTCAATATTTTCCAAATCGGGTCCTTATGTAGGGTTTGCAAGGGTTTCTAGTGGTTTATACTCTTAGTGCTTATTCATAAAGAAAAGACATTGGAATCCTATAAAAATTACATTGAGGGATTATTAGGGCCCTACATAAAGTTTCCAATCACCTCAAGGTCCCATGAAAAGCACTATGGAAGATCCAAGCATTTGAGCTCCTTTTTTGCATCTTGTGAGGGTCTGAGCACATCTTAGGTGAAAAATGGTTTCTTGGAAATTTTTATGGAAAACCAAAGGTTTATTAATCTATGATAATTCCATATAAATATTATACAATCCATATAATATCTCACCAAGGGCTTAGAATGAAACTGATCCCTATTTTGAGACTAGGTCTATACCTTGCTAATGGGTTTGCCTGCACCTTTGAGCCAAAAGACTCCTATTTTCACTTAACTTGAAATTTAATATCTTGGAAACATAATTTTAAGCCCCATGTTCATTATTAAAATCACTATAATTCTTGGAAAGCGTTATAATTTGAAATGACCTTGCATTTGGAGCTAAATTTGCATGTTGGTTCACTAGGTCTGCCTATAGACCTTGTCTAGACCACTTTGTTTGAATTAAAAAATTATAGACTAGTTTATTATGTTTATACATGTGTTTTAAATCTATAAAAACCCTATTTACTGATCAAATTTATCTCTGGTTCACCATTCATCACTTTTCCCCAAAATTGCTAGTCTTGTGCATGGGAAAATCACCTTACCTCTGAGACAAAATAGAGGCATATTTACCTTTTTTTAATAATGAAAATTGAATTATTGGTAATATTTATAAGTTATTTATTAAAAATTTTACCAAATGGTTTTTCCTAATTCCATGGTTATGGGGTCTAACCATCTCAATCTTCTTAAAAAGGGGTAAAAAACCCTATTTTCTTGCTTTTTTGGCCAAACCTCCTCATAGATGATCTTTAAAAAAATTTAATTATTATAATTTGTTTATACATGATCTAAACCATAATTTAATTCTTATGTAACATTTTAATCCAACTAAAACCTTTCTCCTAAGTGAAATCTCCATGCTTACCCCTTGAACCAAGGGTTTCCTAGCCTGTCTGTACGGACTGAGTTCATTTTTCCAAGACAGAAAGGTATTTGGGTATGTTAAGAGTGTCTTGGGAATAAAATATCATTAATTTTATCATGGTGAATCATATTACACTATTTTAAATCTTCCCTTCCTTCCTAGGTAGTCAAATTCTCATCTTGTTCCTTCTAAGCTAGGACTCTGCTTGACTACAATAGTGGACTGAGATGTTTTCCTATAGATACCTCTCTTTGAAGATTATATAAAGGTGAAAAATACCTTATATATCTTCCTTAACTCTTTTATCATGTTTAATTTATCCCATTCCCTTGATCCTTAAGTAATAATAACATCTTCAAGGCTTCTAATTGCTCAGTGCCTTTTATAGTCTCTTTGACTTGGCTATAGGTCACTTTATAGGTTTGATTAAGGAAATGTGGTAGATAAAAAATTATTAAGTTACTATTTTAATGTTAAAATCTTATTTTCTAATTTTAATCCCTCTTATAAGGTTAAAACTATCATAATTCATGCCTAGTCCTTGACTTCCTTGTTTGATCTTTGTCTTAGTCCATACAGAGGCTATAAGTGCACCTTTTGATCCTTGATACTTCTTTCAATTTTGGGTTTATTGATCCAAATTAATAAGGTTGTCAAAATTTCACTTTAATTTACCTTGAAATCTCAAAATCAATGTCAAAACATGAGTTGTTGACCACTGCCTGATAAACCTGCTGTAAGTGCAAAAATTTGCACTATGTTATAGACAAGGTATGGGCCTAGAAGGTCATTATATCCAAGAACATATTATATCATGAAATTTTTCTCAAGAATATATTTTGAACATTTTTTAATTATTTCCCCCATTGATGGTATAGTTTAGGACTCTCAATGTGAAGTGCAAGGTCACTTTCCTTCAAAATCCTCTAGATGATCACTGCAAGGTTTTAATGATTTTAGGCCATTTTTCATGTTTGAAACTTTCCCCTTGCCCTACCTTTCTAGTCTCCCTTTTTGTAATAGTTGTTTTACTATATGAATATTACAAGATCATCCAAGGTGGACACATTAGAATCTCATGTAAACATTTTCTATGATGCATTCAAAAACTTCCTAGGCCTTTATTTACAATTTTCAAGGATTATAGGCTTGAAATCATAGTCATCTTCTTGGACATGATCACCACCCTATTGAATCTTGTATATGAGTCCTATATGTTCCATTTCAAAATATTAATCACCTATATCTATCCCTTGATAAGATAGAGTATATTTCCAACCTTCACACTCAAGGATGGCATTAGTAGGAAACTTATAGGTGTATATCTTGAATTACAAGGCATTGAGACTGAAATTGAGTGTTGCATGATTGCTTAGATGATTTATAACATTTCCAATGAAACTATTTACTTTCAAAATGAAAATATACATGAAGGACACCTTGAGAATAATTTTAAAACAAAACTCCCAATGTGGAAAAATACCTCCAAATACATATGTTGACTATTAAGGGCTGATAGTGAAGAGAAGTATAACCTGAGCATTGTTTTGGCATGTTGAAGGTTAAATACTTGTTCCATAATCTCAAAATATATCGTCATGGTTTAGACATCTAAAACAAACTTCATGTTCTCATCCCAATGTAGAAAATCCCTTCAAGACACCTATAGGTGCTCAAGAAGCTAGCAATTTACAAACCATCCAAGCCTAGAAGAGGCTCTTTTGACATTTGATGATATTGATACTAGGATGGGGATGGATAATATATGGATAAGTAATTAGAGACATGTGAAAAAATAAAATCCATCAAAACCAAACACAAGAATTAGAAACAGGCTCAAAAGGAGACTCCTCATGGTTGTAAATGCATAAAAAATTGCCTGAAGTGTTAGTAATTGTTCATAAAGGAGGAAGCACAAAATTGAAAGTTATTTTTATGGATTTGAATTACACTCAGAGTAATATCCACCCCCAAGACAATTCTTCCTAGCTCTAACTATATGGCCCACACTAAGTGTTTAAATTTGACCTTCCTTGGCTTGCAAGGAGAAAATGGAGGAAACAGGGGCAAAATTAAACTTTTTGAAATTATCCTTGAAAAAAAATAATGTAAAATAGTGTGGGGGGGGGATGAATAGGCATTCTACCCACGTTTTTAGCTATAAGTGAGATCATCCATTCTATATTAGCACCTAAAAGGGCCTAAAATTAAGGAGAAACTCCCCCTTTTTGCAAATAACTAACTCTTTAATTAAAAATAGCCACTTTTTGACTAATAATAACCTCTTACACATTGAGAGTCACTTTGGTGACAAATATTCTAACTCCAACATCCATATAAGTCATTTAATAGGCTAAAAATGTGGCCAAATGACCCTTTTTGCACATGAAACCTAGCAAGTGGATAATTTATGACTTGTAAACATCTTGAAATAAATAAAAGATCATATTAGGACATATCCAACACAAATTGAGCCTTTGACTAATTTTAACTAGGTTTGACCAACTTTGACTTTGGTTGACCAGACTAGTACAAGGAGGGTGGACTTCAACAAGGACTAGGGAAAGGATAAGTAGATGATAGACCAACAAGAGACACAATATGACATATGGAAAGCTTATTATAAAGTTAAAAATAGTAGGGGTTGACCCAATTTGACTAGATCAACTAGTTCTTCAACCACCATCAAATGAATTTCATCTATGGGGGACTTGATCAACCACTTCTTGCTCCCACCACTACCTCTTCTATCCAACTATTTACTATTGAATTTTCCTATCTTGGAAAACTAGAATTTTTTAAATTATACCTTCATAGGTGTGCCTAGAAAGGATTTGGCCTTAGTATTTACAAATAATGACGTCGTGAGTTACCCAACATCAAAAACCAAAAACCTCATGAGTCATTTGGCCTTGGGTTTGTACCACCAAAAGAACCAACTGATTCACTTAAACCCATCACCAACATTGATGAGGATATACCATCCTCACCAATCCCACCTTCTTTAAAGTTTGAGGATTTCAAAATCATCCCTACTAATTTTTTTAGTCAATATTATTAGTTTGGGCCCTTTGACCTATCAAAATGACGGCCAAACTAAAACCCTTCCTCTCATTCATGCTAAAATGATAGAAAAAAATTATCCTACCATTAACACCATCCAAAATTAGAATAATGATTCCATTCTTACCTAACTCAGTATGTGGGATTCTTTTATCCATAAATCCCTTCCTCCTAAGAACCAAACCATGTTGAATGAATCCACTATTGATGTCAACTTGGGTACTCAAGGTAACCCCCACATTGTCAAAATAGGTCAATATTTGAGTTCCATAGAACAACAAAAATGCCCTTCTTTCCTTTATGATAAAATCATAACATTTGCTTGCTCCTATCAAGATATGTCCTAAATTGATCCTTCTATTTCCCTCCATAACATTGTCACTCATCCTAACACTAAGCCTATTTGGCAAAAACTTTGTAGGATGCACCCTCACATCACCCTTCTAGTCAAAGAAGAGCTTTAATGCCTCTTATCTATCAATTTCATCCAACCCATTGACTATCACCAATGGGTTTCTAACATTTTTCCCATTACCAAACCTACCAAGGGACTTTGCCTTTGTATTGAATTTTATAACCTTAACCTGGCTTATCCAAAGGATGACTTCCCTTTGCCTAGCATCAACCAACTTGTTGATCTTACAGTTAGCCATGAGATGTTATCTCTCATGGATGGTTTATTGGGATATAATTAGATCTTGATTGCTCCCAAAGATCAACATAAGACTTATTTCATTACCCCATGGGGAACCTTTTGCTATAAGGTTATGCCATTTGGTCTAAAAAATGCTAGAGCAACCTACCATCATGTGATGACCTACATATTCCATGATCTCATCCACACCATCATAGAGGACTATGTTGATGATCTCTTGGGAAAATCCAAATCTTGCAAAGATCATCTAAAAGTTCTTGGCATTATCTTCAAGCACCTAATCCATTTCTATGTTTGATTTAACCCAAAGAAATGTGTTTTGGGGGTCCTTTTAGGAAATTTCTTGGATTTATCATCTCTCTTCGAGGAATCAAAGTAGATCCCACCAAAGTCAAAGCAATTCTTGAAATGCCACCTCGAACCCATCTTAAGCAACTCTGTATCCTATAGGGGAAGCTCGAATCCATCCATCACTTCATCTCTTAATTATCAAATAGATGTCAACCCTTTTACCATCTTATTAGGAAAGATACCTCTTTTAAGTGGACTAAGGACTACCAACAAGCTTCAATTCACTCAAATAATATGTCCTTTCTCCACCCATTCTTATCCTTCCTAAATAGGATCAACCCTTCTACCTTTACATATTTTCCACTGACCATTCCCTAGGGGCAATGCTCATTCACCATGATGAACAAAATAAGGAACAAGATCCCTATTATGTAAGTTGAACACTTATAGAGTATGAGACCTAGTACACCCATACTAAGAAACTTTGGCTCACCTTAGTCTTTATGACTTTCAAACTATGCCATTAACTTCTCAATCACAAAACCTTTATCATCACTAACACTACCCACTTAAGTATATGCACTTTAAACCATACCAAAAATAGCATATGGTTAAGTGGTTCATGATCCTAGCTGAGTTTGACCTTGAGTTCCTCTAGTAGAATTAGATTAAAGGGCAAGTAATTGCTAACCAATTGGCCGATGCCCCTTTACTAGACAACCAACCACTTTCTCTTTCATTTCTAGACAAATCCATCTCTACTCTTTTCAAAGAGGACATAACCTACCAAATGTGCCTATTCTTTAATGGCTCAAAGTGCCAACAAGGTGGGGTGCTAGGATTATTCTCATTCCCCTCAATGGTAAACCTCTTCCTCTTTCTTTCAAGCTTGATTTTGAGTGTACCAATAATATGGTTGAGTGTGAAGCCTTAGTCATTGGTCTCCAAACCTCTCTATCCTTGGGAATTAAGATAATAAATGTCTTTGGTGATTCCTAGATCATGGTTAACTAGGTCAATAGATCCTATCAATGTAAGAATGATGTTTTGAAAAAGTACAAATAACTAGCAGATGTAATCTTAGCATCATTTAATCATTACCATATCTTATCTATTCCCTAATCTACCAACAAATTTTCTAATAAAATGGCTTCTCTCACTTCCCAAATCCCTTCTCAACCTTCTAATTCTAAAATCTTTGTCACCATTCATCATTTTATGATACCCTCTTATAACCAATCTAACCTCCTTACCATTTGTAGTGTGGAAGAATCCCCATCAGACATTTGGTACCAATAAACCTTTGACTACCTCAACCTTGACATAATTCCTCCGAACCTCTCTAAGAATTCCCAAAGATCCTTTATTTAGAGTACCTTCCATTACACCCTACTAGGGGGAATCTTTTACAAATGTGGTTTTGATGGTCTCCTTCTCCATTGCCTATACAGCCATGAAACTTCCCATGCTATCAGGGAAATGCATGATGGGATATGTGGGGGACACTTTAGTGGTCTATCTATCACTAAACATATCCTTTTCCTTGGTTACTATTGGTACATGCTCAACCAAAACTATTATGATTATGTAAAGAAGTGTGTTAAATGTCAATAACATGCTAATCTACATCATGTACTAGCCAATGGCCTCCAAGTATCCAAGGACTTCTAGCCTTTCTCACAATGGGGACTTGATCTCATTGGGGAAATCAATCCTCATTATTCATAGTGGCATAGCTCCATCATCATAGCCATGGAATATTTCACCAAGTGGGTGGAAGCTATTCGTCTCACCATGACCAAAACTGATAAGATAGTTAACTTCATCAATCACCATATCATCTATTTATTTGGTGTTCCCTATAATATCATCACCAATAATGGAAAATATTTTAAGAACAAGCAAGTCCAAGGTCTTTGTGATGTTTTCAGAATCAATTTAAGCTTTTCCTTGCCTTACCGTCCATAAGCAAATGGATAGACGGAAGCCTCTAACAAAACCCTCAATGAAATGCCAACCAAAGTAGTCAGTGATTCAGGTCAAGGTTGGAATTTTCACATCCCCTTATCTTTATGGGTTTATCACACTAGCATTTGAACCTCTACAGGTGCTACCCCTTTCTCTCTAGTCTTCAAAGAAAAAGTAGTCTTGCCTCTCAAAGTCTAAATTCCCTCTTTTCGCATATCCTTACGAGACATCATTTTTGAGAGAGACTATTGTTAAGAAAATCTATCACAACTAGAACTCTTCAATGAACATCACTTCATAGAAATTAACCATCTTCATGTCTATCAATAACTAATCAACCGTGCTTATAACAAGCACCTCAAAGAATGATAATTCAATATTGGAGACCTTGTCCTAAAGGAAAATTAGAATGTTACCAATATGGAGAAAATCAAATTGGGAAAGTTTTCTTTCAATTTACTTGGACCTTATATCATAACCCACAAGTATGGATTAGGAGCCTATTAGTTGTCTTCTATTTAATACTACCTAAAACCTGAGCCCCTCAATGCTTCGCATCTACGCCCATTCTTTTGTTAAGAAGGATGAAGTCCACTTTTTATTTAACTTAAGTTTATTCCTTGATATCCACCTACATTCATCTCCCCATTTTAGGGGCAACTAATTAAAACTAAATCATGTGATTAGTTGTCACTGGCATAACCTTATCTTAAATAATGTGTATCACAACTCTACCCATGGCATGATTCTCATGGTAATTTCTACCCATTTTTAGGATGGATCCCCATAATCATTATCACCTAAACCTTTCACACCTAATCCACCTTCTTGTGCTTCTCATTTTGCCTTCATAAAGGTGAGCCACTAAGTCAACCTAAGCAAGTCTATGCCAATTAGAATTAAATAATTCCTATCACTATCAATCACGGGTCATTCCTAACATTCACATATTGCTCCCTCGAATGACAACTATTGAAGATTTATTTAAAATTACCACATATAAGGTAGACTATTCCCTTGAAGGATAGCTATCAATGACATCAAACAAAGCACATAAACTTAGACCACTCCCTTGAAGGATGGCTGAGTATAACATTTGTCAATAGCATAGCAATTTATTAAAAGCTTCTCACATCAGTTGATTTCCAACATATAACAATACATAAAAACACCCAATAAAAAAATTCAAACATAAAATCAAATTAATCTAAATAAAGCCACAATTGGACCTCAAGTAGCATATTAAGGTGGAAACCATAATCAACTTTCATAATTAAACTTCCCACATCGATTAGTCTACACAATTTTGGCATAGACTTGTTTATCACTTACTCTTTAGGCACCTATAGAAGAGGCATTCTAGTCCCATAATAGGGTTCCATTTTTGCCCATCTCCCTTTTACACTATATGCAAGGTATTTTTGAGATTACTTAACCTTTTATAGATAAGACACCTTTCAACCAACTAATGACTACTCATGCAAAGGGCTTATGTTCATTATGACAATCCCACTTTGGGTCTATTTTTAGTCCTTGTCAAAGTAGAAGCATCATGCACTCTTCTTATCCTCATGTGCTTAGTTGATATTTTCATTATGACATTTATCTCTTGATTATATTCTTTGTTTTACCATCTAGTGTTGTTTGTTGACTTACCTCACATGATTTACATTAAGTAAGATAAGAACAACCATAAACAACATCCCTCATAATATTTAACACATTATGTTCATGTTTACAATAAACTATGTAATATTTTGTGTAAGATGTGAGGAGTCACATGGCACATACCACATCATCAACTTACACACACATCACCTAAGGTGCATACATACATTATTTTACTACTTAGGAATTATGATGATTATTTAGTGAATCTAGATTTGTGTCAAGCCATCTTCCTTATTGATTGCTTGTTGAGCTAGTCTCAACGACATTCCCTATGTCGATAACCACTAAGGGGCATATTTTATTCCCTAATTCCACGTTCTTCCCCATACGATGGGAATAAAATTACACTCTAAGTATTTCACCTTACTCAGTCATCGTAGCCATTTCCTTCCTTCACTCTAGCTATATACAAAATATCCTAGGTCACACAACTTCCTTCTAATAGGGCCTCTTCTAGTGAAACCCAAGGTCATTGGTTCTGAGTTATTGGGATAGAGGATGTAGATATGGACACCTTTTTCCTAAATTAGATATGCATCTCTTGAGTTAAGCATAGTCCATCCTCTATTACTCACCACACTATTACTTTTCTACCACATGGAATTTGCTAAACCTTCAAAGAAAATATTTGTAGGTTATCACTTCACTACTTCCCATAAAACTTAGCTCGTAGTGATGATGAAATTTTTCTAAAAAGACTATGAAACTTTTGATAGATGCCCATCTTCTAAAAATAGCTCATAGCAATAGATGTCATCACCATACTTATACCCTCACACAATTTTAGAAGGCATCACCTCATTATGAAGGCACATCTTCTTTGGATTAGGTCCACTGACAAATATTTGTGGTGATTAGCATTGTGTTAACCTCTTCTTTATCCTCCCTATCCCATCCATGTTTTCTCATCCTAATGCATGTGGGATCATTATGGTGACTATTCATTGATCTCTAGCCATTGCTCTCACCATTATGTAAGCACCTTTTCCATATGCACCTACCATTATGTGATCAATCTAAGCTAAACACCCTCGCCATCACCTTCACCAAAACCCATAGTCTCCATTTTAAAAACCTTATCCATTAACCCATCATAAAACCTATGGTATATCAAATTAGAAAAACTTATTTGAACACCACTAACCAACCCTTGGATAACTATATTTGGCCTAAAGTTCTTATTGGATATTACATCCATGGAACTATGTAGGCAATGTCCACTTACCTAGTGCATTTGGAGTCAATTCGGCCACTTCTACCTAAACTCTTGCCTTCACCTTACTAACCCAACCAACCCACCTAAATAAAAACCCAACTACCCTTTTCCACCCTAGTAATCCATCAAATTGGGGCAGCCCATTTGAACACCACTCAACTCCTATTTTTGAACTACATTGGCCTAATGTCCACGGACTATGTAGGTGCTACTTAACTTTTGAGGGTAGCTCAAACACTAATAACTAATTACCATCCCCTTTTTCTTTTCAATAATTTTTGTTGCTAACAACTCCCTCTTATTTAGGTTGTCCTACATCAAGGAAGCATAAATTTTTCTTAGCATCCTTATATTTAATCATCATATAATACTTCTTTGTTTTCCCCCCATGTCTGGGAGAACTACATTGGGAGGCTTTTTTGGACTATGTAGGTAGTGCTTAGTTACTGAGGGTAGCTCAACTACATCCCTCATTTAATTTTCACTTCTCACCTAAAATCTTTTCCTCCACTTCTCTACATATCTCCTCACCATCTCCCTGCCTCAAACTTTTAATCTCTTTTAACAAATTTTCCAACTTGTCAATCTCTTTTAAAACAAGGATTGACAACCTTTCTCATCCACCTCTCTTATCTATCATAAATCCACCATCTCCTCCATTCCATTGGCCTCCCTATCACCTTTCATTGCATTTATTGTGCTTACTTCATTGCTCACTTCACCACCCACTTTTTATATTTTTTGTCCCTCTCTCCACTTTTTACTAACCTTACCCTCTATCTCCTTTGTCTTATTTCATAATCCTCATCATTTCCCCTTACCCTTGGTAATTTGTTTTACCCTCTTCATCACTCTATTTTCCTCACCAATTCCAAATCATCCTATTCCCTTGCACACTGATGGACATTTTTACATCTTTACCTTCTTTGCTACCACCTTCTTCCTTCTCTTCCACTACTTCTATGCCATTTTCATTCCAATTATTAGTTTTTGTTTTTATCTTTCCCATATTTTACATCTTGCATGCTTTCTATTTATTCTATTTTTTTCTACATCCCACTTTTATTATTACATCCCACTTTTATTATTACTTGTGCCACCATTTTATTTTGATTTTCCATTCTTCCCACCTTTCTCATTTTTCTATTCTTCTTTTTTGGTTTATTTTCATCCTTTCTATCATTTTTTTTCCTTCAAAACTAGTTTCTCACTGGGTATTTATCCTTTGAGAAGCCTTCCATAATTTCCCTTTTCTTCTTATCTATTCCAGCATTTTGCATTTTGCATTCCCATTTTTCTCTTCCCATCTCTATCCACACTTCTCTTTTGCATCTATGTGATTGTCCATGCTTTATATCCTTGCCAACCCCCTTACTTCTTCTTTCCTTTTTTTATTATCATCCCTGATCTTCATCTCTTATTTTCATCTCATTACATTTCATTATGTTTCTCTATTAATTCATTTATTCCCTTTCCTGTCATCCATTTTCCATTTTCTCTCGCCTATTTCTTTACCACCTCACCACTTTTTAGCTTGTCAATCTCTTCTAATAAGCTGATTGCCACCTACATTATCTCTTCACCTTCTTATCCACCCATCCTTTACTTCCCCTCATTTTTTAAAAACCCTTTCCCATCTTCCATCCCATTATTCTCTCTAGTGCCACCATCTAATTTGCTTCATTTTTCCTCTCCTTGCCTATCACCACTTCTCCTATCCATGCTTACTTGGTCATGATACCACCTGCTTCTTCACTCTCCTATCATCCTTTTTATGTCCTCATTATACTCCTTTTACCTCCCATTTCCTTTTCTTCGACGTGTTTCCTTATTTTTCATTTTCATCACCAAACTATTTTCTTCTTGGTCTCTTTTAGACCTAATTTTAATATTTTTATGGCTTGCCATATTTCTAATCCTCCCCTTACCCTTCATATTTACTAACCTTCTCTCCTATTCCTTTTCAATTCCCCAATCTGTTATTTTTTAGTACATTCCTCACAACCCCATCTTCTACCATTTATTTTTCTTCACATTGTTTTGTTTCATTTCATTTTTCTCACCCTCCTTCAGGACATTCTTTATGCTTCATGATCTTTTGTTTTCCTCCTTATCCATGTCTAGATTTTTCCATCCTTATCCAACTTCATCTTTATCTATGGCCTCACTATATTATCACTCCTAATTCATCAATCTCTTTTTTTTTCCTTCACATCATCCCTTATTGGATCTCCCTCGTATTCTCCCATTCACACTCTAGCTCCTCACTCATTAGAGTGTGGTCACTAGTTTGTATTAGTTTTACATACATATCCATGTATGATTCCTTATGCCCTCCACTCTCTTGATTTAATTCACAAAATATTGTTAGGTTTGATACTTAAAGTGCATCCATTTCTTCTTTTAATGTATTGGTATGTTGTGCATAGGTCCTTTTTTTGTATCTTATCCTTCTCTAACTATTATCCTTCTTTAATGTATTGGTATGTTGTGTATAGGTCCTTTTTTTGTATCTTATCCTTCACACTACCTATCACCTATTCCTCTTTAAACCCTCTACAAATCAATGTATTTTGAGCTTCCTTAACACACTATGATCAAAACACCTTTTTATCCATCAAAGCATACACCACTAACTAACCAACCATTATAGCATGTCTACCTTGAAATTGGCCATTTTGACCTAAAATATTGCATATTTTTGTGATGACCTTACCTTGGTCCTTTTGGATGCATAGACCAATATTTCCATGTTGAACATTAGAAATTTCACCACCTAGTACACAACCAAACCATTTTGTGTTTTTCAAGGGAGTAATTCCTAGCTTGAATACCTATGAATAACACCAACTTTGTCTAATAGACTAATAGGTGTACCTAGCTATAGTTGTGGTCACATGGTACATTGGTCACTTGACCCTTATAATTGATCTTTATTATTACCAATATTAGTAACCTTAGTTTTTGTGTGATATTAGCTATTGTACTTCATCACATTTTATGTGTGCATGTTTACGTTTCAAATGCCCAACCCTTTTTGTCAGCACCTAGTGACTCACCATCAATCATTTATAAGACTCACACCCATTTTTGCTTTCCCTCATCAAATCTCAATTTGAGGGGGAATACTTCCTCCCATACTTGGGGAAAATAAACCTCTAACCAACCAATCTATTTTTATTTTTTAGCTTATTAATTCAAAGTTGTATAACAAAATGAGGTAAAATGTAGACACTAGAAAATTGCACACAAGCAGTTCTAGATGTTTGAATGCCTTGGGCCCACCCTAAGGACCACCTAAACCTTCTTAACCCTTAATCCAACCATTTTAACCTAACTAAAAACACTATTCACCTATCACTATTCACATAGTACTATTTAAAATTACTATTCACTATCACTATTCACTGATGATTCACGGTGACATGGTAGGTGACTCAATAGTGATATGGATTGAAAGTGAGGTGGATTGAAGTGGGACATCATAACCCACTTGGGACCCTTATCAAATGTGCCTAATGACCTCATTAAGCACCATTGGGTCCACCCGTGGAAATATGACAAATGTTTCCTTATGGAGCCATCCTAAAACATGTACTTTTATCTTCATGCATGAAAGTGGGTCCAAAATTGGGTTCCCACTTATCTATTGATTTATAAAGGACAAAATGGGGTTTATCTCCACCCATTTTAGACTCATTATCAAGGTGGGAGACACACCAAACAAGTGGGAGACCCATTAGTAAGATGGGAATCCCACCAACCTTATCCCTTGACTCATTTATGCACCCACATGGAAAATGTCACCACATTTTGTGGGACACCTTCCTAAGTGCTTGAGGTAATACAAAAAATCGTGGTGGAAAGTCTTTTGGACTCATTTGGATCCATGGGCATTATCTCCACTTATTTTGGACATATTGGCAAGGTGGGAGACACATTATCAAAGTGGAAGACACACTTTGTGAAGTGAGAATCCCACCACCCTTATCCTTAATGTCTACTTATGATCCCACTTGAAAAATGGCACCACATTTCATTATCCCACTCCTTTGTCATGTTTTTTGGCATAAAATTCTATAAATATGACCCCCCTTTCATCCATTTAGGAGGTCCTTTTGGTTGGTAACATTTCATCTTGTAGGTTGTGCCCAATTTTCAAGAAAGTCATCCATCGTGGAGGAGGGGAGCTCAAAGTAGTCAGACTCTATCAAAATTACAAGCCATCATCAACATCAATAACATCTTCAAGCATGAGGTCATCCTCCCAAGCCAAATAGAAGCTCTTCATAATCGTTTGGACTTCAACAAGGGCATGATCAACCAGGTATTCCTACCATACCCATAATTAGTTTCTTTCTTCTAAAAATTAAGGAATGATGAAAATTTCATAGAAACACTTTGGTCTAAATATGCTTGTGCCATGAAAAGTATATAAACTCTTAGTTGAAATGGAGTTCTAGATTCATATTTTATAATAGAGATATGAATTTATAGTTTACACTTAGTAGCTAGAAGGCAATGTGATTGGAATGGATGCGGTAACTCAAACTATATCAATTTAGATGTGATGGCCTTGAGAATTTAATGTATTAATTCATCAATTTATGAGAATTAATCTTGAAAATGAATTTCACTCCATTCCATGTCTATTATTTTCATTCAAATTTCATAACGCCAATTTATATGGATTTTATTACCATGTGGTTTCTTTTAATTTCTCTCAAATGCTTAGTCAACATAATGAGATAATGTCTCTTTTCTGTAATTTCATTCTTGGCCTTTATGTCTTTGTTATCTATTTATGTGGCTAATAGACATGTGTTCTAGTATCACTATTCCACCCATAGCTAAGTTTTGGATTACTATACTTTGTTCTTTTTGGACATGGGTTAGTGAGATAATGATGTGTGGATGACTCTCACTACTTTAATTACTCGGGATAATCCATACATAGAATTGTGTTGATATCACTTTCAAATGGGTGGGATGGTGACACATGGATGGCTATCACTACTCCACTTAATAGAGATAATCTATACTTGGAATCCTGCTAATGTTACCTTCATGTGAGTGGGATGGTGACACGTGGACAATTCTCACCACTCCACTTACCTAGGATAATATGTACATGAAACTGTGTTGACATTATCTCAAGGTGAGCATGATGGTGACACATGCATGAATCTCACTTATTTTATTTCATGGGATAATTTGTATATAGAAATATGTTGATGTCACCTTTAGGTGAGAAAGATAGTGACACACAGATGGATCTCACTACTCTACTTGCCTAACCAACTTATATTGTTTACTTGGGTTCTAGGTTAGTGGAATAATGTTGCATGGTAAGGTTAAGTGAGTTATAAAAGTGTTCAAAGTAATATTTTAATCATATAGAAACCTTATTAAGATAAACATAGCGAAATAACCAACTAAAATCAAACATGTTAGCTCAATTAGTCCTTTAAATAAATAATTGATAAGTACATAGAAGTTTTGAATTGAATAAGATCAAAGGCAACATATAAATCATGTGTATGGATTATTCATGACTTAGATCCCATTATTCATAACTTAAAATGCATACCAAAAGCTTTAAAATGACCTTGAGTTTATGCTTTTCAAATTCCAAATCATATATTTTTAGTTTACGAGACCTTGAATTAAGCTAATCAATAGTGGGTCCTTATTTGAATTTTAAAATGGGATGTGTGTGTTAGGGAAAAACATATCCAAGTGACAAATATTATGTGTACTAAATATGTATTTGTGTTTGTGTGTTGTGCATTTATCCATGTGAGAACTAAGGGGTCGAATGTTGGGACTAATATAGTTTTTACTCACAATGGTGAGATATAGATCTGTTCATGTAAAGTGTTTTAGTAAGATCACATAGAGATTGAGTGAAGTTTTTTAGAAAGGAATCTAAGTGTAAAAATCACTAACCTATTATTATGGAGAGTGGTTATAGTATTTTTTTATAAGTGTATTATTTTAATTGATTAATTTTTTTTGTGATCAACCCCAAATCTAAGTTATTGGATTTTTCATTCATTTTATCAAAAACATGTTGATTTTCTCTCAATAATGGGCTAACCTATGAAGATGTAAATGAGGATTTGGTGGAGTCCAATGTGTACCCATGATACAAAAACATATTAAGTATTGATATCCTATGAAAGGGTATTTACTTTTGCTTTCTCTTTCTTGCATGATTATCCTTAGTAGGTTTTATGATTATCTATATTAAAATAAAATTCTCTTGGTGTAGTCGATGTTCATATTGACCTAATACAATGATTACCCTATGGCATGAATATACTCAAGACATATATGCATTGTGTAAGGTACTAAGTAGAGATTATAAATCCAAGGTCATCCCATTAACATATAAAATACTCTTTTATGTGGTACAACTAAAAATATTATGGTCACATGTGTTGTACCAACCTATAAAGGTAAATCAATCTTACAAAAACTATATTTTTCTTTCCCATCAAATGATTTTACCATTTTGGTCAAAGGGTATAAATCATCATGTGTATATAAAATATGTGTGAGTAATGTCATGGTACATACATTCTCACTAGAACCAATATCAACCATAACACTATGTATAAGACGATTTTTAATTTTTGCTCTAATGAATAGTGAATGAAGAGCTAGGTCATTATCCACAATGTCATTGTCATCAAATGTATTATAAGGTATCTAAACTATATGAGGCATCTCTCACATAATTGTTCTAATAATCGCATATAATGGGTGCCCATAATTTGGTGGAAGACAATGTGCATAACATGCCATTTTCACTTCGAGTGCTTACTTAGAATGCTATTATAATGGATTGTAGAATATATATATATATATATATATATATATTTTATCATTAGGTAAATATTCAAAGGTAAGTTATTCTTTATCAATGAGATATTGTATCTCATGTTTCAACTTGTAACATCTAATTATATAATTCCCAACACATTAGTGGTAGTCACAATAAGAATTTGCATAATATCCTTTTGGTATAAGTTGAATTGTATCAAACTATAGGAGGAGGGAGAGATATGATATAATAGTTCACTATATTTGGAAGGAGTGAAGATAGAAATTCAAGTAATCAATATCAATCCCTCTATCATGCACCTATAGTGATCAATATCTTGCACTATGCCATCTACTCGGGTTTAGGCCAAACCATCTCTCCATCACGTGAAACCAACCCTAAAACTAGCCACAATTATGGTAGGTAACCCCAATGGTCATGTCACCATGATATACTCGTATGCACAAAAATGAAGTAATTGCTTGACACACAAATAGTATCATCATCATAGTCTCAACCCCTATAACTCTCTATATAATTATGCTAGAAAAGCTGGTCCCCATGTAAAAATGGTCTGTTATTTAACCATTTGTGCTAGAAAACCTATCAATGCAATAAGAAATTTCCCACCATATGCATCTGGTAGTGCATACACTATAATCCCTATCATCATCAAGATGCTTAATTGATGTTGCTCCTCATCAACAATGTACAGTTGCTCATAGGTAAAGTTTGTTGAGTGATAGGTCAACTCAGTAACATGCTCTCCAAATAATGCCACCATGTGAATATCATGCTCCTCTTTCAAACATGTGAAGAGATCCTCACCCTGGAGAGGCAACCAAAAAATCCTATAAACATCCTCCTGGGTCACTATCAACTCTCCAATCAGTAAATGAAAGGTGTTTATGGTGTGATCCCACCTCTCGATCAATGCGATCATCAAACTCACATCTTGTGAAACTCTACAATATCATCTCACTCCCCCTAAACCTATGGTTTCCATGTGATCCCCCTCATCTATGTTAGTAACACAGGTAGGCAATCTTGTAGCATCAACTCCTACCTAGCTTGCATCCATACACAAAAGTCACATACTTTATAATATAACCTACCACTACCTTTTTCCCTTCTCTCTAGGATAACTACATTGGTATGAGGCCCTCAATTGGGATATGTAGGCAACACTCAATCAATATGGGGTCTTCTGAGGTTAGCTCAGACATATACCCACCTAGTGATCTAACTTGTTCTCCCCTCTCTACCTTAGGATTCACTACCTCTCTCTCTACCATAGGCCCAATTACCTAGCACAACTCAAGGCATCATAACTTATATCCCTAACCTTTGACCCTATGTAAACCTTAGGTCCCCTGACCTATTTCAACCTATCCTTTTCTAAACTATTTCCTTTAACACACTTTTAACCATACCTTAGATCTTTTTCCCTATATAGTGTGAGAAATATATTGTCCTTTGGCCCTTAACTAGGTTATATAGGTAGCACTTAGTTGACATGACGTCTTCTAAGGCTAGTTCAGCCATTAGGCTATTTTACTACTTTAATTAGGGATCCAAATTGACCTTTTATCCTATTTTGGGTTCTTCATAGTCACTGACGTCAGTTTTGTATGCTAACATTGATGCTTGGTATCAACTGATGTCAACAACACCCTACCAACATCGGCATTGTGTTAGTTGATGTCGATGGATCTTGTCGATGTCAGTGACCCATCTCCCAATATTAAATTTTAACCTAAAACCTATCCCCAAACTCATCTAAACCTACCCTCCCCTCATATCCTACCCCTCTACTGGCATTTTTCCCTCTAACATTTAAATTTATCCTACAAAAGCAAACTAACCACCTCAAATTCAAAATCAAATCTAAGGGGATCTTACCTCATCTCTCCATCTCCTCCAAGCTAGAATAACTAGCTCTTATGGTGGTGCACCTCTCAATAGGTCCCCTCTTAACTTTGCCATCTCACTCACAATTAGAGATCTTTTTCTCTCCAATAAAATGTTGCAAATGAGTTTTGGTGAGCTACTAAACCCCTTTTTATCAGGTTTGGTCACCCACTAATGCCAGCATCCTTGACCTACTTCATAGACATCAACACTATTTCTCACTGACGTTGGAAACCTTGACTTAATCCATCGATGTTATCACTATTTACAATTGACATCAATAATATAACTAACCTTAGCACCATTTCATTAGACTTTCCACCAATACCCATAATCTTTTATACTTTACCCATAATTTGGGGTAATTTGGAGATCACATATATCTCCCTAACCATGGAAACCAACCTAGATATCACATATATCTCCCAAACCATGAAAACCACCATTAGAGATCACTTGAATCTCCACCCATGATGAATTTGATAGGAGATCATGAATATCTCCTCACTCATTGACCCTTTTATACCAACCTTGCATTGCTTGTCTTGACCACTTATGCTATTCTGCTATAGTTGGCTATTATACACACATATGTATATTAGATGTTTTAGATGGTGACCAAGATCATCCTCTCACTTGAAAACTTTTGTGTTTTTTAGGGGCACTTCCTACCTTGTATACCTAACACACATGGACCATTGGGGCTACAACTTTAATTGTTTTGACCTTATCAGCTATCAATTACAAGCTATGATTTGGTTATTTCTATTTGAGTCCTCCTTCACCTTACCTATTATTAATTTTGTCACCTATATATCATAGTAGTATATGCACAAACAATAGTACCACATTCTCCTCAACTCACCCAATTCACTTCTTATCAAACTGGTACCCAATTCTAGTTTTTCCTCTGTTAATTCCTATTTTGAGGGGGGATACCTTATCCAATACCTAGAGCATCTAACTCCTATTTTTGTCTTACAACTTATTAGTTTAAATTACAAGACAAAAAAGGGAAATTGTAGACACCAAAATTATGTTGCACACATGTGTAACTCCCTATGTCAAACCCCCCTTGAGCCCCTTTTTAATAATATTAATTAGCCTCCCTAACCCATGCTTTTACCCCTCACACATTTAATTAATTTAAAATATTTAATTAAGTTAATTGTTAGGTTGTGGAGCTAAAAGCTTCACTGATGCAAACATGGAGGAGGTTACTGAGTTATAAAGAAACTGACGTCGACAACGCAACCGACATTAGTCATCTTCAGTGTTCATAGAAACTGACATTGGTTATGGGTTGGTCGACATCGGTTAGACAGGCACCAATGTCGGCAGCCTATGTGTGCATGCATTTGCATGTGGTTCCAGAATTGGTCTTATTTTAGATGGATAGTTTGTTTTCATGTAAAATACTAATTTTAGTCTTGAGTCTGCATTCCTAATTATTGTAATTAAGAAGTATAATTATTGTTTGCATGGGATCTATATAATAGACTCATGGGGCTGTATTGTAATCAAGGATTAAGGACAAGGAAGAGATCCTTCCGATTGTAATATCATTGATCTACAAGTTGTGCAAGATCAGGGCTGATCTACATGGTAAGTATTGTCTCATTAATTTCTAGGTTATGCAAGATCAGAGGAGATCTACTTGGAGTACGTTGAGTACTTGTGGACTGGAAGTAGGCAACAATAGTTGTGTTGTTTGTCACTTACTAGTGGACTAGCAGTATTGTTACTGACTGATGGAGGTGAACAACAGCGCTGTTTTGAGTTGTTTGTTATGACCGTAATTGAGAGAGTGAACTTTTAAAGGATAATTACTATACACTAGGTGTGGGAAGCCTGAGAGGTGTGAGAAGAGTGTGGCATCTCTTCATTGTATTCTTTTTTGGATGAGTATTAATACAAGATTGTATTATCTCTCATATTCTGTGCTATTTTTGAATTCTAGTTACTTGTTAATTCTAGTTTAATTCCATGTTTAGTTGTTTATACAAAGGTAATCAATTGTGCTCTTAGTGAGTTGTTAGATCTTGACAAGCAGTATCAAAGCTTTGGTTGGGTTCACTAACACCTTGGTTTCAGAGTGTGTTAAGTGTTTATTGATTATAGGTCACTCACAAGTGTTTCTGTTTGAGTGGGACTATAGCAATGGCAAAAGAAAGTAAGCTAAGAATGGAGAAGTTTAATGGCAAGAATTATCAATTATGGAGGATGCAGATAGAGGATTATCTGTATCAGAAAGATTTGTACTTATCATTGGGTGGGGTTGCATGCAAGCCCACAGATATGAAAGATGAAGAATGTAAGGTTCTTGATCAAAAGGCTCTGGGATCTATAAGGTTGAGCCTTGCATCATCTGTGATTTCCAACTTATCATAGGCAAAGTCAATGGTTGAGTTAATGGAATCTTTGACAAATTTATATAAAAAACCCTCAGCTTTGAATAAGGTATTTCTTATGAAGCAATTATTTAATTTGCAAATGTTGAAAGGTGGATCTGTACATAGTCATCTTAGTGATTTCCATGGTTTGGTAAACTAGTTAAATTCAGTCAATATTGTTTTTGATGATGAAATTAAGGCTCTCTTAATCTTATCCTCTTTACCTAAAAGTTGGGATAGCTTGGTAATGGTAGTAAGTAATATTGCATTTGCTTCAAATATCTTGAAAGTGGATGATGTTGTTAGTGTCATCTTGAATGAAGAAATCCACAGGAAAAGCACAGGTGAATCATTAGGGAATGCTTTAAGTGTTGAAAGTAGGTGAAGGCAAAGAGAGAAGATCGAGCAAGGGAGATCAAGGTCAAAGATAGGTAGGAGATCCAAATCCAGGAATGGCAGTGTAATTTGCTAGAATTATAGAAAGAAAGGGCACATAAAGAAAGATTGCTGGGTGAAAGAAGATCAGCATGAAGGAAATGAATAAGCAGATGTTGTTGTAGGTATTGTTGCACAGGATGCTCTTGTATGTTGGATAAAGTAGAATCTTGGGTTTTAGATTCTGGTGCCTCTTTCCATGCAACCCCAAATAGAGAATTTTTCTATGAATATGTCCCAGGGGACTTTAGAGAGATTTATTTAGGGGATGGTAAGCCTTGTCAAATGGTTGGCAAAGGGAAAGTGTAGCTGAAATTGTAGACGGGCAACACATGGGTGTTGAAAGAGGTCATGCATGTCCCAGTCTTGAAGTGGAACTTGATTTTTGTAAGAAAGTTGGGTGATGAGGGATGCACAGTAACTCTCACAGTGGACTCTTGGAAAGTTTCCAAGGGTGCACTTGTTTTAGCAAGAGGTAAGACAGTAGGTACTCTTTATCTATCTACTTGTATTACTGATTCTTCTTCTGGTTTATCTACTTCAGTTGTAGATTCAAAGATGTGGCTTTGTAGGCTTGGTCACATGAATAAGAAGGGGATGCATGTTCTTGAGTTAAAGGATAAGCTTTCATGTTTGAAAAGCATGGATCAAGATTTCTATAAGCAATAGAAGAAAGTGAGGTTTATTGAAACTAGGTCAACAAGGAAGGTGGTAGCTTCTATTGGTGGATCTCAGTATTGCATAAAGAGGAAATCTGATGTTTTTGACAAGAACAAGAAAGCCTTGGTGTTCAAGGAGAAGATGACGGACAAAGATCAGCTCAAGGGGGTGAATAATTTTGAGTAGGGTAGTTTGAACAAAGTTTTGATTCAAAGTAAGCTCATGGGTAAAAAGTCATCACTCATAAGAAAACATAGTTATCAGCATCGGTCAGGTGGAACTGATGTCGAATAGGTAGGTACCGATGTCGGTCATGTGTAGACCAGAGTCAGTGGTGTCGGGTAGGTGGACACTGATGTCGATCAGAGGACCGGCATCGGTGATCAGGTGGACATTGGTGTTAGTCAGTGAACTGATGTTGGCAGTTAGCTCAGTCGCATGGAACTGATGTTGGTCAGATGTAGACTGAGGGGTGATCGAGGTTGGTCACTATCAGAATAGATTTTGGGTAGATAGCAAGTTATCAAGGAGTCTCAAATGCCCATGAGGAGGACTAAAAGGGTAAGTAAGCCTCAAATTCATTATTCCCCTTATTTAAACTACTTGTTGCTCACTGATGGTCAAGAACCAGGAAGTTTTTTAAAGAAGCAAAATAGGTAGGATCTAAGAAACAGTGGGAGCATGGCATGACTTAGGAATTTGATTCCTTTGAGAAGAACCAAATGGGAGATTTGGTAGAGTTACCAGCCAAGAAAAAATCACTACAAGATGAATGGATTCCTTGGTTAAAGAAGAGAGAGAATGGAAACATGAGACAGAAGGCCAGGTCATATGGTCTTGAGCAAGCTCCAAGATAGTGGTATAGGTTTGACAGGTGTATGACAAAGCATGGCTTTAGTCAATGTCATTATAACCACTGTGTTTACTTTACCAGGTTGGATAATGGTCACAACATTATCCTGTTACTGTATGTGGATGATATGCTTGTTGCATGTTCATGCATGCAAGGATTTTCTGAGCTAAATGTAAAGGTAGCTCAGAGGTGTGCCAGGAAGGATTTAGGAGGAGTGAAATTCTTTGGCATGAGTATTTCTAGAGACAGGGAAGATCACAGGTTGATTTTATCTCTAGATGATTGTGTCAATAAGGTAGTTATTGATGGACAGTTCACAGAACAGTGTCCCAATTCACATGATGAGGTTAAGTACATGTGTACTAGACCTGATGTTGCCCAAGCAGTGGGTGTTGTCAGCAAGTTTGTGGTCAATCTAGAAAAGAAGCATTAGAGGGCAGTTTAGTGGATTCTCAGGTATCTGAGAGGGACCAACAGTAGGTTAACATGCTATGCAGGGTCAAGTTCTTTTCTACATGGGTTTGTAGATGTGGATATGGTAGGTTACTTGGATGACAGAAGTTGCACCATAGGATGTGTGGTGGTTGGTATTCAAGGTTGAACTTGAAGAGGGATACAAGCTAGGAAACAAAATTAGAGGATGCACAGGTACAGGTATAGATGCAACTATTTATCTCTAAGTGGGAGATTGTTAGGTTGTGGAGCTAAAAGCTTCACTGATGCAAACATGGAGGAGGTTACTGAGTTATAGAGAAATTGATATCGATAGCACAATCGATGTCCGGTCATCTTCAGTGTTCATAAAAACTAATGTTGATTATGGGTCAGCTGATAACGGTTAGACAGGAACTGACATCGACAACCTGTGTGTGCATGCATTTGCATGCGGTTCTAGAATTGGTCTTATTTTAGATGGACAGTTTGTTTTCATGTAAAAGACTAATTTTAGTCTTAAGTCTACGTTTATAATTATTGTAATTAAGAAGTATAATTATTGTTTGCATGGGATCTATATAATAGACTCATGGGGCTGTATTGTAATCAAGGATTAAGGACAAGGAAGAGATCTTTCTGATTGTAAGATCATTGATCTGCAGGTTGTGTAAGATCAAGGCTGATCTACATGGTAAGTATTGTCTCATTGATTTGTAGGTTCTGTAAGATCAGAGGAGATCTTCTTAGAGTACGTTGAGTACTTGTGGACTGGAAGTAGGCAAATGTGGTTGTGTTGTTTGTCACTTACTGGTGGACTGGTAGTATTGTTACTGACAGGTGGAGGTGAACAACAACTCTGTGCTTGAGTTGTTTGTTGTGACCATAATTGAGAGAGTGAAATTTTGAAGGAGAATTACTATACACCAGGTGTGGGAAGCCTGAGAGGTGTGGGAAGAGTGTGGCATCTCTTCATTGTATTCTTTTCTAGATGAGTATTAATACAAGATTGTATTGTCTCTCATATTCTGTGCTATTTCTGAATTCTAGTTACTTGTTAATTCTGGTTTAATTTTGTGTTTAGTTGCTTATACAAAGGTAATCAATTGTGCTCTTAGTGAGCTGTTAGATCCTGAAATTAATTAAGAACCACTTATGCCACCTCATCAGGTCACCTCATCCTAAGACTAATTCTCACCTTTTGAGTCACCTCAAGACTTAGTCCCCTTATCCTAACTACCAATGACTTTTTCTCACCCCAAAAATAAATTCCTAACCAACTACAACCTTCTTAACCTCCCATTTCTACCCTTTCCTAAAAGATACTACACTTAGCATGAGAAACAATAGAAAATAGGTTAAAAATAATAATTTTACCTATTCTCATGCCACTGACATTAGTCAACCCATAACTAACATCAGCTAGATCATTGACATCAGTTATTTAAGCCAAACTCTAAACTAATGTTTAGGTCAATAGAAATCAAGAAAACTCATTCTTATTTGCATATAGGGTTTTGGTATTCAACTTTACACATCTTGGCTTACGGTTACCTTGCATAAGTCAATCTAAATCAAGAACCAAACTCTTGAGAGCCAACAACACATGCTTGTTTTCTCCATTCAGGGCATTGGTTTGACAAGCTTGATAGGAGCCATCTATTAAACACTTATCATTCAATCACCTTTGTAGCTAAGTATATCACTTATTTTTTAAGTCTTTAATTATTTATTTTATAATCAATTTATATCTACTATTTATGGTTCTACACATACCTAACTGAACCCCTATGAGGGAGTTATAAAGCTTCCCTATTTTTTTCCCCTTGTTCCAACACACCAAACCTCTAACCAGATCTATCCAAATAATACTCTCTCTCTCACAACTCTTCCCAACCTTCTTGACCTAACCAAAACCATTTCCCAAACCCCAAAGAGCCTTTTGTAAGCCTCTAGGAAATTATTTCCCCTACCAACATTGGTAGCCTAACCGATATTGATCACACTTGCTCACTAACATCGATAGCCTAACCGACATCGACAACTATGGATTTTCAGTACCCCTTCTAAAACCTACCCAAATAACTTAAAATATAAACTAAATATACCACCTATACTCTATTACTCTTTTATACTCTAAAGTTGTGAATAATGGTAACATAATCTCTCTTTTACTCTCTCTTTTCCACTCTCTTGGTTATTTATTACTCTTTTGTCTCTCAAAAGTAGACTATCATCTCTAAGGAAGTTTGAATCTTCTTGGAACAATCACGTAGCTTGGCATCCCACTCATATATCTACTAAAAGACATTTTGTGATAGTACATTCTTACTTGTAGGTAGTCCTCCCTAACCAAAGAGGAGTGCTCAAAATTTTTGGATACAATGTGTAAACCAATTTGGGATCATTCTAATTACTTATCCCTATCCTTCTCCATTTTTCTTTATACTTGAAATAGACATAATTTTTACCAAAACATTTCTAGCATACCTGGTGGGACCCTATAGTTTTCCTTGGGTTCATTGCTTGTTTTAAGCATTCATATAGGTGCATTATAGTGAAAGTTTCATTTCTTGCACTTTCTCCTTTGTTTCTCCCTCAAAGCAAAAAATTCAACATTTTATTTTCTGTTTAAGGGTAATAAACTCAAATTTCTTCTTCCTTGCTACTCTTCTTTTCTCTTTGCCTCTAAAAGCAATTTATCATTTTTCTTATAAGTTAAAATAATATCTTCTTTATTTATTTCTTTCATGCACATTAGGATAGTAAATTTCATTCTCTACTCCTATTTCATCTTTGTTTTCATTTGAATCTAAACATTTCAAATTTGGGTTTAAAACTTACTGCACTTCATTGTTTGCTTGATGCATATTAGCTCACCTAGTTGATTAAAAGTATTATGAATGAATTTTAGTTCACCTATGTTACACAACCAAATCAAAATCACAAAAATAAACATCTAAACTCACCTAAGTCAAGGCCCATAGGGATTTCATCAACTGGTGGATCACCTTACCCTACTCAGCTATCCAACTTGGATTTCATCACCAAGGGGAGAACCCACTCCATTCTCTAGCAGAGTATAAACTTTACGTAGAAGGTATATTTTGGCTAAGAAACCTAGCTTGGCTTTAAGGCCATGAAGTGTGAGGAGAAAGCTTCTATAACAAGCCACGTATCTAGTCTAACATAGATTTCCTCTTGAGCACTAAAACTAACCTAAAACTAGCTCTAGATTACTTTTTAGTACCTTTGCTAACCAAATTATCTTCAAACTGAGACTAAAATTAAGGCATAATTCAAACTGAGACTAAAATTAATATCTAAGAGTTAAGAATTAGTGGCTGTATGTTCTTTTTCTACTTTTATATTTTGAAGTTGGTAAGGATGCTTTTCCATTAATTCACAAAATTAACACTATTTTTAATACTTAGTTTGTATAACCTATTATATCAAGTTTTTTGGGTGTTCTTTCTTCTTATATAGACCTCTTGAATCCTCTATTTTACCTAGATTATTCCTCTAGGTTTATAAAACATTAGATTTTCCATCTCTCAAGATATCACAGTGACTGACATTAGTTAATTAAACTAACATCAACAAACTTTAGCTATCAACATCCATTAATCCCACTGACGTTGACAATATTTTACTACCAACATCAGTCAAGTAATTGATGTCAATAACTGTGTAATCTTAATTTTCTCAATATATCAAGTTAAAATAACGTACTTACCTACACCCAAACCTAGTTTTTCCTTATTCTATCACTAATATAGAGTATTAAGACTATTTTTACTTCTTCTTACATGGTATTGATGCGAGCTCAAGCCAAAATTCTTGCCAATTATGTAATTCAAAAACCACTTCCACCTTCCCTTCTTTCTACTAATTCTATCATGGAGCATACTTCAGATATAAAGCATACTCCCAGCCCCAATCAAATTCCCATTATGCCTAAAGGGGATCAAGATTTTGCTAAATTTATTGATCATAATGTGGCAGCCCTTTAGCATTACCTTGTCATGATCCAAACCCACAATTCTTCAAGTGACCCACTCTTGGTATACCAACCTCTCTAATGGAGACAACTTTAGTTTCGACTATCTCCACTATTTTCCCCATGGTTACTCAAACCACCGCTTCGATAAGTAACCCAACCATAAACAATGTCCAAAGTTTAGCATCACCAACTACAATCCCACCTAAACCCTTGCATAACTTCTCTACTTTCACAACCACAAGTAGTTCAGTCAAGCCTCATCCCATTTGAAAATTTGGTGGTACGTATTCCATCTGTTCTCGTACCTATAATTACCCAATTTATGACTCACCCTTCATCTAGTCTAAGATGCCAATAACCCAACCATTAATAACAACATCCAACCAAAGCTTAGTCTCTAACCCATTGATACAAGCCCCTATTATTTTTACCCCCCAACCTATGACTCATTATCCTTATGTTGCACCAACACAACCTCAACAAGCTATGTCATATGCTTCCTTTGCTTCCTATCAAGTTCCTTATAACTTAGGGGGTATTTCCCAAACTAATCCCCCTCTTGACCTCATCAAGATGCTGATGGACAAGATGTCTAATCTAGAGACATCCATTTCAAATTCAAAGAATGTGTTATCTTATGATCATATATGCAATGAACCCATCCATATTTTTGTACCTATTCACCCTTATCCAAGCTAATGGGAACTCCCCAAATTTACTCATTTTTAGAGTAAAGAGGACCCAAAATAACATTTACAAGCATTTAGACATGCTTATTATTTAATAGGGCATGATGATGCATTATTACTTCATACTTTCCCTATGTCTCTTTTAGGTGCTACCCTATATTGGTATATCTCTATAACTAAACACTCCCTTTTCTCATTTACCAAACTCACACAAACATTCCTAGACCATTTCTCTATTAACATTTCTAAAAAGGTTTCTATTACAAACCTTTATTCTATTAGACAATTTGATGATGAGTTTATCACATATTTTGTCACTTGTTGGAGAGGATTGATCAATCAAATATCCTTATCCTTACCCCAACTTGAGCTTATTGATCTCTTATCAAGGGCATGTTCCAAGCACATTTCATCCACACTCTAAGTACACAATTTTTACACATTTGATGAGGCCTTTACAATGGCATAAAAACTCAAGATTTGGGCTATAGACGAAGGCAAAGTTAAGTTATGTAGTAAGAATGCCAATTGCAAATAAAATGACTCCTCTTCTTCTAAAAATTCTCCTTCTAACCAAAAATCTAAAGGCACCGCCAACACGGTGGTCATTAAATCAACTTCTTCCACAACCACAAACCAACCTAATTCCTTGACTTCCTAAAATCCAACCAAGAAATTCCAACAATGGTATGAACAAAGAAAATACACCCCCATTAGGTTGTCATATACTTCCATTTTTGAAAAACTATTAGAATAAGGTGTCATAACCCTTCCTCAAATTAAATCTCCTATAAACTTTGACCCCTCCCATCCTATTCCAACTTGGTATAAGGAGGATGAGTTTTATGGCTACCATTGAGTTAAAAGTCATAATTTTAACAATTGTAAAACATTAAAGAACATTGTGCAAGACATGATTGATAGGGGTGATCTCATCTTGGATAATCCTAATACACCCACTAATTAAAATATGGATGTGTTCAAATAGCCTTTTCCTAACCATTCACCCAATCAAAATATTATTCAGACCACTACTAACTTAGGTGATCATAATATCCATACTGTTAATATGGTATTTCTTTCACCTCTAGGTCAAAATCTCCCACAATAAGAAACATTTGTTTTGCCCATTCTTCCTCCCCAGGAAGAAGAGCCTATTTCACCCATTCCACTCTTGCATAAGGAAGAGCCTCCTTTACCACTCCTTTTACCATTAGAGGAGCTAGTATTGCTAGTTCCTTTTGCACCACTGTTACCTATCCTCTTACCACTTGAAGACCATACCTTATCTATTCCATAACCACATGTTGAGGGGAACATCATTCCTATGTTATATCCTCTTGATTAATTCTCTTTACCTACCTCTCCTCCATTGATATATAGTAATACCCCATCCACTCCACCTTTACACCTAGAAGAGTCAGTGTTATCTACTCCTACAATAGATGAGAGACATATTGTGCCTACTCTAATTCTACCTCTCTTACCACTTTTTAAACCTATATAGGATCATAATTTACCTATTCCTCACTCACATGTTAAGGGAGAAATTATACTTATGCTCTACCCCCTTAAGGAACCCTCTTTTCCTACCTCTCCTCCACCCATAGAAGACCATGCCTCTTCCCCTGTCTCTATAAAAGAAGACCCTATTGTGGCTCTTTTTCATCTTTGGCCTAAATTAGTAGAGTCCAATAATTTCCCTCTTTCTCAATCACCTCAGCCTTCTAAAGAATCAAACATAAGGCCTACATCAACTTCATCTAAACCCTTCTTGTGGTTGGTGAAAATTCTTGAATTTCTTGACTCCACAAAGCTAGATTATGTGGCATTTTGAGACTGACTTAAAACTCCTTATCCAACATAAAGAGTGTCAACCTTTACCACCAATCCTCTCATTACCCTTTACCCCAAGGTCTTTGACAAATCTAGAACTTCTTCACCAAAATCACCAAAAGCTCATCCATCTATGTCAAAACCCTTACCCTCATAGGCATCTACCACATTAAAGTAGATCAATTTTTTAGGCATATGCCTCATCTATAATCTAATTCATCCATAGGTGAAATTATATCTAACTCTCCAACCACAAGTTAGAGTTTTATAGCCTAAACTATAGAAAAATGTTCAGCTTCCTAGATCTTGCTGATCTTTCCTCCTTCAACCCCCAACTTTACCATCAATTTTGGGATTGTACCCCTCTACTTTAGTTGGAGTATCACTGATCCAAACAAAACAAAAGGCTAAGTTACCTCCACTACTACCTTTTCCACTTGGTAGGCCTTTCACATCTAACACTATGATACCTAACACCAAGAAAGTGTCAGTAAAACATGTAACTCCACCACCACCAAACAAGGCACCATGCAAAATAACCCCTATGACTTATAAACAAAAGAAGGTGTCTACTCCTATTACCATAACAAGTACAAGCCCACTTGTAGGCTCTCAAATCTTTTTCCTACATCAATTGTTGCAATCTTTAATAATAACTCTTCCTCCCATTAACCCTTATAGTCCTCTCCATCTTGGTTTAATAATACACAAGTGTGTCTATATCATCATTCACCTGGACATGATACTGAGAGTTATAAAGATCTTACAGTAGTCATTCATAAATACTTTGATGTTGACACTCTCTTTATTGATACTCTTGTTAACCTTCTTGTTATTCCACCTCTGGCATCCACAATGCCTCCTACTATTCTACCTAAATTAAAACTTGAAGATGTTGTCATACCTTCTTTGCCACCTCTTTCACCTATATTTTAGATCAACATAGTTAATGTGGCCACATGGTCACAAAACTAAAAGGATAAAGGTAAGGAAAAAATCACTACCCCTTGGGCTCATCCATTTTCCAAAGACACTCCTCTAAATCCTAAGATTTCCATCTTGGGTGTCCTAAAACCAACATCTTCAAACATTATTCAAAGCTTGATGGTGAAATAGCTTCACCAAACTCCTATGGAAATGTTCTTGTATGAGTTAATCCAAAACTCACCCCAACATCATCAATATTTTATTAATGTCTTATAAGTGGTTGAAGTACAACCTAATGATCCCCAACCTCTTGCAGCATTGGTCAGCTCTCTTAATTCCATCTCCTTGATTTACTTCAATGATTTAGAAATTCTAACTCAACACCCTGAAGATCAGATTCTACCCTTTTTATTACCATATATTGATCAAACTCATGTCAAGGGAGTCATGATCGATGGGGGAGTTAGTATTAATATTATTTCCACCCATGCCTACAAATAACTATCTCTTCTTGATGATTGCATGTCTCAAACCAACGTGGTGCTCCACTCCTTTAATGATACCACAACTACTATAGTGGACACTATTATATTACATATCCATGTAGGTCCCTACATAATTATTGAACTCTTATATGTTGTAGAAGGAGAGTTCTAGTATAACATACTACTTGGATGACCTTGGATATGTGTTATGGCATGTGTACCCTCAACTTTGCACTACTATGTCAAGTTTGAGAACAATGGGCAAGTACATGTTATACCCATTGACCCACCTCTATTTAAAGACATCATATTCTCTACATGATACTTTTAAAGCTTCCACAAGTTATACTACTCTAGTTACACAGATATCGGCAACACAAATTCTTGACAAAGATCCTATGGAGGAAACTTTTAAACATTTGTCACTCAAAGAATATCATTTGTTGACGCTTGACATGTTCTATACTCCATAAGAGTATGTGAATCTTCATATGCATGAAAATTATGATCCCTGTATTGGGATAGTCATCCCTTATTGGCCCCTTAACCTTGAAACTAATTTCACATATGGGGGAATTGATTAGGCTCCCGCTATCGATAATCTACCCTCTTTGCCACAACCATTTATCTGTGACTTCTCTTTCTTAAGAAAGCCTAGTTTCAATCACACCTATCTTTATAGGTATGCTAATAAATAATTTGGTTTGGGTCATTATGAATAGGGTTTTCATACACCCATTGAATATCCCACTAGAAAAACCATTGAAAATTCCAAAAAGAGGCATGGAGTGGGTTATGATGAACTAACTAATCTCACCAAAACTTCCCATGTCCCTATTATTTGAGAGCCAATTTCTACTTATCCACCTTCTTCTCCACCATCACCTACTAAATTGGAGGTATCTATACCTCCTAATTATTTTTTTAATAAATGTCATCCCTTTGGGGACTCTCACTTATCATCAGGGTAATGAAACAAGGTTCCTTCCTCTCGTTCATCCTAAAATAATTGATGAAGATTCTGCCACTATTAACATTGTCCAATATCAAGATGATGAAAATATTCTCACATACAGGGTGGATTCATATATCCACCAATCACTCCCATTTGAAACACAAGCTATATTAAATGAATCAACCATTGACATCAATTTTCCCTCTCATGATAATCCCTATGTCCTCAAGATTGGCCAATCTTTGGATTCCTCTGAGCAAGCTGATTATGAAATATTTCTTAATAACCATAACAAATCCTTTGCTTGGTCTTATAATGACATGCTTGATATTGACCCCTCTATCATCACCCATAACATTTTCACCAATCAAGATGCTAAACCTATTATGCAGAAGCTTCACAAAATGCATCCTCATATTACTCTCCTTATCAAAGAAGAGATCTAATGCCTCCTTTCTATTAACTTTAACCAACCCATCAACTACTCGTAATGGATTTATAATATTGTTCCTATCACAAAAGAGACCAGAGGAATATGCATTTACACTAACTACCATGACTTAAACCTCACTTGTCCAAAAGATGACTTCCCATTGCCAAGTATCAACTAACTTGTGAATCTAACAACCGATCATGAGATGCTATCACTTATGGATAGGTTCTCTAGATATAATCAAATCTTGGTTTCTCCTGAGGATCAACACAAGACAACCTTCATTACCCTTTGGGGGACTTTTTGTTATTAGGTCATGCCTTTTGGTCTAAAGAATGCTGGTGCCACCTACCAACACACTATGACTTACATCTTCCATGATCTCTTACAAAAAATTATGGAAGATTATGTGGATGACTTACTTATAAAATCTAAACTTTGTCAAGATCATTTGACGATTCTCAAAATCATATTTACCCATCTCATCCAATATAACATTTGACTAAACCCAAATAAATGTGTCTTTGGTGTCCTTTTTAATAATCTCTTAGGATTTATCATTTCTCTTTGTGGCATTGAAGTCGACCTTACTATGGTTAGAGAAATACTAGAGATGCCTCCACCTACTAATATCAAACAACTCTGTAGCCTACAAGGTAAAAGTTTAGTCAATCCATTGTTTCATCTCTCAGTTATCAAATCATTACCAACCCTTTCTCCATCTCCTCAAAAAAGATATCTCCTTCCATTGGAATATAGGTTTTTATGAAGCTTTTGATGCACTCAAATAATATCTCCTTTCCCCACTAGTTCTTATTCTACCTAAGGAAAATTAGCCTTTCTACCTTTACATCTCTACAATAGACCATTCTCTAGGTGCTATGATTGCATATTGAGATGATCAATATTGAGAATAGGAAGTTTACTACATAAGCCACACACTTATTGATTATGAGACTAGATATACCCATACTAAAAAACTTTACCTCGCATTGGTCTTTTTAGCCTCCAAACTCCACCATTATCTCCTAAATCACAAAACCTATGTGGTCACCCATACTAATCCCCTTAAATACATGCATTCCAAGCCATATCACAACCAATGTGTAGCTCAATGGCTCATGTTCCTTGCTGAATTTGACTTAGAGTTTATTCAACAAAAGTCTATCAAAGGGCAAACAATCACTGACTAGTTAGTTGCGGCCCCTTTACCTGACAACCAACATTTAAACTTTGAATTCCTTGATGAATCCATCGCAACACTCTCTATCAATGACATCTCCTATCAAATGATGATGTTCTTTGATGGTTATAAATGTCAATATGGTGGGGGTATAGGGGTTATTCTTATTCCTTTAGATGGTGAGCCTATGCCTTTGTCATTTAAACTAAATTTTGAATGTACTAATAGTATGGCTGAATATTAGGCTTTGATCTTAGGGCTTTAAATAGATATCTTCTTGGGTATCAAATCTATAACCATTTTTGGTGATTCTTAGCTAGTGGTTAATCAAGTTAATGGTTCCTACCTATGCAAAAATGAAATTCTGTAGTGGTATAAACATCGTGTAGATACGCTATTAGGATCATTTGACTCTTATCTCTTACAAACTATTACTCAATCTACAAATAATTTTTCTGACATAATGGCTTCACTTGCTTCACACATACCCTCTTCACCCTCTACCTCAAAAATCTATGTCATTGTGCATCACTTAACATTATCCTTCTATACATCAACTAACATCCTTTTTATTAGAAATGTAACATCCAACCCACATGACTTATGGTACAAGCAACTCATAAATTATCTTTCCTTTGCTATTACCCCTTTTGATCTCTCCAATAATGGGAGATGTGCCTTCATAAAACATGTCACTTGTTACACCCTGCTAGGGGGACTTATCTACAAGTGAGGTTTTGATGGTCTCCTTCTTAGATTCCTCAATAGTACTAAGACTCCCTTCACTCTTAAGTCCATGATTGGATTTGTGGTGGAAATTTTAATGGTCATGTAATTTCTAAGCATATCCTTCAACTCAGATATTATTGGCCAACACTTCATCAAGACTATGGTGATTATGTTTAGCATTACATCAAATGTCAATAAAATGCTAACCTCCACATTTCAAGTCATACATTATAGGTCACCAAAGACTTTTGGCCCTTATCCCAATGGGGCTTGGATCTAATTAGTGAGATTAACCCTCATTCATCCCTCTATCACTATTCTATCATTACTCCCACTGAATACTTCACCAAGTGGGTCGAGGCCATCCTCTCATCTCTACTAAGGCTGACAAAATTGTTTAATTTATCAACCACCACATCATCTATCATTTTGGTGTCCCACATAAACTTATAATATATAATGGAAAATATTTCAAAAACAAGACTATCTAAAGTCTTTGTGATACCTTTGGAATAAAATTAAGCTTCTCATCACCATATTATCCATAAGAAAATGGACAAGTAGAAGCTTCTAAAAAAACATTGACCAAAATTCTCATGAAGGTAGTCGATGATATGGGCAAATATTAGCACACACACATTCCATTTACTTTTTGGGCTTACCACACTAGCATTCAAACCCCTACAGGTGCTACACCTTTTTCCTTGGTATATGGGATGGAGGCTATTTTGCCTCTTGACATTTAGATTCCTTCTCTTTGCATTTTTCTAAAAGACATACTTACTAACGATGAATTTTTACAAGAACATTTGGCTCAACTTGATTTGCTTGATAAGCATCATCTCATGGCCCTCAACTACCTCCAAATCTATGAAGAGCGTATCAAACATGCTTATAAAAAAAACCTTAAAGAGTGAGATTTCAATGTTGGAGATCTCATTTTAAAAGAAAATCAACATGTGACAAACATGGAGAAAAGAAAATGGGTTAATTTTTCTCCTAATTAGCTTGGACCCTATATCATAACTCACAAGTATGGATTAGTAACTTATCTCTTGTCTTCTCTCAAAGGAAAGCCAAAACTCGAGCCTTTAAATGCCTTACACTTATGACCATTCTTTTGTTAACAAAGTAATGCTTTACCTTGTGTTTCACTTGAGCGCTTCCCTTGAGCACCCCTATTACATTCATCTCCCTTCCTCTTAACCCTTACTCTTACACACTTAGTAAACTTATGAAGTGCTATGGTTTTTCCCTCAAAGTGGAAAACTCCTAAGCCTCTATAGTATTGTCCATGACTAAAGGTAAAAGATAAAAAAATGGATATGTAGACAAGTTATAATCTCTCAGGTCATGATTCTCAACATAGACTATTCCCTTGAAGGACAACTACCTAGCTTTTCTTTTCTAATATTAGTAGACTATTCCCTTGAAAGACAACTATTTAAACTCAAAAACAAACACTTAGACCACTCCCTTGAAGGATGGCTAGGCCAAGCTTTGTTATCAAAGGGAAATACAAATAAAAAGCTTTTCATATTGATCAACTTCATACGTCCTCAACACAAAAAACATCCCATTTTAGGCTTCTCGTATTGATCAACTTACACAAAAATAAGATTTAAGTCATGGACTTACCTATAGTAGCTCTTGAGTCATCTATAGTAGGGGCATATCATCCCCACTTTGAAGGTTATGTTACCCAAACACTTTCACTCATTTTACCCTTTTTCCCTCATACTCTTTCAAGGGACTTAGAACTCACTTAACACAAAGGAGGCTCATATTCCTAAGCCTATTTATGTTATGATTATGGTCTTTGCTAGTACATGAGAATTATGACTCTTTATTTCCCATCCAAATCACATGTCAATCTCTCTATTGAGATGAAAACTTCATACAAATAATAACATAAACAACCCATCCATTTTAAGCATATACCAACACAAATATGGAAAATTGAAAAGATGAAGCTAATAAATCAACTATGAATATACCATCACACATATGGGAAACACTAGTCTAACTCAACTAACATACTCAACATTAACATAACATTAAATTCACCATCTAAATCAACATCATCATCACTATCACAATAACACATGTCATATATATATGATCAACATAAATATACATCAACACATCATCACAATATCATCTCTCTATCAAAATATACATCTCTCATCTTTGGCTCACAAGCTAGTGTATATACAACATATATAGCAATAACAAACTCTAGCACTTAGAGTCTTCAAGGCTCTCCATATGGTCGTGAAGAAGTAGTGTCACACCACTCTCTGCCTATCTACATCTATGTGAGCTAGAAGCCATAACACGTGTCACTGATCTCTCTTGCTCTCTGAACATAGAATACCTCTAAATCTATGGGAACTACCTGATGGCCCTCTCATAATAAGTAATTTCATCAAGGGCAATATTATACCTTGCTAGAGATATAGTCTATGGTGGTCCCATCACACCTACTAAAGGCTTGACCTATACTGGTCCCTATGGTAGAGGAGGAGTAACCTGGCTTATTACTCTCAAACTATCCCTCTCTATTATTAGTATAGTAACTTGATCCTATAATACCCCAATCGAGCTCTATAATGCCCCAACTTGGCCCTGTAATGTCACCACCTATCCCTATAAAACTAATACTTGTGCCTGAGCTACATCTTGAGCCTACACTACCACATCTCAGGCCTATACTGCTACATCCTATGCTTATATCATTATATACTAAGCCTATATGGCTACATATCTCTCTATCATCAACCCCTATAAATTTGGAGGTGGCCTCCTAACCTAAACTATGGGATGCAAACCTACCCACCAAGAAAGATACACCACCTTGCATTTAGGATCTACAACACCTAGCCCTACTATCAATTCCTCAAAATTTGGCCCATCTATCTCCTATGATAAGGGTAGGGGTGCCACTATATCATCCCTCCTATATCAAGGAAAGGTAAGAGGTACATCTTATAGCTAGGTAAGCTATCTCCTAGCTCATGCCATAGGTACCATATCTAGCTCACTAACTCATCTCCCTCTAACCCATAATGTGATCTATAAGCCAACGTATGCTCTACCTATCCTCTAAATGTAGGGTATGTCAAGTAAGGTCTCCAAAAAATATCTTTAAGGATCAATCCCTCTATCATACACCTATAGTGATCAATATATCACACTATGCTGTCTACTCAGGTCTGGGCCACACTATCTCTTCACCATCTGAAACCAACCCTAAAAATGACTACAATCATGGTAGGTAACCCTAATGGTCATGTCACCATGATATGCTCATATGACCAAAAATAAAGTAATTGCTCGACATACAAATTGTATCATCATGACAGTCTCAACCTCTTTAGCTCTCTATATAATTATACCAAAAAAGCTAGTCCCCATGCGAAAATAGTTTGCTACTCAACCATTTGTGCTAGAATACCTATCAATGCAATAAGAAATATCCAACCATATACATCTAGTAGTGCATACACTGTAATCCGTATCATCATTAGGATGCTTAGCCAATGTTGTTCCTCATCAATAATATACAGTGGCTCATAAGTAAAGGTCACTAAGTGATAAGTCACCTTACTAATATGCTCTCCAAATAATGCCATGATGTGAATATCATGCTCCTCTCTCAAATATGTGAAGAGCTCCTCACCCTAGAATGGCAGCCACAAAATCATATAAACATTCTCTTAGGTCACTATCAACTCTCTGGTCAACAAGTAGAAGGTTGTTGGTGATGTGATCCCACCTCTCAATCAATGCTATCATCAAAATCACATCCTATGCAACTCTATAATATCATCTCACTCCCCCTAAAACTATGACTGCCATGTGCTCCCAATCATCTAGGGTGACATCCCTCCTCATCCACATTAGAAACGTATGTAGGCAATTCCATAGTGTCAACTCCTACCTAGCTTGCATCCATACACACACACCTTAAGTCACATACTTTTTAATATAACATACCACTGCCTTTTTCCCTTCTTTCTAGGAAAAATACATTGGTCTAAGGCCCTCAACTAGGCTATGTAGGTAGCACTCAATTGACATGGGCTCTTCTCAGGTTAGCTTGGCCATATACCCACATAACTATCTAACTTGTTCTCCCCTCTATACCCTAGGCTTCACTACCTCTCTTTCCACCCTAGGCCCAACTGCCTATCACAACTCTAGGCCTCATAACTTATATCCCTAACCTTCAACCCTATGACCTATATTTTAAACCTTAGGTCCCCTACACTATTTCAACCTATCCTTTTCTAAACCATTTACTTTAATACAATTTTAACCATACCTTAGATATTTTTCCCTATGTAGTGGGAGAACTACATTGGCCTAAGGCCCTGAATCAGGCTATGTAGGCATCACTCAATTAACATAAGGTCTTTTGAGGCTAGATCAACCATTAGTCTAGTTTACTACTTTAATTAGGGATCCAAATTGACCTTTTCTCCTATTTTGGGTTCTTCACAGTCACCAACATTATTGTTGTATGCTGACATCAATGCTTGGTGTCAGCTGACATTGGTGGATCCTATCAACGTCAGTGACTAGTTTAGCCCTAGGGCCAATTGACCCATCTCCCAACATTAAATTTTAACTTAAAACCTACCCCCAAATTCATCTAAACCTACCCTTCCCTCATTTCCTACCCCTCTACTAGTATTCCCCCCCATCTTTAAATTTAGCCTACAAAAGTAAACTAACTCAAATTCAAAATCAAATCAAAGGAGATCTTACCTCATCTCTCCATCTCTTTTAGACTAGAATAGCTGAATCTTATGATGGCATGCCTCTTGATGGGTCCCTTCTTAGCTCTGCCATCTCACTCACACTCGGAGCTCTTTTTCTCTCCAATCAAATGTTGTAAATGAATTGTGGTGGGTTTCCAAACCCTTTTTTGTTAGGTTTGGTCACCCACCAACATCAGTATCCTTGACCTAATCCATTGACATTAGCACTATTTCCTACTGATGTTAGCAACCTTGACCTTAGCCATCAACATTGGCACTATTTACTACTTACATCAGAAACATAACTGACATTGACACCATTGCATTAGAGTTTCCACCGACACCCACAATCCTTTAGACTCTACCCATAATTTGAGGTGATTTAGAGATCACATGTATCTCCCTGACCATAAAAACTAACTTGGAGATCACATATATCTCCCCAACTATGAAAACCACACTTGGAGATCACTTAAATATCCACCCATGATGACTTTGACTGGAGATCATGAATATCTCCTTACTCATTGACCCTTTTACACCAACCTTGCAATGCTTGTTTTGATCATTTATGCTATTTTTCTATAGTTGGATATTATACACACACATGTATATTAGGTGTTTTAGATGGTGACCAAGATTGTCCTGTCACCTACAACCTTTTATGTTTTCTAGAGGTAACTCCTACCTTGGATACTTGGCACATATGGACCATTAGAGCTACAACTTTGATTGTTTTGACCTTATCAGCTATCACTTATAAGCTACGATTTGGTTATTTCTATCTGAGTCCTCTTTCATATTACTTATTTTTAATTTTATCACCTATATCTTGTATTAGTATATGCATAAGTAATGGTACCACATTTTCATCCACTCACCCAATTCACTTCTTATCAAACCGGTACTTGATTTTGGTTTCTCCTCTATTGATTCTCATTTTGAGGGGGGATACCTCATCTAATACCTAGAGCATCTAAATCCTATTTTTATCTTGTAACTTGTCAATGCAAATTGCAAGACAAAAAGGGGTAAATGTAGACACCAATATTACATCACACACATACATAACTCCCTCTGTCAAACCCCTCCTTGAGCTCATTTTCAATAATAATTAGCCTCCCCAACCCATGCTTTTACCCCTCACACATATAATTAGTTTAAAATATTTAAATAAGTTAATTAAAAACCACTTATGCCACCTTACTTGGCCACCTCATCCTAAGAATAATTCTCACCTTTTGAGTTATCTCAAGACTTAGTCCCCTTATCCTAACTACCCATGACTTGTTCTCACCCCAAAAATAAATTCCTAACTAACTACATCCTTCTTAACATCCCATTTCTACCATTTCCTAATGGCTACCACACTTGGCATGATAAAAAACATAAAATAAGCAATAAATAGTAATTTTAGCTATTCTCATGCCACTAACATCTGTCAACCCATGGCCAATGTCGATGGGATCATCAACATCGATTATGTAAGCCAAAATCTAAACTAATGTTCAAGTCAATAAAAATAAAGAAAACTCATTATTATTTACATACAATATTTTGGCATTCAACTTTTCACATCTTGGATTACTGTTACCTTACATAAGTCAATCTAGATCAAGAACCAAGCTCTTGAGAACCAATAACACATGCTTTTTTTCTTCATTTAGGGCATTGGTTCGGCAAGCCTGATAGGAGACATCCATTCAACACTTATTGTTTAATCACATATGCAGCTAAGTACATCACTTATTTTGTAAGTCTTTAAGTAGTTACTTTATAATCACTTTATATCTACTATTTATGGTTTTACACATCCCTGACCGAACCCCCATGAGGGAGTTATAAAGCTTCCCCACTTATTTCCCCTTATTTCAACACACCAAACCTCTGACCAGATCTATCCAAATAATACTCTTTCTCTCACAACTCTCCCCAACCTTCTTAACTTGACCAAAACCATTTCCCAGACCTAAAAAAGCCTTTTGCTAGCCCCTAGGCAATTATTGCCCCTACCAACATTGGTAGCCTCATCAATATCGGTCACATTTTCTCACCGACCTCGGTAGCTTAATCGACGTTGATAACTATGGACTTTTAGTACCCCTTCTAAAACTTGCCCAAAGAACTTCTAGAATACAAAATAAATATACCACTTACACTCTGTTACTCTCTATTTTACTCAACTTGTGAATAATAGTAACATAATCTCTCTTTTACTCTCTCTTTTCCACTCTCTTGGTTATTTATTACTCTTTTGTCTCTTGAAAGTGGACTGTCATCTCTAAAGAAGTTTGACACTTCTTGGAACAAGCATGTAGCTTAGCAACCCACTCATATATATACTAATAGACATTTTATGGTAGTTCTTTCTTACTTGTAAGTAGTCCTCCCTAGCCAAAGATGAGTGCTCACAATGTCTGGATATGGTGCACAAACCAATCCATGATCATTCTAATCACTTATCCCTATGCTTCTTCTCTATTTTTCTTTAGACTTGAAATAGACACAATTTTTAGTGAAACAAAAGGATGTTGGGATTGAATCATTAGTAGTAACATTTAATTATTCATCATTACTAGATGTGGATTGATTAGCCTTAACAATTTTATTGATTTCATATCATGTAACATAGAAAAATGCATCAATTAATTCATTATTTGTATTTAAATGATTGATTAAATATTACTTATTTTCCATTTCAAAATGATATTTCTTAACATTTTCTATTTCTTGTAAAATAAAATAAAAATTCAAAAAATAATGGAAAATAAAAATTAGATCTAAATAATTTCAAAAATATGAAACCTTAGAAGGCTAAAAACCCCAAGGAAAATTAAGATTTGCATAGAAAGTCTCAAAAGTTAGGTTAATCAAATGTTTAACCCTTTTTTATAAATAATGATTAAATAAAATAGTGTATCCTAATCAAATATAGAGTAAGATACTCTAAAAATCAATCCAATTAAATGAATTTAGATTCTACTAATATCCTGATAAGATATATTGAATCTAAGAATAGGCTAAATAAAGAAAGTACAACATATAATATTCTAATAATATAAATGTAAAGGAGAAATTTTTATTAGATTATAAAATAATGTGAAATTATGTCTAAGTAATTTATGTTCAATAATGGACTATATATAGATATGGATATAGTTGTCATATTTTGAATATTTGATTTTTGTCAGTCTCAACACTTGTGTTGCCTTATGGATACGAGTGTCCTCATTCTACCACTAGTATCATGTATTGAATGTTGACTATTTTTTAATATAAATTCCACCTATGTATATTATGTTCCATCATCTCCTTTTATATTCTCTATTAAAATCATGTACACAAGTTCTCAATATCACTCTTTTACTCAAAACCCCATATTTTCTAATTAGGACATCCCACCTTGAAAAACATGGGTTAGTGGGTCCAAGTGAAGTTGATATGAAATAAAATAACCCTTTTTAAATTAAGTTTTATTACATATCCAATACTATAAATAGGGCATTAGACATATGTAATTATCTTCTATGTGTGGGCTTATGTGTGAACAATGGTGAAATATGCTATATGTGAGTGCATGTAGTGATCTAGCTAGAAACTTTAGAAATACTATATGTGGGTTGATTTTTGAATACTTTAGACCTATAAGAATACTTATGACTAATATTTAAATAAGGAAGAATTGGTTAGTTTTATAATCTTGATTGTTGCCTTTTCTTGGTAAGTGTTAGATGTGTGCTTGAAAAGTACTTGATGATAATGAATGGTATTTTAATTGTATTTATACAACACCTTTTTAAAACAATATCATAAAGGGTTAATTAAAATATATAGACCTATCCATATGCATATTTAAATATTTTTAAATTTTAGTGTTTTAAAGGTACAAACAATAGCATTGGATCTGACGCTAACATCGAGGCTAGTGTCTAGATTTGAATGATAGTATCATAGAGCACAGAGAATTGTTAAAAATTTGTAATTGATAATTATATATATATATATATATATATATATATATATATATATATATATATATAAAGTTTTAAGCATATTGTGGGCTAATGTGATATAGGTAATCAAATAATTAGGGTTAGACTATAAGATAAACTTTTAGGCATAATGATATGGATAACGTGAGCCTTTTAGCTGCAAGAAAGATAAAAACTAAAGGATAGATCCTTGAGTGATATTTTTTAAGTGTGCAAGACTAGTTTATCATGTAAAATCTAGATTTAAGTATCTACACTTTGTATATATAATCTAATTCATATATGTGTTTTAATTTCAACAAATTGTTTTTTTTTGTTTTTTTTAGAAGGGATATGGAATGATTATGGGATATTTATGCCAAAACATGTGACAAATTATTATGGTTTAACCAAGTTGTATCTAGAGACCTTTTTTTGAGTAGAACATCTAAATAATATCTTCTATAAATATAAAAATAAAAACAAAAAATTGTTAATAAAAAACTATTTTTATCGACAAAACTTTATAAGATTTACTAAAGCTATCTATGTATAGGCAAAAATGTGTAAGAGAGAGTAGAAGAACCTACTTAACTCCAAATCACCCTTCTATCTCACCAACACTTATATGCACTTTGCTATCAATAGACATGTATAATGTCATAAAAAGTGATATTACCAATTTTTAAACACCCAAAAGACTGAGCCTATGCATAACCAAATATCATGGTAAGTTGTTAGGATATTTGATAAAATGTACAAATCAATAGTAAAATTTGGATTTTTTTCCATTAGCATCCTTAATTATAGAGTTCAAGGTAAAAACATGACCATAGTGTGATGATTCCTCATGAAACCTTCTTGTCCCTTAATTCTTACTGTCTAACCCTTTTTGAAATAATAATTAATATGAAATAAAATAACATAATAAACAAAGGATCAAACTACTGTAAAATTTATTATAATCAAATTAATTTAGATTCTAATGATATTATGATGAAATACATTTAATCTAAACATATGCCAAATAGGGAAAGCATAACATTTAATATTATGATAATAACAATATGAAAGATAAATTATACTTGGATTATATAATTTGTGTTAAGAATATTTGAGTAATATAGGTGCAAGAGTGGAATATATAAAGATATGGATCCATTCATGATATTTTGAATATTTTCTTTCTATTAGCCTGGACATTTACCTTACCATGGGGACACTAGTGCTAATGTGAGTGTCTTGATTCTACCACTACTATCTTGTATATAGTATTCAATCTTTTTTGAAACTTCTACTTGTGCCTATTAGGGTTTTATATCACATTTTATTTATCTATTTAGATCATATACTTATGTTATTGATATCAGTATTTTGATCAAAACCCTTGATCCTCAATTTAGGGCATGCCACCTTGAAAAAATGTGAGTTAGTGGGCTCAAGTGAAGTAGAGATGACCTCAAAATCCCATCTATTGGTGATCATTAGATATATGTCCATATCATATGAAGATGGTTATAAACCAATGTAGTTTTCCCATTTATATGGGCTTGTGTGTGAATACTGGTTGAATATGTATTTAACCCTAAAAATTATAGATTGGGGTTATCTAAGGTTAAAGGGTATAGAGATAGACTAAGGTACAAGGGTGATAAAATATCTCTATATAGGCCAATTAGATGCTAAACTCATAGATAACACATGTTAAATTCATTAAGCTAAGATAGACTAAAAATATTAAGTACAACTACACTAAATATGGAAATGAAAAAGAAGTAATGGAATTAGTTGTTTATGATTCTGACATAGTTTTGGATCTAAAACAAAGAGGAAGTAGACTGGAAGTTGATTCTAGAACAATCACCAAATTCTAGATTGAGTGCCTCTAGAGCTATATAAACTAGCATCAACTTGAGATAGTTGTGTTGACATTACTATCTGAATATGATGCAAGTGTTTTATATAGAATACTTGTTGAAAAAAGATGCAACCACCTAGATGCTTCTAGGTTTGTATTCAACTTAGATTTAGTGAACTCATATTTGTCACTCCTTAGAACTTATAAAAACCTAGTTCTTCATCTTCATAATGGCCTTAGGGAAAAATGGGTTAATGGGCACACAGTGTAAAGATGACCCCAAGGACCCCTATGTCAATGAGTGCTTTCTACATAGCCACTACTTTGAAGAGGGCCTTAGATTGATGTAGTTATTCCCTATGTGTTGGGTTGTGTGTGAATCATGAAATACATGGAAATTAAGTATAGTAATGACCTAATTTGTAAATTGGGAAATATAAATCTTTGGATACTCATTTAGTACTTTAGAATTGTGTATATGATGTCCCTATGATTGATATGCAAATAGGAGAAAATAAGGAAGCTTTGCTCACTTTATTGCTTGATTGAATGCCTTTTATAAATTTCTTGATGAGTAGGTAAGAAAGTTTTAAGTGAGGAATGAATGAGGGTTGATCTTGTATTTATGTCAATCCCTTTAGAGAATTAAATCTCATTAAAGCACTTAAGATGACCATTAATATACATTTTATTTAAAAATTGGATGATTTTAAGGCAGTGGACACTTGCATCATATCTGCGTTGATGCAGGTGTCCATCTAGGATGTTAGTTTCTAGGGAATATGAAAGTAGGTACAGACTTAAAACTTGTAGAAGTGGAAAATAAGTAGGTTTTAATCATTATGAGAAAGATACATGGTCTAGGTCATCAACATAAGATTGGCCAGACTAAGAGATAGGCTAAGGGGCATAAAATAACATATATGTGAGACTTTTGAAAGTAAGAAACATCTAAAACTGAGAAAAATAGCCCAAGATATGATTTTTCCAAGTGTACAAGACTAAGTGTTGACCATTTTTTCCCAATAGGCCAAAAATTGGTCCCCTTCTTCCCTTGCTATCCTAGGCCAATCAATTTCAGGTTACATAAGTTCATTGGCCTTGGTTCATGAACTATTTCAACACTTCGTTGGTTCATCACTTGGTTTAAATGGCTTTAGTTCAATGTGCAGGTTCAATGGCAGAAGTGAACAAGAAAAGACCCAATGACTTTTGTTGAGGATGATGACATCCTGAAAGCCATCAAATTTAAGCAGACAAACTAGCCATTGGGTGACGACCGTGTGAACGTCAATTTTAACATAGTGAAGTAGCCATTATTTTTGAACTACCTTAGTGCCAAATCATGGAAAGAGCCCCAAGGAGTGCAGTGACCTGCCAGAAGATTACCCCAAGGCCTAAAAGAATAGGAAGAAGATAAAGAGAAAAAACAACAAAGCGTCCAAGTGGCAAAGGGAAGGTAAGTCATTGTCAGACAAGCGGTGCAGCGTATTTTTTGTAGTCAACATTGATGAGGGGACAAATAATAGTTTGTTTGCAAAAAAGAGGTGTGGCCATGTCCTTACATTAATGTTTGAATGCCAAAGTCAATTTGGGTAATAGTGGTTTCCTCTTCCCAAGATTTAGAATGCACATGGGCCACTTGCAGAAATGAGTGCCAAAAAATCTTTCCAGGAAGCGCTAAGTTTTCTTCCTCTTCCTATATATTGTAAACTTCTCTTTTGAAAAACAAATCTGCTCTCAGCCTTAAGGCAAGATTCTACCCAAAAATCTCTCAGGCTTGTAAGGTAGAGCTCTGCCAAAAATTTACCTTGAATCAAAACACATCATTTTTACCTCCATTCTGAGTTTTTACATCTTTAGTATGTGTCTATGCTTTGATTATATGTTAAGTCATTTTCTTAATGCTTTTGTAGAATGATTTCAGCATGTCTAGTGCATTTTTGAGTTTTTCTTTTACAAGTTTGTCAGAAGTGTCCCTAGAGGAGTATAGGTGAAGTGGATAGGCTGTTGCAGCGTGTCTCAAAATGCCTCTAGTAGTTATTTCCTCCCTATATCTCCACAAACCCTTGACCCACTTATACAAAAGTTTTTCTCATGACAGATGAAGTGTATAGGTGCTTGTTCTCGGTGAAAAGTGTATGTTCAGGCTTGAGTGGGTCACATTTTTTTGGTGTATCACCTCTTTTCCTCTTTTAGGTTAGGTTCTATTTTCAACATCTCTCTCTCCCTTTTCATCCCCCCCATTTTTTTTACATTTTGTTTGTTAACAATAGGAGAAACCAGGGCCTAAATGATACATCAGAGGGAGCTAGCCTTCATTCTAGAGACTCTCCCCTCTAGCTTCACTGGTCCCACAGGTGAGAGGGGAGTTTCCATTATTACGTGAAGAAGGTAGGAGCTTGGCCTCCTACCAAGGGTACAATCTTCTACGTCAATAGTTTCTGGTACGCCCAGTGGGATCAACTAAGACAAGTTGTGTCCAAAGATTTAAAGAATTTTTGGTGTGTTCTTTGACCGACCAACCTTTAGAGGCTTTACATCAAACACCAATGGTGACTCTGAGTTGAATCAGCTAGTTAAGCAGCTTGATGCCATCAGAAATCACTTTCTGTATGTATAATTCCTTTGCACAAAATCATGGACCTTGTGTTCCTTCATATGGTTTTAATCAAGCTCAAGGTTTTCATGCAATTCCCTTGAGCAACTTTCCTAGTCTTCCTCAACCCCTTCAGGTCACTGATCCTAATGGCAACCTCCTAACCTAGGGGGAAATAGTGTAATCATGGGGCAAGAAAGAGGAGAAGAAAGGTTTTGCTCAAAACCTTATAAAAGATAAAGCCACTCCTACCCATGAATCCCATGACATCCAAGAGGCTATCATGAGAAATAATGAAGAAGAAATCATCATTGATGCTCCTTGTGAAGACCTCATCAGCAATGGAGAAGACGTAGATCATGCATACATGTAAAGGCTCCAGCAGTATGAGGAGGAAAAAAATCATGGTGAGCTCTCTTCCCCCTTGTTGGATGAACTTCCTTGTTGTTTCAATGAAGAGGATGACTACACTGGAGAGCCTGAGTTAGAAGAGGACTAGATGGATGCCTTTGAACATCTAGAAACTCTAGTCCTCAAGTAGGAAAAGGAAAGGCTAGTCTCCCTTAAGGAAAGCCTTGAAGAAGAAAGCTTTGAATAAAGAGGTGATGTTCTATGGGATGCACAATCAATTTGTGATTCCATTTTAGACATCATCATAGTCACCCTTCTTCAAGAAGGCCAAGAGGGAGTAGAGGATGAGTTTGATAGGATCTCCAATGAAGCATAAGGGAATGGGTCAAACCATGATGCAGTACAGAGGAGCTATACATATCAAAGGGCTAACGGTGATAAGCCAGTAGCCACAGATTTCTTGGTGAAGAGTACCAATATGAGGGACTAGCATTCAACAAGATTCTAAGGACAAGTAGAGTATACATATGTTGGGAGCATGTTTGAATCTAATTCACTCACATACCAGCCAATGTAGGTGACAGGCAAGAAGAGCAGGTCACCAACTCTCTTTTTCATTCAACCACTTCCTTGGCACCATAAGTCTTCTTACTAGGAAGGGGACTTAAGAAGTTTTCCCTTTGATCTAGGAGGGAGGCAATTATTCCTGGTTAGCTGTATATAGTAGTTTGTTTTTAGTTATCTTTCCTATTTTCCCTAAGTGTAGTTTACACAGGTAGTGTTTTTAGCCTTGTGTGTTTCCCTTTGCATGTGGGGTAAAAAGCTTCATGTTTGATTCTTGGATCTTTTCAGGCTATTGCTGATTTTTGTTCAAGTTGCATTTGATTCCATGCCCAATGGGCTGCAAAGCAACTAGTCTTTAAGCATAACAGGCATGCTTCCCCTAGGAGTCACCAATTTGTTGACCATTTTTGCCCAACAAGCCAAGAATTAGTCCCCTTCTTCCCCTGCTATCCTAGGCCAGTCAATTTCAAGTTGCATAAGTTCATCAGCCTTGGTTCATGAACTGGTTCAACGCTTCATTGGTTCATCACTTGGTTCAAATAGCTTTAGTTCAATGTGTATGTTCAATGGCAAAAGTGAACAAGGAAAGACCCGATGACTTTTGTCAAGGATGATGACATCTCAAAATATATCAAATTTAAGCAGACAAACTAGCCATTAGGTGACGGCTGCATGAACGTCAATTTTAATATAGTGAAGTAGCCATTATTTTTGAACTACCTTAGTGCCAAATCAAGGAAAGAGCCCCAAAGAGTGCAATGACCTACTAGAAGATCACCCCCAAGGGCTAAAAGAACAAGAAGAAGACAAAGAATAGAAATGACAAAGCATTTAAGTGGCAAAGGGAAGGTGAGTCATTGTCAGATGAGCAGTGCAACCTATTTTTTGTAGTCGGCATTGATGAGGGGACAAACAACAGTCTGTTTGTAAAAAGGAGGCATGGCCATGCCCTTATATTAATGTTTTAATGCCAAAGTTAATTTGGGTGACTGTGCAGCATGGTTCCAGTAGGTGCTTTTTGAAGAATGACAGCAGTAACAGTGGTTTCCTCTTCCCAAGATTTAGAATGCACATGGGCCACTTGCAGAAATGAGCACCAAAATTTCTTTCTAGGAAGCACCAAGTTTTCTTCCTCTTCATATATATTATAAACTTCTCTTTTAAAAAAAAATCCGCTCTCAGCCGTAAGGTAAGACTCTACCCAAAAATCTCTTAGGCTTGTAAGGCAGAGCTCTGCCAAAAATTTACCTTGAATCGAAACACAACATTTTTACCTCCATTCTGAGTTTTTGCATCTTTAGTATGTGTCTATGCCTTGATTCTATGTTAAGTCATTTTCTTAATGCTTTTACAGAATGATTTCAGCACGTCTGGTGCATTTTTGATTTTTCCTTTTATGGGTCTATCAGAAGTGTCCCTAGAGGAGTATAGGTGAAGTGGATAGGCTGCTACAACGTGTCTCAGAATACCTCTAGTAGTTATTTCCTCCCTGTATCTCCATGGACCCTTGACCCACTTATACAGAAGGTTTTCTCATGATAGATGAAGTGTATAGGCACTGGTTCTCGGTGAAAAGTGTATGTTTGGGCTTGAGTGGGTCACATTTTTTTGGTGTATCACCTCTTTTCTTTTTTAGGCCTAGGCTTTTTTTTTAGCATCTCTCTCTCTCTCTTTTCATCCCCCCCCACCTTTTTTTATTTTATTTGTTATCAGTAAGAGAAACCAGGGCCTAAAAGATACATCAGAGGGAGCTAGCCCTCATCTAGAGACTCTCCCCTCCAGCTTCGCCAGTCCCACAGGTGAGCGGGGAGTTTCCATAGTTACATGAAGAAGGTAGGAGCTCAGCCTCCTGCCAAGGGTGCAATCTTTTGCATCAACACTAAGGTGATATATAATCCATAAATATAATCTAAACTTACCGCTTTTAATCTATTGATGAAATTATTGGTTTAAAGGATAAGAAATGTGTACTTGGGTGTGTATAACACACCTTGCATTTTATTGAGTCAAACTTGAGTTCTTTGTTGATAATGAACCTAAACCCAAGAGAATGTATTGAAAATTGAAAGTATTGAAAAAATTAAAATTGAGAGCATAAGGTTTAGGATTACACCTATGTATCGATGTAACTATCTTGCCTATTGACAAGTTGATTTGAAAAGATATATCATTGTAAGGATTTGAAACTAAGATTATGATATATATATATATATATATATATATATATATATATATATATATTCCAATCTCTTTTTCTCTATATCTCCTTGGATATATACACTTTCCATATATATATATATATATATTCCAATCTCTTTTTCTCTATATCTCCTTGGATATATACACTTTCCATATATATATATATATATATATATATATATATATATATATATATATATATATATATATGGAAAGTGTATATATCCAAGGAGATATAGAGAAAAAGAGATTGGAAGGCACATACCCCCTTCCTTAGAGAAAATATGAGTTACCACCTAACAATTGAGATTAAGTCAACTATGCAACCCAATTATAATTATACCTTGGTAAATATGAGTGAACAAAGTCAACTCATACTATCAAATGGTGAGGCTAGATGATAAAATCATGTCTAACTTGAAAACTTGGAAATATTAAGTGATTTAATCATCTCAACTGTACCAAAAGTGAACCAACTAATATAGTCAAATGGAACAATAGAATCTATAAAAATCCAAGTGGGTGATAATAATTCTTGGAAGTGTTTTGAAATCTTAAATTGTGTATAACAAAGCTACAAATGTATAAAATTATACCACAACTATGGATTTAAATTATATAACTATGCTTTGACCAATTTAACAATTATGTAAGTGTAGTGAACATGATTAAAAAAAATTCCCCCAATATATATTGAGAAATATGAAAAATAAAATAAGTGTCAATGTGGAGGACATGTTTCTAAAACATTCCCCCACTAAATTTGGGTGTGTTTAATACTGAAAAAGTATGGAGAACATGCTTCCAAAGTATGCCCCACTAAATCTAGGTGTTCCTAATACTGAATAAGTGAGGAGAACATACTTTCAAATCATGCCCCCACTGAATCTAAGAATTATGCCAAATGTGAAGAAAATTACTATATGACATTCCCCCACTAATATGCCCCTAGTTGAGGTGAAGGAAGATTAAAAATTGATAGTTACCTCACCTCAAAGGATAAGACAACTAAATAATTTGTGAATGTAACCATGTAGCATAAATAATAACATGTCTAGGTAAATGTAGCATTTAAGAACATAGAAAAATGTAATCAAATGAAGGCTTAAAGTGTAGGATAAATATAATGGAAACATATAGATAATAATAGTATAATCTCAATAAATAAATCAAGCACACACACAAGATCAGTCAAAAGCAAGTCAACATATAATGGTCTTAGGAGACTGCAAACAAGAGGCATGTTTGAATGCCACATAATTGAAGGGACATGACTTAGTTAAATGCACATAAAAGTAAGGATGACATAGTCAAATGCCTAAGAAAACACACATAGGCATGTGGGACATAAACGAAGGAGCATATTCAAATGCTCAAATAAGTAAGATAATATCAAGGAAAGACACTCAAATAAGTGCATAAAGAAAAGAATAAGCAACCAACATAAACATATCATAGTAGCATATGAATCAAGTATGTTATCAAAAAAATTCAAGTTCATAACATATCAAGTACCATGTATAAGACATAATCATGGGTAAAGGCATGCGTAAGTACATAGGAACTCAAACATGGTAATGAAGAGACCATATAATTTTATAATGTATGAGTATCATGATCATAGAGGTGGATTCCCCCAATCTATAATGACATGAGTAGAGGGAAGGTGCAACATATTAAATAGGAATAAATCATGTATCTGTGTATTCTTGTATCAAACTTAAGTAGAAGTGTGACACACATGTGTATGTAGAAGTAACTGATATGTCATCTATCGATATGGAACTAACACATAGATTACAAGGAATGAATTAAGTATGTAAGTGATGTAAATATTATTGTATTTTTTAATGTTTTTGATTTTTTTGGTATTTTTGGAATATGTGAAGAGGAAATTTTATCCTATGATTCCATGTAAAAAATGTTCATATGTATCTCCCAACTTGAAACTTGGTATAAATAATTTGTGGTACTGCTAAGGAGTATGTGTAGATGAAATATTTATCACTATAGTGTATGTGATGATCTATGTATGTATAATATGACTCTAAGGTTGTGAAGTATAAATAGAAGGAATAGGGGTTCATGGAACCCATCTTTGTGTGCTCTATGGTTTCGTTAGAATACCAATAATAGAAACATGTTTAGGTGCTCTAGATGACTAAATATGGTGTGTAATAGAAGATGTGGATTCTTTGGAATCCATTTTATGTCTCTGATGTAATGGTATCTCAAGTACTAGCCACCTAGTAAAGGGGATTCCCTATTGCTTACCCTTTTGTGGTAGATTAACCTTAGTAGGTTTTATAGTTGGTTGTTTGGGTATAAAGTTTTTTATTCAAGAGGATGCTCATTCATATGGGATTCTATAAACTCTAATTACTTAACTAAAATGAATGTATTTAACAAACTCTTACACTATATAAGATATTTCTTAAAGTGTATGGATCCAAGGTCTTCCTAATAACATCTCAAAGATTTTAGTGGAAGGTGTAACTAAAAAGGTAGCAACCACATGAGCAGGACTGACCTATAAAGGTAGTTTAATCTCACCAAGGACCTTTTAAGAGATCCCATCGAATGCTGAAATTGATCTAGTATAAGGATGAAAATTATGATGAATATAACCTAGATGCACAATTAATATCATGGTGCAAGCAGTTTTGATTGCACCATTATCAATCATAAAACTATTTATAGGCCAGAGATCAAGGAATACTTGAATGAATAAAGAATGAAGACCGGAGTCATCATCCTTGATCTCAATATCATAAAAATTAATAGAGGGTATTTAAACCATAATAGGTACATATCATGTATAAGTATTGATAATCCCATCTAATAGGTGTCCATAATGTGATGGAGAAGCATGTGTATTAAATGCCATTTGCACTTCTAGTTCCTTTTTAAAATGGTCTTATAAAGTATTTTTAAATATTTTATGTTTTAGGTAATCACCACATTTAGGTTGTGAACCTGATTCCTTGGGAGGATCATCAAATATAATCTTTTAGTCATCAATAAGGTCTTGCATCTTATGCTTCAAGGTAAAATATTTGTTCATAGAATGTCTTGGTCCCTAGTGATAATAAAAATAAACATTCACATCATATACTTTGATTAGAGGCATATTCATATCACCCTATTTAAGATGAGGGAGAGATATAAGATGACACTCTATTAATCATGGGATTAACAAAGTGGGAGACTCAAGTAAACATGTAAATTGTCTCCTTGGTGTATTAGATAAGACAAGATGATTAGGCTACTATAAAAATATGTTAATCATGGTTGTTGATTCCTTTTCAAGCTCATAAGGTTTGATTGTAAACTTGGTACTAGATGTATATATATCTAGTATGTTTACTACATACTTGAGCTTATTCAATTAAATGAGATTCATTTCATGGTCATGTACAATATGGCATAAGTCATCAAAAGATTTGAACTTATTGAAATAATGGACTCATGTAAAAGAGCACAAAAACTTTACTTAAATATGTATTATAATTCCTTATTTTCCAAAGGATTAGTCATTTTATCTAATATTATATTTTACCTCAAGACATATTCATTGATAAGTTCATTTTTGCCTAATTTGATTTTGGAAATTTGAGCATAAGAATTTTTTTTGGAAATATTAATGGAAAAGTGTGCCAAAAACTGATCTACAAGAGGTTTGAATGCTTTCACAAATTAGAGAGGTAAATAACAAAACCACCTCAAATCATAGTCCTTGAGGCTTCTTGGGAATAATTTGGTCAAAATTTTATCATTGGAGGCATAATCAAGGCATACCACATAAAAATATGAAAGATGTTGTTTAGGATCACCCTTGTCATCATAAAATGTGAACTTAGGAACAAAAAAACTAGTTATTAGAAGGTGTAAAGATATCCCAAGTGTAAGAGGGTTATGCAACACATCTTGGGAATCAATAGCATGAGGATACTTTAAAGCATTTTATTTAATGTTTTTAGGCTTTCCATCTAAGCTCTTTATAACTTGAAGGAGTGTTTGAACTATGGACCCATTTGGATTTATATTAATAAGCTGAATAGTGACCAAAGGGGATGTAGTCATGGTTTAAATAGGCATAGAAAGAAATATTTGAATTGAAACATTTGTTAATCCCATTGTATATGTAGAAATAGTAGTTTCAAGAAATAAATGTTGAAATACATATCTCATGACCCCAATAAAATTATTAGGTTGTAATGTATTTAGGGGGAGGGTTGCTAGTATATGAAGATGACCCATAGTTCTAATAGCATGATCAATAAATAGACCTATTATATCATTTATGATTTTTTCACTCTGAGATTCTAAAATGTTTTTTAGGATTTCATTAAGATCTTTAGGGTTTTGATGAATATTCTTACATTATCAGAATCTTCTTCTATGATAACCTCATTATAATTTTTTTAATTCTCAACATTTCTATCATCATGATCCATAGGATTATATCCCTCATTTGTTTAAGAAATCTTAGTTTGTGGGAGGGATAGATCAATGTGTTCAATAGGGTTACCTTCCATTTTAGGGCTCTGCCTAGGTTGAATGCAAAATAAGATAGGTAGAAAATGAAAAATTACAACAATTTGAAACCCTATATGACTAAAAAAATTAAAAATAAAAAATGTTTTCATTCATACAAATTAGGTTCACCAAATGTTTAACCCTAAAAATTATAGACTAGGGTTATTTAAGGTTAAATAGGATAAAGATAGCCTAAGGTACAAGGGTGATTATATATATATATATATATATATATATATATATATATATATATATATATATATATATATATATATTTATATATATATATATATATATATATATAACAGACTAATTAGATGCTAAACTTAGATATAACATATACTAAATTCAATAAATCAAGTTAGGATAAAAATAATATGTACAATTATGCTAGATATGGAAATGATAAAGAAGTAATGTACTTAGTTGGTTCTGATGTTGACATAGTTTTAGATTTGGAAAAGGAATGAAGTAGACTATGATATTATTATAGAATAGTCACCAAATTTTGGATTGAGTGCTTATAGAGCTATGGATATTAATGCAAGATTGGGAAAGTTGCATTGATGCTACTATCTAAACCTAATGCATGTTTCTTGTACATAATACCTTTTATAAAAGGATACAACACCTAGATGTTTTTGCATTTATCTTCACCTTTGCTTTGGTACATTTAGATATAGGTCATGGATAATCACTCATCATGAAATTTCAAAACCTTAGTTTTTCATCTTCATAGTGACCCTAAGGAAAAATGGATTAATGGGCACATGACATCTAGTTAAACCTAAATACCCCTCTATAAATGAGTACTACCTATATATCTAATACTATGAATAGGGCCTTAGACTAATGTAGTTATCCCCTATGTGTTGGATTATGTATGAGTCCTATAATATGTGGAAAGTATGTAAAATAATGACCTAGTTTGTAACTTGGAAAATATATCTCTTCGACTGTTCCTTCAGTACTTAGACTTGTGTATGTTTTATACCTATGAATGATATGGAAATAGGAGAAAATAGGGAAGCTTTGATCACATGAGTTCTTGATTGAATGCCTTTTTTAAGTTTCTTGGTGAGTAGGTAAGAAGTTTTTAGGTGAGGAATGAATGAGGGTTGATCTTATATTTATATCAATCCCTTTGGAAAAGTAAATTGCATTAAAATAATTACACTAACCATTAAGATATGTTTCATTTGTAAATTAGATGATTTTAAGGCACTGGACACTTATGTTATATTAGGACACCTACATCAATGTAGGTCTCCATCTAGGATGCTAGTATCTAAGGAACGTGAAAGTAGCTATAGACTTAGAACTTCAGAGGTGAAAGATAAGTAGGTTTTAGGCATTCTAAGCAAGATAGAAGGTAAGGGTCATTAGCATAATAATGGTAAGACAAAGATATAGTCTAATGGGCACAAGATGGAGTAGATGCAAGAATTATAAAAAGGGGAAAATATAGAAATAAGAGGAATAACCAAGGTCTAATTTTGCCAAGTATACAAGTTTGAGGTGCTATATAATCCATAAATATCATCTAAAATATACTATATGTGAGTTCATGTAGTGATTGTCATGTCCCCTTTTATAGTGGACATCATCAGAGTTGATGGTTAGCCTATTATGCGACCCTCGTAGGCTGATAGGATGGATAGAGGGTCTTGATGGAGCTTGGCTTAGCTTCGACTAGTAGAATTTGTCCAGTTGGCTTTCATTCAAGCTCTTTCAAACATGTTTTCCTGAGCTCCTATTATATAGGGATTTTTAGCACTCAGCAAAACATCCTTATTATGGTATGATCATGTGTGGAATCACTCCCTAGTTCACCAGCTTCAGATGGTTTGAGGATCTGACATGTATTGAGGGAGATATTAATATTTGATTGATTTAATCAAATATTAATTATTTGGCCTATTTTTAATAATGAAACCCTAATTCATAATTATGAAACCATAATTAGGGCAAGTGCACCTTTTTGGAGGATATAAGGGTTTCTTATTGGGAGGAGAGTCATATATGATTATTGATTATTGATATTGAAGATTTTGCTAAGGATTTTTCTTGAGAAGACTGAGCCAAGGGTTCCAGTATTCTACCTGCATTGGAGAATGTACACTCTTTAGTGTGTGCAATTCAAAAGCTATGAGATATCAGCTAATTTATTGCCAATTTGGGAGATAACTTCATACAAATGTTATCACAGAGGTTTACAGGTATTTCTTTCATTAGTTTTGATTTATAAAATTATACAGATAGAGATCTTTTGATCAGGTACCCAACATACAGGCCACACTAGATTCTATTTGCTCATGTACGGGATCCATACAGATTTGTGCAAATTTGTACCATTCTATAGCAAGTCGGACAGCGCTATAGGGGACCTAGAGACTGACATTGGGAGGCCAGAGACTGACATCGGCTGACTAAATATCGACGTCGACAGGATAGCTGACCACTAGTGATTGATGTTGATAGTATATTGACTGACGACGATAGAATAACTGACATCGGTGATTGTGTTTTTGACATAGTAACCCGAGCCACACATATCTAGGGTATTTTTTAGATTGCTAGAAGATAATCAAGTTTTTAAGACTATATTTTAATATTCTTTCATATGCATGATAGAGGACTTTAATTGTAATCGTCTGGATGAGTAATAAAATCTTTGATTTGCCAATTGAGAGATTATACTATGGTTTATTTATTTATTTGGAATTATCTTGCAAAACTCACAATTTTTCTTATTACATGCATAAAACACAAAAAAAATCAGAATACACAAAAAAACAATTCAGAATATCTAGTTTCATAGTTTAAGGGAAAACAAGGGATATTACAGTGGTATCAGAGCTTTTGTCTTTCTACAGTCCCTATTGGTTGGGGATATTACAGAGGTATCAGAGCTTTTGTCCTACCATCTTGTTAGGTAGATTGGTCATTGAATCAGCGAAGTAACCATTATTACTTCAAGTAATCAAAAATAGTGGGACAAGACTATGGAGATGCTTAAACAAGGTTTGCACATGTTGGTTGAAAACTAGAGGAGGATGAATGAATTTATTTCACACCCTAGAGTTGAAGACAAATTAGCACAGTATATGGCATCTGTTACTAAAGGGTCCACATCAAAAAATGGGAAGAAGGAGAAACAAGAGGTTTCTACAGGGGTTGATGGCAGCCCTACACCAATTGTTAGACATGTTGATTTGACTCAAGAGGATATGAGGGCAGCCATGGGGAATGAGTTGTCTATATCATCTTTGCAAGAAGCTTCACTTGAGACTTCTACATTGGAGGCCAACATAGAGCATGCTAATGATATGGATAATAAGGGTATGGATTCTTTGGATGATCATATTGCTACTTCACCTTCATATCATGAACATCAGACTTGGAAGGATGTGGAAAGGACAAAAAAATTTATGTGATATGTGGTCACAAAGGGCCAAGGAAGCTAGATTAGTGGCTGCCAATGCAAGACAACATCTTCAGAACATAAGAGGGAAGGTCAATCTCTCCAACATGGAGAGACAAAAAGGAGTTACAGCAGCTTTTTATTGTGATGACTTACAGCAAGATCTATAAGAGTCACAATTTCAATCAGAAGAGGTGACCATGGAGTTGGAGCATTTGCGGTCTTCACTAGCCCTAGACCTAGTTCATTTGCATATTGAGGTGGTTGGTGGTGAGTACATTCCTACAGTTGTTGCTGAGGAACATGTTGTTGGGGCTGACACACATGTGCAGGATTTAGGAGTACCTGGTCCTGATGAGTTTGGGATACCAATGGAGTCGAGTCTCTAGATTGATTCTTCTCACACCGATGACAGTGTGGTACAGTTGGTTGTGCCACCTTTACAGAGGGATCAGTTGTGGTGTGCAAGGGAGTATGTTGATGCTTCTGCATATAATTTTTACTGCACTAAATCATTCATGGAGTATTTGTTGGATAATGTAGGTGTTCATCTAGACTCACATAAAGTGACAGAAGGTGTTCTCATTTGAGGTACTAGTGCTATTAGCAGATTGGGTGGGGAGATTATAGAGATCCTTTCTACTATGCTACTGCACAGGGATTTTGAGGTGGGGTTTGCTGAGTGGATTGCAAAGGGTCCTATCCATCCTAAAGCCACTTGGAGTCAGAGATTGGAGCCATCTACTGATTCCCAATTTAGTAATGGTGAGCCAGTAGCAGAGTTTAGGGGTTCCTATCGGCATTATACAGTGGGGTATGATCATTATTCTTCTTTTGACTCAGAGATCGAAGATTTGATTTCACGCAGGTGTAGATCGGCACCCATTTCTTACCATCCATTATGGGATGGATTGGCACCATATTTTGCAAATGGGATTGGTAGTTTCAAGTTACACAGCCTGCAGTATCAACACACCTAGGACCATTTATCAGAGATTGGATTTTGTGGCAGTGACCCAGGTACCTATGGTTATTATCATATCCAAAGTGTAGTTGGGTGTGAGTGTCAGTTAGATAGGGACTTGAGTCTTGATAGAGTTGATGTTTTAATTGACTTGAGTTCCATAGAGTGGTTTATTCTATCAGCATCTACAATTGATCTTCAAATAATTTTGTCAGTGATGTCAGTTATTTGGATATTGAGTGCAGTTTCTCAGTTGCTGATTTTTATACTATTAATGCTGATGATTTCTTCACAAGAGTTAATTTGTGATATAAGGGACATTACACAACCTTTTCCTTGGGATCCAAGTAGATCGAGTGGTTTATTGTTTCATGATTGCTTGGGGATAAGCAATCTCAGGAGGGGCGGATTGTCATGTCCCCTTTTATAGTGGACATCATCAGAGTTGATGGTTAGCCTATTATGCGACCCTCATAGGCTGATAAGATGGATAGAGGGTCTTGATGGAGCTTGGCTTAGCTTCAACTAGCATAATTTGTCTAGTTGGCTTTCATTTGAGCTCTTTTAGACATGTTTTCTTGAGCTCCTATTATATAGGGATTTTTGGCACTCAGCGGAGCATCCCTATTATGGTATGATCATGTGCGGAATCACTCCCTAGTTCACCAACTTCAGACAGTTTGAGGATCTGACATGTATTGTGGGAGATATTAATATTTGATTGATTTAATCAAATATTAATTATTTGGTCTATTTTTAATTATGAAACCCTAATTCATAATTATGAAACCCTAATTAAGGCAAGTACACCTTTTTAGAGGAAATAAGGGTTTGTTATTAGGAGGAGAGTCATATATGATTATTGATTATTGATATTGAAGATTTTGCTAAGGATTTTTCCTGAGAAGACAGAGCCAAGGGTTCTAATATTCTACTTGCATTGGAGAACGTACACTCTTCAGTGTGTGTAATTCAGAAGCTGTGAGATATCAACTGATCTATTGCCAATTTGGGAGATAACTTCATACAAAAGTTATCATATAGGTTTATAGGTATTTCTTTCATTAGTTTTGATTTAGAAAATTATACAGATAGAGATCTTTAGATCAGGTACCCAGCATATAGGGTGCACTATATTCTATTTGCTCCTATATGGGATTCGTATAAATCTATGCAAATTTGTACCATTCTACAGTAGGCCAGACAGCACCACAGGGGACCTAGAGACTGACATTGGGAGGCTAGAGACTGACATCGATCGACTGAATATCGATGTCGACAAGATAGCCGACTGTCAGTGACTAACGTTGGCAGTATATTGACTAACGATGGTAGAATAACTGACGTCAGCAACTATGTTTTTGACATAGCAACTTGAGCCACACAAATCTAGGGTATTTTTTAGATTGCTAGAAGATAATTAGGTTTTTAAGACTATATTTTAATATTCTTTTATATGCATGACAGAGGACTTTAATTGTAATCATCTGGATGAGTAATAAGATCTTTGATTTGCCAGTTGAGAGATTATACTGTGGTTTATTTATTTATCTAGAATTATCTTGCAAAACTCACAATTTTTCTTATTACATGCATAAAACACAAAAAAATCAAAATACACAGAAAAGCAATTCAGAATATCCAGTTTCACAGTTCAAGGGAAAATAGGGGATATTACAGTGATCTAGCTTATAATAGGGAAAATATTGCTCATGTGATTTTATTTTGACGCTTCAAACCTATATAAGATTTATCATATGACTTATCTATTAATAGGAATGAATAGGGAATATTAGCTTAGTTTTTTAATTAATTTTTAGTGGTGCAGTGTAAGCTTAAGAGGTGTTTTCTATATGAATAATTAGTGGGATTTAACTTGTACTTATACCACACCTTTTGAAATGTTTACAAAATAAGGGTAAAAGGAAATAATTAAGCTTACCTTTACATATTGAAATATTTTAAAATTTGAGTACTTGTAAGGCACAAACACCTACATTGGAGTTGGGACACTAGCATCGATGCTAGTGTCCAAGTATTAGTGAAATTGTCCTATAATATACAAAGTCATTAAAATTATATAACTAAAAGTGAATGATATATCTCAAGTTTTAAATATATTTTAGGTTATAGGTGATCTATATAATAAGAATATGTCATACCATAAGATAAGCATTTAGGCATAATAAGATAACAAATGTGAACCTTATGGCTGAAAGGTAGTGTTGGCCAAATTTGGCCCATATAAAGATCCTTTGCCTAGGAATGGTTTGAATAGATGAGCATAGTTATGGATGGAATGAGTGGTAAAAATGTCTCATATTGCTTACAAATATTTTAAAACACTTTAAACAAGATTAAAGTTTAATTTGTTGATCTTTGGGAAGTAGGGTTGGAAACAGGTCTAAGATTGCAAAGTGAAAGGGGACCAACCAGTTTTCATGGTGTTCATGAAATTCATGGACATAAGGCATGTTTCAAAAAGTCTTAAAGATTCATTAAAGCTTTGAAAATTCAAGAAAAGGTCCCAAAAATAATCCTAGAAGAACTAAATCATCATCACATGTCACATAGAAATGAATATACCAATTTTCTTGCGCATTTTATAAGTACACTCAAGAAACCTCTAAAGCCCAAACTATCACATGGAAATGATGCATTTAATTCCAAGATCATCCTCTACAATTTTTTTATCCTGATGAGCTTGCTATCTCAAGATATAAATACTTAAAGTTGAACTTGAAGAGTGGGATGTGTCAATAAACATCAAATTTAAGCTACGACAAATAGCTATTTTAATTCAAATGTTCCAAGGTTTAATGTAGGGCTGACAAGTTTTCAAATCACAAAATCTTGATTCAAGACATAACGATGAGTAGTGATCTAATGAGTCAATGGGTTTGTTAGGACTTGTTCCAAAGTCTTAACATTAGGTTAGATTTTTTGGTAGGTTAATAAATATTATTGTAAATGGGGCATACATATTTTAGTAAAGACACCCACATAAAATAAAGTTACTTAGTTTAATTTTAGGTAGTTTTCATGTTTTGTATTTATTAATTAGAACTACCTTACGGGTTGTTTTCCCATAAATAGTTGGTTATAGGATTAGTTATTTTTATCGCTCATTGGTAAAAACTATATGAATCAATGTTTGTAATGTAAAAGCCTAACGGAGTAAAGGTACCCTTATGTACTTATTTTTTGAATATTAATAACATACTTGTGCACTCACACTAAGCAGGGACAAGGTTCAATCTATTTATTCAAGGAGTTATCAGTGGTATCCGAGCATGGTAATTTTGGGAGCTTGGTGAATTAGAAAGGAAGGCTAGGTGAAAAGTCAAATTCACATGAATTCAATGGCATGAACTAAGGTATGCCATATAAAGTAAAAAATTTATTGGTTTAAATGTTTGAAAAATTATTAAATTATTTTAATTTTTCAAATTTTTTTTTACATTTAAAACCATGTATTTTTCATATACCATAATTTGGTCATTTTGGCCATTTGATACTCCATTTTCTTATGTTCAAACTCCTAATTTGGCATAAAAAATGAATTTTTTAGCATTTAAATGTTATTAAATTCATTATTTTTTTGCAAAAATGGACTTATATGGCCTATTTACTTATGAAAAACCTCTGTAATTTTCATTCATGGCTACCATTATTGATTTAATTCATTCTCAGCCCTTTTGAATTCAAAAACCCCTACAAATCTTGTTAAAACCCCTATTTTGCATTATCAAATGAAAATTTGGCAATTTTTTGGACTTGTACGGCCAATGGTACAACTTTCTAATGCCCTAGCTGAGATTTGAAGCTATTCTCTGCAAAAAAATACCTTAAAAATTTGCTAAAACCCAGCCAATTTTTTTTTTTATCTTGCCTGTATGGATTTGTACGGCCTCCAACAGAGAGAATAGGTGCAAAGAAATTACCAGGAGTAGCCATGGCATCCCAAACAAACATGGCACAAGTATAAAACTGGGATTTTTTTATATTTCTAAAGTTTGGTTATCATAAATTTGTTGTGAATGGGTCCCACAGGAGGAAGCCTACGTGAGAAGATTGAAAAGGGAAAAATCTTGGATTTATTTACATATATGTAATTTTTAAAAAAAAAAATCCCTCATCCACAAAATCCAGGATAAGTAGAAATTTCTAAGTATCATATCTTGAAAGTGCTCGTAGAGCAATTGGTTGAAGTCATTTTGTAAGAAGTTTGCAAAGGAGGAGGTCAAGGGTTCAAATTGCTTCTTTTTGAAAGAAGTTCTTTTGCTTTAGAATATACCTTTTGTAAAAGGAATATTTCCTTTTAAATCTACTTTTTATATGCCTTGAAAGCCATGAAATGCATACTTATTATATTATGTTGTTTTTTTGAAAAGGGGAATTAAAACTTTATTTATATTACATTGTTATGGTGATATAAGGGTGTAATTAGTGGAATATGGTTGTAATTTGGTGAAATAAGGGTGTAACCATTGATTTTTGGTGAGGTTAAGTGTAAAACCCATCAAAAAGTTTTATTTTTCTTTTATGCTCTACATGGAGGTTAAGTGAAAAACCTCGTAAAAACAGTGTCTTGTGCAGTGAGTGTGATATTTGTTTCATCTATTTTGCATTTTGTCACACTTTTCTCTACTACACTTTCTTTCATTTCAAGATGCCAAAAATTCAAAAATTTCTTTTAGATGGTGATAGATTAATAATTTCCAATTATTTTGATTGGAAACGATTGATGGAGGCTTCACTAGTTTTTAATGAGTTATGGGATATTGTCAAGAATGAAAATCCCACATTGCCAATAGAGTAGGCTAAATTAGATGTATTTAATTTGCATGATTCTAAGGCCTTAACTCTCATTAAATATTATTGTACTTGTGATACTTATGTTCATATTGAAAATTCTCCTCAAAGTTACACTGCATGGAAAATATTGTCAGATTTGTATGATAAGAAACCTAAGCATAAGAAGATAGATATTCATATGCAGTTATTTACTTTGTCATTAGATGAAGATGGGGATATGAGAAAATATATGTCTATGTTGAAAAATATCACTACTGAGTACACTAAAGCTAGTTTTGGAAAACTAGATGATGACCTCATAGTCATTGCTGCTTTGAAAGGACTACCAGGGTCCTAAAGGAATTTTGTTGAAATGTTGCATGTCTCTGACAAGATCACAAGCATCACCATTGATAAGTTGGCTAAGTTGATCATCCAACATGACCTCTCTCTACCCAAGAAATCCAAGAAAACTAAATAAGCCCATGTTTTAGAGTCAAAGCCTAGTTCATCTTCATCTGGGCATCAAAAAAATAGAGGAAATAGTTATAGAGGGGGTCAAGGTTATAGAGGAGGTAGATATCAAAATAGAGGTAGGGTTCATTCAATTAATCAACAATATAACCAATCACATTCACATGAAACAAGTGATAAAGGACATGGTCACAACTCTTATAGGGGTAGAGGCCAAGGTAGATTAGACATTCAGTGTCATAGATGTGGAAAATTTGGTCACATTGCCTCACAATGTAGGATTCCTTTTGATAAAGTTTAGAGGCCACAAAAAGTGACTAAATCTAACTCTAATCAGTATGCCGATCATGACTATGATGAGTCTAGTAATGTTGCCCATGAATCTACATTCACTACTTTGGGGCACATTGATTATATTGAATATGAGACTAGAGATGAGCTCACAGATGTATGGGTTTTAGACATAGGAGCAACCAAACACATGAAATTTAGGAGAGATTTCTTTTGGTATTTCAAGGAAGCTTCTCTCTCTCCATTTTCCTTAGTAGATAAGTCTATGCATACACCACTAGGACTTAGATCTATTTGGATTATTATTCCTAATAGTTATATAAAATACTGGGAGGATTTTTGCTATGTTCCAAAATTTAAGAAACACTTACTCTTTGGTAACTATTCAAAAGAAAGGATATCAAATAGTGCTTGAAAATGGGCTCATTTACATCAATTCAATGAAGAATGATTATAAAACAATGTATACAGGATATGAAGATGGAAACTTGGTTAGTTTGCATTGTAAAGTGCTTCCTCCCACTATAGAACTTGTGGTAGTTGTTGACACAGGTACCGGTACTATGTCTACACAATGGTTATGACATCTCCACTATGGGCATTTGAATATCCACTCTTTAGTGGATTTACAGAGATATGGTATGGTGACTAGGTTGCCCACTTTTTGTAAAGATAGTATTCTTTATGAGTCATGTGTTTTGGGCAAACAAAATTGGGAAAAATTTCCTAAATAGTCATCTTGGAGAACTAATAGATGTTTACAGTTAGTTCATAGTGATGTATGTGACATGAAAAAGTCATCCATTGGTGGGTGTAGATACTTTGTCTTATTTATTGATGACTTTTCTCAGATGACTTGGGTATTTTTTATGAAAAACAAATCTAAAGTTTTTGCCAAGTTTGTTGATTGGTTACACTTAGTCGAAAAAGAAACAGGTTCACATTTGGCCACTCTTCATTCAGATAATGGAGGTGAGTATACCTCAAATGAATTTTCTAATTATTTTTGAGAACATGGAATTCATTGACAATATAGTAATGCTTATACTCCACAGTGAAATGGAGTTTCTAAATGGATGAATAGAACTTTAGAGGGCACAACACATGCCATGTTTCACTATAAACAGCTTGATGATAAGTTTTGGGTAGAAGCCATTGGTACTGCAGTGTATTTGAGAAACAGGTCCCCCATAGTTGCACTTTTGAGACAAACTCCATATGAGGCATGGTATGGGTTTAAACCCAAAGTTAAACACTTGAAAGTGTTTGGATGTCTTTGTTTTGCTTTGGTTCCTATTAAACATAGAACTAAGTTGAAACCATGAAGTCAAAAATGCATCTTTCTTGGTTATTCTGAAGATAAAAAAGGGTTTCGTTTGCTTGCATAGGATTTAGGAAAATTCATAGTGAGTCGAGATGTAATATTTAATGAGTTTGGGACTATGAACACTGTAGAGATTGATTCTCAACTTGATAGATTAGAGAGGAAAAATACAAAAAGAGATAAGGGTTTGAATAATGGGGATAAATCTTCAAAGTTGTGGTATGAAACTCAAATTCCTTCACTTTCCTCTCCTTCATCTACAAGTTCATAGGTTGATGAATTAGAAATTGTTGAAAATTTTCTAAGTCCCCCTTTGAATGTTGCACATGATGAGAATTCTAAAGTTCATGATTTGAATAATTTGACTAAGTATCCAAAATGGGTTCAAAGTACTTTTTCTGACTTGAAAGCAGATGAAGTTGGTTTAACAAGGCCCAAAAATTCTCAAAAATAGGTAAACTATGCTATGGTTATTACTACTTCTTCCTCTGAGCCATCCACTTTTGAGAAGGCATCTACTCAACATGTTTGGCAATAGGCAATGAAAAATGAGTATGATGCCATAATTAGCAATAATACATGGGTGTTAGTTGATCCTTCTCCACATGTTAAACCCATCAGTTGTAAATGGGTTTATAAGACTAAGTATAAATCAGATGGCTCCATTGATAAACATAAGGCATGACTTATTGCAAAAGGATATGGGCAACAAGAAGGTATTGACTATGAGGAAACATTTTCACCAACTGCCAAATGGCACATTATTTGTATGGTACTTGCCTTAAAAACATAAAATGGTTGGAAAGTACATCAATTAGATGTTAAAAGTGCTTTCTTAAATGGTGATTTATAGGAAGAAGTGTATATAAAACAACCTCAGGGTTTTGAACAGGTGGGTGCTAAACACAAAGTGTGTAAATTGATAAAAGCTTTGTATGGGCTCAAACAGGCACCTAGGGCTTGGTAGGAGAAAATGGATTCATACTTGAAATCCATTGGTTTTCATTGTAGTGAATCTGATGATACTCTCTATTTTTGAGTGCAGGGTAAGAAAATGGTGATACTTGTTCTCTATGTTGATGACTTGTTTATCACAAGTAATGATGAAAACCATAACAAGTCTGTGAAGAAGGAATTAAAAGATGGGTTTGAGATGACAGATCTTGGAGTTCTTCACTACTATTTAGACATAGAGGTAACTCAAAAAGAGCATAGTATTTTCATTTCACAAACTAAGTATATTTTTGAGTTACTAGATAGGTTTGGCATGAGTGATTGCAAACCTGCCCTCACTCCCATGGAAAGTAACTTGAAATTTTCTAAGGATGATAGCAATGCCTTTTTTGATGGCACCACATATAGAAAATTGGTGGGAGGTTTGATATAATTGATGACTACCAGGATCAATATTTCATTTTTAGTTGGAATTTTATGTAGGTTTATGCATGAGCCTAGAGAAATTCATTGGCATGCAACAAAAAGATTACTTCGTTACCTTCAGGAAATGAAAACATGTGGCCTTGAATACCACTACAACAAGAACTTCAAACTTGTTGGATATTGTGATGTAGATTTTGGTGGATGTGTGGATGACAGAGTGTCAACCATAGGATAAACTATGCATATGGGTTCAGTTGCCATTGCTTGGTGTTGTAAGAAGCAGGATATAGTGGCAAATTCATCAACAAAATTAGAGTATATTATAGCATGGGATGCTTCCATAGAAATTGTTTACCTTCATCATATTCTTGAAGATATTTAAGTTTCTTAGTTTGCTCCTACACAATTATACATTGATAATCAAAGTGCAATCAAGATGTCCAAGAATCCTATGTTTCATGCCAAAACAAAGCATATGGATGTCAAATACCATTATCTATGAATGTTGGTGGCAAAGAAAGCTCTTGATCCAATAAATTGCCCAAATGCTGATCAGACAACTAACATCTTCATAAAACCTCTTGATAGAATCAAATTTGAAAAATTTATAAAAATGCTTGGTATGTGTCCAAAGACCTGACTTTGGATCATAGGGAGGTTTTTTAGGACTCGTTCCAAAGTCTTAACATTAGGTTAGATTTTTTGGTAGGTTAATAAATATTATTGTAAATGGGGCATGCATCTTTTAGTAAAGACACCCCCATAAAATAAATTTAGTTTAATTTTAGGTAGTTTTCATGTTTTGTATTTATTAATTAGAACTACCTTATGGGTTGTTTTCCCATAAATAGTTGGTTATAGGATTAGTTGTTTTTACCGGTCATTGGTAAAAACTATATAAATCAATGTTTGCAATGTAAAAGGGTTAACGGAGTAAAGGCACCCTTATGTACTTGTTTTTTAAATATTAATACAATACTTGTGCACTCACACTAAACGGGGACAAGGTTCAATCTATTTGTTTAAGGAGTTATCGGGTTCTGAAGATCCAATGGCATGCATTCGATTATGCATCAAAAAATAATGGTGATATCATAGTCTTAAGGTCAATAGGGTCCATAAGAATCATGTGAGATTGACAAGTGTCACATTCTCAAAGGTCAAAATTAAAGACCAATGTGGGGATGCTAAGTGGCATGATCTCATCAACTCACAATAGATCTAATAGCGTGTGGGAAAATATAGAATTAGTAGGTCTATATAGATCAATAGAGTGAAAGAAATTGTATAAATTAGATATAATGGTGAGCAATGGGTCTAAAGGTCAGTGGATCCTAAGAGCAAATGCATGGGTGATAAGTGTCTCAGCCATGTTAGATTGATAAAAGATCTATCTCTTGCATCCATTCATATAAAATAAAATCAATGGTGTGATTCAAGGTCAAAAAGTAAATAAGACTCAAAATAGGTATGAGGCCACTAAGTGTTTTAATTTTATAGGGCTAAATCAATGATTAATGACCAATGAACAAAGTTCAGCCCATGAGATTTCCAACGGAGGTTGATGAGGTAGTTTTTGACCTAGACCCAGGTAGATGGATGCATAGAGCTGAGTTTGAGTAAGATCCTAAGATGAACCAAAATGGATATTTTAAGTTCAAATGACACCATTGAATCTCTACAAATGTAGAATCAATATTTTGGGTCTAATTAATATTTAAGGTGGGCTACTAGGCTATTCAAGTGATGTAAACACACCTTGGTAGATATGATGATTCTATGAAAATCAATAAATGGGATTGGTTTTCATTTATAGTAGATTGTGTCCAGGGGTTGGATTAAAGAACATGACAAGGCATAAATATGATAGTCATATCATCCATAATTTAGTAGGAAAAATTAGCCACCTAAAGCAATTATAGTCATGGTTTGGTCAGGTTGATGGGTATGAAGACTTTGTCCTTCTAATAAAAGCAAGTGGAGATGGCATAGAAGATCAAACAAGAGCATATTTTTAGGGATCAAATGTCACTACTGGGAGCTATTGAGTAATGTTAACACATTGAGCAGCTCAAGAAGGATTCCATGTAGCCATTATTGATTATTTCTTACAAAAATAATGGGCTACATGCTTCTTTCTCCACCTTTTCATGCTAGATAGAGTCTTAGTGACATTAATTAATGAAGATCTTGAGGATTTAATAAAACTATTATCTTGATCATTAATGACTCTTTCTACATTCTCCCATGTATGTTCCCCATCTCTTTCATTCCTTTATGATATAAATATAGTCCTGTAAGACTTGAAATGGATCCCTCTCTTGGGCATGACTAGACTCTACCAAGATTGATCTTTGTAACCTTATGAGATAAATACATGAATATTTCAAACTTCATTATTTTTATTATAATGTGTTAATGTCAGTTTGATTTGCATATGTGGTAAAAATCTCTTCCTTGTCAAGTCCTTATCTCACCTAGTTACTAGTTTATCTTATTATATAGGTCATGTTTAGTGTTTAATGTCATTTAATTAAAGCTAGCATGTGGATACATTGATTTTTTAGTGCCTTGAATCAGGTCTTTCCATCACTTCCCTCAAGTTTTGATCACTTGGTGAACCTCTGTATGAAATATTGATGCATAAAAGACATTTGGAGTTGTAGATTCAACCTTTTGCTTATCTCATTAGTATTTTTAGAAGTTCAAATAGAGTGGATGAACAATCAATTTAGGTGTATCACCAACATTAGCTTAAATTTCCCTTTTAGTTATATTTCTCTCCCTTTTCACCCCTAAAATTGGTAGGTTTTAGTGGAAATGAGCTAAGTGATACATCAAAGGATCTAGCCTTGTTAAAAATCCTATAGGTCCAACCCAAGATTAAGTAACCCAAAACCTAGGGTCATTACCATGTTGGACTATATTTGAGTAGAGGATCTAAATAATCCTTTGCATAGTTAGGGTACAATCTAGGTCACCAACAATTTTGGCACACCCGATGGGACCAAGATCCAAAAAAGAGGAAATATTATTGGTGTGTCTTTCCTCTAATCAAATTTTATAATCAAATAAGTTAACACTAATGGCAACTCCAAATCAAAGCTTCTAGTTGTAAGAAGCCCATGTATGAACAACTATGGTGGATACACCTATCACTCAACTCCTTATCAATAGTTCCAACATGATCCTCATGATCCATATGAGTGTAATCAGCCTTACCAAGAGTTATATCAAAGCCATGATGAGCCTTATCAAGTTTATCATGATCCTTATTATCAAGGGCATGGCTCTTCCCTTCCTCAAGACCCATATTATCCCTACCATGATATTTGTTAGCCTTATGATGAGAATCACCAGCCATATATAGATCCTTACCAATATTATGGTGGCTCATACCAATCCTATGATAACCCTCATGAATCTTTTACCCTCTTGATTAGCCTAGTCCAGTCCCAAATCAATCCATCTCAAGCTTTAAGAAAATTCTATTTGGGAATGAGAAAGAGATGATAAGTATAGAAACTAGGAAGAGTTATAGAGAGGATATATCAAAGCATGAAATCCAAATCATGAGAGCTAATTTTTATCATGCTAAATACACATGTGAAAATTTTATAAGGTTGGTTCACTCAAAGTTTAGTTCTGGTATTCTAGACATTGGAGGTCTAATAGTAGGAACTAAGAGATGTTAGTGGTTTATGATAAACCTCTAGGTCATCATAATCAATGATATGTTCCCATAGATCTTCCCTTTTCCCTTTATGATCAATAAACCAATATTTATCATATCCCTCAAAGTCCATTCAGATCTTGCCTAACTTTCCTACCTGGAAGTTTATCCAAGAAAGGCCTTAGAAGACTAAAAAAGTATGTTTTGAGGAGACTAATCTCCATGTTTCTCAATATATCATACAAGATACTTCATCCTCAATTTTGTAGGGAGACATCTTTAACTAATTGGTCCATGATTTTGAGGCTAATTTAGCTAAGCAAATTGAGTTTGTCAATCATCATCTCTAACATTCAATAGCATCTACAAAATCAACATACCAACAAACTCCTTCTTTCTCACCCATAATAAAAACAAGTACAAAAGTAGAGGTTTTAAAACCTAAGTTTATGACTTGGAATTAGATTCAACAATCAAGAAAGAAGGAAGAATAATCAGGCATAAGCTAAGATGATGAAGTCAAGATCAAGTAGGAGATCATTTAACCTCCACTCATTTCCCCTAAAAATCCTAGATCCTTTCCTTCATGGAGAGCCATTCAAGAAGAAAAGAAAAAGAGAGAGAGGAGGTGAAGGTGATCCAAGAAGATCAACCTCATGAGAAAGATTAAGCATCTATGGTAACTTCTTTGGTCCTTTCTCATCTTACTGAAATTTTTTAAGGGTCTACTATGCCACTCTTTGAGAAATATCCTCTAATTTATGAGGTAAATCAAGAAGATGTAGCCAAATAAATAGAAAATGAAAGTGACTTTAGTGACCAGGAAGAATAAATCATGATTAGGACACCTCTTGGTAGGGACAAACATGTTTCAGTCTTTCATAATGATGCAAATATGGAATAAGTGCAAGAAAAAGCTAAGATGAAAGTACAAGAAGAAGAAGTTACTGATGTACAAGAGAAAGATATCCTAGTTGGAAAAGTTGATGATGTTTCCCATGAGTTATTTAACAATACAAAATTTACCATTCATAATGAAGGATAAGAGCTTGTAGAAGTAGTGGAAGACAAGTACCAATCATCTAATGAAGATGAATAACAAGCTAAAATTGAGATCATGTTCAGTAATCAAATTTATGATGAAGATGAAGCAATTTTGATTGACCAATCTAAGATATCAAAACAAGACTTGCAACCTCATTTGTATGGTCAAGAAATTGATATGCTTGCTTCTAAAATTTAGCTTGACGAAACCCCAATCAAATTGTAGCTTCATGAGAAAATATCTTTAGATTTGTTTGATATCTTCCATTCAAGTTATCCTTTACTTGAATGTGGTCCATTTTAGGGTGAGGAAAGTGCTTTCATCAAACAAGGAATAGTTGTTCTCTCACAAGATGACATGTTTGAACTTTTCAAACATGATTATTAGCTTTTTATTCAACTTCAGATATCTCTCTACTTTTGGAAGTTGAGAATGAGCTCAAATTTCCCCAAGAAGTCACAAGATCATATCCATCTCCCTTAGAGGTTAGCCTTGTAGATATGTCAAAAGAGATAGACCAAGATGGTCTATATGTTTATGATCAATAGCTCATGAATGAATAATAATTGAAGCTATTCCTACAGAAAACATGAATTTTGGAGGAGTATGACTGGGTATTGGACTCATGTCTACAACTCATCCACCTAAAATTGGTATTAGAGGCACCAATTACTTTCTCAAGAAGATATGAAAATTAAAAATCTCTTAGCTACAAAAGAGAACTATCAAGAAAAACAATCATGTTTTAAAGTTTTGAGGTGCACAAAATAGATTTCTATTTGATCCTGGAGGGAAGGATATTATTTTAGGCTAGTTATTCTAGGTTTGTTTTGTTTCAATAAGTTCTTAGTACAAATAGTAGTCTACTTTCCTTTTGTCTTGTTTTCTCTATTTCTTTAGGTTAGTGGTCCTTGCTTTGTTTAGGTTAGTTTCTTTTCTATTATATGTTTCCATTCAATAAGTGTCTTGGGAACTTTGTTTTGTTTTGTTAATTTTTGTCCTTATTTGTTTTAAGAGGAGTTATCCAAGGTTTGGTATCTAGTTTTTTACTTTAGATCAATATGTTGAACCAGAGCAGAGACTCCATACCAAATGGAATAAACAATGAAACTAGTCTAGGTTCTCAAGTATAATAAGCATGCTTACCTGTGAGTCACCAAAAATGTTGGCTAAATTTGGACCACTTAAAGATCCTTTGCCTAGAAATGGTTTGAACATATGAGTATATTTTTGTATGGAATGAGTGGTCTAAATATCTCATATTGCTTTCAAAGGAAGAAGGGTTGGAAACAGATCTAGGATTGTAAAGTGAAAGGGGAAAATTTAATTTTCATGGTTTTCATGGCATTCATGGATATAGGGCAAGTTTTAAAAAGTCTCAAATGTTTATTTAAGCCTTTAAAATTTGATAAATAGTCCCAAAAACAAGCCTATAAGAACCAGACCATCATTGCACATCACAAAGAAATGAATATACCAATTTACTTATGCATTTTATAAGTATGCTTAGGAAGCCTCTCAAGCCTAAAGGATCATATGGAAAAGATGTGTTTAATGAAAAGATTATCCTCTATAAATTTTGTATCTTGATGAGATTGTTATCTCAAGATATAAATCCTTAAAGTTGAATTTGGAGAGTGGGATGTGTGTGTAAACATCAAATTAATCTATGGAAAATACAAATTTTAATTCAAATGTTCCAAGGTTTAACATGAGGCTGACAAGTGTCCAAATTGTGGAAGCTTGAGTTAAGATCCAATGATGAGTGGTGATCTAATAATTTAGTGGGTCCTAAAGACCCACAATGTGTGTTTGATCATGCATCGAAGATCAATGGTGAGCTCACAGTCAAAAGGTTAGTAGGGTACATCACATGAGACTAACAAGTGTCACATTATCAAAGGTCAAAATCAAAGACCAATATGGAGATGCCAAGTGGCATGATCTTGTGAGCTTGTAGTAGATCTAATGGTGTAAGGTAAAGACATAATCAATGGGTCCATATAGATCAAAGGAGCACGTGTAATCATATAAAATAGATCTAATGATGAGTAATGGGGCAAAAAGTGAATGGATCTTAAGATCAAATGCATTGGTGAAAAGTGACTCAACTGTATTAGATTGATAAAATATCTATGTCTTGCATCTATTTGTACAAAATATAATAGATAGTGTGAGTCAAGGTAAAAAAGTCAATAAGACTCAAAAAAGATGTAAGGCCACCAAGTATCTTAATTTGATAGGCCCAAATCAATGATTGATGACCAATAAATAAAGTTAAACCCATGAGATTTTTAATGGAGGATGATGAGGTGGTTTTTGACCCAGACCCAGGTAGATGGATGTATAGAGATGAGTTTGAGTAAGATCCCATGATGAACTAGAATGGATATTTTAGGTTTGAATGATGCCATTGAATCTATGTAGATGCAAAATCAATCTTTTGAGTCTACTTAAGATCAAAGGTGGGATACTAGGCTATTCAAGTAATGTAAATGCACCCTGGTAGATATGATGACTATATCAAAACCAATAAATGGGATTGGTTTTCATCTATAGTAGATATGTGTCTAGGGGTTGTAGTAAAGATCATGCCAAGGCATAAATATGATAGTCATATCATCCACAATTTAGAAGGAACATTCAGCCACTTAAATAAAACATAGTCATGGTTCAATTGGGTTGATGGGTATGAAGACTTTGTCTTTATAATAAAAACAAATGAAGATGACATAGAAGATCAAACTAGAGTGGAGTTTTAGGGATCAAAATTTTCTATTTGGATATTTTGGGTAATGTTAACACATTAAGGAGCTCAAGAAGGATTCCATGCAACATTCTTAATTAGTTCTTATAGAAATCATGGGATGCATGCTTATTTTTCCACCTTTCCACAACAAATAGAATCCTAATGAAATTAATGCATGAGGAGCTTGAGGAGTTAGTACAACTATTATCTTGATCATTAATGACTCCTTCATTCTCCCACACATGTTGGCCATCTCTCTCATTCCTTTCTACTATAAATATAGGCTTTTAAGCCTTGAAATGGATGCCTCTCTTAGGCATGACTAGACTCTACCAATATTGATCTTTGTAACCTCCTGAGATAAATAGATGACTATTTCAGATTTCATTATTCTGGTATAGTGTGTTAACATCAATTTTATTTGTAATGTGGTAGAAATATCTCACTTGTCAACTCTTGATCTCACCTAGCTAATATTTTATCTTGTTATGAAGGTCATTTTTAGTATTTAATTTCATTTTATTGAAGCTAGCATGTATATACATTGACTAGTTAGTGACTTAAATTAGGCCTTTCCATTACTTACCTTAGGTTTTGATCACTTGGTGAAGCTATACATGAAATATTGATGCATAACAGACATTTGGAATTGTAGATTCAACCTTTTGCTTGTCTCATTAGCATTTTTATAAGTTAAAATAGAGTGGATGAACAATAAATTTAGGTGAATCACCAACATTAGATTAGATTTCCCTTTTATTATCTTTCTCTCCCTTTTCACCCTAGAAATTAGTAGGTTTTAGTGCAAATTATCTAAGTGATACATTATAAGAGCTAACCTCATTAAAAATCCTAGAGGCGTAACCCAAGATTAGGTAACCCACAACTTAGGGTCATTGCCATGTTGGACTAGATTTTAGTAGACGACCTAAACAATCCTTTGCTCAGCTAGGGTGGAATCTAGGTTACCAAATGGTAGGTTAATAACTAAAGGGTATAACCATGACTAATATTTTCTAGGTATACCAGAATATTTTAACATATAAATCTATATTTTAGCATATACATTTGCACACCCATCTCTTCCTCCACCCACTACCCCTTAATATAGTAATGCATAAGGATGAAATTACTAGGTTAAAGGAAATAAATGTGTGTCACAGTGTGTAGAACACACCTTTATATGACTTGATCCCTATTTGATTTTCTTGTAAGTGTATGACCTCAAATGAAGAGCATGTTATAGGGGTAATTATTGCATATAATCTAAATGAATAATTGAAATTTATTGAAAGAAAAGAGAGCAAGGAAGGAGGACACATGTGTGTTGATGAAACCATGTTTCCCATTGATAGTTTGCTTTGGTATGATGATTCTTAGCTAAAGAATTAGAGAGAGGTTCACAAAAAAACCTTGTCTAATATGGGGGTGAGATGTGCCAAGTCCAATGAGAGTATTGAATATCAATCACAAAACTCAAGTGTAAACATAATTTAACCAATCTTGCCCAAGTCAAATGGTTTATCCACAAACATATTTTTGAGTCCATTGAGAGAGATAAATCTTGATTGCACTAATAAAATGAGACAAATACTATAATAGATAAAATATTAAATGGTGCATCTTGTTAATATTGGTGCATAAATAATCTATCTATAATTTTATACATTTGTATGGCATATGCCACTCAAATGTGTCTCAAGCTAAAGTATCTATCAAATGTAACCTATGATCTATGAACTATGTATAATATGTGTAATAAATCTTAATTTATCTATCCCAAATCTATGCCAAATGTATAAAATTTTATCCTTAGGGTATATATGAATCATGTAAATTGTATCAATTTATGCTAATTATTCCAACTATATGTATGTGGACTCATGTCTTTATGAAATTCCCTAGATAATATGCACCCATTATTTGGGGTTAGGGAAATGAAAATCAATAGTCACCTTATCTAAAAAGGATAAGACAACTATGTCATATATGCATCAAAGTAGTAAAAACCATGTAATGGTATCATGTCAAAATAGATGTATAAATGAATCTTATAGTAGCAAAATGGTTAACCCTTTTCAGAAATGAGGTTTGAAATAAAGGTAGTATATTAATAAAATAATGAGTAAGATACTCTTTAAAATATAAGACAATTAATAAATTTAGATTTTAAAAATATTTTAGTAAGAAATATTGAATCTAAGCATGTGCTAAATATATAAAATATAACACTAAATATTCTAATAATAAAATGTGAATGATAAATTGTACTTATCTTATAAACTGATGCATAGGTGGATCTGAGCAAGGTAGTTATAGAATAGAATTTAAAGATTTTGGTCCAATCATGAGATTTTGAAAAATCAAATTTTTTCTGGCATAATCACTTGCATTTCCCTTTGGACTCTTATGTCGACACTATTATTCATGCTTCAACACATTTTTAATATATGTAATATTGAGTGTTAATTGAAGCTTCCCCTAGGTCTTTTTGGGTTTTTTTAATCACCTTTTAGATTATTTATTCATATCACACACATAGGTTTTAGATATATAAAATAGCTCAAACCCTAAGTCCTCCTATTAGGTCTTGTCACCTCTCCAAAAATGGGTTAATGGCCTCACAAAGTTGATATGGCATCATGGAACCTTTGTCAATGAGCATTGAATACATATCTAACACTATGAATAGGGCCTCAAACATATGCATTTCTCCCTTATGTTTTGGATTGTGTGTGAACTAGGCCGAAATATATCATATGCAAGTGAATGTAATGATCTATCTTGTAACTTGATAAATACTCTTCATGATTTTTTATTTGAATGTTTCTGACCTATAATATGAATATTCCTATGGTTGTCATATAAATAGGGAAGGATAGGGAGTATAACTCAGTTTTGTTGTTGATTGAATGAGCTTGAACATGTGATTGATTTATATTTTATATATGGATAACGAGTTAAATTTAATTTGTATTTATACCAATTTTTTTAAAAATATTCCCAAGGGTTAATAAAACCTAATAGGTCAACCCATACTATTGGAAGATTTGTAAATTTGAGTGTTTAAAAGGCAAGGAACCTTGTGTTAGATCTAAGATAACAGAATTAAAGAATTGACACTATTTTCCAAGTTTGAACATAAATTTTTAGGAATATGGAAGGTTTTTATATCTCTTTAAATAAAAGTGAAGGATATATATCATAATTCAAGTGTACTAAAAGATAAACATTTAAGCCTAGTGGGGTGGTGAAGGAAATCCTATCAGCTATAAGGAAGGTATATAAATATAGGGTAGAACCTTGAGTGATGTTTTTCAAGTGTAAAAGACCATTTTAACATATAAATTTAGATTTAATCGTCTACATTTGTCCCCCATTTAATCTAGTAATGCATAAAGATGAAATTACTAGTTTAAAGGAAGGAAATAAAATGTGTATCATGGTGTGTAAAACACACCTTGATTTGTGTGAGCCCCATTATAATTTATTGTATGTATATGATATACAACCAAGATCATGTTACAAGTGTAATTATTTCATATAATCTCAAAATGAATAATTTAAATCTCTTGAAAGAGAGTAGATCAAGGAAAGAATGCTCTTATGTGTCAATACAACCATGTTTCCCCTTGATAGTTTACTTTGGTAATGATTTTACCTTCATAAATAATTAGATATAGGTTCACAAATAAAACTTGAAGATGTGAAGAGGGGAATTGGAGGGTGATCATCCCCACAATTTGATATAAGGGTGACTTGTGCCAAGTTGATTGAGATCTCAAAATCTCGATTGCACAACTCAAATGTAACATAATCTATCCAATCTCACCCAAGTCAAATGGTGTAAAAATATCAACCCATCATAAAAGAAGTAGTCCCAAGTACATCAAGATAACACAATATATATCACACTAATCAAGTAATCCAAATTATTGTAGTAGTTAACATCTTAAATGATGTATCTTGGTAGATTTGGTGCATGAATAATGGTATAATGTCAGTAATGTATCTATAATTTGGTATATTTGCATGGCATATGCACCTAAAAAGTGTCTCAAGATAAATTATTTGTCAAAATCTAACATATATTCTATAAATATGTATAATATGTATCATAAATTAGAAAAAATGTCCCATATTTGTGCCAAATCCATAAAATTTTGTCCCATGTGTATATCTAAATCATGTAAACTAAATAAAATTATGATATTTATATTAACTATATGTATATGTGGAGTAATTTATCTATCACATGGTTGAGGGGAATGAAAAAGTGAGTCACACTATCTTAAAAGGATAAGATGATGATGTTGTATCTATGTGAACCATGTGGTAAAGAAGCATATAGTAATGTCATGTCAAAGTAGATATATCAATGAATCTTGTAATATGCATACATATAAATATCTAAGATGAATTTTGTAAATCATGGAAACATTTAGATTATAAAAGTATCAAAATACAAACAAAAACACATACATAAGAGTACTTAAAAGTCAAGAAAAGAGGGGTCTAAGAAGACTACAAAAAAGAGGCATGTTCAAATGCCACACACTCAAGATGAGGACATATGGAAATGTCCACAAACCAAATAAATAATAAAAAAATAGTGGATCATGTCCAAAAATCAAGGAACATGTTTAAATTTTCCACAAGCAAGACAAATAAGCAAACAAGAAATACACTCAAGTAAGCCATTTAAATACATGAAATAAATGAAATATAGAATAAATTAGAATAGGGATATCATAATAGTCCTTGCATACATATATTAGAAAAATATCATGTTAAATATAATATTGAATTAAACTATCTAAGATATTAACATGAGTATAGGAAAGTGTAAATTTTACTATAGAAGCTAAAATAGAAATGATCATAAAAATTAGAACTTGTGTCAATCCTGATCATATAAAAGCAATATGCCCCTAATGTAGTGTGTCACATATGAATATGAAAGGTCCAACATTTGTATGTGTATGTCATGGATATAATGTACATATGTATCACACTTAATTACCTATGAAACATATGTATAAATAAATGATGCTATCTACAAACATAAAGTAAAAAACATATGTAGAAAACTAGTGAACAAGTGAGATGCCAATTTTTAAATTTTTTGATTTGTTTGAATGTTTTTCTATTTCTTGATTTTTTTTTGATTTTTTAAAAAATGTATCGATTGTAGGATCAAAAATATAAATTATACATTATAATTCATTCTTTAGAGATAAATAATTTTTGTATGATGCCCATGAATTCTATGATATTCATAATAATATTTTGATATCTTTAACTGATTTAAAGGAGGTAATGTTATCAAGTTGTTTTGAAGAAGTATTCTTATAATATCAATTGGAAAAATTTAACCTTTTTTATATTATGTAAATCTATTATTTTAAATGTATTCTCTTTTAACTTATTATTTTGATATGACCCTTTGTTGGGAACAACATTATTAGAAGGTAAAAATGTGTGATTATTACTAGCACATTTAGAATTTTGATTATGTGAAAGCTTATTTTTCATTGATGTGATAGAGGAACTGACATGCTAATGTTATGTGAGGAACCTCATGCATATTTTTGAAAATTATAGAAAATAATTTAATAATAAAATAAACTTTAGAAAAAACTCAAAATAGCCTTTAGATCATAGGCCACTTCAAGGGGGAAACCTCCTTTGAGAAAGCTCAATACAATAATATTCATAGATTCCTTCATTGGACCTCAAAACTTACTTAAATACTAAATCTATTCCAACAAATACTACTTCCCATATATGTGGGATCATTCAAATATGCTAAAGGGATGATTTACAAAGCATATGCATCCATAGAAAATAATACACTAATAATGCAAAGAGAAGGGTAGGACATGGGTTACTAACATCCCCTCCCCCTTAGAAAAATATTTGTCCTCAAAGCATTAGATGTGGGAATAATTGATATATTTGGAATAGTGGTTCCCATGTGCCATCTTCTGGTTACATGTCATACCACTAGATTAATACTTCCATGATGGAGTAGGAGAAAAGTTGGAGGGTGAGCCTATCTAGGATTGCTTCTAATTCAAGAAGGGTGGAGCCTTCATTATCAAGTACTAGTAAAAATATCTACACTCTGATGGTGGTTATAGGAACTTTCTTTTAAATAGGATACATGAAAGACTAGGTGAATTTGGGAGGAAGGTGGAAGCTCCAAGTGGTAAGAAACAAACCCAATATTCTAGAGAACCTTATATGGCCCATAAAACTTTGGGGAAATATAATGACACCATTTAAGTTTTAAGGATGATTTATTGTATGGATACAGATGAAGAAAAAATATATCACTGAGTTGAAATGTATGCTCAAAGTGGTGCTGATCTTTCCATTGCTTCATTCAGTTATTTTCTAAATGGATGTTACCCCATACAGTGTTGAGAATATGATCATAATGTCAAAGAGTAGTGTTGATATCCTAAACTGGGGAACTACCCAGGGTATATGAGAGAAGTGTTAGGGGTGTTTGACCATAAACTACTTCATATGGAGACAGTTTAGTAGAAGTGTGGTATGAGGTACTATACTACCATTATGTGAGGCATAGACACTTTTCCCACTAGATCTATTGTTCTGATGAAAAATAATAAAGGAATGTTTCAAAGCATTTATTAACAATTTCTATCTGGCCATCTATTTGGGGATGATACTTGAATCTCATCTTTAGTTGTGTGCATGTGCATCAGAATAACACCATCTAAAAATGGCTAGTGAAATTTTCATCATGATTGAAGACAATTGAAAAAGGGATGCCATGAGGATGGAAGATCTGATTTGAGAAAACATTTTTGACTGTGGAGGCTATATAAGGGTGGTTAAGGGCATAAAAATGACTATATTTGGAGAGGTGGTCTACCATAATTAGGATCACCATTATTTCTCTAGATTTAGGGATCCCCTCAATTAAATACATATAAATATCCGTCCATATCCTAGTAGGAATGGGCAAGGGCTTGAGTAAACAAGGAATCACTATGGTTTCAAATTTTTTACATTGACAGGTATCACATTTATCCACCATTTATTTAATTTCCCCTTTCATCCCCTTCTAAAATAAATTTTGATGTTCCCACTCATATATTTTGAGAAATAATGAGCACCCTACTAATGGATAAGTATGGATTTCATATAATATGTCTTGATGAAGGTCTATGTTATTAGGAAGCACTAGATGACACATATAACATAGAAAAACACAATCCCATGAATAATATGATAATACAGAGGGGTTAATGGTAAATTATTAAATGAGGTGGTGTAAGGAGGGATCAATTCATACCTTTTGCATGAAAATTGTAAATAGTTTAAAATAGGCATAGAGATGGTAGAAAGGGAAGTCTGGTCCTCAAACATGCATGAAAGAGTATTTGCCATGACATTATCTTTACCCTTCTTGTAAGTGATCTCATAATCATATCCCATGAGTTTTCTAACCCATTTTTGTTGTGTTAGGATGAGACCCATTATTCCAAGAAGTATTTCAAATTATGGTGATCGATTTTGATGCAAAAATGATTCCTAGGTAACTATGGCTACCATTTTTATACTACATGTAGAATTGTCATCATTTATTTTTCATATGTAGACAAAGCCAAATTTCATCCAAAAAGGGCTTTGTAAGTGAAATAAATAGGATAATATTTTTGGAGAAGAACAACACCTAGGCCATTTCCACATGCATCACTTTTGATGGTGAAAGTATTGGTGAAGTCTAGCATGGCCAAAAATGGTGTGCTACACATAGCCTGTTTGAGTACCACAAATGAATGGTTAGCTTTGACATCCCATGTGAATTCATCCTTATTCAATAAGGAAGTAAAGGAATCTAAAATATTTTCATAATCCTTGACAAACTTGTGGTATTATCTTGTAAATACTAAGAATCCATGAAGGTTCTTGTGGGTTGTTGGCTGAGGCTAATGTTGCATGGAACTAATTGTTTTTGGATATACATGGATCCCATTAGATAAAATAATGTGCCCTAGATATTTAATTTCCTCTTGATTGAAGTAACACTTGGATTTATTGGTACATAATTGATTGTCTTCTAGAATTTATAAAACCCTGTCAAAATACTAGAGATGCTCGACCCATGTGTAGATGTAGATCAAAATATAATCAAAGAAAACAAAATCAAATTGATAGAGGAAATGTTGAAAGATTTTATTCATTAGGGCCTAAAATGTTGAAGGTGAATTTTTAAGTCTAAATGGAATGACCAGGAATTCATAGTGACCCTCATGAGTGTGGAAGGCTATCTTTAGAATGTCATCATCATGCACATAGATCTGATGATAGCTAGAATGAAAACCCAATTTGGAGATTTTTTTTGCCCCATGAATATCATCAAGAAGCTCATCAATGACTAGAATTGAGAATTTATATTTGATAGTGAGGTTGTTAAGAACATTTAAGTTAATAGAAAGGTGTCATGAACCATCCTTTTTGTGGACAAGAAGAGTATGGGCTAGTGTTATGGTGAATAACTCCTAACTTGAAGAACTCCCATACTAGCTACTCAGAAGATGGGGATAGTAGTATGGATAGATGTTAGGTGGGATGATTCTTAGGAGTGATATATGATGATATTTAGGGTGTGAAGGGGGAAAACTCAATGGTTTTATAAAAATTATTTCATGCTTGTCAAGGATGGCTTGTAAATTAGCAGGGTAGTTAGTAGTAGTGAGGAGTTGGAGTTGGATGGAGTGTAGATGAGAAATAACCCCATGTGAGATTTTATTCAAAATATTTCCATGTGATTGGAATTTATGATTCTATAAAATTTAGGAAATAACCCTTTTAATGTGTGCTTCTAGACACTATATGTGAATTGCATTCAAATCTTAGAGAATTCCCATAGAATAAGTCCTAATGTGTAGAGACATTAGACCTTGAAGACCACATCACATCCACTTAAGAGTAGGGAAAACATAAATGACTAAAGAGTATAATTTAATATCATTATATTCAGATTATTACACTTACCTTTACATGGAAATATTTTTCCATTAGCAATAATGACTTAAAAGCTAGAATAAGGGTGTATAAAGTAATTTGCATGCTTAGAAATGAGGATGGTGAGAGGAATATTTTTTAATAACCCATTGAAATTCATAGTTTGATGGGTGATAACACCTAATATTTCATGTATATATATCTTATGTTGGGTATCCTAAGCCATTGCATCATTAGAAGGGCTTTGTTCTGCTTGAGCATCTTGGAATTCCTAGATATTAAGTTTGTTGTCATGCTCTCGTGATAATTCCACATATAATAAGTAGAGATTTTGTGTGATGCACCTATGAAACTTAACCCATTTTTAATCACAATTATAAAATAATAATTTCTCCTTATGAGCCCACATCTCTACCATAGTAAGTTTCTTGATTGGTGTAGTTGTGGCTAGTCACTTATTCATAGTGTTTTTTATGGATAAAAAAGTGAGAAGTCGATGCTCTACCAAGAGTTTATATTCTACTAACTTAGCCAAACCTAAGGCATCAATCATTTTATTGGGATGAAAAATTTTCACCTCTAAGAAAATTAGATATTTGAGGCCACTAATAAAATAAATCTTGAAGAAATAATCTGAGAACCCTTCAGTGTGATTAGCTAGTTTCTTAAATTCAATTTGATAATCATGAATAGTGCCTATTTAGTAGAGTTTGGTGAGAGCTAATGTAAAGTCCTCTAATGCTGAAGGACCAAACCTACTCAAAAGGAAGGATTCACATGTTTTAAAATTGGGCTTATCATTCAAATTGAGATAATAATGGTACCATTAAAGTGCTTCTTGTTCTAGGTGAAAGGAAGTAATTAAGACTTTGTTGATAGAAAAAGTATTGTGAAGGTTGAAGAATTGCTCAGCGTGATATGTCCATCCAGTAGGATCTGTACTATTTAACTATGGAAAGTCTATCTTGGGCCTACATTATATGTGGTGAGAAGAGAAACTATTATCTAAAGAAGACTCCTATAATTTGTTGATTAAAATGATATTCTACTAATTCAGTCCATGCATCCTACTAGTTAACTTAGTGACCTAGGATTTCAATGTGGTGAGTTCTTCCTCCAAGATTTTTGTACCTGAATGGGTGACTACCATAACCAGTGCTATTATTTTTTGTTAATGTATAGGAAAACATGTATTAAGACATGATCAATAAGGATTTTTTTTAATTTGGACTCAATTAGAAGGGGTAAATGTACTTTAAATAGTTTTTGGGCACTTCCTAGTTAGGATTAACAAAGGAAAAGGGCAATTTTGGAACCATAATGAAAAAACTAAAAAAATTGTCCAATAGGGACAAAGGAGAATAAAAGGGAAAGGAACACTATGGGAAAGTTTTGAAGCAAGAGGACAAACTAAATAAGTTATGGCAAAACCTGAAAACATAAAAAATTGAGATATTTGGCTAATAAAAATGGAATTTGGATATGGACCCTCAAAGAATAAAATGTTTAGAATGGGATTTTAGGTGTTCTAAGAAATTTTGAGAGTCAAAAGAATATGTAGGGATAGATATGGACAAAAAACATTTTTTTAGTTTAGAAATTAATTTCCATGTAGTTGATCTAACCAAATATTCATCAGTAAGTGTACATTTACCAATTATTCTCAACTGTAATCACTCTACTCATATTTTATGAAACTATAATATGGGCCCCAAGTCTATTCATCTACCTAAGGGTTTTAAGGAGTCTCTATGGCCATGAATGCTATTTGAATGAGTATTACTCTACAAAATTTTTGGCCATAGATTTACCCCTAAATGATATATCTTAGTTTACCTTACAGGTAGAAACTAGTCAATCGAGATGAGGCCATTTCCATTTTATTTTTAGGTCCTCTCAATGGGCTAGATACTTTAGGGGTTCTTATGGTACTCCTCACAATGATTTTTAGGGTTTATGCCCAAGTACTTCCCATAGTTATGTAGAGGGGTATTTACCCTTATCCAAACCTGCAATGAATATGTAAAAAATTTAGGCAAATAATTTTTTTGTAAATGATGTAGCTCTTGGAAAGCCACTAATGAAATAAAATTCTCCAAAATCTACCCATAAGTTGAGAAAGTGCTCTGATACTAGATATGAGGAACCTTCTACACAGATTTACAAACTACATAAAATAATTGAATAATAAAATAAACTTCAAAAAATAACTCAAAATAACCTTCAGATCATAGGTCATGTCAAGTGGGAAACCTCCTTTCAGAAATATCAATACAATAACATATTTAGATGAATTCATTGGGCCTCAACACTTAAATACTAAATCTATTCCAATAACTATTACTTCCCATTTATGTGGGATGATTCAAATATGCTAAAGGGATGACTTATAAAACATATTCATCCATAGTGACTAATACATTAATAATGCAAAGATAAGGGTAAGACATGGGTTCCTAACATGTTACTTTAAAAAATTATCTATTGCTCTTCCCATAATGATGATTTGGTCTTGTATGGATTCACTAACACAATCCCAAGGTACTTTAGATTGAATAATAAAACTCTTTGCCATCTAGAAGAGAGTATCAAGGAAGGGTGTTTTGATTGCCTTATTAGTGATAATATGGACCTATTAGAGGGAAAATAACTATCACCCTCTTTAGGGTTAGAAAGAAGAATATTATCCTCGTTATCCATTTTAAATTTTCTAAATACTAAAATGAGAACATAATAAGATAAACATATGAATTCTAGGGAACAATCCATTATGATATGGTAATGGAAAAAATTAGATATACAAATTACTAAAATAAGAAAACCTAGCAGGATGAAAACCCTAGAGCATGCTAGGAGTTGAAAGAGAAGACTCAAAGGTTAGGTTCACCAAAATTTTAACCCTTTTTATAAATGAGAATTCAAATAAAGAGATTAGCCTAATAAAACAAGGAGTAAACTAATATTTAAAAAGTAGGTCAATTAATGAATTTAGATTCTATAAATATTTTAATAATAAATACTAAATATAATCATGTGTCAAATATAAAAAGTACAACATTTAATATTATAATAATAGAAATGGTAAGAATAAATTCTACTTAGAATATCCACTAATGTGCATATGGATTTATGAAACAAAGGTGTATAAATAGACTATTTGAAAATTTTGATCTAGTCATCAAATTCTAAAAATTAGCTTTTTGCTAGCATAGACACTTGTGTTTCCTTGTGGATACTTGCATTTCCACTAATGTTTATGATTCAATGTATCTATCCTTTACAAAATATTTAATTATGAATGAAACTTCCACCTAGTTATTTATAGTTTTTTGTCACCTTTCAGATTATGTGTTTAGATCATGTAAACATGATTTCAATATTAGAATGTATCCTAAACCCTAGATCCTCCTCTTAAGTCTTTTCACCTTGAAAAAAATGGGTTGGTGGGCTCACTATGTTGAGATGACCTTAAGGACCCTTGTGTTAATGAAAACTTTCTACATATCTAATAATTTGAAGAGGGTATCATACATATGTAGTTCTCTCCTATCTGTTGGCTTGTTTGTGTATATGAGTAAAATATAATATATATATAAGTACATGTAATGATCTACCTTATAACTTGACAAATAATTCTTATGGAATTTTCTTGGAATGATTCAAACTTGTAATATGATTGCTCTTATGACTAATATAGAAGCATGGAAGAATAAGGTAGTATAAATTACTTGTGAAACTAATTGAATGAGCTTGAATAAGTGATTTCTTGATATTCACTAGATAGATAATGAATTGAATTGAATTTGTTTTTACACCACATATTTAAAAAATATTCCTATAGAATGGTTAATTAAACTTAATAGGATAACTCATACATATGAGAACATTTGAAAATTTGAGTGTTTACAAGGCAAGGACACTTGTGTTGGATATGGGACATTAGTATTGATGTTATTATCCAAGTTTGAATGAAACTTGTAGAGTAAAAATTTACTCTAAATTTCATTATATTTTTCAGTCACACGCTACAAAATTTTGTCTTCGCATACTATGGTCCGAGATGGCAGAGTTTTGAAACAGAGCATGGGCTCTATTTTCCTTTTGATTCATTTTTGTCTAAGTGTTAGGGTAAAGTGGAAGTTGACAAGTGTCATCCTCTGAGGCATCCTTTCTCAAGTGGAAACACTAAGTGTCATCATTTGAGGCACCTTTCATATTTTCTATGAGTTGGTCAAAATTTTCCACGTATCTCACAGTGACTCAATGGAATGCACCAAGTGTCATCATCCACATTTTCATATCGGCACCCGCAATACATCTCTTTTCAGTGAAAGGTTTTAACAAGCTAAGTATCAGGATCAAGTGGAAAATTCCAAGTGGTAGTTACAGAAGGTCTTAATTTTGCTTTTCTAAAAGCAATGAAAGATGCCACGTATCCCAGTATAAGAGAGTGGAAGCCACCACATGTCACAATCTGAATTATCTTCATTTTGCATCACTGATATAGTAAAGACTATGGTGGGTCCTAAGTTTTGTTTCTTAATCAAGCGGAAGCCACCAAGTGTCACTGTCTATGTAAATGTGAAATGAAACCCAATTATTTCTATGGTATAAATAGAGTAAAGTGGAGACTGCCATGTGTCATCTTCCACAAGTTTCTAAAAAGGTAGCTAAAAGAAGTGGAGACTACTACGTAATCCTAAATAAGTAAAGCAGAGATTTCCATGTGTCCTTTAATGAAGCAACAGAGATTGACACCTGTCCATGTGTCCCTTTTAAAGTTATCCTTATGGGTCTTATTTTATTTTAAGCTATTAAAGTTTTGAGGAAGTGGATAATGACAAGTGTCAAAGGCAAAACATTCCTGAGCAAAGACACAAAAGAGTATAAGTTATGCGGAAAGTGTCGTGTGTCTTCAATAGGTGCTACAGAACACACCAAGTGCTATTTTTTGGTGTCTCCTAAGTAATAGGAAGATTTTCAAAGAATTAGCTAAGTGTTATTTAGCATCTAAGAGAAGGGAGCATCAGGCAATCTATTTCAATAAATGAACTACTAGAAGACAAAGCTAGAACACTGGTAGTCCTTTAATTCTCCCAATACCACCAGACACTTGGGACCCTATCCCAGTGAATGCTCTAAAAGCTCTTCCCAAATTTAGTGGGCAAGACTCTAAAACACCTGAAGAACATCTGCATGATGTATCAGATGTCTATGCTATACATGTTGTCACATAGCAAAATGTGGCCATAAGATTATTAGTAGCTTCTTTTAAAGGAAAAGCTTTAGAATGGTACAGGTCCCTAACCCTAAATACTATTTCTACATGGGATCATCTCAGAGATATTTTCTTTGAAAGATTCATAGAGAAGGGCGATAAGTCTTCTTTATTACATCACTTAATTACCATTCAAAGGGGACCATAAGAAGCCATGACTGACTTCAATTCTAGATTTCAAAAAACTTGGGACAGAATCCCTGTTACAGCTAGACCATTACCAAGTATGGCCATAGTGTTTTATCTTAAGGGTTTGAATTTAGATATATCTGTTATGATTTAGTCACTTGAAGGACACACTTTGCTTGAGGCATATGACTATGTTGTTAGAGTTGAGAATAATTTGATAGATGCTAGAAAATTACCTCGAAGGCCTCCCATGCCCATGTTCCCAGAAATTTCCTTGCCATTACCTCAAGAAGTTCCTAAATCTATAAGCCCACCTGTGTCTATGTACACCTATCCTCAACCATCTGCTAAAGAAATTGTCCCCACTTAGTCATCTGAGCTAGATGATATCAAGAATATCCTAAGGACATTTTCTAATGAGCTGATCAATATAAAAAGATAGTAGAATACTTTTTTTAGGCCTCCATATCAAGGCTATCAAGGAAACATATTTTCATCTAAGCCCAACCAATACTAGGGTCCTCTGAGGCAAAATAACCTTCAGCCAGCAAACTAACTAGTTGCAGTCCCCACACCCTCGCAGACTATTCCTCCCAATTCAAATAGGGAGATTGTTCTTGGGAAAAATAATTATGTAGATAACACTAATTCCTGGTGTTTCCCTTGTAATAATGCTCATACACCTAGAGATTGTCCTATGGGTAATCTACAACAAAAGGTGGTAGAGCAAAGAAGAATGGATGGTCAGTTTGCAAGTTCTAGTGACAATCAAGCCTACTAGTCTTTTGGTATGCAAAATTCAGTCCTAGTGGCTCAGATGCAAGGGATGTCCTTGCAACAAAAGGAAAAAATAGCCCTGGAACATGCTTTGCTCTCATGGGTTGAAGATGAAGAATTGGTTTTCTTGAATGAAGCATCTACCTCCAAAAAACTAGTGGTGCAATCTGATTATTACACCAGATCAAAGAGAAGGATAGTGGAACAGCATGAGGTTATAAATAGTCAAGTCATGGAGAATCTTCCATTTCAAGGACAAAGAAACATAACTGTCAGACAAGAAGTGCTTGAGCTGATGCAGAATCAAGGGATTCCTACACAAATTCAAGAAAAAACAAGATATCCTTATTCTCAAAGAACTCAGACTTTGGGACCAATAAATGTAGTGGATCAATTGAAGAAGACTCCAACACAAGTATCAATATGGGATATATTGGCTATTCTTGAACAAAAGACACTACTACAAGAACCTCTACAAGGCCAAGCAGTGCCTAAAGGTACTGTTATCAAAGAAGGACCTGCTAAAAAAGAAAAGCTCAAAGATACAATTCATCTGCAGACAACGGCCCGAATGAATAATATAACATAGGTAAGCAAATCCAAACCGGATCCCTTGTATTTAACTTTGGTAGTGGGTAACAAACTGCTACATAATGCAATGATTGATTCAGGGGCTAATACTATAGTAATGCCCAAACAGATAGTTGATGCTTTAGAAATTAAGTATGAACCACTCACTAAAGGAGTCATACAGCTAGATGGCAAAGCAGTACAAACCATAGGGAGAATTAAACAACTCCAATTAGAATTATATGTTTGTCTCAATATAATTGTAAATCAAGATGTAGTAGTGATAGATATGCCTCCTATTTTTGGCTTATGTTTATCAAGAGACTTTACAACCAAAATAGGAGGATATATGTCCCTTGATTGGTCTCATCTCATCTTAAGAACCAAATATGGCTCAAAGATGAAGATATTGTTTGAGCCATTATATAAGGATCATATCACCAATGAACCAACTGCAAAGTTAGAGGCAACCCATGCTATGATGAATAAAGAAGAAAGGGTTTTTGTCGAGGAGCTAGGTGAATGGACTAAATATAATCATGAAGAAGAAAATGATCATTTATTAGCTATGATGCAAAGTGACCCATATAGAAATTATGAATCTATTGGTCTGGGCACTTACGTTATACTTGATGAAGATCATAAAATCCCAAATGTTCTAGAGGAAGAAAAGTCAAAAGACACCTCTTATGAATTCCAGATTCCTAGTGAGAAATCATAAGCATATACCTTGACTTCTGATGAAGAAGAAATAATTTCTGATTTTCTTCTTACTTTACAAGATGATGTGGAGGAGCATGGTAATTTCCTTGATCATGATTTAAATGATTTGTTTGAAATCATTGGATCAGGTTATACTATTTTTTAGGGAAGCTGTGAGTAGGTTGTAGAGGAACAAGATAGCATTGAGAATCAGTTACATATGCAAAATTATTGCACTCTTTCAAAATTATCCTTTCAAGAGGTTGGTAATTTTGAAGTCATGAAAGAGGATGGTCATGCAATAGAGCAAGATTTTGAAGCAAAAGAAGTTAAGTCAATAAATGATTTATGTTAAAAGGCTTTTGTTAATGAGCAAATAGTTGATAACTTCTTGATAAGACATACCAATATCAAGAGCTAACATTCAACGAGCTTCCAAGAACAAGAAGAGTCTATATATGTTAGAAGCATGTTTGACTCAGACTCACTCAAATGTAGGCAAATCAATGTGCCATACACAAAGGGCAATTCACCAAAGCTATATTCAATTCGACCACTTGAATGGCAACATAAGTTGGCTTGTCATGAAAGAGACTTTAGAAATTCTTCTTTTGATCCAGGAGGAAGATAAGGATGCTTGATTAATGTAGTTAGGTAGTTTCCCCTTTCCATATTGTTTTGTTTTCCTATTTTTTGTTTTCCCACTTTTCATTTAAATAAGTGTTCTTTGAACACGTAGTCGACAGCTCAGAATTTTCAAAATTTTCAAAAATTCTCTAATACATTAAATGTCTCCCAAATCTTTAGAAATCCTCAAGGTACCTTGTGCTGCCACTTTCATAACATGTCTATCTCGCTGTTCAATAAAGATTGAGTAGGATTTGCTAACGGTTATCTGAGTTTAATGCCATTTTGAGACTTGAGAGGCCAATAAATACCTCTTAGCAAGAATTAAAGTTTACAATTTCTCAAAGATTCTTACATCTACGTGAAAATATCTTGCTACTTGCATTTTTAGTGCTTAGTAAACTTTCTTTAGCAAAAGTGTCTCTATTTTGCAAAAGTTCATACAAGTTACCACATAGAAGATATAGAGATGGAGGGGGCATAATCTTCACAACAAGGAGCTGGGATGTATGAATCCCTTGATAAGTTTCTTGCAAGTAAATTGTATGCTTCAGCTCCCACACAACCATTGAAGACCTATCCAAGGACCAGGATTCTTGAAGTTGGTCCAGCTAGTGACCCAGCAAAAATAAAAGATTATGTGGATGGCATCATGGACCCAATTTTGTAGAGAGCTAGTAGAAAAACTCTTAGAGAAGGGGCACATCAAAGGTGTCTATAGAGGGCCATAGTAGGGCAATATGAAACATTAACCATGAGGATATGGACCTCACAACTAGCTCAATTCATTATCCCAGCTGTGAATCCATGCCCTGACCTGGTCAAATTATGTGTAGACTCATTCTATGCACCTTCATGCACCATTCATGATGAAAATAACACTATAAGTTATCAGGGATATGTTAGCCCTACATCATGATAGTACAACTATATTTCCTACTATTGCTAAAATGCAAAGAACGTGGGCAAACATCAACACTCAGTCAAGGTTCTTGAGATCTGAATTACAAATGGGTGATGATGACACTATGGTACCCACACTCCCTACACCAAGAGCTCAATTCGCCTAGGCTAGCAAAGACACATTGTCAATGATAGATTTCATCTTTGGCATGAAAGATGATATGGCAATTTATGCAGAACAAATGGCTATTCTTTTTAGGCTGAAGACCATTGATAAAACCCAAGAGTATCGACTCAACTTTTTTGAACAAATTGCTTTCTCAATGGTAGAACAACTGGCCCATTTCAGATTAAAAGGAGTGTTCAGGTATTCTTCCTATTTATTCCAGCTTATGCTTTTTTATAACTTTGACCTCTTTACCCAACATATGTATCTTAATATGTATGACCCAAATTTTGATCTCTAAAGGACCATCCCTGTGTCTGCATGGACACACATTTTGTCAAAGACTAGTGACCCATATGAATTTTGGGAATTATTTATTACCCCTATTTTTTTGCCACCTCAGCCCCAAACTAGTTATGAATAGATTATTCCCAAGTGTTTCAAATCTTTTGGCCAGTTGCCCCATTCCTTGTGATTTCTATTTTGGATCCCACCATACCATTATAAGAGTCCATGGTTTTTATGGGGAACCAATATTGCTACCTAAGATTTTGACTCTTAGGTTAGCATTCCTAGAGGTCACCAGGTAGGTATGCACAGTTGACAATGAATTTGGTTCTTGGAAGAGAAAAAGAAAAATGTATGATCTTCCATGGATGACAACAAGCATGGTTTTGGAAACCAGGGATGCAGAAGTTGTGTTGCTTAGAAAGCTATCCTTTGTGGGTTTCCTTCTAGTAGAAGACAAATGGGTTTATGACCCAAATGGTTTCATAGCCTCCTGGGTAAGGACTCACAAGGTGGCAGCCATAATTGCACATGAAGGCTGCCCCTTTTGGGAGAATAGAAGAATTCCTAGGGAAGACACCCCTAGTTTTTATGTTGAGTTAACAGACTTGCCCCTTCCACAAAATAGGCCATGGGAAAAATTCTATGTCAAACAAAGGGATTATGATTCTAAAGTCAGAATGACATCTGGCTTAAGAAGAACATTAAAGAATAAAGATTGGGATGCCAAAAAAATAGAGGCCTATTGGAAATATAGGCAGGAAATTTGTCAAACAACACATTCTTTCAAAAACATAGACACAAATGAAAGATGGGAAGAACTATGGGATGAGTGTCATCTCTCCCCTATATCTAGCCCAGATACAAGTAATTTTCTAACACTGGGTGAAGAGCAAGAAGTTAGGGCCAGGTTAAGCCAAGAGTCACAAGCCTCAGAGTAGACTGTAGTTATAACAACTGTATCAGTTTGGCCCTAATCTCTTAGTGCTATAAAAATGCAAAAAAGTGTGGTGCCTTCACCATCACAAGCTTCCCCATTGGTCTCGATTATAGATATTTCCAGTTCCCTATAAGAATCATTGAAAGGAGCAAAAATGTAGCTAGAAGAAGAGACACCCAAGAAATGAATGAGGTTGCAATTTCAATTTAGTTTAGAAGAGGAGATTGACACCACATAACGCCAATTATAGGGTACAATAATCACTCCTCAGGCTTTAACATTACCTCATTTCTCCCCTTCTGTTCCTAAGAAACTTTCCCCTCAGATCACCCATAGCCAACAATTAGCTATTCAATATGGTCTACCACAAGGACATCCTTTTGCGGGTGGGCACATTGCCTCTCCTTCTACCTTCCAAACCCAAGTAGATGCTGCTAAGAAGGTAAGGGACGCTTGAAGAGAAAAAAAGAATATCAAGGAGAATAAAGCTTTGACTACACCCCATCTATGGTCACAATTTGACCCCATCTAGTAGTAATTGATGGTGACTCATTTGTCACCAAATATAATAAAGCCAATGGAGCAGATGCAACTGGAAAATTACACGATGAATGCGGTGGCCATCGACATGTCCCTCTTTAGGCCATAGGACAAAATTGAGCTATTGATAGAATCCACTTTTGTAGTTACTAAAGACTACTTGAAGGTATCAAGGAGACTACAGAAGATGAAAGTCGAGGTAGCCAAGAAAAAGGCAAACTATAATAGTTTGACCTTAGAGATCAATATAAAAGACAATGAAATATAGAATCTAAATAAATAGTTGTAAAATACTATTTCTCTTCAGACCCACTAGGCAATTTAGGCCTAAAATGATTCTTTAAAAGTAGGGCTCACATAGGTAAAAGACGTGGTGACAACCCTAAGGCATGAAAAGGTAGTGTTTTAGGGAAAATGCTTGGAACACTTGTTGCAAGTTACCCAATTGCAACAAATGATGCTGGCCAAACAAAATAATGCTACGATCATACAAGCCCAATTTCAAGCAGAGCAATAGAGAACAACACAATTGATACTAAAGTTGGCCAATATGCCAAGGAATGTCAGAGTATTAAGTCTGGTAAAGGAGCTATATGAATCCATGTGGAAGAGAATCTCTTTGGAGATTATTTAGCTTAGGCCATCTCTCACATTCCTGCTAAATGCACAAAAATTATGCAAAAAGGTGGAGAGTTCAATTGTAAACACTCTAGATATAGTCTCTGGGAGAGTAATGGACTCACAAACATTGCTGAAAAAACTTAATGATGTAACAGATGCAATGTTGTCAGCAACATGAATCAATGATAGAATGGTTGCTGCTAAGTAGGTAAATGAGGTTCTTAGTTGCAATTTTGTAGCCACCAGTTACAGAGAGATTTTAGATGTCATGAAGGAAGGAATCAATGAAATGAAATAGCATGTTGAAGATCTAGTACCATTAGGTTTTCCTTCTCCATTTCTCGATGACAACACCATGCTGATGGTAGAAGAAATTAAACCTTTGTTGTTGGCCAAATAGAATAATCAAACAATTTTCTAGGATCTAAGGGATGATTCATCAGTCCCTGAAGTAGAAGTTGTCTTGGTTCCTGTTTCCCAGCTCGAATTCAAATTGAAGGCTACGGTTCAAATTTTGCAACATTTTTCACACAAGGATATTATTAACCTTGATTTAGCTTTTAATGAATTACAGAGTAAGGGTTATCTGATGATGAGTGGTCCACCTACCAGACAACATTGTTGAAGCTATGATTTTGAAATTTTGATCTAGCAAGAGTTGTGGTTTATTTTTGAGTAGGCTCAAAAGTCCTTAGGGCCACCAGTAACTATAGAGTAAAAATTTACTCTACGTTTCATTCTATTTTTTAGTCGTGCACCATAAAATTTTGTCTTCACATACTGTGGTCCGAGATGGTAGAATTTTGAAATAGAGCACGGGCTCTATTTTCCTTTTGATTCATTTTTGTCTAAGCATTGGGGTAAAGCAGAAGTTGACAAGTGTCATCCTCTGAGGCATCCTTTCTCAAGTAGAAATGCTAAGTGTCATTGTTCGAGGCACCTTTCATATTTTTTGTGAGTTGGTTAAAATGTGCCATGTATCTCATAGTGACTCAACAAAATGCACCAAGTGTCATCATCTGTGGTTTCATATTGGCACCCACATTTTATCTCTTTTCAGTGAAAGGTTTTAACAAGCTAAGTATCAAGATCAAGCATAAAATGCCAAGTGGCAATCATAAAAGGTCTCAATTTTGCTTTTCTAAAAGCAATGAAAGATGCCATGTATCCCAGAAAAAGAGAGTAAAAGCCACCATGTGTCACGATTCAAATTATCTTCATTTTACTTCACTGATATAGCAAAGACTGTGGTGGGTCCTAAGTTTTTTTTCTTAATCAAGCGAAAGCCACCAAGTGTCACTATCTGTGTAAATGTGAAATGAAACCCAATTATTTCTATGGTATAAATAGAGTAAAGTAGAGACTACCATGTGTCATATTTTGCAAGTTTCTAAAAAGGTAGCTAAAAGAAGCAAAGACTACCACGTAATCCTAGATAAGTAAAGCGAAGATTGCCATGTGTCCTTTAATGAAGCAATGGAGATTGACACCTGTCCATGTGTCCCTTTTAAAGTTATCCCTATGGGTCTTATTTCCTTATAAGCTGTTGAAGTTTTGAGGAAGCGGATAATGATAAGTGTCAAAGGTGAAACATTCCTAAGCAAAGACATAAAATAGTATAACTTATGTGGAAAGTGTCGCGTGTCTTCAATAGGTGCTGCGAAACACGCCAAGTGTCATTTTTTGGTGTCTCCTAAGTGATAGGAAGATTTTAAAAGAATTAGCTAAGTGTTATTTAGCATTTAAGAGAAGGGAGCATCAGGCAATCTATTTTAGCAAATGAATTGCTAGAAGACAAAGCATTTCAGAATCTATAAAATATCTTCTGTTAGACACTGCCAGTTCGGTTAGATTTTGGTTGGGCCATTAGATTGGGAACAAGCAGACAATTTGGAGTAAAACTAAGGCTATAAATAAGGGTGCAAAGATCACCAGAAGGATCATCATTAGATATTAGAAATAATTTTGAGAGAATTATTGTAACAAGTTTAGACTTTCTAGAGCTGTGACTAAGTAATATCATTTGCTTTTGTTTTATCTTCTTAAGTTGGAAGGTTTATGTAACTGTGCATGTTTCTGTGCCTCTTATGTGACTGGAGAATTAATGAGAAGATTGAACCCTATGCATTTGTTGATATTTTATGTGTCATTTGTAAAAGTAGTCTAGGCTGTAGACTTTCTAGAGCTATGATTAGGAATGTCATTTGCTTTTGTCTAGTTTTCTTGAGTTGAAAAGTTTATATAACTGTGTGTGTTTCTGTGCCTCTTATGTGACTAGAGAATTCAAATAAGAAGATTGAACCCTATGCCTTTGTTGAAATTTTCTATATTATTGTAAAAATAGTCTATGCTGTGAGCCTCTATTTCTATCGTTTCCATCTTTTACATTGATCATTCACTTGTTTGCTCTTAAATGTAAATGAATCCTACATATAGTCTCACTGTGCTCAGGATTAAGGTTGAATTACATTCAAGTGCATCACCATAGATTAGATTTCCTTTCTTGCATTTGTGTTTCTGATTAAAATTCCTATCCCTTTTCCTAGTATTTACTTGATATAGAGAAGAACCAACTTCTTAAAAATTTGGAGGTTATTTCAAGCTACAAGGTCCCACATCTTGAAACTTCCCATTGTTGGTTTTTATTACAAAGCACAATTTTAAATCATCAACAAAACTATCAAGGAAGATGGAATGTTTTTAGAGATATGTAATTGAAAATGAATGATATATAAAATAATTCAAGTTTATTATGGGATCCAAGTGATATAGGTAATCATAATATTAGTGTTGGAATACAATATAATAATTTAGGCCTAGTGGGATGGAAAATGTGAGCCTATTAGTAGTAAGGAAAGTCTAGAACTGCAAGGCACAACCTTGAGTGATATTTTTCAAGGGTATAACTAGTTTAATGTATAAATATATATTTAATCATACACACAAATGTAACAAGCCTAATATGCATGATATAGATCATGGAAATGTCTAGAAGTAAAAATATCATCAAATAATCAAGCACACACACAAGTGTACTGAATGTCATACGAAGAGGGGTTTAAGGAGACTGTAAACAAGGGTCATGTTGAAATTTATCACACTCAAGGGGAGGACATGTTCAAATGTACACACACCAAATAAATAAACAACACTCAATGCAAGGTGGCCAATAGGAAAGGAACATGTTCAAATGTTATGAAATTGAAATAATGAAGCAAACAAGGAGTACACTCAAGTAATCCATATTAAGAGATGATGAAAGTGAAATTATATAATAAATTAGCATAAGAATGTGATACCATTACCTATATACATATTTTATTATAATTTTAGGTAAAATAACATATCAAGTACATTGTGTAAGATAGTAGCATAAGTATAAGCATGTATAAATGTTAGTATATAAGCTCAATACGATAATGGAAAATGATCATAAAAAATATAACATGTAATGATCATAATCAATAGAAAGTAATATTCCCTCAATGTATTGTGTCATGAGAGAAAGGGAAAGGTCCAACATCTACATGTACATGTATTATGGATCTATTGTATGCTTGTATCACACTCAAGCACCTATGAAACATATGTGTGTATAGAAATGATGTGCTATCTAGAAACATAAAGTAAACATATGCAAAATCTAGAAAACATGTTAAATGCTAAATATTTTTGTATTTTTTCTATCTTTGAATGTTTTTATATTTTCTTAAATATTTGTTTTCTTTAATTTATTAAGAGTTTTTTAATTTTTTAGGTAATTTTTTGGAATGTTTATCATGTTTATTCAAATGAATCATATTTGTATTTATTTTAGAGATGATAGTGGTATAAGTAAATGGCACGATCTTATTATCCCTTCATTTATAGATTAGGATGATTATCACCATCATGTGGTTTATGAACTACTCTTCGCTTGTGGGAAAATGAAATGCCTTGTTGATTTGGATCTATTTTAGCTTCCATTTTGTATAAGGAAAATTTTCCCAATGTAAAAGGCATAGCCCAAAACATATTTTGGACCAAATTTAGACCATAAGCAATGGGTAATATTATATAGCCTAATTGTCCTTCCAAGTTCCCTTATGATGTAAGTATTTGATATTATATCCAATTTGTGACAAACACTATACATTATTATAACTTTCATTTTCTATGGAGTTACTATAGTAATGTATAAAATAAGCTCCACCCATGAATAATGCAAGTTTTAAATCCTTTTGGCACATATAATATTTTTTCTTGATAAAACCATAAGTGTATCTTGATGTTGTAAAATTAGAATTGGTTGTGTGGGATGTCCATCAGATATTGGTCCCATATTACGTAAAGATTTTCAAATCTTTCATATAAAGTTCTAAAATGACACATATTTATATATGATCCTCACTTGAAAACTCTTTCTTATTGTAAAAATATTTTGCATTTTGAATGAGATATATTCAATTTTTTATTTATTTTTGAGTAGAAAACAAACATATTCATGCACATCCATATATATGTGATCAAATGGGGTATACATTTAATGCAATGCTCTTTATTTATGTAGATAAGTAAGACCTCTACTGAATATGAATTTTAGTTCTAAATCTAAAGTTTGGAATGGTAAAAAATATGAGACATTTTTAAAATTAGATATCATAATATTGACTGGATTCATTATCATGTTGCTTGAATCTTTACAAATGTTCCAATGTAAATTTGGTCACATTAGGTGTATTAAAAGTTTATATGAAAAAAAAATCTTCTAGTTGTTTGAAAGTATCTAAGGAGCCATTAAGTAAACTATAAAACCAATCCAATGCTTCTTGTTTGAGGATTTTATGGACAAATTTTTACAAAAAACATCCATAATTAGCCCAGTGGCCAAAAGAATGTGCATATTGAATTATATGGTTGGAAGGGTTTTCATGGCCAATAAATAAATATAACATGGGAATTATGAAATATTGAAGATGAAGATATTCAAATACACTTTTTAAAGAGGTTGATATTTTATCATGTTATCATTAATATTAACATTACATTATAATATTATTTAATTGAGAGTTGATACTTTCCTTTGAATATTTATTAACTCATCATAGACATAATATGACTAGTAATAATTTTTAAAGTTTGCATTCATCATGTATGTAAAATTTGAATGATGGATTTCTCCTCAATATAGGTAATTGATTTGGGGTTCACATAATTGTAACTTTAGGAACCTTTGATAATGGTATATGATTTTAAAAATTTAGAACACTTGGTAATGGTATATCATTCATAAACTTTGGAACCTTTAGTAATCATATATTGTTTGTAAACTTTGGAACCTTTGGTAATGGTATATAATTGGTAAAATTTGGAACCTTTGGTAATGGTATATCATTTTTTTTTTTGTAAATATTCCATAATATCTTCATGAACTTGATAAAAATTATCACGAATAAATTATGGTATATTAGGCTCAATCGTAGCTAATTGTGTTATGGTTGGTAGATAAATAATCGATTGACCATATCCATTTAATACTATAGGTTACTCAACTTAGTTTTTTAGATGACAGTATCATGAATGTGGTAATGGTGATGACAACTTTTACCATCTAATTTTTTGAGAGTAGACCTTACATAATATTAAGGAGAGGATTGATCTTGTTCTAAGGTATGGCTTTCTTTTAATCTAGTAATCTAATTTATAAACTAGGGGGGATGTGGTAACATATATTTGGTCATGAATACTTAATTATGCATATTTTATCCATTTTTATCATTAATTGACATGTGCACTTAATTGACAATTATTTTACCAATTTTACCTATCCTAAGCACAAGAGGAGACTTTATTTGACTACAAGACATTTTATTGTCAACTTAAAAAAATGATAATATTGATGAAAACACCTTTACGCATCTATATTCTCTAACTCAAACCAAAATATCAACACTTTTATTGAAGGGATAAGAACACCCAAAATTATTGTCCTTGTTTATTGATATTTTCCTTTCATCAAAACAAATAAAATATTCAAAAGGAAAGTATCCTTATGGTTAGTTTTTATATTTATAAACTCTTCAATGGGTATTTTTACATATTGAACCCCTATAATATCACATTCAATTGATTCATTTCAATCAATATTGGTAAGCTTATCAAGTCTATTACAATATCTTATTTACACAAGTTAACATTGAACAAAAGCTCCCTATTCTTCCCAAATCAATTTCCAAGCAATTAAAGTAGTCATGAGCCAAATTTTAATTTAGTTTTATGTATCCCTAGCCAAACATGATAAATTATTCAAACCAATTCTAGATACATTCATATAGTCAATAGAGCATATTTGCATAAATCACTTAGTCAGGAGAACTATATGGAGGTTTGATCCTCTTTGGTGTATTGGTATCTATGCAACACTTAACTTAATGGGATGTTGAGGTTTATCATAAATCCAACTGCTAACCACTTTTTACTCCTTCACTTGTGTTTATCTCCTTGTGGCAAAAATCTAGGGCTTGTAACTTCAAGAAAACATTTATATGTCTCCACATAGTTTATTAATATAAAATAATTATAAGAAGACCTAATTTTCACTGTTGCACCTAGAAATTTTGGAATTTCTAGTTTTATAAAAAAATAGAATATTGACCAATAGGGAAAATAGTGATTGTCACTTCTATCCTACTAGGCATTCTTATCCTTAAGGGTACTTAGGCTCATCATTTGCAAATTTTCTAGGTTTTTTGCATTAAATATGATCCTACATTCTATTTTCCTTTCTATTTTCCCAATGACTCAAAAATCTAAGTTAATCTCTTTTTTTTCATAGTTTAGCTTTGCTTGTTTATGTTTTTCTGTCTATTTCAATCATCTATCTTTAGTTTTCCATTCAGGACTATATTTATAGTACCATGCTTTAGTATATTCCATTTATGTGAATTATATTTAATCACCACATAATTCATATTCAAATAAAATAACATCTAAGAATTCCTAAAAAAATCTCATCATTTTTTATATTTGCACCATCTCTATCATCATACTTATGCTTCTAGACAGTCATGAATTTCTACATCTTACTCTAGCACAAGCATTGACGCCAAGTTTTTATTCATTAGAATCTTTTATTTAATTTATCACACATCCATGATTGATTTAAGTTTTCACATGTATTATCTACATGCATTTATATCTATTTTACATTCTCTTTCCTTTGTTTACTTTTGGTTTTCACCAATCTTGATTAGGATGTTTTATAGTCACTTCTCCCCCATTTTTTAATTTGTGTTTCCATATATTGTACATCATTTTTTTTTAATGTCTTTTTATTATATGATTCCTTGGATATTTTTTTTATAATATATCCCTATCATTCCCAACTTGTCATTTTTTCTAGGTTTTATAATATTCCTCTGAGAGGTTTTCATTTATATTTGAATATTGACTATCATGTGTACACAAACATTTATTTTATACATTTTTAGCTTTATGTCATTAGGTTTCATCAAATGAACTTACTCCACCCTTCATGATTTAGAATATGTTATTGGCATGCATCAATTATGTGGTAAGGTAATTCAAGGTATGTATATGTTACTTTTGAAGCTATTTGCTTATCAATAGTTATTTAGGCATTTATTTTTAGATATTTTATTTTTTGTTGATATGTATCTTTCCCAAATTTCCATCCTATGTTACAATATTTTGACACATGATGAGCTTTGGATGGGGCATATGTATACACCTAATATTTTCATCTTTATCATTTACAGATGACTTATCTTCAAGGGGATTTTTAGCGCATCAATTTTCTTGAGTGCACGCCCTAAGGATTTTATTGGTAATGTAGTGGGATTGGATCATGGTAGTTTGTGAGAGACATGTTCCTTAAAAAATCCTTCATACCTTATAAGATTTATCCTTAAATCCTAAAACCTTGAAATTTGGTAAGACCCTCCAAATCCTAGAATATGTATTATAACTCATACAAGACTAAAACCACACTTAAACATCTTGAAAGTATACATACGCACATACATACATACATACATACATACAAAAAACTATAAGTCCATATTTAAATGTGATTTTTTTTTTTTTTTGGGTTGTTTAGGATTCTTTACATCTCTTTCCTTTATCTTTATATCTATATTTTTATCCACCTTGTAGTGTAATAAAATAATAATATTATATCCCACTAGGTAAATCCCCAAAAAAATCAAAAATAATTTTGATCTCTTTCCTTTCTCTTTATAGCTATATTTTTATCCACCTTGTATTGTAACCAAATAATAATAAAATGTCCCACTAGGTAGACCTAAAAAAAATTAAAACATAAATCCTAAAAAATATGAAATAATTTTCTAAAAATTTGGAAAACTGTATATGCACAAAAGATTTCAATATATACGCTAAAACACATATGTTTGATTCATATCAATGACTTGAGCTCAATATATTTTAACAAGATATTGGAAGTGTATGTGGCCTATTTAAGTTGATATAGTTTGAAAACCACCCTATATTTCTTATTGTATTATCTTGGCCACTATAGTTTGTATCCTACCTATTTAAATCCCTATATCGTATTGACATTTATGATATTACTCTAAGTCTATTTCCATCCTTTTAACTATATCAATAAGGAAAACACATTTTTGTGTTTGATGAGATCATGTTCATTTGTAAGCATAAACTATACTATCAACTTACATTCTTGAATAATTTTTAGGTTTGGAGACACACACATATGGGGGCATATTTTATTCAAAAATATTCTAACACCCTCATATTATCTTATTTCACTCGTATTCCTGCTCCTAAGTAGTAAAGGAGGAATTAAACGTTAGTATATTGGACATCTAGTCTTGTTTGTGGTGTTTTTATCTCAATATGAAGAGTCATGCCAATGAGGTTTCCTAGTCTTTGGAGTCCTTGACTAATCATATATGTTAGCATAATTATAAGTATTACATTATTTTAAAATTAAAAAACACTTAGTTAATCTACAGTTAGATATTCGGTTAGATAATTATGGGTAAGAATAAATATGCTCCAACTAATGTTATATTTATATAAGCACCCTTTAATAAATGAATAAAACATCATAACTTATGATTTTTTCATTATGGTATCATAGAAATAGTTAAACAACATATATAACATGTTTTTTTTATGGGAGGAAAAAGAAAGAAGAACAATGTGAACTTGATCAAAAGATCTACATAAAAATATAGCCCTAGTGTACTTAACCAAGATATCATACACTGAGTTGGTGGGGATAATAAATAGTGTAAACAAAGATGGGTAGTTGAGATCACCTGGGATGTATAATGCATTATGGTAGGTGGCATTTATTTTTGTCATGTTGTTAATTTGAGCATACCTATATTTTAGACTGTAGCAGAAAAGATTAATTATCATGTGATCTTGAATATTTATACATAGATTTATTAATAGCCAGATAAGTAGGATTTAACCTCTACATTTGCTATACAAACTTGATCCTTGGAAACTTTGGTGACATGATAGTCAATGTTTGGATATGATCTGAATCTACACTTGAATGAGTTATGATGATTACACATGAATTTACTTTGCTCTCTAAGATTACCTCTAAAATGTTGGAAACCTATAGTTTGATGAACTAATGTAACAATAACTACTCAAATATTTATGGTTTGATGTACAGTGTCAAGCGAGGAAGATACATTCCAACCTAGAAGAAGGATACACTTTATATGATGAATGTGAAGAACATCCTCACAAGTGACCATGTCTAATTAAACGTGCATATCAAGCTCACTTACATGCCAAATTTCTTTCTTAAAAGGATTTTGACATCAAGCACCTCAACCCTTGAAAGGTTTGATATTGTAAAGGAATCAATTACCTTTGATAAGGTAATTTTTTTAATACATAATTTTCTTGACTTTGCTATTGTAACCTTGTAATAACCTTACTAATTTAAGGGAGACAAGCCATGTCAGCTCCAAAGTTTCTCCTTTTTGATGCCCAACTCCTAAAAAGGCCCATATATTCAACATTGAAGAAAAAGATGCACATGATTCTTCAATTTAAAGAATTATGGGTGATTGTCACTAGTAGTGTGCCCTATCCAACTAGAGCTGATAAGTAGACAAAGTATGATAAGTCTAATGCCAAAGCCCTAATTTTGATTACATTTAGTATCATCGATGAGGTTTAACCATATATTTAGGATGCATCAACATCAAAGTAGGCTTGGGACATTCTATCCATTATCTATGAGGAGAAGAACCAAATAAATACCATCCATCTCTAGTCCAAGATTCATACACTTAGTATGAAAAATGGTGAGAAAGTTGAGGAGTTGTTACACTGGGTGGTATAACTAGTCACACTTAGTGAAAATATTGAGGATAAGATGCTATTTTTTGATGACTTTGAGAGATATTCCTTCTTATTTTCAAACATTTGTCAAAACACTAAACATTATAAAGTAAGTTGTGCCTTTTGAAGACTTGGTTAATATGCACCAACAAGAAGAAGACATCTAGTCATTGTAAGATGTTTCCATAGATAAAGGGTTGATTTCCAAGTAGTGTGATCAAAAGTTATAGAAAGGACTACTAATTTAGCATCAACATCAATTAAAATCTTACATAGTAAAATGGTGTTGTCATAGTTTCCACATAAATACTCATGACACTGATAGATATTACTATAATGACTTGAATCAAGGCACATCTAGTTGAGATGATTCTTAGTAATCAAATTTATGTCCTCATCATTGGTAGTAGAAGTAGTAAAGACATTTAACAGCATAAAAACAACCAAAACAAGATGATGTATCTATAAAGGAGGTACCAAAATAGGTACATTATGGTGCACATAAGAATGTAGCTCTTATCTCCCAAACCTCATCACCAATGAATAATGTTTTCTTGATTGATTGAGGCACCAAAAAGCATATGATAGGATGTAAGGATCTCTTTGATTCACTAACTAACCAACCCACTGGAGATCAATTTTAGATCATAAATTATAAGGAGTATGTTGTATAATGAATTGGTATTGTCACCATTCTTCTCAAGACAAGAAGATGTTCTCTCACAAAGGTGTTATATGTCCCTTAATTGACAAAAAATCTCTTATTTATAAGTAAACTCTTGAATTATAATATTAAGGTGGAGTTCTTGATCAAGAATGGAACCAAATCTTATCTCATCTCATGAGAGGGTAAAATAATTTCTATAGCTTTTATGAAAGATCATTTACTTTCACTAGATGCAGTTTCATCCAGTGCAGGTGCTCTCTACCTTTACGATAGAATCCAATACCAGCTAACATTATTGATATGGGTACCTTTTCATTAGTTACCTATACTATCTCATTTATAAGGAAATGGTAGGTGGTTTGTCTTATCTTTTCCATTCTTTTCCTAAATTACCTGCAAGCCTTACAAGAAAATAACATAAGGTTCTATTTGATTTGAGTTCCTCTCATGCTAAGGATCATCTCAATGTGGTGCATAACGATTTATGTAGACCCCTGATTGCTAATTTTCAAGGATTTAAGTACTTATAATTTTTGGTTGATGATTTATATCAAAATACTTGGGTGTTCTTTCTCAAGAAGAGTGAAGCCTTTACTCATTTTAAGGTCTTCTATCAGCTTATTATGACATAGTCAGGGAAGCCCCTTTATCTCTTCCACTTATATTAAGGGAGGAATTCACATCAAAGGAGTAATCATCATTTTTGAGGCAAAACAACATTGAACAACACTTGAATCCTCCCTATACACCCTAACATAATGGAATTACAGAGCGATGAAATCATTACAGATAGTTGTTTATCTTCTCAATAGGGAACCTAAAAGATCTTGCAAAAAAAGACAATAGAATAATTATGGAGTGGTCATAAAACTTCAATCTCCCATTTAAGATTATTTCATTGTACATCATATATACATGTCTTAGGTAAAAAGAGGAATAAGATTGAATCAAAGACACTCTAGTACATCACATTGGGGTATAATAGTACCTCAAAAGTATATCATATCATGGATATTGAGATATGGAATATTTATAAAAGTTGAGATATGGTTTGTGATGAGTAATAATTTTAATCATTAACACACAAAGATAATTCAAAAATAACCACATCTCATAAGTTGATTCCAAAGTTAGATCATAACATGATGAATCTTGTCAACATTAAGATGAGTTACAAAGAGAATTATTTATTGATCTTTGAAATTTGGAAGATAATTATTCATCAAATTAGTATCATCATCAACATCCAAAATGGGTAGAAAAAATCATCAAGGACTCACAATTGAAATCTATTCTAGATAATTCATCAAGAGTTCAGATAAAAACATAGGTGAGAAATAAGGTTAATATTGCACTAATGAGTTCAATTGTTGATAACACTGAACCAAAGATAGTTCGATAGGAATTATGTAAACCTTAGTGGATGAATGTCATGGATGCCAAATATGATTCCATGATAAAAAAATAGGTCATGGGAACTTATCAATCTACATATAGGAAAGAAATCCATTGGCTACAAGTGGATTTTAGAAACATAATACAAGGTAGATGGATCCATTAAAAAATACAAAGCACAACTTGTTACAAAGGGGTATGCTCAAAAAGAAGGAATTGAGTATGAGGAAACCTTTACACCCAATGTGAAGATCAAAACCATCAATTTTTTTTTGTGGATTGATAACACAAAAGGGATGGAAGTTTTAATAAATGGATGTCAAAAGTGCTTTCTTGAATGGTGATCTCAAGGAAGAAGTGTACATGACCCAGCCAAAATTATTTATTGATGAACAACATCTAAAAAGGTATGTTGTCTAATAAATTCACTTTATGGACTTAATCAAGCACTAAGACAATGATACATTAAGACATATGATCAAATGAATTCACTCGTATCCCCTCTAATTCAAATTTGTATATCAAGAAGTTAGGCATAACAATTATCATTATTATTTTGTATTTAGATGATATTATGATCATAGGTAGCTCAGATGATCTTGTCGAAGAAGTGAGTAATGACTTGAATAAATCCTTCAACATGAGAAACTTGGGGCTACTTCATGATTGTCTTGGCTTGGAGATATGGCAAAACAAAAATCACATTTTTGTCTCATAAATGAAATATGCCAAGACACTACTTGAGAAATAAGGGATGACATATTGTAAACCATTATAAAATGTGATGGATAAAGGTTTGAAACTATCCTAATTTTATGATTCACCTCAAGTAGATGGAACTCAATGTAGGTAACTTATTTCTAGTCTCATTTACTTTACATATACTAGACTAGATATATGGTTTTTTATCAGCTATATTTCAAGATTAATGCATAATCTAAAGATGTGTCATTGGTTTGCATTAAAGTGAGTTTTTAGATATGTATGAGGTATAAGATATTATGGATTGGAATACAATAAAAATCACATTTCTTCTTACAGGGTTATACAGACTTAGACTATGTAAAATATATTGATGACAGGAAATCAACTACAAGATATATCTTTCATCTCAAATCTAGACCAATTTCATGGATTAGTCAGGAGAAATTTGTAGTTGCTTTCCCATAAATAGGGGAAAAATATCATGCTTCATGAGGATCTATGTGCAATATAATTTGGCTATGTTGCATTCTATCTGACATGGAAATTACTAAATATTAGCCACCAATCATTTTATATGACAATCAAGAATCCAATATTTCATGAAATAACCAAACACATTGAGGTCCAATTCCATTACATTTGTTAAAAAGTCTTAAACCACGACATTAATCTATAGTACTACCCAATAGATTTATAGATAATAGATATACTCACCAAGTCACTTGGAAAAGTGAAATTTGATCTACCAAAATGGCACCTCTAACTTTACAATAGAAAACATACAACAAGTCAACTCCATGATAAAACAATTAAGTCACTCTATAATTCCATTTTATTGGGGTGTATAAGGAGTAGTAAAGTATTATTTGATGGATGTTGTCTCAAGAATGCCAATAAATCTTTTGATGTGAATATGTAGGCATTGTTCTTTATATTTGATGTCTTTAATATATATTATAAAGTTCCACTTGAGTCAAATGAGGAGATTGAGGTGCCAATGACTCCACCTAGAGGTAATTATCTCTATCCTTACTCTCTTTAATTTATTTACTTAGTAAATAGATATGATTTACTTATTATTAATGTAGACATGTTTTTTATCCTTATGTTCTTCCTTATATCAATTAAGTTGATATAGCTATAAAGTTCTTTAGGATCTCTATTTATCACCTTATGATGCATATACCACCCACTGGTTGACCATTGCACCACTTATATTCATATTAATTTAGTAATTTTAGTTATCCTTGATCTAGGTTACCCTTTTCATCAATTAATTGCATGTGGAATACTTATTATATCCTTGATACACCCCTTTATTACAACTATTTATCTATGTTAGGTCCTAGTAAGAGTTATACCCCATGTCATAGGATTAAGATTTGGAACCCTTTTATCTTGACATTTGAGTGTGGATTACCCTTTGCTAGGTCTATATTTATTTTGGGTCCTTTTGAAGCTCTCCCAAACATAAGTAGGATCTATTTTAATGACATTGTTTGTATCTTAGTCTATTGAGAGAAATAATTCATCCTAGCCCATGAATGTAATAACTTATAGTATTTTATATATGAATATGTAACATAAGCATTTGGTTTGGGGCTAATGTTATGCACAATTGAAGTGATAGAGATCATGCATAGAGTATCTAGTCTTTTTAATAAACATATCATTCACCCCTCTAATCTATAAGAATTAGAGGAAGTGTTTCCCTGTATGATCATATGAACCTACGTTCTTATACTTGTTTTAGCATACTAAATTTATCTACTTATCCCTAAAAATTCATATTGAATATAATTTTCATTACCTGAAAACATCAAACTTACACTTTACTTCAATGTGTGTTGTTTACTTTATACAATCTAACATAATGCACACTCTTTATAACTACACAAATTAACTTTTAGCACAATGTTGCCCCTTGTGCACAAGGCTCTGGATCATGTGGCGTGTTTCATTCTTAGTAAATGGCCCATTTATCAACATGAATTTATTATATTTTTATATAATTAATAATAAATGTTGCATCATTATATAAAAATACAATATATTATATTATTGGCCAAGGGTATAAACAAAGAATTTAAAATTCACTATTTTTCAAATGTAACTATCAATAAAAACTTTTAGATCTATGGATGTATAATGTAAATCAATTTTAGAAGCAAAAATTCTTTAGAAATGCCATTGTTGAAATTTAAATTGATAAAAATAAATGAATTTTACACCAAATATTTACACACACACACACACACACACACACACACACACACACACACACACACACACACACACACACACACACACACACACACACACACACACACACACACACACACACACACACACACACACACACACACACACACACACACACACACATTATCATTGAGGATACTCACAACACTCTTGAAGTGAAGTGAACCTTGTCTCTACATAGGACATCAAAGATGTAATAAATAATATTGCAAAAGGATAGGATAAATAGATCAATGGATATCAACCTAAATTTATAGTGATATGAAGATAAAACCTCTCCTCATATAGATAGGACCTTTTTAACTCTAAAGTTTGTGAAGGATTTCCTAAATAATGGATAGATAGTTTGATCTTGCTATCTTTGCAATCGGGGACAAAATTTGTTCTCCAATTTTCAAAACTATTTTAAAAACTAGAATTAATAATTAAATAGATGGGGAAATTTCTTGATGACTTCAAAGAAAACTCTCAAAAATTGATCATATTCTCACTTTTAGAATATATTAGAGTGGGTTTAATTATGCCACATAGGAACTGTATTTGTAATAAATAATAGTAAAATATAAACTCAAATAGAATGCTACATCATTTATTAAACATAGATGCTTATCTGCTTATTGCACTTGTAATTGTTAAACTGTTTGATGTTTTTTTGATGTATTAAACTATTTACAATTGACTCATTTTATAGAGTTCTTATTATCTATATTTAGAAACCACTAGCTGTGATCTAGTAACAAAATTCAATACTAGCTACATCAAAAATTAAATGATGCCTTACAAGCAATTATTAAATGATGTATTATAGAAGAGGAAGAAATTACAATTTTCAACACTCCCCCTTAATTTATTCCATTTGATATTAAAATATCTATTACTCCTAAAGTTTATCTCAAATGTTCAAAGTTATCCTTTGATAGTGCCTTCATGAAGATGTCTGCTAGCTAATCTTTAGATATGTAAAATGCTAATTTGATTTCACCATTTTCAACCAACTCACATATGAAGTGATAGTGAATTTGTATATGTTTGCTTCATCCATGAAACATTATATTCTTCATCAAGGCTAGTGAAGACATGTTATCATAATATATGATTGTGCCATCTATTTTTTACTTCTTCAAATCATCTAGAAATCTCCTGATTGAAATAGACTCACATGATACTACATTCACTACAATGTATTCAATTTTTTCTATGGAAAGCAAAACTATGGGTTTATTTTTGGATGCCCATATAATGGCTCTTGAACCCATTTGAAACACATAACTTGATGCACTTTTCCTGTCATCTATACTACCTACCCAATCACAATCAATATATCAAAATAACTTAAAATCACTTGATATAGTATAAAGGATGCCATAATTCTTGGTTCCATTGACATATGTTAGAATTTTCTTACCTAGTTACCAATGTGTATCTTTAGGTGTTTCGAAAAATCTAGAAATCAAACTTACTACATACAATATATTAGGCCTAGATGCTATCAAATACATGAGGCTACCTATCATGATCTTATATAGAGTTTAATTCACCTCATTGTTGTAATATTCATTACTTAATTTGATACCTGTAGTAGTTAGTGTTGGCATAGGATTATTGTTCAACATTGAACCTCTTTAATATTTGTGAAGCATATTTGGACTAAGAAATGAATATGCCATGATCCATCTATTGTAATTCTATACAAACTAAATACCTTAATAGTCCCAAGTCTATCATTTCAAATTCTATTTGCATTGCTTCTTTTACCTCAATAATAAAAGTATCATAATTTCATATGAAGATTAGATCATCTACTTATAACATAGAAATAAAAATATTACCATGGTTATCTTTGATGTAAAGTGTGGGCTCACTACTACTTTTCTGAAACCATTAGTAGTAAATTATGAATCAATTCTACTGTACCAAGTCCTAGGTGCTTGCTTAAACCCATAGAGTGATTTTTTGAGCCTAAACACCTTGTTTTATTTTCTTGGTACTTCATATCTAGGTGGTCGATCAATATAGACTTGTTATTTGAGTACTCCATTCAAGTTGGCATATTTCACATCCATTTTATATACCTTCCACTTATGTTGGGCATCTATTACTAAGACACCCCACACAGTTTCCATTCTTAAAAGAAGAGCATAAATCTCATCATAGTCTCTATCAAGTTACTATTTATATCCCTTAATAACCAATTTTGCTTTGTATCTATCAATTTTTCCTTCTGCTGTTCTCTTGGCCTTATAGACCCACTTAAATCCTATCATTTATTTACCCTTGGGTAAATAAACTAAATCCTATGTTTTTATATTTCTATTGCATTTATTTCCTCATCCATGGCCTTGCACCATTTTTATTCTTTCATTGCTTCTTCAAAGCATATAGGTTCATCTTGAAAAAATAAAGAAAATTTCAAATTTTCATTAAGATCATCATACCTTGAATCATCATATATATCCCTTAAGATCCTTGTCTTTCTAGGCATAAGGGAAGTGAGAGTTAGATATAAACTAATACTGGATTTGCTTGACTAAGGAGTATGTTGTGAAGGTGATGGAGGTGTTGCTAATGATTCACCATATTGATCTATGATTGGTTCAATTTAAGCATTTTAATTTCCATCATCCATAAGTATTGTTTTTGAGATACTTGAGGCAGTGGCAATAGTGCCATCCCAAGATTCATTCTAAATGAATTTGACATTCCTATTAATCACAACCTTCTTTATAATAGGGTTAAATAACCTATATGCTTTAGTGTGTTCACAATATCCAATGAAAATACAGTTTCTCCTTTATCATCAAATTTCTACCCCTTTTCCTTTGGCACATGTGCATATGCCACACACTTGAATATTCTTAGGTGCTCAACAATATACTTTCTATTTGTCCAAACTTATTTTGGAGTCCTATTTTGAACAACCATTATGGGACACCTATTTAATAAATACACTACTATTGCTATAGCTTCATCCCAATATTCTTTTGAGAGTCCCTTGGATTTCAACATGCTTGCAACCATCTCTTGGATGGTCCTATTTTTCCTTTTTGCCACTCAATTTTGCTATGGAGTATATCTTGATGTGAATTGTTTTTCAATACCTTAAATCTTGAAAATGTTTATAAATTCATTAGAAACATACTCTCCCCCTCTGTCTAATCTAAGGGCCTTGATGAAATGTCCACTTTGTTTCTCAACCAATGCCTTGAACCACTTGAATTTATCAAAAGTCTTAGACTTATTCTTTAAGAAATAAATCTAAGTCTTCCTACTATAATCATCTATGAAGGTTAAGTAATATGCATTCTTAGAGTGGGTGAGAGTTTTCATTGGGACACACAAATCTGAGTGCACCAACTCCAAAGGTGCTTTTTCCCTCCTATACATCCCTGGTTGAAAGGGTTACCTATGTTGTTTTCCTAGAATTCATGCCTCGCATTTTCTTTCAAGCTATATTATTCTTGGTATAACTCTAACCATATCCTTCTTATATAAAATATCTAATCCATAAAAACATAAATTCCCATACCTCAAATGTTAGAGTTTGGATGTGTCTTTGATGAGTATCTTGAAGGTTGTTTGTTGTAATACTGATGTACTCTAAAGAGGATCAATTTTCATCTTGAGAGGAACCATGAAGTTCCTTGTCATTTGAACTGTACTTATAATGTTCTTGTTTCCTTATTTATCAAAGATTGTGCAATCTCCATTATCCATCGGGACTCTATATCCTTTTTCACAAACTATCTAATACTCAATAGATTATGTTTTAAATTTGAAGCATAGTAGATGTCTTGGATTTCTCTCCTTTCACCTTGCGTGGTGTAGATAATAATATTCCCTCTACCAAAAATAGGAAAATTTTCATTGTTCCCTATCTTAATCTCTTACTCAATTTTTTAATCAATGGAGGAAAATAATTTCTCATTACCACTCATGTGGTTACTACATGCACTATCCAAATACTATACCTCAGCACAACTCTATTTAGCAACATTGCATACAATGAACATGTTTGGAAAATGTTCAGGTTCACTTACATTATCAGTGGATACTTTTGCACTTTTCCTTGATTGGTCATGCTACCTCTTTCTACATTCACTAGTAAAATGACAATACTTATGACAATAATAAAATTGAACATTAATTTTATCATACATTAATTTAAAGTACTAATCATCTTCTTATCTTAGAGATCTAATTATGAACTACTTGCTTCTTCTTGACTATTTGAGCTTTATCTAACATAGTGGTTTCTTCTTCTTCCTCTACCTCTAAAGCTTTTGCCTTTATTTTCTCTTCCTCCTCCCTGCCTATGAAACTAGCTTGAGCCTTGAAGGCTTGTTTGTTTCACTAAAGTTGTGTCTATTTCAAGTCTAAATAAAAATAGAGAAGGATAGGGATAAGTGATTATAATGAACCTAGATTTGTTTACGTGTTATATCTAGATGTTGTGAGCACTTTTCTTTGGCTAGGGAGGACTACCTACAAGTAAGAAAGCACTACCACAAAAATATCTATTAGTAGATATATGAGTGGGATTCCAAGCTATGCGCTTGTTCTAGGAAGTGTCAAACTTCCTTAGAGATGACAGTCCACTTTGAGAAATAAAAGAGTAATAAAAAGAAAAGAGAGGAAAAGAGAGAGTAAAAGAGAGATATGTTACCATTGTTCATAACTTGAGTGCAGTAGAGAGTAATAGAGTATAGGTGGTATTAAATTTGTATTTTGGAAGTTTTTTGGGTAGGTTTTAAAAAGGTTACTAAAAATCCCCAGTTGCTGACATCGATTAGGCTGACGAGGTTGGTAAATAAGTGTGACTGATATCAGTTGGGAAACCGATGTTGGTAGGGGAAATAATTTCCTAGGAGCTTGTAGAAGGCTTTTATGGGTTTGAGAAATGGTTTTGGTTAGGTTTAGAAGGTTGGGGAGAGTTGAGAGAGAGAGAGAGAGAGAGAGAGAGAGAGAGAGAGAGAGAGAGAGAGAGAGAGAGAGAGAGAGAGAGAGAGAGAGAGAGAGAGAGAGAGAGAGAGAGAGAGAGAGAGAGAGAGAGAGAGAGAGAGAGAGAGAGAGTATTATTTGGATGCATCTAGTCAGAGGTTTGGTGTGTTGAAACAAGGGGATATAAGTGGAGAAGCTTTATAAATCCTTCACAGGGATTCGATCAAGAATGTGTAAAATAATAAATAGTAGATATAAAATGATTATAAATTAATTGATTAAAGAATTACAGAATAAGTGATGTACTTAGCTGAAGAGATGTTTGAATGATAAGTGCCAAATGGATGGCTCTTATAAGGCTTGCCGAACCAATGCCTTGAATAAAGAAAATAAGCATGTGTTACTAGTTCTTAAGAGCTTAGGTCTTGATCTGGATTGACTTAAACAAGACAAAAGTAAGCCAAGATGTGGAAAGTTGGATGCCAAAAGACTATGGAAATAAAAACAAGTTTTATTGATTTCTACTGACCTAAACATTAGTTTGGATTTTGGCTTAAGTAATTGACGTCAGTGATCCCATCGACATCATCTATGGGTTGACTGATGTTGATGGCATGAGAATAGGTAAAAGGGATATTTTTATCCTATTTTTTATTCTTTATTGTGCCAAGTGTGGTATCCATTAGGAAATAATAGAAATGGGAGGTTAAGAAGGACGTAATTGGTTAGGAATTTGTTTTGGGGTGAGAATAAGCCATGGGTAGTTAGGATAAGGGGACTAAGTCTTAAGGTGACTTAGATGGTAAGAATTAGTCTTAGCATGAGGTGGCCAAGTAAGGTGACATGAGTGGTTTTTAATTAACTTAATTAAATATTTTAAATTAATTAAATATGTGAGGTGTAAAAGCATGGGTTATGAAGGCTAATTATTATTATTGTAAAGGGGCTCAAGGGGGGTTTCAACATAGGGAGTTATGTGTGACATAATTTTGGTGTCTACATTTTCCCATTTTTGTCTTGTAATTTTCACTAATAATTTGTAATACAAAAATAAGAGTTAGATGCTCTAGGTATTAGATGAGGTATCCCCCCTCAAAATGGGAATTGATAGAGGAGAAACTAGAGTTAGGTACTAGTTTGATAAGAAGTGAATTGGGTGAGTGGATGAGAATGTGGTATCACTACTTGCATGTATACTATTATGATCTATAGTCAATAAAATCAAGAATAGGTAAGGTGGAAGAGGACTTAAATAGAAATAACCAAATCATAGCTTGTAAGTGATCGCTGATAAGGTCAAAATAATTAAAGTTGTAGCTCTAATGATCCATGTGCATCAGGTATCTGAGGAAGGACGTACCCTTGGGAAATACAAAAGGTTATAAGTGATAGGACTAGCTTAGTCACCATATAAAACACCTAATATACATATGTGTGTATAATATCCAACTATATCTAGATAGCATAAGCAGTCAAGACAAGCAATGTAAGGTTGGTTTAAAAGGGTCAATGATCAAGGAGATATTTGTGATCTCTAATTAAATTCATCATGAGTGGAGATTTAAGTGATCTCTAATGGTGGTTCTCATGGTTGGGGAGATATATGTGATTTCCAAGTTGGTTTCCATAGTTAGGGAGATATACGTGATCTCCAAGTTGCCCCAGATTAGGGGTAGAGTCTAAAGGGTTGTGGTTTTTAGTGGAAACTCTAATTCAAGGGTGCTAATGTCAATTATGTCACTGATGTCAATAAGAAATAGTGTTGACATTGATGACTTAGGTCAAGGATACTGACATTGATGGGTGACCAAACCCAATAAAAAGGGGTTTGGCATCCCACCAAAACTCATTTGTAACATTTGATTGGAGAGAAAAAGAGATCTAAGAGTTGGTGAGATAGCAAAGCTAAGAGGGGACCCAACTAGAGGTGCACCACCACAAGTGTTAGCTATTCTAGATTGAAGGAGATAGAGAGATGAGGTAAGATCCCCTTTGAGTTGATTTTGAAGTTAAGTTTGTTAATTTGCTATTTTAGGCTAAATTTGAAGTTTGGGGGGAAAGAATGTTATTATAGGGGTAGGAAATGAGGTGAGGGTAGGTGTAAATGAATTTGGGAGGGTTTTGGTGTAGTTTTGAGGTTAAAATTTAAAGTTGGGAGATGGGTCATTTAGCCCTAGGGATGAACCAGTCAACAGTGTCGATGGGGTCCACCAATATTAGCTGATTGGTATTGATGTCGATGAGGTCTACTAATGTCAGCTAATTCAAAGTACTGATGTCAACATAAAAACTAATGTTGGTGACCTTAAAGAACCCAAAATAGGAGAAAAGGTCAAATTTGGTCCCTAATTAAAGTAGTCAATGAACTTGATGACTGAGCTAGCCTCAGAAGACCCCATGTTGACTGAGTGCTACCTACATAACCTAGTTGAGGGCCTCAGGGTAATGTAGTTCTCTCAGTGTGTACGAAAAAAAAATCTAAGTTATGGTTAAAAGTGTGTTAGGGGAAATGTCAAGAAAGGATAGGTTGAAATAGGTTAGGGGACCTAAAGTTTAAAAGATAGGTCATAGGGTTAAAGGTTAGGGATATAAGCCATGAGGTGTAGAGTTGTGATAGGTAGTTGGGCCTAGGGTGGAGAGAGAGGCAGTGAGGCCTAGGGTGGAGATGGGAGAACAAGTTAGATAGTTAGGTGGGTATATGGCTGAACTAACCTTAGAAGACCCCATGTCAACTGAGTGCTACCTACATAGCTTGGTTGAGGGCCTTAGACTAATGTATTTATCCTAGAGAAAAGGGAAAAAAGTAGTAGTAGGTTATATTAGAAACTATGTGACTTGAGGTGTGTGTGTATGGATGCAGGCCAAGTAGGAGTTGATGCTATGGGATCACCTACCTATGCTACTAATGTAAATGAGGAGGGATGTTACCCCAGATGAGTGGGATCACATAGAAGCCATAGGTTTAAGGGGAGTGCGATGATATTGTAGAGTTGCATAGGATGTGAGTTTGATGATAACATTGATTGAGAGGTAGGATCACACCACTAACACCTTCCATTTGTCAACCAGAGAATTGACAGTGACCTAAGAGGTATAGTATTTTATGGTTATCACTCTAGGGTGAAGATCTCTTCTCATTTTTGAGAGAGGAGCATGATATTCACATGGTGACATTATTTGGAGAGCATGTTAGCAAGGTGACCTATCATTCAGTGAGCTTTGCCTATGAGCCATTGTAGATTACTGATGAAGAGCAACATTAGTTGAGCATCTTGATGATGATAAGGATTATAGTGTATGCACTATTAGACATAGATGGTGGGAGATTTCTTATTACATTGATAGGTGTTCTAGCATAGATGGTTGAGTAGTGGACCGTATTTGCATGGAGACCAATTTTCTTAGCATAGTTATACAAAGAGATGTGGGGGTTGAGACTATGATGATGATACATTTTGTGTGTCAAGCATTTAATCCATTTTTTGGCATATGAGAATATCATTGTGACATGACCATTGGGGTTACCTACCATGATTATAACTAATTTTAGGGTCGGTTACAGATGATGGAGAGATGGTATGGCCCAAACCTGAGTAGATGGCATAGTGTGAGATATTGATCATTATAGGTGCATGATAGAGGGATTGATCCCTATAAATATTGTGTGGAGACCATAATTGACATACCCTATATTTAGAGGATAGGTAGATCAACTTGTTGGTTTACAGAGCACATTATGGGTTAGAGGGAGATGAGCTGGTGAGCTAGAGATGATACCCATGGCATGAGATAGGAGATAATTTAGCTTGCTACAAGATGTACCTCCTACCTTCCCTTGATATAGGAAGGATGATATAGAATCACCCCTACCCTTACTCCAAGAGATATATGGGATAGATTTTGAGGAGCTACCAATAGGGTTAGGTGTAGTAGATCCTAGATACACAATAATGTATCTTGTATGGTGGACATGTTTGCATCCCATGGTTCAGGTCAGGAGCCACCACCAAATTTATAGGGAATGATGAGAGAGAGATGAAATTATATAGGCCTAAGATGTAGTGATATATGCATAAGATGTAATAGTATAGGCTTGGGATGTAGTAGTGCAGGCTCAAGATGTAGCTCAGGCATAGGTATTGGTCTTATAGGGACAAGTGGTGGCATTGTAAGGCCAAGTTAGGGAATTACAGGTCCAGGTCAGGGTATTATAGGGTTAGATTATTTAACTAACATTAGAGAGGGATAGTTTGAGAGTATCAAGTTAGGATACTCCTCATCCACCACCATAAGGACCAATATAGATCAGGCCTTCAGTAGGTGTGATGGGACCGCTATAGATTGTATCTCTAGTGAGGTATAAAACTGCCCTAGATGATATTTCTTATTATGAGAGGGCCATCAGGGAATTCCCATAGATTTAAAGGTATTTTGAGTTTAGAGAGTAGGAGAGATCAATGACATGTGCCATAGCTTCTAGCTCATATAGATGTAGATAGACAAAGAGTGGTGATGACACTGCTTCTTCATGACCATGCGTATAGCCTCAAGGATTCTAAGTGCCAAATTTTTTTATTGTTATATATGTTATATATACATTGGCCTACAAGATAAAGATGAGGGATGTATATTTTGAGGGAGAGATGATATTATTATGATCTATTGATGTACTTCATGTTGAGTGTGTGTATATATATATATATATATATGAGATGTGTTATTATGATTTTTAGATTCATCTATTGTGATAGTGATGATGATGTTGATGTGGATGGTTATATTATGTTAATGTTGAGCATGTTAGTTGAGTTAGACTAGCATTTCCCATATGTGTGATGGTATATGCATAGTTGATTTGTTAGCTTCATCTTAGCATTTTTGCATAGTTGTGATGGTGTATGCTTAAAATGGATAGGCTATTTATGCTATTGTTTATATGAAGTTTTCATCTCAGTAGAGAGATCGACATGTGATTGGAATGGGAAATAAATAGGTAGAATGCTTGTGTACTGGTAAATACCAGAATCATAACATAAATAGGCTCAATAATATGAGCCTCTTTCATGATTTGCATCATTTGACCATTTTATTTATTAGATAAGTGTCGTGTTCACCTTATGTTAAATGAGTTCAAAGTCCCTTGAAAGAGTATAAGGGGAAAAGGGTAAAATGAGTGAAAGTGTTTGGGTAGCATAAACTTTAAAGTGGGGATGATATGCCCCTATTATGGGTGATTCAAGAGCTACTATAGGCAAGTCCATGACATAAAGTTTTTTTTTGGTGTAAGCTGATCAATGCGAGAAGACTATAATGTGATTTTGTTTGTGTTGAGGTCATACAAAGTTGTTTAATACAAGAAGCTTTTTGTTTTTATTTCCCTTGATAACAAATCTTGGCCTAGCCATCCTTCAAGGGAGTGGTTTAAGAGTTTGTTTTTGAGTTTAAATATCTATCCTTTAAGGGAGTAGTCTATTTATAATATCAAAGAGAAGTTACATAGTTGTCCTTCAAGGGAGCAGTCTACGTTGAGAATCATGACCTGAGAGATTATAACTTGTCTACATATCCCATTTTTTTTACTTTTAGTCATGGATAAGAGTATATAGGTTTAGGAGTTTTCCACTTTAAGGGAAAAACCATATCACTTCATAGGTTAACTAAGTGTGTAGGAATAAGGGTTAAGAAGAAGGGAGATGAATGTAATAGGGGTGCTCAAGTTAAACATGAGGTAAAACATCACTTGATTAAAAAAAATAATAGTCATAGGTGTAAGGCATTTAAAGGCTTGAGTTCTAGCTTTCCTTCAAGAGAAGATAATTGATAAGTTCCTGAGCCATACTTATGAGTTATGATGTAGGGTCAAAGTCAATTAGGAACAAACTTACCATGTTTGATTTTCTCCATGTTCATCACATGTTGATTTTATTTTAAGATGAGATATCCAATATTTAAATCTTACTCCTTGAGGTTTTTGTTGTAATCATATTTAATATGTTCTTGATAGATTTGGAGGTGGTTGAGGGCTATGAGACATGTTCATTAAATAATTCAAGCTAAGCCAAATGTTCTTGGCAAAATTCATCATGAGTATGTCTTTTAGATAAATGTGAAGAGAAGGAATATGAACATTAAGAGGAAAAATATCCTCCATCCCATACACCAAGGAAAAAGGCGTAGCACCTATAAGGGTTTGAATGCTAGTGTGGTAAGCCCATAAAGCAAAGGGGATGTGTGTGTGTGTGTGTGTGTGTGTGTGTGTGTGTGTGTGTGTGTGTGTGTGTGTGTGTGTGTGTGTGTGTGTGTGTGTGAATCCTTACCCGTATCATTGACTACCTTCATGAGAATTTTGGTCAATGTTTTGTTAGAAGCTTCTACCTATCCATTTGCTTATGGATAGTAGGGTGATGAGAAGATTATTTTGATTCCAAAGGTATCACAAAGACTTTGAATAGTCTTGTTTTTAAAAGATTTATCATTATCTGTTATAATTTTATGTGGAACACCAAAATCATAGATGATGTGATGGTTAATAAAGTCAACAATTTTGTTAGCCTTAATAGAGATGAGATGAATAGCCTTGACCCACTTGGTGAAGTATTCAGTGGTAGTAATGATAAAATAGTGATGAAGGGATGAATGAGGGTTAATCTCACTTATTAGATCCAAGCTCCATTGGGAGAAGGGCAAAAAGTCTTTGGTGACTTATAAGGCATGACTTGGAACATGAAGGAGGTTAGCGTGTTGTTAAAATTTGATGCAATTTTGAATGTAATCACCATAGTCTTGATGGAGTGTTGGCCAATAATAGCTTAGTCAAAGTATACGCTTGAAAATTGCATGACCATTGAAATGTCTACCACAAATCTCATCATGGACTTCCTTAATAGTGAAAGGAGTCTCAGTAATAGTGAGGCATCTAAGGAGGAGGCCATCAAAACCTCACTTCTAGAGAAGTCCCCTTAGCATAGTGTAATGAGCGACATCTTTTATGAAGGCACATCTCCCTTTATTGGATAGATTAGAAGGGCTAAAAGAAAAGGAAAGATAATTTGTGAGTTGATTGTACCATAAGCCATGTGGGTTGTATGTTACATTTTTAATAAAAGGATGTTAGTTAATACATAGGAGGGTAATGTTAAGTGATGCATGGTGACATATATTTTTGAGGAAGAGGGTGAAGAGGGTATGTGTGAAGCAAGTGAAGCCATTGTGTCAACAAACTTGTTTATAGATCAAGGAATAGTTTATAAGAGATAGGAGTCAAATGATCCCAGTAGTGTATCTACATGATGTTTATACCACTACAAAATTTTGTTTTTACATATGTAGGAACCATTAACCTGATTTACCACTAGTTTAGAACCACCGAAGATGGTTATTGATTTGATACCCAAGAAGATAGCCATTTGAAGCCCTAAGATTAAAGCCTCATATTCAGACATATTGTTAGTACATTCAAAATATATTTTAAATGAAAAAGGCATAGGCTCACCATTAAGAGGAATAAGAATGATCCCAATACCCTCACCATATTGACATTTAGAACTATCAAAGAACATCATCATTTGATATGAGATGTCATCGGTGGAAAGTGTTGTGATGGATTCATCAGGAAATTTGAGGTTTGAAGGTTGGTTGTCAGGTAAAGGGGTGGAAGATAACTAGTCAATGATAATTTTCCCCTTGATAAACTTTTGTTAAATAAATTTTAAGTCAAATTTAGCAAGCAGCATGAGCCACCGAGATACACATTGGTTGTGATATGGCTTGGAATGCATGTATTTGAGGGGATCAATATGGGTGACCATGTTTGTTTTGTGATTTAAGAGATAATGGTAGATCTTGGAGGCTAAAAATACCAATGTGAGGCAAAGATTTTTAGTATGGGTAAATCAAGTCTCATAATCAATAAGCGTGTGTCTTATGTAGTAAACCACCTATTCTTGATGTTGATCATCTTGACGTGCAATCATAGCACCCAGAGAATGGTCTATTGTAAATATATAAATGTATAAAGGTTGATTTTCCTTAGGTGGAACAAGAATTGATGGGGAAAGGAGATAATGTTTATGTGCATCAAAAGCTTCCTGGTAATCTATATTCCAATGGAAGGAGACATCCTTTTTGAGAAGGTGAAAGGATTGGAAATGATCTAACAACTGGGAGATGAAGTAATGGATTGACTATAGTTTACCTTATAGGCTACAGAGTTATTTGATATTAGTAGGTGGAGGCATCTCTAATATTTCATGAACCTTAACAGGGTCGACCTCAATACCATAGAGAGAAATGATAAAGCCTAAAAGCTTACTAGAAAGGACACCAAAGACACATTTATTTGGGTTTAGTCAAATATTAAATTGGAAGAGACAAGTAAATATGATTTTTAGAATCATCAAGTGATCTTGGTGAAGTTTAGACTTTCTGAGTAAGTCATCCATGTAGTCTTCCATAATTTTGTGTAGCAGATCATGGAAGATGTAAGTCATAACACATTGATAGGTGGCACTAGTGTTCTTCAAACCAAAAGGCATGACCTAATAATAGAAAGTCCCCATGGGGTAATGAAAGTTGTCTTATGTTGATCCTTAAGAGAAACTAGGATTTGATTATATCTTGAGAACCCATCCATAAGTGATAGCATCTCATGGCTAGCTATTAGATCAATAAGTTGGTTCATCCTTGGCAATGTAAAGCAATATTTTGGACAAGTGAGGTTTAGGTCATGATAGTCAATGCAAATGCAGATTCTTTCGATCACTTTTATGAGAGAAACAATATTGGAAACCCATTATGGGTAGTCAATGGGTTGGATAAAGTTAACAGAAAGGAGGTGTTTGAGCTCTTCTTTGACAAGGAGATCAATATGAGGATGCACTTTGTGAAGCTTCTACCTAATAGGTTTAGCATATTGATTGGTGACAATGTTATGGGTGATAATAGAGGGGTCAATACTAGGCAGTCATTATAAGACCAAGCGAAGGATTTGCTATGGTTATTTAGAAATGTGGCATATTTAGCTTGCTCAGAGGAATCCAAAGATTGGCCAATCTTGAAGACGTGGGGGTTATCGTAAGAGGGAAAATTGATGTCAATGGTCAATTCATTTAACATAAAGTGTGTTATAAATGGAAGAAATCATCGGATAGAGGAATCATCTACACCCATGTATGTGAGAATAACATCATCATCTTGACATTAGACAATGTTAATAGTGGGAGAGTCTTCATCATTCATTTCAAGATGAATGAGAGGAAGAGACCTTGTTTCCTTATCCTAGTGATAGGTGAGAGGCCCCAAATGGATGACATTTATTGGAAAAAAAATTAGGAGGTATATATACATTTGATTTGGTAGGTGATGATGGAGAAGAAGGTGGAGAAGGAGAGACTGGTTCTTCAATAATTGGTACATAGGAGGTTTGGGTGAGTTTAGTTGGTTTGTCATAACCCACTCCATGCCTCTTTTTGGCATTTTCAATGGTTTTGATAGTGGGATATTCAATGGGAGTATGAACACCCTACTCATAATGACCCAAACCAAATCCTTTATAGGCACACCTATAAAGATAGGTGTGAGAAAAAATAGGCTTGCTCAGGAAATAGAAGTCACAAGTAAATGGTTGTGTTGAAGAGGATGGATTACCAATAGTGGGAGCCTAATCAATTCCCCCATATGTGAAATTAGTTAGAAGGTTAGGGGGGCCATAAGAAATGACCATCCCAATATAGAGATCATAATTTGGGTGCATATGAAGCTTTACATACTCTTGTGGAGTATGGACCATGTTGAGCATCAACAAATGATATTCTCTAAGTGACAAACATTTAAAAGTTTCCTCCATGAGATCTTTGTCAAGAATTTGTGTTACCAATATCCATGTAATCAAGATAGTAGAGCTTGTGGAAGCTTTAGAAGTATCATGTGGAGAAGATGATGTATTTAATGGAATGAGAACATCATTGGGATTATAAGTCACGTTGCATGTTTTAAACAGAGGTGGGTCGATGGGTATAACATGCACTTGCCCATTGTGCTCAAACTTGACATAGCAGTGCAAAATTGAGGGTACACATGTCATAACACATATCCAAGGTCATATAAGTAGTATGTTATATTATAAATCTCCTTCTACTACATATAAGAGCTTAGGAGTTATGTGGGGACCTACATGGATATGTAAGATAACAGTGCCCATCGTAGTAGTTATGATATCATTAAAGGAGTGGAGCACTACATCGGTTTGAGACATGTAATTATCGAGAAGAGATAGCTATTTTTAGGCATGGGTGGAAATAATATTAATAATATCTCCCCCATTTATCATGACTCTTTTGACATGAGTTTGATCAATATATATAGTAATAAAAAGGGGAAAAATCTTGATCTTTAGGGTGTTGAGGTGGAATTTCCAAATTACTAAAGGAAATCAAGGAGATAGAATTAAGAAAGCTGACCAAAGGTACAAGAGGTTTGGGATCATCAGGTTGTACCTCAACCACTTGAAAGGCACTAATCAAAGCTTGATGATGTTGTGGTGAGTTTTGGAATAACTCATACAAGGACATTTTCACAAGAGTTTGGTGAAGTTGTTTCACCATCAAGATTTGAATAACATCTGAAGATGTTGGTTTTGGGACACCCAAGATGGAAATATTGAGATTTAGAGGAGGAGTTTCTTTTGAAAAGGGATGATCCCAAGGAGTAGTGACTTTTTCCTTACCTTTATCCTTTTGGTTTTGTGACCACGTGGCCATATTAATTGTGTTGATCTAAAACATACGTGAAGGAGGTGGCAAAGGGGGTATGGCAACATCTTTGGGTTCAAATTTAGGTGGACTAGTATAAGGCATTGTGGATTCCAAAGGTGGAATAATAGGAAGGTTAATGGGAGTATCAACAAAGAGAGTGTCGACATCAAAGTGTTGTTGAATGACTGCTGTGAGAGCTTTACAATTCTCAATATCATGTCTCAGTGAATGATGATATAGACACACTTGTGTATCATTAAACCAAGATGGTTTTGGTCTAAGAGGGTTATAAGGCTTAATGGGAGGAAGATTTATTATGGAAGATTACAACAATTGACATAGGAAAAAGCTCTTAGAGCCTGCAAGTGGGTTAGCATTTATTATGGTAATAGGAGTGGACACCTTATTTTGTTTAGGAGTCAAAGGGGTGATTTTGAATGGTGCCTTGTTTGGTGGAAGTGGAGTTACATGTTTTGTTGAAACTTTCTTGGTGTTAGGTATCATGATGTTAGATGTGAAAGGCCCACCGAGTGGCAGAGGTAGTAGTGGAGGTAACTTAGACATTTGTTTCATTTGGACTAGTGATACTCAACTAAAGTAGAGGGGTGCGGTCCCAAAATTGATAGTAAAGTTAAGGGTTGGAGAGGGAAGGATCAGTGAGATCTAAGAAGCTTAACATTTTTATATAATTCAAGTCATGAAACTCCAACTTGTGGTTGGAGAGTTAGATCTAATTTCACTAATGGATAAATTATATTAGAGATGGGGTGTACACCTAAAGACCTGATCTAATTTAATGTGGTAGATGCCTATGAGGGTGAGGGTTTTGACATAGATGGATGGGATTTTGGTGATTTTGGTGAAGAAGCTATAGCTTTGTCAAATACTTTGGGGTAAAGGGTAGTGAGAGGGTTGGAAATAAACGTTAACATTCATTGTGTAGGATAAGGAGTTTTAAGTTGATACCAAAATTCCACGTGATCTAGCGTTGTGGAGTCAAGAAATTCTAGACTTTTCACCAACTGTGAGAGGGGTTTAGATGAAGTTAACATAGGCCTTAAGGCTACTTCTTTAGCAAGTTGAGGTGATTGAGAGTGAGGGAAATTATTGGTCTCTACTACTTCAAGCCAAAGATGAGAAAGAGTCACAATAGGGTCTTCTTTGATAGAGACAGGAGAAGAGGCATGGTCTTCCATGGGTGGAGGAGAGGTAGGCAAAGAGGGTTCCTCGACAGGGTAGACCATAGTTATAATTTCTCCCTCAACATGTGGGTGAGGAATAGGTAAAGTATGATCTTCCATAGGTAAAAGAAGTGGTAAAAGTGGTAGAATTGGAGTAGACACAATAGGTCTCTCATATAATATAGGAGTATATAAAATTGACTCTTCTAGGTACAAAGGTGGAGTGGATGGGGTATTACTCTCTACCGATGGAGGAGAGGTAGGCAAAGAGGGTTCCTCAAGAGGGTATAACACAAGAATGATGTTCCCCTCAACATGTGATTGAATAATGGGTAGGGCATTGTATTCAAGTGGTAAGAGGATAGGTAACAATGGTACAAAAGGAACTAGCAATACAGGATCCTTTGGTTACAAATGAAGTGGTAAAGGATGTTCTTCCTCATGTGGGAGTGGAATGGGTGAAATAGGATCTTCTACCTGAGGAGGAAGAATGGGCAAAACAAATTCCATTGATTATGGGGGAGGAATCGATAAAATGGGTACCTCCTATTATGGGTGAGGTTGAAATAGAGGTAAAGGAAATACCATATTAACCATATGGATATTATGATCACATGAGTTAGTCATGGTCTGAAAAATATTTTGATTGGGTGAATGGTTGGGAAAAGGCTATTTGAATGCATCCGTATTTTGATTAGTGGGTGCATTAGGATAATCTAAGATGAGATCACCCCTATCAATCATGTTTTTAATAATGTTCTTGAATGTTTTATAGTTATTAGAATTGTGGCCTTTAACTCGATGGTAGCCACAAAACTCATCTTCCTTGTACCAAGTTGGAATAGGATAGGAGGGGTCAAATTGTATAGGTTATTTGATTTGAGGAAGGGTTATGATACCTTGTTACAATAGTTTTTTTAGAATAGAAGTATATGACTCCCCAATGGGAGTGTATTGTCTTTGTTCATACCATTGTTGGAATTCTTTGGTCAAATTTTGGGAAGTCAAGGAATTAGGTTGGTTTGTGGTTATGGAAGAAGTTGATTTAATGACCACCACATTGGTGGAGCCTTTATATTTTTGGTTAGAAGGAGAATTTTTAGAAGAAGAGGAGTCATTCAATTTGGAATTGGAATTCGTACTACGTAACTTGACTCTACCTTCATCTATAACTTGAATCTCAAGTTTCTATTCCATTGTAAAGGCCTCATCAAATGCTCAAAAAGTTTGTACTCAGAGTATAGATGAAATATGCTTAACACATGCCCTTGAGAAGATCTCAATAAGTTCAGGTTGGGGTAAGGATAAGGAGAGTTGATTGATCAAGCCTCTCTAGTGAGCAAAAAAATCTATGATAGACTCGTCATCAAATTGTCTAATAGAATAAAGGTTTGTAATAGAAACCATTCTAGAAATGTTAATAGAAAAATCATCTATGAATATTTTTATGAGTTGGGTAAATGAGAAAAGGGAGTGCTGAGTTATAGAGCTATACCAATCTAGGGCAAAACTTGAAAGAGACATAGGGAAAGTACAAAGTAATAATGCATCATCATGCTCTATTAAATAAAAAGCATGTCTAAATGCTCAAAAATGTTTTTGTGGGTCCTCTTTACTCTAGACATGAGTAAATTTTGGGAGTTCTCATTGGCTTGGATAAGGGTGAATAGGCACAGAAGGATGGATGGGTTCATTGCATAGCTAATCATAAGATAACACATTCTTTGAACCCAAAATAGATGTCTCTAGATTAGACATCTTATCCATCAACATCTTAATGAGGTCTATAGGGGGATTAGTTTGGGAGATACCCCTTAAGTTATAGGGAACCTGATATGAAACAGAGGGAGTGTATGACATAGCTTGCTAAGGTTGTGTTGGTGCAACATAAAGATAATGAGTCATAGGTTGGGAGGTAGAAAGAAAAGGGGCTTGCCCCATTGGGTTAGAGATTATGGTTTGGTTGGATGTTGTTATTATAGGTTGGGTTATTGGGATGGTTATACTAGATGAAGGGTGAGTCGTAACTTAAATAATTATAGGTGCAAGAGTATAAGGAATAGGTACCACCAAATTATGAAATGGGGTGAGACTAGATTAAATTGCTTGTAGTTGTGAAAGTAGGGAAGTCATACCAGGGTTTAGGTCGGATTGGGAAGTTGACAATGCTAAAATTTGGACATTGTTTATGGTTGGGTTACTTGTTGAAGTGGTGGTTTGAGTAACCATAGGGAAAATAGTGGATATAGTTGAAACTAAAGTTGTCTTCATTAGAGAGGTTGGCATACAATATAGTGGGTCACTCAAAGAATTGAAGGTTCAGCTCATGGCAAGGTAATGCTGAAGGGTTGCCGCATATGATCAATAAATTTAGCAAAATCTTGATCTTATTTAGGCATAATGAGAATTTGGTTGGGTCTAGGAGTATGCTCTATATATAAAGCATGCTCCATGAAAGAATCAAAAATAAGAGGGAAAGGTGGAAGTGGTTGTCAGTTTGTGTAATCAAAAATAATTTTGGCTTGGGCTCGCATCAATACCATGCAAGGAGTATAAATAGTCTTAATACTTTATATTAGTGATAGAATAAAGAAAAACTAGGTTTAGGTGTAGGTAAGTAGGTTATTTTAGCTTATTGTTTTGAGAAAATTAAAATTACATATTCATTGATGTCAGTTTCTTGATCGATGTTGGTAGTCAAAGTTTACCGATGTTAGTAGGATTAACTGATGTTGGTAGGCTAAAGTTTATTGATGCTAGTGGAATTAACTGATGTCGGTCACTATGATATCTTGGGAGATGGAAAATCTAATGTTTTAGAAACCTAGAGGTAGAATATAGGTAAAATAAAGGATACAAGATGTCTATGTAAGGATAAAGAACACTCAAAAAACTTGATATAGCAGGTTATACAACCTGAGTATTACAAATAGTGTTGATTTTGTGAATCAATAAAAAATGTCTTTACCAACTCTAAAATATAGAAGGCAATAGAAAAGCAAAAAAAGAACATACATCCACTAATTATTAAGTCATAGAGATTATTTTTAGTCTCATGTTGGATTATGCATTAATCAGATAGTGAAAAGAGAATTTTGTTAATGAATGTAATATAAAACAATCTAGGGCTAGTTTTAGGTTAGTTTTAGTGATCAAGAGGAAATTTGTGTTAGATTAGGTACATGGATTGTTATAGGAGCTTGATCCTCACACTTCACATAATTGAAGCCAAGCCAGGCCACTTAGCCAAAATATACCTTCTGCCTAGAGTTTATACTCTGCTAGAGAATGGAGTGGTTTCTTCCCTTGGTGGTAAAATCCAAGTAGGATAGTTGGGTAGGATAAGGTGATCCACTAGGTGATGAAATCTTGATGGGCCTTATCTCAGATGATTTTACATGTTTGTTTTTATGATTGTGATCTAGTTGTGTAACATAGGTGTACTATAATTCATTCATAATGCTTTTAATTAACTAGGTAAGCTAATATGTAGCAAGCAAATAATGAAGTGCAGTAAGTTTTAAACCCAAATCTGAAATGTTTAATTTTGAATTAAAACAATGATGAAATAGGAGTAGAGAATGAAATTCACTATCATAATTTGCATGCAAGAAATAAATAAATAAGAGATTCTTTTAACTTGTAAGAAAAATGATAAATTTATTTTAGAGGCAAAGAGAAAAGAAGAATGGTAAGGAGAAATTTTAGTTTATTGCCCTTAAACAGAAAATAAAATGTTGAATATTTTGCTTTAAGGGAGAAATGAAGGAGAAAGTGAAAGAAATGAAATTTTCACTATAATACACTTATATGAATGCTTAAAATAAGCAATGAACCCAAGGAAAACTCTAGGGTTCCATTGGGCATGCCATAAATGTTTTGATAAAATTGTGTCTATTCAAAGTCTAAAGAAAAATAGATAAGAAGGATAGGGATAAGTGATTAGAATGAACCCAGATTTGTTTGCGCACCATATCTAGATGTTGTGAGCACTCCTCTTTAGCTGGGGAGGACTACTTGCAAGTAGGAAAGTACTACCATAAAAATATTTGTTAGTAGATATATGAGTGGGCTACCAAGATACATGCTTGTTCTAGGAAGTGTCAAACTTCCTTAGAGATGACAGTCCACTTTTGAGAAACAAAAGAGTAATAAATATCAAAGAGAGAGGAAAAGAGAGAGTAAAAGAGAGATATGTTACCTTTGTTCACAACTTGAGTGTAGTAGAGAGTACCAAAGTGTAGGTGGTATATTTAGTTCACATTTTGGAAGTTGTTTAGATAGGGTTTAGAAAGGTTACTAAAAATCCCCAGTTGTCGATGTTGGTTAGGTTACTAACATCGGTAAGCAAGTGCGAATAATATCGATTGGGCGACTGATGTCAATAGGGACAATAATTTCCTAAGAGCTTGTAAAAGGATTTTTTAGGTTTGGGGAATGGTTTTAGTCAGGTCTAGAAGGTTGGGGAGAGTTGTGAGAGAGAGTATTATTTGGATAGATATAGTCAGAGATTTGGTGTGTTGAAATAAGGGGAATAAGTGGGGAAGCTTTATAACTCCATAGGGGTTTGGTCAGGAATGTGTAAACAATAAACAATAGATATAAAGTGATTATAAACTAACTATTTAAAGACTTACATAATAAGTGATGTACTTAACTGATGTTTGAATGATAAGTCCCAAATGGATGGCTCCTATAAGGCTTTCCAAACCAATGCCTTGAATAGAGAAAACAAGCATGTGCTACTAGTTTTCAAGAGCTTGGTTCCTGATTTGGATTGACATCTATAAGATAATAGTCAGCTAAGATGTGGAAAGTTGGATGCCAAAAGATTTTATGTAAATAAAAATGAGTTTTCTTGATTTCTACTAACTTGAACATTAATTTAGATTTTAGCTTAAGTAACCAACGTTGATAATCCTGCTAACATCAACCATGGGTTGACCGACATCGATGGCATGAGAATAGGTAAAAGGGCTATTTTTAGCCTATTTTCTATTCTTTCTCATGCCAAGTGTGTTATCCATTAGGAAATGATAGAAATGGGAGGTTAAGAAGGATGTAGTTGGTTAGGAATTTATATTTGGGATGAGAACAAGTCATGGGTAGCTAGGATAAGGGGACTAAGTCTTGAGGTGACTCAGAGGGTAATAATTAGTCTTAGGATGAGGTGGCTAGGTAAGGCAGTATGAGTGGTTTTTAATTAACATAATTAAATATTTTAAATTAATTAAATGTGTGAGGTGTAAAAGCATGGGTTAGGAAGGCTAATTATTATTATTGTAAAGGGGATCAAGGGGGTTTTTGACACAAGGAGTTACACACATGTGTGATGTAATTTTGGTGTCTACATTATTCTATGGAAGAAGGTCTGGATATATTAAACTATTAATCATGGGTTTGTAGAGAATCCATCAAATCATCCACTATCATTCCTTAAAAGGTCTTTGGCCTGCTCAATATCTATAAAAATTGGATCATATATCATAGGCAAACTCTTAAGGATATTTTCAATAATCCTTTGGTCTATTATAGTTTCACCATTAATTCTTAACTGATTGGTAAACTAGATACTCCAGTGTGAAACTAAAAAATAGACTCACTGTCATTCATTTTCAATGTTTCAAATTCTATTATAAATAATTAGAGTTTAACTAATCATATTTAACAGTGCCTTTATAATAATTTTGAAGTGTCTCTGATGTTTCCTTTACATAGTTTGCTATTGTAGTTATCATATATATGGCTTATGTCATTATTATCTCTATCAAATTAAAATATTTCACCTCCTTACTCTTGCTCTCTTTTAGATGGATCTTTTATGCATTTATCAATGCATTACAGGAAACTTGGTTGGTCACATATGTGAATCTAGTAACCCCACACTCTCATAAATCATGCACCACCAATATCATATTCATTTTCTTTTCCCAAATATCATAATTTTGTTCATCAAATGTTGGTAAACACTACCAAATCTTACCCTCTAATCTAGCCATCTTATGTATTTAGACCACTTCTCTAACTCAACAAATCTCACCAGTGACTGTGCTTTTTAGATTTAATTTCTTCCAATGTCAAACTATTTTGGGCATCTCTCAACTAGAATGATCTCTTTTTCAAGTCAAAATAACTTCACTCCTTGGATTCAAACAAATGCAGATCCCTCACTTGGGTGAATCTGGTTTAATGCTGACACAGATTGGTTTTTTCTATGGATAAACTAAATCAAATAGAATCTATGACTTCAAATATGATCTCTTCGACTTTGCATGTACATTAGACATCCTTAGGTGGAAATGTTTCTATGTAATATTAAGGTGATTGTCCCTCTGATTTAAATGGTTTACTAATACTTTGGCTCAGCTCTAACAAACCTTATGACATACAATGCACAACTACAAAGATACTTTTAACACCTAACACTTGATAACAACTATTTCCTTTTAATTTTTTATGATCTATTATGTTGAATGGGATGGTTTTTTGTCATGATGCTTCTAAGAATATCCAATAGTTGTAAATGATAATGTTTCCCACTACGACTCAAAGAAAGCTACAATACTCCTTTTTTTGGCTGACTATTGATGCTACTGGTTGTAGACTCAACTATTACCTCCCATGATCTCTTGTGTGTACCTCTGCTATGTTATTTCTCTCCCAAAGATTAGTTAAAATTCCACTACAATGATCTCCTTCAATCTTGTTGTTGGAAGCTTTCCTCCCATGGTTTTGATCTAGGATGATCCCCACTATATCAATAGTAATCAAATATTTTTCTAATATCTGCATTATTTAGTTTTTAGTTTAAGCCAAAAATTAATGGTATCAATTCTTATTAAAAATATCTTCACAACATAGAGATCTCAAGATCTTTCTGACACATTTTGTATTTTGAAAAATGGAGTTCATATGTGCTAGATATGGATGGTCAATGTTTTGGTCAAAGATGGTCAAATAGACAAAGTGACATGGACATGTCACACAAAGCCAATGCCCAAGTTTTATCTAAACAAGGGAAGACACAGAAAAGAGATTATTTTTATTATCCACACATATATGTATCAAAGGTAAAAAGTTTAAAACACATAAATGGTGGATAAAGTGCCTAAAACATTAATCAATGGCTTTAAAAAATAAGATATGATGAGGTGGCCATTCAGCCACATAAAAGGATTATAATATAAGATTATACATTCACATTAAAAGATGGTGGATAATTATAAAGTTTTCAAACCTATGGGAATTATTAAAATTCCACATTAAAAAGGGATAAACATGGTCATTCTAACCTTTAGGGATAATTATAACCCCAAGAAAAGTGGTGAGGAGATAATATTAAATCCCACAAATATTGTAAATGGATAATTATCCAACCCACCAAATGTGGACCCCAAATAAGTATATAAAGGCATGGGGTGACATTTGAAGGATACTTTGGAGTTGATGGAATGTGAAGAGAATTAAATCTAAAAGAGCTACGAGACACATATTCTTGTGATCCTATCCAAGTAGAGGGTTGTTGACATGCAGGTTTTAGAAGATCTAATTTTTATATACTTTAATAATTTAAGTTTGCATCAAGGTATTAATGGATTTGTCATGTTGGAGAGGACTTGGGGATGTAAAAAATTATCAAAACCCATAAACAAACTTGTGTTGTTCACTATTACTCTTTTCATTTTTTCCTATTTTCCACAAAAAAAGAAATTTAGGTGTTAATAGTTTTTAAATTGTGAGAAATTGTAAAACCATAAAAAATCTATTTTTATAGAATGTTATTGATCAAATTATTTTGAATCATAATTTTATAATGTTTACATATCAGTTTAGTATCAGAGTTAGTGATATGCACCAGATAATAGTGTTTCTTGGATTGCAAGTTATTTGTGTATGTTACCCAGGTTGAAATCCAAATATGGTGAATATAAACTAGAAGAATACATTCCTAATATTGGTACATGATGTGAAAGTAAAATGGAAGAGATAAATATGTAATGATTACAATAGGCTTTCATGGAAATGAAAAGCATGGTAGAAGAGATTTATCATGAAAAGAGGAGTATAATTGAGCTTGAAGCTGAAGGTAAGGGTAAAGAGGACAAGCCTAAGTATAATCATTCTCATTCACATCCTTCTTCCTCAAGTGATGATAAATCATTTAAAACACTTGAATTTATTCCTTCTTTGAAATTTGAAATTATATTTTGAATTGCCAATATATAATGGGGAGCTGAATGCAAATAAATTAGATAACTAGATCAAATAGATTGACATATACTTAGGATTTAAAACACTACTGATGAAGCAATGAAAATTTAGTTAGCTACTCTTTGGATGGGTGGAACATCACTTATCTGGTGGGAAAGCAAGAGACAAGAGGGTTTGGTCAAACTAGGTAAAGTGACTTCCTCTTAGAATGAATTTATTTTTGAGTTAAGAAAATAGTTTTATCCTTTAGGCTACATGCAACAACCTATGATGGATTGGTAATATCTCAGACAAAATAAGGGACAAAGTGTACAATATTATACACAATAATTTAGGAAATAAGATTTAATTTTAAATATACCCTTATACACATAGTAGACAATGCTAAAATATATTGGTGGGTTACATGGTTATTTTTAACACATGATACTTGTTAGGAATCCTACTAATTTAGATTTTGTTTGTGCACAAGCTACCCATTTGGAAGTTAGGGGAAAAATTAATAAGTAGAGATTTCATAAGAAAAATAACAAGCAATCTAAAATCAAAAATGAAGGCCCAAAAGTACAAGGAAAAGTTAAGCAAAAAGTTACTTACACAGTTAAGAAAGAATATGAGAAGACATTCTATAAGCATTGTAAGAAAAACATGATGAAGCAAAGTGTTGGAAATTGCATCTAGAATTGCAACCTAATAAATTATGGACTAAAAGGATAATAATGAAAATTATATGTTTCAATAGGATCTTGTCTTTAATTCTAGAGATGAGATTGAGATTACAAAAAATGTGTGTACAACGTAGTACTTCTTCTTCCTCATCTAACACTAATAATTCTCGTATTACTTCTTTTTTTAAAAATTTGTACATGAGGAAAAGAAAAGGAATGAGTTATTTACTTGAAGTTATTTATCAATACACAAAAATAGATAATATTTTTGATAGTGGATCTCAATCCAATTTGATTTTTGAGGAGGTTATTAAGAAACTAGGACTTCAAACCAAGCCACTTCCTAAACCATATCCACTAGCTAGGTATGTGATGATGCTAAAATGCACATGACAAAAACATGTCGTTAAGGTTTGTTATTACTTCTAAGTTTATTGATGAATTTGATTTAGATGTGGTTACATTAGATATATGTGATATTATTTTGGGCAATCCTTATTTATATGATAAATAGGCAATCTTCTATTGGGAGGAAAATAAATATGTGCTTAAAAAGGCAATCTTATATTGGGTAGAATATATTGTTAGAGATCATCATATAAAAATAAGTCTATCTTCGGTTTTGATAGTTTTGGGTCCCTTTTTACCTAAATCTCAACGTGAACCAACTCAACAGACATATCAACATGAGGTAACCATGTGGAATGATTGCTAGTTTGGTATATTTTACACCATCTGGAGGAATCAATATTTATCTTGCACCAGCTGGTAGGCAGTTAACTAGCGCCTAAATTTTGTGGGGTGTTTTTAGGATTATTTTCATGTGGCAACCAAATTATAAAGGGCACAACATGATGGAGCTGATAGAAGGATCAACCAAGGCTCTAGCTCAACACCTAGTGTGTGCCCTCCACCTTGGTGAGAAGAGGATCTTGAGAGCTATAAATCCAAGCTCAAACCAATATGAAAAAAATGTGACTTGGAGATAGTGAAGCTCTATAGAATTGGTTTTAGATGTAGTAAAGAAATCACCATTAGAAATTACGATTAGTATGGATGCCTTTGAAGCTCCACATTAGTGTCCAATCTTGCCTATGAGATTTTAGGCCTTTGGCATCCTTAATATGAGCATTTTCTCTATTTTTATTGATATATACTTTCTATATTTGAACTCTATTAATGAATAATGTCATGCCTTATTTGAGTTTTGATTTGGTTTAGGTGGTTATAGATATGTTCTTTGAATATGATTCAATTATACAATGTTCATGATAGTTGTAAATCTTAACTTTAATAAATGAATACTAAGTTCTAGAAAACTTTCAATCCACAATGTTAATGGCATCTCTATAATTTATGATGACATCAACATATTGGGTAGAATAATCTAAGTGTAGGAAACCCTCACACTAAGCCATAATAGATATAGTTAAAGTGTTAAACTAGTATGAACCCTTGATCTAAGATATTCCATTGAACCCTCCAAGCACCTAAAGAATGCTAAGCATGATAAACCATAGGCTTGCACCCATAAGACTATAGAGTAACCTGATATATACTTGTACCCATATGACTAGAAGTAGCTACCTAAATAGGCTTTGTGCCTATAGACCTTTAGCCTAGCCTAGAAATGGCTTGTGCTGATGAACTTACAAATGCCATTGTTGTAAATGACCAAGCACCTTGAAGAATAAGTTTCACCATGGCACAACTAGCCCAACATAGGCCCTAGTTATTTCTCTAATATACTCTGGGTGAGTGTATAAGGGTTGTGTCTTATGTGAATTGATGTTAGTGTAATAAAGTGATAAATGTTGAGCACCACAAGTTTATTCCATGTTTGTGATTAATTATAACAACTCTAGAACTAACTTGGACAAATAGATAAATGCCTAATAGAGTAAATGACTTAGACAACCAAATGACCCTTTTCTAAAAAAATTTAGTTCCATTGTCGGGAAAATCATATGAAAAGATGGTATGCTTGTCGATCTCATGAAGACTGCCATTATCATTCATCTCTAGATTCCTTCCACATAGAGAGACATTCACACCTTTCTTGTCCATTATGGTTATTATAAAAAGTTTATAAGTAGCTATGTAAGGATCACAATGTTTCTAGAGGAGCTATTATGCAAGTATGGCCCATTCTATTGGGGCACAACACAAGAGAATGACTTTAAAAATATAAAGTTCAAGCTAACTAGCATGCCTATTATTCAGTTTCCCAACTGGGTGACTCTATTTGACATCCATGTCAATGCATTCAGCTTTGTAATTGGTGCTATTATGGCATAACCTAAAAAAGGTAAGGTGGATCATCCTATCTCCTTCGCAAGTCAAAAATTGACCCCAATAGAGTAAAATTACAAAACTACCAAATGTGAGGCATTGAAAATGGTCTATACCCTCCATAAATTCTATAAATATTTGTGGGTAACCCCATTCATCTTTTTCACTAATCATGAGGCACTTAAGTACCCTGTGAATAAGTCCATTCTCTAAGGGCACAATTTTAGATGGATAGTTTTGTTTCAAGAATTCCATTTCTTAGTTGTGGTAAGGCATGGCAAGCAGAACTCAAGACCAAACCATTTATCCCACATCAGCTCTGATGATGCAACAACACCCATTGAAGATGACATGCCATATGTGCAACTCTACAGAGTCTAGCACATTCCTAAAGACTTGGTCGAGATAGCCACATTTTTAATGTCTAGGTTTGCACCCAAGACTATAAAAACCAAAGAGAAGAAGCAACTCAATGTTCATGCTACCCCCTTTTAGATCATTAATGGGGAGTTGTATAAATTAAGTCAAGATGAAGTCTTTGACTGATGTGTTTTAGAACATGAAATATATTCCATTCTATGTAAAGCACATGAGGGAATCATAGGAGGCCACTGTGCTGGACACACAATGACATGCAAAGTGATGTAATCAAGTTTGTGGTGGTCAAAACTATTCAAAGATTCAAAGGATTACATTAAGGCATGCGATATATGCTAGTGCATAGGGAAGCCCAACCATTGGGATGAGATGACTCTCATCCCCATTCATTCCCAAGTGCCATTTTATAAATGGGCCATTGATTTCATTGGGCCAATTACTCCCATAGTAACACACATAGACACAAGGTATATTTTGGTATCCATTGATTATTTCACAAAGTGGGCTAAGGCAGTGCCTACTAAAAACTACATAGCCACCATAGCCACAAGGTTCTTATGGGATAACATTATAAGTCATTATAAATGTTTATTAAAAAAACTAGTGACAGAGGAACACACTTCCTCAATGAAACTGTGAAAATCATACTAGATGAGTACATGGTGGCATACTACAAAACCACCCCATATCATCCCTAAGCACATGTCATAGCTGAGGCATTCAACAAAATCTTTGGGATGTGACTCACAAAAATATGTGATGTTAGTCACAAATACTAGGATGATCGAGTGTCAACAACATTATGGGCATATCTCACAACCTACAAGTGCATGAATAAAACTACAACATTCCAACTATTGTTTGGCACTAAGGAAATTTTATCAATGGAGTTCTTGGTATCATCATTATGTATTAATTAAATTGGTTGCCTAGATGACCAATATTTATTGAGTGCAAGACTAGAGGACTTGGAGAGGTTGACTGAGGTGCTCGCCCAAGTAAGATAGAGCTAATAGATCGACAATGCACATTAAAAGTTGTGGCATGATAGGCATATTAAATACAAGGTATTGACTGAAGGAGTATCGGTCTTGTTCTATGATTCTAAGTACCTCAAGCATGTAGGAAATCTATAGATAAGGTGTATGGACCCATATGTCATCCAACACATATTGGAGATAGGTATCTGTAAATTATGCATGTTGGATGGAAAAATGCTCCCTAGGCATTTCAATGGCAACCGCTTGAAGCCATATCAACAATAGAATGGTGCTTGTGCCATGAGATACTAACTTTTTGGTCACGAGTCAGTTGTGTTGTGTTGACCAAAATAAAATTTTGATGCAAGACAAATAATTCCTTATGATTGTTTTGTTCTATGTTATTGTGATTGAGTGAATAAGTAGTGTTATGAAGCTTGTTAGTGAAATACTTTGGCACCTACATGCATAATTCCAGCCATGTGAGCTGAACACATACACTTTCTAAGTGCTTGAGGATAGATACCTAAGCTATGGGTTTAATAAGTTTGTCAGACTTAGAATATTGGTGCATAAGCTCAACATGCACAAGATTCAAGATGCAGGGTGATTTCAAGCCCGTAAGAGAGCCATTATGGCACTTACAAGCATAATACCAGTCAGGTGAGTCGAGTGAGGATGTTTTCTAATCACCTAGGGTTAAGACACCTAAGTTTATAAGTGTAAGGAGGTCACCAAACTTTGAACATATGAGGACCAAGGGAGAAAGAGAGGCAACAAGGGCGCTCATGTACATAAGATGAAAGAAAGGTATACAAAATGCAAATGTGCAAGAAGTAGAGTGAAAACATACAACATGATCATGTACAAGATATCAAAGGAGAGTGAAGCACTAGAATAATAGTGTAAGGGATTTGTATGGGGTAGTAGATGCCAAGGTAAAGAGATGAAAGTACATAGAAATCAACCAAAATAGGAAACTATGCTAGAAATGAAGGTGCAACAAGAAAATAATATGGAACCATGAAGGATGAATCACGCGCATGTTAGGTGTTGTTCCCAAGTTGTCATAAGGAAGGTGAAGGTTATGCTAAGTGAACAAAGTGCAAGAAAAATATCATTAGGACATGCTGACATCCACCCAAAGTGAGGTAGGAAGTGACTATTTGAACTACACATCACTTCACCAAAAATACCATTAGAGGATTTATTGAGGTGACGATGGAGGAACAAAGATCTATATTGAATGCATTGATGGTAATGAATTTTCATGGATTTCATGGGATTTTTTTATTTTTAAGAATTATATATGACTCCATGCCATAAATCACCAGAAATCAAGATGGTAGATGAAATTAAGGGTATAAAATAATTATAGGGATGACTAGTTTAGGTTATAAACCTTGAGATAATTTGCACCCAAAATACAAACTAGTAAACCAAAGCTAAAGCGAAAAACTGCTACTAGAGTGAACCCTTGAGTACCCACATACACCAAAATTGAATGATTGAATAGAGAGAGGAATTGCATTTCCTTTAATATTGGCATAAAGAAGTGTGAGGCATGAATTATGTAAGAACTAGGTAGTAAAAAACTAGAGCGATGTTGAGGCTGCCATTAATGACAAGTGAATCTCAAGAGCTGAAGTCATAGTCATAGATCTCATGACTATGAGGAGTGCCAAAAAAAATTATAGGATTTAGTAAAGTAAATAGAACATGCTTCAACACTATATAGTTCAAAATAGGGAAGAAGCACATGAGTTCCAACATACTATAGGCATAAACGGACATCAAGAGGGTGCATATGATATAATAAGTGGCTACAAAAAAGAATAAATTGTAAATGGTAGAGGGAGTTAGCATCACCAAGGTTGATCCTGAGGCACTTGAAAAAATGTCCTACTAGAAGATGTAGTTTCCTAAGGAGGTCTTGGTAGGGGAGAGTTGGGCATCCTTTGTGCACACCTACCAGCTCAAAGAATACAAGAACCACACCTCAATAAATGTACAATATCTATTGCAGTATTGGGTGGTTGATATGGGGGCCAAAATTAAAGCAGGCATATGTTTATTTAATGTCTCCTTCTGAGATAAACTTGTAACCATTTATGCAACTCAACTTTATGAGTTGTGTTTTGGGAAGCCAGAGGAACTCGTATAGTTCCTCCTCTCGTGTGTCCATGGAGATCATATCTATTTTACAAGGAGGTGCATATGGATATCAATGCACCTAATAGGTAGAATTATCATGCTCCTAAAATCTAGTGCAGACATCCACCAGATGATGGTGGATGATGTTAAAGTTGAAAGGGTCAGAAAACTCCTAGGGTACTACAAGGGAGGTTTCACATTCCCAATCAAAGACATCAAGGACCCCATAATGAGGGTATATACATGCCTCATGAGTTCAAAACTTTTCCCCAATGGTCAATGGGAAGATGTCACCAAGGCCTACCTTTACATCACCTATCACATGGTGTAGGGGGTTAAATTTAATATAGCAAAGTTCATTGTAGAGGAAATGGTGAAGAATGCACTTGAGTGACATACAGTGTGAGATACCTTTTGATGGGGGTCTATGTTAATTTTGATTTTTATGGAGGAGATTAGTCTACTTGATGGTGATGAATATAATATTTGGGTCTTCCCAGTGCACTATGACTCCCTGATGTATAAATATCAAAACTTCACGTGCCCCTCTCACCTTCTCTCAGAAGTATAAGACTAAAGTAATGGGGTGGTGGGCCTAGTATATTGAAGCATTTAGGGAAGAATGGTGTACCCCAGAGGAGCTCCCCCATAATATGCTTAGAATGGAAACCTTCATTGTTATGAAGCACTTCTATGTTATGTGATAAGAATGCATAGATGATAATCGATCTAGCTAGTTAAAGCTCCCTTATGCATTTTAGCCAAATACTTTAGGCATGTGCTTAGAATAATTCCTAATGTGTAATAGATAGACATCCTAGTGAAAACCATGGATTTGGAATGAATCAGGTTGTAGCACCAATACATGAACCTATAAGGGAAAGCAACCAAATATGAGGAGGATGACTTGAATCATACCGACATCCATCCCCTCCAAAAGGAAGTCATACTCGAGCACATCCACATGCTATACTATGAGAGGAAGCTGAGAAAGAAGGGTGCAAGCACCTAGAAGGATGATGACCTCCCTCTCTAGATTGGTGATGAAGGAAATCTAGTGATGGTAGCACAAAAGAAGTCTCCCCAAAATAAAAAGGGGGAGACACTTGAGGAGATGCAAGAGTACATCAGATTGAAGATTTCCTCTATCAATGAGGCCACTCCCTCTTCACCAAAGAAGAAGTGAATGGCCTTCAAACCAAGTATTGATTCACCCAAGCTGAAGAAAAAGAAATCAAAGGGGCCAGTTTCAATGCCCATAATAACCTTGGTGAAGATGGAGGTGCAAGAGGCGTGCAAGAAATTGGAAGTGCAAGAGGCATGTGAAGATATGGAGGAGGAAGGAAGGATGAAAATTTACATCATCCAGGAAAAAATAGTAGAAGAAAAACCTAATGCTAAAGAAGTTTAGGAGGACCCCTAAAGCAATACTAATTCTATTCTTAGAAAGACAAAAGATCCCCAGTGCCCCATCAAAATATCCCTCCACATAGCCTCTAAAAATTAAGGAAAAGAGAAGCTGATGGAAGAAAATGTGCCTCAGTGATGAACATATAGAGATGGCATTGGAGATAAATAAAAATGAGCGACCATGAAGGCATCTATCATGACCCAATAAAATATTGATAAGGTTGAAGCTGAGGGAATAAGGGCTGAAGAAAAAAGACCATAGCAATAATAAAGAGGAGGAAGGTAGATAAAAAGAAGGCCTAAGAGGAAATGGTCAAGAAATAAAAGGAAGAGAAGAAGGTTGCTACAAACGTGGAACCAATGAAGGAAAAAGTAGCAAAGGTGCCTAGTACACCCACTAGCATAGTAGAATAAGCTATACCATAGGCATGCCCAAGTAGCGAAGGGGCATCTAAAAATAAGAAAGGTAATAATGCACCTTGAAATATAAAATAGAGAGCACTAAATAAATCTAGTAGAAATAGGAGGGCAAATTTGGCATCGAGGTAGAAGAAGAAATAGACCAAGGGGACAAGTCTAAGGAAGAATCCCTATTAGAACAAGAAGAAGTAGCCTTAGAGGAAAGCACTAGCACTAATGAAGAAGAACTAGAGAAGATGGATTTGGCCATCACTAAAGAAGAGGGCATTAAGCCAAGCCTAAGAGAAAAGTCACAAAAGGGGTAGACTAATGAAGACTATTATATGTTTAAATGCATGCCCCACAGAGTTACCACAATAAGGATGTGACAATAACTATCATTTGCCTTTGATAATTATATCGATGAGGCTCATTTTGAAGTGTTGTAAAAGTATTTACTGGGCATAGAGAAATTAGAAGAAGGGCAAGATTTCCTTCTCATAAACCCTTAAGCAATGAACCCATTCAGGTTGACCACCACATTCATCTGAATGGCCTCTGAAGTAATGCATAAAAACATCATCAATGATGTTATCACTTTAAAGTAAGAGATTATTGTGATGGAAGTAAAATAGGAAATAAAGGTCATGAATTTCAAATTATAACAACTAGCTGAGCACGTAGTTGAAGCTGAGCCATCCCTGTTGGATGGCATTGACACTTTGAACTTATCAAAGGTAGACAAGGTGTGTACGTTAGTGGATCAAATGCTCCCAAGGTTGAAAGTAGAAATAGTGAAAGAATTAGAAGAGGAAGACCCTTGCACCATCCTATAGAGGAGCTAGTAAACAATCTCAAAGAGGTGGAAGACCTCTTCACACTTTTAGAAGACGGCACAAAATTAATGGACACCATCTTCATGAAATTCTCCAACTAAACATCGATCATCGATGCATGTCTCAATCAGGTAAAGTGGGAGAGGAAAGAGATGATGGCAAAGGTTTAAATTATTAGCATAATTGAGTGTGCATAAATCATGGCAAAGGTAAATACCCTAAGCACCTAGATCAAGAATCAGGAGTAGAACTTGGAAGAACTCTTCTATGCCCTGCAAACCAAGGTTGGTGATCAAGGGGCAATCTTAGATGGAGGAGTGATGAGGGAAAAGAAAAGGATAGAGGACTTTATAAAAGATTTATAGAAGACTGATGTGGTGATACTTAACACTACCTCAATAGAGATTGATAGTGTTATTGAAGAAATCAAGCTCACCATCAAAGGCTTTGAGGACTTCAACACTGAATTAAAGGAGAACACACTGGAGTTATATGCACCTAAGGCATTGAAAGACTAATCTAAGGATGGACTAGAAATTTTATATGGGGTAAATATTGGGCCCCTTTTTACCTAAGTCTTGACCTATGATAAATCAGTAGACATCTCATTATGAGGAAATCATGTGGAATTATTGCTAGTTTGGTATCTTTTGCACTAGCTAGAGGAATCAACACTCATCTTGTGCTAGTTTGTAGGTGATTAAATGGTGCCCAAATTTTATGGGGTATCTTTAGGAGTATCTACACATGAAAATAAAAATGTAAAAGGCATAAGGTGATGGAGTCAGTGGAATGATCAACCAAGGCTCCAACTCAGTACCTATGTGTGCCCTCCACCTTGGTGAGAAGATGCTCTTGAGAGCTATAAATCTAAGCTCAAACTATTATGCAAAAAAATGTGACTTAGAGATAGAAAATCTCTATAAAATTGGTTCCAAACATAGTAAAACAACCACCATTAGAAATTAGGATTAGTATGGATGCCTTTGAAGCTCCACATTTTAGTGAACAAGCTCGCTTGTGAGCCTCTAGGCATTTGGCAGCCTTAAGATGAGCATTTGTTCTATTTTTATTGATATATAATTTTTATATTTGAACTTTGTTAATGAATAATGGTGTGCTTTATTTGAGTTCTGATTTGGTTTAGGTGGCTATAGTTATGTTCTTTGAATATGGTTCAACTATGTAATGTTTGGGATAGTTGCAATGCTTAACTTTAATAAATGAATACTTAGTTATAGAAAGCTTTCAATCCTCAGCTTTAATGGCATCTCTACAATTTATGATGACATCAACATATTGGGTAGAATACTCTAAGTTTAGGAAAACCCTCATGTCAAGCCTTGATACCTATACTTAAAGTGCTAACCTAGTGTGAACCCTTGATATAATATATTCCATTGAATCCTCCAAGAATATAAAGGATGCTAAGCATGATAAAACATAGGCTTGTGCCCATAAGACTATAGAGTAACCCGATAAATACTTGTACCCATATGATCAGAAATAGCTACCTAAATAGTCTTTGTGCCTATAGACCTTCATCCTAGCCTAGAAATGGATTGCATTGATGACCTTAAAAATTCCATTATTATAAATGACCAAGCCCCTTGAAGAATAAGTTTCACCATGACATGACTAACCTAAGATGGGCCCTGATTATATCTTTGTTGCACTTTGGGTGAGTGCATAAGGATCACACCTTATGTGAATTGATGCCAATGTAGTTGAGTGGCAAATTTTGAGCACCATAGGTTTATTCCATGTTTGTACTTAATTGTAACAAGTCTATAACTGACTTGGACATCTAGATAAGCGCCTGATGGAGTAAATCACTTAGATGACCAAATGACCCTTTTCTACAACATACAAGACAAATAAAGAGGCTTGTAAATTCAAGAAAATGTTTATGTTCATGGTTTTTAAAACTAAGTATGAAAAAAAATCCAAGGCATTTGAAACATGTAATCCTAATCATAAGAATGAATTGATTAAATATATAAGTAACTATGATGATGTGTTTTAGGATCCACAAGGCTTGCCACCTATGTGAGGAATACAACATGAGATACAACTACAATAAGATTCTTCTATCTCTAGCATTGGTATGTATAGGTTTTCTGTGGTAAAGAATGAGGAAATCATGAAGCAAGTGATGGAGTTGTAGAAAAAGAGTTCATCCATCCCAACACTTCACTATGTGGTTCACCTATTATGTTGGTGCCTAAGAAAGATGGCACGTGGTGAATATATGTGGATTTCCATGCTTTAAACAAAATAATGGTACACAAATAATTATTCACTTCCTCGTATTGATTATTTATTATATTAATTTAAAGATGCAATCATTTTCACTAAGTAAGACTTCAAAAGTGGTTATCACCAAATTAGGATAAGTGAAGGTGATATTTGGAAAATTGCTTTTAAGACTTAAAAAGGATTGTTTGAATGGATGGTCATGCCATTTGGTCTTTTTAATACACTTTATACTTTCATGCAGGTAATGAATGATGTGTTTAGACCATTCATAGATAATTTTGTGATCATCTACTTGGATGACATACTGATGTTTAATAAGACTTATAATATCATGTTCTTCACATTATAAAAGTCATGGATACTTTATGAAAGGAGAAATTATATCTGAAGATGTCAAAATGTGAATTTAGAAAAACATCTTTGGTATATTTGGGTTATGTTTTGGGGAATGGAAACTTGAAAATTGACCTTGCAAACTTTGTAGCCATAGTAAATTATCTAAAAGCCAACATTGTAATAGAGGTTAGGAGCTTTTTTAGTGCAGTAAAATATTAGAGAAAGTTTATTGCTAAATTTTCATATGTTGCATCTCCTTTGCATTCCTTGACTATTGTTAAATAGGTCTTTTAGGGGGGAGGTAAACAAGAGAAAGCCTTAGACACATTAAAAGAGAAAATCAACACCACTCTTCTCTTAATAATTCCAGATTTGCACTAGCCATTTGAAATTGAGATAGATGCAAGAGATTATGATATGGGAGTAGTTTTGATGTAGAATAGAAATTCAATTTGTTACCATTCACAAAATTTCACAAATCCAGTAAGAAACTATCCTACTTATGATAAAGAGATATATGCTTTGGTGTAGAGTGTAAAGAAATGGAAACATTACTTGATGGGCAAAGAAATAATGATTCATATTGAACATCAGTCTCTATAGTATCTCCAATCACAAACCAAGATACAACGATCAAGATATTTCTAGTGGATGGGTTTCTTGCAACATTTTCATCTTATGATCATATATTAAAAATGTATACAAAACAAGGTTGTTGGTATACTTTCTAGACATCCTATTATTGAATCAATTTTTTTACAGAATAAATCTTTAGTGCATGAAAGATAAAAAGAACAATATGTTAATGGTGTTGATTTTAAAGCTGTGTATGAAGAATTGATGAGTGGTAAATAGGTGGAAGAATTTGACTACCATGTGCATGATGGGTTTTTATATCATCTTGGAAAAATTTGTATTCCATAGGATGAATGAGTGCATGTGGTCATATAAGCTCACACTTCTCGTATATCTAGTCTTTTTGGTGTTGGTAAGACAATTTCTTAGTTATAGATATATTGTTATTGGCCACATATGAAGAAATTTCTTGCTAAATATGTAAGAAGTCGTACTCTTTGTGCTACGAGCAAACCTAGTAATAGGAAGTTAGGTTTATATACCCCTTTCCATGTTCCTACCCATCCTTGGGAAAGTATTTTTATAGATTTTTTAGGAGGCTTACTTATGACACAAAGACAACATGGTTATTTTTATGTGGTTGTGGATAGATTTAACAAAACATGTGTGTTGGTTCTTTGCACTAAACATGTTACTAGTGAGAAGACAACGCTCTTATTTTCAATATGCCTAAGTTCATTTTGGTTTTCCCACATCCATTATCTATGATCGGTATTCTTGATTTATTCAAGAATTTTGGTCAACTTTATGGGGCTTGATGAACACTAAGCTGAAGAAGAGTATTGCATTTCATCCACAAACTGATGGACAAACATAAGTGGTAAACCATATAGTGGTACATCTACTCTGAGGCTATTGTAGCAAACACCCAAATATGTGGGATGAACATTTATATCATGTGCAACATGCTTATAACCGTGCACTTCATTATTTTACACAAAAGTCTTCTTCTTGGACGTATTTTGGATATCTGCCTAAGTCACCTTTAGACTTCTCATTTGAAAAGGAATCAATTATAGATAAATGAATTGACACTAAAAATACAAAAAAGTTCATTCAAAAGATACAATTGATTCATCAGACTATCATAGAATAACTAGGGAAAAGTTAGGCAAGATACAAATCTAGGCATAATAAACATTAGATTGATCATCATTTTCAAGTTGGTGATTAAGTTTGGCTTCACATCAGTAAGGAGTGGCTTACTAGTGAAGGTAAAAATCTAAAGCCAACTCAATATGGTCCATTCAAAATTTTGGAAAAGGTTGGTAATAATGCTTTTCAATTAGATTACCACCATAGATGCAAATTTATTCAGTTGTATGTTGAGAATCTAAAGTTGTATGAGCCTCCTATGATCATTGATCATGATGAAAGTATTTATATACCTCCTATGTATGACTTTGCTCTTGAGTATTTAGACAAGTTGCATGAAGATACCATTCTTGACAGGAAAGTGAGAACTTTGTGAAGAGGTGATGTTGAATATATTAGTATGGGTCTAAAAGAGACACATCCAGGGAAGGCTAAATGGATGGAAATTGGAAAGGTGAGGTTGAAATACCCTCAACTCATTACAGGATAAAATGACTTTTGGAGGTTCAAAAGCTCCTCAGTGGGAAGGAGTGATATAGGAGGATCCCCATTGTATCAATACCGATCTAATATCTTTCTAGTACTTGCATGATATAATTTCTAGTTCGAGCCAAAAATGGATGGTCTCAATTCTTATTCAAAACATATGCACAATGTAGAGCTCATTGAGAGCTTTCCAACACATTTTATGATTCAAAAACTAGAGTCCTTATGTGTAAGATATGGATGGTCAAAGTTTTGATCAAAGATGGTCAAATAGTCAAAGTGGCATGGACCAATAAAATACTAACATGTGGCACGAACATGTCACACAAAGCCAACACCCAAGTCTTCTCCAAACAAGGCAAAACAAAGTAACGAGATTATTTTTATTATCCATAAATATGTATCAAAGTAAAAAGTTTAAAACACATAAATGGTGGATAAAGTGCCTAAAACATTAATCAGTGGATTTAAAAAATAGAATATGATGAGGTGGTCATTGAACCACATAAAAAAGCTTATAATAAAAGATTATACATCCACGTTAAAAAATGATGGATAATTAATAAAAGATTTCGAAGTTATGAGAATTATAATAATTCTAAATTAAAAAGGGATAAACATAGTCATTTGAACCTTTGGGGATAATTATAAGCTCAAGAAAATTGGTGGAGATAATATTAAATCCCACCAATATTGTAAATGAATAATTATCCAACCCACCAAATGTGGACCTCAAACAATTATATAAAGGCATGGGATGACATTTGAAGGATAACTTGGAGGTGATGGAATGTGAGGAGAATTAATGTTTAAAGAACCAAAAGATATATTCTTGCAATCTTGACCAAGTAAAGGAACATTGACATGCAGGGTTTAGAAGATCTAATTTTGATGTACTTTAATTTTGTATGTTTTGAATAAAGATATTAATGGATTGGTCATGTTGGAGTGGCCCTGGGGATGTAGGCAATTGTTGAACCCCGTAAACAAACTTGTATTGTTGTTTGCAATTAATCTTTTAAAGTTTTCTTATTTTTCACCCAAAAAAAACAAGTGTTAATAGTTTTTAAATTACAAGAAATTGTAAAACTGTTAAAAAATCCATATTTATAAAATGTTATTGATCAAATTATTTTGAATCATAATTTAATAGTGTTTACGGATCAAAACTTTCTAGCTGCATTCATTGGTAGCACTTCACCTTCCAACATCAAACTATATCGTTGACTTTGATACCAACTATAAGAAATAGCAACAAAATATAAACTCAAATAAAATGCTACAACATTCATTAAAAAGAAATGCTTCTCTTCTTATTACACTTAAAATTGTTTAATTGCTTCATGTTTTTAAACTGTTTACAATTACCTCATTTTATAAAGGTCTTATTGTTTTTAAATTAAAAACCATTAGCTCTGATCTAGTAAGAACATTAAATACTAACTAATCAAAAATTAAATGATGCCTTATAAGCAATTATTAAATGATGCATTATAGAGGAGGAAGAAATTACAATTTCCAAAAGTATTGACCATTTGAAAGGTATTCTCGCTCGCTATTCTTTTGATGCACCTTCGACTGTTAGAAAATAAATTACAGTCATTTTATGTGTATGTTTGTTTGCATCTTATTTATAGTGCGAGGGGTTCATGACTTAAATTTATCAAGAATTGAAACAAATTGCAAAGATAATTTATAGAACCCTGTTCCAGGGGTGCTTTCTTATAAATAAACTAAACGATATGGAACTGAATCTCCAACACGATAATAGATTCAATGGATATCATATTTGCTTTATTAACTTCTTATTTTTCAAGAACGACATAACGAATCATACATCTACATGAATCTAGTTTTAGTCTACTCTTGCAAAAGCCAAATTATCATCTTTCCCAGAGTGAGGCCGGCTATGAAAATAGGATACATATTCCCCAAAAGTAAAGGATCTATATTTACATGGGTTGTCCTCATTAATAAGCTCAGGAATAGGCTTGATTAGAGTGGAATTGCTAGGAGCACAAAATAGTGGAATGGATATCCGAGCTCGATTATAGCTGGGCACAACACGGTGTTCTACGCTCTGAAATCTTCCATTACTCAACACCTGCAAGAATTTAAGTTTAATGGAGATGTATAACATATAGCTTTAATTCTGAAATAATAGAATGTGGTAAGTAGTACCTGCAATGCATCCCCCACATTAATCACAAAGCCGTTGGAAATGGGTTGCACTGCAACCCATCGGCAGTTGTGTAGTACCTGAAGCCCTCCAACATCATCTTGCAGAAGAAGTGTGATTAAACCCACATCAGAATGTCCACTTATACCAAATGTCATATCTGGGTTTGGACATGGAGGATAGTAATTCAAGAGTAATCGTTCGTAGCCCATGGTGTTCTCTAAAAGACCAGGAAACCCCAGGTTTTCTGACAAAACAGAAACAAGGTTTACTGCCACCTTTTTCACTTCAGTCACATATTCTAGACCTGGATCTCTGCACATGAAATATTTTAATATTTAGGGAGTCAAACGCTGCACAGCTTAGAAATACAGCATGCCCTCAAAACCGATTATGTATTACATATTTATCTTCAAATTGTATTTGTAGGAAACGTTGTTTACCGAATAATTTGGGGCCAAGAGAGAAGTGTTTTGGCATCAATGATTCCTGCAACAATAAACATGAGAAAATCCCTCCATTCAAGAACCTTCTGGTGTTTTGCGGTGAAGCTAGTCCCATATACAACAGGCTTCTGATGCCCTTCAGCTTTGTATTTGGCCTTTTCCTCTTCGGGCTGTTCAAAAAACCGATGATGAGCCTCCACCATTCTGTCTATCACCCTCTCAGGGACTCCATGATTTATCACCTGTACCAAATACAATATTATATTATATTACCACTCGGAACATTAAAGTACTGAGAAAAATGTGCGGTGGAAGAGTGAAACCTGGAAGAATCCCCATTCCTCACAAGCTTTGCCGATGGCATTGACAATATCCGCTCTGTTGGGACCGTCAATGCCGGTGAGATCTATAACAGGAATGCTCTCTTTGTAGACTGGACTGGCTGTTGGGCGCTCCTTTTCGGGGCGAATATAATTCTGTGGAATTTCTTGAAGCCCCCTCTCTACCAAATTCTTGACGCTTCCAGTAACAATTTGTGACTCAGCATTGTGTGTCAGACCAGCCATTGTTTTTCTTTTAACCGAAACAAATACAAAGATGGCCTCTGAGAAAAACCACCTCCTCGTAGGGTATTTATTTCCCCAACTTTCTTGTTTGTACAGGTTTGTCGGCCGCACTCATTTCATGAAAAAAATTAATCTGTCGACTAATCTTTAAAAAAAATTATTGAAGTTTCTCTTCTTTTTTCCTCCAAATTTGTAGATCACATTTTCCTCATGTCTCATCTCCATCCTGAAGAATCCGGTCTCTGCTATCAAAAATAGCGATGATTTAAAAATTTCGAAGCGGAGGAATCCTTCTTTCCTGGTAGAAATAACGGTAGCATAAAAACAATTTTTGATTGAAAAGAGTATTTTTATTAATAAATAAATTTGACATTTTAAGCCATTCAACTTTTGTTCTTGAATAAATCTTTAAATAATTATCACATTAAATGTGTTTGACAGAATTGAGAAGTCGATGATTTATTATTGTTGGTGGATCACATTAGCATGTCATGATTTTATTATGATATCTTTATGCATCATAAAATTTATAATAAAAAGTATTATATATATAATTTTTTCAAATAAAATATAATTATTTATGAATGTTGGTTAAAGAATATAACATATAATTATTAAATAATAGATTAATATTTTTTATTTTTAAAATAAAATATGATTATTTATGAATGTGGTATTTAATTTTTATATAATAAATTATAATTTTTAATTGATATTCAAAACAATTAATTAATATATAATAAATTAAAAAGTTTTTTATTTTATTTTTTATAATATTTATACATTTGTTGATTAAAAATGTTGGTAATATGAAAACACATTAATTATTAAATGAGATATTATTATTATTATTATTATTATTATTATTATTATTATTATTATTATTATTATTATTATTATTATTATTATTCGTCTTTAATTGTGGTTACTTTATTATTTTGTTTTTAATTTAGGTCTTTCATTGATTGCTATAATTTTATAAAAGTAAAAGTTTATATGACCTAATTAGATGTATAATAATAATAATAATAATAATAATAATAATAATAATAATAATAATAATAATAATAATAATAATAATATTATTATTATTATTATTATTATTATTATTAATTTTACATAACTTTTAGTTTTTAAGTATTATATCAATAATTTTCTAACTTGTTATCTATGTGACATATATTTATTGAATCTAATTCCATTATAATTAAGCATACACAAAATTATTATATGGTCTTTACACATGAGTTGGTTTAATGATGAAGAAGTTGTAGTTTTGAAAGCGAGAGCACAATTAAAATACTATAATTATAAGGTAACTTTATTTTTGTATGATGTAAGTTATCATATAAATACCATAATCTACACCCTGTAATAATTTAAGCCAAATGAAGGTTTCATTGTTTGAATTTCTTCGATGAATTCATAGCCTTTAAATTCGTTTGAAATCTCTACACCTATTTCTTCTAATTTAGGGGATGGGGAAGATTGGACGTTGGTGAACAACAAGAGGAAAGGTTGCTTTAAAAATGATCTAGAACCATTGAGTATGACCTTTCGATTTCGAAAAGAAATTGGATTGAGAGGGACATAATCTTTTAGCATTCATTTTTTCTACTATAGGCCTGCAATGTGTTGTCCCCCAAAAATATCACTCATTCTTGGGACAACATTTGAACTATTTGGTCCAACATACCAAAATCCTCTCTCCCCTTCTCAAAATTTGTTATGGGCATTCAAATTCTTCATTATTCAAGCTTTTTTAGATTTCTACGAACTCTGCAAGGTTGAATCTACGGACTCTGCAGGCTTGAATCTATGGACTCATTTCTACCGATTCATTTCTACAGACTCTGCCAGTTCTACAAGCTCATTTCTATAAACTTTGCAGGATAGTTTCTACGGACTCTATAGGAGAGAAACAGGTTCAACACTTAGCCATTTTTTCTATCGTGAAGAAACTGCGGAAGCTGCCAAGTGTCATCTGCAGAGACACATTATGATTTGTTTCTCAAAGCAGCGGAATTTATCACGTGTCCTTTGTAAGATAAATGAAGAGCGCCATGTGTCAACATCTGCATGAATCCAAAAGAGTCCCAAATATCTTTGCAGTGTTTCTATGAGCTCGACAGAAGCCACCACGTGTCATCTTCCACAGGACTCTCAAAATGCATCCAAAGCCTCTATAAGTTAAGCGGATGCTGCCACGTGTCCTCACCTATTTTACAGCGGATGTTGCCACATGTCACTTGTTGAGATCGATGGAAAATCGACTAAGGCAAAGCCAAAGGACAAACAACCCTTGTGGAGGGTAGGCAAGGAGCAGTTGGACCATTGCAAAAACTTGAAGGATAGTTCCATGCTTAAACAAGTCCTTGCAGAGGGCACAATTCTCTTTTAGGAAAAGAACGCTGTGAAATGATTAAGGCAAGAATCCTTCAGACAAAACTAGGAAGAAAGCCCAAAAGAAAACTCGATGAAAAGCAGAGGCAAAGCGAAGGAAGATTTCCTTTAGACTTTTTGTCTGAAGGAAAAGTCCACCGAAATAGAAAACCCACCAAGGAAATAAAACCCTAAAAGCTGCCACTTGTCCCTTATCAAGTTGCAGTAGAACGTGCCACGTGTCCCTTACAAAGTGCAACAAAAGTTGCCATGTGTCGTCTATCAAGACACAATTTCTAGTAACTTTCAAAGCAATGGAACGTGCCACGTGTCATCTACAAAATTCACTAGAAGTCACCACGTGTTAACATCCACAACTTCTTCCTTTTATTGAGTAAGGACTATGGTGAGTCCCGGGTGAGTGGTTAAACTCGAGTGGAACGCGCCACGTGTCAACATCCACGTAAATCCAAAAGAGTCCTGAATGTTTCCATAGTGTCTCTAGGAGCTTGACAAAAAGTGCCACATGTCATCTTTTGTAGGACTCTCAAAAGGTATCCAAGTTGCAGTGGAACCCGCCGCGTGTCCTTTGTAAAGCCCAGTAAAAGCCACCAAGTGTCACTTGTTGAGATCAGTAGAAAGCAGCCTCGAGCAAAGAAAAAGGCAACGATGGATGGTTTCAAAGGAAGGTTCATTGGTTCAATGTGGTAGGTTCAACACAGTTGGTTCAAACGGTCAAGTGAATGAATAGAACACAAGAAAGTGCTTGAACCATTGAACCTTGAACCTTGAACCAAAAAGGTTCAAAGGTTCAATCGGTCAGTTCAAGCTGTCAGTTCAAAGGAGTGCCCCAAAGCCCACAGGCTGAAGTACCCTTGCAGAGAGAAAGTGATGAGAAAAATGGACCTTTCTCGAAGCCCAAAAGATGAACCAATGAACCGATTGAACCTTGAACCAAAAAGGTTCAAAGGTTCAACATGGATGGTTCAAAGGAGTGTCCCAAAGCCGAAAGAACAAGTGCCTCTATGGAGGGTGGTGAACTAAAGGCAGGTGCCCTTGTAGAGGGCAGAGAACATTGGTTCAAAGACCAAGGAAACAATTGAACCAAGGAAGTGATTGAACCATTGACGTCCCTGCAGATGTCAAATTTAAGATAATAAAATATCTGTTGATTTTCAAATACAACACAGATCCTGTGAACAAATTTTGTGACTGACTAAAGAGATAGCCTGAGAGCTTAGATCACACAAATAAGGATGAAATATAGTAAGGAAAGTGAGAACGATGGAGAAAGATCAAAAATGTCCACGCATAGGATATATTTCTAGAAGGTAAAGTAGCCCACCAGGTGGACATCGGAAGAGTGTGAACATTCAATGGCGTAACCCATTTTTCTGCATTGAGTAAAACAAACAACTATGCGCACATCAAGAAACACATCAGGTGACCCATATTAAAGATCGACACTCGACTCTGGCATATCCCATGGACAGAATTTAAAATGCATTAAAGGCATTAAATGCATCATAACACATTTTTGTGAAACAAAGTGCCCAAGTCTTTCTTAGAGCACTATATATTGGACTCTCTTATTATTTTAAGAATCTCTCTCTGTAATCAGAAATGAAACTCTGCCCAAATTGAAAGGCATTACTGAGACTTTGAGCTTAGATTGTTGATCATATTTTGTTATTTGAATTAAAAAACAAGTGACTTTTTAGACTTTGTGCTGGAATAGCTTGGTTGTTGGGGAAATTGTTCTTATGTTTGTTTTCTTAATACATTTTTTGTCCATTTGATTAAATAAGTATAATTAGTGAAAATGTCCTAAAGCCAGTTGTGGAGAGACTTTGTGCTGCCACAATTGTCTTTAGTTTGTCTATTTTTCTATTCCTGTGTAAAGGATCTTGGGATGACTTTGTGCCCTCATTATCCTTCGTATTTTGTTTCTATGCAAAAGACCTTGGGATGACTTTGTGCCCTCATTGTCTTTCATATTTCCCTCTTTGGCATTTGAGGTGGAGACTTTGTGCCTCATTTCATCGTGTTGTGTTACTGCACCCTGTTATAGTCACTTATCATCACCTGAATGATTCCTTTTGTCTGCTGAACAACACTTCTGAAAGAAGAGGAGTGTCTTCTGTCATTTCATCAAGATTTATTCTTTGATTTATGAACATCATCTATGAAAAAAGAGAGATGGATGGTTTATCCTACCCTTGAGTGTTATTTTCTATTTATATATATAGTATATAGCTCCCACATATTTACAGGGAACCTCCCCTTGATGAGAGGAGAGATTTGTCCCCTTTTGATGTAGTAAACCTGCACATCTGGATGACTAATTTCCCTATGTTGTGGTTGAAGAGACCTATTTTTCTCATCAATTAGCTGATTGAAAAAAAATTCACCTAACAATTTTTGGCGACTCTACTAGGGATCAAACGTGCAATCTGAAGCCTCAAGTTTTAGATTGAAGCAGTCCCTGCCTTTATCCATTATAGACTCTGGTGACTCCATCCTGTGTCTTACCCATTATCATTTTAGCCTTAACCATCTCCCTCTACCTCCACGTCAACTGGGATAGAAGCATAGTTTGAAGCCTCAAGCTTCAAGCTAAAATAGGGCTAGTTCTTTCCCATTTTTGTTTTACAATCTGGCGGATCCATGGTATACATGAAGCCAAAGGGCTAAAGGTATTGTTGACCCTATATTCAAGTTGGTACATCAAAGTAATTTTGATCTATTTTCTTCACCATCTCGTCTCCAACGAACCAAGAGATTTCCTCCTACTAAAGTCAAGTCTCCATTACTAGGCAAAGCCTCCATTTCTACTATTAATAAAGCTTTGTCAATACTTACCCTTTGAGATTTGTTATCCCACCTTTCCATAGTCATACAATGGTAGTTCGAGGTCCTTTGGGTAACTCTTTTGGCCCACTCAATTTAACTCCACCTCTACATGAGCTACCACAAAGTTCAAGGAAAAATTTCCCCAAGTTCTATGGTGATGGGAAGGTTCATTCTGATGAACATATTGCAGCCTTTAGCATAGCCTGTGGCATAATAGGTGTGGAGTTTGAGGATGTAGTAGTTAGGCTGTTTGTGGAAACTTTACAAGGTGCTACTATAGATTGGTTCTATCATCTATAGGCCCAGACTGTGACTGACTGGAACACCCTCAAAGCCATGTTTAAAGCCAGATTCAAGCCTACAAAAGATGCACATGCCCTGCTGGCTCAACTCATATAAATAAAGAAAGAGCCTCATGAACCAATGAGGGATTTCATAGCCAATTTTGACAAGTTGAGGAACAAGATTATTGCTATTGCTCAACCTACACTTGAAAACCTCAAATGTTTCTTCATCAACTCTCAGCTGCATGAAGTCAGTTTTTTGTTGAGATGTGATAGACAAATAGACCTTACTACAGCTCAAAACTTGGCTACTGAGGTGGAAGATGACTTTATCTTGGCAAGAAAGATAAGGAGAGATCCTAATAGAGGTAAGTCTTCTTTATCTTTTGAAAATCCATCTACAGGTACCACTAATACAATAGTGTAGAAGTTGGTAAATGAGTTGCTAGCTCTCAAGAAGCAAATGACATAAGGGATATCTTCAGCTTCTTCGCATAGAGATATGCCAAGAAGGACATTCCCCAATCAATCATACCAAGGTAATACTGCCAAAAATCAAGGACAGCCAAATCATCTTCCTCCCCCATAGGGGAAACTTGCCATTGAAGCACCCCCAACCAATTCAATAGTTGGATATCTCGAAACAAAATTTGATTTCTCTTTCCAACTTGAATTGAACCAAGAAAATGATGATGATCTCCTTGCAGAAGATCAAGAAGAGTCAGTTGGCGACTTCGTCATTGGTTTCCTAAATTATTAGGAGTACCCCAAAAGTGAAAGTAAAGTAGATGAGGGATCATATGCTATATTCACCCAGTTCTAGAACCAGTCAGTTCAGCAAGCTAATAAAGGAAAAATAGGGGAAAGTTCTCAACCTGCAATCTCAATTTCCAAATGAGGAACTTCTCTACTTTTCCAACCAAAGGACCCAGTGAGTAATAAAAAGGTAAGTACATCAACCATTCCTCCATCTTCAACTTCAATTCCATAGACCAGTCTTCCCCCTCCCAAAAACTAGAAAGATGAACTACCTTCCTCCGTTCCTAATCCATTTCAGTCATTTGACATAATCAACCACATCAAGAAGACCAAAATTCAAATGTTTGAATTTGAATTCCTACAAGCCAATCTTGAACAGTTGGATATGTTAGTTCAGTGTGTGAAGAATAAAGCTATCCCTGCAGGACAAGATGCTAAGAAGGTAACTCATGATTCCCCAAAGAACATGCCCATCCCAAACAATCTTGTCATTACTCCTCTAGCTGCCCCTAGGAAAATAGAGCCTTTCTATATTTCCCTATTGATAAATAGTCACAAACTAAGCAATTGCATCATAGATTCAGGTGCATCTGACAACGTCATGCTTGCCAAGGTGGCAGAATCTCTTGGACTCATGCTGACCAAAACCTTTGGGAGATGGTTCTCCATGGAGAACAAATAAGTACCTTTACTAGGACAAATCAAGGATGCCTAATTTGCATTTGCAACATTCCTAGATAAAAGGATCAAGATGACAGTCCTAGTGGCTAATGTTCTAGCCTCATACGACATTCTTCTGGGGTAGAATTTCTGCAAAGACATTGGAAGAGAATTGAACATAGACCTGTCTGAAGCGAGGATCCTTGTCAAAGGCATTATGCAGAGGCTACTTCCTGAAAAAGAATCAAAATATGTTGTCACTCAGACATCAGCCCCTAAATCTCAAATTTTGGTTAAATCTTTATGTATGGGTAATTACTTCTTAACCACAAAGGATATTCATATATCAGCAGAGGAAATTCCTGTAAGTGACAATCCAAGAATAAAATCAGATGAAACAACAGAAGATGTGAGAGAGCATAGTGCAAACATAGAAGAATTCTCCCTTCCAAGCAAGGAGAAATCTAAGGAAAGATCAATTTTTGATGATGTTTGGATCCTGGAATTTGATGGCAGTAATTCTTCTACCAGTTTAGGGGTTGGGATTGTGTTGATATCTCCTCAAAGAGATATTTTTCCTTCTTCATACAAGTTGAAATTTAGCAACACCAATAACATGACTGAGTACAAATCTCTATTGCTTGGATTGAAGGCTACTCAAGATAAAGGCATCAAACTCCTTCATGCCAAAGGAGATGTTGAACTGATGGTTTGTTAGGAGTTTGATGCTATCAATCAAAACATGTGCTAGACTGAACCATTAGAACAACAAGCTATGGTAGTGGACCATACTACTGTACTCTGAATTCAGAAAAAAGAACTCTTCGCCAAGAGAGTAAGGAGTTACGTTTTTTAGATTGAAGACCACATCTTGCCATGGAGCAAGAAGAGAGCCAGAAAGAGTGCATAGAAAATGTGATTCCTGGTGGAGAGTTCCATTCACCCATCATCAATTCTAGGGACAAAATAGTTTCCTGCTGGTTTATCATGGCGGAATGCCATCTTCATTGTCTCATAATTGGCAACATCTGAATCACTTTAATTCGTGAAGTATAAGATAAGATTAGCTTGTACATATGTATATTTATATAGTCTTTAATTCTATTTTTGTGCTTTCATTTTTTTTTTTGTCACCTTTATTTTTGGGTAACATGAATCCATAGCCCAATGGCACACTTCAAGGCACTAGAGATTCTGGTTTCTCCTCCCCTCAGCTTTTCCAACTAAAAGAAGTTCCTCAACTGGAGCCAACTATTGTCCCCCAAAAATATCACTCATTCTTGGGACAACATTTGAACTATTTGATCCAACATACCAAAATCCTCTCTCCCCTTCTCAAAATTTGTTATGGGCATTCAAATTCTTCATTATTCAAGCTTTTTTAGATTTCTACGAACTCTGCAAGGTTGAATCTATGGACTTTGCAGGCTTGAATCTATGGACTCATTTCTACCGATTCATTTCTACGGACTCCACCAGTTCTACAAGCTCATTTCTATAAACTTCATAGGATAGTTTCTACGGACTCTATAGAAGAGAAACAAGTTCAACACTTAGCCATTTTTTCTATCGTGAAGAAACTGCGGAAGCTACCAAGTGTCATCTGTCGAGACACATTATGATTTGTTTCTCAAAGCAATAGAATTTGCCACGTGTCCCTTGTAAGATAAATGAAGAGTGCCATGTGTCAACATCTGCATGAATCCAAAAGAGTCCCAAATATTTTTGCAGTGTTTCTATGAGCTCGATGGAAGCCACCACGTGTCATCTTCCATAGGACTCTCAAAATGCATCCAAAGCCTCTATAAGTTAAGCGGATGCTACCACGTGTCCTCACCTATTTTATAGCGGATGCTGCCACATGTCACTTGTTGAGATCAGTGGAAAATTGACTAAGGCAAAGCGAAAGGACAAACAACCCTTGTGGAGGGTAGGCAAGGAGTAGTTGGACCATTGCAAAAACCTAAAGGATAGTTCCATGCTTGAACAAGTCCTTGCAGAGGGCATAATTCTCTTTCGAGAAAAGAATGCCACAAAATGATTAAGGCAAGAATCCTTTAGACTTTTTGTCTAAAGGAATTCACCCAAGAAGAAAGCTTGATAGAAAACCTGATGAAAAGTAGAGGCAAAGTGAAGGAAGATTTCCTTCAGACAAATTATCTGAAATAATTCTTTCAGACTTTTTGTCCAAAGGAAAAATTTTCTGAAATAGAAAACCCACCAAGGAAATAAAAGCCCAAAAGCTGCCACTTGTCCCTTATCAAGTTACAGTAGAATGTGCCACGTGTCCCTTACAAAGTGTAGAAGAAGCCACCATGTGTCATCTATCGAGACACCATTTCTAGTAACTTTCAAAGCAGCAGAATGTGTCACGTGTAATCTACAAAACTCACTGGAAGTTGCCATGTGTCAACATCCACAACTTCTTCCTTTTATTAAGTAAGGACTGTGGTGAGTCCTAAGTGAATGGTTAAACTTGAGTAGAATGCACCACATGTCAACATCTGTATAAATCCAAAAGAGGCCTGAATGTTTCCATAGTGTCTCTAGGAGCTCGATGGAAAGTGCCACATGTCATCTTTTGCATGACTCTCAAAAGGTATCCAAGTTGCAATGGAACCCACCGTGCGTCCTTTATAAAGCCCAACAGAAGCCACCAAGTGTCACTTGCTAAGATCAGTACAAAACAACTTCAAGCAAAGAAAAAGGTAGTGACAGATGGTTTCAAAGGAAGGTTCATTGGTTTAATGCAGTAGGTTCAACACGGTTGGTTCAAGTGGTCAAGTGAATGAATAGAACACAAGAAAGTGTTTGAACCATTAAACCATTAAAAAACCATTTAACCTTGAATCAAATAGGTTCAAAGGTTCAATCAGTCAGTTCAAGCTGTTAGTTTAAAAGAGTTCCCCAAAGCCCACAGGCCAAAGTACCCTTACGGAGGGCAAGTGATGAGCAAAATGGACCATTTTCGAAGCCTGAAAGATGAACCAATGAACTGATTGAACTTTGAACCAGAAAGGTTCAAAGGTTCAATGTGGATGGTTCAAAGGAGTGTCTCAAAGCCAAAAGAATAAGTGCCTCTGTGGAGGGAAGTGAACTAAAGGTAGGTGCCCTTACAGAGGGCAGAGAACATTGGTTTAAAGATCAAGGAAATGATTGAACTAGGGAAGCGATTAAACCATTGACATCCTTACAGATGTCAAATTTAAGATAATGAAATATCTGTTGGTTTTATAATACAACATAGATCCTGTGAACAAATTCTATGACCAGCTAAAGAGATAGCCTGAGAGCTCAGATCACACAGATAAGGATGAAATACAACAAGGAAAGGGAGAATGATGGAGAAAGATCAGAAATGTCTGCACATAGGATATGTTTCTAGAAGGTAAAGTAGCCCACCAGGTGGACATCAGAAGAGTGTGAACATTCAATGGCGTAACCCATTTTTATGCATCGAGTAAAACAAACAGCTATGCACACATCAAGAAACACATCAGGTAGCCCATATTAAAGACCGATGCTTGACTCCAGCATAGCCCATGGATAGAATTTAAAATGTATTAAAGGCATTGAATGCATTGTAACACATTTTTATGAAACAAAGTGCCCAATTCTTTCTTAGAGCACTATATATTGGACTCTCTTTTATTGTTTTAAGGATCTCTCTCTGTAATCAGAAATGAAACTCTGCCCAAATTGAAAGGCATTATTGAGACTTTGAGCTCATATTGTTGATCATATTTTGTTATTTGAATAAGAAAACAAGTGACTTTTTAGACTTCATGCTGGAATAGCTTGGTTGTTGGGGAAATTGTTCTTATGTCTGTTTCCTTAATACATTTTTTGTCCATTTGATTAAATAAGCAGAATTAGTGAAAGTGATCAGAAAAGTGTCTTGAAGCCAATTATGGAGAGAATTTGTGCTACCATAATTGTCTTTAGTTTTTCTATTTTTCTATTCCTATGTAAAGGATCTTGGGACAACTTTATGACCTCATTATCCTTCGTATTCTATTTCTATGTAAAAGACCTTGGGATGACTTTGTGCCCTCATTGTCTTTCATATTTCCCTCTTTGGCATTTGAGGTGGAGACTTTGTGCCTCATTTCATCTTGCTGTGTTACTGTGCCCTGTTAAAGTCACTTATCATCACTTGAAAGATTCCTTTTGTCTGCTGAACAACACTTTTGAAAGAAGAGGAGTGTCTTCTATCATTTCATCAAGATTTCTCCTTTGATTTGTGAACATCATCTCTAAAAAAAGAGAGATGGATGGTTTATCCTACCCTTGAGTGTTATTTTCTATTTATATATATAATATATAGCTCCCACATATTTACAGGGAACCTCCCCTTGATGAGAGGAGAGGTTTGTCCCCTTTTGATGTAGTAAACCTGTACATCTAGATGACCAATTTCCCTATGCTGTGGTTGAAGAGACCTATTTTGCTCATCAATTAGCTGATTAACAAAATATTCACCCAATAGTTTTTGGTGACTCTGTTGGGGATCGAATGTGCAATGTGAAGCCTCAAGTTTCAGATTGAAGTAGTCCCTACCCTTATCCATTATAGACTCTGGTGACTCCATCTTATGTCTTACCCATTATCATTATAGCCTTACCATCTCCCTCTACCTCCACGTCCACTGGGATAAAATGCATAGTTTGAAGCCTTGAGCTTCAAGCTGAAATAGGGCCAGTTCTTTTCCATTTTTGTTTTACAATCTAGCAGATCTATAGTATACACAAAGCCAAAGGGCTAAAGGTATTGTTGACCCTATATTCGAGTTGGTACAAAAAAGTAATTTTGATCCCTTTTCTTCACCATCTCATCTCTAATGAACCAGGAGCTTTCCTCCTACTAAAGTCAAGTCTCCATTACTAGGCAAAGCCTCCATTTCTACTATTAATAAATCTTTGTCAATACTTATCCCTCTGAGATTTGTTATCCCACCTTTCCATAGTCATACAATGGTAGTTCGAGGTCCTTGGGGTAACTCTTTTGGCCCACTCAATTTAACTCCACCTCTACATGAGCTACCACACAATTTAAGGTAAAATTTCCCCAAGTTCTATGGTGATGGGAAGGTTCATCTTGATGAACATATTACAGCCTTCAGCATAACTTGTGGTGTAATAGGTGTAGAGTTTGAGGATGTAGTAGTTAGGATGTTCATGGAAACTTTACAAGGTGCTGCTGTAGATTGGTTTCATCATCTGCAATCCTAGACTATGACTGACTAGAACACCTTCAAAGCCATGTTTGAAGCAAGATTCAATCTTGCAGAAGATGTGCATGCCCTATTAGCTCAACTCACACAAATGAAAAAGGAGCCTCATGAAACAATGAGGGATTTCATAGCCAAGTTTGACAAGTTGAGGAATAGGATTCCTACTATTGCTCAGCCTACACCTGAAAACCTCAAATGTTTCTTCATCAAATCTCAATTGCTTAAAGTGAGTTTTCTACTGAGACGTGCTGGACAAATAGACCTTGCTGCAACTTAAAACTTGGCTACGAAGGTGGAAGATGACCTTATCTTGGTAGGAAAGATAAGGAGAGATCCTAACAGAGGTAAATCTTCTTTATCTTTTAAATATCCATCTACAGGTACCACTAATATAATGTTGCAGAAGCTGGTAAATGAGTTGCTAGCTCTGAGGAAGTAAATGGCACAAGGGATATCTTCAGCTCCTTCGTACAAAGATATGCCAAGAAGGACATTCCCCAATCAGTCATACCAAGGTAATACTACCAAAAATAAAGGATAGCCAAATCATCTTCCTCCCCCATAGGGAAAACTTGCCATTGAAGCACACCCAACCAATTTAGCAGTTGGATATCTTGAAATAGAATCTAATTTCTCATTCTAGCTTGAATTGAACCAAGAAAATGACATTGATATCCTTGCATAAGATCAAGAAGAGTTAGCTGGTGACTCCATCATTGGTTTCTTGAATTATCAGGATGACCCCAGAAGTGAAAGTAAAGTAGATGAGGGATCATATGCTGTATTCACCCAGTCCCAGAACCAATCAGTTCAACAAGCTAATAAAGGAAAAATATGGAAAAGTTCTCAACCTGCAATCTCAATTGCTAAATGAGGAACTTCTCTACCTTTCCAACCAAAGGACCTAGTGAGTAATAAAAAGGTAAGTACATCAAGCATTCCTTCATATTCAACTTCAATTCCACAAACCAATCTTCCCCCTCCCAAAAACTAGAAAGATGAACTACCTTCCTTTATTCCTAATCCATTTCAGTCATTTGACATAATCAACCATGTCAAGAAGACCAAAATTCAAATGTCTGAATTTAAATTCCTACAAGCCAATCCTGAATAGTTGGATAGGTTAGTTCAGTGTGTGAAGAATAAAGTTATCCCTGTAGGACATGATGCTAAGAAGGTAACTCATGATTCCCCAAAGAACATGCCCATCCCAAACAATCTTGTCATTACTCCTCCATCTGCCCCTGGGAAAATAAAGCCTTTCTATGTTTCACTATTGATAAATGGTCACAAACTGAGTAATTACATCATAGACTCAGCTGCATCTGACAACGTCATGCCTGCCAAGGTGGCAGAATATCTTGGACTCATGCTAACCAAAACCTTTGGGAGATGTTTCTCCATAAAGAACAAATAAGTACCTCTATTGGGACAAATCAAGGATGCCTAATTTGCATTTGTAGCATTCCCAGACAAAAGGATCAAGATGAAAGTCCTGGTGGCTGATGTTTTAGCCTCATATGAATTCTTTTGAGGCAAATTTTTTATAAAGACATTGGAGGAGAATTGAACATGGACCTGTCTGAAGCGAGGATCCCTATCAAAGGCATTATGTAGAGGCTACTTCCTGAAAAAGAATCAAAATATGTTGTCACTTAGACATCAACCCCTGAAGCACAAATTCTATTTGAATCTTCAGGTATGGGTAATTACTTCTTAACCACAAAGGATATTCATATTTTAGCAGAGGAAAGTCCTCTAAGTGGTGATCCAAGAATCAAATCAGATGAAACAACAGAAGATGTGAGAGAGCACAGTGTAAACATAGAAGAATTTCCCCTTCCAAGTAAGGAGAAATCTAAGGAAAGATCAATTTTTGATGATGTTTAGATCCTAAAATTTGATGGTAGTAATTCTTCTACTAGTTTAGGAGCTGGAACTGTGTTGATATCTCCTCAAGGAGATATTTTTCCTTCTTCATACAAGTTACAGTTCAGCACACCAACAACACAGATGAGTATGAATCTCTATTACTTGGATTGAAGGCTGCTCAAGATAAAGGCATCAAACTCCTTCATGCCAGAGGAGATGCTAAACTGATGGTTTGTTAGGAGTTTGATGCTGTTAACAAAAACATGTGCTGGACTAAACCAGCAAAACAACAAGCTATGGTAGTGGACCATAATGCTGTACTCCAAAGTTAGCAAAAGGAACTCTTCACTAAGAGAGTAAGGAGTTAAGGTTTTCAGATTGAAGACCACGTCTTACCATGGAGCAAGAAGAGAGAGACAAAAAGAGTGCATAGAAAATGTGATTCTTGGTGGAGATTTCCATTCACCCATCATCGATTCTGGGGACAAAATAGTTTCTTGCTAATTTATCAGGATGGAATGCCATCTTCATTGTCTCATAATGGGCAACATCTGAAACACTTCAATCCATGAAGTATCAGATAAGATTAGCTTGTACATATGTATATTTGTATAGCCTTTAATTCTATTTTTATGCTTTCATTTTTGTTTTTATCACCTTTCTTTTTGGGTAACATGAATCCATAGCCCAATGGCACACTTCAAGGCACTAGAGATTCTAGTTTCTCCTCCCCTCAGCTTTTCCAACTAAAGGAAGTTCCCTAATTGGAGCCAACTATTGTCCCACAAAAATATCACTCATTCTTGGGACAACATTTGTATTATTTGGTCCAATAGACCAAAATCCTCTCTCCCCTTCTCAAAAATTGTTATGGGCATTCAAATTCTTCATTATTCAAGATTTTTTAGATTTTTACAGACTCTGCATGCTTGAATCTATGGACTCTATAGGCTTGAATCTACGAACTCTATAGGCTTGAATATACAAACTCATTTCTACCAATTCATTTCTACAGACTTCGCTAGTTCTACAAGCTCATTTCTACAGACTTCATAGGATAGTTTCTATGGACTCTGCAAGAGAGAAATAGATTCAGCACTTAGCCATTTTTTCTATCGCGAAGAAATTGTAGAAGCTGCCAAGTGTCATCTACCGAGACACATTATGATTTGTTTCTCAAAGTAGTGGAACTTGCCATGTTTCCCTTGTAAGTTAAATGGAGCACACCACATGTCAACATCCACATGAATCCAAAAGAGTCCTAAATGTTTTTGTAGTGTTTCTATGAGCTCGACGGAAGCTACCACATGGCATCTTTTGTAGGACTCTCAAAAGGCATCCAAAGCCTCTATAAGTTAAGTGGATGCTGCCACATGTCCTCACCTATTTCACAACAAATGCTACCACATGTCACTTGTTGAGATCAAAATAAAATTAACTAAGGCAAAGCTAAAGGACAAATAACCCTTGCGAAGGGTAGGCAGGGAGCAGTTGGACCATTGCAAAAACCTGAAAGATAGTTCCATGCTTGAACAAGTCCTTGAGAAGGGCACAATTCTCTTTCAGGAAAAGAATGCTGTGGAATAGTTAAGGCAAGAATCCTTTAGACTTTTTGTCTGAAGGAATTCACTCAAGAAGAAAGCCAGATAGAAAACCTGACGAAAAGTAGAGGCAAAACAAAGGAAGATTTCCTTTAGATAAATTGTCTGAAAGAATTCCTTTAGACTTTTTGTCTAAAGAAAAAGTTTGGTAAAATAGAAAACCTGCTAAGGAAATAAAAGCTTGAAAGTTACCACTTTTCCCTTATCAACTTGCAGTGGAATGTGCCACGTGTCCCTTATAAATTGCAGCAGAAGCTGCCACATGTTGTCTATCGAGACACAATTTCTAGTAACTTTCAAAGTAGTGGAACATGCCACATGTCATCTATAAAACTCACCAAAAGTCACCATGTGTCAACATTTATAGCTTCTTCCTTTTATTGAGTAAGGACTGTGGTGAGTCCCAAGTGAGTGGTTAAACTCGAGTGGAGTGTGCCACGTGTCAACATCTACATAAATCCAAAAGAGTCTTGAATGTTTCCATAGTGTCTCTAGGAGCTCAGCAAAAAGCATCATGTGTCATCTTCCATAGGACTCTCAAAAGGTATCTAAGTTGCAGTGAAACCCACCGCATGTCCTTTGTAAAGCCCAACAGAAGCTATCAAGTGTCACTTGCTGAGATCAGTAGAAAGCAGCCTCGAGTGAAGAAAAAGGTAGCGATGGATGGTTTCAAAGGAAGGTTCATTGGTTCAATGCGGTAGGTTCAACATAGTTGGTTCAAGTGGTCAAGTGAATGAACAAAACACAAGAAAGTGCTTTAACCATTGAACCGTTGAACTGTTGAACCTTGAACCAAAAAGGTTCAAATGTTCAATCGGTCAGTTCAAGCGGTTAGTTCAAAGGAGTACCCCAAAGCCCACAGGCTGAAGTACCCTTGTGGAGGGCAAGTGATGAGCAAAATGGACCTTTCTCAAATCTTGAAAGATGAACCAATGAACTGATTGAACCTTGAACCAAAAAGGTTTAAAGGTTTAACATGGATGGTTTAAAGGAGTGTCCCAAAGCTGAAAGAACAAGTGCCTCTGTGGAGGGCAGTGAACTAAAGGCAGGTGTCCTTGTAGAGGGCAGAGAACATTGGTTCAAAGACCATGGAAACAATTGAACTAGGGAAGTAATTGAACCATTGATGTCCCTATGGATGTTAAATTTAAGATAATGAAATATTTGTTGATTTTCAAATATGGCACAGATCTTGTGAACAAATTCTACAACTGGCTAAAGAGATAGCCTGAGAGCTCAGATCACACAAATAAGGATGAAATACAGTAAGGAAAGGGAGAATGATGGAGAAAGATGAGAAATGTCTACACATAGGATATTTTTTTAGAAGGTAAAACAGCCCACCAAGTGGACATCAGAAGAGTGCAAACATTCAATGGCGTAACCCATTTTTCTACATTGAGTAAAATAAATAGCTACATGCACATCAAGAAACACATCAGGTAGCCCATATTAAAGACTGATGCTCGACTCTAGAATAACCCATGGATAGAATTTAAAATGCATTAAAGGCATTGAATGCATCATAACACATTTTTATGAAACAAAGTGCCCAAGTCTTTCTTAGAGCACTATATATGGGACTCTCTCTTATTATTTTAAGGATCTCTCTCTGTAATAAAAAATGAAACTTTGCCCAAATTGAAAGGCATTACTGAGACTTTGAGCTCAGATTGTTGATCATATTTCATTATTTGAATAAGAAAACAAGTGAATTTTCAAACTTTGTGTTGGAATAGCTTGGTTGTTGGGGAAATTGTTCTTATGTCTATTTCCTTAATACATTTTTTGTCCATTTGATTAAATAAGCATAATTAGTGAAAGTGATTAGGAAGGTGTCCTAAAGCCAGTTATGGAAAGACTTTGTGTTGCCACAATTGTCTTTAGTTTGTCTATTTTTCTATTCATGTGTAAAGGATCTTGGGACAACTTTGTGCCCTCATTATCCTTCGTATTCTATTTCTATGTAAAAGACCTTGGGATGACTTTGTGCCCTCATTGTCTTTCATATTTCCCTCTTTGGCATTTGAGGTGGAGACTTTGTGCCTCATTTCATCTTGTTGTGTTATTGCGACCTGTTATAGTCACTTATCATCACCCGAAAGATTCCTTTTGTCTATTGAACAACACTTCTGAAAGAAGAGGAGTGTCTTCTGTCATTTCATCAAGACTTATCCTTTGATTTGTGAACATCATCTCTGAAAAAAGAGAGATGGATGGTTTATCCTACCCTTGAGTGTTATTTTCTATATATATATATATATATATATATATATATATAGTATATAGCTCCCACATTATTACAGGGAACCTCCCCTTAATGAGAGGAGAGATTTGTCCCCTTTTGATTAGTAAACCTACACATTAGGATGACCAATTTCCCTATGCTATGGTTGAAGAGACTTATTTTGCTCATCAGTTAGCTGATTGACAAAATATTCACCCAACATAATGAATTTATAGCCTATCTACAACTTATATCAATTTCCATTGAAATAAATGTTTCATGGAACACTTAATATTTTATCTTTTCCTCCAATGTAAAAGGGTGGGGACCCTTCCAAAACCCTAATTTTACCAATAATAATAGTAAAACTAGCTCTCCACTAACACATTATTGCACTTAGTATTAGTATTCTAATTCCACATGGACATGTTAGCAATTAATCTTTTAATATTTTAGTTGTCACACTTCATGTTATTTTTTTCAATTTATTTTTTAATTAAATGTGATTAAAACTAGAGATACTAGTGAACGTAATGTACATGGTACTGTAGTGGAATTTACAATATTCTCACATTATTATTGGTACATGCATTCTACTTAACTGTTACTTCCTTCAATCCAAAATATACACAACCATTACATTTAAATGTAGGGATTTTAGTTAGAATTTTTGTAATCAAAGGTTCTGATATCAGGGAGTAGATGTGCATCAGAAAGACTGGGAGTGATTATAATTTTTATGGTTTGTACCATATCTCTCTCATAAGACCCTTATTGATGCAGAGACCAAACTTCTGAAAGCTATAACTTTTAATTCATAATTTTTTTTGAGCCAAAATGATCATTTTGAAAAGTTTAATTCAGCCATAACCTACCTTATCTGGTAGGGACATTTTCAAAACTTTTTGGGGGCCATATATGACCATCTAATTGTTTGAAATGATATTTAATATATTTTTTTGAGAGTTTTTCATTCTTAAAAGTAGGATATTTTTATAACTAGATATGAAAATGAGTTGAATTTTATCCATTAGGTTAATTTTAGTGTTTAGAACATATGTGGAGATTTTTAGGCCCATCCGATCTTACATGAAAAATTTACTAAAAATAATTGTCAAAAAATTATTATAAGATGAAAGTTACTAAAAATAACAACTTTCTAAAAATTACATGGTTTAGTTAGCTTTAGGTAGCTTTTGATTTATTTAGTTTTTTAATTATGCATTTTAACTCTAATTTTGATTTGAATTTTATTTAAATACTCCTATGTAATATTTTATTTGTTTAATGAAAATCAATAGAGAAGATTGTTTTCATGTAATTTATGAATTTTATGCCTATATATATTTTGCTTAGCTAGTCTATGTTTTCATCACTCATGATTTTAGAAACATACATTATCACTTTTGGATCTAGTTGGCTAAAATAAAATCTTTATTTATTTAATGACATGCATTATTCATTTCCTTCATTGAACTGACATCACTATTTGTACATCATTTGGTTTTCTCATTACTATTTTTGTTATTTTTATAACACAAAGGGTAATTTTTTTTCATGGATGACAAAATTATTGGCTAGAAGGTGAGAGACATAAGGTGCTACTGATACAAAGTCTATATTTTAACCCTCTTTGGTGTCTTTTTCATGGGTTCCTATAGACATAAAAAATTTAGTATTAGACACTTAGAATTATTAGCCTTAACCTACCTTCAACGCACATTACCTTAACATAGACATATGGATTTTGGACACCCTTATATTGTATTCACATGCTTTAAGTTTATATTGGTATGACCTTCTTGATTTGCTATTAGTTATTTACATGAATTCCATAGTCTTTATCTAACTTATTCATTATCATACTCAGACTGTCTCCAAATCATTAGATCAATATTCCTACCTTTAAGACAAATCCATCACTCTCAGACACCTTTAAAAATTTGGAGGCATCCAACTCTTATAGACCTTCCCCTACACCTTCTAATGGTAATTTTTTAAAGTAAAATTATTTTTATGGGTCAACCCATACATTTTGCATGTCGAGGGTGTGAGAAAGTACCTAAATATTTCCATATAAATACACAATATTTATAATATTATTTCATGATCTAGCAACATCTAGCACTCATCAAAGATAAATATATATAATTTTGAAAATTCAAAGGGATTTCTCTAAACTTCCCAATTTAAAAATTAGTCATAAGGATTAGGACATATCCACATCTGAACTAGCTATTTAGGCCAAGTTTTTCTTTGTCAAGTGTTAAAATCTACATTACATGTTTCATTCATAAAAAAGATCATCATTCCATGCATGCACATAGTAAAGAGAACTACATGTAGTTATAATTCCATATTATAAGTATAAAATATGTATCGAACACTCATCCATTCATTAGATAGTGGTTAAGAACAACACAACCAACCTTCTTCCCCTTTTATAGGCCTAAACATAGTGTCTAAAGTGGGACTAGTTTCAAATAGAAGGAGACATGTTATCTAGAATTGCATAAATAAAGAGCACCTAGTATCATAAAAGAACACATATTTAAATTAGGTGCCACTACATATTCCATAACAGAGAGGTAAATATTTAAAGGTTGAATTTGAAATTAAAAACACATACGTTTGATAAAAGTGTTTAGAGAAATAAAGACTCATCCACATAGATTTAGACATTACTAATCCTAATCCAAGAAAATTTTAATAAATTTTATATTATTTTAAGTCACCTTCATTCAGTATCATACCTATAAAAAATATGTACATGCGAAGTATCTAAATCCCTTGTGTTTTCTCTATAAGTAAAATGTGCAATTATGGAATCATAGGCTCCTTTTATGTTCAGTTCAGTGTTTTTAAATGATCTAAATATTCTTAAGTTTTATCTTGATTATAAATCTAAATAAAAAATATGGTCAAACATATTTATACACACTTTGAGATTTCTCCCAAAGACAAAGTGTGTTTACACACTTAGGTACATCTCTTTATCCTTTTACTCTTGTATTTTATTTATTTATTTATTTCAATACTAGAATAAAATATTGCATTTGTACACAATAAAATTTGGCTTAGATAATTGTAAATGGAAATATTCACCTATCTTCACCATACTTAAGCTTTGTGTTATACCATCATTAATACATACATATGTCAACTATATATGTTGCAACATGGTGGTCACAATTTAAGACATTACACATTAGTAATATATTCAACGAAAGGCATTTCATCCTCCAACCCCACCACTTTTGTATTCAGTTAATCAATAGTTTTAGGTTCATTCTACTGATGCAATTAATTTAACTATTCATGATAATCCCAGGTAGATTGTTGGACATTGTCATTGATTAAGGAGGAGATTGTTGAGCATTATCATTGAGTATTAAGATTTGGTATTTAATGTCATCATTGATTTCAAGGGTTTTTATGAATATGTATGGTTATTTTATTGATGTCAATCTAATGTCATTGATGTGAAAGGTTCTTGTGAAGATTCTTGGTCAAGAAAGCCTTGAGGCATGTACATGGCATAGTGAGTGTTGTTGTATAAAAATAAGTAATGTGAGAGTAATGTTTGAAGAATGTTCTGATATTAGCATGAGTGAGTATAGATTAGTATGTCAAGTGTTAAGCATATTGTAATACTTTCTCTAGACCTTGTGAGATGATATTTGTAGGTGACATGATGAAATGAGTGAGCTTTGAAGAAGAAGTTGCATGCTCTGAAGATCTATGTAATCAACTTTGAAGATGTTCTAAATAATCTATGAAAATGTGAAAGCTCATATGAATGCTTGAAAATATTTGAGAATGAGAGAGGTTGTTTGATTTTATACATGAGGTATTGAGGGCCTTGCAAATAATTAAAAGGTCAACTCTGAAGATCTGTGTGTGTAACTCTGAAAAAGATACAAAGTTGAGCTCTAAAGATCTGTAAGAAGCTATGAAGATGCTCTATTGAATATTTGAAGAATAATGAGTGTATGAGGTTGATTGATCATACATAAGAGGCATTGTAACATAGGAGAGTTTCAAAGTGAAGTCTACAAGGTGGCTAGAAGGTTAGATTCAAGGTCTAATGAGTCTTGCAAGTCAAGGCTTAGAAAGTAAAAGAGAAATGGTAGCTAGATGAGGTATCATGATTAGTTTTCAAGGCATGGATGAGTAGGTGAGAATTTATATAGGTATGTGAATTAATTTTTAGGTAATGGTTTGCAAGAAAAGGCTTGAAAAAGTGTTTCAAGGTTTCTTTAGTACACATAATGAAGAGTTGTCTACCTGATAAGGTTTTTCTAGTGTTCATTGGCACATGCAAAATTTGCATGATAATCTAAGATATTCATGGTAGATGAAGAAGGGTTCTAGTTCAAATTTCCAATCATTGGTTTTAGGAAATAGGAGCTAAGTTTTATGAATGATCGTTAAGACTGAAAGTTGGTCTAAACCCTCATAGAACCCTAACAATAACCCAATGTTGAAGATATTGTTCTAAAGATATTAAAATAGTTTTATATGGATATAAAAGTAATTGGAGGTTGAATTTAACTCTCCCAAGAATCTCCATGTGTGATTGATTTTTCAGATGAGTAAGCAAACCCTATAGGAAAGTGCTTATCTTTTGGAGATTTGTTGTAGCAAATAGAGTTGACTGAGCCAAAGTTGCTAAGTGGATAAAGATAAAAGTGTGAGAATTTTAGATGTTGTCCATGAAAGTTTATGGATAGGTTTTAGATCTCAGGTGTGCCAAGTTGGTGATCCAAGTTGGCCAGTCACTAACAAACCTAGTGATGCAGATAGTAAGAAAATTAGGTAGAAGTAAGAAGATGATTCTTGATATGTTTTCATGTAAAAGTGATGTATTGAATTACATGATGATGTGGTCTGGGAATTGATTGATATATCAATGCTTTTTATAAGCTTAGAATTCAATCTAAGAGGTTATAATATTGAATCCAAAATGGCTTATCTGACTAAGTGGAGTCTATAATAGAGAAGATCAACACATTTGTTTGTAAGACCAATATTTTCTATTAGAGATAATGATCTATTTGATTGAGGTTTCTCTAAGGATGGTATAAGATATTTTTCATGCATTAAAAACCCTTGAATATATTCAGTCAGGTGTCATATGTTCATGTTTCCTTAACTATGTTTTGGAGTCGATTGGTAGTTCTGAGTGAACATCTTGCAAAGAAGAGTTTGAGCATGTATACCTTGAGTTGGAGAATCAGAAGAAGTTTATGATGACCCTAAGGTAATGAGGTTTCTTAAATATGTAATTTTTTTCCATGGTTGTTTGGAAAAATTGAGTGCATGTCTCATTTGTTCAAGATAAAATTTCTATATATGCACAAGCCTTTTATAAATAATGTATTGAAAAAGGGTTCAAATGGTGCTTAGAAATAAAAGGTGTTATGGACCTAAAGTGGATTTTGTTAAGGTATATTAGAGTGAAATATGATGTGTTTTTACCATGTGAGGTGTTTGGATATGCTTCAAAAAAGATCAAAGGGTAACATGTTATTAAGAAGACCTTTTAGGTCTCCATTAAGACTAAAAGAGGAGTAAGGGCTAGTTGAGTTATGACTAACCTAATGTATTGATTGATTCATGATCAAGGCATGTTATTTTAATATTATAAGACCTATTCATAGATGAGATAAGTTATTTGAATGTGTGTTTGACTAAGAAGGATATGATCAAGTGTATTGTATAAAAGCAAGACATTTTAGGCCTATTTGGGCAAGCTGAGAGAGTGAGAGTAGAAGAGGATAAGTGAATGATATAGATCATTGGTGAGTATAAGAAGGTAATATAGATAATTATATATATGTCATGAATATATAACAAAGGTTATACATATGAGGATCAATGTCAAAAGGCCTAATCATGCCATGAAGAGGGATAATTGAGAGAAGAAGGTTGAAGGCTAGTTTGAGTGGGACAAAAGTAAACAAAGAGATGAAGGAGAAGATCATCATTTGTTGTATAATACACAAAGGGTTTTAAAGGTAATCAAACAATTAGGTGGTTGAGTTGGTGCTAAGTCATCTAGGGGCTTGGTGCCTCCTTACAAGTGGGTACTTGCTAAATCCTAGATGATTTGGTGCTGAGCTAGTTGGGATTGGTGCTCCATGTGAAGTGGGTGCTTCACAAAAGATTGATGTTTGTATTATAGGATTATATTCCATTTGATTAATTAGTTGGTTTTATTCCCCTTGAGGGTTTTCCATATATATGATGTATTCTTATATTTCATACTCTTGTGATTTGATGCTTATGCTTGCTAAGATGTACATGCTTGTTAGGATGGTTCATGTATAATTAAATGAAATTGAATGAAATTTTTTGAAGACTGATTCAACTCCCCTCTTATTCATCTTGTTCCCAATAATTGGTATCAAAGTGGGTCCTTTAAAGCAAACTTGAAAGCCTAAAGGATATTCTAAGAAGTAAAGATGAATAGTTAACAAAATCAAAGTGGTTTCTCTACTAGTAAGGCTCCATTGCTTAATGGATCTAACTATGCCTTTTGGAATGCCAAAATGAAGATATATATTATGTCACAAGGACATGATATTTGGTAGTCAGTTATGGATGGTTATATTTCACCTTCAATTCCACCAAAAGATGCAATAGGTAAGAAGTATAGTGAAAATAACTCCAAGGTAATGAATGTCATTCTGTGTGGCCTATCAAAGGAAGAGCTAGTAAAAATAATGCATTGTGTATCAGCCAATGATATATGGGAAAAATTGAGACCATCTATAAAAGATACACCAAGTTAAAGTTGGCCAAGTTGTAGACCCACTGAAGATAGTTTGAAATCGTAAATATGAATGGAGATGAAACTATTTCATCCTACATATTAAGGGTTGATGTAGTTGTCATTATCATTAGAGGATTGGGAGAAAAAGTGAAATAATCTACTATTGTTCAAAAGGTGTTAAGATCACTAACTTATAAGTTTGACTTTAAGGTATTTATAGTAGAAGAAATGAAATATTTGGATAAGCTAGATATTGATGGGATTCATGGCATCTTGATTGTCTATGAGATGAGAACAAATGAAGGAAGACCTCCCAATAAGGAAGCAACTTTCAGAGCTAAAAATAAAAAAAGACAATAAGGTTAAACATGAGGTATGTTTAGATATTGATGATGATGATCTCATAGTTATGTTTTCTAGGAAGTTGAGGTTTGGCTCAAGTTAGTACAAGGGTAAGCTACCCTTCAAATATTTTAGCTATGGCAAGATTGGTCACTTTACAACTAAGTCTCCTAACAAGGACAGATCTGAGCATAATGAAAACATGATGGAGATGACATAAAAGTCTAAAATTATGAAAAGAATAAGAGTGATTTCAAGAAGAATGAAGGAAGCAAAGGTTCATTAAAAAATAAGAATATTTTATATACCAAAGAAGATAATTTATTTGATGTAAGTGATTTAGACACATATGATAGTGATGATGATAGTAATGAATATGAACATGGCAATAATGAAAATTTGTTCATAGGCATAGAATCAGATAATGAGGGTTCTTCAAATGGGAAAGGCCTTATGGTTGATATAGAATTAGATAAAGAAGTATACTATGATAATGAAGAAGGAGAAGTAGAAGTGGATCTTGAAGCTGAGATCATGAGTACCTTAGAAGAGTTGAAGCTTGTGAATAAGAAGAATAAGAAAATAAATCCATTATTTTAGGACTATGAGGAATAGATCAATTTGTTTAAAGAAAGGCTAAGCAACACTTCCAAGGAATATGAAGAGATCATCCAACAAGTAGAAACCTAGATGGAGATTATGTCATCAAGTCTAAAGGATAAATTGGAATAATGCATCAGGTATAAAACTAAAATAGAATCCATAAATTTTAGTTGGATCAAGAATCTAGCAAGATGAAGAGCTTTGTGAAATTTGAAAAGAGCATTGAGGCTCTAGATGATATTTTGAGTAGTCAAAAATTTGTAAGTGACAAGATAGGTCTTGGTTTCAAAGAAGAATAAAAGAAGGTATCTCAAGTCAAGGAGAAGACCATTGAAGATAAGAAGGTCAACATGAAAATACCTATCAAACAACCCAATGCTATAAGGTATGCTAATTCTTTCAATGGTTACTATTTTGAATGTAGTTTATTCGGTCATAGAGCAAGAGAATGTAGAAGACCATCCAAGAATGAGTACTCATGGAACTATGGAAGGATTCAAAATTCACATCAATAAAATGGTTTATATAAGGTGGTGTGTTATAACTATCATAACATAGGACCCATTGTAATATTCTATCCTAAAAAAGTTAGAAATTCATCAAGTCAAAATAGGAAGTTTTAAGCTCCTAGAGTGCAAGAAAGAAGTCAAATAAATGTATAGAAACCAAAGGTAATAACAAAAAGTCATGATCAATATATAAGCTCAAGTGGACTATTTGTCAAGATAGATAATGCCTCAGATGTGAAGTCAAGTAAGGAATGTCTATTGTTAGCTCACATTGATGATCAAATGGTTGATGATGATATCAATCATATCATGCCAATCTAGTCTAGAAGGATGTTGAATAATATTCAATCTTGTGAAAGATGGAGATCTAGGAATCTCCTGAGTTTATATTATTTTAGTTCCCTATGAAAAGGGGTGACTCCATTAAGCTTCATGGATACATTCTTCTATCAGTAGAAGCATGAGGTTGCAGTCAAAGAATGGTTATTTATTTGAGAGGTTTCCAGGTTGTCTATGTTGCAAGCTAGAAGATGAAGATGGATATTATCCATTCCTATGTTGATATCTCTATGGTTTGGAGCGTAAAAGGTAGCATGATGAGAGATCTAAGGCTATTATTAGGTATTTGAAATAAAAGTATAAATAATTGGTATATGAGAGGTAAGTGTTTTTGGTATGTGTTTGTGTGAGTAGTTGAGCTTGATTTGTGAAGACAAAAGGGAGTCCCTAATTTTGTAGTTGATATCAAAAATGGGATAGCCTTGTATGTAGTCAAGAGTTTGATTTTCTTATATCATATTAAGGAAGCTGGGAGAGTGACTTGATTGAGAGAAGTTTCTAAGAATGGTTGTCATATGGAGTTTCCATAAGTTTTTGAATACTATGTGCCAAATAATATCTTGGAAAGATAATATCAATTGAAAGGAATAAAGTATGATTTAAGTAGTTACAGATGTCTATTTCTAACATAAGCATGGTGGATGCTTGGTTTGAGGGGGAGATTTTCAAAGTGTTGACTAATCTTGATCTATGTTGAAGTGATATTATAATCTGAATTCATTTGAAAGAGATGAATAATTATGGAAGTGTAGACACTAAAATTGTGTCTAACCCTTGTTCATTCCCCCCTTGGTCCATTCCTAACCCATTCCTAACCCATACAATTACTAATTTAAAATAATAAACTTATTTTGAATTAATAACCCCCCTCCTTGGACACATCACCCATGACACCTCGCCTAGGACACCTCGCCTTGGACCATTTCCCACCCTATGACTCACCCAAGACCTATTATTACTCCTTTCCAACTGCCTAACCAACTCTCATGCGTATTTAGCCTAACCTTCAACAATTCTCCAACGGATTATGCACTTGGCAGATGGAGAACGGGCTTGAAGGCCCTTTTACTTGTTATGAACCCGCTGACATCGGTCAACTATTGACCGATGCCAGTGGGATCGCCGATGTCGGTTTACTTAAACTGACTTCTCACCTCTTTCTGGGGCTGATCACAATTTGAATCATAGATCGTTAATCTCCAAAGTGAATCACGACTCTTGAATCCTTCCATCTGCAGTCTTAGACCATCTGCCATTCTGCCAATCAATCTACCAATTTCTCAGCCAAGCCTCTCACTCTATCCCTCAGGTGTAACAACAAGAATTCTACCTTCAAAAACTCCATTAGCAATAGGGCTTTCACACCAGCAGCACCAACAATAGGTACACCAGTCTGCAACACTCCTCAGCTGGCTACAGGTAAGTATTCTATTTGTACTTTCATTGTGTTTTCTAGTCATTTACTTCTAAGTATTATGAACTAGATTCAACACTTCCTATCCCCAAACCAGATCAGACCCAAATCCTTATTTCCCTGTCTCCCTATTGGCCTCTTCTACCCTTCTATCCATTTGACATTCTGTCCATTGTCCCAGACCTCTGCACAAACTCTCAGACCATTAACTAAAACTAGACTCTCAGACCCAGACCCCCAGACCATTCAACCAAGACCAAAACTCTGTCTCAGACCCATCCACAGACCCTGTCCATAGGCCACAGACCTAACCAGACCTTGTCCAAGCTTACTGCCCTGACCGACGCTGGTCACTGCCACAACCAACGTCGACAGCCTAACTGACATCGACAGGCCTTGACCAACCGACACCGATGACTGTGACCAGTCTGACAGCATCTTTCAGGTAAGCCTTTACTTCCATTTCATTTCAATCTTTTAATCATTTTAGTATTTTAACATTCTGCTATTTATCAGACATCCTTTTTATCGACTAGTGGGTTGATATCCCTTAAGGAAGTCTTCATACTTCTAGGATCAAGCTTTCGCTTGGCAACCCACCATCTCCTCATCTAATGCCCTCTTTTGTCCAAGTTTCTTTTCTTTGCAGGTGTCATTCCTCCACAGTGAAAGAGGAGTTCTCACAGCATCTAGATTACAGTGTACACGACTACATCTAGGTACATATAAGCCTTGACCATTTCATCTCTTAGTTTCTTATTCTTCTCTTTGAATGAAGAAAGCGAAATTAGCATAGAAACAGGAAGACCTTTGTCATTAATGTCAAAGGGGGAGAAATATTAGAAAGATAAAAAATGGAGAAAGATCATAAGGGTGAGAAAAGGCAAGAACAAAATCTAAGAGATGATTTCCATCAAGAGTGGTTGACATAGTTTTTTGAGTGTGTTTTCCATCAATGATAAAGGGGGAGATTATTGGACATTATCATTGATTAAGGAGGAGATTGTTGAGCATTGTCATTAAGTGTTAAGATTTGGTATTTAATGTTGTAATTGATGTCAAATATTTTTATAAATATTTATGGTTATTTCATTGATGTCAATCTAATGTCATTGATGTCAAAGGTTCTTGTGAAGATGCTTGGTATGTGAGAGTAATATTTAAATATTGTTCTAATATCATCATGAGTGAGTACAAGTCATTATATCAAGTTTCAAGTATCTCATAATGATTTTTCTAGACCTTGTGAGATGATATTTATAAGTGTCATGATGAAATGAGTGAGATCCGAAGAAGAAGTTATGTGCTCCAAAGATCTATGTAAGCATTTTTGAAGATGATCCAAATGAGTTACAAAGATGTGAAAGATCAGATGAATGATAGTATTTTATCATGATAGAGGTTGTTTGTGTTTATACATGAGGTATTAAGGACCTTGTAATTGATTAAAAGGTCAGCTCTAAAGATCTGTGTGTGCAGCTCTAAAAATGTAACAAAGTTGAGATCTAAAGATATATAAGAATCTATGAATATGATCTATTGAAGGCATAAAAAAGAATTAGTGTATGAGGTCACTTGAGCATAAATAATAGGTATTGAAACACAATAAAGTTTCAAAGTGAAGTCTACAGGGTGGCTAGAAGGTCAGATTCAAGGTCTAATGAGTCTTACATGTCAAGGCTTATAAATCGAAAGAGAAATGGTGCCCATATGAGGTATCAAGATAAATTTTCATGGCATGGATGATAAGGTGAGCATTGACATAGGTGATTCAAGTTATTTTAATTATATGCATGAAGTTTTAGGTTATGGTTTATAAGACAAGGCTTAAAAAAGTGTTTCAAGGTTTCTCAAGTGTACAAAATGAAGAGTTGTCTACCCAAGAAGGTTTTTCTAGTGCTCATTGGAATTTTTAAAATCTACATGATAAATTAAGATATTCGTGGTAGATGATTAAGGGTTCTATCTCAAATTTCCAAGAATTGTTTTCTAGAAAGAGGATCTAAGTTTTATGAATGATCTTTAAGACTAAAAGTTGGTCTAAACCCTCATATAACCCTAACAATGACCCAATGTTGAAGATATTGTTATAAATATATAAAAATAGTTTGATATGGATAGACAAGTAATTAGAGGTTTAATTTAATTCTCCCATGCATCTCCAAGTGTGATTGGTTTCTTAAATGAGTAAGCAAATCCTACAAGAAAGTGCTTATATTTTGGAGATTTGTTGTAGGAGATAGAGCTAACTGAGTCAAAGTTGCTAAGTGGATGAAGATCAAAGTGGGAGACTTGTAGTTATTATCCATGAATATTTATGGATATATTAAATATCTCAGGTGTGCAAAGTTGGTGTTCCAAGTTAGCCAATTGCTAACAGACCTAGTGATGCAGATAGTATGAAAATTAGATAGAAGTAAGAAGATGATTCCTAATATATTTTCATGTAAGAGTGATGCATTAAAGTACATGATTATATTTTTTTGGAATTGAATGATACATACATGCTTTGAAAAATCTTTGAATTTAGTGTAAGAGGTTATAATATTGAAGCCAAAATGGCTTATCTGATTGAGTGGAGTCTGTGAGAGAGAAGATCAACAAATTAGTCTATAAGACCAATAGTTTCTATTAGAGATAATGATCTATTTGATGGAGGTTGATCTGAGGATGGTGTAAAATATTGTTCATGCATTAAAAAACCTTAAAGTTATTCAATTAGGTGTTAGATGTTTATGTTTCTTTGACTATGTTTTGGAATTGGTTGGTAGTTCTGAGTGAAAATCTTATAGAGAAGAGTTTGATCTTGTATACCCTAAGTTGAAGCATCAGATGAAGTTTTTGATGACCTTGAGGTCATGATGTTTCTTATATATATATATATATATATATATATATATATATATATATATATATTCCATGGTTGTTTGGAAAATTTGAGTGCATTCCTTAGTTTTTCAAGACATATTATAAATAGTGTTTTGAGAAAGGGTTCAAATGGTGGTTGGACATAAAAGGTGATATGGACCTAAAATGGAGTTGGACAAGGTATATTAGATTGGCGTATGATGTTTTATTACCATGTGAGGTGTTTGGATATGCTTAAAGAAAGATCAAAGGGTAACATGTTATTAAGAACACCTATTAGGTCTTTATTAAGCCTAAAGGAGGAGTAAGGGCTAATTGAGTTATGGTCGACCTAATGTTTTGATTGATTCATGATTAAGGCTTGTTATTTTAATATTATAAGACCTATTCATGGATGACCTAAATTATTTGAATGTGTGTCCAACTAAGAAGGATATGATCAAGTGACTTGTATAAAAGCAAGGTAGTTTAGGCCTATTTAGGCAAGATAAGAGAGTAATAATAGAAGAGGATAATCAAATGATATAGATCATTGGTGAAAAAAATAAGGTAATGAAGACAATAAGAGATATGTCATTAATATCTAATAGAGGTTATACATATGAGGATCAAGTTCAAAATACCTAATCAAGCCATGAAGAGGGCTAGTTGAGTGAAGAAGTATAAAGACCAATTTGAATGGGACAAAATTAAGTGAAGAGTTGAAGGAGAAGATAATCATCTGTTGTAGAAGCAACAAGGGTTTTTGAAGGTGATAAAACAATCAAGTGGTTGAGTTGGTGATGAGCTAGTTGGGGTTGGTGCTCCATGTGAAGTGGGTGCTTCATAAGAGATGGATGTTTGTCTTATATAACTATAGTCCATTTACTTCATCAGTGGGTTTTATTCCCCTTGAGGGTTTCCCATGTACATGTATTTCATGCTCTTATAATTTTATGCTTATGCTTGCTAAGATGTACATGCTTATTAGAATGGTTCATGTATGATTAAGTGAAATTGAATGAATTTTTTTGAAGAATGAGTCATGCCCCCCTCTCAGTCATCTTGTTCCCAATAATTGGTATTAGATCAGGTCCTTTGGAACAAGCTTGATAGCCTAAAGGATATCCTTAGAAGTGAGGATGACTAGTCAACAAGCTTAAGGTGGTTTCCCTACTAGTAAGGCTCTGTTGTCTAATAGATATAACTATGCCTTTTGAAATGTCAGAATGAAGATATATCTGATGTCAAAAGGATTTGATATTTGGTAGTTAGTTATGGATGGTTATATTTGTTGGAGAGTTATCATGATGATGTCATGGTGTTTTCATGGAGATGTTTTTTTAGTAGATGAAGTGATATGATAGCCTATGTGACAATGACAAAGTGTGCAATGTGCTTGTTCTAATGTGCTTTATGTATGGTTGGTTAATCTTTAATATTGACATGGCTAGAGAGGATCAGGGATGAGTATGGTGATTTGAGCATGAGAAAGGGGTCCTATCAGAAGTCAAGAAAAGCTTTGAGAGATTGTGTGTATAAATATAACTCATTTCGTTCTTCATTGTTCTCATCTAAACACTTTGGGTTTAGTGATAAAAAATCTTAGTAGATAATTTGATGACATCACCATTTCCATGAGGGAATGAGTCAAGGGGAGTTGGTCATATGGTTATGATCACATTAGTCCTTAATTTTTATGTGCCATATCTAAAGTCATGCATTGAAGTATAGTCAAAGATATGAGGGTGCAAAGTTGATTACTCAGCCAGAATTCATTATTTTCCCATACTTAGCTAAATTTGCAATATGGCTAGAAAGAGCCGAGTAAGCATGTTTATGAGGTCAACGTTTGTATGCATGAAGGTGTTAGGACAAAATTATCATATGGGTTTTTTCATTTTTGTTCCTAGTTTATTTTCACTAATTTTTAAATCATGCAATGTAGCATGTCAAAAAAATACATATGCAAATTTGGGCTTCCAGGCAGTTTCAGTGTGTTTTTCCATACTTAGTTAATTTTGCAATGTGATAAAAAGAGATGAGTGAGCATTTTGATGGTGTTTTTCTTGCACATGTGAAGGTGTTAAGATAAATTAATCATATGGGTTTGTTTTTTTTTTTTTTATCATAGATGATTTGTGCTAAATTTGAGATCATGCACTAAAGCAAGATAAAGGTTATGCTTGTTCAAAGTTGGCCTCTTAGGCAAATTTTAACATAGTTAGCTCTGTGATAGAAGATTTTGAGAAGGAATTTTAATGGTGTTATATCTCACACATGTGATGGTTCTATGAGTAGTGTGTCACCTAGTTGGATTCTCCTATGTGAGGAGATAATTTGGTCTAAATTTGAGATCCTACATCGAAGTGTAGAAGAAGTTATTAAGGTGCAAAAATGGCTACTCAGGAATATTGAAAGGGTCCCCATACTTGGTGATTTTTGTAAGTATTATAGCTTGAGCAAGATCAATTGTGCATGTTTCTCCAATAAGTCAAGAAGTAATGAGATGAGGATATGTGCATAATGTTTAAATATTGAGAAAAGATACAGGATACAAATTGAATGGCAAGTAGGTGTTCATATAGATTGATTGAATGGTGTGAGCTGCATGATAAAAACCTGGTTGATCCATAGAGATGGATGGAGCATGTGGAGTCAGCATTTCAAGGATACATGAGATGTGGTCAAAGTGACAAAGGTTTAATTATTGAGCATTAGTTCCTATGTGTTAAATATTATAAGATATCGATGGTGCATATTTAATCTGAGTAGTGAAGACACGAGATGATTGCAAAGTGTTTGAAGATTAACTGTGACCATTTGTATTTAAATATTTGAAATTTCTAAGGGAAAAAATAGTGTTTGGTATTTGGGCTATATATTTCAATAGAAGATGAATTTGCTCATGTAGTAAAAAGTAAATATGTAGAGGACTCCAAGGCACATTTGACAATACGGATTTGAAGATCTAAAAGTGTATATAGATAAAGTTATTGAGCTCCAAAGTTGACTATGTTTCCATATATGTTATGCAAGTGACCTAAGAAGATTATTCGAGCTTATGTAGATGTTGTTTTGATGTTTCATGGTGAATTGGATATTGAGGAGTGTTGTAGACTCCATGAGGTTGATTTATGAGTATTTTTGAGGTATGATCAATATATCTTGAGTATGAACAATGCTTAAGAAGTTGATTATATGTTTGGTAATGATGTTCTTGTGTATAAGGTCTTTGTTTGACTTAATTGAGCATATGCATAAGTGAGATAAGATGACTATGATCATTTGAGGATGTTAAAGGGGACATAAGGAGTGGACCCATGTATTTGAAAGTGGTCTTATGTTCTTATTTTGTTTGATGGTGTGCTAAATGGATGACTAGGTTTCCATAAGATCTATAAGAGCTACAAAGGCCTTATTAAAATGTGTAGCTACTTAAGTGTGACCCATGTGAGATGATTTAAGGGTGAAGGCATGTTTTGTGGCCAACAAATATTAGTATGGTATTGATAATTCATAATTTCTCTATATATAGTGAAACCAAATGTGTATCAGAGTTGTTGTTAGAATCTAGATAATGCGAGTGCAATGGAGACGTGATCACACAAGTTAAAGCAAGTGCACACCACATAGATGCTAAAGTAATATGAAAATAACACAATAAGAGAAATTGCACAAGACAAAATGGAGAAAACCAAAATATGATTAGCATGAGATGGCCAAAGTGAGGAATACATATAGGAGAGTATGAAAGTAACTCCTCCTCAAAAGGTGGACAAGGCACCCTAAGAATAGACAGTAACTCCTCCATGAAAGGTGGTGACAAGGTGCTAAGAATATAGAAGTAACTCCCATCAAGGGAGTTACTTATGACATTTTTATGACACCTATGACACATCTATGACACACTCCTCCACATAAGCTAGCCTATCCCACAAATGTCGAAAAACTCCATGTATGCACAAGAAATACAATTTCCGTAATTAATAAATAGGGAAAAATAAAAACCTACACTAGTAACCCCCCATAAGCGTAGCTTAGGTGGGCAGTGTGAAAATATAAAATGGGTCTCGGTAACTAGGCCTAATGAGGTACCCATGTACAAATGCAATCACCCATAAGATAGAGAAAAGGAGAAAACTCATAGGAAAAAACTCCCCCCTGAAAGAGAGACATAAAAGAAATGAAGAGGCTAAAAGGCCCCCCTGAAGATGATGTTACTATAGATGTAGACCACACCCCAAGAAGTCGTAGATGAATGAACTTGCTCTTAATGAAGGGTTTGGTGAAGATGTTTGCAACCTACTCTGAAGACTGGCAAAATATCAAGTCAATGACCTGACTATGAATAAGCTCCCAAATAAAATGCATGTGAATCTCTATGTGCTTGGTCTACTGGTGCTGAACTAGATTCTTGCAAATCTAAATGGTACTCTGGTTGTCATAATAAATGATGGTGGGCTACCTGATAGGAATGCCAAACTCAAAAAGTATCCCTTGAAGCCAAATAGCCTCAGTAGCTACATTAATAGCTCCTTTGTACTCTACCTCTATGGATGATATAGTAATAACATTCTGCTTCTTGCTAGACCAACTGATAGGACCAGAACCTAGAGAGAAACTATAACCAAAAGTGGACTTGCGAGTCTGTGAATCACCAGCCCAGTCTGAATTTGTATATCCAACTAAGTCAACCTCTATGCCAAATCTATAATGAATCCCATATCTATGTGAACCCTGTATGTAATGCAAGATCCTCTTAGCTACTTTCCAATGCAGGTCATGAGGTTCTTGCATGAATCTGGAGACAAGTCCCATTGTATATGATATGTTGGGCCTGGTGTGAGTCAAGTAGATGAGACTACCAACAAGTCATCGATATCAAGTGGCATCAACCAATGGTGAAGAACAATTAGCCTTAAGCTTAACTCCTGATAGAAAGGGAGTTAAAGATGGCTTGCAATCAGCTATGTGAAACCAAGCCAATAAGTCAAGAGCATACTTAGGCTGTGCAAGAGAAATCCCTAAATTTGACTATGAAATCTTGATGCCAAGGAAGTAGTGCAATAAACCCAAGTTTGTCATGTCAAATCTATCCTGAAGAGATGCCTTCACTGCTATAATAGCTGATGAAGAACTCCCGGTGATCAAAAACTCATCAACATATAGAACCACATCAAGAGCGAATCATCCTACTACAAGAAGTAGACATTGGGATTAGAATGGCACCTAGTGAAACCCACAATGAGAAGGAAGGAATCCATCTTGGTATACCAAGCCTGAGGGGCCTGTTTGAGGCCATAGATAGATTTCCTAAGTCTGCATACTAAGGAAGAATCTTGAACAAATCTTAGCAGTTGCTCCATGTAGATCTCCTCCTCTAGGTCTCTGTGAAGAAAGGCACTCTTCACATCCATTTGATGCACATCCCAACCATGTGCTGTGGCAATAGCCAAGGTGAGTCAGATAGAAGTCATCTTTGCAATGGGTGTAAAGGTCTCTGATTAGTCAATGCCTACCACCTGTGAGAAACCCTTAGTGACCAATCATGCCTTGTACTTATCGACTGACCCAACTGTTGCAAACTTGGTCTAATATATCCACCTACATTGAACCATATTTCTTTCGTTAGGAAGTGAAGTCAAGTCCCAAGTGTGATTTTTGATTAAGGAAGAATATTCTTCCTCCATAGCATTATCCCACTCAGGCACCCCTGATGCCTCTCAAAAAGTCTATGGATCCAAAACTGAAGCAAAGAAGGCATGTGGATCTCTCTAAAAATCCCCCTAGTATGTTTGTCATTTGCAGGATCTCCTACCCAAGTGCCAACACTCTCAAGTGTCTGTCTGGCCCAAAGTGGCCTAGAAGTGAGCGAGTTAGGTGTTAACTCCTCATCCTCTGATTGACTAGAGGTGGATGATGCTACATCATTGTCCTCACTGTCTAAACTTGAATAAGAAGAAGATGTCTCTAGCTCAAGAACTTACTATGGCTGATCTGAATCTGATGAGGAATCATCATGAAGAAGTATATATGATGAGGGAGAAGAAGTGTCAAGTGTTGACTCTTTAGGACTCTCTTGAAAATGGATACTTCTATTGATGAACAACTCATGAGTGACTGGATCTAGAAGGTGATATCCCTTAATACCATCTAGATATCCTACAAAGATGTAAGGCTTAGACTGACATTCCATAAATTTGTGTTTCTTCTTTAGAATGTGGGCCATGGCTGGGGATCCAAAAACTCTAAGGTGCTCAACATCAGGTTTCCTTTTATGCTAAGCTTCAAAGGGTGTTATCCCTTTCAAATCTTTATGAGAAACCCTATTTTGAATGTAGCAAGCACAATTGATGGCTTCATCCCAGTACTATGGTGCTAAGGATTTGGAGTGAATCATATAGCTACCCATCTCTTTCAAGAACCTATTCTTGCATTCTACAACCCCATTCTATGAAGGACTGTAGGTGACTGTGCACTACAAATCAATCCCCTCTGTGGTGCAAAATTGCTCAAACTTGATGCTAACATACTCCTCTTTGTTATCAGTTTGAAGAACCTTGATGGATTTCTCACTCTATTTCTCAACAAGAGCCTTGAAGTCTAGAAAATTTTCAAACAATTCAGACTTTTGTTTGAGAAAATATATCCAAGTGTACCTAAAGAAATCATCAATGAAAGTGAGGATGTACTTGGCCCTTGTGAAAGATGGTTTAAGAAAGGGTCCCAATACATCACTGTGGACTAACTCCAAAGGTTGTGAAGCCCTCCAAGCTTTGCCTTTGTCAAATTTTGCTTTGGGATGCTTCCCAAGGGAGCACCCCTTGCAAAGTCCTTTTGAGAATTAGACACAAGGCAAGCCAATGACCATGTCATTTTTGCAAAGTTTCTCAAGATAGCAGCAGTTAAGGTGGCCAAACTGCTCATACCAAAATTTGCTAACTCCATCTAAATGAGTCAATAATGTTGTTGGAGAAGAATCTAATGCAAAATGTGAGAAGGTATATAACCTTGCTTGGTGATCTGCCCTACCCACTGCCACTGTAGTATCACTATGCAACTCCCTGATAGCCACTGAATTTGGTGAAAACTCAACTCTCATACCCTGACCAATGTGAGTGATTTGGTACATTGATAGGAGATTGGTTGAAAGAGAAGGAACACTTAGAACATTGTTGAATGTTCCTCCTTCCATTTCAACTGACCCTCTCCCTATAATGGAAACTAATGTATCATCACCCAAACTAATTGAAGTCATGCTACAAGGCTCTAAAGATGAAAACTCAACTAGTGAAGAACCCATGTGGTGAGAAGCACCCGAGTTGATGAACCATGAAGATGTAGAATCTACAGTAGCTACAAGGGCCTTGCCCTTTTCTTTCTCCTTACCCTTGCCTTTTTCTTTAGTAGAATCTTAGGTAGATGAATTTTGCTTGATGGACTCAGGAACACCTATGTTGTTCTTCTCTAGAAGATGAGTTAGGTGATCTATTTGTTTCTTCATGCACTTGTGTTCATCATGCCCTGTCTTTTTACAATAGGCACAATTAACCTTATCCTTCTTAGGTTTAGCATTGGAAGAGGAAGTGTCAGTGTTGTTTTTAGCAGGATTGGTGTTTTCTTTCTTCTACTCTTGGTCCTTGTTCTTTTTCTTCTTCTCCTTTATTAAAGTCTTGTCCTTACCATTTCCAGGTATCAAAGCTTGGGGTTGAGTAGACTTCACTGTGCCCATTTGAATTAGCTTATATTTATCCCTAGTCAAGTCGGTAATGAATGAATCCAAAGAAGGCATTTTCCATGTAGTGCCAATGACACTTTCTGTGGCATGGAAAGTGGAGACAAAGACTGAATAGCTTGGACCTAACTTTGTGAGAATAGAAATTATGAGTTGATCATCTTTCTTCTCTATCCTACATTCTTTCAATTACAATCTAAGGGCCTTAAACTTAGTGAAGAAGGATTGTAGGGTGTCAAAGTTGCTAGGACTTAGACTTATGAGTTCATTTTCAAGCTCATGACCTCTCATCTCATCAAGCTTCCCAAATAACTTTTCTATGTTGTCCCATATGTCATTAGGAGTCTGGGAGGATTCTAAATGGAAGAGAAGTTTTGGAGACATAGACAAGCTCAGTAATCCATAGGCTTCATCACTACGGTTGTACCACTTAACCTTTTCAGTATTAGTGTTGGGTTCTACTTAAGTACCCATGGTGATCCTATACAACCCTTTGCTTCTAAGAATGATTGACATTTTAACCTTACATTCATGATAGTTAAAGGGTGTTAGAGGTTTAAGTTGAAAATAATCCATTTTAGATGAATTTAGGTGAAGTCATGTTGATTGCAAGTTGTGAATTTATGCAGAAAGGAGAATGAAAGCAAATATTTGCAAGTTATGAAAAACAATCACACCCCCCCCAATATTGAGCCCCCCCAAATATGCAAGTGCATGCTCAAAATACGTCGAAATTAGTTGAGAATGTGTCTTAGAGCAATCAGTGAAAGACTAAAGCAAACAAGACATCGGACTCAGTCGAAAATGCGTCTCGAGAGACCCAAATTTTTGGCACTTTATAAATTAGTGAATTTTTGATAAATAATAAGCCTACACTGCGGAGAATTGAATTAAAAACACTTTTACAAAAAATGGCACCCAAATCTGAGCTACCGTTTGCAAGATATTAAAGGTTCAATTTTCCTGTAAACTAGTGTTTTTGCAAAAAAACACTAAAACATTAAAAAAATGCCTATTTTGAGAGAGAAAGTGGCCTTCCAACCACTCATTGGATTTATAAAAAAATGAGGAATCCAAAGGAGGTTTTTTTGAGGGGGAATTGGCCTCCTGCCAACCCGGCCTCACCCTTCGTCTTCGTAGGTCAAAGATATAAGTTAAAATTAAAACCCCAAAATTACAAAACTGTCTATAAAACTGAATATTCAACCAAATTGACTGATTTTTTTTTAACAAGTCAATTTTAACTAAAAATATTAAAGCAAAGATATATTGAACTACTGGCCAAGCATCTAAGGGTCCACATGGGATGCCAATCATGAAAGGAGCGCCATTTTCAAGAAATCACAATCCAAATTTTAGCAGAAAAGACAAAACAAATGTGCAGACTTGCTGGACTGTCTGAGGTGCCTTGCTATAAGGATAATAGCAAAATATCTTCACCAAAAAGAGGGCACACTTTTAGTTTTTGTACAGTAAACAAAACATGGAGTGGCATCCCAAAAAAAGGGCACAATTTTGAATTTTCTTCCAAAAAAAGTGCAAACCTGGATGCCGTACGGCTTATTGATGAGTAATAGCCCTCTAGCATATAGAAATATATATATATATATATATATATATATATATATATATATATATATATATATTCCTGATTTCTAATCTGGACAGTGTTGTTTGCAATCACAAACATTATTTGTTTTGAAAAGACCAAAAAAAATACTCTTCATACTTAATTCAACGCACAACTTCTCAATAAACAACAGAGTAATGTTTGTTCTGGCAGCATAGAATTTTTGGAAAAACACAATAGCAATGTTGGGTTCCTCACAATGAAAATCAATACATTTAAACGATTCAACTTTTGAGATAACTCAGCATTGATTTGCGTTTCAAAGTCAGCTCACAAGGGCGTTGATTTATATAGCTTGTGACAAACCAAACGATGTTCTACTCAGACTTGAACTAATATAATTGGGTCACTCCATATACACACATGGCCCAACCAGCGTAACATGTTCAAAAGTGTCTTAACTCAATGGAACTCTTCCTAGCCACACGCGGCCCAGCCAGTATATTTGGCTAATCAAGGAAATAGGCATTTTGTTTACTCAACGTATTGAGCACCTAGAACAAAGTTTATACAGCCCAAAATTTGTAACTATGTAGATAAAAATAGAACTACGACCTAGCATTTGAAATGCCCAGCACAATGTAGCGACCGGTCAACATAGAACGCCTAGTGTAAACTATAAACTTCACAATGATTATAGATAATATGGCGGCCTAACCAACATAGAGTGCCCAGCATTATTTTTAAGACAAAAAATGTTCCAGAATGATAAAACACCCAGCAGAAAATAAATGAACTAGTAGGTATTTAAAATGGCCAACAATGTTTATGGAAAAATAATACAAGAAGACTTACATTTCAATTTCTCTGTCTACTGCAAATCTTTTTCTCTTGCGTCCCCTGCTCTCTCTCTTCTTTCAACATATCCCCTGTTTCTCACAAAAATCTTCTTTTTTTTAACACAAAACACATCCGAATGCATACAAAAAGATCTTAATCTTAACATAGCAAATTGTTCAAACTTGGGCTGGGTGCAACAATCTACCCAAAATGCACTAAAACAGACTTCCAAGATAAGGAGATTCTAACTACAGGCTATTTTTTTTTTTTTTTTTTTTTAATTTTTAATTTTTAATTTTTTTTTGTTTTTACAGGATTAAAACAATATTAAGAACAAAATAAATTTTCAAAATGCAAAAGCAAAATGGAGGGAAAACAAAGCAACTAGTTCTTCAAGTGATGCTCCTGCATCATTCTTCCAACCAACAGAAGAAGTGTTCTTCACTTGTTGTTTTTCTGCATCACTTCATCTATACTTGTGCCCAACTTAAGGATATCATCTGTAGTCAACCATGTTGCATCTTCAGTTGGTAGATTCTTCCACTTAGTTAGATACTGGAAGTATTCTTTGTTTCTTGTCTTTTTAACTACTTTCTTCTCTAAAATACTCTCGATTTCTTTTGGCACTTCCTTTGGTAGTTGCTGTTCCCATTGGATAAATTTATCTACCTCTGTTTTAGTTTCTTGGTCTGGTTGTCCTTCATCCTTGTATGGATATAAATCTGCAATATTAAAAATTGGAGAGATTCCAATCCTCTTTGGCAGTTCTATTTCATATGCATTATTTGAAAACTTCCTTATTACCTTGCATGGTCCTATTTTCTTTACCTTCAACTTCTTGTATTCTTTCTTTGGAAACCTCTCTTTTCTGAGATGAGCAAGAACAAGGTCTCCAATATTGAAACTGACCTCTCTTCTCTTTTGATCTGCCCTTAGCTTGTACTTGATGGTGTTTTCTTCAAGTTTCTTCTTTACTTGTTCATGTAAATTTTGCATAGCATTGGCAAATTCTTCCGCATCAGCACTCCTTGTCTCCATGCTACTTAGATTTCTTAACTCATACATGCCTCTTGGATGCATTCCATACATAATTTGAAATGGGCTCAATCCTATACTTCTATTAGGAGAATCATTATAGGCAAATTCAGCTTGTGCAAGTGCAAGATCCCATTATTTTGGATGCATACTTACCAGGCTTCTCAAGATGTTGCCCAAGCTCCTATTGACAACCTCTGTTTGGCCATCCATTTGAGGATGATAGGCTGAACTGAAACTTAGTTGTGTTCCCAATTTCTTCCATAAGGTCCTCCAAAATGTCCAACAAATTTGGTGTCCCTGTCAGAAATAATACTTCTAGGCAATCCATGCAATCTAACAATATCTTGGAAGAATAGATTAGCTATGTGAGTAGCATCACTTGTTTTGAAACATGGAATAAAGTGAGCCATCTTTGAAAACCTATCTACCACAACAAATATGGAATCATGGCCTTTTTGAGTTCTTGGCAAACCAAGTACAAAATCCATGCTTATTGAATCCCAAGGCCTATTTGGAATGGGTAGTGGCTGGTACAAACCTGTGTTTTGACTACTTCCCTTGGCATATTGGCATATTTTGCATCTTTCAACAAATTTATTAACATCATTACTCATACCTGGCCAATAGTAGTGAGCACTCAATTGTGCTAATGTCTTGTTCTGCCCAAAATGTCCTGATAAGCTGCCACTATGTTTTTCCTTCAACAAATTTTCCCTCATGGAACTCTTGGGAATGCAAAGCTGGCTGCCTCTGAATAGCAAACCCTCTTGGACCATGAAATATATCCAAGGACTTCTTTCAACCCCCACTGGATTCATGCAAGCTTCATATGGTTCCTTGAAGTCTGGATCTTCCTTATATAGTTCCTTCAAATCTTCAAATCCCATAATACTTACTTGAGACTCTTGTATGATCATATTTCTCCTGCTTAAGGCATCTGCAACCTTGTTAGATTGTCCTTTCTTATGCTTAATAGTGAATGTGAAACTTTGTAAAAATTCAATCCATTTGACATGCTTTTGATTCAACTTATTCTGATTGCTAATGAACTGTAAAGCATAATTGTCAGTGAATAAAACAAATTCTTTAGGCAAAAGATAGTGCCTCCATTTCTTCAAAGCTTGTACACGAGCATAGAACTCTTGATCATAAGCTGAATATTTCTTCTTAGCATCACTTAACTTCTCACTAAAGTATGCTATAGGCTTCCCATCTTGACTTAAAACAATGCCTATTACAGTTCCACCTGCATCAAATTCTACTTGAAGAAGCTTATTAAAATCAGGCAAGGTCAAGATTGGCTCTTCAGTTACCTTATTTTTCAACAATCTGAAACTCTTATCAACAACCTCAGTCCAACAAATACTTCTTTTATCACCCTTGATTGTATCTATCATTGGAGCAACAATTCCACTAAAATTTCTTATGAATTTCCTATAGAAGCTAGCCAAACCATGAAAGCTTCTTACCTCATATGTGCTCCTGGGTGTAGGCCACTCAAGTATGGCTTTAATCTTTTCCTTATCCATCTTCAATCCTTCTTTAGAAATCACAAATCCCAAATATATCAACTCTGTTTTCAGAAAACTGCACTTTTTGACATTTATTAGCAACTTCTCCTCATGTAATTTACTCAACACCATTCTCAAATGTTTCAAATGTTCTTCTTTAGTTTGACTAAACACCAAAATATCATCCAAATATACTATCACAAACTTACCAGTGAACTCCTTCAACACTTCATTCATCAGCCTCATGAAGGTGCTTGGTGCATTGGTTAGTCCAAATGGCATAACTAACCACTCATAGAGTCCATCATTAGTCTTGAAGGCTATTTTTCATTCATCCCCTTCTCTTATCCTAATCTGATGGTAACCACTTTTCAAATCTATCTTAGAGAAATATGTAGCTCCACTTAAATAATCAAGTAAATTATCAATTCATGGCAATGGAAATCTATACCTGATAGTAATCTTGTTGATTGCTCTGGAGTCTGTACACATTCTCCAACTCCCATCTTTCTTAGGACTCAACACTATAGGGGCATCACAAGGACTTAAACTCTCTCTTACCAATCCTTTGTCTAACAATTCTTGAACTTGATGCTTGATCTCTTCATTCTCCTTTGGTGTCAACCTGTAGGCAGCCTTGTTTGGAAGATTTGCTCCTAGAATCAAGTCTATGTGATGGCTAATACTTCTCAATGGTGGTAACTCATCAGGTAAATCATCTACCACAATGTCAATGCATTCATTCAACATATCTTGAATCTCTAGTGGCAAATCAATCAACTTAGTACTAGTGACTACATTCTTTGGCTTACCAATTACAGCAAAGTTTACCTCTTCTTTCTTCATTTGATGTAGAAACTCTTTGCCACTTACTATCAAAACTTTAGAATTCTGTCTAACAACAGTAGTAGCCTCTTTTTTCAATGGTGTAAGTGTATGTTTGATCCCATCCTTTTCAAACATATATGTATTCTGCCTTCCATCATGTATGGCCTTCCTGTCAAATTGCCAAGGCCTTCCAAGCAAGATATGACATACATCCATGGGCATGCCATCACATAAAATCTGATCCTTATATGTTCCTATCTGAATATCTTCTTTGCATTGTTCACTTACCAGAAGTTTGTGTCCTTTTTGTAGCCAAGAGACTTGATAAGGTGTAGGATGTACCTCCTTCTTCAAGCCTAGTTTCTCCACCATCTCAGTTGACACAAGATTATCAGTACTTCCACTGTCAATAATGACCTTACAGCATTTCCCCTTACTCTTACATGTGGTTCTAAATAAAGTTTTTCTTTGAGGTGGTTCTATAACTTCTTTATTTGGCTTTAACAATATTCTTTTCATCAAAAGAGACTCACCTTCTTCTGGAGTATCTTCATAAGCTGCTGTAACTTCTGCATTTTGTTTTTCACCTTCAATCACATGTACACTTCTCTCATGGCTAGTAGAAGGGTTCTCTGGACACTCATATGCCCTATGCCCTGCATACTTTTTGCATTTAAAGCATTTGCCCATGAATCTTCCTCTTCCTCTCTGATATCCTTGGTATGGTCTTCTTCCTCTTGGTGTATAGCTGCCACTTGAACTTTGTGAGCTGCTGGCCTCTTCATGAGATGTTTGCAGCTGTCTTCTACCTCCTTGAAATCCTCTACCTCTGCTGAACCTGCCCCTTCCTCTTGAGAAGGATGTTTGTTTCCTTGCAATCTTCTCCTCAGATTTCAAGGCAAATTGATATGCCTCCTCAACTGTCTTAGGAATGAGAAGACTAATTTCATCTTGAATGGCAAATTTCAAGCCATTGGTGTATCTGGCAACCTTCTCTGTGTCATCCTCAATGTGACCTGATCTTATAGTCAACTTATAAAACTCTTCAGTGTATTCTTTCACAGACAATTCTTTTTGCTTCAAATTTTGTAATTGCTTAAAAAGATTTGCTTGATAATCTTTAGGCATAAACTTACCTTTCATTTTTGCTACCATTCTGTCCTAGCTTTTGATCTTTGGCTTCCCTTTCCTTCTCCTTTCTTCTTGCACTCCATCCCACCATAGGGATGCATGTTTCTTTAGCCTTGTCATGGCATACTTGACTTTCTTTTCATCTTTGTCAATCCCTTCATACTCAAAATATTTGTCTAATGCATTAATCCAATCAATTAATTCTTCAACATTCAAATTACCTTCATACATTGGAACCTCCATTTTTGGCTTTGTGTTCACCTTCATAATGGCTTTGATTAACCTCTCTTTAGCTGTTTCTTCTTCCACCACCAATTCATCTTCTGGTGGCTCCTCTTCTCTGTCACTGACTTCACCCATGTCAGTGCCTCTTCTTTGAGCCATCTCCAGGTCTTGCAGCCTAGCTGTCAGGTTCCTAATCTCTTCTGCCAATGCAACCTATCCTCCAGGTCTCCTTCCTCCAGCTCTACCTCTGTTCCTGATTCTCATGGCCATCTTGTTTTCTATTCACAAATCTAGTTCTGCTTCTCTTTGGCTTGGATCACAATCCCTTGTGCTCTGATACCAAATGATGAGTAATAGCCCTCTAGCATACAGAACTTTATATATATATATATATTCCTGATTTCTAATCTGGACAGTGTTGTTTGCAATCACAAACATTATTTGTTTTGAAAAGACCAAAAAAAATACTCTTCATACTTAATTCAGTGCACAACTTCTCAATAAACAACAGAGTAATGTTTGTTCTGGCAGCATAGAATTTTTGGAAAAACACAATAGCAATGTTGGCTTCCTCACAATGAAAATCAATACATTTAAACGATTCAACTTTTGAGATAACTCAGCATTGATTTGCGTTTCAAAGTCAGCTCACAAGGGCGTTGATTTATATAGCTTGTGACAAACCAAAACAATGTTCTGTTTTACAAATACTCAGACTTGAACTAATATAATTGGGTCGCTCCATATACACACGCGGCCCAACCAACGTAACATGTTCAAAAGTGTCTTAACTCAATGGAACTCTTCCTAGCCACACGCAGCCCAGATAGTATATTGGCTAATCAAGGAAATAGGCATTTTGTTTACTCAACGCATTGAGTGCCCAGAACAAAGTTTATACAACCCAAAATTTGTAACTATGTAGATAAAAACAGAACTACGACCCAACATTTGAAACACCCAGCACAATGTGGCGACCAATCAACATAGAACGCCTAGTGTAAACTATAAACTTCACAATGATTATAGATAATATGGCAGCCCAACCAACATAGAGTGCCCAACATTATTTTTAAGACAAAAAATGTTCCAGAATGATAAAATGCCCAATAGAAAATAAATGAACCAGTAGGTATTTAAAATGGCCAACAATGTTTAGAGAATATATGGAAAAACAATATAGGAAGACTTACATTTCAATTTCTCTGTCTATTGCAAATCTTTTTCTCTTGCGTCCCCTGCTCTCTCTCTTCTTTCAACATATCCCCTGTTTCTCACAAAAATCTTTTTTTTTTAACACAAAACACATCCGAATGCATACAAAAAGCTCTTAGCTGGGCGCAACAATCTGCCCAAAATGCACTAAAACAGACTTCCAAGATAAGGAGATTCTAACTACAGGCTATTTTTATTTATTTATTTATTTTTTATTTTTATTTTTATTTTTTTGTTTTTATAGGCTTAAAACAATATTAAGAACAAAATAAATTTTCAAAATGCAAAAGCAAAATGGAGGGAAAACAAAGCAACTAGTTCTTCAAGTGATGCTCCTGCATCACTTATGACTTGGCTTTAGAAATAACTGCTTGCTACTTGGCATGGCAGGTGAAGTTAGGCATCATAAGGACTAAAGCTAGGCATAGTAAAGATTGAAGCTAGGTTCAGTCTGCTCCTCCCTCCTTGCTCTCTGCTCAATAATGGCACCTGAGTGCATCAAGCCTGCAAATTTTTATCTGCAAACTAGCAGATCGCCCTTGTTCTTGTGAGAATATACTGCCAAGACACCCAAAGGCCAAGGATTCCCAATAAAATGATACTATAAATGATATATTGATATATATATATATATATATATATATATATATATATATATATATATATATATATATATATATATATATATATATATATATATATATATATATATATAGATCAAATCTAGAAAATAAAAAAATAAAGAGAACTCCACTCCTCTTGATTTCAAAATGAACTAAAAACATAACCATACACATGATTACCATTCTTGCTCTGATACCATATCAGAGTTGTTTCCAAAATCTAGATAATGTGAGTGTAATGGAGACGTGATCACACAAGTTAAAGCAAGTGCACACCACATAGATGCTAAAGCAATTTAAAAATAACACAATAAGAGAAATTGCACAAGACAAAATGGAGAAAACCAAAATCTGATTAGCATGAGATGGCGAAAGTGAGGAATACATATAGGAGAGTATGAAAGTAACTCCTCCTCAAAAGGTGGACAAGGCACCCCAAGAATAGATTGTAACTCCTCCATGAAAGGTGGTGACAAGGTGCTAAGAATAGAGAAGTAACTCCCATCAAGGGAGTTACTTATGACATTATTATGACACCTATGACACATCTATGACACACACCTCCACATAAGCTAGCCTATCCCACAAATGTAGGAAAAATCCATGTATGCACAAGAAATACAATTTCCTTAATTAATAAATAGGGAAAAATAAAAACCTACACTAATAATGTGTTGGGTTCTAGACTTGTATGTGAGAGATTTAGTGGAATATTTGAGAGAGTTGGAGAGCAAAGGAAAGTAGAGGAGAGTGAGAGTGCCCAACTATTGGGTTGATGAGAAGAGGAGATTAAATACTATTTGTATGATCTATATATCATGTTTTTGATGAAATTATAGTGTTTTTGTAGTTTAAAGTTGTATGAAGAGATATGAGTGTGCATATGAGGACTGTTTGAGTGAAAAAGGTGAGAGTCTTGTTTAAGAAAGAGAGAGATAGTTTATGTAGGGGTTAGATAATCAAGAGGTCCATAATCAAGTGTTGAAGACATAAGTTCTAAGGTGGTAGTGTTCTTCTCAATGAGGGTCTAAAATACTTGATCTTCCTTAGGGGAAGTTTCTCCTTGTGAAATAGGGTTTCACTAAAGACCTTTGTTCAAAAGGACTTGATAAAGGTTGTAGGTCAAAAGGACTTTATCAATCTCTTGTTTGTGATCATATTATAGGATAGTAGTATAATTTTTTAGAGGATTGAGAGTGGGTTTTATTTTCTAAGAGGCTTTTCCATATAGATCTTGTGTTGTGTATGTGATCTTGCTCATATTCATTATTCACTACTATGAATGATCTGTATGCTTCATGAATGTTTGAATTGAATGCTTAAGTATTTTTAAGGGTATAAAAATTAAATTAGATTTTTTGAAACCACTAATTCATCCCACCTTTTAGTGGATTGTACCTCTAATAATTGGTATCAGAGTGAGGTCCTTTGGTAAAAGTTTGGCAGCTTGAAGGTGGTGTTGTTACTTGGATTTGCACCCTTTGAGGAGATGTCACATCTCTCCTCATCCAAGTGGCACAATTGAAACACCTATATGATTGTGGGTAGCCTAAGGATTATATATATATATATATATATATATATATATATATATATATATATATATATATATAGGGCTATCTCTCTTGATATACCACTTTGGATCACTAATACACCTAAACTTTGTGAGGGAAAAGGGAGAGATAAAACTGAAAGCAAACTATTCTAAAGGAGGTTTTACACCAAATTGATTGATGACTACCAACCATATACATGTTACACATTAAATCAAGAGACTAAAAAAGCATACACTTTCCATTCTAAATATTCTCAAATCAATATAAATTATGAGGTTATGGATGAATGTTTAGGCTAGGAGGACTAGACAAGAGGCCTTGAATGGAACTAGTGAACATACACTTCTCCATTTTGCATCTTCTCAAATAAATATTAAATTATGAGGTTATGGATAAATGTTTGGGCTAGGAGGACTAGACAAGAGGACTTTAATGGAACTAGTGAATATACTAACTCACTCAACCTTGACACTTCCTAGAAAACTTTACATGCCCTCCAAGAAGAAGCTTTCCAACTACAAATAAGATGAAAGAATGAGACAACATGATAAGGAAATAATAGTTATCACTAAACAAGATCAATAATAAAAGTAAAAAAAACTATTAATAGTCATTAAAATTTAAAAATAAATAGTTTTATTCATCAAATATTATGTAAATGAGCAAGGCTTCACCATACTTAGGTGGAACATAAATTACAATGGCCAAAATGGCTAGTTCTTATAGAACTCAAAAGAGAGAGAAGAAATAAGTCAAAGGTTCACAAGGAAACTTGTAAACATGATAAAAATATTTAATTTTTAATTATAATAGGATTTGGGATGAAAAATTCAAGGTCAAAAATCACAAGTGTCGATACAAGGCATGAAACTCTTGTAAAGTTGTGTAGAAGTTTTCATTCTAACTTAGAAAAATACCTTCATGATTATCATCTATATTAACATCCAAAAATTTATTAGGGATATATTTTATGATTTTAATTAAAGGGAAGGATTTTATACATGCCTCTCCATGAATTGGTTCTAGTCTTTATCATCTAGAATCTTCCTAAAATGAGTTATCACCATCTGCGGTCTAAAAAACTCCTCTTCCATGCACCTTACACACTTGGCCTCAAAAAGGAATAATTTTTACATTAAAAATAGATGTGAGGGATTGAATTAAATTTTTAAATACACTCCATGGTCTTAGAGGCATCAGGCACACCTTAAAATCAACTCACTTGAAGTTTTCCACCCCTCTCACTAGCTTGGTCACTATGCCAATTTTGACTAGTTGAGATGAAGAAGTTAGATGAGGAACTTAAGATTTATTACAAGGAATTAAATTGAGATATGGAGTTATATTAAGTCATAATCTTCCATCTCATGTGATTTTCATCTCTTGAAACCTCTTACAAATTGCACAATGCACAAAATGGTAAAAAATACCCTATTTTACATTCCATCTATATAGTTTCATAAAAATAATACTGATGGGGAGTTTCTTGAGAGACTATTATATAACCTCAAATAATAATTATATTCAAAATATTCCATTATAGTATCCTTCCAACCTCATCTTCCTAATTGGGTCATTTTAAGGGTTTAGCAAGGGTTTTGGACAGTTTGACCTCTTAAGATTTGTTTATAAAGGTTATATGCTGAAGTTACCAAAAAATTCCACTAGAGAATATTATATGACCCATATAAACCTTTATAAACTCCATATATACCCATGAAAAGTTCCAAGAAAGATATGAGCATTCAAAGTCACTTTGTCGAGCTTGATTCCTCATTCCCACAGGTCTAATGTTATCTCTGAGCCCAAAAATGGATTAATAATATTTTATCTACAAGGTGGAAGATGAAACACACTTGGAATTAAATTATTAACATTACCCAATATGTTATAAAGCATATATAAGGCTATAAGTGTGAATGATTCCCCATTTTGACACTAGGCCTAAACCTTGCCTAATATGTCTAGGTGTCCTTAAAGCACAAAATGACTTTTGATAGCTTTACATAATTTAAAATAAATTATATATCACTAATTTTCCCCTATATACATCATCCAATCCATTATAATCCACTCCTAGAGCTATAAGTAACAATAGTCTCCCACTTGGTTTTTTAGGCCTATACCCTGCTTAACATACCTGACTGCAACCTTGGTGTTTTAGACCATCCTATTGGGTTATACAATAATATGAGGTGTCTATAATGTGTACCTAGGTTATTTCATATTTAAAATAAATCTTTTCAAGGTCTTATCAAATTTTGAAGAGTCTTTTTGAATCATTTCCCAAAACCTACCAGTTTTGACATAAGGGGAGTGCCCTCTGTCTAAGACAAAACAAAGGGAATGACCCCTATTTTATAAAATAATATGAAGGTTTTAGATGGTTATACAAGTGATTGATATAATATATACCAAATTAAGGCCTCTGGTTAAGTCATCTGACCTTCTATCTCTTCAAAAATCTAAGACTGACTATGTGAGATGGACTGCATGTATTGTTCCAAGATGTGGATTGTATGTTACTTGCTCAGGGTTATTATTTTTATTTTTTTACATATAAAGAGGGTGTTATTATATATTTTTATGTTCCATTATAATAATTTTATCCATTTGGACCCTCTACAACTATGTATTGTTTACACCCCTCCTTGGTTGGCCTGGACTGAACACCATTTGATTATGATTGTGTTTTACAAAACATGAGTCCACATGTAGGTGTTAATTACATGATTAGGCCTTAGGTATAGTTATTAATACCTCTTGATATCTTAAAATATCATTTTATAGTGTTTGGACCTATTTTCTCATCCTACTTGGGCTAGATCATCACCTATACAAAGTTTTTAGTTCACTGTCTATCTACTTAACTAATTATAGGTAAACATTTATGTGATAAGACACCTATATGTTACCTTAGGACTTGAAACATCATCGATAAAATTCTCCTGATGGAATCCATTCCCATATTTTATCCATTTAATCAACCAACACTGATATCTTAATGCTCAAACTCTTCCTCATGAATGATATGAAAAATGGGTCTTGGATGTAGGAGGATAATTTTGGGATTAGGCATGGATGTAGGTGTACATGGGAAGTAAAATATAGTATATCCTCCTCCTTTAATGATATTTATGCCATTAATTCTCACTTAAATCATTTGGAACCATTCTCATATGTTGGGATGGTCTAAAATTATCAACTTGGAGTGCAAGGTCGCTTTTGGATCAAAGTCATGTAGACATCAATGCTTGAGTTTAGTGTCTTTGTAGGAAAATTAAGGCCTATCAAAAACTATTTTCCCCTCATCATTTTCCCTCAATATTTTGTGGATTAATTTTCCTTGATAGAATCTTAAATATGATCCTGATAGGTTGCATTATAAGTTCTTATAACCTTATCATATGACTCTATCAAAATGGCCTTAGGCCTCTATTTTGTATTTTCAAGGAAAAGAGCCTTGAACTTAGTCACTTTGTGTTTGAGGTTGATCCATATTTTAATTTTCTATTTATATACACCCTTAAATTGGTTAAGAAACCACATATATCATGTATTTTCATAGTCCTTTCATATGAGACTTCAACTGGAGAATATGAGCCTTGTTCACCTTAGTTGTCTTTTATTTTACTCACCCTGGTCTCATTTCATGCTCTAGACACCTTTTTACTTATTCCCAGTTCTCTCAATCCTTTCAAATGGTCATTCCACCTTAGATAGGTTAGATTTTCCATGCTAATTCCATCCCCCTAGGTCCTAAGCTTTTAGGATAGGAGCACCAAAATTAGACTATAACACTGGACCCTAGGGCGTCTATTTATATCACTCCTATCTAATGGTATTTTGAGTCCCAATGGTTAGTTTGTCTTGCTTAATAAGTACTAGACCTTTCTTATCTTCATTTTTATTTTTCTTAATGTTGACCAAATGTGAATAAATCTTCCAAATTCAAATGAAGAGTCTCATAAATAAAGGACTACACAAGGCATTTTATATCTAGCACTTATTATTTTGGCACAACACATAATTAAAAATCATTCAATAGTATAGCTCAGTATTATGCATCACACATATACTTGCATTATTTATCAAAGGCCTAGGAAAAATTTCATTCTTTCATCTATCATGCACATTGATTATGCACATTTCCTAAGGGAGAACTACTTTTGATCTGAGAACCTAGATTGAGGGTTAATGTAGGTAATGATCAAGACAGTAGGGGTTCTAGATCATGCAATCATACTTACACTAACCCACTTTTTCCACATTATTTTGATGTATTTTTTGTTTAATGTGTGTAGATAAACCTAGGGTTTAGAGATTGAAATTGACCTTCAGTGATCTTTGTCGACATTCAACCTTCAAAATTTCATTTACAAGCTCACACAGAGACAACAGACAAAACCCAAAAAACTCAAGTCTTTGGGACAACAATGACAAAAAAGGACTATATCATCAGACCCTAAGGTGTCCTATTTTGATGCTCTTGTACTTTTACAAAATGAAATCTAGATCCAGGTTCCTAACATCTTCCCAGTCCTATGCCATAGATTTCAACCCCTGAATCATTCATTTCATCCTATTTTTCCAAATAAGTTTATTTATTTCTATATGTAATTAATTTTATTAAATTGATAAAAACCTATATTTTAATATATTTGATTGGATTTTCCCCCTTACTCTAGACCCTTTATTATTTAGGAACTAGACCCTAGTTTCCTAAAAATAATAAAATATTTGGTGATCCTGACTTACTTTGAACAAATCTAAAACCCTAGGTATCCTTAGGGTTTTTCCTTCATATTTTTGGGCATAATTTTAATTTCAAATTTATGATTTTTGTATAAATTTTTGTGTATTAATTATATCCAAATATTATTTTAGAATTTAAATTATTTCAATAATTTTAAAAAATTCTAAAACTCAAACTGAAAAGCCTAGATTTCCAAGCTAGGTCCTCAAACCCTAAGCCTCCCTCCCTTGCAATTTTTAGAGAAATATTTTGGAATTTTTGAAAACTCTTTGGATTGTCAGAACTATTTTCAATATATATATATATATATATATATATATATATATATATATATATACATACATATATATATATATGTTATTAGTTATTATTGCATTCATTTTCTTAATAATACTTTTACATATTCTCTTTGGTGAAAGAAATGAAATGTCCACTAAGGCACTCTTCTCTCTCATCCCATAGATCAATTTCTAAATTTGTCTCATAATTATGACAATGAATGGAAAAATTTAAAAAATTGAACATTATATAAAAATGTGGAAAATTATTTCATTTACAATAAATATAATTACTATTATTTTAATGAAGAATATGATGGTACATGTGAAAGTTATTGTGAAGAAAAATTAGATGCATCTTCTTCTCTCAAACCTATCTCTTTTATTCCCTCTTCTAAAGAAAATAATTTTGATAAATGGGAATGATACTTTTCACTTCATTCTCCTATGCACAATACACCAAATGAATAAATTAGTCATGCACTTCTAAGTGAACCTCTTATTGGTGATAATTTACTTCTATGTGAACCTAATCTCTCACTCTCTCTCTTTTGATACGTATATGTTCAAAATACAACAATATAAATTCAATAAAATCAAATTGCCAATGCATAGTTCAAATGATCCATCTCATGCTCTCAACTCTACTTTATCAAAAGAATGTCTAAATGATAACTCTCTTACTCTTACTTTTCATATTTCAAATGAAAATAATGCATACACTCCATCCATGGATAACATAGATGCACAAAATATTCCAATTTCACATGATAATTTAATGCATATTACAAAATAATTAAATTATTCTCTTACACCTCTCCCTAGTGACAATGGAAGTGATAATGAGTATGATAGTGAACATTTAAATGAATATGAAAAATGTGAGTGACTATGAACGATATTTTGTCTATGATAATGCATGGAATAATGATGATTCTTATGCACATAGTGAAGAAAAAAATGTATCTCATGTTTCTAACTCTTCTCTCACTCTTCTTCTCAAACATAATGCACTACCAAATGTTGTTTCTACTTATATGCACTATTCTATTTCAAATAATTCACATGTCAATGATAAAATCACATCCTCTACTCAATTAGAATGTGATTCACTAAAACATAAAGATACCAATGAATCTCCCAAGCCACCCCCTACTATAGTAGCACATGTTTCTCATTCTTCACCTAAAGAGAATAGTAGCTCACATCCCTTTGCTAAGGTCTAAGTTACCATTTCTCCAAATATTCAAGTGAGCACACCCCCTCTCTATGATCCAATTGCTAAGTGTAGCATTCCCATGGCTAAAATTAATGATAAAATTCAATGATTAAATGAACCAATTCAAGATGATAATAAACCATCCCAAAAGATTATTTATTTAATGCAAGTAGTTGGTGAATTATAACACCAAGTACATATTATCACCTTGGAAAACAAGGCTTATAATTATTATATGGATGCCAATGATTTACATAGTAACCCTCTTCTAAATACATTTGTAAAAGCCTCATTTCCTAAGCATTTCTAGATACCATCATTGCCTCACTTTGATATAACTAGAGATCCATTCATACCCCTTCAAACCTTTTAGAAGGATTTTCCATCTCATGTGAGTCCTTTGATTATATTCAAATTGTTTCAATAGACATTAGTAGGGGAAGTAAATAATTGGTTATTTCATCTACTCCCTGTTGGCTCCTTGCACACATATTATGACTTAGAGGAGGCATTTTTCAGACATTACATAGTAAACATGGGCCCTCATGTTACATATGAGAAACTTGCCACATTACATCAAAATACTTCAGAGCCAATTAGTGATTATATATTATGATTCAAGATGCACATGTTAAGATTGATATATAAACCAACAAATTTAGATATTTAACATATCTTTATTAAGGGGCTTCATCAACCTTTCCTCAAGAATCTATTATATCAGACATAGTCCTCTTTCAAGAATTTATGTTATACAGTTCTATCCTTGGAAAATAAATTGGGATTGATTAAGGTAGATTTAGTTGATCGAATTACTCTAGATTTCATAGTAGTACCTCCATCCATATATCTTAGCACACAACATCCACAATGTCCCAAACAAGATAGGAGACCTAAACCAAAAAAGTAATAATATCAAGACACAACCTACATTATGCACTACAAATAATAATATCAAGACACCATTATAATTTAATTTAGAGTGAGATAGCCCATGTGTCATATTATCATCACTACTAGATAGGAGATTAATCACATTACCTTCTACTCATCTATGAGATCCACATCTCTTACATAGATAGCCACCTCAATCCTTAAATATCATTATATTCATGGACACAAAGATAATGATGGTTATGGGCTCAGGGATTGATTTAATAGATGTGTTCATAATTGAATCATATCATTCACATAAGGGACACTAAGATATCCTTCATCATAGAATCATAGACCTCATTTATACATGATTAAGTCATCCCAGGACATTCCTTTGCAAGAATCGTCTGCCACTCATCATGAGAATATTGTAGGTTGTAGGACAAATCCTCACAAGATATCTCCTATTCCACCTATTCAAAAGGTTTAGAAACTAGTACAATGAGATAAACCTACATATAAAATTATAGTCCAAGGAATACATTATACAGTTCCATATACATGTCCAACACAGTCATATGCATTGTAATGAAGTATTACTCTAGAGAGATATTCACTATGATTGAGTTTTTTGGGTCCTATCTCATGTAACAACCCACTATGATTAAGATTAGATGAACCCACATCATAGAGTATTTCTCTAGAGAGATATTCACTATGACTGAGTTCTTTTGGGACCTATCTCACACAACAACCTATTGTGATTAAGATTAGATGAGCCCCCATCATAGGTTACAGTTCTAGATCCATCTATTGCTTAGTCATATACATCACAATAGAGGCTAGAAGGTACTATTTCATATAGCCATCTACTATGATTATAGATAGATAAGCCTTCTTCACAACACATAACTTCAGTTGCACATCTAGTAAGGTTACATTTGGTAGAGTCTCCATGTATAGCTATAGTTAGTACATAATAGATAATATCAAATACAACATATGTTCCTACATAGCATGAGAAATATGGGTACTTATTTAGTTAGCCATCAGGGTTCAGATAGTGATACAACACAAAGTGATATGACACACATTCATACTAGTATCAATTAACAACTTCACTTCATAAAGAAAGGATGGATCCAAAGGGCTAATATTTGTATTTTTGAGCCATATACTTAGAGGGATTGGACACATAGTCCACAAATTGATTAGTACATGCATGATTACATAGCTTTACTTAGCAAGGCAATGATGGAGCCAAAGGACCAGCCTTTGTATTCTTGAGCCATAATCAGGAAATTAAGCACATAACACTTTCTTACATCCCCTTCCACTAACAACTAACATTCCTAGTTACAAATAGTCATACCTAATCCAAACCAAATTATCCAAATCTAAACATTACCAATATTTGATTTTACCAATCTTAAACCAACTCACTTTATCCAATCAATTTACAAATTATAAAACAACAAATGTTTCACTTACATATAATTCAAAATCAAAACTAGCATCACACTTATCAATAACAATAAAAATCACATATCCCAAACAACATTTTACCAAAACATATGTAACCTCCACATCAATGTCAAACAAACTATTTCTAATCAACCATTTCTAATAAATACACCAATCTAGTCAAAAATTCATAACATAATATGCCTAAGTCAAACTCAAAACTAGTGTCCATATATATATATATATATATAATAAAGTTTTCAAAACATATACATCACATCAAATACAATCAATCATGAATAGGTGTGATGCCCTCAGTCTCAGTCTCACTCTCCCCACCATTATTAGTCCCATAATCCACTCTAGCACTTGATGACCCCATGCCTCCTCAAGCTCTTGAATGCCTCTTATGATGATTCTGTCACTCCAATAGCTGACCATGCTCTTCGTGTAAGTCCACATATCAACTCTAAAGGTCTGTGTACTCATCCATAATCTTTGTACTCATTGATCCATAATCAGGGGGAGACATCCTATGCCTATATAGCTCAACCATCAACTCATCTCTCTCTCCTACTATCTTATCATATGAATATGTAGTTATAGAATCTCTATCAAACAAATGGGCATAAACATTGAATTTAATAATCACTCACTCTATCAAACCCTCTTTCATAGCTATTATCACTTTGAGGTACACCCTCACTTCAACTGATATAATTAGATCTTCTCAAAGTGTGGGTGACTCTATACTAAGAAAAACCTCTAGAGAGGGATGGTTCCCTTAAGATTTATCAATTAAATCTAAACTACTATGGTTTGCTAGGGTGAAAAGGGAAGATAAAATGAAAGGAAATCCTAATTATAGGGGTGATGCACCTAAATTATTCATATTCTCTAAAGTTACTAAAATTAATGCACACATATAAGCAATAAAAATCCCTATTTTTGTCCTTAAGCATAAATATTTCAGATGAAGGGTTAAAAACCTCTTCAAATAACTTATAGAAGGTGAGATAGAGATAGATAGGTGAGGTAGGGACTTGCTAAAAGGAGATAAATCTCAATTATATGTTGATACATAATAAAAACACACTTTTCTTCTATAAAAACTCAGATACAAAACACAATCTTCTTATTGATATATGGTCTAGATTACAATTTCTCTTCAGCTTCAATTTTTTTTGAAAAATGGTTTGATCAAGCCAATAAATATGATTCAAAACCTAAAATAGCCCTAAGTGGAGTTCCCAAGAGATAAGGATTAGTCTTAGTTGATTAACTAAAGATATAAATCCCTTTAAAATATTTAAAATAATCATTAAAATCTTTATCTCCACAAAAATTTCATGCTTTGTTTCAAACTTTAGTGTAGAAGTATGGTGGGCCCAATCATTAACACTAAATTCTCCAAAATTCATCAAACATGCATGAATCCAAGGTTGGTGTAGAAGGGATGAGGTGGGTCCAAGTTTGATAAGTAAAAAATCCTTTGCATGGAATTTATATGCCAATATTAAAAGAGGATCTCCACTTGATATGTTTGAAAGTTGAGTTGAAATAAGAGAAAACCCTCCTTTGCATGGAAACCAAGGATGTATGTGGCAAGCTTTGAAAAGTCCACTAAAACTCAACACCAATCAAATATAGATTGCATGAAATGGCATTTTAAGATTGAGAAGTTCATGAATGTAGAAAAGTGGTGTATAAACTTAGATTGAACTCCTTGCACAATGATCCAATGCCAAACTCCACCTAGCCTTTTGAACAACTAGGCCAACTAGACTAGTTAAGCTAGAAAAGGTCCATTTTACAAACTTGGACACCATGAAACCTAAAAAATAATCCATGAAACCTAAAAAAATAAATAAATTACACCTGAAAAACAATTATTCATCACCAAAATTATGATTTTGATGAGAAAAACTTTGCCAATTAGTCAACAGGCTTGACTAGGCCCATTTTGTTTAAAATTTTAACAGCCTGGCCATTTTTATTGAGCTATTAGGGGAAACTATGGGATTATTTATGACCAAATAAATATTTTAAGAGTAATAAAAAGTAATAATATTCAATATCCAATGATTAGATTCTATTAAATTAACCTGTACTTCATTTTACAAACTTTTTTCCACAAAAAATGTGATTTATACACTCAACTGTATAGATACATGCATTGAATTTACATTTATATAATACTATCATAGTTTAATTCATGTTTTAAATTTTTTTATGTTGATCCATGGTTATTTTATGGTAATAAAATCCACTTTTCTCAAAACTAGTTTTTAAGGTGCTTATGAAGGCTTTGAAATTGGAACTTCAAACTGATGATTTATGAGGTACATAACTAAAAATAATAAAATGAATCTATTTATGTCTATTACATTGAGCCCTCTGACATCCCTAAAAATATTAGAGTCCCATGTGGAAGATATTAAAAGTTACCACGTGAATGAAGTTTGACTACAGGAAATTGACTGTATTATGAGCTGCCTACACTCTTAGAGATTATTCACAAATAAAAACTCATAAAATAATATCAATTATTCATGAATTATAATTTAATATGGGTAATCAAAAAATACTAAGAGTGTTTTTCCCAAGTCCACACGTGGTGAACAAAATGAGCATCTAAACAAGTGGCTTGGAAGGGTGCCTAAAATTGCAAAAAGTGAAAAAAATAACTATGATGAAAATATATCCTTCCAACATTCAAAAATCCTCAAAAATAATTATATTACCTGTACCATTCTATCAAAACACTCTAAATTTCATTTAGCCACAAAAATTCAAAAATGCCTTTTTGGCTTATGTGCCTATTTGCCTGCAAAACACTATGTGAGTATTGTTTGCATAAAATTTGGAGTTTTTACAATCTCTATATGTCTTATTATTATGTAATAATATCATCACATTATTTTTAAACCTTCACTTGTCACTAGAAGCTTTTGAGGCACTCTGGGATGAAGCATGCTCCAACGGTGACCTCAAATGAATATGCTGAGCTCTGAGACAAAATGAAAGAATATGTGCACTTTTAAAATGAATATTAAATTTGGTAATATTTTTACCCAAATAATTAATACCTTGGGTACAAAATTTTATGTCTTAACTCCACCTATAGCTCCCATAATCTTTAATTTTCTCCAAATTTTGACCTCTGTGCATGGACTGTCTGCATTTTTTACTAAGTTTTCATGTTTTAGAGGTTAATTTAATTTATTTAGAGGATATAAAGTTCAAAATAATATTCAATAATCTCAAAATCCACTTTAATATTTTGGAAATAGCCTCTATCCCTATTTTTAAGCAAATTAGACTCTTAAACAATGCAAGTAGGCTTTAAAGTGACTATGCTTTTTTAATTTTAGTAGAATGATGGTGTATTTTGAGAGTATTGAGTGGATAATTAATATTCAAAATGATATTTTAAACTATTTATATCAAAAAAAATTTCTCCACACATTTTCTTTAAAGCAATTTAAATCAAACCCAAGCATTAGGCCTTCAACTAGGTACAATTCCATACATGTTTGTAGGGTTTGACTGTGTTGGTGGTCTTAGAATGTCCTTAATTTATATCCTGATGATATTTTAATTATTTCTCTCCTCAAAATATTCATCCAATTAATATAAAAAACCTTATAAGCCATTGTTTACTCTTGTTATTGTTAGCACTCAAAAGACCCTGTATATGGCCACAAGTTTGTTATTCTTAAGTATGACTGTAGAGTACCAATTCAATTCTAGCCTATGATTGAGGACCTTTTCCTTATATCCAAGATTATTTCATTCTCTTGACTTCTCATGAACCTTTTAACTAAATCATACAATTGTAAAAGACCAATCCTTGCATATAAACCTTCACATGACCTTGGAAAAGAAATAACTTAAAAGGCTGTCGATTATTTTTTGAAGTGATGGTAAATCTAAAAATGTGGAAAATATAGGTGGTTGAGTACCTAGGAGATATTATTATTTCCCTCCTTTCTTGATCACTTCTCAATTCACCCTAATGGGTCACTTAATAATTTCTCCTTGTCTTAAAACCCTACTTGGCCTCCATTGAATTACATTCACCTACCTGTTTGTAGGTGCACTCTACTAGGTAGCTGTAGGGGATCATCATTAGGGCATTTTAAACTTGATATTGCATTGATCTATAACATATTAATAAATAAACTTTCTTCATACAACTATTACTTATTCATTTTCACAAGCCTTGACTCATTAAGATGCATGGATTGACTATATATTCAAGTGGTTGTGAGTGACGCTTTGATGGTTTGACTATAAGTTCAAATTGGTGTGAAAATCCTTCATTAAAACCTATTATGAATTTTATGAATTATTAATTTCATTTGGAGGATAATATCAAACTATACTAACCATGCTTTTTCTAATCCAAACCCACCTCATTAAGCTTTTAATAATCCAACCTATTACCAAACATGTCTCTCTACAAGGCACATGCCTGTAGGTGGGTTTGTAAGTGCTTAAAAACTTCAAACCATATATGCTAAATTTCCTCCTCAAAGCCTAAAAATTTCCCTTTGAAACTTGGATTGAATACTTACCTTACTGGTACCCCATTAGCTTTCATTGACACATATTTTCATTAAGTATTGATTGTATTTTATCCCATTTATGGTGGCTATAGGGTGTTAATTGAAACTACCTTTAATAAAACCATAGTTGACAAAACTCAAAATGTCCTTGATAACTCTTCATGATATTTTCAATTCCTTTCTCCCTTTGATCACTTCTTGAATTCATCTCTCTTAGAATTGATCTCATTCAAAGTATTCATGCTCCTAGGAGGATTCTTTGAAAATTGCCAGGTTAAAACCAGTTAGGTAGAGCCCTAAGAGAGGCCTATAGGTAAGTATTTGCTTAGGTATACATGATGAACACAACATAGATGATATAACCTATTTCCATGATCAATTAAAAATTCCCATAACCTTTTGAAATGGTCAAAACCCTTGAAAATGTTATCTTGATACATTGACTTGATTGTAGCAACAACTTTTAAGGCTGCCCGTAGGTCATTTCAAGCATTGTAGATCATCATTACGATGGATTCAAGTCTTATCACATTAGAATTTTCACTATGATCCTTATATTTCATAATACCCTCCAATAAATCAAAACCATCAATCACCTCTTTGAAATCTTAGCTTAGGGTTTCCAATTGATTCATCCCTATTTCCATGGTTGTAGGTGGCTTTTAGCTTCCTTCTCATACTTGATCATTAGGCTCCTATACTCCCTGTAGGTATTTGGCTGAGGATATAGGATGTTATTAGCACTTGTAGGTTGTCCTAGAGTCTTTTAAAATACCCAATACATATTTAATCCCTAAATGAGGTCCAAGAAACTTGAAACCTCATAGCCAACCATGTGTTGGCAACCTCTTCAATAAGTCACCTTAGAAGCCAAAATCTTGACAAGCTGTAGGTGAAGTATGTACAAGCATGTAGGGTTTAATTTTGTCCTTTATTCCCTCAAAATATCACATCCATTTTACTCTATATCCTCATTTGACTATGGTTCTTAGAAACCTTCATGCTTTCAAAGAATCCATAATGGTTGATTAGAACTAAAACCTAGAAAAGTCCTTGTTTTTTCTAAGTAGGCATGTAGGATCTTTTCAATGGTGTATAGGCACATATTTGCATCTTATATAACTCTAAATTCCTAACCTCTAATGTAATTTACTCCTTTAAACTCATGAGGATCAATTAAACTTCAATATTAAAGAAAATCTCTCAAAACAAATAAGAAATCCTCCCTAGATAGCTTCAAGGTATTCTTTACAAGTATTATACCTCTTCATAGGCCTGTAGGTGTTCTTTTAGGGATGGTAGGTGTACCATTTTAAAGCATATAATTGTCTATATTCATAAATATAGATTTAAGAAGGCTGAAACCATAATCAATCCATAAATGTGTATGTTATTTTCTTCACTATGGTATTTAAACATTTGAGTAAGACCTATATGCCATTCCTTGACTGAACACATGTATTGAATTGCCATGGTATAGATAATGCCGGTGTGAGGAATTTCATGAAGGAAAAAATGTGATCAGGTCTTATTATTCTCCTCCATCAATATTGATGAAGACATTTGTATAAAGATCAAATGGGAGATCAAAAAGGACACCTTTTGTCATGACAACCTACTTGTATAAGATAACCATACTCTCGTCTGGCTATAAATAATGCTTGGTGATGATACATGTCCTTTCACCTTGCTTGTGATGGATTCACTAGCCCTCGACTCTTGTGAAAAAATTTCTTAGAGTGAGATAGGTATGAGGTGTAATTTAAGTGAAATGATGATGAATAAAACAAGATGGAGGAGTGGGGAAAACACAAAACACAATGATAAATGGCAAAGAGATGGAGATGAATGAGAGGTGAGTGGGAAGGAGCATGGTGAAGCTTGTCAAAGCCAAGTTAAGGGAACAAATGTAAATAAGGACTCAACATCATCACACCATAATAAGATGGATGCTAATGAATGAGTACATGGAGATGAAAATTGAATCAATCTTTCCTAAAAAAAGGTTAAAATATGCAAAAATTCCTCAAAGAATGCTAAACCAGTTCCTTTGAAATACTTGAAAGCATGAAGATGGATTAGTTATCCATGAAACATGAAAAATATCTGATTAATATGATTTAAAACCATGAAAAATTGATGAAAACACCAAAATATTAAAATCTTGAAGCTAGAATCTTCTCTTTGGATCATACAATTCCTCCTTGTTAATTTGCCAATACTGTAGATTAACTGGCTAACTTTAAGACCTCTATTTGACCATGAAAAATATGAATAATACATTAAAAATGTAATGTAATGGTATATAAATTCTCCAATATTTTTAAACAATTTGAATTTTCCCAAAACTCTGCCCAAGTGAGTAGAAATTGAAGAAAAACAACTACCTTTTTGGTTACTAGGCAGTAGAATTTACCCTAACTTTAACTAGATGGTTCATGAGAATTGTGAATCTAATTGAGAAACCAATTAAACCATCAAGAATCTCTATTATTATAATTTATTCAATCCAAATTTGGGAGCTATACCCTCTTCTAGAAAGTTATACTATTAAAAAACCTACATGTATCTCACTCTATGCCAATAAGCAGGAAACCAAAAAGAAGCTAGTTTCTGGCATGTATGGTCATTAAACTCCATGAAAATACTATGGAAGCTGGTATATGCATTTTAAATGACTTCCCCTACCATGGATTGTATGGATTCTATACTTCTCTTTCAAAATAGGTGAAAATAAGCTATTTTCTCCTTTTAAAAGCTAATTCCCCCTTCCACTGCTTGAAATAGAAACTTTGAGAATTATTTCATGGAATGCTTATTTTTGACCTTTTAAATAGCAATTTGGCATGTGGGAGTCCAATTTGGGCTTTTTGGGATATTTAAGATATCAAAAGATCTTTTTATGAATTTAAACCTTGGACTTAGGCTATTTTCATATATTTGAACATATTTACATCTCTTTTTGAATGATTTGATAAATTTTTAAATCAATTTTGATGCTTTTAACCCCATTTTTGGTATTTTTGGACCTAAAATTACACTTTAAGACCATAATTGACTAACGACAAAGGGAAAATTGACCATTTTGGGAAAAGTTTAGGATAATAGGGGTAGTAATTTGGCCTTAACAGGCCATATTACTAATAATAACATCATCAAGTACATTCCAAGTAAGCTCTTAGAGTGTCAACTCAATGATTGTCCTAGTACTCATCATTTCCACTCCCTGTACCAGTCTGTGCTTCATCTTGAGCACCTCCCACTCCATCTGCACATAAAGTATGACATTACATTAGTTATGTGCTTTGAAATCAAACTAAATAATCACAAAATTTTACACAATTTAAATATATTTTCTATTTAAATCCCATCATCTGGATCAATATAAGATCCTCATACTCAGGAGCATCCCCTCCATCAATAAGATACAATAGAACCCATTGATGCCTAGCCCACCATGTGGTATATTCCTTTGAGCATATAACATAAAATACATCTAGAATATCAATATCTATGTCTCATGCATCTAAAGGTAATGGTGCTAACTCAGTCTTGGTAGGCCTCACATGAGTTGCTACCCTCACTGGTGCTTATGCACTCCTCACCCATACCCATGTTGTAGGGGGCACATCTTATGGTACCCCAAACTATAAAGTCACACAATCATACTAAAAGTGCTCATACACTCCAACCCAATGGTCATGTATCCAAAAATTGACCCTCATATACCACAACTTCACTATATCCTCAGCCCACTTAGGGAATCCTCTATAGGGTCTCCATATGATATCTCAAGCCACCAATCTATCTAAAACTCATCTATAATGATCTATCCCAAGATATCAAATAGCTAATATACTCATCCACCATTCTCCAAATGGCCACAAAGGTTACCACTCTATCCTAGGTAACCCAATTGATTACACAATTGCAATTTGCTCATATGCCCAATAATGGAATAAGGTAGTTATACTAACACCACCACTAAATACCTCCTATGTAAACCTGTAAGGATCCCTGTATAGGTGGGAAAGCATAGTCCTACCCCATGATAACATAGTGTCATAAACCTCAACATTATAAACAATCTTATGTATCCTATATTTAATTAACACTCTACTCCCATCGACAACAACAAATGAGGCTAACAACATGGCCAATCACTTCCATAGGTGTGGAACACTCAACTACATAATAACTAACAATAATACATCACTATCACTACCTTTTTAATGTATACCTGAAGGTACACTAGCAAAATACAAGGATGCATAATTAATAACATTAGCACCCATGTCATCCTCTAATGTCACATGTCATCCACTAACTGACAAATACAAAATGTGATACACATCCTCCAGAGTCAATAATCTCCCCTATAGGAAGCTATAAAGTGCATGAATCTACATTTCACTTCTCACATAAGGCTATAAATAGATACTTATCCCACTGCACTGTGCCTAGGTCACACACATGACCCAACCCTACCCTATCCATGATAACTCTCTCATCAAAAGATAATGGTAACATCCTTAATGTCTCCATCACCTAACCTCTATAAAACTCCCTTATCTATACCTCACCCTGAAAAAAACTAGAAAACATTATATATATCATTCAACCATGCTAAGTAAACAACCAAGCTATACAACAATAGGTAACAAATCAAAATCTTAAAAAATCAAGCCTAGTGGACAATAACATTGCAAAAAGGACACCAGTGCTGAAACTTGGATAGTAGTGATTAACCATAGATAGGAGAGTTAACTCTTAGATAAGAGCACTAGAACTAGTCAAAATTGTCCTCGACTACTTTAAATAGCTTAAAACCATCAAAAATAGGCTTCCAAATAGACAAAAATCACGTGTTTTAGCTACTTACTAGGGTAACATCACCACCATCTTGAACATGGGCTGCCAACTACTCAAACCAAGTCACAATAGGTACTCATCTCATCGGCATATATCTCACTCCAAAGATTCAAATCTCAAACTAGTCAATATGCAAATGAATCAAGAATCAATCCAATTTTCCTATATCAAACAACTTTTTCATGCAAAGAAAAATACCATTTTACCTATAACTTGAACTCCATAACTCTATTTTTCAAACCATTTTCTTACATAAAATCATGAAAATGATACCTTCAACATCATGTGAAATTTTCTCTCTTACTGTTTCTTTTGCCTACTATAAGATACACATCTCTATAATTCTCTTACACCTAGACATATACCTTCATCATCACCAATCAAAACTTGTTCTAATTTTGACAACTCAATCTAATCAATCAAATAACTTCTCTAGATATTCAAACTATACCAACCTTGTTTCTATCATTATGACACTAGTCATCACTATTGGCTCTACCTCCTGTATCACAAATTTAATCCCTCTCCCCAAAAGCAGGGCATTATTCCTACTATTGTGATTCCTACACTTACCCAACATACCCATCCACTCTCATAAGTGGATACACCATGGTTCTTACACCTCTAGTATTTAGATTATCATATTCAACTCAAATTGGTCAAAATGTATAGTGATTTAGATTACATGGGTCACTCAACATTACTCAAGACATTCAGGGGGATATACTTTAGTTTATAGATACATAAACTATTTAGATATAATGGTTTAAATCATATGGATCCATAGTGATTTTAGATTATAGATACACAAGATATTCACATATAATGGTTTAGATTATATGGATTCATAATGACTTTGATACAGATTCAAACTCAGATACTAGATTTGGGGGCATGTATATTACTACATGTCTCACACATACAACTTCATAAAGCATGACACAGTTAGAGGACTAGATAACATATTATAGGCATAGTGCAGAGCACAATGTTTTGATCTCTAGTTTTGCACATGGGGAATGACATGATAGGTCATATCAGATATGGTTATATAGATTACTAGATTATACATATGCATCACTCACATACTAGATTTGGGGGCATGGTATAGATGTTCATGTTCTTCATCATCCAAGATTATATAGATTGGAATGACAAGACATGCCATTCTCTTCTTACACATTTACCAGAGTTTTAGATTATACCTAGCTATACCCAGGTTGTCATTAGGTTGGACCATATAACCATTTATAGTGGTTGGTCCATTATATTACCTAGACCCAAACTACACGAGTTTATGCAAGATAGAGGATAGACATTGGTTTTGGGCCTCTGAGCATTTCTCAATTCTAGTTTAGATATTCAGAGTGGGGGCATGATAGATTTTTATCTTCAAAACATATAGATTCTATACACACATTCCAAATTACATGAGTTTATGTGTGATAGAGAGTAGACATTGGTTTTGGGCCTCCAAGCATTTTTTATTCTAGTCAAATTTAGCATAGGGGGCAAGCATTGCCCTCTTTATCCATGATTACATAGATTCCACTTTCAAATTCAATATAGGGGGCATCTATTTTAGGGATTCTTTCTTTCTCTAGGCACTATTTGGCTCTCCATCCACTTCCTTAGCTAGGAAGTGAGTTGGAACCTTTACAACACATTCATTTCCATGTAGGTAGGTTTAGGTACACATTTTCTTTTCTTTCTTTTACTCTAGTACTTTATTTCATTACATTACTAGAATAAAAGGGGGGGAAATGTATACACCCTAAATTGTTCAATCAACCACACATATCATGTCTTTTCATAAGAGACTTTGATTGGAGAATATGAGCCATGTTCACATTAGCTATGTCTTTTTTTTACTCATCCTAGTCTCATTTCATGCTTTAGACACCTTTTTACTTATTCTTAGTTATCTTGAGCCATTAAAATGATCATTACACCTTAGCCAGGTTAGATTTCCTATGCTTATTCCATCCTCCCAAGTTCTGAGCTTATAGGATAGGAGTGCCAGAATTGGATGATAGCACTGGACCCTAGGGTGTCCATTTATAACACTCCTATCTAATGGTATTTTGAGTCACAACGGTCAGTTTGTCTCACTTAATAAGTCCTAAAATTTTCTTAGATTCATCCTTAATTTTATTAATGTCAGCCAAATGCAAATAAAGCTTCCAAATTCAAAATAAATAGTCTCATATATAAAGGAATACACAAAGTATTTTATATATAACACTTACTACTTTGGTACAATACATAATTAAAAATTAGTCAATAATATAGCTCAATATTCTACATCACACATAGACTTTCATGCTTGATCAAGGAAGGGCCTAGGTAAAATTTCATTCTTGTATCTACCATGCATGTTGATGATGCACGTTCCCTAAGGGAGAACTACATTTGATCTAAGACCCTATCTTGAGGGTTAATGTAAGTAGTGATCAGAAGAGTAAGGGTTTTAGATCGTGTGATCATACTTCCCCTAACCTAATTTTTCCCCGTTATGCTTTTTTTGTTTCATGTGTGTAGATAGACCCCAGGTTTAGAGATTGAAATGGACCTATAACAATATTTATCGACATTCAACCTCTTAAATTTCATATACAGGCTCACATAGAGATAGCGGACAAAACCTAGAAAGCTTAGGTCTCTGGGATAATAGTAGGAAAAAAAGACTATAGCATCAGACCCTAGGGTGTTTTATTTTGATGCTCTTACCCTTTTACAAAATGAAATCTAGATCGAAGTTCTTGACATCTTCCCAGTCCTGTGTAGTAGATTTCAACCCTTGAATCATTCATTTTAGCTTTTTTTTCTAGATAAGTTTATTTCTTTCTATATGCAATTAATTTGATTAAATTGATAAAAACCTATATTTTACTATATTTGATTGGATTTTCCCCTTACTCCAGACCCTTTATTGTTTAGGAACTAGACCCTAGTTTCCCAAAAATAATAAAACACTATCCAATCTCTCAAAAATGCCTATCATGATTTACTCAATGCATTAGAACTCCAAAAAATGTCTCACTCCATGTCTCAACCTTTCTATACAAGTACTTAATGCTCTGTTAATGACACCTATAGGTAGATGTTTCCATGTACATGTAGTGGGTATAAACTTGGGTAGTATGCATTGTGTTTAGCCATCAAATGAGTTTTATGCCTATCCTAACACCTCATAAATCATCTTCACACTATCAGGGATATGAAACAAGTAGAAATACCTCCTTTTTAACATGAATTTATCCATGAGAGCACCTATAAGTGCATTTTAATGGTAGAAGACTGTGTGCATAGGTGGTGGATAGTGATGTAGGTAGTATATAAGAGATATATGTTTGAGATTAATTATAAATATTCACCAAGTGAAAAAATACACTCTTTACACTCCAAAATATTTAAAACACCTATCAGAGCTCCCCTTCTATGATGGTATACTTCTGAGAACTTGTATATTCAAAGAGTTGCCTACATATACATAGTGTATTAATTACACCCATGGAACATTTCTTTAATAATGATATTGGAAGGTGAAGGTATTGATAAGACATTTAAAACATGATATTGAAACCATCAAAACCTTTTGGACCCATGATCAAAACTTGAAGATCTTAAAAATGGTGAAAGATTGCTCGTTGCATAGAACAGTGCCTCCTCTTACAACTTAAGATACTTGAATCATCAAAACACCTTGAAACATGAAAAAATCATGGTTAATATGAGGGGATATATTCAAAATCATCTAAAAACCAACTTAGCAATTATATTGTATGAAACTACTTAAACCAAAGTAAAACTTATAGGGTACATATATTAGCAAGTAAAAAAATAAAGTCAACTTCATGAGGATAGTTTATAAAGTACAGGCCACCATTATTAGAAATATTTTTATTTAAACTAATATATCTAAGTTTAATTTCACCTCCTAAAGGCATTTTACCTAGAACCTCTGCTACTGGCCATACCAAGTACAAACTTAAAGACTAGTTCTGTGTGTCTAGAAGGGTGAAAAAGGAACATAATGGTTTTAGCTTAGAATTGGAGTTTATAAATAATTTAAAACATGTAATTGAGATTAAATAATCTGAATAGACATCCCATAAGTTTATCCCATGTGTCACACTCCCTTGTGGGCCATATAAGTGCCAAACTCTTCTCTTTTCCCAAGAAAAATACCTTTTCTTTTGAAGAACCTACCAATTTCAATTAAAAATAATTTATTAAGAGATATTATGAAACATGATGCATTAAATAACCTTTTATAACCTTCAAATTTCCTAAGGAGGATGTATAAGTCATTAAATTCCCCTTTTATGACCCCTACGTGACTCAAAATGATAAATATACTAATATGATTAATGACCAAGGCTAATGTGATGTTAAATTCCATAGAATTACCTATAATAGACCTCATGACCAAATTTTAAAACCCATAAAACATATAAAGATCAATTTTTTACCTATAGGGGTCCCAATTTGACATACAGGGTCAAATTTGGTCAACAAATTGGTGACTCATAGGGGTAGTATGCCTACCATCCTAACTAGACCAGTAGCCTTATCAATCCATTGGGATTAAGGAGTCATATAAAGTCTAATACATAATAATAGGACTTTTAAAACAATATCTTATCAAGACAAGATCAATGACTACCTCAACCACACAAAACAAAACACACACACACACAAAGTAAAAGCAAACACACATGTGCTTCAAGAGCACTTATGGAACACACACATCAAACTAAAAAAACCAACTCAAACACTAAATAACCTAAGATGAGAACTCCCTCATAGATCTAAGGGGAAGTTTTAAAACTTCCTTGCTTCATGACATGAAGAATTTAGTGAGACATGTAGCCTTTTGACCTTTAACATTGATGCCTCCATCTTCTTCATGGTGTTTTACAACTTCATTTGAATGATGTTCAATGAGAGCAAGCAACTCCACGTAGAATAGATATGTAATTTAATTATTATTATGTCTAAACAACCTCAACTTTCTCATATGGTTCCTCAACTATGACCTCTGATGGTGGTTCAAAAAGGCATACATTCTTGATTTCCATAGTTCTCTCACTAAGGTTGGGTTTATTTTTAGCTTCAAATTCTTCTAGCTCATCAAGGATTTTTGCATATTCTTCCTAGTATTGGTCATTATCCTCCATGGAAGACCCTTTATTCACCTTGTCATGTAATTTAACCTCAACTTGGAAAAGCTCTTCAAGCTCTTGAAAGAACTTCATTTACAACTACCAATCATATATGTCCTCTTTATCATCTAGAACCACTACCTATTCAATCTTCTCTTCTTGATGTATGAAGTCATAAATATGGTGTTCTTAAAGATCCAATGTATCTTATGGTGATTCAAGATCAGGCTGAGGTATTGGGTCATCTTTAAGAACAACATCTTACACCTTGGTCTCAAGAGAGTTTTCTAGGACTGCAACCTCTTTGGGGATGACTTGAAATTGTTCTCCATCTCAAATAACACATTCATATTAAAAATTTAGGACCTATTGATGGATATAAAGTTTTATATCAGCTATCATACCTTGATTTTTCTTCTCAAGGGCTGAAATATCTTCCATATCCTTCTCCTTCATGGTGACGCCAAGACTAGGCATCTTGAATTCATGTGACCTAGCCCAATGAGGTTGCCACAGAGGTATGTTTTCTTCAATCAAGAGTTTTGAATTCTTATAAAAAAAATTATCCTCTTTAGGTTCCCATGCCACAGGTACATTAAGGCAAAGGGTGATAGGATGAGGACAAGATGAACTAGTTTGTGGAGGTGGAACATAAAACTCAAAATCAGATTGAGAGTAAAATGTAAGGGTTTCTTTTGGAAGCTCTTAAGGAAGGGGAGGTAGACCTTGGGATAAAATAGATTGGTTTTATTCCTTCCATTGGACAATGACTTCAATGAAATTTTATTTAGCTTGAGGATTCTCTTGAGGGAGGTTAGACGGGGTGTGCTTAGGCAGAGGATCTTCTTTTGGGTCTAAACCTTCCATCATACCTTGACTTAACAATTTCATCCTTGATTCTAACTCTTTTATTTACTTGGATAGGTTCTCTTATAAAATTATTTCTTGAAGTTCATAGGAATATTCATGAGGATGAGGAGTACAAGAGGGTTGACATGGAACACAAGAAGCTTTTTAAAGAAGGGTGGGAGGTACTTACATATAATCAAGTCTTTCTCAACTTCACACTCTTTATCAAGGTTTTTGTCTTCTTTCTTTCCCCATGATTACACTACCTTATTTTAGCTTAGAATGTTAGGATTATAAGTCTCTTTTTGAGATAGTGGTGCAACTTGAGGATTGGATGAATTTTTTAAGAATATTGGGATCTCCTTAGGCTTGGATTCTCCACCTTGTCTCCAATTTGGAAGCTCATATCTAGAGGTCACTTCTCTAGGTGGGGATGTAATTAGAGAGGGAAATGAGGGCTTAGATTAAATTTATTTTGATAATGACATGGATTTTTTCATATGAATATTAGACAACTCAATCTGCCTATCAAGATTTGATTTAAAAATAATGTTTCTCTTTTCAACTCTCTCTTTCAGCTGATTGGGAAAAGAATGACTTTGATAATCTTGATTGGGTTCATGAGTAGGAATCATGTAGGAATGATAGATTTATTATTTAAGTGCATATGAAGGCTGATAGGTTTGGTGAGGTTGCTTCTCATTAATTTTTAGCATATCTTCTAAGGATGAAATTAGGCCACTCACATTTAGCATCTCACTTGTGAGCCTTTACCAATTAGATATCTCAATAGGTGACCATTCTATTTTGACCAGCTCTAAAGTATTTCTCACCTTATGAATAAGATTACTAGAAACCTCTTGATCATATTCCCTTTGTGTGTCAAGATCCAACATGTACTTCTCATAACCCAAGAGAATTTGCTTCAAAGTGGGAATGGATGGAGTTGAAAAGTGGCTAGGTTGACCAAGAGAAGCAATATATTGAGGAAGATAGCTATATGAATGATACAAATCATGACAAGGCTATTTATATTGATGATAAGGATTATGATAGGGCTGACAATGGTCATAACAAGACTGATAAAAATCACACCAAGGCTGATAGGGAGTGCCATAAGCTTGATATGTCTCTCCAATTTGTGTAAAATAGTACTCAATGCCATGGAATATCATTAAAATCAATAACACAAAGAAATATATTATAAATAATATTCAAAAGTAAACTTGGGCTACTTGACTAGCTGATGTAACTTTGGAATCACCATTGATTCTTGGATAGATGCCTTCAAAGGCAAATTGTTGAAAGATAACACCAAAAATATTTCAACCTCTTAGACTAAGAGTCCCACCAGGTGTTTCAAAAACTATTGTCACTTGGATTTTCACCCTTTGAGAAGATGTCTCAGCTCTCCTCATCTAAGTGGCACAATTGAAACACCTCTAGTCTTGTGGGTAGCCTAAGGATGAGGTGAATCTCTAGATATGGATAGCTCCCTTGATGTACCACTTTGGATCACTAATACACCTAAAATTTTTGAGGTAAAATGGATAGATAAAAATAAAATAAAACTGTCCTAAGAGAGGTGATACACCAAATTTATTGATGACTACCAACCAACTGCATGTTACACATGAAATCAAGAGACTAACCAAACATACACTTCTCCAATCTACATCTTTTCACATCAATATTACATTATGAGTATATGCATGAGTGTTTAGGCTAGGAATATTATACAAGAGGCCTTGAATGGCACTAGTGAATAGACTAACTCACTCAACCTTGACACTTCCTAGAATACTTCACATGCTTTGCAAGAAGAAGATTTAAAACTACAAATAAGATGAAAGAATGGGACAACATGATAAATAAATCCTAGATATCACTAATAAAGATAAATCATCCAAGTAAAAAACACTATGAATAGTCATTAAGAGGTAAAAATCAATATTATTATTGATTAAATGGTATGCAAATAAGTAGGGCTTCGACATACTCAGGTGGAACATAAATTACAATGGCCAAAATGGCTAGTTATTATAGAACTTGAGAGAGAAAGGAGAAGAGATAAGTCAAAGGGTCATAAGGAAAATTTTAAAGATAATAAAATGAGTTAATTATGTATGATAATAGGATGTGGGATGAACCATGTAAGGTCATAAATCAAAATTATCCATATAAGGCATGGAACTCTTGCAAAGTGGCGTAGAAGTTCTCATTCTATCTTAGAAAAATGCCTTCATGATTCTCCTCTATTTAAACATCAAAAAATTTATTAGGGATATATCTTATTATTTTAATGAAGGGGATGGATTTTAGGCATTCCCCTCCATGCATTGGTTGTAGTCCTGGCCATCTATAATCTTCCCAAAATGAGCTATCACCATCTACAGTCTAACAAACTTCTATTCCATGTACCTTGCATAATTGGCTTCTAAAAAGGCATAATTTTTCCATGAAAATATATTGGAGTTATTTAATGACATGTTTAAATACCCTCCATGGACTTAGAGGCATCATTCACACCTTAAAATCAGCTGACTTGAAGTTTTCCACCCCTTTCATTAGCTGGTCACTATGCCAGTTTTGATTAGCTGAGATGAATTAGATAGTTGAGGCACTAAATATTTACTACAAGACATTAAATTTACATGGGGAATTATATTAAGTCCTAAGATTCCCTCCCATGTGATTGGCATCTCTTGAAACCTCTTACAACCTAAAAAATGCATAAAACTATAAAAAATACCGTATTTTACACTCCATCTGTATAGTTTCATACAAATAATATTGATGGGGAGTATCCTAATAGAGTATTATATATCATCCAATCATCATCTAGGCAAACTATTCCATTAGATTAGCTTTCTAGCTTTATCTTCCCAATCAGGTCCTTCTAAAGGTTTAACAAGGGTTTTGGATAGTTTGACCTCTTAAGCTTTGTTTATAAAGGTTATCAATTGAAGTTGTGAAAAAGTTACACTAGATAATATTATAGGACCATTTTCAACATTTATAAACTCCTTATATCCCCATGTAAAGTGCCAATAAATATATGAGCATTCAAAGTCACCTTATTAAGCTTGATTCCTCATTCCCATAGGCTTAATGTTGTCTCTGAGCCCAAAAATGGATTCCTCATGTTTTATCTACATGTGGAAGATGAAACACACCTATAATTACCATATTAACATTATATAATAGGTTATAAATCATATCTAAGGCTAGAAGTGTGAATGATTCCCCATTTAGACATTAGGCCTAAACCTTGCCTAACAGGTCTGGGTTGCCTTAAAGCATAAAATGACCTTTGATAGCTTTCCTTGCTTCCCAATAACTGATATAACACTATTTTCCCATAATATACATTATATAATCCATTTTAATCCACTACTAGAGCTAAAAGTGACATTAGTCTCCCACTTGGGTTTTTAGGCCTATACCCTGCTTAACATACCTGACTACAACCTTAGTGTTTTAGACCATCCTACTGGGTCATATGCTCATATTATGTGTCCCTAGGTGTATTTAATATTTAAAATAACTCTTTTAAAGGTACTATCAACTTTTTAAGAGTCTTTTTGAATCATTTCTCAAAACTTGCCAGTTTTGACATAAGGGGAGTGCCCTTTATCTGAGACAAAATAGAAGACACTCCCCCTATTTTGTCATAAAATATGAATGTTTTATAGGTTTATATAATTTATTTATATCTTATGTACCAATTTTGGGACTTTTTTTAGGTCATCTGACCTTCTAAATCTTCAAAAGTCCAAGATGGACTGTGTGAGATGGATTGTATATAGTGTTCCAAGATGTGGACTATATGTTACTTGATTATGGTTATTATATTGATTATTTTACATATCAATAGGGTGTAATTATATTTTTTTAGAGTAAATTATATTCATGTGATCCATTTGGAACCTCTTCAAATATTTATTGTTTACACCCCTTCTTGGTTGGCCTAGACTAAGCACCATTTGACTTTGACTATGTTTTACAAAATAGGTGTTCACCTATAGGTGTTCATTACATTAATTAGTCCTTAATTATAGTGATTAATATCTATATATATATCTTCTGAGATAATTTTATATTTTTTTGACATATTTTATCATCATACTTTGGCTAGATCATCACATATACAAAGTTTTTAGCTCATTGTCTGTCTACTCAACCAGCTGTAGGTTACCTTAGGACTTGAAACATCATTGATGAACTTATAATAATGGAATACATGCAATTTTTTTATCCCTTTCATCAAACAACACTAATATCTCAATGCTCAAACTCTTCCTCATGAATGATATGGAAAATGGGTCTTGGTTGTAGGTGGACAATTTTGGTATTAGGCATGCCTATAGGTGTACATGGGAAGAAAAATACACTATATCCTCATAATTTAATGATAATTATGAAATTAATGCTAAATTTAATCATTTTTAACCATTCCCATATGTTTTCATGGTCTATAACTATCAACTTGGAGTGCAAGGTCACTTTTGGATCAAAGAACTATAGACATCAATGCCTGAGTTTATTGTCTTTGTAGGTAACTTTAGGCCTCTCAACAACTATTTTACCCAAATAATTTTCCTTTAATATTTTTTGGATTCATTTTCATTTATAGATGTTACAATATTAACATAATATGATGCATCACAATTTCTTATAACCTTATCATATGAATCTATCAAAATGGCCTTAGGCTTCTATTTTGCATTTTTAGGGAAAAGAGCCCCAAACTCAGTCATTTTGTTTTTGAGGTTGATACTTATTTTAATTTGATATAAAACATCTAAAAAATTCCTCTCATGATTTAATCAATTAATTATAACTCCAAGGAAGGTCTCACTCCATGTTTCAACCTTTCTATACAAGTACTTTATGCTCTACTGATGACACCTATAGGTAGATGTTTCCATGTATAGGTAATGGGTACAAACTTGGGCAATATGCATTGTGTTTGGACATAAAATGAGTTTTATGCATATACTAACACCTAAAAAATAATATTCACACTATCATGGATATGAAAAAAGTATTAATACCTCCTTTTTAAGGTGAATTGATCCATGAGAGCACCTGTAGGTGCATTTTAATGGTAAAAGATTGTGTGCATAGGTAGTGGATAATGATATAGTCAATATATAAGAGATATATGATTGAGGTTCATTATAAATATTTTAAAAGATAAAAAATACACTCTATCCACTCCAAAATATTTGAAACACATATTAGAGCTCCCCTTCTATCATGGCATCCTTCTGAGAACTTGTATATTCAAAGAGTTACTTGCATATGCATAGTGTATTGACCTCACCCATATAAATTCTTTTAGAGAATGATATTTTAAGGTGAATGGATTTATAATATATTTAAAAAATTATAATTAAACCATCAAAACCTTTTGGAACCATGATCAAAACCCAAAGATCTTAAAAATGGTGAAAAATTGCATATTACACAAAAAAGTGCTTCCTCTTCAAACTTAAGATACTTGGCTCATCCAAAAACCTTAAAACATGAAAAAATGAATGGATAACATGAGGGGATATATTAAACATCATTTTTAAACCACCCTATAAACTAGATTGTATGTAAATGCTCAAACCAAGGCAAAACCTATAGGGTACACAAATTAGCAAGCAAAAAAACATAGTCAAATTCATAAGGATAGTTCATAAAGTACATGCCACCATTATTTGAACTATTATTATGGAAATTAATATATATATATATAAGTTTAATTTCACCTACCAAAGTAATTTTACTTGGAACCTCCCCTGCTTGCCATACCAAGTACAAACCTGAAGACTGGTTTCATGTGTCTAAATGGGTGAAAAAGGAGTAGAATGGTTTTAGCTCTAAAATGGAACTTAAAAAGCATTTAAAATATGTAATTGAGATTTATGAATCTAAATAGACATCCCCTAATATTATCCCATGTGTCACACTCTTTTGTGGGCCATACAAGTGCCAAACGCTTCTCTTTTCCCAAGAAAACTACTTTTTATTCTAAAAAACCTACCACTTTTAGTTCCCAATAGTTTATTAAGACATATTATGACACATGGGGTATGAAATCAACTTTTATAACCTTAAAATTTCCCAAAGAGGCTATAGAAGTCATTAAATGTCCCTTTTATGACCCTCAAATGACTCAAAATGATAAATTTACTAATAAGACTAATGACCAAGGATAATGTGACATTAAATTACATAAAATGACCTATAATACACCTCATTAACAGATTTTATACCAAATAAAACATATAAAGACCATGTTTTTACCTATAGGGGCCCCAATTTGACCTATAGGGTCAAATTTGGTCAATAGGTGGTCCAAGATACAATGAATATCCATATTGTGTAAGGTGGTTTATCCAATAAGCAAACACTAATGTTTAATAGGTCTAATTATGATTTATGGAGTGATAGGATGAAGACATACATTATGTCCCAAGGGTTTGATGTATGATAATCTATTTTGGATGGTTATGTTGTTCATGATATTCCTCCATCTAGTGTTACAAAAAAGAAGTTATTTGAAAAAAACTCTAAGATAATGAATGCCATCACTTGTGGTCTTAAAAAAACTAAGTTCACCAAAGTAAGTCATTGTACATCTACCAAGGAAATATGGGATAAATTGAAGACTATTTTTGAAGAGATTCAAAAGTTAAGTTTGCTAAGTTGCAGACTCACAGAAGGAAATTTGAAAGTCTTAAGATGAATGAAGAAGATACTATGGCATCCTTTCTATAGAGAGTTGATAAGATTATGAACATTATTAGAGGTCTTAGAGATAATATTGAAGAGACTACTATTTTTCAAAAGGTATTAAGGTCTGTATCCCTAAAGTTTGACCTAAAAGTATATGCTATTCAAGAGAGCCATGATCTTACTTAGTTGAAGATGGATAAATTGCATGACACCGTTACTACCTACGAGATAAGGAAGAATGATGATATACCTTCAAAGAAGGAATAAACTTTTAATACTAAAATTTAGACAAATAATAAGTTCTAAGGTAATAAATTCAAGGAGGATGACATTCTTGATATAGATGAGGATGAACTAATTGCTTTGATTTCAACGAAATTGAGAATAAATTTAGGCAAGTATAGAGGTAAGATACCCGTCAAATGCTTCAATTATGGTGAGATAGGACATTTTTCTAATAAGTGCCCTCATAAGTATAATAAGGATGATGATGAAGAATATGATCAAGGTCATGATGATGTTAAGACATATTTTAGGTCTAATAAAAGTAAAAAGGGATTTAGAGGGTTTAATAACAAGAAAAAGTACTTCAAGGACATGAAGAGTCTCTACACCAAAGAAGATTGTAGCTCATCTGATTAGAGTGAAAGGATTGACTCAGAATATAATCATGAAGATGATGCTTCTATTGAAGATGAAGCCCTATTCATGGCTGAGGAAGGAAGTTGCTCATAATAGAAGGTGTCTACTTGAATTGATTTAGATGATGATGAAGATGAGATGGACAATGAGACTGCATTGCCAAATGCTCATGAATAACTGAAGATTGATAAGAAGATCAATAAGAAGATGAAATCTAAAATCAAGGACTTTGAGGAATAATTCAATGTGTTTGAGTCAAGAATGGATGAAGATGCTAAGGAGCATGAAGATATGGTAAAACATCTCAGTTGTTAATTAGAAATCATATATACAAGATTAAAAGCTAAAAAACATGAATGTGAAAGGCATGTAATTGAAAATGAGTCATTGAAATCTAAGTCAGAAAATATGTATAGTAAGGTAATGCCATTTGTGAGATTTAAAAAGAGCTCAAATGGTCTAGACAACATTCTGAATGATAAAAAACATACAAGTGATAAGACTAGTCTTATATACAAAGAAGAACCAGAGACTATAACTCAAGATAAGATAAAGACTAATGTGAACAACAAAAATCAACCTTTGAAGACAAATCATTAGACAAAGAATGAAGGTGTTAATAGAATGAATACTAAATATATCAGCCAACCAAATTCCATGAGGTATGAAAATTTCAATGGTTAATGCTATACTTGTAACTATTTGGGCATATAATCTATTTGGGCATATACCTAGAAAATGTAGAATACTTGTTAAGAATGAATTTTCTTGGAACTATGATGGGGGATCATCAGTTAAAAGGTGTAAGAAAGGTTGAGTGTCTCAAATGTCATGATGTGGGACATTTTTCAAATCATTGTCCATTTAAGGTAAGACAAGCTGATTTTCCTTCAAGAGATATTGAGTGCTAAAGTTATTATGAACTAAGGCACATTGCAAGATATTACCAAAATTTGGTAAGGTAGAATGATTTTTTTTCAAAAAGTATGATATGTTTCAATTGTGAATAGAGAGGTCACATTGCTAGGTTCTACAAGCAAAGGCCTATAATTCAGAAAATGTTCAATTAGGCTCCAAGAAAGCAACAAAGAAGACAAGTTAATACATGGAAACCAAAGGTGGTAAGTATGAGTCATGATGAGACTAAAAATCCAAGTAATCTATTTGCACTGGTGGAGAATGCTTTTGAAGTTGAAGATTCCCAAGAGGTCTCATTGTCTATTCATGTTGAAAATGAAGAGACTAAACTCAAGGAGAAGATGAAGGTGTTGGTTAAAGCTAGTTATGAGTTATGTATGGATCCAAATGAACATCCTGCTATTGTTGAACAAGTTCCTAGTGATGAGGATCCAAGATACAAGGAAGATTATGTAGATGAAAAGGTATGTCATGAATCTATGTTATCTCTATATATTTATAATCCAATCATAAAAGAAAAGGAAAATGTTGTAGTAGTTGAGGAAGTTGTTTCTCTAAAGCCAAAGTAGTAAAAGAAGAGCTATAAGTATTATTTGATCAAGGAGGAAGAGGAATACGAGGAGTTTTATTTTTTTAGCGCATTAAGGTATAAAGGGTGTCTCTATGTATGCTTCTTAAGAGATTCCTTTCAAGTGGAAAAGCAAGTGTTGTTATGGTGTTTTTTAGTTGGAATAATCTACAGAGTCAGATCGAAGGTTCCTAGATGGCAAAGGAGGATTTATGGTTTGTCAAGATAATATTTATACATAGAGAGATTTTTTGAACTTATTTTAGCATGTTCCAAGTGGTTTTGTGATCTGAAGGTATGTTGAAGTCAAATTGAAGATTTTCTGAGTGCTCTCTATTCTCTTAGTTTTGGCTTAAGGGCAAGTAGGCCTAAAATGGGTTATAATAAGTATGGGTTCCCAAAGGTGTGGAATCTCAAATATTGGTCTATAAGTTGTGATGGGTGTCTCTAGGTATGAAATAAGTTTCAGATATGCACGTTGACTAGGAGGTTTGTTGACCCTATTTGTTTTGAGATTCTAGGATTTTAGGCTCTCCTAGAAAAGTGGTTTTTATTGAGAATTGAGGTCTGAGGATTCTTAATATGTTTAATGGGCCAAATGGGTGGTCAAATCAAGATTCAAAGAGTTTTGAAGGTTTTTTGTTCTCAAGTTATTCATTTTTTTGTCAATATGGAGGGTTAATTAGCTAGTAGGTTTGTGAAGTATGTTTTAGAGGATGTTATTGGTAATTCAAATTGTTTTTCTTGAGGGGACATATGAGAGTGCTCTATATATGAAGTTTTAGGTCCTGAAGATGTGTCTACTAAAAATTATGGGCTCTGCAAGTTTCAGGTAGGGCTACAAGGAGGTTAGTGTAGAGAAGATTACATAACATGATTAGTCAAGCATTAGTCTAATATATAAAAGGAATAATACATAAGAATAAAACAAATTAAGCTTATATATTCATGTGGGAATTAAAAAGGATAGAAATAAGCAATTGAAAGAAAGCAACATAATATTACCTTCCCAAATGGATTCACCATACCAATGCAACTCAAAAGCATGTTCTCCCTTGATCAAGAGGTCTTGTCTTCAACAACAATGGTGGCCAAATCCTCTAATGTCTCAAGAACTCCTTATACAACCTAGGCTCATGACTTGGAATCACTAAACTTGCCTATCAATGAAGCTTGAAACTAAAATCAATGGTCAAATGTAAAAGATTGTAGAAATAATTCAACATAAGAACTTTGCACAAATCAAGCTTAAAAATGGTGTTCATGGTCTCTCTATTTATAGATTGTTGACATTGGTCAGGATCAACCATGACCATCCATCTCAAGATTAGATTTGTGGTCATGGATTAATCCAATTTATATAATTAAAATCTATAAATATCCCTCATAATGATTTTGGAAGAAGGGGCATTAAATAAGCATGGAGGGTCTTAATGAGGCATGGGAGACCCATAATCTTGATATTTTATGCATTTATGGCTTATGGATGCCACCTCATATGATGATGTCATTAGGTGATGTAGTTAATAGAAATCAATTTCCAAAAATAAATATTCAACAACTTTCATGGAAAATCCACTTAAGCTCTTGATTTAGTTCAATTAGCCTTAAACAAGGTTAATCAACATTTGTGAAATTATTTGGAAATTGGCCCTCAATTAATCAAAATGGTCAAAAAGTCATATTAATGGATCATAATTTGACTCAAGAAGAATTGGAAGGTGACGTTAAATGTGTTGGAACCATATTCCCATTTAGGATGTTGCCAACATAAAATGACAAAGGTATGTGACATGTACCAATGAATTGGAATAAAAAAGTGATCCAAAGGACAAAAAGGCAAAATCATCATTTTGACTTGAAATGAATTGATCAAATTTAGTTGCTTCATAAATTGCATTGCCCTATTTAGGGATACATTAGCCTAAATTGGCACTTGTAAACAAAAATTGTGAACCATTTAGTACATTTTATGGATTTTGACATATAATGTGCATTTGAGTGCAATTCGAGTAAGATTGATAATTTCAACACAAATGGTGTTAAGAAATGGATGTCTACATTTTGCCCTTATTTAAGAAGGCATAGTGAGACATTCAGATGAGCAACATATTTTCAAATAAAATAGTTGTCAAGAAGAAATTGGAACAAACCCATGACCCCCCATTAAGAGGACATATTAGGATGAAAGAGAAGGATAGACTCTTAAAAATAGAGAGAAAATGAGAGATTAAACCATGGAATAGATCACATCCAGATGAGCTAATTCTTACACATGTGATTACCATCAATGATCAAAATATAACTAGAGGTATAATAGGCCCCAGAGATGGGGGGAATGGGAAAGATAAAATCTATAAATGTAAAAGACACACTTTAAATGTACCTAATTTGAGAGTACAAGATGCATGTTTATGACATTGATCAATCTTGAGACAAGTTACACACTAAATATTTCCATCATGGGAAGTAGTGTGGAGAGCTTAGAATTAGAGGAAAATAGAGAAAATCCTAATCTAAGAAGGGAAGCACCACTAGAATGGGGTCTCTAAAGAGAAGATAATAAGAGGTGCCCCAGTAGAAAAAATATGATCATGATAAAATAGTTTGCCCCAGCAGGGATAATTTTCATCATTGATAAAGAATAAATAATGGTTTTCTCTATAGAGCTAATTTTATTATGATGTTGTTCAGATGTTTCACCCAAACATGGGCAATTGGCAAGAAAAATAGCTGAAGGATATAACCTAAAAGATAGGTTAAAGAAAGCGGGTGCAAACATACATGTGATGGTGTAATGGCTTAGATTGCCACATAAAACCAAGCATATGAGAATGCACAAAGTGATGAAAGAGATGAAAATAAGAATGAAAGATAGCTGAGTTGACTCCAAATGTGCTAGACAAGTTGATGTTGCCTACATAATTTCATGGACTCATGTTCCAACCTAAACTTAGGCTAATGTAGTTCACCCAAGTTTGGGAGATAATGGAATGACAAATGATGAAAACTGACCAAGAATTGACTAGACTCACAATGTATGCAAAGAGATACATGTCTAAGCATAGAGTCAAGTGCTAAAATGCATGTTACCTAGATGCCTAGTTCTATATCATGAGCCTAGATTATGCAAAGTGTTCTTGAGAACTATTCATCAAAGTGATGTTGACATTAAGACTTTGAGATCTGAGCACAAAGTGATTGTTATAGTAAAAGAAATTAGGCATCATAAGCATGAATAACTTAGAATGACATAATATTCTAATTGTGCTGAGCCAGTTCAAATGTGAATACCTATAACTAAGGATAATGGTAAAATAATAACCAAAACTAGAGTTACAACTATTTACATTTAAACAAAAAAGCAAAGACAACAAAAAATAAACATAAATAAACCTAACTTGAAATCAAGATAGGATCAATCAAGACTTAAGTAGGAACAAAAATATTTAAAAACAAAAATAAAGAACATATTAACAACATGAGACCAAGATATAAATAATCAAGATTCATGTTGACCATCAAGACATTCTTGAACATAAAAGAGAAAAGAAAAATCAAATAGAAAAATAAAACACCAGCAACAATCAAATAAACAAAATGGTCCAAGAACAACTTCAAAACATAGGATCAAGATATAAATAATCAATATCCATGCGAATCATCAAGATGTTCTAAAACACAAAAGAGAAGCAAAAACATACAGGGAAACACAAGACCAAAATGAGACAAGAAGTAATAAAAAGAGAAAAGGAGAATAAATAAAAGGAGAGGTACAAAAGCACAACAAAAAACCAAATAAACTCAAATAAACACAAAAAACAAACTAAGTCAAATTTAAAGTCAAATGTTCATGCACATGTAGTAGAGGTGTTACTTTCTACCACAACATAACAAAGAACAATGACACAACAATTTTTCCTTAATTAAAGAGGAACAATGCTAGAAGAAATGGGGGAAGAGAAGAAAAGGAAGGGTTTGGTTGAGCTGACTCTAGATGTACAAAACAAGTGGATGCTACCTACATAGTTCTATGGATGCATGTTTCAACATGAACACTAGGCCAAATGTAGTTCTTCCAGGAAATAAGATAGAAGAAAAATAATGATCAGACCAACATGATTAATGTTATATAAGAAATAGAATATATGACAAACAAATGAGAATGGTCTTGCAAACACCAAGCTGATAGGATGAGAAAGAATGATCTTGCAAAATGGCAAGTGCATGGAATGAGATGAACTAGTGTTTCTTTGCTTGAAAAATGGAAAGAGCATAGCATGGTGGGATAGGAATGTACAAATGTATAGAAGCATGACACAATGTTTTTATTCTTTTGTGGATCATGTTATGATGTTTTTGGTATTTCCAAAGTATTTCTAATGTTTTTGGTGTTTTTTGGATAAAATATGCACAAGGTGGGACCATCTAGTCAAGGATATGCATGTCCAAGAGTAGAGTTTCTAATAAAATAACTAATCTAGCTGTAACATCCCATGCTCATAAATTAGTGAGAGCGAGGCTTAGGTTGCTCATAAAATGGTGAGAGTATTCAAACTTAACAATTACTCACAAAATGGTGAGAGTGTAGTGAAGGGGTGACTGAGTTGACCTTAATAAAAATTGAGAACTACCTACATAGTCCCAAAGGACCTCAAGTCAGTGTAGTTCAAATGACATGGTTTATGGATTAAAATGGTATAATAATGCCTAGAAAAGGTTTATAGGGTTTCCCCTAAGAGATGAGGTATAGTAATGGAAAATGGTAATTGGAAAAGTGAAAAATGGTTCTACTACTCTTACTGACATGGAGATGTATGTCCTAGTTAATATGTGAGATAAGAAAATGATTAGTTATAAATTTTTTAACCAACCCCCTTGTGGAAAAACTTCTCTATCAAGAAATTGTTGCTGATCTGGATCTCAATAATATGTTTATGATCTTCGTAGATCATCGATTCTACTTCCTTCAAATTTGGAGACAAGATATCCTTATAACCTCAACAAAGAAAAGTTCTTCTAGTGATGCTAAATAATCTTAGGATAAATGAGATAAGTGGGTAATAAATAGGTGGGTGATAATGGAATGTATAAATAATGGGAAACAAATTAAAATTAAGACTTTCAGTCACACGTAATATTATTGATACAAGATTCAACATAATTTTTGTTTTGGTGGGGACAAATACCTCTAAATATACTCTTAATATGACTACTAGATTATTATATTGCTTGATCTTGAGAGCAACTACCATTTGATTATGTTGTAGATTAGAAGCTATTTTGATTTGATCTTGAATAATGTCTTTAGTAAATAGTGAGTAACTTTTGTGCTCAACAATTCATGCCTCAATGAGGTTTTCACCAATGAATGTGTTTTGATCATCCCATAGCACCTCTGAGAAGGTTTCACAAAGAGATTCTAACATTTAAATTTTATTTTCTTCTAGTGCCTATGAATAGGTTTCACTAAAAGATGTTAAGTTTGAACTTTGATCATCCCCTAACACCTCTAAAAAGGTTTCACTAGGATATTGTTATTATTTTACATGAATTTGATCTTGACCCCAATGACATTCTACAAATGATATGTTGCCATGGATGTAGTTCAACAAAGTGTGATTCTATCAATTATAATCAACATTTGTGGGAGGTGGAATGTTAATATAATGGCTATGTTTGATGAAAATAATGGTGGGATGATGAAAGAAAACACATTCCTCAGAAAATACAAGGAAGACTTGTGTTGATGCAAAAGTAATCATCCTCAAAAACTATAGAAGGATCACAAATATATTCAAATTGATCTACAAGAAAATTGTAACCAATGTTTAACAACCATGACTATAATCTATTTTTGAATATAATTCTAAAGCAAAGGACTCTGAATCTAATGTCACAACTAATGTTGATTCTATTTTTGATGTTAAATCCAATGTCAGTTCAAAAATAGAACCTGACTCTAATTTTGATTCTTCATCTAATATGGTTATTTTGAGAATGTTTTGTTGAATGATGAATGTTTGATAAGTAATGGCCTATGATGGAATAATGGGCTCAATAAAAAATTGAATCATCTTGGAAGGGTTCAACATAGACTGGCTCATCTAATTGAATCCCTTCAAAGAGAGGGAACTGCTCAAGGGATGTCTCATGAAAAACATGTTTGTCAAAGTGAAACTCCTCAATGAGTGGGAAAATATCAAGAAACAACTTTGCCGAGACTAGCTTGTTAAGGAGATGAGGCTTTTTAAAGATAGGTAACATATGAATAGGTAACTTATCACATGTTGACTTATCACAAATGGGTGTTTCAATAATAAAATTTTGGTTTTGGTTCCTAATTGGTTGCAAAAAATCAATTTTGAACACATTTTGATCCTCATAAGATGCCTCTTAAAGAGGTAATGCTTCTTATTTTATCTCAAAGATCGGCATAGAATTTCTAAAGTGGGGAATATTTGGTTTATCAAGAACAATGGTTTGTGGTTCAATAATAGAATCTCCAAAGATTAGACTATTGAATAAGGGATCAAACACAATTGGTTCATCAAATGGAGGTTCTTCAATAATAGGTTCATAAAAAACTAGTGATGAGCTAAGAATGGTAATAACTAGACACTTCTTAGTTTGGTTGCTCATGCAAACCAAAGGAGAAAGTCCTAATATGGTGATGACTAGATGTTTCTTAGTTTGGATTTTCATGTGAACTAAAGGAGAAGGTCCTAAAATGGTGATCCTAACATGTTGTGGATCCTAACTATTGACACAAGCCAAAGCATCCAAGTCTTCCTGATAAACCCAATCATTCCATTCTTGAGTTGGATCATAAGTTGGATCTTGATTGTGTTCCCATGACTAATTTTTATGAAGTGGATAGAAATTTGTCTTACAAACCATATTGTCACCATAGGGGTCTTGACTAAAGTCATAAAAGTCATTTTGTGTGGCCATTATATCATAAGTTGGATTATCCATGACTCCACTATAAGTGTAACTAGACATATCCGCATTTTATGAAGAAAGATCTAAAAACAAAAAGGCTTAGAGTTTTGTAAACTCTAAAAAGTGATGTCCAAAAGGACAAAAGGTTCAACCTTAGTTAAAAAAGGGGGGAGTTGTATCTCCAAAATAGTTTGTGCCAAGATTTAGCGTAAAATAGCCTAACATCAAACATCTAATGTCCAAGAATTTTGGAGAAAGGTTGTGTTCTCCCAAATGAAGGCATAAACAAATAAATAATCAATAGTTTTCAAGATTGGGTAATCATTTAACTAAAGTTATGCAACTCAAAAGAAAAATATTTGTATACCAACCATATGAATTTGAGGCCTAAATAGAAATCAATCAATGTTTGGATCTAAACGTGACAAGGTTAATTGAAAATGCAATGTTGAAGACTAGAATTGGACCAAACAAGATAGACAAGAGTGAAAAACATGACGGTACATAAATGAGGTCCAAATGGCACACACATAAACATATTTAACAAAAATTTCAAGGCATAAGTGTGGCATAAAATTATTCTTTAAACAAAAGGGCATCATATAAATAAGTTAGTTTTGACATGGTTTATAAAAAAATAAACAAGTTTTAGTCTCAAAACATACCAAGCAAAAATGACCAAAATACACTAAGTATAATCATCCAAATCCTAGAAAGGGTATGGTAATATGGGGTTGACTAAAACTAATTTTTTTCACTTGTTTCTAGGGGGATCAATTACACAATGACTTTCACGTCATGATGTAAAAGAAAAGCATATAATTGGGTGTCTATAACACTTAGCTTGTTGCTGAAAGATCTTTTCATTTTTGCAACCACTACAACCTACTATTCACTCAGTGTAGTACAATGTCCAAAGTGTAGATACATCTCATGTGCAACTCCATCACTAGAAGGTGGTTTAACTACTCAAACCTTTAATCCTAGTGGGAGTGGATGAAGTTAGTGCTGGGAGATGAAACCCCAGGTCAAAGCTTCTCTATAGAACTTATGAGAGGTAATGAAGTCCCCCTTGTAAGCCAAGATGCAATGAAATAAATAACATAAGAGAAAGACTTTAGGGTCATTTTTAAGATCACCCAAACTATTGTGAGTTTTTGGGGAGTGCTTTAGATGACATTCTTTCTAAGCCTTAGGCTAGGCTTTTTACAATAAGGATGGGTGCTTTTGATTTCAAAGGTTCCCTAAAGGGGACAAGTGGAAGAGCATACATGCAACATCGCTCTCTTTGCCAAATAAAAACTAGTTCAAAAAACTATTGAATGCAAAAACTTGGAAAGATGAGTTCATTTTAAAGCACTAATTTGAAAGATTGAGTGGTGTTCTTTTGACCCCTTGCTCTTAAGTTGTAAATTTGAAAGTCTAACTATCAAACATTCATCTTAAGCACCTAAATGTTTCATTAAGTACTAAAACAAAGTTCATAGTTCATTTTAAAAGTATGCAAAAGATGGTATTAAACATGTTTTATCAAATTCCCAAGCTTGATCCTATAATAAAAATGTTAGGGTATCCTTTTGCTTTGAAGCTAATTTGAAATAGAAGGAACAAATTTGAAATTTGAGGTCTCTATTACAAAATCAAAATTACCCAGTCAATATCATTGTTTCCTACAAAATCACCATTTTTAGATAGAAAAACACAAAAAAATGTAATATCATTATTCCAAATGAAATCATTGGACGAGATGATGATATTACTATTTTCAGGCAATACAATATCACTATTTTTATAAAGAAAACATAGAAAATACAAAATTGCTATTCAGATGATGAAACCATTGTTATGCAAAATCACTGCCTAAAATGACAAAATCACTAGCCAAAAGAGCAATATCACTGCCCAAAATAATGATATCACTACTCAAAAGGATGATATCACTTCTTTGGATGATAATATCACTACTTAAGTCCACAAAATTATTGTTTAGTGAATAGAAATTTTATTTACAAAAAATTGTAATTGCGTAACAATGATATCGTTCTAGAGAGAAAAATTGAGGTTTCCAAAAACAAAAATATGATTATCAAAAAAATATAATTTTAAGCTAATTTTTCACTCTTTTGGGCAGCTAACTCCAAGATCTTGCATGGAAAATATTAGTGAGTTGATTGTAGAGGATTTGTGAGTAAATTTGTGGGTTGTGGTCCCATAGGGCATGCCAAAATGTAGATGATTACATAACATGATTAATCAAGCATTAGTCCAATAAATCAAAGGAACAATGCATAAGAACAAATTGAATTAGGCTTATCTATTCATGTGGGAATTACAAAGGATAGAAAGAAATAATTTAAAGAAAGCAACATCATATTACCTTTCCAAATGGATTCACCATACCAATGTGGCTTAAAAACATGTTCTCCTTCAACAACAATGGTGGCCAACTCCTCTAATATGTCAATAACTCCTTTTAAAACCTAGGCTCATGATTTGGACTCACTAAACTAGCCTATCAATGAATCTTGAAACTAAATTCCATGGTCAAATACAAAGGATTGTAGAAACAATTCAACATAATAACTTTGCACAAATCAAGCTTAAAAATGATGTTCATGACCTCTCTATTTATAGATTTTTGAGATTGGTCAGGATCAACCATGACCATCCATCTCAAGATTGAGATTTATGGTCATAGATCAGTACAATTTATATAATTAAAATCTATAAATATCCTTCATAATGATTTTGGAAGAATGGGAATTGAATAGGCATGAAGGGTCTTAATGAGGCATGGGAGACCCATAATCTTGATATTTTATGCATTTATGGGTTATGGATGACACCCCATATGAAGATGTCATTAGGTGATGCAGTTAATAGAAATCAATTTCCAAAAACAAATATTCAACACTCTCATGGAAAATCTACTTAAGCTCTTGATTTGGATCAATTAGCCTTAAAAAAGGTTAATCAACATTTGTGCAATTATTTGGAAATTGGCACTCAATAATCAAAATGGTCAAAAAGTCATATTACTGGATCATAATTTGACTCGAGAAGAATTAGAAGGTGATGTTAGATGTGTTGGAACTGCATTCCAATTGAGGATGTTACCAACAAAAAATAACAAAGGTATGTGATGTGTACAAATTAATTATAACAAAATAGTGATCCAGAGCATAAAAAGGTGAAATCATCATTTTCACTTGAAATAAATTGATCAAAGTTAGCTATTTCATAAATTGTATTTCCCCATTTAAGGATACATTAGCCTAAATCAACACTTTTAAATGAAAATTTTGAACCATTTAGCACATTTTATGGATTTTGACCTAAAGTGTGCATTTGAGTGCAATTTGAGTAAGATTGACAATTTCAACACAAATGGTGTTAAGAATTAGATGTCTACAAATAGACAGGCCTAGTTTGAAGAAGAGTGTCTTTTGATCAAGTTATCTAAAATCTCAAGGCATGAGTATTTTAAGGTGAGTTCTCAAGTTGGTGTATTACATGTTTCCAATTTGGTGAGTGGCATGAAGTTCTATTGGTGGTCCTTATGGTAGCTTGAGAGAGAAAGGCTAATAAGCCTATATGTTGGTTCCTCATGGTGTGGGGAGATATGAAGATGATCAAAAGGTGAAATTACTTAAAAATATTAGGGGGATTCCATCTTAGATGTTTATTAATGTGTTCCATCATATTTATGTTCTTTTGTGTGTTATTTCTTCAATAGTTTCAATGCTTGATTGAAGAGAGCGTTTGCATGGAGCAAGAGGAAGTTTGTCAAGGCAAGAAAAGGTAGGCTCAAGGTAAGGGGGAGTTTGTATCATCTTTATAATATGGTAATTTACTATTTGATAGTATTTTTAGGTCCTTAGTATTAGTTTTTACCCACTTTATCATTGTGTCAAAAGTGGAGAAAGTTCCTATTGAGGAAAAAGTTCCTATTGTGGGAGTGCTTGAAGAGAGAGAAGGTGAGATGTATATTGATTTATATGATGGTTGTTGACATCAATGACAAAGAGGGATATTTTTGGAGAGTTATCATGATGATGTCATAGATATGTCCTATTGACTGGATGAAGTGATTTGATATTCTATGTGACAATGACAAAGTGTGCAATGCGCTTATTTTAGTGTGCTTTATGTATGGTTGGTTGATCTTTAGTATTGACATGGTTAGAGAGGATTAGGGATGAATATGATGATTTGAGCATGAGCAAGGGGTCCTTTTGAAAGTCAAGAAAATATTTGAGAGCTTATGTATATAAGTGGAATTCATCTTGTTTTTCATTGTTCTCATCTAGACACTTTTGGTCCACTGGTAGAAAATCTTAGTAAGTAGTTTGATGATGTCACCATTGCCACAAAGGAATGAGTCAAGGGGAGTTAGTCATATAGTTGTGATCACATTAGTCCTTGGGTGTTATATGATATATATAAATTCATGCATTAGAGCATGATCAAAGATATAAAGGTGCAAAGTTGTCTTCTCAGTTAGAATTCATTATTTTCCCATACTTTGCCAAATTTTAAATATGGCCAGAAAGAGATGAGTAAGCATGTTGATGAGGTCAGAATTCACATGTGTGAAAGTGTCAAGACAAAATGATCATATGGGTTTATTTATTTTTGTGCCTAGTTTATTTGTGCTAATTTTTAGATCATGTGATGTAGCACGTCAAAACATATGCATGCATATGCAAATTTGGGCTTCCAGGTAGTTTGACTGTGTTTTTCCATACTTAGCCAATTTTGCAATGTAACAGAAAGAGTTGAGTGAGAGTTTTTATGGTGTTATATCTTAAACATGTTAAGGTTTCAAGAGAAACTAATCATATGGGTTTATTCATACTTTATCATAGATTATTTACACTAAATTTGAGATCATGCACTGAAGCACGATAAAAGTTATGCTTGTTCAAAGTTAGCCTCTCAGGTAGGTTTTGACATAGTTAGCTCTATGATAGAAGATTTTGAGAAGGAATTTTAATTGTGCTATTTCTCACATGAGTGAGCATTATAGGAGTAGTGTGTCACATGGTTGGATTATCCTATGTGAGGAGATCATTTTATCCAAATTTGAGATCGTATGTCAAAGCACATAAGAAGTTATTAAGGTGAAAAAATGGCTACTCAGGCATATTGAAAGGGTCCCCATAGTCATTTTAAAAAGTATTATAGATTGATCAAGATCAATGGTTCACATTTCTCCAATAAGTTAGGATTAAATAAGATGAATACAGTTACATGATGTTTAATTATTGAGCAAGGGTATAAAATAATGATCCAACAGTGAGTGAGTTTTTGTATAGATTGATCAAATGGTATGAGTTACATGATAAAGACCTAGTTGATCCATAGAGATCGATGGAGCACGTGGAGTCAACATTTCAAGGATGCATGAGATGTGGTAAAAGTGATAGATGTTTAAAAATTAAGCATAGGCACCTATGTGTTAAAGAATAAAAGAAATCGATGGTGCATAGTTGATCTGAGTAATGAGGACACGAGATGATTATAAAGTGTTCAAAGATTAACTATGACTGTTTGTATTTTAATATTTAAAATTGCTAAGGGAAAAACTTGTGTCTGGTATTTAGGTCATATCTTTAGATAGAAGATGAATTTTATCATGTAGTAAAAAGAAAATATTTAGAGGACTCCAAGGTGCATCTAAAAATATGGATTTGAAGATCTGAAAGTGTGTACAAGTAAAGTTATTGAGCTATAAAGTTGATTATTTTTATATATGTGTTTTACAAGTGACCTGAGAAGATTATTTAAGTTTATGTAGATGTTTTTTTGAGTTTTCATGGTGAATTGGATATTAGGGAGTGTTGTAGACTCCATGAGGTTGCTATATGAGTATTTTAGAGGTATGAAAAATGATTAAGAAGTTAATTGTATGTTTGGTAATGATATTCATATATATAAGGTCTTTATTTGAGTTAATTGAGCATACACAAAATTGAGATAAGATGATTATGATCATTTGAGGATGTTGAAGGGGACATAAAGAGTGGACCCATGTATTTGAAAGTGGTTATGTGTTCTTATTTTGTTTGATGGTGTGCTAAATGGGTGAATAGGTATCCATTAGACCTATAAGAGATACAAGGGCCTTATTAAAAGGTGTATCTACCTAAGTGTGACCCATGTGAGATTCCTCAAGGGCGAAGTCATGATTTCTGGATGATAAGGATTATTATGGTCTTAATAATTCATGATTTCTCTATATATAGTGAAACCAAATGTGTTGGGTTCTAAACTTGTATGTGAGAGATTTAGTAGAATATTTGAGAGAGTTGGAGATCTAAGGAAAGCAGAGGAGAGTGGGAGTGTCTAGCTATTGGTTTGATGAGAAGAGGAAATTAAGGACTGTGTGTATGATCTATAAATCATGTTTTTGATGATAGTATAGTGTTCTTATAGTTTGAAGTTGTGCAAAATGATCTGATGTACATATGAGGACTATTTGAGTGAATAAGGTGTGAAGATTGTTTGAGAAAAAGAGAGAGAGTTTATGTAAGGGTCAGATAATCAAGAGTTTCATCATCAAGTGTTGAAGACATCAATTCTAAGGTGCTAGTGTTATTTTCAAGGAGGGTATAAAGGACTTGATCTTCCTTAGGAGTAGTTGCTCCTTGTGAAATACTATTTCACTAAAGACCTTTGATTAGAAGGACTTGATAAAGGTTGTAGGTAAGAAGGAATTGATAAAAGGTTCTTATTTAGAAAGACTTGATTAGTCTCTTATTTTTGATCATCTTATAGGATAGTAGTCCAAGTGTTTTCAAGATTGAGAGTGGGTTTTATTCCCCAAGAAGGTTTCTCACATAGATCCTGTATTGTGTATGTGATCTTTCTCATGTTCATTGTTCACTACTATAAATGATCTATATCCTTCATGAATGTTTGAATTGAATGCTTAAGTATTTTTTTGGGTCTAAAAATTAAATTGGATTATTTTCCACCACTGATTCACCCCACTCTCAGTGGATTTTACCTTTAATAATATTTCACTTCTAATTCCACCAACAAATGTAGTAGGTAATAAGGCTAGTGAAAATAACTCCAAGGCAATGAATGCCATTCTATGTGGCCTATTAGAGGAAGATCTTGTAAAATTAATGCATTGTGTATCAACCAAAGATATATGGGATAAATTGAAGACCATCTATGAAGGAGACATCAAGGTAAATTTGTCCAGGTTGTAGACCCATTGAAGATAGTTTAAAATCCTAAAGATGAATTAAGATGAAACTATTATAACCTACATATTAAAGGTTGATGAAGTTGTCAATATCATTAGAGGATTGAGAGAAGAAGTGAAAGAATCTATTGTTGTTCACAAGATGTTAACATCACTAACTTCTAATTTTGAATCTAAGGTATTTATATTAGAAGAAATATAATATTTTGTCAAGCTAGATATGGATGGGATTCATGGCATCTTGACTACCTATGAGATGAGAATAAATGAAGGAAGACCTCCCAAGAAGGAAACAACTTTCAAAGCTAAAGATTAAAAATCCAAAAAGGTGAGATATGAGGTATGTTTAGATATTAATGATGATGATCTCATAGCTATATTTGCTAGGAAGTTAAGGTATGCATTAGGTAAGTACAAGGTTAAGTCACCCTTCAAATGTTTTAGCTATGGAAATATTGGTCACTTTGCAACTAAGTATCCTAACAAGGACAAATCTAAGCATAATGAAGAACATGATGGGGATGATACAAAAGTTTATAAGTCTAAAAAGAATAAGAGAGATTTCAAGAACAATGAAGGAAAGAAAAGATCATTATAAAATAAGAAGAATTTGTATACCAAAGAAGATATCTCATCTGATGTAAGTGATTTAGACACATCTCATAGTAATGATGACATTTATGAATCTAAAAATGGAAATAGTGGAACTTTTTTCATAGGCATAAAATCAAATAATGAGGGTTATTCAAATGGGAAAGGCCTTATGGTTGATATAGAATCAAATGAAGAAGTATACTATGATAGTGAAGAAGGAGAAGAAGTGGATCTTGAAGCTGAGATCATGAGTACCTTAGAAGAGTTTAATCTTGTGAAGAAGAAGAATAAGAAAATAAATTCATTAGTTCATGACTATGAGGAGTAGATTAGTTTGTTTAAGAGAAGGTTGAGCAACACTTCCAAAGAATATGAAGAGATCATCTAGTAAGTATAAACCTAGATGGAGATTATGTTAGCAATGCTTAAGGATAAATAGGAAGAATGCATTAAATATAAAATTGAAATAAATATCTAAAAGATAAGTTGTATCAAGCATCTAGCAAGATGAAGAGCTTTGTGAAGTTTGAAAAGAGCACTAAGGCAATTTGCAAGTGGCAAGACAGGTCTTAGTTGTAATGAAGATCAAAATAAGGTATCTCAAGTCAAGGAGAAGACTATTGAAGATAAGAAGGTTGACATGAAAATACCTATTAGATAACCCAATGCTATAAGGTATGTTAATTATTTTAATGTTTACTATTTTGAATACAATTAGTTTGGTCATAGAGTAAGACAATGTAGAAGACCATCCAAGAATGAGTACTCATGGAGCTATGGAAGGAGTAAAAATTCACATCAATTAAATGGTATGTACAAGGCAATGTGTTATAGCTATCATAATGTATGACACATTGCAAGATTATATCCTAATAAAGTTAGAAAGTGATAGAGTCAAAATAGGAAGTTTGAATCTCCTAGAGTGAAAGAAAGAAGGAAAATGAATGTATGGAAATCAAAGGAAATAAAGATAAGTCATGATCAGTCTATAAGATCAAGTGGACTACTTTATAAGATAGAGAATGCCTTATATGTGAAATCAAGTAAGGAATGTCTATTTTTAGCTCACATTGATGATCAAATGGTTAATGATGGGATCAATCCTATAGTGCCAATGTAGTCGAAAAGGATGTTAAAGAATATTCAGTCTTGTGAAAATATGAAAATCTAGGAATATCCTAAGTTTATGTTGTTTTAGTGCCCTATGAAAAGGGGTGGATCCATTAAGCTTCATAGAGACATTCTTTTATCAACATAAGCATGAGGTTGTAGTCAAAGAAGGGTTTTTTTAAAGAAGTTTTTAGGTTGTCTATGTTGCAAGGTAGAAGATGAAGATGGATATTATCCATTATTGTGTTGATAGATCTATGGTTTGGAGTGTAAAAGGCAACATGATGAGAGATCTAAGGCTATTATCAAGTATCTAAAATCAAAGTACAAATAATTGGTATATGAGAGGTAAGTTTTTTTGGTATTTATTTGTGTGAGTAGTTAAGATTTATCTATGAAGATAAAAGGGGAGTCCCTAATTTTATAGTTGATATAAAAAATGGGACATCCTTGTATGTGGTCAAGAGTTTGATTTTATTCTATCATATCAAGGAAGCTAGGAAAGTGACCTGATTGAGAGAAATTTTTGAGAATGATTGTCATATGGAGTTACCATAAGTTTTTGAATACTATGTACCAAATAATATCTTGGAAAAATAATATCAATTAAAAGGAAGAAAGTATGATTTTAGTAGTTACAGATGTCTATTGTTAGCAGAAGCATGGTGGATGCTTGGTTTGAGGGGGAGATTTTTAGAGTGTTGATTGAGCTTAATCTATGTTGAAGTGAACTTATAATCTGAGTTCATTTTGAAAGAGATGAATAATTATGGAAGACCTTTGTCATTAATGTCAAAGGGGGAGAAATATCAGAAAGATCAAAAACATTAGAAAGGGAAAAAGATTAGAAAGGTGAGAACCAAGTCTAAGAGATGATTGCCATCAAGAGTGGTTGACATAATTTTTTGAGTGTGTTTTCCATAAATGACAAAGGGGGAGATTGTTAGACATTATCATTGATTAAGGAGGAGATTGTTGAGCATTTTAATTGAGTGTTAAGATTTGGTATTTAATAATGTCATTGATGTCAAAGGTTTTTATGAAGATGCATGGTTATTTCATTAGTTTCAATATAATTTAATTGATGTCAAAGGTTCTTATGAAGATGTTTGTTCAAGTAAGCCTTAAGGCATGTGCATGGTTAGTGAGTGTTGTTACTATATAAAGAGTAGTAATGTGAGAGTAATATTTAAAGAATGTTCTAATGTCAATATGAGTGAGTACAAGTCAGTATGTCAAGTGTCAAGCATATTTTAATGCTTTCTCTAGACCTTTTGAGATGATATTTTTAGGTGTCATGATAAAATGAGTGAGATTTGAATAAGTTGCATGCTTTGAAGATATATGTAATTATCTTTGAAGATGATCCAAATGAGATATGAATATGTAAAATATCTAAAGAATTCTTGATTTTATTTGAGCATGAGATAGGTTGTTTGAGTTTATACATGAGGTATTGAAGGCCTTGCAAATGATTAGAAGGTCAGATTCAAAGATCTATGTGTGTAGCTCTAAATATGTTATGAATTTGAGCTCTAAAGATATGTAAGAAGCTATAAAGATGTTATTTTTAATATCTAATGAAGTGTAAGTTTATGAGGTTTCCTAAGCATACACAAGAGGCATTGGAACCTATGCGAGTTTCAAGGTGCAGTCTACAGGGTGGCTAGAAGGTCAGATTCAAGGTCTAATGAGTCTTACAATTCAAGGCTTAGAAATAAAAAGAGAAATGGTGTTTGAATTAGGTATCAAGATAAATTACATGACATGGATGAGTAGGTGATCATTGACAAAGGTGGGTCAAATTGTTTTATGTATGTGCATGAATTTTTAGGTCATGGTTTACAAGAAAAGACTTGAAAGTGTTTCAAGGTTTCTTGATTGTATATAATGAAGAGTTATCTACTTGAGAAGGTTTTTCTAGTGGTAATTATCATGTAAAACATATAATTGAGAAACTAATATGGTCATGGTAGATCAAGAAGGGTTCTAGGTCAAAGTTCCAATCATTGGTTTTTGGAAAGAGGAGTTACATTTTATGAATGATTGTTAAGACTAAAAGTTTGTCTAAACCCTCATAAAACCCTAAAAATAACCCAATGTTGAAGATATTATTTTGAATATATCAAAATGGTTTGATATGAATATAAAAGTAATCATAGGTTAAAGTTAACTCTCCTAGGCATCTCCAAGTGTGATTGGTTTCTTAGATGAGTAAGCAAACCCTATAAAAAAGTGTTTATATTTTAGAGATTTATTGTAGCAGATAGAGTTGATCAAGTCAAAGTTGATAAGTAGATGAAGATAAAAGTGTGAGACTTTTATTTTTTTTAATGAAGGTTTATGGATAGGTTATATAACTTAGGTTTTCAAAATTGGTGATCCAAGTTGTCTAGTTGCTAACAGACCTAATTATGTAGACAATAAGAAAATCAAGTAGAAGTAAGAAGATGATTCCTGATATGTTTTCATGTAAGAGTGATGAATTTAAGTGCATGATGATGTTTTTTGGGACTTGAATGATCTATCCATGATTTTCAAAGTCTTGTAAGTTAGTGTAAGAGATATAAATATTGAAGCCAAAATGGGTTATCTAATTGAGTGGAGTTTGTGAGAGAGAATATCAATAGATAGTTCTATAAGACCAAAGTTTACATTAGAGATAATTATATATTTGATGGAGGTTAATATAAGGTTGGTATAATATATTTTTAGTTAATTTAAATAAATTGAATATACTCAATTAGGTTGCAAATGTTCATGTTTTCTTGACTATGTTTTAGAGTCAGTTGATAGTTCTAAGTGAACATCTTGCAGGTAAGAGTTTGAGCTTGTATACCATAAGTTGAAGCATAATATGAAGTTTAAGATGATAATTAGGTCATGATATTTATTAAATATGTAATTTTTTTCTATGTTTGTTTGTCAAAATTGAGTGTAGGCCTCAATTGTTCAAGATAGAATTTTTGTATATGCACATGCCTTTTATAAACAGTGTTTTGAGAAAGGGTTCAAATAGTGGTTGGACCTAAAAGGTGTTATGGACCTAAAGTGGAGTTGGATAAGGTATATTAGAGTGTCATGTAATGTTTTCTTATGATGTGAGGTTTTTTTATAACCTTGAATAAATATAAAAGGGTAACGTGTTATTAAGAAGACCTATTAGGTCTCCATTAAGCCTAAAAGAGGAGTAAGGGCTAATTGAGTTATGGATGACCTAATGTATTGATTGATTCATGATTAAGGCATGTTATTTTAATATTTTAATACCTATTCATGTATGACCTAAATTATTTGAATGTGTGTCTAACTAAGAAGGATATGATCAAGTGACTTGTATAAAAGCAAGGCAATATAGGCCTATTTGGGCAAGCTGAGAGAGTGAGAGAAGCAGAGGAGAAGCAAATGATATAGATCATTGGTAAGAAGAATACATAATTCATACAATTAGAGAGATGCCATGAATATATAATAAAGGTTTTGCATATGAGTATCAAGGTTAAAATACCTAATCAAGCCATGAAGAGGTCTAGTTTATCAAAGAAGGATGAAGGCCAGTTTAAGAGGGACAAAAGAAAGCAAAGAGATGAAGGAGAAGTTCATCATATGTTGTAGAAGAAACAAGGGTTTCTGAAGGTGATCAAACAATCATGTAGATGAGTTGGTTATAAGTCATCTAAGGGGTTGGTGCTTCCTTGCATGTGGGTGCTTACTAAAGCCTACCTAAGTTGGTGCTAAGCTAGTTGGGGTTAATGCTCCATGTGAAGTGGGTGATTCATGAAAGATTGATGTTTGTCTTATAGGACTATAGTCCATTTTATTTATTAGTGGGTTTTATTCCCCTTGAGGATTTCCCATGTATATGTTGTGTTTATGTATTTAATGCTATTATGATTTCATGATAATGCTTGTTAAAATGGTTCATTTATGATTAAGTGTAATTGAATGAAAAGTTCTGAAGATTGATTCACCCAACCCCCCACCCATCCACCCCCCCCCCCCCCCCCCCCTTTAGTCATCTTTTTACCATTATAAGAAGATAATTTAATTTAATATATGGCCAATTCTTCAATTACCATTAAGTTAGAGAGTTACTCAATAATCATAGAGTCCATTATCTGCTATATCATGTCTTAAGCTAGTGTTATAGACAACTCATCATGTTCCACAATGAACACAAGCACATGTTAATCCTAATATATAATAAATTTCACACAATCGTATACTTCATATATTTACTCATCATATAGAGGATTATATGACTAATTTTGATGATGAAAATTACATTACAACACAAGATCATTCCTCATATGCAATTGTAGATACATAGTTATTTTATCATAATAGGTGACCATTCCCATGTTTGATACATGACCTATATGTGAATATACTTTTAATGGGATAAATGGTTAGAATTTTTATATAAACATCTCAAAATATTTAATATATACAAAAAAATTCAAAATATTCAAAAAATACAAAATCAAAACATAAACAAGCCATGATTTCTAGTTTACATTAATCATTTATTTATTTATAACATGTTTGGTAGATTTCATATCCTTTTCCATATGCACATGCATTTCAAGGTATATATGAATGGAATGCAAGACATATAGACTCTACATGAGACAAATATTAATATATGTAGTTTATTATTATACCCAAATCCCATGCCAATGCTAGGGGCACCTCATTCAATAGGTTACACTGTTAAAGGCTATATATTTATATGAACTTACTAGTTATCATGTTGAGCTACATTGATTTATTACACTTGTCTTTAATTTTTTATATTATTTTCAATACTAAATTTTATGCTATGTTATGACATTGACATAGATTGATGGTGTAAATTAGTTTTAGTTTTTGTGTGCTTCATTTTTGTTGTTTCATTTTCTATAGGCTAACCATTGATTATGTTTGTTTTTCCTCTTTCCTTGGTGTTCTACATTGTTTGATTGAGTGTATCATTGTATGCCTATTTCTTTGGACCGTTACCTTCTTATGTGACTTTTTCTTGACTGAGTTTCATTTTATGACTTTTTTTGGGCCCTTGCATTCTTCTATGATTTTTTATTTATATTTCCCTTACCTTGTTATATGACATTTGATTGTCCATTGTGTGTGCCCCTTGACTTTTTATGTGACATTTGAAATTTTGTGGTGTGTGCACTTGTTGTGTAACATTTGATTATTCATTATGTACACATTTATTCTATGACGTGTGGTTCTTGGTTTGAGTGACATTTAGTGTTATAACATGTTATTTATTATCTACATCATGCCTATGAAAAAGTATGCTAATGAGTGGATACATATAGGATTATTTTCTGAGTTTGTGTTGTCATGATCCATACCACACATATTCCTTCTTTTGTGTGGTGCCATGATCCATATCATGCATCTTCATATGTATTTTTATATTCATTGGTTTCATCTATGATAATTACTAGCACATACCTAACTTTTATATTGATCATGGAATGATAATTATATTCCTTACACTACATGTTTAATATATGATTTGATAATATATTAATAATACGATGACATATTATCCACATGATAGCACATGAGTTTAATTGATTTCATATTTATATATAACATGACATAGTCAACTCTTTTATTTTGAAACAAGTTATTCATATGCTACACTCCTCACATCAAAAGGGTGGCATATTAGTAGACTTGTCAAATAGATCAAATTCTTAATTTATTTATATTTTTAGATTTATGGAATCATAGAGTTCAAATTAGATCTTATTATTAGTTTGGTTTTATTATAGGAAATATATTTTGAGATTAAGATAGATGTTGGGTGCATATGCACACATTTTACAAAAAAAATGAGCTATAGTTTTTTTTAGATTTGTTAAAAATTGGGATATAGATTTATAACATCCTCTATCATGTTAGAACATATTATATCAAATTAGGGGCATGCATACTATTCATGCACCCACTATTGCAATTTTTTTATGTTGGCATTGATTCCATCACACTATTATAGTTTATCTATTTTCAAGAGCATACCATTTATGTGAAATTGATGGTATCAAAGGTAAAATTTTAAATTTATCAGTCTATTTGAAATTGTTGCTTCAGCCTACATGATCCTAACATAGGATCCCCCTTTTAATTTAAGGTTTAAGATAAACTAAATGAGTAGCGAGGTTAAGGTTCAACATAGCTCAATGACTTAACACTAATCATTATTCATGAGGGTTGGGGCATTTATTTTTTTAAACCATGTCCTTTGGCTTGGTACATTTCTAAATTAGGGTAAGATCACTCCCAATTCTCAAATGCTACATCAAGAAGCAAGATATCAACATTATTTGGTAAGAAGCCCATGTTTTCCAATGCTAACATAATCTTCAACACATCATAAGGAAACATAGTTCATACATTTATAGGTGTACTCATTCTTTGCTATTTAAATTACAAAAATATAATTTATTTTAGATTTATTTTCACATATGGAAATTTATTGTTGCATGTTCATTGTAAGTTTACATGGCACAAGATGCATATTATTATTTTCTCTAAAAATAAAAGTATTTTATACACACTCAGGTACATTTATTTATCTTTTTACTATAACATTATTTTTAGTTTTAATAATATAATAAAGAGGCACATTTTTATAAACTATAATTCTATATTAGACACTTAACAATGTTAGTCTAGACCTACCTTAACCTTATGTTAGTAGGGGAATGCAAGTACCAAACTGCTTGGACAAATGTATGTGACATGTGGACATGAACCACATTTTCCTTTCTATTGATTAACTAGTCCAAAATTATTGCATGGTTTTTCTATTTTGGTTTTGTCTTAATTATATGGAGTATTGAATAAATAAAATATAGGTTGACATAATTATACACTAAAGATGGATTCATATGTTAGAGTGATAACAACCTTGAGGGTATATATTTAATCAACATGTAATATAATGGGATTATAATTTATAAATATATATGATAAATGCTCCAATTGTTATAATTATTTGTAATGGATATTTATTATGGTGTTTTAATATTATTTACATATGTTTTATCCTATAATTTATAGAATTCTATGAACAAGAATGTATTTCAATTATATTACTTTTGTTAAGAGTTTTGTTTAACATATAATTAAATGTTATTACTACACAAATACCTTTTCCTATGTTAAATACCTATGATATTCATTTAAATTTTGTCAATCTATATCTATCTATAAATTCCTATAAGTTATTCCCTATATCTAGGGCTATCCTTGTAATTAGCATGTTTTGGTGAAACCTCAGGAACCTCTACTAACAATGGTGTAGTGAGCAGGGATCTCACCAGCCAAGGAAATGCTTTGATGGTTACCTAGTCAAAGAAAGGTAGAAAGTTGGTCAAAATGGAAAATTCATAATTTCATAGAGGGAGAAGCACAAAGGATAGGATGTACCATGAAAGAGATTATAAAAGAACATATCTATGGTGGGATCTATGAGATATTTTGGTGCAAATTGCCTAGACTATTAGCCACTTGGTTGGCCTAATTAGAACACCATTATATATAATTTAGAACTACTGATGTTATTTTATGGATGGAAGAGAAGATAGTGAGGTTTCAGAATATAGATACTAGTTATACTCATGCAAGCGATCATTTGATAACTATTACCATTGATGGATACATAATTTAGTTCACATTAAAAGCTTATATATTTTTTGAAGCGGACAAGGATCTATTTATTAGGGGTATAAGAGGTAAAATTTTACAATAAATCCCTTTGTTGATCAAAATGTTAGCTATAGAAAAGGCCATGTTGATTATTCTAGCCAACATGGATTAGTCACTCTGAACATCATGGGGATGTGTATGATAGAAGGGTGAATGGTAAGACAAAAAGTAGATAGAACTTGAATCTAAGTATAGAGTGGAAAACCAAGAGGAGAGAGCTCAGAAGAAGAATCTAGAATTAGAAAGAGAGATGTGACAATAGAAATGATGGAATAAACAAAAAGAGACCCAATAAGTTACAAATTAAAGGAGGAGCTATAGTAGAATATAAGATAAGAGCACGAGAGAAATAAGGGAACATGAGTGAGGAGTTGATATGAGGATTAAGGAGTTTTGCCCTAGTATTGGGAGAGAAATAGAAGGAGAGGATGATCAAGTGAGAGAAGAAGAGGAATATAATAGTGCAAAATTAGATCAGGTAATCAAGAGTTTACAAACATATAGAAGGGTATTCCATGGAAGAGAACTAGGATTTACCTATAGTCACAAACACAACACATGTTCAAGTTATGATAAATATGTTTTTGGAGGTATAGACCATTCACCATGGGAGCACACATCCCCCAAGCCTTTTTTTTTCAAAATCATAGAAAAAATAATATAGCTTTTGAAGACAAAGAGTGAAAAGGACCATTTGAAAAATAAATTCACTAGAAAGGAATTGAGGCACAAAAGGTAGTGCACCATGAATCCATAAGTAGTTTTAATAAACAAAAGAAGAAGAATATACAAACATTAATAATAATAGAGACAAACCCTATCATTATTTACAAGTAAAGGATTTCATAACATAAATAAAAATATTAGAACAAGAGGAAGAGGATCAAGATGCGTCTCAATTTATATCATCATTAGAGCAAGCAAAAAAGTAATAGGTATCAAAATCTTAGGTATTTCCCTTTGTCACAACAAATCCATAGATACAAGTTATTCAACAACTGACTATGATACCTATGATAAATAGTAGTATGGTAGTTATATTGGGAACATTTATCAATATATAACTTTATTATGGGTCTATAGAGATATAAAAATACTTTCTCACTTGCAACATGAAGTGATAGGATAAAAGAATTACTAATGATGCAGTTAGAAATGTGAAATGATTGGAGCTTTATGTTGTCATGAATTAGAATTCATATACCATATAGATTTTATTTAATTAAACCTATAGTAGATAAAATATATGCTTATTAAATATTTAAAATCATAAAGTGTTGTAAGACCATACAATATTTGAAATAAATTTGATAAGAAGCAAAGAAACTATCTATGAATATGATCATAGATTTTATAATGCAGTAAATAAGGTATAATTTATTATAGAAGACAAGGATAAAAAAACATGATTTGTGTAAGGGATGAAGACAATAGTATGATTCACCATTACAAAAACCTTGTTTAATGATAAGGTAGATACAAGGGTAGTTAGGATTAGGGTTGAATAGATTGAAGACTATGGAAATGCTTTAACCTCCACCTCAAAGATAAAAAACACTTTAAAGACATTAGTAATAATAATGGATCAATATCAAAATGGGGGAGACAATCCTAAGTCAATTATTTGGTTTATCAAGTGTGGAAAGGAAGGGCATTTTTACGTAATTAGGTTTCACCCTTTTTTAGGACTGTTCACATCCACCTCAAACCTAGGCTAACATTAGAGTGACCTATAGGTTGTGGGCTACCTAAGATATAGGTCAAACCTATATTTTCTATGGGGATGTCTCACCTAATTTTTCACTTCAACTCCCTCTATGAACTAATCTTATTGAAATGAAAAGGGAAAAGAGATGAAAATGATAAAAAAACCTACACTAAAATGATGATGCACCAATGATTAAAGATCTCTCTTGGTCCATCCTATGAAACCCACTAATGAACTTGATGAAGACTAAAAATGATCAGACCTATTGATTATTTTCTAATCATGAATGTTTCATATGAAGGTTGTGTGAGAGTTCTATAACTTGAAGGACAAAGGCTTAGATCTATACAAGACACTATTAGCTTATGACACTTTAAAACTGCCTTTACTTGCTAACACTTCATACAACTTGTATATACTAATAACCTAAAGTTAGCTGCATGAAAGGACCTAAAAATTATAATTAAACCCATACATTATAAAAATAAACTCTCATTGAGTACACTATCATTGAACCAAGAAATCTATAAGTATTCTTCTATTGATTCAAAGAGTATTAGGCAATTTTGATATAGCTTTACTACACCTAACTAAGGGATACCAAAATAAGAGCTCAATGAATACTTAAATAAAATGATTGAGAGAGAAGAGAGAATATTATAAGTATGAGAGAGGCCTTAAATGAGGCCAAGGTGGCATATGGTAGTTATAACAAGCATATTCTCCCCTCCTCAAGTGTTGACACTTCTTCAATGAGTCCACCTTGGCATTGAGATCAGGTATGGAGGATGTAAATCCTTTATTTTACTTAATTTAGGCCTTAAAAATGATAAAAATAACCCAATATTACCTCCAATGGTAGTTACATAATGCAAATGTGGTGTGGATAGGCCTCCAAGAGGTGTTAAGCAACCTTTCCTTTAATATGCATGTTGACTTGTCTTTGAAACTGCCTCTAACATGTCATAATGGTCCTCAATTTGGGATATGCTCACATAAATGATAGTTACCAATGACTCAAGGTGATTCCTCAATGCCATAATGCTGTTATAGTCTTACTAGAGTCTTCCATCTACAAGCTAAGTAGGCCTATTTGTAAGTTCTTCATTTTTTGCATATTCACTATTTGAATGATTAAGGTAGTTAATACAAGACTTCAAAACATTTGAGAGGACTTTAAATCTCCTTAATAAAATACCTATATCAATATTTAAACCTTTTCTCAACTATTTTCCACCTTAAAATACATTGACCTTGTTAGACTAGGCCTCTTAGACCAGTTCCACATACTGGCAATTTTGAATGAAGTAACAAAGACAATTGGAAGCACCCTCATGTATAATTATGATATTATATAAGTATAATAATCTTTAAAATTACCTTTCCCATAGTTTTTAACTCTTGGTTAGGCTTTTTAGCACATATTATACCCAAAACCCTATAAAATTGCACTTTTTAGAGGTGGCTATACAACCTCCATACCATTAGGTGTTGTGGTTATGAGCCCCTATAACCTAGAAACCTGATCTAGGTGTTATTCAAGTAAGTCCTAAGTGTTTTAATGTATTTTTCATTAAACCTTTCTAGTCAAGTAACTATTAGGGTTTAAGGGGGTTTTAAGAGTGCTTGGGGATTTTATGGATGTTTCATAGAGACCAAGGGTTGAATCTCTAAAATAATTATCCTAAAATTATGCCAATAGACCCACCCACTTTCCAAAAAGTTCTAGGCTCCCCATGCATAGCATCCAATATGTGATGAGCATTTAAAGATGTTATTATGGTGATGAATGTGCCCATTGAGTCACTTCTAGATATCTATAGGTAAATGACTAGCTATAGGGGCTTTTCCTGGTATCCAAATTGATAAAGTCATGTCTCAACATCATGATGGACCCTCCTTTGAAGTTTTGAAGTGTTATTGATACTCAAATGGCCCTTCACTTCACTTCTTATGGGACTACCCCAAAGTGGGTTTTAGACTAGTTTATCTGCACACATAAACCTTGAACATTGGCCTAAACCCTAGGGTTATGAGCCACTCCTACACTATATACAACCTTAATATTACCTCAGATGTCATATAGAGTAGCACCATTGGCTTGACTAGGCCATTTGACTTCCTTCAAAAGCACACATTCATCAATCTCAACATTTGTGCTTATATGCTTGCTAAACTAGTCACGAAAGTCACTTTGATGACTAATAGAGAGCTTGTTTAGATGCTCCAAGAATCATTTTACCTCCTCAAATTCATTATGTACATAAACACTACTTATCTCCTTGATTTTCAATTATAACTAATACTCCCAGGCCTATTCCATATAGTTTGACTCTTACGAGTGCCAACTAATGATCACTATGATACTTAGAAGGCTTGAAGAGAACTTAAAGGTCATTTCATGGTAAAACCACTTCATCTAGATGTAGTTTAAGGCCAAAATCCACCATCAAGTCACTTCTAGGGTTTATGAAGGGTTTGAGATGTCCACCATCTTAACAATGATTCATAACGTATGAATACCCAAACTAAGAAAAAATTACATGAATATATAGTGAATTAACCTCCTCATATTTCATGAATGGCCTAGGTTTCCATGCAAAGGGTGTGTGGAGATAGGAACATTAGAAGGTGACATTAGGGTTATCTATATACTAGTATTGATTGGTTATTTTCTTAAGGATCATTCATAAATGTTAGGCCCCCATTGCAAACCAACCCTTCATGAATATTTAGTATAAAGGGAGACTTAAACTTACCTAATAGCTTTTTCCCTAAGCATTTATGTGATGATGTGTGTGAACACTTTAAGTTGAGCTTCGAGTTGATTATGTTACTATGTTGAAGTTAGGTGGTATCAGGGTTTTGAAGTCACTCTGCACCTTATCTCACTTATTTACACTTGAAACATCCTTATCAAGGTTTTATACATCTTAAAAAATAATTCATTGATCATATAAATTTTTTCAAGAGCTTGGAGATGTCTTAAGATGACAACAAGTTTTGAGATTAGGCCTAATGATTGCTTGCTTGGTCTTATCCTTAAGGCACGTGACTATGACTTTGAATTATAATCCCTTTTGAGGAGGTATAAGGAACCTTATAATAATTTTTAATTGATCTAAAACTATATGTGGATCCAAATTTGTTTGCAAACCTTTTAAGACATGATTTTGTTCATCTAGCCCCCAAGACTGACTATCATAGATAGGGATTGGTCTGAGATAAAATAGTGGGTATACCCACTATTTTCCTAGACCAAATAAAGAAATGAGTGCCTTTAAATGCTCATGATGATAATTTTTAATAAAATTTGAGGATTATCCATACCCATAAGGGTCTCAAACACTCATTTTTCTTAGATTGGGAGTGGGTTGCCTGATGATTATATGACCAGGCATGAAAATTCTAAGTATGGTCCTTATCCCTCATTTATTGAGGTGTTTATGAGAATTATGTGTCTAACATGTGTCTCAAGGATAGGATCATTCTCATATGATTATTTTAAAATGTTTCTTCCTTTGTATACCACCTCCTTTCTAAAGTTTAGGGCTTGTGCTTATGAAGACTTGTGTGATCCCAAGCCTATGATGATGTTCCCTTGCCTTATTAGATGTGATGAACCTCAAATTTTTTCTCTATTTTAGTATTAAACATAATCATCCTTATATAAATTCTAACCTTTTACCATAATTAAAGTATGGTTATTCATATGCATCAACTCTACTATAAGTATACACTTATATATGCTCACTGCGTATAGGGTCTGAGTATCATATTTATATGAGGGAAGAGTGGTCTACAACTAATTAAAATATAGTAACACCTTCATCTATTCAATCATCCCCTTTGAGGGCATACCCTCTTATTTTCTCACTAGTCTTCATGCCTTTGAATGGTCTACATAGTGCTCATGGATATTTTCAAATAGTAGGCTCAAGGTGGTTTCATGTAGGTGGTCCTTTATTACTCCAATAGGGTACATGATCTACATATATCTTAACTTTCCATGATCCCATGTTCCTTGAGGTTTCAAGGGGAATTTAGGTCTATTTTACATTGCTTATACTTGGAATGAAGGGTGGATGAATGGCGGATGGTGACAATGGAGAGATATGGAGTGTGGGACATGAAAACACAATTGACATAGTATGAATGGTAGTAGAAACCATGTGAAATGATAGAGATATGAAAATGGCATGAGATGGAGTGTGAGGACCCTACCAAGATAAAACTCATGAATCTTTTAGAGCTTCACACATCTACTTAAGTAGACATGGCACTTTGCAGGAAGAAATGAAGCATACACAACCAAAATATGGAACCTAGGAATCTTCAAGGAACCTTAATCTTTGTAAAAAACATTAGATTCTACTAAAGATGGCTATGTGGTTATGGAGAAAGTGGGGTTGTTTTTAGGTCTATCAAGCCACCATGGAGGTTGTAAAACATGATTATAAGGCTATGATGACAACCCATCATTATTAGTGTATATTTTTTTTACCTTACTATGGTTTTTAATACACTTTTATCTTTCACTATGTTTAGGTGGATATTTGGTTATTTAGGATGATTTATGAGGTCATATATTTGCACACCCACATGTAAAAATTGTGGTCAAATGGGTTAGTGAGAATGCCTTTTCATTCACTAACCAATTTTGACTTATTTCTAGCACATGGGGTTACTATTCATTTGGAATCTAATGCTTGTTCACATTTATAAATGGATGTGGTTTGTGCCTCTTCTAAACCTAGTTAATAACCTGATCTCCTTTGTATTATGTGTGGTATGAGATATATTATTATCTTATGAATTAATGCAAGTCTATTTTTTACTCTTATCTATTATCTTTTGCAATATATTTGCTTTGTGATTTCATCTTGATATAACTTCATTGTGATTTGCACTAGCTTTGTCTCATGTGATCACTCAACCATTACATTCACATTATCCAGATTGGGATCAAAACTTTGATAACCATGACTTCAACACTCTTTTTCCATGTTCTTGAGTTGCATTAAAAGGCTCCACAAATACCATTATACCACACACAATGCTCACCATATAATGGATATCAGGTATGATAATCCCCTTCTTGAAGATCCTTTGAAATGATAAAAGGCCATTGGACTTCCAACTTGAGTAGGGAGGCATGGTGAAACCTAAAACACTCTACCAAATCTTTAATTCAACTAAATTTTTTTGATGAGACATTTAACCTCTATGTATTACATAGACCTACCTATAGATTGCACACTATGATAGTCTTGAAGGTTTACCAATTCTATGAGCTCACATGTGTGATTCAATTACTAAAATACCATGATAGGATCCTTTAAGACCTAAGGAAATAATATCAATCATTAGTTTAAACATGAAATCCAAGAATCCATGAAAACTATCATATTTAACTTGGCATGTGTAGATAAGGATGGCATATAGATTCATTAAGTTCTTAAGGAATGTTCATATAGCTCATGAGACCAATCCCAAGATAAATACACATGGGTGGAATCTAACTTAATGTACTTCCTTTAGTTGGGATCTTGGGCCTCCATTCTCTCTCCTTTGTATGATATAAGCATGAACTTGAGGAGCTCTCTAAGTCTTCTAATGAGCTCAAGGAGATGGTAGGTTAGTTTTGAGCTTCCTTGGCACTAAAAAATTGCTTTTTTCTCCATTTGACATTAATGACCTCCCTCTACAAAACCATGAATCCACTTGAGTCAGTATGTATTATACAAATCTGTACCATCTATAAACCTTTATAACCTATAATTATTTTGATTTTTTCCTTGTTTTATACCAAAAGACATAATTATTAGGTGTTATGGAGGGAAAATAAGGATCATGTGACATTTTGAACTTGATGGTATGAATTAGGGGAGTTGAAAAGTCACTATTTAGTATGTGTGGGTCCTATTAGGGAGTATTTAGGAATTAAACATGATGGTAATGGGATCAAAGAGGTATGAAAAGGTATAGTAATGGTATAATGAAGCTTATGGAGTCTATTGGATCTATAAGAGGTGATTTAGTGTCTCATCAAGGTCACATCAGGCCTCATTATGATTAAAAACATTGACTTTGGCACACATATATGAACTTAAAGAAGCATATCAAATGAATATCATGTTAATATCTTATGAAGAAACCTTTATAACCTAGTAGAGACCTCAATTGGACTCTAAGACACCTTTCATGATGTTTTTGAAGCTTGAAACATGAACATACTTCATGTGATGAAGCAAAACAAAGGTGTTTATGAGTCTCTATTAGACTACCCTTTGAATTATCCTTTACCATGTCATTTATCACTTGTTTGAGCTCCATAAAAGTGACCAATGACCATGTAAAAATGTTTGATCATCATGAAAAGACTTGATTTAAATTGAAAAAGAGGTATGAAGGCTCCCAAATCAGAGTTATAACATGACAAGGCAATGAACTATTTGAACAACCTAAAATCACAAAGATGGAATGTAAACATGGGAATAATTATGGATCAAGATTAAATGGAATTATGTTGACCCATTTTTAGGTATGAGACTATAAAATGGTCAACAATAATCACAAAAATGAGTGCCTAAGAATCAAAACAAAGTTCTACAAAATCTATAGAGTGATAAGACATGTGACATCTCATTGTCATTTACTACAATAGTATGTCAAGAATATATAGACATTGTATTGTAATTTATACATGTCACATAATCATGATGAGAAGAGTTACAAATATCTCCAAGAATTAAAGGAATATATTATAGAGAATGTGTTTTTGGTTGCTACAAAAAAAAACTACAATGTAAATAATTCCCAAACCAAAAGTTAGAATGGTATGTACAAAAAAATTATGTATTCCATGGGGTCCTTATACACCTCAAAATCATCATTTAGGTATGGTATGATGGACACTACCATTGTAGACATGGACATATAAACCCCAAATTCCCCAGACATAATAAGCAACTTGGGCACCATTAATTCCTTGGTATCAATATGGTGGGTATGATGGCCTATAACAAAAAAGGGTGGAATTATCAATAATATTTGGGATACTTGGGCCACAAAATTCAAATGCCTAGGGATTCCAATCAAATAGAGGAGGACATAAAGGAGGCTATGGGGGAGGTTACTTAAGGTCGTCTACAAGGAGGTAGGGGAAATAATTCTCAATGAACTCTAATCTAGTGTTATTTATGCTAGGATTTTAATCATGTACAAAGGAATTAGCCATCAAATCCTTACTTTTTGATAATATTATTGTGTGTACTATAGGTTTTTAGAGTAACATGATATAGAAGATTGTCTAGTTTTGGAGAAACAACATAGAGAGAAGGTTGTAAAGAATGTAAACATGGCTAATAAAAAACCCCAAGAAGATGATTTGATGAAAATAGTCACATGAAAACAATATGAATAACAAGTATTACCATATATATATATATATGCCATAAGATCAACAAATAATAAAATATCACCAAGGCAAGTAACTTGAACCAGTTATAGAGATAGGGTTAATGTAGGAATCTATGTAGATTTTGAAAATAATATAGCAACAAGAGACTACTAAAGATGATGTTGCAACTATGGATATGTAGATATATGGATAGATATGCACATTATGTGATAATATGTGTTTTAACTACCCTAATGGATTTAATGAAGTTACTCAACATGCTACAAAACAAAGAAATTTCATAGAATATCATAAATCTACTCCATAATTTATTAGAATCTTAGCAAAAAGGCCAACATCAAATTGATAGAGTGATATGGTATGTAAAGATTAAGAAACCCTAATACATTGACTCTAGGGTAGCTATTGAGTTATCTAGGTATGAAATACCCAATGCAATATTTTATTTTTGTAGCACCGTTAATATGATTCCAAGATATAGTTGGGTAGCTATTAGATTGCCTATAATGGGTTAAAAATTTGTAATGCTTAGTATTATAGACTATGGATGGGTTAAAACTATTAGTCACCTAAATATGTGGAGATGAAAGTTGTAGAATTGAGCCTATGGGGTGACTTTGAAGTTATTGACATGAAGAGAGATGAGATTGATATGGCAAATTACCATCAACTCAATTTTGAAATAAGTGGAAGCTCATCAGGGAGATAAAATCATAGTGTTTCCCTTAATTAAATTTGGACAATGACCATATTGCTTCCCCAAAGAGCTTGATTTACCATATGTTTATGGAGAAAATAGCTAGATGAAGTGAATGCAAAAGGCAAATAAATAAGGTTTGTGAGCTATTGAGTGTAGATTTATTTATGGTAGTTCCATCCCCCCCATACACTCTCTATGTAAGGAAATTTACTTTATAAAACCCTATTAAATCACATAGGGATCCCTTAGCTATAATTAGAAGAGGTGTAATTTATGTTTATAAGGTCACCAACTTGGTCTGAAATAGATTTTGTCTACTAGATTGGTCATAAAGATAAAGATTACATATATTTGACTCTAGATGGAATCCTACCATGGGATATAACTTCTTCAGCAAGTGGGGATTTTGATATGCACATCCTCAACTAAGTCAATGGAGATCATGAGTTACATCCTTTATAGATGCTATTTATGATAGAGTTCTAAACATGTCAATATTTTACCACTAAAGATGTTGACCAATTTATCCTTTGATTCCAAGATCATATACTAAATATTAATTAGAGGGTGAGTGTTATCAATTATGAACTGAAGGGAATAAATAAAAATTAGTGGGTATTTCACTATAAAGAGAATTTATATTAGGATGAAGCATAAAAAATGCTTATAGACAGGTTCCAATTACCATAGATAATTAGAAAATAATGGTTAGTATTTCATGAAGGAGATTACCCTGAACTTCACATCTATTGGTGCATTAAATTTTAGACTATGAAAGCTTTAGCCCCAAAGTACCTGAGTACATGTCTTCAAATATAATTTATATGTTATCCAAACCACTTGGTACATACATCGAGAGTGCATACAAGAGATGAAACATTGGGTACAGGTCCAAATTGAATTCATCTATACATTCATCTTTGAGGATGATGACCCTTTAATTCATAAGGCATTACAAAAATTAAAAACCTTTCTATGACATGGGCAAGTTGAAGACTTGGATAGTGGAGCTGATTCATATTATAAGAAAACACAACCTATGATTTTAATGATGCCATATGGATCTAAAAAGTAGAAAAGGGGGAAGGATCAAGTCCTAGTTTAGCCATGCCATAGGATACAAGATTAAGATTAGTGGACATCTGATGTAAATGATGATGAGGATATGGATTTAGCTAATTTATTTTAACTAGAATGGGAAGTTGAACCACTTATAGAACCAGTTGTAAAGCTATCAAAAGAATAAAAGATACAATACCTAAATTTTCTAGAACGAGAATCTCAATGGATACTGCATGACTCAATTTTTGAGGAAGAATACAATATCTATCATGAACCCTTGAAGGAATATGTGGGGAATATTAAAACAAATTCCATCCCTATGTTGGCACATATTGGAGACTATTTGTCCTAAGAGGGCATATGAAAAGTGATGAAACTCTTAAGTGATTACCAGAATGTATTCACTACAAAATTCATAGAGGTTAAGGGTGTAGATCTATCCTTAGGAAAAATGCACGTTGAAATAAAGGAATGTGCGTGCCTTATTAAGAAAATACCCTATTTCTTGAACACAAATATGAAACTTAAAGTGAGAGTAGAGTTATATTGTATGTAGGATGATGGTATCATATTCTCTATAGATAAATATAACTAGGTTAGCCCCATGGTTGTACAACCAAAGAATACTAGTGAGATCCAAGTCTATGGTGACCATCACATCTTGAATGAGGCATGCATGCATGAATGATCTATTTCCTATCCCATTCATTGATGAAGTTTTAGAAGTGATCACAGGACATGAAGTATATTAATTTATAGATGGATTCATTAGATGTCATCAGATCCTGATCATAGAGGAAGATAGAGATAATACTACTTTCATAATCAAATGGGGTTCCTTCACATAAAAAGTAATTCCATTTGGGTTGAATAAAACACCTAAAATTTTATTTAGAGCCGTAGTCCTTGCATTTAAAGATTTTAGCCATGAATTTTGGGGTCTATTTGGATGACTGTATAGTACTTTATTTTTTTATAAATCATTTGTCTAAACTTAGATTAAAGCTAGAGAGATGTGGATCATTATGAATAATTCTAAATTTAAATAATTGTTTATTTTTTACACCCTTAGGTTTTGTTAGGTCCTGTAGTTTGTAGTAAAGGTATTCTAATAGATCAAGATATGATCATAGAAATTATGGGAATGCCTCCACAATTTTTTTAATAAAAATACAATTTTTTTTGGGACATACAGATACTAAAAAAAGTTTATTAAAGGGTACACATCTATACCATCCCCTTTGGATAAGTTACTATGCAAAGGAATGCATTTTGTATGGATAGAGGAATGTCAAGTATCATTCACATAATTAAATTAAAAAACAATGATTGCATTGATTCTAATCTTTTAAAACTAGAGTAAACCATTTCATGTTCATATAGATGCATTTAGAATCATAGTTGGAGCTATATTAGTGTAGTTTTAAGAGGGTGGACTGGATCACCCTATCCACTTTGTAATAAATAAATTATCTAATATGGAGAAAAAAATATACAAAAAATAAGAATGAATATTTACCTATGGTGTTCACACTCTAAAATGTCCAACACTACCTTTTGGCCACACCTTTCAAGATATTCATTAATCACCAAGAGATGTGATACTTGGTTAATAAACCCTTAATGGGTGGATGCATTTATAGGTGGTTGAATCTATTTTAGGAGTTTCAATTCTCAATCAATGTAGAGCTAGGCCATGAAAATGTGGGTTTGGATCATTTGATTTGGCTAAATAATAGTGAAGAACTAAAGGAGATCCCAAATGAGTCCCTAGATGTACATCTTTTTTGTGTGGTTATGATTTTAGAACATTTACAAGATGTCACAAATTTTTTGGAACAAGGTATATTGATAAAATACTTTGTAGAAAAAGATAAAAACAAACACATTACTAGAGCCTTGCCATACAAAATTATTAATGGATTTATTTATCATATGGGAAAAGAACAAGTGTTGCATAGAGTTGTACTATAACATGAAAGGCCATAATTACTAGAAGAGGCACATTATGAAATTACATGGGGTAAATTTTTAAGAGATGCCACAATGAGGAAGATTTTGGAAATTGGGATTTGGTGTCTATATATGTTTCAATATGGTCACAAAGTTTCACAACATTGCAATGTGTGTTAGTGTATGAGTAAGTTGAATCAAAGATACAAAATACCTCTCTAACATATGATTACACAATAACCTTTCAAATAGTGGGGAATCAATTTTTTAGGCCTATCAATCCACCTAGTAAATGAAACCATGAGAGGTACATAATCATTATAATGGAATATTTTACCAAATGGGTAAAAGCTATTGGAATAAATAGCTACAGTGAAAAGGACATAATGAAGTTCCTAGATGAGAACATCTTTATCAAATTTGGTTGCCCCATAAAATTAGTAAGTGATAGAGGTACTCAATTTTTGAATAAAATGATAAAAACTCTCATAGATGAATTCTTAAGATCACATCACAAAATAAAAACTTATCATCCTTAGGAAAATGGCCATGCTGAGGTTGAAAATAAGGTAATTGGAAAGATTATCACTAAGGTCTATGTTATTTGATAAGATGATTATAAGAATCAAAATTTTATAGTGTTATGTGCATGTTTCACACACTAAAAACATGTGAAAATGTTTAACCCCTTCTAGTTGGTCTATGGTTTAGAATATATCATACCCATGGAGTATGTAGTACCTAGTCTATGAATCATAATCATTATGTGCATGGGTGATCAAGATTCCTTGATAAATAGGTTACTAAATTTAAATCACATGGATAAAAATAATAGGTTACTAAAGTTAAATAACATGGAAAAAGATAAACACAAGGAATTTTGAACATAGGTGGTGCATAAACATAGCACAAAATCTTGGCATGATAAGAACTTGCACACAAAGGAGTTTTAGGTGGACCAATCGGTCTTGGTTTATGATAGTCATTTTATAACCTTCCTAGGTCAGCTCCACATCATATGGAAAGGAACATACTGGTCTCAAAGGATTTACAAGGTACCATTTTAATTGGAAAGGTGAATGGTAGTAGGATTAAACCCTACCTCTAGTGAGTTGTGTACATAGGAGTTGATAGGTGCCAACTCACACCATTTTGAATTAGGATTATTTTTCACTTATGTTATGTGGGTTTGGATTGTTTCTTTGAATCTATGTACTTAGATTAGAAGTGTGGCTATTAGTTTTTGAAATTGGAACAAGAGATCATATAATAGAGAGCACCATTAAAAGAGAAGTGTATTGACCAAGAGAAACATTATGCCAAAGTGGACCATGTGTGGTAGAATTTAATTCTAGGAAAGACACAAGTAGTGAGATCCTAAATAGATTCATGACAAAGGAAAGGGGAGGGGTCAACATCAGGTAAATAATAATCAAGTATGGTAGGAAAATGATAAGGTGACCAGTCATATCACTTATTCAGGGTATCAACAAAAAGGATGCTAACTCACCAACAAACATTCCAACTTAGCAAAATAAGATTTTTCTAATTAAATGATCTTAAGAGAGAGATCATTGGATAATAAGGCACATTTAAAGAATTATGATATGAAAGGGTGCACAAAGATCTATAAATAGATTGTTTGGATAACTATGTCACCATTTTAAACTTCATCAATCATTGAGCATTGAGCCTTCAAGCATTGAGTCTTGGATCTTGAGCATTTGAGCATTGAGTTTTATAGTAATAAGAGCCTCTAATTGTTTTACAAATATATAGAATAAGGGCATAGGTATAGATTATGGCTACATATGAACATTATTATTTGGGAAAAGTACTCACTATAGCACAAATGGAAGATATAAGTATGGGAGCAAACCTATGCTAAACAAAGTTTATGAACCCAGATGCATATGATTTCATCAAACTCATAGAACAATTCATGTTTTTCAAATAAGTAATTTAAGGCACAAAAAATTTAGTAGTAGCACAAGTACATAGACTCTATAACATAGATGTTGAATGCCTAATATGATTACCCACATTTCATCAATTAGGCAACATAATGGAGCTACTACTAGGTATATTTAATCAAGGAAATATTTATCTTTTGTTTGATGTCACCATATATGTAAAAAAGGATTACATGGTGTGAGAAATAGGAATGATAGTAAGAAGAATACGTTTGGGCCCATACAAGTCCAAATCCCACCTATTCTTCTATAAATATGATATACCTATACCAGAGGCCATCAATGGATCCCACTGAATGATATCTAAGATGAGCTAGTTCTCATTCTCACATAATGTATTACCACAAGGTTATGATAGATGACTAAGGTAACTAAGGAGACAACACCATGCATCATTGATATCACCCATTTCATGATCAACATAAATGAATAATATAATTAGTTAGAGTTCCTGATGTCACAACTCATCAATAACATTAAAAAAGTAATAGAATCTATGAAATAGAACTTTCAATACCAATTCTTGGTTCTATTACTAGTAATTATATAGTGGAAGTATATGGAGGGTATAGTGCATCCTGATGTTGATTACTAGTCTGATGTAGAGTTCAAACACCTCATATGGAATTAAGAGTAGAGTGCATACTTAGCACATTAGGGACTATTCAATTTATGATGGGATTAATTAGTGTAACTTATTGATAGTAACCCTCACATCCTTCCTAATGCAATTCAATACTTAGGATAGCATGTGATGGTGAAAAAAATACCTCAAGGTATGGTCATCAAAATGCATGAACTCCCCAAGGCACCTAGTGCACCTTTACCTTTCTTTATTAACATGGATATAACACAAAAATAGGTTGACAATAAAAAAATTGGCTACATGAAGAGTGATTCAATTACATATAGTACCACTGGGTGTTCCATTCATAAATTCTATAATGGAAATAACTTTGATTCCATAGGACCATGAGAAGTGTAAGGTCCTACTATATCATAGATCTCCTTATCCACATAGGCATAAGATAAGGATCTATAAGACCTAGTTAGTTGATCCTTATGTCCTAAATATCATAGCTCAATGCTACTAACCTACCATATAGAGGAATGAACAAGAGGCATACTAAATGATGATGTATGACATTATTGGTGACTTATATGAGAAAGAATAAGAGAAGGGATACTTATTTTAGAAAGTGGTGCACACTATATGGATATAGAAAAATGTAACAAAACATCTATAGGTGGACTTGTATACTTATCCCCCTTCGATTATTATGGAAAAAGTTGGTAAAGAGGGTAAACTTTAAAAAATTAAGTAGAGATTACAATAGGAGTATTTGGAAGTTCTTCACAACTAAAACCCTTTGATCCTATACTATAAAGTCCTCCAAAATCACTTACACATAAAAAATAGACACTATGATGTTATAAGTGAACTATAGATGAAGATAAAGAAATAAAACAACAAGAAGAAGCATATGTGCCTGATTCATTGACAACTCCAACCATACATGTAAAATAACATCCTAAATAAATTTAACAATGGTTGAGACAAGTATTGATTCCCTCTGATCAGAATAAATACCATGCTAAGATGACGAGTCTTTAGGTGACTATGGTTTCTTCTTCACCATCATAATCTGATAAACACATCACTAAAATTGAAGAGGCATTTTTAGATGCATAGATGCAAGAGGAAAAACAATATTCATGGAAATAAATGTTGGTGGTAGCTCAAATATGGGATAAACAAGATTAAAAATGTTGGGCCAAGGTAGAGGCCAAGCTAAAATTAGAAGAAGCATAAAAATAGAGAATACATAAATATTTTTGCAAAAAATATGAAAGTAGAAGAGACCCAAAAATACTAATTCTTACAAAAAACACAAGAGGTATAATTAGAAGTGGATAAATAAATCACACATAGATAAAGAGCAAACTATTATCAAGAATAAATAGGTAGTGCAATAAACTACATCTAAAGATAAGTAGGACAAGGAGGCTAAGTGAAAGGAAGAGACCACAAAAAAATAAGAGGCCAAAGAGAAAAGAACTAAAGAGAAGATAAAGAAATATGAACAAGACCAGGAGGTAGCATTAAACAAGAAAAAAATTTAGGAAGCAAAAGTAGAAGCTATGAAAAAGTCTAATGTTTCAAAGGATAAAGAGAAACTTGAGATCAAGAAAAATGAGCAAGTAAAACAAGAAGAGGTCACCAATAAAAAGGTGTATGATATGAAAACTACCATAGATAAGGTGGAGGTAGAAAAATAAAATTAAATCACCTTAAAAACACAAGACATGAAGGATGTGAAGGATAAATAGGACTAAAGGGAGGCTACAAACACCCAAGTAGAAGTTGCACAAATGATACTTCAGAGTATCACAACTTTGGATGTCCTCATGATGAACACTCAATAGACCATCTTATATTTTACCCTTGATTTACTATAAATTATCCCAATGATAACCTTAATGACCACATTGGTTATGGTCCCATATATAGCTAAAGCATCTTTGGATGTGTTGTAACTCACTTTAGCTAAATAGGTTGAAGGAGTGTCTGCATTTCAAGAAGCGATTACATAGAAAACTACCTCTTTAGAGAATAAGGTTACATAATAAGGGTAGGAAAACAATGAAAGTTGATGATAGATGAGTAAAATTAATGATATTATTGAGGATGCATGCCTGTCACTCTACAATCAAGTTATCAGCACCAGTCTCCTCTTTGTTCCTTAAAAACTCCCATTGCTAGTTTCATAACTCACCAAGGACTAGAAGACCATCCACCACTTATCTAATTTCATGATGCAAGGTCAAGCCATAAAATTTCAAATAAGAATAATATAAAAAATCCTTGAATTTTACCATTTGGATATTTTATCTATCGTATCACAATCTATGTAGTTGGCTAAAAAAATGCTAAACTGGAAGCAACAACTAGACATAGTTTAGGGTGGTGTGCAACCTAAGTTTAATATCACTGCCATTTTTAGGGAAACATTGATTGAAAAATATTTAACCTCCATAGGTTTGTATTTAGAATTGGAGGCCTTTATTCAAGCTTATGATTCTTTCACGTAACAACTTGTAACCTAGTAAAACCAAATGCTATAGAATATATATCAGTGTTCCAGTTATTTTAAATAATTTAATTGGATATTCATTAGGGTGTTTTAATATGATTTCCATATGTTTTATCCTATGATTTATATAATTTAGTGAACAATAATGTATTTCAATTGTATTCCTTTTGTTAAGAGTTTTGTTTAGCATATAATTATATGTGAGCACTGTGAAAATACCTTTTACTATGTTAAATACCTATGATCTTAATTTAAATTTTTTAAATATATATCTCTCTATAAATTCCTATAAATTATTACCTATATCATAGGGCTATTCCTATAATTAACATGTTTTAGTGAAACCCCAGGAACCTATGCTAACATCTGACATAACTTGTGCATACACATATGGACTTTCCACACCATTTTATTCTATCAACATACTTTCAATGGATCTTAAATTTCTAATTTTCTATCAATTACCTACATATATTACATAGTATTTTCCTAACCTGATCATTATCATACTCAAACAATAAACAGATTGGCAAATATTTATTCTTAACTTTTATAAAATTTTGTCAGACTCAGACACTTATGAAAATTTTGAGGCCTCCAAATTTGATGGACCTATCCCCAAACCAAAATAAATAAATTTTCAATTAAAATTATCTTTATGAGTTGTCCCATTCATTTTTCACGTTAGTGACATAAGAAAATACACAAAAATTCCCATATAAATACATAATAGGTATAATGATATTTCATTATTTATCAACATCTAACACTCATCAAATAAATATCTATACATTTTTGTACATTTAAATAAATTGATCAAAACTTCCTAGTTAAAAAATTAGTCACAAGGAATAATAACTAGCTAAGTCTAAAACGCCTAAGTCAATCCAATTTTTCCATTATCATGTGTTGAAACCTAGATTATAATTGGCATTACTAAAAGGAGACCATTTCACACATAGACCTAATAAGGATAACTATATGTAGTTTGAATTACCTCTTTAGTGTATTGGATACATTTTAAACACTTAGTGATATATTAAGGAGTGGTGGAGGTTAGCTCTATATACACATAATATTTTCAACTTTTATCAAATACTAATGATTTACATCTTATAGGAACCCATTGAGACTCAATCTCTCTAAGTGCACATCCTAAGGGGTGCACCAAGAAAGGGGTGGGCATATATTTGCTGCTTCATAGGATTGTTGTCCCTTATTGCCACATTATTACCAATAAAACTAGATATTAAAAGCATTCCCTAAGCTATTACTCCTCCCTTGCACACTCCTCCAGTATTTTTCCTATTTCCAACCTCCTTTTCTTGTCTTAGTTCCCTTTTAGACTATTAGTTGTACTAGGTTGACCATGGTTGACCCTATATAGTTTAGGGGTATTTTTCACTTTTTGGGTTTGTTAACCTTTCAGTTGACATAGCTTAGATCTAGTGAATTATCCCCAAAAACATACAAGGTCAACCATGGTTGACCCTATACAACTAAAGTTTTTAGGAGGATTTAGGGAAAGATCCACCTATAAATACAAGATAATTTTATCATTAATTCAATATGCAATCAAGATTTATTATTCACTCACACTTATATACAATATGCTCTTCCACCATTATACTTAAGGAATCTTAGCTTAGGGTTTATACTTAGAGAATATAGTCATGTGGATAAGTTTTAGATGATTTGGCATTTATTAATGATCCTTACAAACCAAAACAACCTATTATGAAGCCATTTTGGCTAAGGGAGAGATTAAGTCTTGATGGGTTCACATTCAGGTAAGTATATTCTAACTTTGTTCTCCTCTCTTTAGTAGATAAAAGTATCATAAGTGTTGACTTGAATAATATTACTCTTCATATTCCCTGTATTAAGGTCTTACTCATACTTAGCTTAATTGAGATTCTCTTATACATGTTTTGATTGCTTTACCATCCCCTTTTATTATGCCACAAGATTTGGTGTGCACTAGATTAGATTTACTTTCTTGTTTATTAACATAGGTGGAATATTAAACCTTAGGACTCTTTTAGGGTTATTATGTGATTGTGTTAGACTATAGGATTTGGAACCCTACCTCACATGGTATATTATGACAAGTGATCCCCTAATCAAGTCTAGTATATCCCCATATTGGTCATGCTCTCGCTTAACAAATGTATTCCCAATTGGAAGTGTAGGCATGCTTTATCTTCTTAGAGCCTGGACTGATTTATAGACATGATGCATTTTTTATTGTATACATTCTAGTGAACTCAATGTGAAACTAACCCTTTCAATATTTACTTCATTATTTTTAACATTATTTTTATGGCATATTTGTCATACTATATTGATTCTATCAACCTAGTTTTAATCTTTATGTGTAGGTTGTTAGGAATAGGCAACTAGATTGACATAGCTAGCCTAGTACTAGTTTTTAGACTACTAGGTTGACCTAGTCGACCTTGTATACTTTAAAACATCTAGATTTAGCTACTAGGTTAGCCTAGTTGAACTTGTACATTCTAAGCACTTAGAAGTGGGATTTTGTAAAGCTTGATCCACCCAATCAACCTAGTTAATAGATTTTTCATGCATATTCTAAGGTTCTTGACTAATAATATTCATTTTCAGCATCTTTGATCCACTAAGGTTCCTTTTATCTCTCTATCTCTTTCTTTTCTATCTTTCCTTTCATAGTTTTTAGTCTTCAAAACTACCCCTACATAGTCAACTAGATTGACCCTATCAACCCATTTCTATATTTTGTCTAAATAATTGGGTCAACCCTGGTTGGCCCTATTTATTTATAGACCTTGATTCTATAGTACATGTTCAACCCTGTCAACCCTATTATATATTTTATGCATATAATGTCAGAATTATACCTTGTTTTAAGTTATAATTAATCTCTATATGCTAGTAATTAGTTCATACCTTTATTTTCTTGTTGTTTGTATGATTGAAATAGTTCACATAGTCTACTTAGGGATTTTTAATTAACAATTTAGTTTCACTATTTATATTTTATGCACACATGACCAAATCAAAAAAATTGAAGAAGTATTTTAAAATTTGTCTACCCAAGGTCAACCTACTTATATTTCATTACCAAGGGGGAAGCGAACTTGATACTATGTTCAAGTATAAACTATGTTTAATGGTATATTTTAGATAAGCACTCAACACCCTTATCACTATGGTGTGTGAAGTGAGGGGGTAGGCCCCAATACAAAGCTTATATCATTGCCACTATAATCCCTTTCAACCCAAACTACCTAAAACCATCCTTAGATTGCTATCTAGTTCCTTGCTTCATAGCCAACTTACCATCACATTTAAAATCATATTCTTAATAATCTAATAAAACTTATTAGGTTTATCAATTAGTTAGCTCTTTAGTTTCTAAGTTGATTGCTTGCTCTTTGCTCAATTGTGTGTGCAAAAAATTCCATTAGCTAGTGTTAGTGGAAGGTTTTCTATTATGTGCCTCATTTAGATTGGATAATATTGATCCAATTAACTATTTATCTCCATTTAGTTCTTACTTTCCTAGATTAACTACAAAAATTGTCTTGTTTCAATTCATAACTTGTTATCAACCTTCTCATTTTCCCTGTCTATTGTACTAGGTTGACCTAGTTGACCCTGTACCTTATTCAAGCCTCTATGTATTGTAATGGATCAACCTAGTCAACCTTGTATAGTTTGTATACCCTAATTTTTACTTTTCCTATCTCTATTCATTATATTGGATCAACCCAGTCAACCCTATAAGTTTACAAGACCTATTTCCTTTGCTAAGTTGACCTAATCAACTTGTACTATTTTTTACTCTCTTTGTTCATCAATTTGGTTCCTTATTTATCCAATTTTGCATTTTGTTCATCTCTCTTCATTTAAAATGAAGTTTCCTATTAGAATCTTCTTGTATAACTTGAATCCATTTAGATACTATATGGGATGTTCATTTCTTCCTCTCTTTTCCTCCTAAGATCACCATCACTCTTGGGGCACCTCTTCTCATCCTTCATCCATGAACTATAACATGGTGCAAATAATGGCTCAAGATGAAGTTGATGGATCTAATCTTTTCTTTACTTACCGAGATACTTATCATTTAAAAAAAATCAAACTAATGTGGAAGTGATTGACATAAGTTTATTCAACAACCCCACTAATACTTGTCTTCTAATAATCCTCCCCTTAATACCAATTTGTGGATTGCTCCTACCAAATATAACCTACCTCTCGATACAACCTAAATTTTAGCCCAATTTATCCAAAAAATGAACATTATGCAAAATTTTAACACCCATCAAATGATACAGCTTTAACAACATTTAATCAATGTGGCTAATCAACCTCCAACTATGCATCCTCAAGCTAATCCCAATTTTATTCCTCCACCTCTTAAGGATACCTCAGGAAATGTTATTCCTCAACCCATAATGAATAATAAAATTCTTCAAACCATTAGAAATGATCTTTTATCCCCCTTTATTGTATCTATTAATATTGGTAACATGTCTCCAACTATCAAATATGATGGGACTAAACACCCTGCCTCAGTTCTTAATTCCTTGGAAAACTATACAAGGAGTGGCTCTAAACTAATACCTTCACCACTACTAAAATCTTAGTTAAAATCTTCACTGGTGATGTATTATAATGGTATAACCAACTTCCCCAACATTCTATTTGGTAACTTGAAGATTTGGTTAATCCTTTAGTTAAAGAGTTTCAACACAATGATCTTAACACTAAATGAAGCTCTTGATCAAGCTAAACATCAAGACTTTATTATGTAAAAATTATAACCTAATCCTTAACTTATTAAAGCCTATTTACAAACAATTTAATTTTATCACTAGCAATACTCTTCAAATGAAACTAGGAGTTGCTAAAATTGATGTTCTTTCACCTTCTCATACACCTATTTTTGACAAATGAAATACTTTTTATGACCCTTGAAACCTTTCATCTATCCCAATGCTCTTCCTAAGTGGTATGACCCCAATCTATTTTGTTGGTTTCATGCTGACATTGGGCATTATTATGAATCATGTAGAGGTATCACTAAATTTGATGTCTCTTATGTGCTTGGTGATTCATTCAACCATGAAGCTATGATCAATATTCATCGTCAAAAGTACTTTGTTACTTTTCAAAAATAACAAAATTCTAAAGCTTCTACCTCTAATAATAAAAAATAATCTTTAAATAATTAATCAAATTCTAAAGATGTTTGTATAATTGATGCTAATTATGACCAATACTTAAATAATTCTTAATATGTCAACACTATTAAGGTCAACTATTGTTGCAAATTGACTCACATAGATCCTATTACCAAGCCTAAAAATCCATCTTTGGTGAAACAAATTATTAAAGATACTAACAATACTAATACTAATTTAAAATCACCTAAGGAACAACTCCCTCCCAATCCTTAAACCATGTCTATTCTTCTAAAGTCTAATTTACCTCTCAAACCTCATGCTAGTTATTATAAATCTCATTGGAAATTTCTTGAATAACTTAATTCTATGCATTATAAGATTCCACTTATGGATTTGGTTTGTACTTAACCATATCATTATAAATTCCTTGTGAAAAAACTTCAATAAATTGAAGATCCTTCTTCTATAAATGAAGAACCACCTTCTATTGAATCTAAAGCTACTAACTCCAATACCATTGAAACTATGTGTCCTTCTTCTAAGCCCTATATTAAATTCCTTGAAGAGGACATGATCAATGATGAAATTATTTTTTGTGTTGATGATCCACCACTCTTTATAAAATTAGCCATTAAAACCACTCTTATCTAAAAAGTTCTAGTTGATGAAGGCTCTGGTATTAATTTGACATCTTTATGGCTTACACAATAACTTGGTTATAACAAGGATCATCTCAAACAAACTTGTCTTACTTGTCATGGTTTTGATAAGACAAATCAAAAGCCACTTGGTTATATTTAGATTCCATTAACCATAGGACCTAAAATAGTTCAAACAAAGATTATGGTCCTTGATCTTCCTTTATCTTATAACATACTCCTTGGTCATCCATGGATTCATCAAATGAGGGCCATTGCATCTTTTGGTAGTCAATTTATTAAATATTTACATAATGGAAAATGATATAAGTATGAAGCCAATCCTAACCCATGGATCATTCAGCTTCCCAATCCTAAATCATAATATCATATTCCTACCATTCCTAAAATCAATAGTCCTCCTTTACTTGAGTTCATCAACATGAATCCTAATTTACAAGTTAATCTTTTGGATTCCAATGATGAGGAGCCCAATGAGTTGAAACATAATTTCAATACCACTAAGCTACCTCCATACATTTCACAATGGCTTCCTCCTTTTCTCTTACCAAGAGACTATATTGTTCTTCTCATGGATGAGATTACCAATTTTCCCCTTCCATGAAATACTCAAGAGACTTCTCTACTAGAATATGCCTTCACTTTTAATGATTTGAGAGTGGATAAATTATTTCAATAACCTATCATAATGTCTCCTCTTACATTCAATAATATCAAGATTTCACCCTTTGAAACTCCCCTTGATTATCAAGCATGTACAATTTATCCAACATATGACAATAAATATACCATGGCCCAAGCTTAATATAAATACTTGGATGTCCAAAATTATCAAAAAATAATTTCCCAAATTCAAGATTTTAATCAAGATGTTCATACCCTTTTTATGGATCATACCCTAGATCTTGAGGGTCATGTATCTCTTACCAATCCTCCTCTTATCAATACTCCTTGGGTGGTAGAACAAATTATGCCTTCCAAATCTCTGGGAGTTCCTACATCTCCTTTATCACCTATTGATCCAATCATTTCATATGATCCTTCTCCCATCATTAAACCTACAAACACACTAATCTCTTCTACTCCATCTACTTATTCTACTCCTAAAATTACACTAGATGTCAAGGCAACCGATGTTCATCAGATACATTCTGAGTATGATCACCATGGCAATAAAATTTTAGATATTTAAATAGATGTTTAGTATTATGGTCATCTCCATAATTTTCCTAGTGATAAAGCTATCCTTGAGTTACTTTATGCCTGAGAACCTCAACTTCCTCATCAACATCATAATCTTGGAAATTTCAAGACTTAAAATCCTTGCTTCAACAACTTTGTTGCTAACATTGATCCCAAAAAAAATCCAATCTCAACCTTTTCCAATGCACCATACCAATTTCAAGATGATAATGCCATTATTATCAAATAAACCACTCATATTGAATATGGTACTCCATCTTGTCCTTGACCAATTATAGTTTCTTGAGAACTCTCACCTACTAAACATCAAAATTTTAGCTTATTATTTGAAAAATATCATGAGGCTTTTGTTTGGTCCTACAAGGACATGCCTGGTATTAACCCTAGCATTGTGGTGCATAATATCATTACCTATCTTAATGCCAAGCATGTGCATTAGAAATAAATAAAATTTCCACCTAAAGTTTCCACTTTATGTCATAAGGAAATCATCAAATTACTTGATGCTAAATTTATCAAATTGGTGGATTATTCTAAATGAGTTTCCAACATTTTTACCATTCAGAAGAAAGTCACTATGATCATTCACATTTGTATTGATTTTTTCAATCTTAATCTTGCTTGTCCTAAGGACAACTTCCCTTTACCTTCAATAGATGCCATTATTGATTCCACTGATGGTTATGAAATGTTATCTCTTATGGAGGGTTTCTTGGGATACAATCAGATTCATATCTCTCATGAGAACCAACATATGAATACTTTCACCATGGAATGGGGTACCTATTATTATGTCAAAATGCCCTTCAGCCAAAAAAATTCTAGAGCCACTTACCAATCTTAAATGACTCACATTTTTCATGTTCTCATTCGCAAAATTGTTGAAACCTATGTGAATTATCTTATTGCTAAATCTAAACATTGTAAGAATCATATTTTCAATCTTGTTATCATTTTCAATCACATTCTTAAATATAAAGTTAGACTTAATCCTTACAAATATGTCTTTGGAGTCAAATCTAGAAATTTTTTAGGATTCTTAGTCTCTCTCTATGGCATGAATGTTGACCATGCCAAAATTAGTGCTATAATCAACATGCATATTCCTCATTCTATTATTGACATTCATTCTTATTTGGGCAAACTTGGGGCAATTAGATGATTTGTTCCCAAAATGGATTATCACATCCACTCCATCAATTCCCTTCTCAAGAAAGATATTGCTTTATAATGGATGGATCCATGTCAAAAATCCTTTGATAGCATGAAAGAGTCTTTGCTTCAACCACCTACACTTCATCCTCCTTCCAATGATAAATATTTAATTCTATATACTTCTTCCACACCTAATCTAGTTAGGGTAATGTTTGCCCAACAAGATGATACAAGAAGAGATTATTCTATCTATTACATTAGTTGAGGCCTCATTGATTATGAAATATGTTATACCAAAATTGAGCATGATTACCTCACCATATATTTCATAAATAAAAAGCTTCATCACTATATGCTTTACCAAAATAGTAATGTCATTATTCATTCAAATCCCCTTAATCATTTCTTCTCAAAATCCTTTCTTCTTGAAGATATAATTGGTAAATAGATGTTCCTTTTTATGGAATTTGATATCTACATCATCACTCAAAAATCTATTAAAGGGCAAGTCATAGCTGATTAACTTGTTATAGCTCCCATTCTAACCACTTCTTCCCTTCCAAATGATAATACCATTAACATTGAAGGTTTTAATCAAACTATCTCTCTCAAAGATTAATTTTATAGATTTACCACCGATCTTAAAGCCAATCAACTTGATGAATATTATACTCCCTCTGAGACTACTAAACCAAAAGTAGTTATCAATGAGCTTCCTAAAATCAACATTGATTTACATGAGGATAATTAGGCCATCTAATTTGATGGTGATAAATGCCTTCAAGGCACTGGGTCAGGTTGTATTCTCACAAGCCCTCTTGACAAGATCATTCCTTTAGATTTTTGCTTCACCTTTGATGTCACCAACAATATGGCTAAATATGAAGCTCTTATCTTAGGCATGAGAGCTGATCTTGATTTAGACATTCAATAAATTCATGATTTAGGTGATTCTAAACTTATTTTCTATCAAGTTAGTGGTGATTATCAATGTAAAAGTCAAAACCTTATTACCTATCATCAAATTGAAACCACTCTTTCTAAATATTTTATCTCTTTCACTATTGAGCCTATTTTGAGAGATCAAGATTCCATTGTTGATTCTCTTACCTCATCAACATCTCTCTTTCATCCTCATCGAGTTCTTTTTGATACTTATTTTATTATATAAATAAGAAAATCTCCATCTTCTAATCAACCATCAAATATGATTATCTATCATATCGAGGTTGTTACCTTTTGCTAAAGCCCATGGTACCAAGATATTATTCAATTCTTGGAACATCAAACTTATCCTCCTAATTTAAACTCTCATGAAAAGACATGCATTCATAAATAAGATTTCAAATATGTATTTCAACACAACATCCTTTATTATCACAATATTTAAGGTACATTTCTCTATTGTGTTATGCAAGATAAGGTTCCTCCTTTTCTTTAATAAACACATGGGGGCATTTGTAGTGATCATTATAGAAGATATGCTACAACCCATAAATGCCTACGTATGGGTTACTTTTGGCTTACTCTTGAAAAGGATGCAATTGAATATGCTAAGAAGTGTAATCCTTAGTAGATTCATGATGATCTAATCCATTCACCTCTAGCCAAAATTCAAACTATTGAACATCTTTGGCCATTTTCCACTTGGAGATTTGATCTCATTGGTAAACTTTCTCTCTCACATGATGGACATGTCTTTATCATCACCACTACTAAATATTTTACCAAGTGGGTTGAAGCCATACCCCTAATTAATGTTACTAGTCCTACCATTTCCAAATTTATTATTAATCAAATCATTTTACACATTGGCATTCCCCATACCATCATTTTAGATAATGGTGGTAACTTCAAAAATAAACATGTTAAATAGATTTCTGCTAAATTTAAGATCAATCATAAATTTTACACACCTTATCATTTGTAATGCAATGGCCAAACTAAGTCCACTAATAAAATTCTCCAAAAGACAATTCATGAAACCCACATGGATTAACATCTTCATCTTTACCTTTTACTTTGGGCCTATCAGACTAGCATATGTATTGCCACTAGGGCAACTCCATTATGTCTAGTCTATGGTTCTGAGTTAGTTCTTCCTTTAAAAGTTGAGATTCCCTCTCTTCCTAAATCTATTCATGGTATTATTCTCGATGAATAATTTTTTGAATCTCACCTTCATGGCCTTGATATTCTTGATGAATGTCTTCTTTCTTCTTTACAACATAACTACCAATACAAGGCTCATATTGCTAGACAATATAACAAATGTGTTTAAGTATGCACTTTTAATGTTGGTGATCTTGTCCTTAAATTAGATTAAACCCGTGATAAAGAAATTAAATATGCCCAAAAATGGTGGGGCCAATAATTAGTCAAAGATATTATTGGTCTAAGCACCTACCACCTTCAAACCAATGAAGGCCATGTTTTCAAAGAGCCCACAAATTCTCAATTACTTAAAAAGTAATTTACCTAAACATTTTATTCTTCTTGTCATGATTTCTATCTACATCTACCTAACACTTTTTTAGGTTACTTAAGTATGGATCTCTCCCTCTATAACAAGTCTCCTCTTTTTGACAAACCTTTAGTCCTCATTTTTGGTGTTTTGGTTTCTTGATGTACCATAGTCTTCTTTATCTTCTTACATTTTTTCTTATTTTTTGCACCCCTTAGGTTTTTATTTTGTGAGTTGAAGTATAAGACCATGGAGAGGGCCTGACATTCCTTACAAAACCACCATCTTTTATTTATTTTTATCACACTCTTTTTTCTTGCCACTTTTGTTTTGGCACCCCTTGGGTTTTTTTTTGTGAGTTATTTTTTAAGACTATGGATAAGACCTAACATCCCTCACAAAACTACCATCTCTTTGCTTTATATTTTCTTTATTTTATAAATCTGTAGTGTAAGACCATGGATAAGACCTAACCCTCCTCATAAAATTACCACCTTTTCATGTTCTTCATCCTTATTCTCAAATTTATCTTTTGCTTCTTTTGCTATATGAAATATACACAACAAACTATGTTATCATGTTTTACTCCATTTCCATCATTCTTATGATAAGGAATCACCCTTTACTGTCATTGTATCCCTTTTTTCCTTTTTGTCACATTTTTTACAATTTTAAGTAATTTAAATTGTTCCATGTGTCACTTCTTTTGATTTACCCTTCTTTTCATCTCCACATTAGATAAAATAAGGTTGAAGTCAAGATAGCACTTTTATTTCACCTAGATCTATGAGACTCTTAGATGCCATGCTCTTTGATGTTATCTCTCTTAGAAACCTTGTCCCAAGTATTCAAATGAAAGTTTTTTTTAACACCCATGTTTGGTTTTCCAAATACGTATGGAGGAGGAATATTAAAAAACCATCAAAAATTTTAAAAGAAAAATCATTTGATATAAAAGACAATGATATCTAAAAGGCAATGTACAAATATCAAAAGTCAAAATCACACCAAAAGACATGATTCAAAGCACATCTCCTATCTCTAATTGAATCTCAATCTCTACAGTTAGCCTCACATAAAGTTACTGTCCTTTGGGGTGTACTAGGCCAGTAGATTGAAATAGGGGAATTCAAAAAAATCTATGATGATACCTACTTTTTCATGCAAGTACCCAATCTTTGCAGTAGACTGATGGCTCTATAAGGGGTCCTGAGGAATAGGGAACATGTTGTATGGAGGTGTATCCATTTTTAATTTTCATTCATATAATATTCATGGGATGATATATATACTCCACTTATTTACCTAAGACTTTTGTGGCTAAGATAAGTTATTCAGAGTCCTTAAGGTTGAAAGTCCTCTTATTTTGACAAACCTAATTTGAGTGTCTTGACTTTGATAAAGAGTCCTCTACCTTGGTTTTTCCTTCATTATCCCCTCCACCCATTTAATTTATCCCTTGATAGATAAATTTTGTTTCCCAATTTATTTCCCCTTCTTCTTTAATTCCTTTTTCTTCACCTCTTAAAATCATGCGAACACTACTTTGTTTTAGTTTTATCTACCCTTAGAGCAAAATAACATGTTTGAGAAACTATGAATTCTGCTTTATTTTTTTACCATTGATTTACATATATACACTTATTTTACTTTCCTTTAACCATTTTTCATAGTTTTACTATCCTAATATTATGGACACTTGAGTTTGTACCCTTTTTTCATTGTTGAGTGAGGTTGGCTTGTTACTTCTCACTCGACAATGTTATTCAACTTTTTCCATTGATGATTGAGATGTGGATTGTTATTGTTCACTAATCAATGTTATTTTACCATTTTGTTTATTCCTTTACCATTGATTTGTTTTGTTTTACCATCTTATTTGACATATATCCTTGGTTTGACCTGGTGAGTTTGCCTTTCTTACTTAAGGATAACTTGTTTGAGTTTTTTGATCTTTAGTAGCCTTGGCTTTTTGGTTACCTAGTTTAATTTTGTTTTTGACTTGGTAATTTGGTATAACATAGCAATTATCACCCCAACTTGCCAAATTTCCCAATTATGTCATGTCCTCTTAGCACTAGCTATCTTAGCTTATATTGCATTTGTTTGTTTTTGCTCTTTATTTTTGTATTTTTGGCTTTGTCAAAAGCAGTCTCTATGCCTTACATAATCAAAACTAACAAAGAAGAAAACCATCTCATAATAAAGGTAAGTCAAGGTATGCATTACATTTAATTTTTAGTTATTTACTTTATTGTCATTTACTTTTAGTTATTTTTGTTTTAAACTACTACAATTGTTTTTAGCATCAACATTGTGTGTTACTATGTTATTTCTTGAAGCACCATCCCCTATTACACCTTAGTAACACATGATGATCTTTGAATGGGGCATATATATACCCATAATATTTTCAATTTTTATCAAATACTAACACTATACATCTTGCAAGAACCCATCAAGACTAAATCTCTATGAGTGCACACCCTAAGGGGTGCATCATGAAAGGGGTGGGAAAAACTTTGGTGCTTCATAGGATTGTTGTCCCTTATTACTACATTATTACCAATCTAACTAGCTCTTAAAACCATTCCCTAAGATATTATTCCTCCCTTTCATAGTCTTCCAGTCATTTTCCTCTTTTCATCATCCTTTTATTACCTTAATTCCCTTTTGGAATTTCAACTATACTAGGTTGACCATGGTCGACCCTGTATAGTTTAGGGGTATTTTTCACTTTTTAGGTTTGTTAGCCTTTCAACTGACCTAGCTAAGATATAGTGAATTATCCCTAAAAACATACAAGATATACATTTATAGGAGGATTTAGGTAAAGATCCACCTATAAATACAAGATCATTTCATTATTATTTCAATATGTGATCAAGATTTATTATTTTCCCATGCTTCTTTACAATCTGCTCTTCCACCATTCTACTAGAGGAGTCTTAGCTTAGGGTTTCTACTTAGATAATATATTCTTGTGGATAAGTCTTGAATTATTTGGCCTTTCTTAGTGATCCTTATGAAGTTAGAACAATCTCTTATAAAGCCCCTTTGTCTAAGGGAGAGATTGAGTCTCGATGGGTTCACATTCAGGTAAGTATATTTTAACTTTGTTCTCCTCTCTTTAGTAGATAGAAGTAACATAAGTGTTATATTGAATAATATTACTCTTCATATTCTACGTATTAGGGTCTTACTCATACATAGCTTAATTTAGATTCTCTTATACATGTTTTGATTGATTTACTAACCCCTTTTATTATGTCACAAGCTTTGGTGTGCACTAGATTAGATTTACTTTATTTTTTATTAGCATAGGTGAAATATTAAACCTTAGGACTCTTTTAGGGTTATTGCATGATTGTGTTAGACGGTAGGCTTTGGAACCCTACCTCACATGGTATATTGTGATAAGTGATCCCCTAATTGGGTCTAGTGGATCCCCATATTGGTCATGCTCCCACTTAACAAATGTATTCCCAATTGAAAGTGTAGGCATGATATATCTTTTTCAAGCCAAGATTGATTTATAGACATGATGAATTTATAATTGTATACAAGATCAACTCAACATCTTTCCATTTTTCAAGCATAAACATAGTTTTAGAAGAGGGAATAAGGATTCAAAGATAATGAGACATGTTTTATACATTTTCACATATAAAGGGCACCTAATATTGTGCATAAAGGCATATTTCAATAAGACACAGTGACTTATCTAAAAATCACAAGGCATAAATTTATAAAACAAAAACTATGTGTGTGTGATGGTAGTGTCCAAATGTTGATATCCTCATCTAGGAAAATCCATATTCTTATTCTTAAAGTGAGTGATTTTTAATCCTTTTTTAGTCTTTTGATTCATATACAATAAATTATATACCTCCAAATAATAGTAATAAGATAATTATCTAATCCTTTGTATTATTTCTATAAATAATAAGTGAAATTATGCCATCATATTATGCTTTTACATTTATATTAATGTTCTTAAATAATATGCCTATTCCTAGTTTTTGTAGTTTTATAAAACTAAATAGAAAATAAGGTAAAACATTTCCATTTATTTTCCCCTATTTTTTTCTCAAGAAAAAATGGTGCATCATTTTTTTATTTTAGGGGTTTTAAAATAATTTAATTTTTTCCTACTGTATGTATGTCTCTATTTTGAGGATTGATAAGAGACTGAGGGAAAGTGAGAGAGGAGGGGGCTATTTTTTTTATACCATGTAATTTTGAAAATACTAATTTATTTTCCCTTCTACATTTATCCATGAATCATTTCATCATCACATTAAAACACTGGTGGTTTTGTTCACTATTCATCCCCCTTTTATCATTTTTATTGGCATTCATTTCCATTCCATTTGTGGGTTTTATGTACATTTAGTCATTGAAAATCATGCATGGTATTAAATTAATGCTGAGTTGAATGTGTATTGATATGATGGAGGATAGATTATATTACAAAGCACTTATGGTTTGTGGGCTTCTAGGATTCCCCCTACTATTTTTCACACTACCAATCTATTCGATCTAGGTAGGAGTTATTAAAAATACATTTACTATATCGAGTCAGGCTACCCATCCACCATTTGGGTAGTTTTTCACCTTCCCCTAATATTAAAAGGCCACTACCATCCCTTATACATTATTTGATGTAGGTACCAATTGTGGGAACTAGTGAAACCATGGCACCCAAACTAGCTCAAAAGTTTATCTTGAAGATTTACCATAAGGTATTGATTTTGAATCTAATGCTCCTTTACCAAATGTGGTTCTAAATTTAATAGATTTTGATAAATCCTATCATTATTTTTAAAATTTTACCTATTTTCTTACTTTGTGGGTCGAGTTATTTTGGAGAGCCTTTAAAAATAATGGGTTCACAACCATTGGCAAGAACATGTGGTGAAATTGGAAGGAGTATAAGACCTCATTAAGGGTTTTTTACTATTTCATTTCACAAACCCTAAACATTATAGATATATTATTAACCATGTCCCATGGTTTATTCACAACACCCTGGTTGTTTTTTCCTATTGGACCTGAGACTTCCAAGTCTCTAAATAAGCTAAGATTAAAATCCCAATATGGGTAGAGTTTCTAGGCTTACCTCTTCCTTTGTGGAACTTTTTCAACCAGCTTATCAAGCCTTTGGGATACTTTATCTACTATGATAAACCAAATTTATATACATCCCAACCTCAAATAATGGTCTATGTTAAAATAGACCTTGCTAAAGATCTCAAAGAGTCCATCAATATTCTAGTGGGAAATAACCAATTATCTTAGTGTGTGCTCTATATTAACATTATATACACACTATTTTAGGTGCTAAGATTCAAAACACATGATCAAATAATGTATTATAATGATCCTCAGTCTTTATGTACCTTAGGACAAAAGTGGGTTTGAGATAAAACCTCAATCCTTTGATGGGTGGACCATGATTTCTAACAAGAAAAAAATTGCTACTCATGGTAATTTTAGACCTCATCTATCCATCTACTAGAAAATAGTGGGGCCAAGTTCCTCAACCCCTTCTAAAAAATCCCCAAAACCATCACAATTTAAACCCTTACCTCCCATTTGTTGGTCCCCATAGGCAGTCACTTAGTTTTTATCTTCCCCATCTCCTAATCCTATGACAACTTTGTCATTACCCATTTCAAGGGTGAATGATTTAAATTTAGATATATGGATTGCAACCCTCAAATACAAGGATATTATACACCACTCACATAGTCCCTCTCCCTCTATATATGAGGATTATGTGCCAAATAAAAATACAACCCTTCAATCTTAGAGTTTTTCTTTTCCAAGATCAACTTTCAATTAGTTTGTAGCCCTCACAGACCTCTCTGAGGGAATTGATATGAATTTAGATGTTCCAAATGATATTTTATTATTAGAATGTTTTAGGACTCACTAATCCAACTTTTAAGTATATGGACATGAATAATTATCATCATTTTTTTCACATGAAAGTTTTATTCATGCAAAAAGTCAAAATTTATAACTTTTTACATCAATCTATAACTCACAGTATCTAACCTAGGGCCTTTTGTTAGGCCACCTATCATGGGTCTACCCATAAGGGATTTTTCACCCTAATAACACATTAATTATCTCATAATATCATTTTTGTGGATGTGACCCCATCTATTAGGTGGTCTAGACTATTTTTGACTTTGATAATTGTATCATTTTCCTTATCAGTTTCTATGCCTCTAATGATGATATGGAATACACCTTGCTATGGACATGATTGGTTGATTCACTCAAAGATGTTCATTGGATTATTTGTGGTGAATTTAACATGATAAAATATATGGAATATAAGGATGGTTGCCTTTCCATGAGATGGTGTGTATGAGAATGAGAAGGTTAGTTTTACATGTGAAATAAACTTGGGGTCTTTGACCCAAGTCATTGAAAAAGGGGAGAGTCAAATTAATTGTGGTTCATAGGGTCCAACTTCTATCAATGATAAGATTAATTCCTTAAATTTCTTGACCATGCCTTTATTTCTAAGTGATATCTATTCTTATTCACTCTTGTTCATGGGTGACCTATGTCTATCATTCTAGATTCTTTCTTATCTGACCACCATCCCATCTATTTATGTATAGAATGAACCTCTCCTTAGGCTAAACCAAAGGGTTCCAAATTCTAACTCAATACTAACCATATCAAGCATGGATGAACTATGGATCATTTGGAACTTGGATCCAACACCCATAGGGGAAACTAAATGGATTGAGTAGTGGTCTGATGCTATAAGCATCACCACTTCTTTCCTTTAGATCTATGGAAAATAAGTGATTATTTTTAGGTAGTGCATTCAAAATGATGTAAATTGTGAATACCTTATGGTTTCATAATAATTATATCTTGTGTACTTCAACTCATATTCAAGATGCCATGTGGAGACATAAAATCTAGGTTTTGGAGGCTTATAATGCTATAGGATACCAACTCTGAGTAAGGATGCATTGGTTGAAGGTAGGAGACAAAGTGATAAAGGACTTGTTTGCTCTCCTTTGGTTAAGGGAAAATTCTAACAAAATCAAAGCCATTAAAATTTATTTAGACAAGCTTAGCAGACTTATAGATATCCTCCAAGTCTTTGTGCATCACTACCATGGTGTTTTTGTGATGCAACCTTTTTCTCCTACTCATGAGGTTACCCTTTCAATGTCTTATCATAGTCCTATATAAACTCTCAAAATCTTATAGAGTTGATTATGATAGACCTCTCAGTCTCAATGAACTTAAGGAAGTTGTTATGTATATGGCCTCTAATAAATCCCTAGTTATTAACGGATTTATTTTTGAATTCTATCAAACTTTGTGGGATACAATTGGACCTGATCTCCACATATTTTATTCTAAAATGGTCCTTACTAATTATTTAGGTCATATCATCAATCAAGACAAAATAAACTTCATCCCAAAGGTAAGGGATCCTAAGGTAATTACCAACTGAAGACCCATCACTTTATCGAATGTGTCCTACAAAATCATAGCCAAAGCATTAGCTCTTAGAATCAAACACTTGCTTCCATTAATTATGAGAAGTGAGAAAATTGATTTCATTTAGCATAGATATATTATAGACAATGTTATTTTCATATGATAAGGTATGGGATGTTCTATTATATCTAAATATAAGGGTTTGTTCATCAAGATTGAATTAGAGAAAGCCTATGATCAAATAGAGTGATCTTTTATTATAGATATCTTATAGGCTCTAGGGTTTAGCCCTAAGTTTGTTCATACTATTAACATAGGATGCTTGTTATTCCATCACCACCAGTGGATTCAAATATCAATACTTTAAACTCCATAGATCGATCAGATAGGGTTGTCCCCTAGCCCCTGCACTTTATGTATTGGTTGCTGAAGGTTCTAGTTATCTATTGTCTAGTTATGCTTCCAAGGGTATAGTTAAATGGATCTCTCTACCTAATTTAGACCACTGGATAATTAATGGACACTTTGTTGATGACTCCTTCCTTACTATATAGGAGGATAAAGTCTCTATCAAGCATGCCATGTTATGTTTATAAATATAACATCATGTAATATAATTTGATCATGTGGACAATATGTCATCATATTAGTATATGTGTCAATAAAGGCATGTATGTAACATGTGTTATATATGGAATTTAAGTGGACATGTATCAATATATCTATCAATGAAGTACACAATAAAAGTGTAACTAAATAATACTACAAAGTAACAATGCATGACATAAATCATGACACCCCTCAATGTAAGAAAACTTAAAAATCATAATTGTTAGTGTCAAACATAATACCAAGGGCCACATATAATGGATATAAAATGTTTCAACAAATGATACCAAGGGCTACATGTAGGAGGACATAAACATGTCACAAATAAGGGAAATCAAGGATTTTGCATCAAGAAAGGCTAAGGGCCACACACAAAAGTTACAAAAAAATTAACCTTTCATAAGATTTATAACATAAATTTAGCATACAATAAGGAATTAGTTTATACTATCCATATATATATCAATATCACATCGTATTAAAATGGTATATCATGTATCATTATGTAATAAATGAGTAACTAGAAATTCATGTTTAAGTAACATATGCAGTTCAACATGGTACAAATATCATTGAAAGATATAGCCTATAATAATGAAAGTTGTGGAATAATATGTCCCTATTATTGGCATAGCCACTGGTAGAGGTAAAACCAACATTTTTATGTCTGTGTAACCTGTATGTGAAGCATAACACTCATACCATAAAATTCATATATATGTATAAAATATGTCATCTTCCAAACATCTGATCAATAACATATGTAAATTGTGTAAATGATAAATCATGTCATGCTCAAGTCCTAATTTTTAATATTTTATATAGTTTAATGTTTTTAATTATCTGAATGATTTTTTTAATATTTTTAGAATATCTAAAACTATGAAAATATAGAAAATGGTCCACTAAATATGAGCTAAATAGAAAGTTCTTGTATTGGGTGGTGGATGGATAATTTTTGTGACTAACATTCCCCTCTTTATTTTGAAATAAAGCCCTGATTGATCTAGATGCTTTATGTAAACAAATGCATGTTTATTGGTATTGGATTTGATAAAATTCATTCATATACAATCTAAAGTTAGTATATTAAATTGATATTTTTTTCTTTATTTGACTTATAGTATTATGTTTTAAGTGCTTTGGTGAAGAAATCATATATGTTAATCTCTAAAATTCTATTCATTTTATACTTATGACATCAATGGTATTGAATATCTCATTGGGGACTTTGTTGAAAAAAATTATTTATTAAAATAGAATTTAAAAATATTTGATCTCAGTTTATTCTTTGACATGTAGGTTCCAAAATTTATTCACACTTTATCACATGTATTTTTACCTAGTCATAGGGCATTATGATTGACTCTATCCATTGGTCATTTCTGATTATAACGAACCATTACACCAAAAGTCTAGACTGTTAGTGAATCCACCCACCAGTATCATAACATCCCACCATTCTTCCAAAGCCTAGACTCTAGGCTGGGTTTGCGCACGTACACGAGATCCACTACATGTACGAGCCCCAGATGAACACTGCAATGCCAATGTAACCCACCCTCTCTGTGACTTGAACATGGGTGGTTGCTCTGATACCACTTGTTATGATCTTGATTATTCAATATATGCAAAAATACCCTTAAGGTAGGGAAACACCATATAATACTCCTTTAGGAAGGAATAACTCCACAATGTCTCTTCGAGGGGACAACCTCCAATATCTTCTTACAATAGAATACTCAATGCATACTTGATATCTTTACCATGATAATCATCTCCTATATATATACATCTATCTAACCCATGGATGGGTAACCTCCTAATCCAATGTAGGCCAACCATTACCCAATGTAATACTTCCACAAGTTACTCTATTATCCTAATATATTGTACCCATATCACTAAGGGGATGTGTGCCACATGTCAGCATCTCCATCAACCCATATACATATGATATATTGATGTATATGGGTTGATGGAGATGCTGACATGTGGCACACATCCCCTTAGTTATATGGGTACAATATATTAGGATAATAGAGTAACTTGTGGAAGTATTACATTGGGTAATGGTTGGCCTACATTGGATTAGGAGGTTACCCATCCATGGGTTAGATAGATGTATATATATAGGAGATGATTATCATGGTAAGGATATCAAGTAAGCATTGTGTCTTCTATTGTAAGAAGCTATTGGAGGTTGTTCCCTCGAAGAGACATTGTGGATTTATTCCTTCCTAAAGGAGTATTATATGGTGTTTCCCTACCTTAAGGGTATTTCTACATATATTGAATATCAAGATCATTACAAGTGGTATCAGAGCTTCCATTTGGGTAATTTGTGTGGAGTGAAACACTAATTTCACTATATCTTCTGAAATATAAGAAATTTTTTATTTGAAATTTTTACTAAAGATGTAAGAAAATATAATAGAAGTGTATTAAAAATTTCATAGTTTTTTTATTTGTTTTGAGGGAGTTATTAATATTTTAGGGTTTATAATAATTTCACTATATCTTCCGAAATATAATGAATTTTTATTCAAAATTTTTAGTGGAGCTATAAGAAGGTTTAAGATAAGTATAGTCAAAATTTTTGAGTTTTTAGAGTTGTTTGGAGTTATTTATTGTGATTTTATGGATCAATTTTGACATTTTAGGGTTTCATGAACCCTAATTTATTTGTGGATCATGGAGTTGAAATTTTTTTTAGGGGAAGATGATATTGATGTTAAATAATGGTGGATCCTTTTAGATAATCATTTTAGAAAAACTTTTGGGCAAAGATGATTAACTCCTTTTTGTCTAGGCTTGCATTAGATTGGTTTAATCAGTTGAGCTGTACAAAAAGGTTTTCTTCATGGAAAGAAATGGAATAGATTTTTTTAGATCGATGGGCTATAAAACAAGAAGTAGAAAAAGAAGAAGAAGAAGAAGAAGAAGAAGAAGAAGAAAAAGAAGCAAAAAAAGAAGAAGAAGAAATAGAAGAATCATCAGAAGAACAAGAAGAAGAAGAAGAAGAAGAAGAAGAAGAAGTAGAAGAAGTAATAGAAGAAGCAAATGATGAAGAAGAAGAAGAAGAAGAAGAAGAAGAAGAAAAAAAAGAGGAAGAAAAATAAGAAGAAGAAAAGAAGGGTTCAAATAATTTAGCTCCAAAGAAATCTGAGTCAATTTTTCAATTTCATGGATACATTGAAAAGAAGAAGGTAGTTGTGTCCATAAACCCTACAAGTAAGTATAACTTCATTAACATGAATGTGGCTAAGCATCTACATGTTCAAGCAAAGAATATCAAAGAGGTTCAAATAGATGGTAAGAATATTTCAATGTTTGAAGATTTGAAGCTCATTATGGAAAAATATGTTTTGCATTCAGATTTTTATGCTTTGGATATGGATGATATGGATATAGTTCTTGGATATCCATGGTTAGAGACTTTGGGAACAATGAATATCAATGTTCAGAAAAAGTTCATGAAGTTTTGGTATAAGAAAAAGAAGATCACTTTACAAGATATCACAGTGAAAAAGGCACCAATAACAATCTAGGTAGATTTTCAAATTGATAATCCCTTAAGAATAGAAAATTCTAATGTTAAACCTGAAAATCCTAGACTAGGTGTTACTTGGAATGTCCCCACTCATGGGTGGATTAAAGGAAACTTTGATGGAGCTGCTAAAGGGAACCTAGGGAATGCAGGATGTAGAGGAGTCTTGAGAAACCATGTGGGAAATGTAATTGATGTTGTTGCTATCCCCATTGGTAAGTTGAATTGTCATATTGTTGAAGCTTCTGCTACCCTTCAAACCATCAAACTAGCTATTGATTCAGGATATTCTAAATTATGGCTGGAAGGGGACTCCTTGAATATCATAAATATTGTAAATAATAAAAATTCTATTTCTTAGACTATGGAGGCTATGGTGATGGAGATGAAAACTTTAATCAAAAAATTTGAGAAAGTTACTATTACCCACACTTACCGTGAAGCTAACGGAGTTGCTGACTAGATAGCAAATCACGCAATTTGAACAAGACACAAGGTGATTTGGTAGGATACATTAAACAAGAATGTGGATCTTAGAGCACTCATTCATCATGATGCAATTCATGCAAAGGAGGGAAAGATTAGCTTGGAATAGAAAACCAATGATTTAGTGGAGTGGTTTCACAAAGAAAGGCTTATACTCATTAAAAAGAAATGTTCTAGAGTACGTGAAGTGGATGCTGAATTTGCCTAAAAAAAGGTGAGTTTTGTTCCAAATTGGTAATAGTTGGGTTCATTGTTTAGCTTACAATGCTTGGGTGTCAAAGGATATTTGTATGGCTCGCATAAGGAAAGGAGAACCAAGGAAGCAAGAACCCAAAAAATGCGAAGAGTGAAAAGCAAAACAAGATGTCTAGAAGATCCTTCAGAGAGGGAAGGTTGTGAGCTACATGGAATGGCTCCATGGTTTAAAACCCCATATTACAATGGCTTTTTTCAAAAACTGGATTGATGATAGGGTTACCCTGCATGGCATCATAGTAAATCTAAATGAGGAATTTATAACGGAGGTCATGGGGCTTCCTATAGAAGGAATAAAATTCTCAAAGCAGACCAGCATTTCAAATGAGGCTTTCTGCAAATTCCCAAAGACAGATGTTGAGGAGCAGTAGTTGGAAAAGAATGGGGATTTTTTTGAACTGGAGTAGATTAAGGGTATCTGGAGGCACATCTTATGCTATATTCATGAGTATTTCATACTCGATGGAAGAAGCAAAAGAGTCCACAAATTTCATTTTGTATTTCTAAATCACTTCAGACACAAAGTAAGAATCTCCTTTCCTTTCTATTTGCATTTCTCGTTGATCCAAAGTTTGTTCGCTCATAGGAAGAAGTAATCTCGTCCTATTTTGCATGAGGGATTAATTTTGATAATTGAAGGTTACTGCAAGAACAAGGCCATTGTTATGAATCCTTATTTGGGAAAAAATAAGGATTTACAGAGTAACAATTGCGAAATTGTAAAAGGGAAAGAAAAATCTAAATTCAAGCCCCCTAGTTTCAATAATAAGAATGTTGACAAGGAAACAGTGTGGGAAAGTACTGAAAATTTTGGGGTGGAGAGTTTGGAGGATGAGGGAGGAATAGAAAGCAGTAAATCAAGTTCCAGTGAGGAAGAAGAAGTTCAAGATAAGAATGAGAAATAAGGAGTCACTATAGAGGAAAATTCTAAAAATAGTAACCATGACTCTGAGGAAAACCAACAAGTGTTTGAGGAAATTGATAAAGTTCTGGATGATCCTTTTGAGGACCCTATTTCGATAAATGAGAGGGAAAATATAGCTTAGGCTGCCAACCAAGAAATGGATTTGGGAGCTCAAGTTGAAACTAAGGATCAAAATCAAAGGGAAAGGGAGGATCACATAGAAGAAGCTGGAAATAGTCCTAAAAAGAACATAGAAGACTGGAGTGATAAAAGGTAGAATGATGAAAGGCACACACCTATGAGATTGGCCAATTGCAAAGTAGATGCTATCCTTTAATTCGATTCATGGATGTATAAGGAGATAATGGAACTCAATAGGAAAATGGAAATAATGGAAGGTAACCAGGAGGCAGTTCGGAACAAAATCAATAACATGGAAAAATAGATGAGAGATATTCCCATCAAACTCAAAGACTATGAGAACAACCTAAGGGAACTCATTAAGGAAAGTAGAATGAAGATGGAGGAGGTTACATCTAACATATGTGCTGCCACTGTAAACATTGGAAAAAGAGCTAATGAGGAAATCAAATCCTTGGAGGGGCCTAGCAAGAGGACTAGACAGAGCTCAAGAAAGAAAGCAATGCAAAAGGGAGCCACGTCGGTGGCTACTGCCATTCAGGACACTGCTGTGAAAGGTAAGGAAGCAGTGAAGATGATTTTGGAACTAGAAGAATAGATCCTAGTTCTTTTAGATGGTTGTGATATCTGGTCTCGTTTCCTGGTTTTTTATAATCTATTGACAATGGAGTTGCTAGGTCTCTGTAAAACCTGGGGTCTGTCTTTTGATTTTCTTTTCTGGTGGTTTCAAGTCTATGTAAAACCTGATTTTGATACTTCTTTGAAGTAGGTTTAAGGTTTTGCCTGTGGTCATAATTGTTTCATCCTTCTATCTTTGTTTCAGGGTTTTGGGGTCCCTTCAAAACCTATTTTTACCTTAATCTAAAAAAATCTAGGTAGATCGTGAGGATGAGATGGAAATAGGAGATGAAGAACATGATGAAGATTCAGATGATATAGATAAAGACACACTAAAAATGAGCACTTCATCTACTCAAGAGACAAAGAAGGAAAAGGTGGAAGAGGTAGAAGCAAAGGTGGATAAGGTCAAAGTATTGGAAAAGGTTGAGGTATATAGACACCCACATCATCATGAGAGGAAACAATCATGGAACCAGGTGAGGAAGTGTCATAACAACAATCATTTTGTCTATATAGGAAATAAAATTTCCAATCATTATGGATATGCATGGAATCCAAAGAAAAAATACTATGGCACATGGAATGAATGGGGAAAACACTATGACTATGCATGGAAGAATACCTATTATGGTCATGGTTGGAATCAGAGTAGTGCAGCGGAATATGGTACATGGAATAAAAAGAGGAATAATTATGCTTGGACATCAAAGTAGTATAATTATGATCATGAACAAAATTAGAGGAGCACAATAAAATTTGGAAACAAGCTTGGAGAGCTATCCCTTGCCAAGATCACATATGGATGGCTAGATGATCGAGATTGGAGACAAGTGTGCAATGATTTGAAGCACACTCATTATTTGGTTTCTTCCTATGTTTTAGGGATGAAACATGTCAAGGAGGGAAGGAATGCTATGTACCTAGGGATATGATATATTTATGTATATGGGTTGATGGAGATGCCGACATGTGGCACACATCCCCTTAGTTATATGGGTACAATATATTAGGATAATAGAGTAACTTGTGGAAGTATTACATTGGGTAATGGTTGGCCTACATTGGATTAGGAGGTTACCCATCCATGGGTTAGATAGATGTATATATAGGAGATGATTATCATGGTAAAGATATCAAGTAAGCATTGAGTATTCTATTGTAAGAGGATATTGGAGGTTGTCCCCTCGAAGAGACATTGTGGAGTTATGCCTTCCTAAAGGAGTATTATATGGTGTTTCCCTACCTTAAGGGTATTTCTACATATATTGAATAATCAAGATCATCACACTAATTCAATGAAGCATTCCACATGTATTGGTATTGTAGTGTCTTATCATGCAAAGTTTTATTTCAAATTCACAATTTTTCTCTAAGTAGCATGTCATGCTTTCACAACTTCACAGTAATTAAAATTTCTTTATATATTATGTTCCATGCCAAAGTTTCAACAAGACCCACCTGTTGACCTTGAATTTAGTTGTATCTCTTTGACTCATATGCAATTGCATTCACATTCAAAAATACTACTATAAAGCATCAAGTCATCCAAGTCATGCCAATTGTAATTCATTCATATATTTGTAGGCTTAATTTTTTAAGAAATCATCACATTGTGTAGTTATGTGAGTGATTTGGATCCCCCCATGTGTCAAAAAAATATCACTTACATATTTTCAGCTTCTTGATTTATCTAAAAAAAATATTGTAGTCTATGGGTTGAAAACCCACTTATCATGGTTTCACAAAATAATAATATAGAGTCCATTAAAACCCTTTCCACTAATCCACATGTAATATTTATCATGGTGTCATTATGATTTACTGTCAAAAAGGAAGAATCATAGTAGAGCTAATATATGTATCCTTGCATGTCTAGGATTCATATATGAAGGTGCCACTTGTCAAATTTTCATATTACCACATGGATGTGAGGGTTGAGATTAGAATTTTCACAAAGAATTTATGGTTAAGTGATAAAGTTACACATAACATGGAGGTACATTCTAAATAAATGCAAATCAAGACTCTATAATTCAACTTGTCATGATTTCACAATATCATAATATTTTTAATTTGATAGAGATGTGTAATAGATTTTAATATTAGTGCCTTATTGAACTATGACTCAATTAAAAAGAACCGCTTTTAATCATTTCACTTATTCATAAAGAAATGGGACTTCCTATTAAAACATTCAAGGCAAAGTTGTTATCATGCCAAATCATACCACATGGTATAAACATAGATAAAAGTGACACAAAAACACACAACTATCAAAAACATAAGACTCAAAGAAGGATATGTTAATCCATGAACACAAAATTAAAATTTGTCACCATCATATATGATGCAGGAACATCTACATACATCTTGGCAAGATATGGTTACAAATTCAATTTATTGTATTTTCCCTCTAATATGCTGTTAATAAGGAGTAATTGTAAAAAAAATAAAGGTAAAAAGTAATTGTTGGGGCTGTTGAGGAAATAAAGGAGGAGTGGTTGAAAATATTTCAACCTAGGTATATTGTTGAAAATTAAAAACTGTATTTGTTTTGCCTTGAGCCAAGTTGGGCGTAGAAGTTAGAGAGGAGGCTCTTAAAAAGAGCAAAAGAAAATTCATTCGTGGGAATAAGAGGAATGTAGAAAAGAGTAAGGACAGAAGGAGAATTTCTTATTCAGCAAGGAGAGAGGAAGAATGATCAGAAGTACGTAAGAATGCAGGTCTGCAACAAAGAGAAAATGGAGGATTGGATGTGAGAACAAAATGTGGTGTGAAGATGACTAATAAGGCCATTGATCATGGTCATGGATGTATCGATTCTTTTCTGTGTAAGTGCTCTTATTTGATCAAGAAAGAATGATGTTGATTTTTATGTCATCTATAGAACTTTGTTTCAGCTATAAGTAGACCTGTGTGTATATAATTTCCCTTAAAAGCTTAAAGAATAATGATTACATTATGGTGTAGACCTTGTGGTGAAAGGTCCTTCTAGTGAGCAAGTTCATGATTGACGTGATAAGTCAGAGGACAAGTTCGAGTTTGTGGCACACAGGCAAGGACTTTATCAGTTATGCTTTTCTAACAAGTCTCCATACCATGAAACTATTGATTTTGATATACATGAGGAGCACACGAAAGATGATCATTTTAATCCTTTGATGCAATAAATTGTTAAATTTGATGAGGCCCTCTATACAGTACAGTTTGAGCAGCATTGGCTGGAGGCTCAAACTAAATGTCAAGCTCTCATAAATGAGGCCATGAGTAGGAGGGTCATTCACAAAGCATTCTTTGAATCTTTAGCTCTATAGGTGTTAGCCTTCTTCAAGTGTATCTCCTATGACATTTGTTTGAATGGAAGCTTGGAAACACAAGGGTGTAGCTGTGATTTGAAACTCATTCAGGAAATTGGTAGGAAATTAGTCCCATGGGAGATCTGGGATTTGAAGTCTGATAAATGTCAAGTCTCAAATGATACACATCACAGGGCTGTCTACTCTTCTTATTCACAGGTGGCTTGGAGGTCAATGACATCGTGTTGATCAGTTTGAAGGTTTTTATATTTGTCTAGACAAGCGATTCTATTCCAGATTGGATAGGAGGGATTTATATTTAGTTGTCAAGGAAGTTGATGCATTTTAAAATTTTGGAAGAGTTTACATATTGCTAGATTTTTTGGCACTAGACTAAAACAATAAGATATATGTGAAGTTCTTGAAGAGATAGAAATTGCACCAAAGGGGCTTAGAATTCTTAAGATAGGGCTTTTTCTAGTCTTGTGTTATATCATTGTTTGTAGTCTACAGACAGTGCATCATTTTTGGTATCAGAGTAAGAACAAGAGAAGAGAAGAAAGAAAAGATGAAGTGTCAAGAAGAACACTTGAGAAGATGAGAGTGTTGATGAAGAGAAAACTCATAGGGACCTTGTGGTCTCTTATTTTTATATCTAATGTTGTCTTTGCATGGGTAATTTCAGGTATGAGCAGCCTTGTGAAGGTCAAAAGAAAGGCCTTGAAGAATGAAGAGATTTGTGCAAGAAAGAGAAGAGAGTTTGTTGTTGTTGATAAAGAAGAAGAGATGCATTGGTTAATGCATGAGGGAGGTTTTGAGGAGTCCATACAAGCAAGAGAAGAGATAGAAGATGAGGATGACTTCCATGATGCTATTGAATGCCAAGAAGAGGAAAGAGAACAATCAATTATAAAGGAAGAAGAAAGTACAAACAATCAAGAAGCTATGCAAGTTAAAGAACTAATGGAGCAGCCCATCAAGGAGGTAAAGGTGAATTCAAAAATTGATTTTTCTTATAAGCATGAAACTATTGATATACATGTTAGAGAAAAAAAGAGAAAGGTGAAGTTTTCAATTAACCATCGATATGTGATGCCTAAATAGTGGAAGAAGCAAACTCCCAAGCAACAGGAAGTGCTAGTAGAAGAGCATGGATGCAGGATGCCTACATGGTTTGAGAAGACAAATGATGAGAAGAAGAAACAAGTATGGGTGCCTAAGAAGGCAGAGAGAGAAGATGTGAGTGTTGAGGCAACAACACCAAGAAGTCAATGGAAGAGGATTGAAGGTGATTCCAAAAACCAAGAGAATGAAGGTGAGATGGTGAGTATGGAAGAGGCATTCCATGAAGATAGGATGCTTGAGAGATATACCAAAGAGGTAAAAGGCAAACAAATTGTTTATGATGATGTTTTTAAATCATTTAATGATCCTTTCATGAGAAATGAGGTATGGAAATTGTCTATGAGGACTAATATTTAGCAAGGAGAGAGTTCCAAATGGATGGATGATGAGGAAAGAGGAGAGTATACAACAAAGCAATGCCTCATTGAAAATAAAGAACAAACAAGATGGCTTCAAAGAGAAGTTGAAGAGAGTAAAGAGACACAAGGTAATGGTTTTTCAATTACTTTTGATAAGTGTACTAATGAAGAAGTTAGTTTATGTGAAGACAAGCTAAGAAAAGATGAGATAAGAGGTAAAGGGCAAGTAATCCTTAAGAAAGAAGGACCCAAGTTTGATGAAGAGAGTGGTGAGATAGATGAGATCTTACTAAAGAAAGAGTTGAGAATGTTGGAGGAGATATTTGGTCATTCAAGAGAGATGAATGAAGGTACAAGCCATGGTGAAGACACCATTGGGAAGAGTGAAACAAGACAAGAGCAAAGCAAAGAGGTCAAGACAATTTTGATCAAGGAGCAAGAATGTGAAGGCAGCCAAGAGGCTTCATGGCCTAAATATTTTAATTCTAAGGTGGCTTTGAATGTTTTGTATGCAGGTATGAAGGTTGCTAAAGTGAATGACATACATGAGTCATTGGAGAAGCTCATGAAACAAGAAGAACAACAAGATCTAGAAGACATGTATGAAGATGAAGAAGCATCGAAGCGGGAGATGGTAGCTGAGAAAGAAATGAGGACATATCTAAAGAGGAAAAAAATCAAAATGAAAGACAAAGACTATCAAACACAAACACCAGCATTGGCATTCACAACAAGACCTTGGGATCCAGGCATATAGTGAAGACTAATGCATGGAGGTAGCAGTTCATTTGAACTAAGGTTCAAATCCTTTCTAGAGGGAGAGTATGATGCAGGAGCATCTACATACATATTGGCAAGATATGGTTACAAATTTAATTTATTGTATTTTCCCTCTAATATGCTGTTAATAAGGAGTAATTGTAAAAAAAATAAAGGTAAAAAGTAATTGTTGGGGCTATTGAGGAAATAAAGGAGGAGTGGTTGAAAATATTTCAACCTGGGTATATTGTTGAAAATTAAAAATTGTATTTGTTTTGCCTTGAGCCAAGTTGGGCGTAGAAATTAGAGAGGAGGCTCTTAAAAAGAGCAAAAGAAAATTCATTCGTGGGAATAAGAGGAATGTAGAAAAGAGTAAGGATAGAAGGAGAATTTCTTATTTAGTAAGGAGAGAGGAAGAATGATCAGAAGTACGTAAGAATGTAGGTCTGCAACAAAGAGAAAATGGAGGATTGGATGTGAGAACAAAATGTGGTGTGAAGATGACTAATAAGGCCATTGATCATGGTCATGGATGTATCGATTCTTTTCTGTGTAAGTGCTCTTATTTGATCAAGAAAGAATGATGTTGATTTTTATGTTATTTGTAGAACTCTGTTTCAGCTATAAGTAGGCCTGTGTGTATATAATTTCCCTTAAAAGCTTAAAGAATAATGATTACATTATGGTGTAGACCTTGTGGTGAAAGGTCCTTTTGGTGAGCAAGTTCATGATTGACGTGATAAGTCAGAGGACAAGTTTGAGTTTGTGGCACGCAGGTAAGGACTTTATCAGTTTTGCTTTTCTAACAAGTCTCCATACCATGAAACTATCAATTTTGATATACATGAGGAGCACGTGAAAGATGATCATTTTAATCCTTTGATGCAACAAATTGTGAAATTAGATGAGGCCCTCTATACAGTATAGTTTTAGTAGCATTGGCTGGAGGCTCAAGCTAAACGTCAAGCTCTCATAAATGAGGCCATGAGCAGGAGGGTCATTCACAAAGCATTCTTTGAATCTTTAGCTCTATAGGTGTTAGCCTTCTTCAAGTGTATCTCCTATGACGTTTGTTTGAATGGAAGCTTGGAAACACAAGGGTGTAGTTGTGATTTGAAACTCATTCAAGAAATTGGTAGGAAATTAGTCCCATGGGAGATCTGGGATTTAAAGTCTGATAAATGTCAAGTCTCAAATGATACACATCACAGGGTTGTTTGCTCTTCTTATTCACAGGTGGCCTAAAGGTCAATGACACCATGTTGATCAGTTTGAAAGTTTTTCTGTTTGTCTAGACAAGTGATTCTATTCCAGATTGGACAAGAGGGATTTATATTTAGTTGTCAAGGAAGTTGATGCATTTTAAAATTTTGGAAGAGTTTACATATTGCTAGATTTTCTGGCACTGGACTGAAACAATAAGATATATGTGACGTTCTTGAAGAGATAGAAATTGCACCAATGGGGCTTACAATTCTTAAGATAGGGCTTTTTCTAGTCTTGTGTTATATCATTGTTTGCAGTCTGTAGACAATGCATCAATATATTGTTAAACTACCATATTTTTTTAGTAGTCATTATATTTCATAGATTGTTTGTAACATTATAACAACTAGGTAGAAAGACATACATGAAGTGCACCAGGATAAATTTAAAAGAGTTAAATTTGTAGTTGTAGGATAAGATGTGATGACAATTTTAATTGTAAATAATGACCAAAATTAACCTAAATAAATACAATGAATAATTTTTAATGGCCTAAAAGAAGAGATAATATCTCAAATATATATATTTATTTATATTTGGCTTTAATTGTCTCTTAGATTAGTGTATCTTGCTTTAAATTTAGATTTAAAGTATTAGTTATCTTTTTAGTTTCTTTATATAGCTTTATATTTAATCAATTTTTTAAATAAATGATCACATGCTATAGATCTTGTATAAGAAAAGTGATGATGATTTGATTATATATATAAATTATATTTAAATGATTTTAACTCAGATGAAGATCTTGTCAATATTAATAAAGCTATAAAATTATTAGGGAAGTTCAATCTTGCTTTATTTTTTTCCTTTCTGCATGAATAATTTTGATTGAGAGAAAAATATTTGTGTGATTGGAAATAATCTAATTTGTGAATATTTATATAGAATTGAGACTATTCTAATTATTTCATATAGAGAGGTTGTGATTTAAGCCTTTCTTTATGGTTGAATGTGTTGTCTATATTTTATCATTTATCATATATTTTTAGGCCAAAATTATAAAATATAGTCCATAAATATGTTTCTATAAGATGATAAATTTGAGCAATATGATTTTGATTATGCAAACTATATCAAAAATGCCCAAATCTACAATCTATCATTAAAATTAACAACCATTAGATTAAAATGCAATAAAATAAATCATTCAACATAATATTATAATCTAAATCTAAATGTTCCCAATCAAGATTAAAACAAAAATAAGACTAAAGATTATAGATGGAGATTGGATTGCTTATAATAGACTCAAATTATGGGAAACATGATATTAACTTGATCAACATACTTGGATGGATTCATGGATTTGTGATTGATTTTTTTATTATTTAGTTAGTTTCAATGGAGGAATGAAGGTTATATTTGATGTTGTCTGGACATAATCTTCCCTTCTCCTACAAGCAAAAGGCTAACCAGATAGAGACAATAAAACTAGAAGTTAACAAGAAAAAACCACAAGTTCAACCGAGTAATTTTACATTTAAATCAACACTACATCTTGCAAAGGAAAAAACACATATGTGTGTCAAAATTTCCTCTATCGATAGTAAATTTTTTAGAAAGACTAAAAACTACCAAAAACATCAGATGGTTAGTGATTAAGGTTGGTAGTTTGTTTAAAATCACAAATTCCAAGGTCAAAACTGCCTACAAAAAATCAACTTTTACAGAGCAATACTACCTTTCTCCTGGATGAATATATTTTTGAAAATTTTAGCCAAAACCCACATTCAATATAACCTAAAATATTGATTAACACACTTAAACCATAAGAGGTTAGTTCAAGAGGAGGGCTCCCATTATGGTCACCAATGTATGATTGAATTTTTGACCTATGAGTTTAATATATTAAAAATAACAATTTTAAACCAAAGCTACAATAACATCAAAAAGAGATAAATATAGGAAAAATAAAAAACTTATTAATAAATACTTTCCATCAATTAGTTCCTAATGGGTTCTCTCCAAGATTTTCCAATTGATTCTCTAATACTATTTGACTTGATATAGGATTGCTTGATAATGGCTTCAAGATGGATTCAATGGATTCTTTGGATGCTTGAGTGGATGGAAGATAGTGTGAGTGATTAGGATGGATAATATATGGATTCAAGTAAGGATTGTGAGATTTATAATTAGTCTAGCCATTCTCCAAGCATGGTTATTTATAGGTTGATGGAGGAGGTTTTAGAGGAATTTTTTATTCATTTAAAATTTTCTAGTTTAGAGAATTCTAGAATTTTAGGGAGAGTTATATAGATCTAGAGAATTCTAGATTAGATTAAGGGATAATAAGCATTAGTTAGGTATTTAATGGGGTTTAAGGCTTTAGGGATGTACGAAAGGATATGGATAGGTAGTTAGAATAAATATGAATTTATAATTGGTAAATGGGCTAGTGGCTAGTTAATGAGGTAGGATTAGTAGTTAAGTGGGATGTTAGTGGGATAATGAGGTGATTAATTTATCATGGGATTGTAGAAAGTTTTTTACGATGTAGGAAATATTTAATAGGATTTTTATTAATTGGTTAGGATTATGTTTATAATATTACTTAACAAGATTAGTAGAATAATTAGGGTGAGCAAAGTTAGGTGTATATAGTTTCCATAGTCTCTCTAATTTATATAGCTTGAGATGATTATTACTATAGCATTTTACATATTAATTTAAGGGTGCTTAACTAATATCACTAGTTTGTTTGTTCAAAAAAATTGATTCTTGCAGACATAGGATGCTTCTTTTCTGTCATACCCTTCCTTTTTTCATATTTTATATGAAATATGTTTATTGTAATATATCATCATTTTAATCATATTTTATTGGGTGTTGTTTTTATCAATCATGTATGTATTATTTGTTGGAATGTAGGTCAATTAATTCCATTCCACCATTTGGTTAAATATAAAATTGTAGACCTATAACTCATGCCTTAGAGTGGGAAACCATTGGTCCTAAAATGAGAGGATGAAAACCCAATATCTGTGTTGTGGATAAAACCCATATCAACATATTTTTTAATGCACTAGAAGTAGGGCATTTGATATAATTTTTCCCCCAATGTGTATTTTCATTTTAGTTTCTTTCAAATATGTTTAAAATCCATTAAAAGTAAAAAATCATAAAATCAAATAGAGATAAGTATGGCCTAGCTTGATGAACCAACCATTAGCATCCCTAGAGTTTAGTATAAAATTATAAAACATTATTTCAATTACATTCCAAAATTCTAAAATGGTAGAAATATTGACATTTTAAAATATTCAACATTAGGAAGTATCTTGTAGGTTGTTTCCTTTTACAATGTATGGATTTGAGTATGAATGGTTTATAAATTTGATGTGTTATTCAATTTATAGCTGGAAGGAATTAAAATATGCAATTTTTTAAAATTTTGGATAGATAATTGATTCCCTATATTTGTTGAATTAGTTGCTCACACTCAAGAGATAACCTAATTAGCCATCTAGGGATTTAAACCTCAAATTTTTGGATACCTATAATAACATTCCAAATAACTGTAGATCCTAAGAAACTACTATTTTAGACATATTCATTGATGCCTTAGATTACATTATATCTATGTTTGTTAGAACATCTATGGAAAATACATATTTAACTTTTGCAAAGTTTGTTGCATTAGATAGAGAGTTATCTTTCTTGAAAACATGCTTCCAAAATTTCATTAAAAACATTCCTTAATCCCACAAAAATATAAATTCTCCCATGGTAAATCATTAAAACCATTAATTTTTTCATAATACTAAACCCATCACAAAATAAAACTATTATCTCTTTGTTGAATATGACAAAATTTTAGATATTATGATTGAAACAACTACAACTAATATTATAGATACAAATAAATGTAATGAAAATAAATTAATTTGTCATGAAGGATTATATGATAATATGTATCTTGGATTTGAATTTGATGTAAAATAATCTCACATAGAGGAATTCTAAGCAATTGAATAAGAATCACGTGAGGAAGAGACAATGCATTACATGAAATTCAATCAATAAATTATCATGGAGGTCAACCTATCAAACCAAGATGTCAGTTATATGATACCAATGTATAAAAATTATTGTCACTTGGATTTACACCCTTAGAGGAGATGGAAATCTCTCATCATCCAAGTGGCACAATGGAATCACCTTTAAGCTTGTGGGTAGCCTAAGGAATGAGGTGTGTCTCTAGATAAGGCCAGCTCCCTTGATGTACCACTTAGGATTGCAACAACTACTAACTTTGGGGGGTGAAAAGGGAAAAAGATAACTAAACCAAAAACTAATATAAGGGAGGTGATACACCAAATTGATAGATGACTTCCAACCATATGTATGTTACACTTGAAATCAAAGGACAAACTAAGTATACACTTCTCCAATCTTCATATTCTCACATCAATGCTACATTGTGGGGTTATGGATGAATGTGAAAATATAAGAGGACTATAAAAGAGGCCTTGAATGGAAATAATTAATATATTAACTAACTTAATCTTTAACATATCCTAAAACACTTCACATGCCCTGCAAGAAGAAGCTTTCCAACTGCAAACAAGGTGCATGAATGAGACCACATGTTAGGAATCCATAGTCTTCACTAAGAAAATCCAACATTCAAGAAAATAACACTATGTAAATTCATGGAAGAGGTAAAACTTAGTAATTTTATTTATCAAAATGTATAAAAATGATCCAGGCTTCACCATACTTAGGTGAACCATGTAATACAATGCTAAAATGGCTAGATCTTATAGAACTTGTGAGAGAGAGAAGAAGAGAGAAGTCCAAAGGTCACATGGACACTTGTTAATATGTGAAAATAAGTTATTTATGCATTATAATAAGGTATGGGTTGAACCATATAATATCAAGAGCTCCAAGTGTCAATCCAAGTCACAAACTTCATGAAAAGTGGCAAGAAACTCCTCATTTTGGCTCAAAAAAATTGCTTGCATGATTAGGCATATTTGAATGCCTTGTAACTAATTAGAATCAGGAAAAATTATTGGAAAGAAGAGTAAGGATCTTAGGAATGTGTATGCACTAATTTTAGGATTGGTCCTCTAGAATCACTTGGGAAGGAGAAATCATCATCTATTGTCTAAAAAACTGCTCTTTCATGCACCTTGCCCACTTGGCCTCCAAATTGGATTTAGTTTCCAATGAAAATTTATGTAAGGGAGTGAATTAAAGGTTTAAATACCCTCCATGGCCTTAGCATAATTAGGGACACCTTAAATTTAGCTCACTTGAAGTTTTCCATCTTCTTCACTAACTTGTCTAATATGTCAGATTTGACTAGCTGAGTTGAATCACCTAGTTATGGAACTTAAAAGTTTTTTATGGGAATTAAATTAATACTAATAGTTATTAAAATTCTCAATATTCTCTCAAAACTTTATTTCATCTCTTAACTCCTCCTGTAGCCTTCAGAACACATAAAATAGTGAGAAAAACCCTATTTATAGCCCCATCCATACAAGTCCATACAATAAAAAGACATGTGGAGTAGCTTTAATAAGTCCTTAGAAAAATAAAATCATTTTAATAGGAAAACTATGCCTTTTGGATATATATACAACTCCATTTTCTCAAACTAGTCTCTACAAGGGTTTAATAGGTTTTTAAGCCTATTTTGGGTCTTAAGCATTGCTCATAAAAACTAGATATCCAAACTGAAAAAAAATTCCATAAATATGGCCTTCAAGACCCATAATAACCTCCAATAACTCCTTTTGCACCAATGTAATGCCTCATGAAAGACATGAGTATTAAAACCTCTCCTATCAATCTTGTTTTCACCATTTTACACAAGTATGAGTGGTTTCAAGGTCCAAAATGGATTACCTTGGTTTTATTTGAATAATAAAATCTTTATAAATTATATAATACCCTCATATACATGTTTAAATTCATTAATATTCTTTCTTCATGCTAGAAATGAAGATGACTCCCTATTTGGGCCTCTAGGCCTTAATCTTGTCTTTAGGCTTGACTGCACCTTAAGCCTAAATTAGCATTTTATGGATTTTAATACCTCATAAAATCTTAGGAAATTATATAATTACTTAAAAAACATGTTCAAATTCATTGGAGTGTTTTTCCAAGGTTGGAAAAGAAGTTGGTCTTTCATTGGGCTTCTAGACTTAAACCTTGCTTCTATATCCTTGAAGGTCCTGAACATTATATTTGGTTTATTATCTCTTTTCCTAGATTTATATTATGTATTAGGTGTAATTTAATTTTAAAACCTCTCCTAAATGTCTCCCCCACTCCTATTTCATCCCTTTTACCTTCTCTCTCTAAACTACTTGTTTATGCCCAAGGGGAAGTACCCCCCTATCTGAGAAAAAATAAGGGGTACTTACCCTATTTTATTAGACCATATAACTATTTTAGAGGATTATTTATGTATTAAGTACCATATCCAAAATTTAATATCCCTTAGATTTATGTATAGACCCTCCAACCTCATCAAAACTTCAAGATGGACTTGTAAAAAGACACTGTTTGTAGGGGTATTAGGAATAGACTGAGTATGTGTGTCATTTGAGATTTTAATTACCAAAACCCCACATATGATAATGTTATGAGGTTAATATAACAATAACTGATATTATTTAGGTTTTATCATCACTTAGTTCTTCCACATATCTCTTCCTAAGACCTTGACTAGTCCTAACTGTGTTTTACCTGAGTTTCCTATTTTATAAAGGGACCTGTAGGTATGTTTTATTGAATCAATTAGGAATTGATAAAGAATTTATCAAATTATTATTAATATTATTTAATAACCTTAAGTTTTTTAGGTCTATATTCCTCATTTTTGTGCTCTACCAATACCCAAATTTCCCTTCCTAGCTCACTAAATGACTGAGTCATTTATGGCTGATTGTAGGTGAGTCTCTAAGGTCCTATAGGTTATCCTTTAGTTATAGGCATTTAAAACAATGGAAATAAATATATTTAGGTTCTCCCAAGATGACCCCAACCATGGTATTGATATATTCACATTTGGGGTTGAAAACTCCTCAATACCAATCATGAACAAATAACTATGTTTTGCATCTTTTTTAGACACTTGTACACTATCTTTCATGGTTTCACCATAAAAAACAAACTTTAAAACCCTCCTTAAGTCCTTATAAACTATACTCCAACTATCATCACTATGTTTTCCATGCTCAAGGTTGAAAAGGGATCTATTTTAAGTACTCCAACCTTCTTGATCTCTATCTCTTCCTATAGGTGCCAATTTAAGCCTATGTATAGACTAAGAATGTGGATGGGAGGTAGGAAAATAGTCTATCCTTCTCTTTTGATGATATTATTAGTCAAATATGTTTATTTCATCATTTGAAACCATCTCCATCTATTTACAGGTTATATTTTCAACTTTTTGTGCTAATGGTCCATTTTAATCTCTTTCTTGTAGATTATATTACCTAAAAATAATGGTCATTATTTACACAACAATTAAGACTTATAGAAGAGGTTTCATATTCATTTTTCAAAACCTCATAATGGATCCTCAATTCTCTATTAGTACCACCTATAGGTGGCTTCTTAGGTTGATACCTATAGCAAGCATGAAATGTATCATATATTCAAGAAGTTTTCCTTTAGATTTCATCAATTAAGCATTTAAATTCCAACATGAATCCTTACCAACTTGAAAATAATATAATAAAGTCAAGATATCCTGATTCAATCATGAAAACTTCTTACAAACACCTGTGGATGAGCATGTTAATGGTAGACTGTGCACATGTGTAGAGTATGACTATAAATCATGAGGATGATTTGGAGAATGAGGTTTTAGCATTGAGGGAGAATAAATAGTACCTTGGAAACATATAAAATACAATCTAGGACATGGTGAAAAACTATCTATAAATAGCATAGTGCATCCTTTTATAACTTAAGGCAAATTTCTCATCCAAACATCATGAAACATGAAATAAATAATGGGAAAAAAAATATTATTAATTAAGAATCAAATGGAACTAAAATTAGTAGCTAGATTGTATAAAATTTCTCAAACTAAGTAAAAATTTATAGGGTGCATAGATGGGTAAGCAAATTTGTACAGTCAACTTCAAATGGATGATTTATAAATTAAAGTTGATAATTATTCAAAATATTGATATTAAAGTTAATATATTTTAGTGTAAAACAACATACCAAAAGCATTCTACTTGAAACACCTTGTGCTAACCGTACCAAGTACAAACCTATAAGTCACTTTTATATGCCAAAAAAGGCAAAGATGGAGTAGAATGGTTTTGAGAAATAAATGGAATTTAAATATAAAAAAAGTGTATTTTATATTTTTAAGATTAAATGACATCCCCTAACCCTATCCCATGTTGCACACTTCCCAAGGAGGTTGTACAAGTGCCAAATTCTTCTTTTTCTTTAAGAAAACTAACTTTTCTTTTGATGAACCTATAAACTTTCAATTTTTTCAGTTAATTAAGACTTATAAAGACACATGAAACATTAAATCATGATATGACACTTTCACATTTCCCAAAAAACCCATAAAAAGCATTAAATTCACTATTATGACCCTTAAAATGACCTAAAATGGCACGAGAGACTAATGAAATAAGTGGCCAAGGATAATATAACATTTAATGGCATAAATTGACCTATGAAACACTGAATTAAAATATATAAAACCTCCTTTAGACCTATAAAGTTAATTTTTTACCTAGGGTGCCCCAATTTGACTAAAATGATATTTTAGTGGGTATAAAATGTTGGGGCATTTGAGAAGAGCATTTTCAAGATGAATAGGATGTCAAAAATGATATCTAGATGGATTTTTTTACATTTCTTTAAATCTAGTTATATTCCCATTTACTAAGACCTAAAAAGTCTACTTCTTAAGGAGGATCACCCAACTAAAAATGAAAGTGACAAACACATTTAAAAAGAAGAACACATTGAAGCTGTGTAAGATGAAGAAACATAAACTTGTTCACTAGGTTAATCACATCACAAATAATTTGTATTTAGTTTTCCTTTGATTCCAAATCTCACTGAATTTTAGGTAAAAAGTATTTCATGAATTAATTTATCCTAAATTTGAGGCATGTTTGCCTGAGCCCAAAATTTTCACTGATTTCATGTTTGATAAGTATCTTCATGTGAAATGTATTCTTTTAGATATTTTCAAATTTGGAATGAAACAATTGAATGATTTATGGAAAGAATGCAAGTACATGTTTACTAATTTGAGAGTTATAAAATTTTAAAACTTGATTTTATCAAGTCTTTCCAAATGTTTCATACCAACTTGTCAAGTTCACCCTCCAAGCCTTGACTATGAATTGCTAGTTGATGAGTAGGATAGGTTAGGATTATATTAGTTTGTTTTCATAGATTAATTTATTTTCATAGAAAAGTTTTATTTTAACAATGTTATTTTAATAAGTGTTTCCAATGACACAAAAAGAGAAAATTAGAAAATTCCCATTGTGATAACATTTCCAAATACATAAGATAACCATATAACCACATTCAATTGGCTGACTAAAGCTAAATTTACTTTTAAAAGTTTAAGATCTAAAAAATCTAATATTTTGTTTATGAATGTCAACATTATGCTTGAATATTTTATGTTTTAATATAATTTTGATGTTAATTTAGGAGTTATTACATGAATTATGAATAGTATTTGTGTTGAAAAAGATTCATTGTTGCACTTAATCACACTAAAATTGTCATCTTGTGTATGAAACAAAAAATGAAAGATCACTTGTGACCAAATTTTTTGAAAATCCATTTCAAATTTTCTATATTTATTCCCAACCCTTTTGGATACTAAATAAAATTTAAAAATAAAAATAATAAAAGAGAATATGAAATCTTAAAATAAAATCAAAAGCTTTCTCCTAAAAGGGTGATTTGGGAATTTTTCATTAGGTTTGTAAGTGTTTGATTAGCAATGAAGAAAGGCCTAGAGTAGAGCCAAAGTATAGATGTTAGGGATATAGATGCATGGATGGAAATATAATAATTCTCAAGCATTCTACTTCCCCAACCCATTCCCACAAAAACCAAAATTATAAATAAAAATAAAATACCCTTCAAAAGTTTTGATCAAGTGATCAATCCCAAACAATGTAAAAACATCAAAAGAAAATAAATGAATCATTATTCACACACACATGTGGCTCTTCATAAATGTGAAGAATTAGTATGTTGTGTGATAAATATGAATATAATATTCAAGTTTTATTTTGAAAATGTGAATTTTATTAAATGATTGTTTATTTTTATTTAAAAATTAATCAAAGATTTTGAGTTATAAACACAAAGTGTTTTCCCTATAATTTTTCCATTATTTTTTGTGACCACCATACCCCAATGTATTATTAAATACATACCCCCTTCATCTAGAAGCATTTATCTTAATAATCACATGTTTATTGGTATTAGATTTAGGAAAATGATTTCATATTCATTTTGAAGTAAATATATTAAATCACTATTTTCTTTATTTATTTGACTTCTAGTATCATGTTTCAAGTGATTTAGTGTGGGACTTATATGCATTGATATATATACTTAAATTCATTATATTATTTTATGATCAATGGTATATAATACCTCATTGGGGACTTATTGATGTGGTTTTTATACACACCCCATATTTAAACGAGTTAACCTCTAAAATTTTAGGATCTCAATGGAGATAAAATCTACTTAATGGAATGAGTTCTAGATATGGGTCAAACAATTGGATGATGGAATATAAGGATAAGCATGTGATTTGGTAACCAGGTGTGAATGGATGAGTGAAACCTAGAATAAATTTAAAACCTAGTTGATTTGGATAAATAGATTTTATTCTAGAGTGGGTAGATCTAAAAAAAAATCCCAAAAGGGGAAAGGTAGATCAGGAAAGAAGGTTATGTGATTTCAAGAGGGATTACTTCTAGGATGGTCTCTTTGTCGATAAGTGTCTAAAATTAATTCTTGTATCTAGTAGCTATTGCAACCCACATGCAAACATATTTAAGGAGTAAAAGGGAAATATTATATAGGAAGCTATGAGATCTCAAATAATTATTGATCCTATTTAGAGTTGTTATTTCACACCTTTATTCAGAAGATCATAGCTCAGATCAAATAGGCATCTAAGGAAACTATTGTTCACTCTTAGAAAACTATATCATGGAAGACATTTCTACACACTCAAAGAAATGGAACATTGTACCTAATTATATGTAATCAATGATATCTATTAATTATTCAATAGCTATTGCACATATTATATCAACATATACTAATACTAATAATAAGTTGGAATTCTCTGTAGCTTTTGAAAACTTTGAATTACTGAATCAACCAACTAGGAAAATAAACATAACTCATTACACATAATTGAAAGAGAAAGACATCAACATAGTTGTGTTGTTCCCAAAATCTGTCACTTGTTTTTGTGGACAACATACTGACCATTTTGGTCCTACAGGCCAAAATGCTCTCTTTCTTTCTTTCAAAATGTTCTGAGTAGTTGAGTTTTTCAAATATTCAAACCTTTTCAGCTAATGAAGTCACAAGTTCAACAGGCAAGCTTTCTTCAAAAGAAGTTCAAAACACTTAAGGCTTTTCCTTAGTGTTTTGAGGATGGTTCAATGCCCAAGCTCAATCAAAAGACTTAATGGTGGGATTCAAATAATTAGAATGAACCACTATGAACCATTGAACCATTTAACCCCACCTCTACAAGGTTCAAAGGTTCAACGAGTTCAAAGGTTCAACTACTTCGGTGGACTTAAAGAAAAGAAGGCTTCGAAGAGTTAACATTGAATCATTAAACCATTGAACCTTGAACCAAAATGGTCCAAAGGTTCAAAGTTTAATGAGTTCAATAAGTCTAAAAGACTTAAAGAAAAGAAGGAATCAAAGAGCAAATATTAAACTATTGAACTGTTGAACCTTGAACCAAAAAGAGTTCAAAGGTTTAAATGACTTTGGCAGACTTAGAAAATCTAGAGAGTTCAAAGATTTGAAGAAATCAAAGAAATAAGAATGAACCGTTGAACCTTGAACTGAAATGGTTCAAAGGTTCAAAGGGTTCAAAGAGTTCAAAGTTTGAACAAAAGCTTTGAGTGAATGGATGAAGCAGAAGATTCTGGAAAGAAGTTCAAACAAATGGTTCAAAGAAATGGTTTAACCAAAGAAGAAAAAGAAAGTGGATGCGGCCCTTCACAAAATGATTGAACTAATGAACCATTGAACCTTGAACCAAAAGAGTTCAAGGTTCAAGGTTTAAAGAGGTTTAAGGTGACTAGTGATGTCCCCATAGACATCAAATTTAGGTTAATAGAATAGCCATTTGATTTTCAAAAGAACTGAGAATAAGCTCAGTGACCAACCCAAAAAAGAGCTGAATGAGCCAGCTAAAAGCGAGAAGATAGCCTCGAGAGCTCAGATTGCTAGGAAGAGACAAAATGTGAGAAGGAAAGAGAGAGCAACTATAGGAAAATTAGAAATATCTATAGGAGAGTTATTTCTAGTAGGTGGAATTTTCCATTAGGTGGACGCCAGGGAACATAAACATTCAAGGATGTAGCCTATTTTTCTTCATTGAATAAAGGTGAATGGACAAACATGTAAGTATCATTAAGAAGACCAGACAACCCATGCTAAGGAAGGGACATTTGAGATAATTTAGAATGCCAAAGTCAAAATTGATGCCCTATTCCAGCATGGCCCTTTGATAGATATTTAAGGCATTCAATTCAGCATGGGCCATTTTCATGAAAATAAGTGCCCAAGTCTTTCTTATAATGATATATATTGTAATCTCTCATTTTTTGTATAAGGGAGATCTCTCAATTATCAAAAGTGAAGCTCTGCCCAATTGAAAGGCAATTTTGAGACTTTGAGCTTAGAATGATAATCATATTTCATTAAATGAATGAGGAAGCAAGTGACCTTTCAAACTTTGTGTTGGGATAAGCTTGTGTCATCTAGGAAATTGTTCTTATGTCTATTTCCTAAATACAGTCTTGTTTATTTAATCAAACAACTAGAACAAGTGGAAGTAAGCTGGAAGATGCCCTGAAGCTGATTGTGAGAGACTTTGTGCTACCATAATTGTCTTCAGTCTATGTTTTGTATAAAGGATACTAGAGAGACTTTGAGCTCTCTTTATCCTTCATTACCCTTTACTCTATTATAGTTTTAGGTGCAGACTTTGAGCTGCATTTAATCCTGCTATGTTACTTTGTCCTAATTAGTAGGAGAGACAATGAAAGACTTTGTGCTTTCATTGGTTTCTTGTGGTTTATGTTACTACCCAGGAAGGATTCTTACTATTTGTTGAATACCATTTTTGAAAGAAGAGAAATGCCTTCATTAATTACACCAAAATTATCCTCTATTTTGTAGACATCATCTCTAAAAAAAGAGAGAAGGATGGTATGATTTCACCCCTGTGTGTATTTTCAGCATATATATATATATATAGTATACTATAGTTTATAGGGAACCTCCCCTTGATGAGAGGAGAGATTTGTCTCAATCTGGCTGTGGCCACCACATCCATTTTATTGTATAAATCTCCTTATGCTATGGTTGATGCACCTATTTTGTCGTCAGTCAGCTGGTGACAAAATATTCACCCAACAATTGTTAGTGACTCCACTAGGGAATGATGACCATTTTTAGTCCTTTTCTAGTCTATTCAAATTGAAGCATTTCATATTGTTGGGGAAGAACAAGAAATTTGAAGCCTCAAGATTCAAATTGAAGTAGTTCCAGTTCTTTTCTTTATCCATTTTACACTCTGGTAGATCCACCATACACATGAAGCCAGAGAGATCAAGGTATTATTGACCCTGTATTTGAGCTTGTGTAGTAAAATAGTTTTGATCTTTCCCCTCCACAAACTCACCTTCAATGAAATAGGAGTTTTCCTCCTACAAACATCAGGTCTCCAATACCAGGCAAAGCTTCTCTTTCCTCTACTAGTAGATCTTTGTCCATACATATCCCATAGAGATTTATTATCCCTCCTTTCAATAGCCATATCATGGCAGTCCAAGGCCCCTGGGGTAATACTTTTGGTCCCCTGAATCTGACCCCACCTCTACATGAGCTACCTCATAGCTCAAGGAAAAATTTCCCCGAGTTCTATGGTGATGGGAAGGTTCATCCTGATGAAAATATAGAAGCCTTTTGCATAGCTTGTGGTGTAATAGGTGTTGAATATGAAGACATTATGGTCAGACTGTTTGTGGAGACATTACAAGGCACTATTATAGACTAGTTTTATCATCTGCAAGCACAAATAGTAACTAAATGGAACACTTTCAAAGCCAAATTTGAGGCCAGGATCAAACCTATAGAAGATACACATGCCCTATTAGCTCAGCTTACACAAATGAAGAAGGAGCCTCATGAACCCATGAGAGACTTCATTGCCAAATTTGACAAGTAGAGGAACAGGATTCCCACAATTGCTTAGCCAATGCTTGAGAATCTCAAATGCTTCTTCATCAATTCTCAACTTCTTGAAGTGAGTTTCTTGTTGAGGTGGGCTGGCCACATAGACCTGGCTGCTACTCAAATTTTGGCCATTGAGGTTGAAGATGACCTTATCTTGATAGGAAAGATAAGAAGAGATCCTAATAGAGGTATATCTTCTTTATCTTCTGAATATTCTTCTATAGGCACCACTAATCTGACGGTGTAAAAGCTAACAAATGAATTGCTAGCTCTCAAAAGGCAAATGGCACAAGGGATGTCTGCTCCTCCTTCTTATTGAGATATACCAAGGAGGATGTTTCCTAACCAGTCATATTAGGGTAATGCTACTAGAAATCAAGGGCAACCAAACTACCTTCCTCCCCCACCAAGGAAGCTTTCCATTGAGGCTATTGATCATTTTTTGCCCAACAAGCCAAAAATCGGTCCCCTTCTTCCCCTGTTATTCTAGGCTAATTCATTTTTTATTTTACATGAATCTGGTGATTTTTATGGACTCTAAAAAGCTTGGTTTTCTATGGACTCTGCAAGTTTTGTTTTGACAGTTGAAGAAATAGGCAAAAAGGGCAAGTTTTTACAAAGTTCCTTCAGATTTTTGTTTGAAGAAATTCACAAGGAAGGTTGGTATCTTTGAACCATTGAACCATCACTTAATTTCAAGCTTTGGTTCAATCGATAGTTCTTTGGCTTTGGTTCAATCAGCTAAGTTCAGTGCTTAGTTCATCAAAAAAATTCAAAGCAAATGGTTCAATCATCTCAGTGCGCAGTCTTGAACCATTGAACCGTTGAACCAATTTTTGGTTCAACAGGTTGGTTCAATGGCTTGGTTCAAGGGTGTGCCCTATAGTCAGATGGAAGTAATAGGTCTAGAAGCCCTTGCAGAGGGAAAAAAGAGTTTCAAAGAGCTTGAGGGAAAGGAAAAGTCAAAGCAGCCAATTCTTGCAGACTTTTTGTCCATGAGAAAAGGGCCTGATGAACTTTGCCAAGGATGGTGATGTCCCAAAAAGCATAAAATTTAAACCAGGGAAGCCAGAGCATGGAAAGCACCAAGTGGCAATTGTGGAGGTTTTCAACATGATTTTTAGGAGCAATAGAATGTGCCATGTGTCCCCTATAGGGCTCAACAAAAGCTGATAGGTGGCAACATTTGTGGGTTTCCCTTGTTGGCTTCAAAGAAGACCGTGGTGGACTCGAATGAGTTGTTAGGAGATATGCAGAGCATGCCAAGTGTTAACATCTATGAATAACTAGAAAAGGGCCTAAAATTTTCTCTAAGGTAGCTAAAGGCTCTATAGAAGTGACCACATGTCAACTTCTGCTTGACTCTTAAAAGACCCTCTAATGTAAGTAGATGCTACCACATCCCATTATCAGCTCAGTGGAAGCTGCCACATGTCAACATCCATGTTTCAAAGTGTCTTCTAAGTGCCCAAGTAGTGGACTATGACATGTGTCAAGGGTGGATGCACTCTCAGTGAAAAGGGGCAAAGCAGGAAGTTGAAAGAGAGTCCAAGGGCGACAGGGGTGTAAACATCAAATTTAAGCCAGTAAAAAAGCTATTGGTTTTAAATGCCTGAGTCCCAACCATAGAATGAGCCCAAATAATGTAGTGACCGACCAGAAGATTGCCCCTGAGGGCTGAAGGAGTAGAAAAGGACAAAGAGCCCAGAGAACAAAGAGCAGGTGAATGGTGTGGCTCATAAATTCAAATCTTGATAGTAGAATGGCCATCACACAAAAGTAGACGAAGCAATCCAAGTGATGTAGGAAGGTGTCAAGAAGTTATTTCAGTGGTTGACATAGTGCCTACCATGCAGTCATTAAAGAGGCACAATAATAGTTGACAGGATTGGTTTTCTTTAATATGCATTACAGAGCAGGAAAATCACATGGCTCATAAATTCAATTCCTAACAGTAAAATGGCCATCATGTAGAAGCAGATGAAGTGATCCAAGTGATGCAAGAAGGTGTTGATTCAAGAAGTTATTTTAGTGGTTGACACAGTGCCTACCATGGGTCACTTGTAAAAAGGGTGCCAAAAGGCCTCTTTTCTTCCTTTATATATTAGAGACTTGTCATTTGAGAAATCATCTTCCACATTTGTAAGGCATAGCCCTAGCAAATTTTCACCTGAATCAATAAAACACATTTTTTACATCTATCCTGGCTAGATATCTCTGTGTATGTCTAAGTGTTAGTTTGTGTTTAGTCATTACTTCATGATGCTTCCACACATTCAACACCAACATACCTGGTGTCTATAATGTGCCATTTCTACAGCTGATAAGGAGAGCTATATTTGGAAGTGCAAAAATAAGAGAAATTACTATATAGTGTGCATTTCCATAGCACCTTTGGTGAATCTCTATTTTTTGTATTTTTCATTAAAAGCCTCCCTACCAAGTTCTTTACAGCCTGGTCCTTCTGCCAGTTTGAAGTGTATGTATGTGTTTATCTAATTTTAAGTGAGTGTGAGAAGGTCAGATCATTTTGGTGCATCACCTCCTTTAGAGTAGATTTGTTTTCCTGCAATCTTTCTCCATTTTCATCCCCCCCATTATATATATATATATATATGTTATCACTTACTAGAACAAATTAGATGCATCAAAGGGAGCTAGTCCTTACCTAGAGACTCTCCCCTCTTGCTTCGCCAATCCCACAAGTGAGAGGGGAGTTTTCATTGTTGCATGTAGAAGGTAGGAGCTCAACCTCCTTGCCTTAGGTGAAATCCACCATGTCAATAGTTTTTGGCACACTTGGTGGGACCCAATTTTATAACTCAATAAGGTTTCAAGATTGATGTTGGTCCTGTTATAGCAGATTAACTATTTACAGCATCTGATGACTCCACTAGTAAGAACTTCATTTCCTAATCAAAGACCAGTCTGACTTCTTATGCCTAAAGTCACCACACAATCCACTAATAAGGGTGTCCCTTTTGAATTCATTGAACTACCTCTCAACTCAACAAAGTGACTGAGGTTTAAAGGGACCCATCCTTATTCAGCAAGTCATCTTCCCAGTCCAGCTATAGGTGCTTCCTTCATAGGAGAAGTACCTCATTTGAATCCCCTTATAGCTATGACATTACCCTTTATGAGCTTTCATGGTCAGCGTCCCTTGAACCTCCAATGTTATGACCCAATTCTAGGAGTGGTCCTCAAAAGTGTGCCTCCCTTAAATGGAGAGGGGCCCATTACAGCTATTGAACACATCAAAAATATTGATAACCTCTATAATATTCATAGTGTCACTAAGGAGAATATTACAATCAGATTACTAGCATTGTCTCTCAAGGGAAAATCTCTTGACTGGTATGGGACTTTGCCTACAAATTCAATCCATTCTTGGAATGAATTGGGTACTCAATTGACAAACCATTTTGGAGAAAAGAGTGACCACCTCTCACTTGTTGAGCAGCTGACAACCATGAAGAGAGCCCCACATGAATATATGCAAGATTTCAACATGCAGTTTTAGAAGACATGGGATAGAATCCCTATTTTGGTAAGACTAAATGCTAGTTATGCTTTCCTGTATTATTTAAGAGCATTAAATAGTGATATTGCTATTATGATACAATCCATGGGAGGGCATGTGCTACTTGTTACCTATGACATAGCCATAATAGCTAAAAATTGCTTAGTACAGGCTGGGAAAATAGCCCCTAGACCCCATATGCCACTTTTCCCAAAAATGCGACCTCTAATTCAAGTTGTTGCTCCCACATTAGCTCTTCTACCTAGCATAGAGAAACCAGTTGTTGCTCCATCTAATGAGCTTCATGAAGTTAAGAGTCTGTTGTAGAGTATGTTGAATGAACTTGTAGCTCTTAAAAGGTAGCAAGCTCAAAGCAACAGACCAAAACAAGGTACTAGTAGTATGGTCAAGCTCTAAGACCCCCTTTCCAAAAGTAAAATCAAGGATAGGGTCAGCTTACTCAGAATAGACCATTTCAAGGCTACAACCCAGGCCCCCTTTCATCATCTAAAGTCATGGTGCCTATTTAAAATAGCTTGGTACAGGAACAACCAAATTTTTTGACCATGGGATATGGTCAAGAATAGGCTATTTATACAAATGAGATGATGGGTTGTTACCCAAATGTGCTAGACAATCAGGCAGTCGCTCATTCCCAAGTCTTTGAGGCTCTAATGTAACCCAACACAAGTAGCTGTTAGAGTTAGCCTGACTCTACTCTTATAAACCACCTAGAAGGTGAGTTTTGTGCAATCAATTATGTGGGTGTTACAGACAATCAAGTTGACTGTGTTGTGGCCAACACAAGATCCAAAGGGAGAGCTATGGAAGAAACTCAAGTAGCTATTGAAATGTCCACGCCATCTCTTTCACCATAGGTGAACTAGAAATTCCCAAATTTTAGGCCACCGGTCATACATTCAGCTCCCTAGCCTACACCTTAGAAGGCTGCAAGCGACCCTAAAGAAAATATGGAAGGGAGCAATCCTCATATCAACATGGTAGACTAGGTGAAGGAGTTGCACATAAATATTTTCTTATGGGATCCATTATCGATACTGGGTGTGTCAGATGAAGGATACATTAGAAGCTTTCCCTTTGATCCAGGAGGGAATCAAAAATACTTGGTTAGCTATATATATTAGGTTGCTTTCAATTTTCTTTCCCTATTTTCCCTAAGTGCTTTCTGCACATGTCAGTAGTTTTCTTATCCTTGTGTGTGTCTTTTATTTTCCCTTTGAGGTGAATCTTCATGATTGATTCTAGAATATATCAGAGCTACTACTGATCTTCAAGATACAATTTGACCCTGTGCCCAATGGATTTTAAGGCAACTAGCTTCTAAGCATAGCAGGCATGCTTCCCCTGGGAGTCGCCATTTTGTTGACCATTTTTTGCCCAACAGGCCAAAAATTAGTCCCCTTCTTCCCCTGCTATTCTAGGCCAATTCATTTTTTATTTTGCATGAATTTGATGATTTCTACAGACTCTATAGAGCTTGGTTTTCTATGAACTCTATAGGTCTTCTTTCGGTAGTTGAAGAAATAGGTGAAAAGGGCAAGTTTTTACAAAGCTCCTTCAGATTTTCATCTGAAGAAATTCACAAGGAAGGTCAGCATCTTCAAACCATTGAACTATCACTTCAATTCAAGCTTTGGTTCAATCATAAGTTCTTTGACTTTGGTTTAATTAGCTAAGTTCAGTGCTTAGTTCATCAGAAAAGTTCAAAGCAAACGGTTCAATTGGCTCGGCATGCAGTCTTGAACCATTGAACCGTTGAACCAATTTTTGGTTCAATGGGTTGGTTTAATGGGTTGGTTCAAGGGTGTGCCCTATAGCTAGAGGGCAGTGATGGGTCTAGAAGCCCTTTTAGAGGGCATAAAGATTTTCAAAGAGCTTGAGGGAAAGGAAAAGTCAAAGTGGCCAATTCTCATAGACTCTTTATCTATGGGAAAAGGGCTCGAAGTAGAAAAGCCATGGGAAAAAGGGCTCGATAAACTTTGCCAAGGATGATGACATCTTGAAAAGCATCAAATTTTCACTAGGGAAGATAGAGCATGAAAAACACCAAGTGGAAATCATGGAGGTTTTCAACATGATTTTTAGGAGCAGTGGAACGTGCCATGTGTCCCTTACAAGGCTCGATGGAAGCTGACAAGTGGCAACATCTATGGGTTTCCCTTATTGGCTTCAAAGAAGACTGTGGTGGACCCAAATGAGTTATTAAGAGCTATGTAGAGTGTGCCAAGTGTTAGCATCTATGAAGAACTAGAAAAGGGCTTGAAAGTTTCTCTAAGGAAACTAACGGCTCTGCATAAGTGACCACATGTCAACTTCCACCTAACTCTAAAAAGGCCCTCTAATGTAAGTGGATGCTACCACATCCTATTATCAGCTCAACAAAAGCTACCACATGTCAACATCCACATTTTAAAGTGTCCTCTAAGTGCCCAAGAAGTAGACTACGACACATGTCAAGGGCAAATGTGCTCTCAGTGAAAAGGGGCAAAGTAAGAAGCCGAAGGAGAGTCCAAGGGTGACGGGTGTGTGAATGTCAAATTTAAGCCAGTAAAAAAGTTATTGGTTTTAAATGCCCAAGTGCCAACCATGAAATGAGCGCAAAGAATGCAGTGACCCACCAAAATATCACCCTTGAGGGCTAAAGGAGCAAAAATGGACAAAGAACCTAGAGAACAAAGAGCAGGCAGACGGTGTGGCTCATAAATTCAAATCCTAATAGCAGAATGGCCATCACATAGAAGTAGATGAAGCAATCCAAGTGACATAAGAAGGTGTCAAGAAGTTATTTTAGTGGTTGACATAGTGCCTACCATGTGGTCATCAAAGAGGTAAACAGTGGTCGACGTGACTAGTTTTCTTCAATATGCACTGTAGAGCAGAAAAATGGCACAGCTCATAAATTCAATTCTTGATAGTAGAATGGCCATCACGTAGAAGCAGATGGAGTGATCCAAGTGACATAGGAAGGTGTCAATTCAAGAAGTTATTTTAGTGGTTGACACAGTGCCTACCATGGGTCACTTATAAAAAGGGTGCCAAAAGGCCTCTTTTCTTCCTCTATATATTGGAGACTTGTCATTTGAGAAATCATCTTCCACATTTATAAGGTGTAGCCCTGGCAAATTTTCACCTGAATCAATAAAACACATTTTTTACCTCTATCTTGGCTAGATATCTCTATGTATGTCTGAGTGTTAGTTTGTGTTTAGTCATTGCTTCATGATGCTTCCATAGGTTCAACACCAACATACCTGGTGTCTATAAGGTGCCATTTCTACAACTGACAAGGAGAGTTGTATTTGGAAGTGTAAAAATAGGAGAAATTACTATATAGTGTGCCTTTCCACAACACCTTTGGTGAATCTCTATTTTCTATATTTTTCATTAAAAGCCTCCCTGCCAAGTTCCTTGTAACATGGTCCTTCTGCCAGTTTGAAGTGTATGTATGTGTTTGTCTGATTTTAAAAGTGTGAGTGTGAGAAGGTCAGATCATTTTGGTGCATCACCTCCTTTAGAGTAGATTTGTTTTCCTAAAATCTTTCTCCCTTTTCATCCCCCCCATTATATATATATATATATATATATATATATATATATATATATATATGTTAGCACTTACTAGAATAAATCAGATGCATCAAAGGGAGCTAGCCCTTACCTAGAGACTCCCCTCCTACTTTACTAGTCCCATAAGCGAGAGGGGAGTTTCCATTGTTGTGTGTGGAAGGCAAGAGCTCAACCTCCTTGCCCCAGGTGCAATCCACTACATCAATAGAGGCAGCACTAGCTAATTTAGTAGTTGGTTATCTTGAAACTAAATCTAATTTTTTTCCAACCTAAGTTGAACCAAGAAGATGACGTTGATATCTTTATAGAGAACTAAGAAGAATCAACTGGTGACTCCAACATTGGTTTCCTAAATTACCAAGATGAACCCAAAAGTAAAGGTGAAGCATTTGATGGATCATACGTTGTATTTACCTAGTCCCAAAACTAGTCAGCTCAACAAGTAGATAAAGGAAAAATAGGGGAAGAATCTCAACTAGTAATTTCAATTGTTAAATGAGGGGTTGCTCTACCTTTCCAATCAAACGACCTGGTGAGCAACAAAAAAGTAAGTACCTCAAATGTTCCTTCACCTTTTATTTCAAATTCATAGACGAGTCCTACACCCAACAAAAATAAGATTGATGGACTACCTTCCTCTGTTTATAATTCATTTTTGTCATTTGATATAATTAACCATGTTAATAAGACCAAAATTCAAATGTCTAAGTTTGAATTCTTGCAATCCAACCCTAATTAGTTAGATAGGTTAGTTTAATGTGTCAAAAATAAAACCATCCGTATAGGACAAGAAGTTTTGAAAGCAACTTGTGATCCCCCAAAGAACACACCTACCTAAAATAATCTTTTGATCACTCCTCCAACCACCCAGAGAAAGATATAACCATTTTATGTCTCCCTGTTGATAAACGGTCATTAGTTGAATAATTGCATTATAGATTCTGGTACATCTGACAATGTCATACCTGCCAAGGTGGTAAAATCTCTTGGTCTCATGCTAACCAAGACCTTTGGGAGATGTTTCTCTATGGAAAAAAAATAGGTGCCTCTACTGGGACAAATCAAAGATGCTTAATTTGCATTTGTGGCCTTCCCAGATAAGAGAATTAAAATGACAGTCTTGGTGGCTGACATCCCAGCCTCCTATGACATTCTTCTTAGGTGAAATTTTTACAAGGATGTTAGTGGAGAATTAAGCATGGACCTATCTGAGGTGAGGATCCCTGTCAAGGGCATCATGCAAAGGTTACTTCCTATGGAGGTAAAGTACATTGTCACCCAAACATTAGCCCCTAAAGCAAAAATTCTATTTAAATCTTCAAGCATGGGTAATTAATTTTTGACTATTGAAGATGTTTTTGTTTCAGAAAATGAAAGCTTACTAAGTGGAAATCCAAAAAATTTAGATAAGACATCAGAAGAATTGGTAGGGCGCAGTACACATAAAAAAGATCTTCTCTTCTTGACAAAGAAAAATTTGAAAGAAGATCAAAGTTTGATGATATTTGGATTCTAGAATTTGATGAAAACAATGCTTCAACTGGTTTTAGAGCTAGAGTTTTTTTAATATCTCCTCAAGGAGATATTTTTCCATATGCATACAAGTTTCAGCTCAGCAATACCAACAACATTGGTGAATATGAATCGTTGCTGCTTAAATTAAAGGCTGCTTAGGATAAAGGTGTTAAAATCCTTCATGCCAAAGGAGACACTAAGCTAGTGGTTTGTTAGGTGAGTAACTTGTACCAAACAAAGAATGAAAGATTGTGACATTATCATAATCTGGTGTGGGACTACATTAAAAGCTTTGATTCTTTCAGTATTTCTACTATGCTTAGGGAATTCAATAGTAGTGCTGATGCATTGGCCATCTCTATAACTCTCTTAATACCTCACCAAGATTTCAAAGAAGATAGGTACACTATCCAGTTGGTCTTTCAACCAAGTGTACCTAATAATGCTAACCATTGGTAGGTATTAAATGGTGATAACTAAATCATTTCTTTTCTAAAACAAAAAGATAGCTTTGAAAAGCTTTGATTCAAAGGTAGTGAATCTCCACCATAGGAATTAGCTCCCAAAAAAAATTCAAAAGCCGAGGAAGAGTTCTTTCAGCTCAAAGGGAATAAAATTCCCAAAGGATTAGTTTCTCTTGAGAAACTTTTTGACAAGAATGATAGATTTGTCAAAGAAAAATTGGATTCAAAATCCTCCAAGGATTTTGATCTAATAAATTTGAGTACAAAAGACAATCCAAAAATAGTCAACATTGGGAATTGTTGCACTCCTGATGAGAAACTCAAATCCATTACACTGCTTCACCATTAAATTAATGTTTTGGCATATTCATATGATGATCTGAAACCTCTTAAACCTAAAGAAATCAAGCATGAAATTCCTCTCAAGATTGGGTCGTTACTCACAAGCAAAAACAAAGGCAGTACAACCCCAAGATATTAGGCATGATTTTGTCTAAAATATAAAAAATGTTGAATGCAAGGATTATTTTTCCAATCCATCATTCTACTTGGATTGTGAATATAGTCCCTGTAAGAATAAAAAAATGGAGAAATTTGCCTATGTGTTGATTTCAAAAATTTGAATCAGTCATCTTTAAAGGACAACTATCCCTTACCCATCAATGATCAATTGCTACAGAAAGTGACTAGTGCTGAGATGTTATCAATGTTAGATGGATTTTCAAGATATAATCACGTGGAATTTAGTGAAGTAGACCAGCATAAGACCACCTTCATGACACCTTGGGGCATCTTTGCATATCGTAGAATGCCATTTAACTTAATCAATGTTGGTGCTACATTCTAAAGAGCAATGAATCTTGCTTTCAGAAATGAAATGGGTAAGTTCATTGTGGTATACCTTGATGATTTGACAGTCTTTTCTAAGCATCATCTTGATCATGTGCATCATCTACAATAAGTGCTGGAGTGATGTAGGTAGAATGGAATTTCTCTTAATCTCAAAAAGTTAATTTTTAGGGTTACAAAAGGGAAACTTCTTGGTCACACTATATCTTGAGAAGGCATAAAGATCAACCCAGAAAGGGTCAAATCAATTCAAGAGCTTTCTCTTTTTGCCAGTAAGACTATAGTTCACTCTTTCTTTAGAAAGGTGATTTTTTTTTGAAGGTTCATTCTTGAATTCATAGAAAAGACTCACCACATTGTAAATATTGTGAAGGGAAAAGCCACTTTAGGTGGACTGAAGAAGGCAAGTTAGCATTTCAAGACATCAAGGAAGCTATTTCCCATGCCCCAATTTTGGTTTGTCCTGATTACACTAAAGACTTCATAATGCATAGCTATATTTCTAAACATACACTTTTAGCTATTTTGGTTCAGCATAACAAAGAAAGTGTAGAATCTCCCATCTCCTTTATGAGTTGTCCTCTCAAAGCTCATGAGCTAAAGTATTCAATCATGGAGAAGCATGCCTATGCTGTGTTAAAGGCAATAAAGAACTTCCATTTTTACATCCTAAAATCACACACTATTGCTCTTATTCTTGACACAACAATCAAGTCCATACTAACTCAGCAAGATTTTGGGACCAAAAGGGGCAATTGGATTGCCAAAATCTAGGAGTTTGATCTTGTTATCAAACCAATGAAGCTTGTGTAATAAGGGGCCTCTGCCAATTAATTGTTAATAACATACTGGAAGAGGTAGGGCATGAAGAAGTAGAAGTTGAAGACATGCCAACAGTTCTTTTTGTCACCACTATGAATGAGTGGTATTTAAATATTGCTCATTTCCTTAGTTATGGTGAGTGTCCTGCTCACTTGTCTCGTAAAGAAAAGAGGACTGTTAAATTGAAAGATTCCAATTTTGTCTTATGGGATAATGGTCTGTATAAGAGGAATCTTGATGGGGTATTCCTTCACTGCATGGATAAAGCATAGTAGAACAAACTTTTGGAGTCTTTCCATAATTTGGCTTGTGGAGGAAATTTTTTTGCACCTAGGACTACCCATAAGATTCTATGAGCTAGGTACTATTGTCCTACTCTATTTCAAGATTCATATGCTTGGGTGCATAAATGTGAGCTATGTCAATAGTTCATTGGCAAACCCAAGCTAGCCACATTACCTCTCAAGCCCATGGTGATAGAAGAGTCATTTCAGTAATGGGGGATTGATTCATTAACACTGTAAATCCATCCTCAAATGCTGGGCATGATTATTTCCTCACAGCCATAGACTACTTTACCAAATGGGTGGAAGCCATTCTAGTCAAGCATGCCACTTCTGAGGTGGTATGTAATTTCCTTAAGGAAAACATCATTTCTAGGTTTGGGGTCCCAAATAAGATTGTTACAGCAATGCAACCTATTTCTCTTCTCATGAGATTACCCAATTCTATTACTCATATGGGATTATTCTCTCCCACTCTTTTGACTATTATCTGCAAGGAAATGGTCAAGCAGAATCAAGCAATAAGAACCTGGTGACCATTATTAGAAAGTTGGTAGATGATAATCAAAGAACCTGGCATAAAGCATTTCTTGATGCTTTATGGGTAGACATAATTACACCCAAGAGGGAAATTGGTATGTTCGCATTTCAACTTCTATATGGTCTCAATGTAAAGATACCAATCACCCTAGAGTTACTAGTGTTAAAGTTAGCAAAGGCAATGGAAGATTCATCTTTTGAAAATTCCATCAATAAAAGGATCATGTGCTTGATTGAGCTTAATGAACAATGAACTATGGTGGTGGACTGAATTGTTGTGCATCAAAGTCTGGTGAAGAGACTCTTCAACTAGAAAGCAAGGATCCATGATTTTCATATTGGAGATCAAGTCTTGTTGTGGGACAAGAGGAGAGAACCAAAAGGAATGCATGGAAAATTAGATTCCCTATAGAGAGGCCCATTTGTCATTTATCGTTTAAATGGTGAAAATAGTTCTTGCTAAAATATCAAGATGGAATGCCATTTACTCTACCTCACAGTGGGAAGCATTTGAAGCACTTCAATCCTTGAAGTATCAGATAAGTCCATTTGTATATTTATATAATCTTTCTTTGTTTTGCATTTTTGTTTGTTTTTGGTACCTTTCTTTTTGGGTAAGCATGACTTTATAGCCCAATGGCATAGATGAAGGAATTGAGATTTTAGATTCTACTCCCTTTGATTACTTTAGTTTTCAATCAATGGAAGTTCCCCAATTGGAGCTAGCTATTGTTCCCAAAATCTGTCACTTGTTTTTGTAGACAACATACCAACCATTTTGGTCCTGCAAGCCAAAATTCTCTCTTTATTTCTTTCAAAATGTTTTGAGTAGTTGAGTTTTTCAAATATTCAAGCCTTTTCAGCTAAGGAAGTCACAAGTTCAACAGGTGGGCTTTCTTCAAAATAAGTTCAAAACACTTAAGGCTTTTCCTTAGTGTTTTGAGGATGGTTCAACACCCAGGTTCAATCAAAATACTTAATGGTAGGCTTCAAATAATTAGAATGAACCACTATGAACCATTAAACCATTAAACCCTACCTCTGCAAGGTTTAAAGGTTCAAAATGAGTTTAAAGGTTCAACTACTTCGGTGGACTTAAAGAAAAGAAGGCTTTAAAGAGTTAACATTGAATCATTGAACCATTAAATCTTGAACCAAAATGGTCCAAAGGTTCAAAGTTCAATGAGTTCAATAAGTTTGAAAGACTTAAAGAAAAGAAAGAATCAAAGAGTGAATATTGAACTATTGAATCATTAAACCTTGAACCAAAAAGATTTCAAAGGTTCAAATGACTTTGGTAGACTTAGAAAATCTAGAGAGTTTGAAGCTTTGAAGAAATCAAAGAAATAAGAATGAACAATTGAACCGTTGAACCTTAAACCGAAATGGTTCAAAGGTTCAAAGGGTTCAAAGGGTTCAAAGTTCAAATAGAAGCTTCAATTGAATGGATGAAGTGGAAGATTCCATAAAGAGGTTCAAATAAATGGTTCAATTGAAGAAGAAAAAGAAAGCAGATGCGGCCCTTCACAAAACAATTGAACCAATGAACCATTGAATCTTAAACCAAAAGAGTTCAAGGTTTAAGGTTTAAAGACGTTCAAGGTGACAAGTGATGTCCCCATGGATGTCAAATTTAGGGTAATAGAATAGTCATTGATTTTCAAAAGAACTGAGAACAAGCTCAGTGACCAGCCTAGAAAGGAGCCAAAAGAGCCTGCTGAAAGTGAGAAGATAGCTCGGAGAGCTCAGATTGCTAAGAAGAGACAAAATGTTTGAAGGAAAGAGAGAGAAACTATAGGAAAATTAGAAATATTTATAGGAGAGTTATTTCTAGTAGGTGGAATAGTCCACTAGGTGGATGCCAGGGAACATAAACATTGAAGGATGTGGCCTATTTTTCTTCATTGAGTAAAGGCGAATGGACAGCCGTGTAAGTAGAATTAAGAAGACCAGACAACCCATGCTGAGGAAGGGATGTTTGAGATAATTTAGAATGCCAAAGTCAAAATTGATGCCCTATTCTAGCATGGCCCTTTGATAGATATTTAAGGCATTTAATTTAGCATGGGCCATTTTCATGAAAACAAGCACTCAAGTCTTTCTTGTAATGTTATATATTGTAATCTCTCATTTTTTGTATAAGGGAGATATCTCGATTATCAGAAGTGAATATCTACCTAATTGAAAGGCAATCCTGAGACTTTGAGCTCAGACTGTTAATCATATTTAGTTAAATGAATGAGAAAGCAAGTAACCTTTCAAACTTTGTATTGGGATAAGCTTGTGTCATCTAGGAAATTATTCTTATGTCTGTTTCCTAAATACAATCTTGTTCATTTAATCAAACAAGCAAAATAAGTGGAAGTAAGTTAGAAGATGTCTTGAAGCTGACTGTGGGAGACTTTGTGCTACCATAATTGTCTTCAATCTATGTTTTGTATAAAGGATACTAGAGAGACTTTGAGCTCTCTTTATCCTTCATTATCCTTTACTCTGTTGTAGTTTTAGGTGCAAAATTTGAGTTACATTTAATCCTACTATGTTACTTTGTCCTAATAAATAGGAGAGACAATGAAAGACTTTGTGCTTTCATTGGTTTCTTATGGTTTCTATTACTACCCAGGAAGGATTCCTCCTATTTTCTGAATACCACTTCTAAATGAAGAGAAATGCCTTCAGTAATTACACTAGAATTCTCCTCTATTCTATGAACATCATCTCTAAAAAAAGAGAGATGGATGGTATGATTTCACCCCTGTGTGTATTTTTAGCATATATATAGTATACTATAGTTTACAAGGAACCTCCCCTTGATGAGAGGAGAGATTTGTCTCAATCTGGCTATCATCACCACATCCATTTTGATGTATAAATCTCTTTATGTTGTGGTTGATGCACCTATTTTTCTATCAGTTAGATGGTGACAAAATATTCACCCAACAAGTTGCATGATAATAAAAAATATTTCTTCTTATATTGGTAAAATTTCCAATCAGTCTCCCCTCCCTTGAAAATGAGAGGATCACAATATAAATAGATTTAGGGAGGGGTTTCCTAATCCTCTAAATCTATGAAAAACACTAAAATTACATGTTAATGATAATTAGAATGAGAGTTTTATTTAATGAAAATTATGCATGCATATTGAAACTAGTCAATAGTGAGCCTTTAAAATAAGACTTGTTCTTATGCAACCATGAAATGTGTGCATGTTTACAATATTGTTCATTCAATTATTACATGTCTTAGTTTCATTTATAATTTACATGAAAAATTCATATAAAAATTAACCAAAGAAAATTAAGGTTTATTAGATGCTGGGGCCTGCATGGTTGAACTCATAGTCATGAAAGGGATTATACTAAAAGTCATATTTAAACTATATTATCCAAGCATATCTTTATTATTCACTTCCAATTATTGGTAATGATTGTATCTAACACTATGTTACAACTTGATTATGTCCATATTCAAAAGGGAGAACTAATGTATACTGGTGACTTACACTATGAAACGTGCATGCTCTGACTTGGTGGCTCTAAAATTCACCCAAAAAATATCTACCTATGTAACCTTCTTTCTGTAAAATTCTAATTCATACTCAGTTTCCTCTAGTGTGTACCCATGATGACTTTTCTTAAAATTGATTGATGCCTACTAGAGTAGTTGGTAAAAACTAACCATTATTAGCAACTTACGTAATGAATCTAGGTCATGAGATATATTTAACTCATACATAATTTTTAAGATCACTTTTCATGTTATGTTAATTTTAGAATCAAGGTTTTCATGCTCGATACCCAATATTGGATCTTTGATGTTCTGATAACCATCAAATTGAGAGCATTGGTTGCCTCTAATGGTGTTATTAAATACAAATAGACAAAATACTTATTGGTGGTGCATAATACAATGAAATTGATCTTCTTCTCATATTATTTTAAATTATTAAATAATTTATAAGTTTCCACAATCTAATGGGATAATTCATATTTCATTTAACTAATAGTATCCAAGATATTATATAATCTGAGAGCTACATTTTTCACATCACCTTCAATTCCCTAAGAACTTATACTATCTATTGTTGCTCTCATACTTGATCCAAATTTTTTTAAGCTCTTACCTAGATTTTTTAGTACCCTAATGAAGTTCCAACAAGGCCTCTATATTTTCCTAAAGATAAGCTTTAAAATCCTCATTATATGGAGACTATCCAAGTCTCCTATTTTTTCTCATCAAAATGAGAAAGAATATTACCCTACCTTTCTTCCAAAACCAAGCCTCTACCAAAGTCATATTCTATTTTCCTCTTCTTGATCCTTTCGATAGTTGTCATTGATTTATCAAAAATATATATTACAATGTGGAGCTTTGTTATTGTGACATTGGGTTTTTGAGAAGCTTGGGCCTCCAAGTCTACAACCCAATGTGGGATTACCAACTATATAACATATACTCGATAAATGTCCTTAGTAATGGTCACTATAAAAACATCCCCTAAAGACTACATTAATTCCTCCATGTGTAATGGCTTTAGCATTGATGGAAATATAATCTACTACCAATCTATATCATCAAATTGATGCATTAGATGGATAATATATGTAGGATTCTTCTTCTTATATTTTATAGAGGAGATAATATAATTAGCTTGGGTTGTAGTGGACAAAGGCATGGTTAATCCCAACTTAGTAGAAGACATGTGTAATTAAGTGTTGAAAAGGGATCCCATAGTCTTCTTAAAATGAACCCTTTTGCACTTAGGATCAACAAGGATAATGATAACTAAAGTAGTAGTAGGGGAAGTATAAACCATAAAATCTAAAGAAACAACATGACTAAGAGGAATAATGACAACATTAGGAGTAATAGGTACTATAGTAACCATTATAATTGAAGAAAAAATATGACCCAAAGGAACTAAAACAATAGTGGTCAGAGTAGTGGTGACCTCACTTGATTTTTTTGCCTTTATTGGTGTTTTTCATTTGATCCCATGAAGACTTAAGATTTTAGCTCTTTTCATTTCTTCATCCTCCTCTTCAAGCTCAATTGATGGTGCCTCCATAGTTTAACTTGAAAGAGATTGCACTGATAGAAGAGGTTACCTATGGTCTCTTAATTTCCTTTTGTAACACATTATTATCTTTCTATCCAAGGGATGAGTCTCCTACATGGTGGAAGGTGCAACATATATGCTTGTATCAATAATAACTAAGTGAAAGGGAGACCTATGTCCTAAGATTTATAGGAATCAATGCAAATTGGTTCCTATTCTCATCCTAAATAAGTTGTAATAGTAGGCATTTTTTCCACCTCTTTCTCTTGCTTGAAAACATTCATTATAATAGGTGGTGAAACTTGGGACTTCTTATGAATAAATTGACATAATATGTGTTTCTTCCACACCTTGCCCCTACTTCATAACTATCATCATAGTGGGTGGTGGTTACAATGATGTTTCTTAGGATGTTGATGTAAAATATGTGAAGTCTGAAACTTAGGATTTTCATTATGTAGTTCATACATAGATTTAGAAAAATTGTATATATGCAAAAATACTAAAAACCTAGATAATAAGGGAGTGCCAATTGCATTTATATAGGATCAACATATAATGAAAATCAACCATATGTAGAATAATATTTTTTTAAGTTTTTGAACTTAGCTAGGTGTGCATATGAATGTCAATGAAAAATATATTCAAAATAGACAGGATTTTTAGAATATATTTACTCCTGAGTATTCAAGAACCAATAATTTTTAGTCAAAAATTAGATATCAACATGAATCATACCATGTAATAATAATTGAACCAAAAAAATGAAAGAAGCTCCCAATAATTCATGCAACATACTAATTTTTTTCATATCTTGGATCTATGTGTGATGAAATGATTTTATTTTACCCTTATCTTGAGGGTTTAATCAATGACTTATAATAAACTATAAGTTTGATTCTAGTTTCTTTGAAGCATATTAAAATTAGGGAAGTTTGGTCATTAATCTACTATTATCTGAGTGTCTATAGTCCCAACATAAATACCTTTAGTCCCTCCTCATTTTCTTCCCTTGTACACTTACATGATGCATGATACATTGATCTTATTTCATCATGTGAGTATTTGATCACCTTTAAATTTTATTTTAATTTTATTGGTCACCCTTTAATATACATTGGTCCTTTTTTATTTTAGATTAAGATTAGAAGAAGGAAGGTAAGAACTATTGTGAGCTAGTATTTGTTAAAAATTAATTTGTCAGAATGTCCCTATAAGTTATATCCTCATCAATGGTTATTACTGTTGACCATTTTTTATTTTAGAATACTAGTAGAATAAGTTCCAATTAAAATGACTTTGGGATGTGATATTAAACTTATAAAAATTTACATTCATGTTTGGAGTTCAAGGATTGGATTTCTATACTTTATGAACCATCCTTAACAAGTTGATTGTACTTTTTTATTTGCTATTTACTACACCCTATAGGTTTTCCTTTTGTATGAGTAGATATATACAATATAATTATTGAAAATTATTCTAGAGGATGTGGAATTCCTTCTCATAGGTTTCCCATGCTTGGTTTTATCATTGGAAGTGATTTGATGGGTCAGATAACTTAGATTGTAGGAAGGTGTTGTTAGTGAGGTTACAATTAGTTTTCAACCCTTACAAGAATTTTGTTTTTTTACAGTGGTTTCAAAGAAATTTTTGGTGTTTTATAGCTAACTCTAATTTTTACTTAAATCCATATCCTTTTAATAATATTCTTACAAGCTAGAATAATGGAGTTGTAGTCATAGTTCAAAACCCATAGTCATTTTCTTGCATTTTCATACACAATCAATTGAGTGAGGTATATGAGGTCCTGAAGAGGTTCATAGAGACGTGTCTAAGATTTTAAATTCATTAACACATTCTTATTATGTGAAAAATCAAGTTACACCTCTCTAATTCCATGTAAGTGATGGTGTGATAGTCAATCCTCATACATGCACAGACATACACCAATATTTTGCTATAGGTGCTTTTAGGATAATGTAATGTTGAAAACAAGGATAAATGATCTCATTTCAAGTCTTTAATTTTTTTGAAATACATTTGAAGAGGTTGATAGAGTATAAAACTTATTTAATTCTTATACACCATGTCCATTTCTCATGTTTCCATTCACTACCCTATCTGCAACTTTCATCAACACCTACATGAGATTGAAAATGTTGGAATGGGATCCTTGACACCAATTTTAAGCCCTTCAGGGTGAAGAATACCATTTTACCCTCAACTTAGGTTGAAGTATTCCCATGTTTCCCAAATCTGAAGGAGGCTTGAACACCCTCTTCCAGAGTGAAATATTTGGTGACAACATTTTTGGCATGCCTAATGGGACCATGGTCCAAGAGAGTGGAAAGGTAGTTGGTGTGTCTTTCCTATAATCATCTTTTAGAAGCAATACATATAGCACTAATGGTGACTACAAATGAAAAATTATAGTTTTAAGCATCCAAGCTATATTTTATTAAAGGTTTTGATCTATTTTTGTATCTCATCTAACATATGAGGTTGATATGAACAACTATGGTGAATACCCCTATCATGGACATCCCTATCATCCTTTCTATGAACCAAATTATATTCCTAAAAAATCATATCATAATGGCTACCAATATTATAAGCCATGTTAGCCTTATATTCCTCCATTCCTTTCTCCATATAGACATCATGTTTTTGGATAACCTATGAGAAAGGTTATCAAAAGACCTATCAATAAATGCCTTCCTATCAATTCCAATGTGACCCTTACACATCATATTATGATGCCTATCAACCTCAAGAGGATCCTTATGAGTCTTGTCATGAAGAATAATATAATCCTATTGATTTTACATAGATATAGTATAAGACAAACTATGAATTCTTAAAACTCTAAATCCAACAACATAGAGATGGCCTCAATCCCCATCATTACCCTCCTCCTCCTCCATCAGCCTCATCTCATGTCAAATACCTCTTGACACTCCTACCAAAGATATTAATTACTAAAGATAACATGGGGACATGGGATAATGATTTTGATGTGCTTCCTAATCATCACATGGAAAGGCTAAGAGGTATTTCCCAAAGTTCTATGCATGTGTTAGAGATATTTGAAGGGAAATAAGGAAATCAATGGGGTATCAAAGGATAGCTAGACTTGGCAAAGAAGTGAGTTTAGTGTTAAATAGATAGGATAAGGATGTAGGAGGACAAAGAGGATAAAAATGAACATGTTTATATTGAATAACCTCAAGGAGGCTATTGACAAAGTGTAACTTCCATTGGATTAGGTACTTTTCCCTCTAACCAATCGAAATCATCACTTTCCCATGAACTTACTAGTGAGGTCCTCTTTCCTAAATCCATTCACAATATATATTCTACATCTCACACTTCATCTCAAATTCATAAACCCCCCATCAAACCTCATCCTTCATCCCCAACTCATGAGCTTATCCACCAACCTTCCACCCCACCCTTTATTAAAAACTGAGCCTATTTTAAGGGAGGTAAATGAAGAGGAAAGAGTTCAAGTCATAGCTGATTATGAAGATGCCATGAGTGACTATAAGGAATAAATAACCATAGGGACTCCCCTTGGTGAAAACAAGGGAAATTATACCTTCTTGAAAAAAGAGAAACATATTGAGGATCACATACCTATTATCCATAATGAAGATAATATTAGACATTATGGTCATGAGAAGTATAAACTATAACAAAAATTTCATGTCATAAATTAAGAGTTTGAAAAAATAGATAATTAAATTTTTTATCCTAAGGATTATATACCTGATCATGAGGTTGTAGTGGATCTTCTCAAGCATGAATTTGAGTGTGATATCAAGAATTAAGGTGAAGATCAAGTCACTCCTCAAGAAATTGCAATCCTAGAAGAGTCTCATGTGACCAAGGTAGAAGACATAGTCCTTGAAGAAAAATCAATACCTTAGACTGATTTTGAACCACTCTTAGATTATTTAGGCCATAAAGAAGATCAAATTTATGGCCTCATACATCAAGAAGATAAAGTTGGAGAGGTAGTGGTTTTAAAAGATGAGAATACGGATGATTAGCAAGAATAAATGCAACTCTTTCAAGAGCTTGAGGAAAATTTCCAAGTTGAGGGCTAAGTACTTGAGAAGGTGGAGAAAGAGTTTTCCATGGAGGAAAATGACCAAGATTTGGTTGAATATGCAAAGCTCCTTGATGATCTTGAAGAACTTGCAATTTAGAGGAAACCCAATCTTATTGACGACACCATGGAAACTAAGGAGGTATGTCTTTTTGAACCACCATTGGAGGTTGTAGTTGAAGATTCCTATGACAAAGTTGAGGCTGTTTGGATGTGAGAGGAGTTAATTTCCATAGCTAAACCTAGTTGGAGATACTTTTTTTATTGAATATCATGCCAATGAAGCTGGTAAACATCATGAAGAATATGGAAACATCAATGCCAAGGTTTAAAAGGCTACATGCCTCATCCAATCATTCATTATATAAAGCAAGAGAGTTTTAAGACTTCCAATTTGATCTAGGAGGAATTTTTTCTTTCAAGTTAGTTTGTCTTTGAGTCAGTTAGTTTGGTTTTTATGTGTGTGTTCCATAAGTGTTCATGAAGCACAAGTGTGTGTTTTTTTAGTTTCTTATCTTATGTGTTGTTTCTTGTTTATTTTATATTGTTTGTTTGTTATAAAAGGAAAGATATGTGTGAAACTAGTGTACATATGACTCCATGGCCTAATGGATAGGATTAGGCAACTAGTCATGGCATAGGAAGCATACCACCCTTGGGAAATCACTAATAATGTTGACCATTTTGACCACAAATAAAAATGGGTCAATCCCATATAGTAAAAAAATTTAATAGGGGTATATTATCATTTCATAAGGTGTGTAATAGTCATTTTGATGTGATATTAGCCTTGATTGTGGTCACTTTTAATCCTTACATCATTTTGAGTCATTTAGGGGTCATAAATGAGTCATAAATGAAGGTGGTATAGTTTTGATAGTAAGAAAAGTGTTATAAACTTCCTTCCAATGTCCCTAATGTCATTAAATATAAGATATGTTAGTATCTAACTAAAAATCTTGTAGGTTTTAATTGAAATCAAGGAAATAAGTGGAAAAGAAGGAGTTTTTACAGTTATATGACCCATGTGGAGTGTGAACACATGTAGAAACCTTGCAGGATGACTCTTAAACTTCACTATATTCACTTTAATGCTTTATAATATTTTAAAGTCCTTAAATTGGCCAAAAATGATTATGTTCCTTCATCACCCTTTTAGACATGCAGAACCAATTAGTAGGTTTCTCCTTAGTATGGCTAGTAGAAGAAGCTCCAAGTCAAATTATTCTAGGGGATGATAGTATACTGATAAATATTTTCATTAATGTTTATATTTCAAGTATTGGATTCCTATACTTTATGAACCATACTTAATAAGTTGACTTTATTTTTTTGCTTATTATTTCCCACACCTTGTAGGTTTTTCTTTCATATGAGCACATTCGTATAATACAATTATTGAGATTTATTTTAGAGGAATTGTAATTCCTTCTCATAGGTTTCCTATTCTTGGTTATATCATTAGAAATGATTTGATGGGTCAAATAGCTTAGATTGTAATAAGGTGTTTCTAGTGAGGATATAATCCATTTTCAACCCTTACAAGAAGTTTATTTATTTGAAGTGGTTTAAAATAAGTGTGTGCTATTTTTTATCTACCTATAATGTCTCTTTAGATCTATATCCTTTCAATAATAGTCTTACAATTTAACATAATGGAGTTGTAGTCATAGTTTAAAACCCATAATCATTTTCCTACATTTCCATACACATTCAGTTGAGTTAGGTATCTGAGGTCCTAAAGAGGCTCATATAGATGTGTCTAAGAGTTTCAAGGCATGGACACATTCTTTTTTCATGATAAATCAAGTTACACCTCTCTAATTCCATGCAAGTGATGATGTGAAAAGTAGTCCTCATGCATGCACAAACATGCATCATTATTGTGCATCTATAGGTGATTTTAGGAGAATGTAATATTGGAAAAAAGGAAAATTGATCTAAATTCAAGTATTTAAATGTTTTGGACTCAATTTTAATAGGTTTAGAGAGTATAAAACTTATTGAATGCTTATACACCATGTGCATTACTCATGTTTCCATTTGCTGCCCTACCTGTAACTTCCATCAATACTTAAAGGAGATTAAAAAGGTTGGAATAGGAGCCTTGACACCTATTTCAATACCTTAAAGGTGAATAAGAAATTTTTTATAAATTTTTAGAAGGTTTTGATTTAATTACAAGCCCATACTTCATGTACAATTACTCATATCTATATCCATTGACTGTATACTACAAGGCCCACCTATAGGTGGCACACACAAAACCCCACAGGTGTTTCATATAGGACTTTGGTATGATTTGAAAGCTTCATGAGGTTTTTTATTTAGATGATAATGTGATAGTAATTTATATATCATTAGACTCACAAGAAAAGTGAGAATCATCTTCAAATTAGAGAACTGTGTTTAGGGACAAGTTTCCCTAAATCTCCAAAATAGAGCACCAAGCACTTTTTTTAATGCCATTTAACATTGTGGCATGGGGTCTAAGTGAGTTTTAAGGTATAAATATTTTAGCCTCCATATATGGGAATAATCATGCAAAATATAATGGGAATTTGACTAGAGAAACACAATGTATGGAAGCTCCAAGGTTGCACATTTGTTCATTAAAAACATTCAGTGGTTTCTATAGGGGTTGAACCCTCAAGGGCTCTCACAACCCAAAGTTGTAGTATATAGTAATTTATTCATGTTAGATGGTATTTAATAGAATAATGGAACCCATTTATGGTTAAAAGGAGTTGAAGTACAAAATATGACCTCATAATATCACCTACAAGTTGCCTTACAATCAAAATATCCACCTACAAGCATGAATAATTTTCCATGTGAAGTTGATTCATGAATTACAAAGGGATATAAAACCATATTACATATATATAAAGGTTAAAAACACATATAGTAACTTTTTTACCTTAGTATTGGTCAACTATAGTTGAATTTAGTAGACAGTGAGCTAGAAGATGGTGTTTTTGATGAAGGCAATTTTTTGAGCAAACAAAAGGAATCCTACGCCACATTTTAGGATTTTCTTGACCTTGAGGGAAATTTATTCTATGATACCTTAGATGGTATATTTATTAATTCATTATCCTTTATGTGTAACTCCTCTTGTTAGTTTGACAAGTGTTCTTATGACTCTTGGACTTCTCTCTTCTCACTTCTCTCTCCAATTCTATAAGTAGTAGCCATTTTGGCTCTTGTAGACTAATACCTCACCTTGTATGGCAAATACTTGATAGTTTTAACATTGTAATGTGAATTATAAAAATAAATTAAATCTATTTTGAGTTCATTTTTCATCTTGTTAAAGTGTGTGAAGAGATGTATAGTGAATAGTTAAGAGATATCTACCTATCCTTGCTTTCTCTCAATCCTTCCATGTTTGATGCAAGTTATTTCACTCTAGCATGTCATATAAAGTGTTGTTAAGTGTGTGGGCCTATTATTAAGTTTAAAAAGAGCCCTATTATCTATAAATAATTTATGGTTTCACTTACTTTAGATATCCTTCATGCATCTCACCTCCATATTGAAACACTAATGTTTGAGCATTCTAGGACTTTGTAACTAGTGTTATATGTATTGTTTATTAGTGAAATATGTATTATATTATTTTGAAAATAATTTTAGTGTATCACCCCCTTAGATTATTTTCATTTCATGTAAACTTCTATCCCTTTTACCATAAATAAATAGTTAGTTAGGTGATAAGCACTTCAAGGTATATTCAAGGAGCTAGCTCTTAAACCTAGAGCTCTACTTCTACTATAGGTACACCTACATAACTATAAGTATTCCCATGTTGACCAAATATGGAGGAGGATTGAAAACCCTCCTTTAGGATGAAAGATTTGATGACAAGAATTACCCTAAACAAGTAGTAACATGATAAGTGTATTTGATCTAAGGAAATGATAAAAATTTCTAAATTTTTATGGAGTAATGAGTGTGAACTATAAAATTGACTAAAAATAGGAGATTAGTATGGTGTTAGTGAATGAAACCAAATAAAAAACACACTAAGCTAACATATTCATGCCTAGTTACTAGGGTGAGCTTAGTAACAAAAATAAATGACAAACACAACTAAAAGGTAAGGAAAAACACAAGAATTTCTTCACCTTCCTTGGATGCTTCAAATGCCTTTGTAGTAGTGGCTTGCTCAGTTTTGTGCTCATGAAGTCCTTGGCAATGGAAGATTGGATACCTCCATCTCTCCTTGGCACATTTGGCTTGTGGCTTGGCTTGGAATCAATTTGTCATGGTAACACTAGTCGCATGAAGCTTTTGGAACCAATCCTACATTGTAACTTTGCACAAATTAAGCTTAGAAATGATGTGGTGAGGCCTCATATTTATATATTTTTTGAGATTGATCAAAATCAACCTGAATCATCCATCTCAAGATTGAGATGTGTGGCTAAGGATTAATCCAATTTTGTAATTAAAATTGATAAATAGGCTCATCAATATTTTGGATAGAGGATCAATTAAGAGGCATGGAGGGCTTTGATGAGGCATGGGAGGCATGAATCTTGATATTTATGGCATTTATGGCCTAGGAATGTCTTCCTAAGAAATGAAGTCACCTGATGATGCATATATTCAATAATCATTTCCAAAATAATTAATTCAACAAGTTTTCATGGAATTATTAATTATGCTTTGATTTGGATTAATTAGCTCTTAAGCATGTTTAAGCACTTTTGCATAAATTACTCAAATTGATCAGAATGTCTTATTATTGGTCCAAAATTTAATTGGATTGGAATTGGAAGGAAATGTCAAATGTGTTGGAGCCATTATCCCATTTAGGATGTTACCAACAAAAAATAACTAAGGCACATGTCTTGTGCAAGAGATATGATAGGAAAGAGCAATCTAGAGCACCCAAGTGCAAAATTAGCATTTTGACTCAAAGTGATCTGATCAAAGTTAGTTGGCCCACAAATTTCATTGCCCCATTTAATTACACTCTAGCCAAAATCAACACTTGAATATATCAATTTTAACTTATTTAATGTGTTTTAGTGTTTTTAGGCCAAATTGTGCATTTTGGTGGAAATTGGTCAAAAGCCTGGTTAGAGGTCATTGGTGGCCAGATTTAGGTGTCTATAATGAGAGAAACTTTTACATACTTTTTATAATTATTCAATTGTGATATAACCACAGTTAATTTTTTATTGCATACATGAATTTAGAAAATCTCAGACACAAAGATATAAAACCTATAAACAAATTCGTTTGTTGTTCTATTTTATGTTCTTCCCAAGTTTGTTCTTTATTTTGAGACCATACTCATGGATTCAAAATATAAATTCAATTATGCATGAGATTCTAGTGAATTAAATATTATCTTGGTCATATCAAGAAAAGTCAATTTGATTGTCACAAAATAAAGACATTTATTATATAAAATAGGGAGCCAAATCAAAGGAAAACAAAATGATGAAAATAAGAAAGGCTAATATAAAAAGTGTAAAACTAATCTAAAGAAAGTAAATGATAGAAAACAAGAAACTTAAGTAAGAAATTAGTAAATCTAGCCTATTAATACTTCTACCTTAGCATTTATTGTTACCATGAATTAGTGCTTTAAAACTATCCATTAACTAGGTATGTTGGTCTATTACCTTGGAGGTCACTTAAATGAAAAGAATTATTACCAAAGATCTTTGATATATGGTAAGGTCCAATCCATAAGGGTGTGAACTTGTCATGTTATATTTTATTTTCATGGGATTTTTTTCATAGTAACACTAGATAAAATATTTTGAAAGATTTAAACTTTGTTCTTTGTCAAACCACATTTTGACCAAGTCTTAATGTTTAATAAAATTAAGAAATGATTCATTGCTTGAATCCTCCATCTCTATTATATCTAATAATCATGACTCCAATTTCTCACTTGGTTCCATATACTCTTGCATGAATTGATATGTTATCATCTTAATCATGATTTGGAATATTAGTTGTTATCCATATAATAGCAGGTAAGGTGAAACTTTGAGGTCTTCCTTGTAGCTTATTTGATCCACCCATAGTGAATATTTTAGAGATTATACCACTCTTTAGGATTTTATGTAGCTAATTTTTTGATGGAATCAATCAAGTTTTTATTTATCAATTCAGTCAATCCATTTCCTTGTCGGTAATGATTGGAAAATCACCTGATGGTGATTTAGTTATGATGGGCCCATTTAGTGAACTCAACCAATTATAATTCTATCCCATTGTCATAAAATAAGGAAATAGGGGTAAAAAATCTAGTTGTGATGTTTTCTTCTAGAAAACTTACTACATCCTGTGCTCTAGAATGTTTTGTAGCCACTGCTTTAGTCAATATGGTGTAGAAATATATAGCTATGAACATAAATTTGTGGTTAGTTGAAGAATTTAGGTTGATCATATTGATGAAATCTAATCCCCATTGATAAATTTGCATTATTTCAATAAAAAAATGTAATGACATTACGAGATGTACTTCTCTCTTTGCCAAGACATGGCATTCATGGCATGTTTTTACATGGGCATTTGCATCTTTAAAGACTATTGACCAACATTAGCCCATCTTGAGAATATTATGTGTTATTGTGTTTCTAAATGGATTACCACCACCTATCTTTTGGTGTAGGTTCTCCAAGATCTCTTGAGATTCTTCTCATGATACTCATCTTAGGTAGATGCCTTCATAGTTTCTTCTATAGAGAATCCCTTTTTTAATCATGAAGTGAACAAATTTGATCCTCAAGGCTATATTTTGTTCTCTACTAAGTTATGGGGGTAGACAAATTTCCCAAAGATGGAGACTAATTCCTTCAGGAAAATTATCCAAATAATTTCCTCAAAGGACCTTTCTAGGTTAAGGGATCATTTTCAACTTTTTTGAGGGGCACTTTAGTTTTTTTGAAGGGTATTTGTAGGAAGGCCAAAAGGTACTTTACAAAAGTCTGAAGGGCACTTCAATTTTTTGGAAGGGATATTTCCAAGTGTTAGTGTGTCATTTATAGATTACTAAAGGACCATTTATTTTGACTAAAGGACCATTTATTTTAGCTGAAGGGCAAAAAGACAAAAGTCTGAAGGGCCAAATAGAAAGTCCAAAGGGATTATTTTGGAAAGATTGTCTAAAGAATTCTTTTGAAAAACTTGTCTGCATCGAAAAGAGGTTAAAGCCCAATTCTTTCAAACATTTTTTATGATACAAAGGAAATAAAAGGCTAGAAATATTTTTTAAGAAGATTATCCATATGAATTGTCAAGAAAAAGCCCAAATGAATTCTTTTAGGAAAAGTGCCAAGACAAAAAAGTGACCATAAAAAAAAGTGTTCGAGTAAAATATATTGAATGAATAAGAATGGTGATGGTTTTGTAAACATCAATTTCAAACTATGAAAAATAGCTATTGGAGTCAAAAAGACTTGGTGGGAACCTGAGAGAAAATATAGAGGTAATAAACTGCAATATCCCAAGTATCCAATGTAGACAAAATGAGTTAAAAATAGATAATTTGATGGTTTGAATTTTTGTTGGTAGCTAACCCAAATCAAGGAGCTTACATGAAATTGACAAACATAAGTGTATAGAGGATAGCTAACAGTTAGAAAGAGAATTGTCTAACTATCACCATGAGTTACATTTCCTTCAAACAATGCTATGTGTCAACTCTCCTATTTTCATTTTCAAACATTCATGGATGGTCTTTGATGGAGGCAGTTTCCTGCACCAATTTTGAAGGTTTTATGCCACTCTTCACCATTCTTATGACTTGTTTTAGACAAGTAGACCTCCTGACATGGCATGAATAACCTCACCCCTATTTCACATGCAATTTTAACTAATATACTTAATGTGACACATTCTTGAGTGACATTTGGAATCCCTTTGCTTGAACTCCCTCCCAAAGGCTATATATATGCATTCTTTTGGCTTATTTGGTAGCTTTCACTAAATATTGGGAAAACTTTAGCCAGATTTGTACTTGAAAGACTCTTGAATAAATAATACAAGTTATTTTTCCACTTACATGTTGTACTATTAAGTATTATTTCAAATCCTATTATTCTTGTTTAGTGAGAGGTCATCTTTCCTAACATGTCATCTTCAGTTACCTACCAAATGTACAAAAAGAGTGTTATTTTAGGTCCTTATTAGTATTATTTTCTTAGTGTATATATGTTTTAGAAGTGGTACATGACCATATTCCTTTTTTAAATCATACATTTCATTCCTAAGGTCCGTATTAGTATTATTTTCTTAGTGTATATATGTTTTAGAAGTGGTATATGACCATATTCCTTTTTTAAATCATCCCTTTCATTCCTAAATTTTGAATGCCTTCTTGAATCTAACATGTGAATTTTTGTTGTGACAATGCACAAGGAGTTATGATTTTTATATGAGAGAAACTTTTCTAGTCTTTAAATAGCATATTTTTATTCAAATAAGAGAATATAAACATTGGTTCATCACCTTTTTGGTTTCTTAGTTGTTTTCATGAACCCTTTTCATACACAAATTGATAGGTTGGAGAGTGATTCAAAGAATCGCATCAAGGGAACTAGCCCTACTAGAGATTCATCTCAATAATATTATCACCCAAAAAAATAGAGATGTTTCCATTATGCCACTTGGATAAGGAGAGTTAAGCATCTCCTTAGGGGTGAAAATCCAAGTGAAATCAATTTTTGGTATGCCTAGTGGGACTTTTAAGTCCTAGAAGATTGTTCAAGATTAGTGCTGGTCTTGGCATCTTTGAAGTGAAAGAAGCATATGCATTTAGTACCTAGTGACTCCATTGAAAAATTAAAGTCTTTGGTTGATGATAAGTCCTTTTTTACCTACCAAAGGTAACCACTAGGTCTATTACTAAAGAGACACCTGGTCTATTACTAAAGAGACACCTTTTGAGTTTGTGCAACTACCTCCATATTCCACCAAAAGGTATAAATTATAAGCACTCATCCTTATAAAAGATATTTTGTGTTTAAAGCTTCTAATTTTGTGTTAAATTTCATTCCTAACATCCATAGTGATCATTCCAAGATGGCTAGAAGACAACTTTTTATGCCTTTCACTTGGGTATCTCCCTTGCATCTTGTCCAATATGATCAAATTCTAGGAGCAATCCTCAAAAGTATCCCATATTTTAGTGGGGATGGTCCTATTTTTTCCATTGATCATATTAAGAATATATAAAACTTTTATAATATTCACAAAATCACCCAATAAAATGTATCTATTAAGTTGTTGGCCTTATCTTTAAAGAAAAAGTTTTGGATTGGTATGGGACTCTACCCATAAATTCTATTGGCCCGTGGGATGAGTTGGGGGATCTATTGACTAATAATTTTGGGGAAAAGAGTGATAACCTATCTCTATATAATTAATTGACCATAATCAAGAGGGAGCCACATGAATTCATGCAAGACTTTAATACTAGGTTCCAAAAAACATGGGATAGAATCCCAACTCTTGTGATGCCAACCTCAAACTATGCATTTTTGTACTACTTGAAAGCATTGAATAGTGATATTGCCATGATGATTTAATCTATGGATGAAAAAAAATAATTATACCTATAAAATATCCATAAAATATAATAATTTTCTTGTCCAAGTGAGAAAGATAGCTCCTAGACCTCCAATGCCACTATTCCCTGATTTGCATTTTCCTAGTCAAGGTGTATTACCCACTTTAGCCCCTTTGCCTAATCAAGAAATGCCTTCAATTTATCCTTAAAATAAAATCCATGAAGTTAAAATATTTATTCAAAGTGTTAAAAATGAGTTATTTTCCCTCAAAAGACAACAAGTTCAAGGTTATAGGCCATATTAGACATATAATTAGTTTGGGCAAACAAGTAGACCTCCTTTCCAAAACAATGCACAAGGACAAGGCCAAATCACTCATGTCAAGACATATCAAAGATATAATCCTAATGATACATCATACTTAAAATCCCTTTTCCCCACTCAAAACAACATGGTCCAAGAATATCCATACTATCCATCTTTTGAACAAGGCCAAGAGCATGTTGCTTATGTAAATAAGATGCACAATCAAGGCATGGTAATGCAAGATAGTCAATCTTTCCAAGTTTAAAATTTTGAAGGATATATTAAAGGAGGGGTGTAAAATGGAAAACCTTAGACTAATAATAACCTTATAAATAATTTTGAGGGTGGTTTTTGTGCCATCAATTACGTGGGGAATACAAGCAATTAGAATACTAGTGTTGCCTCCAATATTAGGTCCAAAAGGAGGGCAATTGAGGAGACTCAAGAAATCAATAAAGGACCTGTTGTGAAACCTAAATAAGCTCAAATGGGAAGTGGGAATAATTCATCTCTTAAAAAACAATAAAATAAGATATTTCAAGGCACGAAGCCAACTCTTATACCTCCATCTCCACAATCCACACCACAAGGTGCTAGTGCTCCTAAAGAGTCTCCTAAGGTGAGTAACCCTTCCATTAATGTTGTGGAATAGATGAATACATTACATATGAACATATAATTGTAGGATTATCTAAAATTACCAGGGAAAAATATATAATATAAAAAGAATTACATGGATTGGGTGAACACGCTGGCCCATGTAGAAATGACAATGTGGTTTTAGTCAATGGAACTCAATCTATAGATGGTAGAGTAAATAAAGATGAGAATACTCCTAATTTTTAAATATATATAATCATTTTTGATTTATTGGTTCATATTTATATTATATATAGTGGACAAAGCACATAATTAATGCCCAAATGTATAACAAATAAGCTAGGCCTCAAGTATGTGCCAATGACTAAAGGACTTTTGCAATTAGATGGATCACCAAACAAGACTTTGGGGGTAGTTAAAGGTTTGAATTTGATCCTTCATTATTTTCTTGCATTTTCAATTCCTCATGATGTGGTGGTGGAATATTTACTTCCCTATTTTGATCTTTGCTTATCAAAAGACTTCACATCTAAGATAGGTGGATATTTGGCAACCAATTGGTCCTACATGGTGTTTAGGACAAAGTATGGCACTAAAGTAAAGATTGAGTCAGAACCTATTCATAGAGATCACTTGGAACCTTACTCACCTAAGGTGGAAAATTTTAATTATGCTATCATTGATGAAGAAGAACTTCATATTGACCAATCTCCATCATCTTCCCTTGAGGGAATTTCTGATTTATTCCTATATGAGTGAGGAGATGACAACTATGAGCATGATCCTTACAAATTTATTGAAGAATATAATCTTGGGGTGTAATATATAAATGAGAAGTATTCCTTCATACCCAATCTAGTGAATCCAAGTGAAGAGGTGAGTGGTTTATGGTATATCTTCTTTGATGGGTCTAGAAGCAAGATTGAGGCTAGTGGTGGAGCAATGTTGGTTTCACATTCAAAGGAAAGCTATTTTTAAACCTTAAAATTTTAGTTCTCTTATACTTTTAATGTATCCAAATATGAGGCCCTCATTCATTTCCTTGAGTGGGAAAGGAAAAGAGGTGTCAAAGAATTGTAAGTGTTTACTGATAGTGAACTTGTTGTCAATCAAGTTAGAGACAAAATTTAAAAAAAACTCTTTGCTTAAGTCCTATAAGCATAGAGTGTGGGATCTTGTAGAGTATTTCAAAGATTTCAACATCACTTATATTTCAAGAGAATATAAACATCATGATGATAGGTTGTCATTAATTGGAGCTCAGTTTGATGTTCTAAAAGGGATAAAATAAGACAAGAACCAACCTCATCTAAAAGTGATTGTAAGGCCCTCCATACTAGATAATGTCACTAATTGGTAGGTATTTGATAGTGATAATCAAATATAAATTTTTATAAAATAATAATCTAAGTTTTCTTCCAATAATTATTCTAAACTATAGCAACAATATAGAGGGCTGATTATGTAATTGAAGTCTAACAAACTCCCTAAAGGCCTAGTCACTCTTAAGAGCATATTCAATGATGACGACTAGATAAAGAAAGAGAAGGTAAGCACATCTACAAAGAAGGAAAACTATGAGAAGGATAATATATTCAAATAAAAATTTCTTACACTTGGGAAGGTATGTACTAGCGAAGAAAAGCATGCTTTCATTGAGTTATGCAAAGAATTTTCTAATGTCTTTGCATGGGAATATAGTAATTTAAAAGGTTTTGATCTGAATCTAGCTCAACATAATATAGAGTTAGATGAGAATGATAAGCCTATTAATAAAATTCAAAGGCCAATCAATCCAAATATTAAGCCTCTCATGAGGAAAGAACTCACCAAATTGATTGAGTCTAAAATCATTTTTCCCATTAAGCATTCATCTTGGTTGGCAAACCTAGTTCCTATTAGGAAAAATAATGGAGAGATAAGGTTGTGTGTTGATTTTGAGGAATTGAATATAATGTATTTGAAGGATCGTTACCCACTCCCTTCCATGGAACAAATCTTACAAGTTGTGGCTAGTAGTGAAAGGTTTTCTCTCCTTAATGGGTATTCTGGGTATAACCAGATTCTGGTGAAGGAAAGTGGCCAATTTAAGATACCTTTTACTACTAAATGGGGTACATATTATTATAGTAAAATTAATTTTGGGTTTTCTAATGCTGGATCTACTTTTCAACATGTAATGGATATGGCTTTTCAAGGATTAATCAATGACATTGTATTGGTATATCTTGATGATGTGAAAATTTTCTCCAAGGAAGCAAAAGATCTTTTGAAGTACCTAAAGTAGATTTTTTAGAGGTGTAGAGAGTTTTGGATCTATACAAATCCAAATAAGTGTGTGTTTTTTGTCCATGAAGGTAAACTAAGAGGACATATTATTTCCAAGAAAGGCTTGTCTATTGATACAGAAAGGGTGAATGTCATCTTGGCATTGTCTTTGCCAAAACATAAGAAGAGTTTACAAAGTTTATTTAGTAAGATCAATTTAATTAGGAGGTTTATTCCTAAATTATATAATTTGGTCAAATTTCTAACATCTATGCTAAATAAGGGTAAGATATTCACTTGAACAAGGAGGAAAGAAAGTTTTGAAGAGATCAAGCAAGACATTGCCCAAGCTCCTACTCTTGCAAGTCCAAACTTCTCCAAGGAATTCAATTTGTACACTTTTGGGAATGAAGAGGTGATTTATGCCATGCTTACCCAAGAAAATGATGAGAATTTGGAAAAACCTCTTGCATTTTTCAGCCAAGGTTTATAAGGCTATGAAACAAGATACACATATGTTGAGAAACAAGTGCTTTCAATTATAAGGAGTTTAAAGAAGTTTATGCATGTGTTGTCTAACAATAAGATTTAAATTTTTGTGCCTCATCCTAGTGTGAAATAATTTTTATTGAACATATGTTTTAATGAAAAGAGGGAAAGATGGATCATAAGGGTGATGGAATATGATGTGGAGATCAAAAGTACCAAGTTAGTAAAAGCAAAAGGACTATGTGAATATCTCACTTTGGAATTGAAAGAGAAAAAATAAGTTGTTTTAGTACTTCATGATGAATCTATGATAGCTGCAAATTCATCTATGAGAATTTTGACATAGGACATAATCTATTTCCTTCAAATAGGTGAGTGTCCATAAGGTCTTGATAGGGCTAAAAGAAGGTACTTTAGGCTGCAATCTATTCCTTATGTACTTGTTGATGGAGTACTATTTAGGAAGGAATTTTAAGTTTTGCTTTTGAGATTTCTTGATTTGGATTAGATTGAAAAAGTATTGTATGATTTCTATGATGGACTAGTTGGTGGTCATTTTTCTCCAAGAACTACAACTGCTGGGATTACGAGGGCTAGTTACTTTTGGCCTAGTTTGTTCAAAGATACCCATGCTTATGTAATAAAATGCCAAAAGTGTGATATTTTTGATGGAAAACAAAATATAGTTGCCTTGCCTCTTCATCCAATATAGGTTGAATAACCATTTATGTAATAAGGTTTGGATTTCATAGGTCTAATCAATCCACCTTCTAGTGTTGGTCACAAGTGGGTGTTGACTAATACTAATTACTTTACAAGATGGGTGGAGCCTATAGATCTTAAGGAGGTGAATGAAATCTTAGTCCTAGACTTCTATGGAGGTATAGTAATCAGGTTTGGATCTCCTTCAACAATCATTTTAGATAATGCATTAGCCTTCCTAGGAGCAAGATTAAGTGAATGGGTTTTGAAGCATGACATCTATCTTAGTACCTCCTCTAACTATTACCCTGAAGGTAATGGACTAGCTGAGTCTACAAAAATCTAATAAGGATTATAAATAGGATAATGGAGGAGAATTAAAGGACTTGGCATTCTAAGTTAAATACAACCCTTTGGGATGATAAGATCACTCTTAAGAGAGTAATTGGGAACTCACCATACACACTTATGTATGGAAGGGAGGCTAGGCTTCCTATATCACTTGAGTTACAAGATTTATACCTCACCTATAAGCTATAATTAATGGAGGATGAGAGCATGGAGGTCAGGTTGTGTCAGTTAATAAATATTGAGGAGATAAGAGATCAAGCTATGAAAACTATGATGACTCACCAAGAGCAAACCAATAAGTATTTTGACAAGAAATCCATGCCAATAAGTTTCAAGGAAGGAGATATCATTCTAAAATGGGATGAAGATAGGGTCATGCCAGGAAGACACACAAAGTTTGATGCTTTGCGGAGTGGCCCATATGTGATCACACAATGCCTTTAAAATCTCAAAGTTATATGGAGAGGATCTTCATATCCTAGTCAATAGGATATATCTAAAGCATTACTAATAAGGTTTTCCTCTTCCCTTGTACATAGTTTCTTATTTTCCTTATGTTTCCTAAGTGCTTACACACATGTGTGAGTTTTTTTGTGTCTTTCTTTGCTTTGTGTCTTGTTTTTGTTGTGTGTTGCATCTCATGGTGTGAGTTTTCATTTTAGTTTTGGTGTGTTTTTCAAGGTTTTGAGTCATGGCTAATGTTACCTTATTTGAGTGTCCTTAGATGACTCCATGCCCAAGGTATTAATTCAAATATTGGTCTGGTCATTATAGTAGGCATACTACCATTATGAGTCACCAATTTCTTGACCAAATGTTGGCCCTTCAAGCCAAAATTAGGCACCCCTATTTGAAAACTTACCCACCTAAGTCTATACCTTTGGCTAGGTCTAGTATGCAGGTTTCATTAGGAAGAAGTGTTCTATACAAATATTGAAACAAATGTACAAGTCTAATTCTCTTGGAAAGTTTGGTTTTGGTATTTTTCTAGGCCTTTACATAGTAATCCTTTTGAGTCTTGTTTTTGACTAAAGTGTTATTTTTTTAGAATTTTCATTCGACCAAAGTGCTAAATTCTTTTGGACAATTTGTTTGAGATAAATTTATTGAATATGAATACTAATTCTTTCAAGAAAATTATCCAAACCATTTCCTTAAAGGACCTTTTCAGGCTAAGGGATCATTTTCAACTTTTTTGAAGGCAACTTCAATGTTTTTGAAGGGTATTTTTAGGACTGCCAAAAGGTACTTTACAAAAGTCTAAAGGGCACTTCAACTTTTCCAAATGGAAATTTCCATGTGCTAGAGGGTCATTTAAATATTGCTAAAGGATGATTTATTTTGATTGAAGGACCATTTCTTTTAGTCAAAAGGAAAAAGTCAAATGTCCAAAGGGCCAAATGGAAAGTCTGAAGGAATTATTTTAGAAAGATTATTCTAGAAATTCTTTTAGAAAACTTGTTTGCATCGAAAAGAGGTCAAAGCCCAATTATTTTAGACATTTTCTCTGATATAAAGGAAACAAAAGGCCAAAAAAAAGATGGTAAGATTGTACACAGGAATTGCTAAGAATTTTTTTGAATGAACTCTTTCAGGAAAAGTGTTGAGATAAAAAAGTGAGCATGTAAAAAAGTGTCTAAGGAAAATATCTCAAATGAATAATAATGGTGATGGCTTTGCAAACATCAATTTCAAACTATGGAAAATAGCCAATGGAGTCAAAAAGACTTGGTGAGAACCTAAGAGAAAATATAGAGGTAAAAAATGGCAAGATCTAAAGCATCTAGTGTAGACAAAATAAGTGAAAAATAGATAGGTCGACGGTTTGAGTTATTACTAGTAGCTGACCCAAATCAAGGAGCTTCCACAAAATTAACAAACATAGGTGTCCAAAGGATAGCTAGCAGTTAGAGAGAACATTTTTTGACTATCACCATTAGTTCTATTTCCTTCAAACAATGTTATGTGTTGACTCTCCTATTTTCAATTTCAAATGGTCATGGATGGTCTTTGATGGAGGTAGTTTTTGGGACCAATTCTGAAGGTTTTATGCCACTTTTCACCATTATTATGACTTGTTTCAAACAAGTAGACCTCCTAACATGGCATGACTCACCTCACCCCTCTTTCACATGAAATTGTAATTGATATCCTCAAGGTGACACATGTCTGAGTGACCTTTGGAATCCATTTGTTTGACCTCCCTCCCAAATGCTATATATATGCATTCTTTTGGCTTGTTCAATAGCCTTTGTTGGTTATTGGGAAAAATCTAGATAGATTTGTACTTAAAAGACTATTGAATAAATAATTCAAGTTATTTTTTCACTCACATGCTATACTATTGAGTATTTGTTCAAATCCTATTGTTCTTGTTTAATGAGAGGTCATCTTTCCTAACATGTCATCTTCAATTACCTACCAAATGTGTAGAAATAGTGTTATTATAGGTCCTTGTTAGTATTATTTTCTTAGTGTATAGATGTTTTAGAAGTGGTCTATGACTATATTACTTTTTGGAATTATCTTTTTCCCTCCTAAATTTTGAATGCTTTCTTGAATCTAACATGTGAAATGCTAATGTAACAATGCACAAGGAGTTATGAGTTTTGTGTGAGAGAAACTTTTTTAGTCTTTAAGTAGCATATTTTCAATAAAATAGGAGGAGATAAACACTGGTGAATCACCTTTTTGGTTTCTTAGTTTTTTTCCTAGACCCTTTTCATACACAAATTGATAGGGTAAAGAGTGTTTTAAATAATTGCATCAAGAGAACTGGCCCTACTAGAGATTCATCTCAATAATATTATAACCCACAGCAATAGAGATGTTTTTATTGTGCCACTTGGATGAGGAGAGCTAAGCATCTTCTTAAGGCTTTGAATCTAAGTGACAACAATAATAATATGCTCACTTTCATAATTCCTCTAGGTAAGTGCAACAATGATTATGTGCTCTAAAGAAAACAAATATAAAGAAAAGTCCTTATTAAAGTTCAAGTTTATTAACATTAGAACTTGAGATATGGCATCCTTGATGTCTTGAAAAGAATTTCAAACATAGAATGTCCATTCATCTTTAGCATCTTGATTAAGCATTACATTCATAGGTATAACAATTTATGTAAGATCTGAGATAAACTTCCTCAAAATATTTATCTTTCCAAAGAAAGACTTGAGATCTTTCTTGCTATTTGGGAATGTAATATTGAAAATTCATTAAATTTGACTCAGATAAATGATGATTCCATACTTGGTGATGATGTGATCCAATAATTTTCCCTCAATAACAGCAAATATGCTCTTTTTTGGGTTTAGCATGATGCCAAACTTTCTACATCTTTTAAATATTAAATTTAGATGTCTTGCATGATCACTTATGTTCTTTGAGAAAATAATGAGGTTGTCTATGTAAAGGATTATGTATTTAACTATTATCCCTTGAAATTCATGGTCCATGGCCTGATGAAAAGTATCTCCTATGTTAATTAGGCCAAAAATGATCCTATTATAAGCATAAGTACCCCACTTTGTAGTAAATGTAGTCTTCATCTCGTCTTCATATTCTACTAGCACTTGGTTATATCCCAAAAAACCATCCAAGAAGGACATCATTCAAGAACCACTTACTAGCTAGATCACCTCATCTAGGGAAGGTAGATAGTAGTTTTATTTCTTACAATCCTTATTTCGGTTCTCGAAGTCAACACATAGTCTGATCTCCCCATTTTTTTCTAACTAGAACCAAGTTGGCAACCCAAGTTGAATGTCTAATAGGGAACACTATCTTAGTTTTTAATAACTTCTCTAATTATTTTTTGATGAGTCGTTCCAATATGGGATTAACCACTCTCTATCTTTCCCTCAATATCTTATGGTCTAGCTTCAGTGGGATTATATGGGTGATGACTCTATGATTTAAAATCATCAAGTCTTTATAGGTCCATGTAATCACATATTTATACTAGATGGGAAAATAATTCACCCTTTGTCTTTCTTCTAGGGTGACACTGAGACAAATGTTGACATAACAAGGATCACTCTCATTCCCCAAGTTATCCTTGTGGAAATTAGATTCATTGACTTTGGGTTGCCTCTACTATTGTGTTTGGGGATCCATATCAAATGTTCTCTCCAATGAAATCAATCATCCCTAGAGGAAGATGATTTTATTTGAGTTGAATTAATCCTTATTCTCCCAATTCCTCCTATCATAAAAAATGATTTGTTTATCATTAATGATTGGAGATTCAAATTGGCCTAAGTTGGTCAAGAATATAACAATTTATTAATCATCATAAAACACCTAGAAATTTTCTACATTGTTAGGAACTAATGGGCTAGGTATGAGTTCAATAGAGAACCTTTGTACTTTCAACTCTTGTAATGGTTACAAATTGGTAGTTGAATTAACCAATGAGTTAGTAGCCTGGTTCTATTCCCTGAGAACAACCACTATATTAAATGCCTCAAATGACATAATTAAATCCTAGGCTCAGTGTTTATATCTCTGAAGATATGATCATTTTCATTGGTATTTATTTTTGACTTGATTTATAACCAAATTTAAATATCCATATATTATTATTTACTTGACATTATTTTTTAGAGTGAATTACATCCCCAAAATTAGTGCCTTGTAGTCTACTCTATTATTGATACATGAAAATTATAACCTGTTAGGTACTTATTGCCTAATGAGTCAACTAGTTTGATACCAATATTGATCCTCTCTTGGATATTACACCATAAAAATAGAGAGTCCATAATTGGTATGGTCCTTGGATTTCTAGCCTTTTCACGTCATACTTTGTGGTAAATGTATAAATCAAAATATTAGAATATTTATGACTTACTTCTTCATTATTAGCATTGTATTTCATAATGGGATACTTGATTCTCATCTCTCAATCGATTTTAATTTAATTTGTAATACCTCTCTATGGAAGACAAATGTGAGAGAAATCATTTGATACATAAACATTTAACATCTTTAACCAATCTCTACTTAGTAGTAGTCCATATCCCTCTAAGATATCTACCACAAGGATGTCTATAGTCATCTACACACATGTCTCAGATGAAAATTTAATATGTACATCATTCATATCTCCAGCCATAGGCACTATTATTTTATCCAACTATAAAATAATCCTCTTGGATGGGCTTGGAATTAATCCTAACTTTTGAAAAATACAAGTTTGTATTACAGTGATCAAAGCTCCAAAATCAACTAAAAATTTGTGTATATTTTTACCAATTATTCTAGTGGTTAATAATAAAGGACTAAATTCTAGATTAATCTTGTATATGACATTTATATGAGTGGCTTATGTCTTCTCTGCAATATAATTCCCTATAATGGACCTCCATAGGAGATCCTTCTATTCAGTAATTTGAGCCAATTCATGAAGAGTAATGTTTTATTTTATCTTTTTCATGTCTTTGATGATGTTGTATCCTAATTTAATTTATTATTCCTTGTTTAGGGATCATCATTCCATTTAAGGGGAGGTGGATTATTATCATACTTTAAATTAGGGTAATAGTCATATTGCTTGGAGAAGTAGATGTAGTGAAGGGCTACTTATTCCAAAAATTATAATTTCATCTCTAAAAATGCTAGAAAGTGTGTACCTCATCTAAGTTCTCCTATGTCACATTGTCATATTCACTTGGGAAAGGAAACTCATGAGTTTAAAATACCATATCTATTCTTTAAGAACTAGTATAATGGGGGAAATTTGATGGATTATTCATTAAATCTTACCTTACCTTTTCTCTTAGGAAGATTTCAAATGTTATAGAGAACTCAACACATGTTTTGATGTGTTATGAACCCTTCATAAATAGGGTAGATAATCTCCAATATGTTGATATCTAGAAACTTATTAGCTTGCTACTGTTATACATTATTTGTAAGCTTATTTAAAGGCCTATTATATCTTTGAAATCCAAAATTATGATTATTTTTTGGACCAACTGTATTACTTATATTCTTCTACATGCCTAAGAAGTTATTGATTAGATTTTGAACCATCCTCTATATTTTAAAAATTCTTTTTTTTTTTTAGAATTGATACCTTGGGCAATAACAATATTGGATGGGAGTGAATGTTAACTCTATTGATGACCATTCATTTGTGTAGGGTTGTTTAATAAGCCATAGTTATGATTTGGTGTATGTATGTTACATCATAAGAGGTAATGTATATACCTAATTCTTGTTGAATGTAGGAAAATTTTGATTCACATGAGGAATTGGATTAAAAACTAGGAAACTAACATTGAGGATAGGAGTGCTTGGTAACTGAAGATTTAGCTTCCTATCAATGTTGATCACTTTTTTATAAGCCATTACTAGAGTGTTAGTAGTAATAAATCTTCATATAAATACTTTAGTAATTAGATCGAAGGAGTTATTTTACATTTTAGGTGCTATAGGTTCTAGTGGTTTATATGTACAACTTATCCAATTTTACATCTTCTAAAACCTCATATTAAAAACATAGATTCACTCATCGGGCTCCCTCTTCATATTGGTGAAATGTGGATACATCATGCTTAGAATTGTAACCTATCTGAATTGGATAAGAAAAGTACTTTGACATGAGTTCTATGAAGTAATCAAGTTATCTTTAAAATTGAGTAACCAACCATAAAAAACATCCTATAATGTGAATGGAAAAATATTTCATGCAACATATTCATTAGTAACATTCATCAACATTAAATTAGCTTTGAAAGACTTAATATGCTCCTCTACCATCCTTCCTCTTGAAGGGTAGAAATAATGTAGGTACTTATCTAGATTCCTTGGTAAATAATGCACATCTCTTAGGACTACAATAGTGGATCTGACTAACCAAGGTTGAGTTATAAGATGATTAATGGGATACATTTTTCTTACTAGGAAAGGTGTCTTGACCTAGGGTATTATGGGAACAACTAGTGTAGATATAGGGTTTTTATGGATCAATAAAGGTGAAACCAAAAAATTGGTTTAGGTTCTATACTTGGTTACTCTTTTGGGTGTCTCTTATTTAATTCATATGCAAGGGATGAAATTTTCTAAGGGTACATAGTTCCTCTATCCCTCCTTCTAGTTACAAATTTTCTTTTAGTTTATATGGATTTTATGCATACCACAGATTTAAATGAGGTAACCTCAAACATTTTAAGATCTCAATTGAGATAAAATCCACTCTAGGGCTCAATTTGTAGATATGGGTTGAATAATTGAGTGGTACAATAGTAAATTGAGCATGTTTGTTGTTAACTAAGTGTGAATGTATAAGTGAAACCTAGAATAAAGTTAAAACCTAGTTGAGTTGGATGGATGGATTTTATTCTAGATTGGGCAGATCTCAAAAAAAATCCAAAAAGGGGAAAGGTAGATTAGTAAGGAAGGTTTTCTGATCTCAAGAGGGATTGCTTCTAGGCTAGTATCTTTGAAGACAAGTGTCTAAATATAATGCTTGTATCTAGAACCTATTACACACACATGCAAACATAGTTAAGGAGTAAAAGGAAAAGATGATATAGGAAACTCTAAGATCTCAAATAAATGTTGATCCTATTTAGAGTTGTTGTTTTAGACCCTTATTCATAAGATTATATCTTAGATCAAATAGGTATCTAAAGTAGCTATTTCTCCCTCCTATAAAGTTATATCATGGAAGACACTTATACACACTCATATAAATTAAATAGTTAACCTAATTACATGTAATAAATGATATATGTTAATCATCTAATATCTATTACACATCTTATAATAACATACACTATTAATAATAAGAAGGAATTATTTGTACCTTTTGCACACTTTAAATTATTTAATTAACCAATAATTAAAATAAACACAATGAATTACATATAATTGAAAGAGAAAAACATCAACATAGTTACATGACAATCTACAATATTTCTTATTGCAATGATATCATTTCCAATCAACCTCCCCTCTATTGAAAATAAGAGGATTAAAATATAAATAGATTTGGGGAGGGGTCACCTCATCATATAAATCAATGAAAAACTCTAAAATTACATGTTAATGATAATTAAAATGAGAGTTCTAATTGATGCAAATTTTGCATGCATATTTAAACTAGTCAAAACTGAGTATTTAAAATGAGACTCATTATTAAAAACCATGCAATGTGTGCATGCTTATAATATTATTTAGTAAAATATTACATGTCTTAGTTCCATTTATAATTTACATGAAAAATACATATTAAAAATAACCAACGAAAACTAAGGTTTACTGGATGCTAAGGCCTGCATGGTTGAACTCATAGTCATTGAAGGGAATGTATTGAAAGGTGTAGTTGAATTGGATGATCCATCCATACCTTTCTTCTTCACTTCTTGCTCATAGTAATTTTTGTATTTGATGTTATTTTATAACCTAATTATGTCCATATTCAAAAGGGAGGGCCTATGTACCCTAGTGACTTATTCCAATAAGCGTGCATGTTCCATCTTGGTGGATATGAATTCCACCCAAAAATATCTACCTTTGTAACCTTATTCCTAAAAACTCTTAGCTCTTGTTCAATTTAATCTAGTGTGTAGTTGGTCAAAACTATCCCTAATTATTAACTTAAGGAATCTAGAGCATGGGATAGCTTTAACTCATTCAAAAATTTTAAGACTCACTTTTCATGTTCTGCTAATTTCAAAATAAAGGCTTACATGCTCAATACCTAGTATTAGACCTATAATGTCCTAATGAACACCAAATTGAGAGAAATTGGCTGATTCAAATGGTGCCATTAAATTTAAATGGATAAAATCCTTATTGGTGGTTTATAATATAATTAAATTAAGCTTATTCTCATCTTCTTTTAAAGAGTTAAATAATTTTGAAGTTTCAACAATGTGAGGGGACAATTTAACTTTCATTAAAGTAATAATATCTAAGATATTGTACAATATGAGAGATAAATCTTCTACATTACCTTTAATTACCCCAAGAACTTGTACTATTTACTATTGTTCTCTACTTTATCCATCTCTTGTTTCAACTCTTTCTTAGCTTGTTCAGTAACCTCATGAAGTTCCAACAAGGTCTGTATATTTTTTGAAATCTTCATCATTTGGAGACTGTCCAAGTGTCCTATTTTTTCTCTTTGAAAGTGAGAAAACATCCCACATTAATTTCCAAACCAATCCTATACTAGATTCATACTCTATTTTCCTCTTCTTGACACTTTGGATAGTTGTCATTGATTTATCAAAAATGGAGCTTATAGTGGAGAGCTTAATTATTGCCAAATTGGGTCTTTGAGAAGCTTAGGCCTCCAAGTATGTAGTCTAATATGGGATTACCTACTATTTAATATCTATTGGATAAGTGTCCTAAGTAGTTTTCATAGTCAAAACATCCCTTGAAGACTTCATTAATACCTCTATATACAAGGTTTGGAAATGATAGAAAGACACTCTTTTACCAATACACATCACTGAATTAAGGCATTAGGTGGATAATATATGTAGGATTCTTCTTCTTAGTTTTTATAGAGGGGTTAATAGAAAATATAACTATCCTAGGTTATATTGGATAAAGGCATGGTAAATCCTAACTAAGAGGAAGACACATACAATTGAGTGATAGTAAGGAGTGAGTGAACTAGTAATGGTCAAAGTAGTGGTGACCTCACTCTATTTGTCTACCTCCATTGGTGTTTTTTCTTTGATCCCCTAAAGACTTAATATTTTAAATATTTTTAACTATTCATCTTCATCCTCAATCTTAGTTTATTTCACCTCTATATTCAAACTTGTAGGAGACTACATTGATGGAAGATGGTCTCTAGGGGATATTTAGTTCCTCTTATAATAGATTATTGTCTTTCCATCCAATGGAGGATTCTCCTGAATGGTGGAAGGTGAAACATCCATACTTGTATCAAAATTAACTAAATAAGTGATGAGGATACATATATCTTATAATTAATAAGGATAAATGCAAATTGGTTCCTATTCTCCACCTAAATAAGTTGTAATAATAGGCATTTCTTGACCTCTTGTTCTTGCTTGACAACCTTCATTACAATTGGTGGTGAAGCTTGGGAAAGCCATTCTTGTGAGGATATTTAAAAAATATGTGCTTATTTCACACCCTATTCCTACTTAAAAACTATCATTTAGTGGTTGGGATGATGCTCCTTAGTCCAAAGGTTATTGCATGGGATGAGAGAACTAGTAATATGTGGTTACCCATCCATTGGGAGGTAGAAGCTTGGTATGCACCTCCATAATAATGATAGATGGATACATTTGGATGAATCTTAAATGATCCTATGTTAATCTATATTATTTTTCCTTTTCTAATACCTCAACATCATCCTTTGCATTTAATTATATGAAGTCATGCTCATAAGTCTTATGATAGTAGGGGATGCCCAAGCCTGAGATATATTTTTGGATAAGGCCATGAAGATTCTAGTACCTATGTTGAAAATATGCCAATGAGTAAAAATCTATAGTTTTTTTGACCTCTGAAAAATGCTTCCTATTTGTGTAGCACATATAGTTAGCCATCAGGGAAGACCCATGTAGCATACATTGTGTTTCTTATTCATGTTCTCATCTATGCTACACCATAGATGGTAGGCTATTTCCTGCTCATCCAATTTGTCTAGGACATCCTTGGGGAGAAATAGATGGGTTACCTTGTGTCCTACCACAATAATTATAGTATAATTCAAGTATAGCCAATAGTCCCCCCTTGAATAGAGTGTCTTCCTAATGCTATTTGATACTCAGTTTAGGGGTTCTTCATGAATGGCCCTCCACACTTGGGGGTATACATTCTCAACTATTTGGATGATGTTCTTAATGTAATAATAAATGTGGATTAATTAATATAAATAAAATACCCTATTCTTAATTAAATATATGGTAGGGCTCCAAAGTGCTCCATTATGAACATAGATGGTGGCCATGACTACATATAATATATATGACATCATGTAGAAGTGGCCACCCATGGGTTTTTTTAATCTTTCTTAAGCATATTTTCTTAGATCCTAGCAATGATTATTAGGTTCATTGTCAACCATATTGCTATTAATTTTGAAATATTTTTGACTTTTTGATATTTGACTTGAATTTTTTTTACCCCCTATGCCTAATATTGGGATTCATAGAGAAATTTGATCTTTGACTTGATAGATGATTATTATAATGACTTTGATGGTCCCATATCACCTTAAGTGTATTTTTATTAAGGGATTATGCTTTTTGACTTAGAAAATTAAAAAAATCTTCTTGAATTTTATTGATTACTTTTGGATTATAACTAACTTGATGATTTGGATTGATTAATTGATTATTGACTTGGATATTTGTAGATTCAACACACAAGATTGCATGTTAAATGGAATCCAATGATGTGTGTTCCTATTTGTCCCATTTGGGGAGTGGGATGGAGGGATTGTTAAAAGGAGGTGGATGATTAGGGATATGTGGTGAAAGGGGTGGATTAAAGGGATGATGGGCAACATAGTTATCATAAAAGCTACTAAGAGACTGAACATCAATGTCAGAGGAAGTATCATCAAGAATATACAAAGGATCACTAATATTATTTGTAGAATTAACATCTAAAGCTGAGTCATATCTAACTTAATGATTTTTGATTGATAAAGCATCCAAGAATTATGTTATAATTTCATCATCCTGAGATGGATAAAGAGTCATGACTTCTATCTGGTTGACATTCAAATTAGAGACATCCTCATAGAGATAGGTGTCAACATGGTCATTATCTAAAATGAATGATACTTATAACATGGATTCTGATTCATATGTTGATGTTGGATATGATCCTAACCATTCTAATGTTGAATCTGATAGGGATGTTGATGAGGTGATGTCACTAATAAATGATTTTTTAGTAGCTATAGAGAGGACCTTTTGGATACAATCATTGTCCTTAAGTACCTTCTTTACCTTGGTTTTGTGAATGGATGATTTAGGCTTGATGGATTTGTGAAAATGGGGGATTTGATGTGAATAGGATACATGGATGGTTCAATCAAGGATGTTTATGGTATGGAGAGGATTAGGGTCATGACATTCACTAAGGAGGGGATAAGCTTGATCATAGTTATAAATAAATTCTTGGCATACCCTTTTTTTCACACTCCCAGTGTAGATGCATTGGATTTAGCCTCAATTTCAATGTCACCATTATCAATAAGGTTTTGTAAATGATCTCTAAAAAGGTGACATATATTAATAAAATGTCTTGACACTTTATGGTATATAAATAATTATTCTACTCAATACCATGAGGGGGTATGTTTGGACAAATATAGAGGTCTTATTCTTAGGTAGACAATAATGTTTATGGCCTTCATTTTCAAAAATAAGTCTTCCATGGATAATGGGAGAGGGGTATATTGCTTGTTTATAGTGTTGGATTTAAGAGTGGAAGAATTTGATGGTGATGTCATGATATTGGGAGATGGTGGAGTGTGATATTGTTTAGGATATGAACATGAATTCGATGAGGTTGAAAATCTAGTCTTCCATTTTCTATTAGGATGGGGGATTTGTGATGGACTATGACTAGTAAATGAAGGATTTGACTATGGATGGGTATGAAATAGAGGTAAGATTAGTTAAATAGGGTCAAATCCTTTGGAAAGTTGGTCACCCATATCAAGGATCCATAAGAGGACTACATCCTTTTTGGAAATAATATATTTAATAAATAAGGTAATATTTTTATTAGTATATGGACTAGGAAGGTCATGACTAAGACTAGGAATAGTGAATGGGGGATTAGAATGGGATTGGTTGTCATAAGAATTGGACATGGATAAGGGTTGATAAGGTAGTTTTTTGGTAGGTGACCTTAGGTTTAGGGGTTGAAAATAATTTGGAAGGTGGGAACCCATCTCCAATAGTTGTAAAATGCACTCATCCTTGTTGGTAAAGATATACTTGTGAAACAAGGCAACTTCATTACTTGTATATTAAGGGATGTTACAAATATGGTTATGTTGACTAGACAATATGGTAAATTGTGGTGGGATAGAACATAAGCTAGGTGTAGATGGAGGTTTTTGATGGGGAAGGATAGGGGACATTACTTTAGGCTTGATGGGATCAAGGTCTATAGGTAGGCAGGCACCCATTTATAAGACCCACAAAAGGATCTCATCTTTGTTGGTAAGTAGATATTGGTCTACAAAAATAAGATTCAAATCCATGTGGGTAAATGATAAATAAGGGTAATGTATGAAAGGTATTTATATGAAAAAAGGGGTTTGATGTGAAGGTAGAGTAGGGCTTGGGTAAAATTTTTGTCCTTGGATAAAGTAAGTTTGAATTATTGAGTTATTAAGAAAGGGGATAGTGAGCATGAGATAAAAAAAATGGATGATGATATTTTTCTAGGATCAGATTTAAAATTGATAGTATGATATGTGATAACTATCTCATTATGATACCTAGTTTTAAGCTATTAAAAGAATGAGGATTTGACTAATGCCTAGATTCAAAATAACAAGACAATGATTATATGAGTGTTAGTTATAAATATGCAAGATGACTAGATTTAGAGATGATTAGATGCTAGATATAAACCAAAAAAATGATAGGCTATTAAAAAATTATCAACTAAGTATGAAATTTGATAGAGTGACGAGTGATAGACAAAATGATAATAGACTAGGATGGATGATATGACCAAGGACTAGCTCAATAACTAGACCAAGCTACCTAAAATGGAGTGGATATATGATTATATAATGAAGGGTGGATGGGGTTATATGGAGGGATTAATGATGATTTAAGAGAAAGGCAAGTCTATGGTGATGAAATTATGATTATGGGTATTATGAGTATGATTTTTACAAGTGTATAACCTAAAGGCCAATTAGATGTATTATAGGATAAAAAATAAAGACAAAGTGAGATAAGATCTATCTAGATGGGGTAAGACTAGATGAGATAAAAGATAATGATAAGTGTTAGGATCTAATAGCTCTTAAGAGAAGACTTGATTACCTTTGTATAAGCAACTAAACATGGAATTAAACCAGAATTAACAAGTAACTAGAATTCAGAAACAACATAGAATATGAGAGACAATACAATCTTGTATTAATACTCTTCTAGAAGGAAATACAATGAAGAAGTGCCACACTCTTCTTCCCACACCTCTTGGGTATACAGTAATTCTCCTTCAAGAGTTCATTCTCCTCAATTATAGTCACAACAAACAACTCAAAGACAAAGTTATTGTTCACCTCCACCAGTTAGTAACAATACTACTAGTCCACCAAGTACTCAAAGTACTCCAAATAGATCTCCTTTGATCTTACAACAACCTGCAAATCAAATGATCTTACTTACCATGTAGATTTAACCTGATCTTGCACAACCTACAGATCAACCTGGTTTTGCACCCCTGCAAACCTAGATCTTACAATCAGAAGGATCTCTTCCTTGTCCTTAATTACAATACATGCCCATGGGTCTATTAAATAGATCCCATATAAACAATAATTAGACTTATAATTACAATAATTAGACATGCAAACTCAATACTTAAATTAGTCTTTTACATGCAAACTGGCCATTCAACAAACTAACTATTCGTGCAACAAATAGTTTTGGAACGCACAGGCAACTAACGTCGGTCCCTGTCTATTTGGAGGTGACCAACATCGGCTAACTACTGACCGATGTTAGTTACCCTGTGCACTAAAGATGACTAACATCAGTTGTGCTACCGATGTCAATTTCTCTGTAACTCAACAACCTCCTCCATGTTTTCATTAGTGAAGCTTGTAGCTCCACAACCTAACAATCTCCCACTTGGAGATAAATAGCTGCATCTATACCTATACCTGTAAATCATCTAATTTTGTTTTTTGGCTTGTATCCCTCTTGAATTTCAATCTTGAAGACCAACCACCACACACCCTATGGTGCTACACCTGTCATCCAAGTCCCCTACCACATCTGAATCTACACACCCATGTAGAGAAGTGTTTGACCCTGCATCACATGTATACCTACTGCTTGTCCCTCTCAGATACCTGAGAATCCACTGAATTGCTTTCCAGTGCTTCTTTTCTAGATTGACCCCAAACTCGTTGACAACACCCACTACTTGGGCAAACTCAGGTCTAGTACACATGTACTTAACCTCATCATGTGAATTGGGACACTATTTTGTGAACTATCCATCCATAGGTGTGTAAACTGATTCTACATCCTGCATCTTGAACCTCACCACTACCTTATTCACATAATCATCTAGAGACAAAATCAACCTGTGACCTTCCCTATCTCTAGAAAAACTCATGCCAAAGAATTTTTCTACTTCCAAATTCTTCATGACACACCTCTGAACTAACTTTACCTTTAGCTTTGCCACTCCCTGCATGTGTGACCCTACAACAAGCATACACACCACATACAGTAACAAGATAATGTAGCTAATATTATCCAAATTGGTAAAGGAAACACAATGGTTAAACCTCTATTTTCCTATAGCTTGCTCAAGACCATATACCCTAGCCTTTCGTCTCACGTATCCATTCTCTCTCTTCTTTGACCTGAGAATCCATTCATCTTTCAGTGCTTTCTCTCCAGCTAGCAACTCTACCAAATCTCCTATTTGGTTCTTCTCCAAGGAATCAAATTCCTCATTCATGCCATGCTCCCACTATTTCCTAGTTTCTACCTACTCTGCTTCTTTAAAACTTTTTGGTTCTTGACCATCAGTGAGCAACAAGTAGTCTAAAGAAGGGGAACAATGAATTTAAGGCTTACTTACCCTTTCAATCCTCCTCATGGGCATTTGAGACTCCTTGATAGCTTACTATCTACCCAAAATCCATTTTAATAGTGACCAATCTCGATCACCCCTCAGTCTACACCCGATCGATGTCAGTTCCATGTGACTGAGCTGACTGTCGATGTCAGTTCACTGATTGACGTCAGTGTCCACCTAATCACCAACACTGGTCCTATGATCGATGTCAGTGTCCACCTTCCCAACACCACCAACTCTAGTCTGCACATGACTGACATTGGTACCTACCTATTTGATGTCAGTTCCACCTGACTGACGTCGGTAACTATGTTTTCCTATGAGTGATGACTTTTTACCCATGAGCTTACTTTGAATCAAAACCTTGTTCAAACTACCCTACTCATAATTATTTAGCCCCTTGAGTTGATCTCTATCCATCATCTTCTTCTTGAACACCAAGGATTTCTTGTTCTTGTCAAAAACATCATATTTCCTCTTTGTGCAATAGCCCTGATCCTTTCTTGTAGCATGTGTTTCAAGAAACCTCACTTTCTTCTGTTGCTTATAAAAATCTTGATCTATGATTTCTAAATCTGAACTCTTACCCTTTGACTCAAGAACATACATCCCCTTCTTATTCATGTGACCAATCCTATAGAGCCACATCTCTGCATCTACATCTGAGATAGATAAACTAGAAGGAGAATCAGTAAGACAAGTAGATAGATAAAGAGTACCTACTTTCTTACCTCTTACTAAAATAAGTGCACCCTTAGAAACTTTCCAAGAGTCCGCTGTGAGAGTTATTGTGCATCCCTCATCACCCAACTTTCCTATAGAAATCAAGTTTTGCTTTAGGATTGGGACCATGACATCCTTCAACACCCATGTGTTACCCATTTACAACTTCAGCTACACTTTCCCTTTGCTAACCATTTGACAAGGCTTACCATCCCCTAAATAAATCTTTCCAAAGTCCCCTTGGACATAATCATAAAAAGATGTTCTATTTGGGGTTGCATGGAAAGAGGCCCTAGAATCTAAAACCCAAGATTCCACTTTATCTAAGGAACATACAAGAGCATCCTATGCAAAAATACCTGCAACAACATCTACTTCTTCATTTCCTTCATGCTGATCTTCTTTCAACCAACAATCTTTCTTTATGTGCCCATTCTTTGCACATTTCCAGCAGATTACACTGCCATTCCTAGATCTGGATCTCCTGCCTATCTTTGACCTTGATTTCCCTTGCTTGATCTTCTCTCTTTGCCTTCCCCTGCTTTCAACACTTAAAGCATTCCCTGATGATTCACCTGCGCTTTTCCTACAAATTTCTTCATTCAAGATTACACTAACAAAATCATCCACTTTCAAGATATTTGAAGCAGACACAATATTACTTACTACCATTACCAAGCTATCCCAACTTTTAGGTAAAGAGCATAAGATTAATAGAGCCTTAATTTCATCATCAAAAGCAATATTGACTGAGTTTAACTAGTTTACCAAACCATGGAAATCACTAAGATGACTATGTACATATCCACCTTCCAACATTTGCAAATAAAATAATTGCTTCATAAGAAATACCTTATTCAAAGCTGAGAGTTTTTCATATAATTTGCCAAAGATACCATTAACTCAACTGTTGACTTTGCCTGTGATAAGTTGGAAATCACAGACGATGCAAGGCTCAACCTTATAGATTCTAGAGCCTTTCGATCAAGAACCTTCCATTCTTCATCTTTCATATCTATGGGGTTGCATGCAACCCCACCCAATGGTAAGTACAATTTTTTTTGATATAGATAATCTTCTATCTGCATCCTCCATAATTGATAATTCTTGCCGTTAAACTTTTCCATTCTTAGCTTACTTTCTTCTACCATTGCTATACTCCCACTCAATCAGAAACCCCTGAGAGTGACCTATAATCAAAAAACACTTAACACACTCTGAAACCAAGGTGTTAGTAAACCTAACCAAAGCTTTGATACCACTTGTCAAGATCTAACAGCTCCTAAGAGCACACTTGACTACCTTTGCATAAGTAACTAAACACAGAATTAAACTAGAATTAACAAGTAACTATAATTCAGAAACAACACAGAATATGAGAGACAATACAATCTTGTATTAATACTCTTCTAGAAGGAAATACAATGAAGAAGTGTCACACTCTTCTTCCCACACCTCTTAAGCTTCCCACACCTCTTGGGTATACAACAATTCTCCTTCAAGAGTTCATTCTCCTCAATTATGGTCACAACAGAGAACTCAAACATAGAGTTGTTGTTCACCTCGACCAGTCAGTACCAATACTGCCAGTCCACCAAGTACTCAAAGTACTCCAAGTAGATCTCCTTTGATCTTGCAACAACCTACAAATCAAATGATCTTACTTACCATGTAGATCTAACCTGATCTTGCACAACCTATAGATCAACCTGATTTTGCACCCCTACAAACCTAGATCTTACAATCAGAAGGATCTCTTCCTTGTCCTTAATTACAATACATGCCCATGGGTCTATTAAATAGATCCCATACAAACAATAATTATACTTCTAATTATAATAATTAGACTTCTAATTACAATAATTAGACACGCAGACTCAAGACTTAAATTAGTCTTTTACATGCAAACTGGCCATTCAACAAACTAACTGTTTGTGCAACAAACAGTTCTAGAATGTACAGGCGATTGACATTGATCCCTATCTGTCTGGAGGTGACCAATGTCGGTCGACTACTGACCGATGTCAGTTTCCCTATGCACTAAAGATGACCAACATCGATTGCACTATCGACGTCAATTTCTCTATAACTCATCAACCTCCATTTTTGCATCAGTGAAGCTTTTAGCTCCACAACCTAATAATAAGATAAGGATGTACAAGACAAGGTCATAAAGAAAGATGAGGAGGTCAAGATAAAAATTAGATTCAGATATGTCTAAGATGGGATGATAACATGTACAAGATAACCAAGATTATAATATATGATGAAGGATAAAGTAGATAAGAATATACAAGATATGATGATGGGTAAATTAAATAATTATTTACAAGATGATTAAGAATTTATAAGAAGGGGATAAGGCTAGAATGTAAAATTCAATATGATACATACAAGGATATACAATATGATGATATAGGAGACCTAGATAATCGTCTATAGGTTTGGGTAAAATGGCTCACAAAAAACATGGGTCTAGAATAACACATAAAATCAATCAAACCATAAACCTAATACTAGTAATTGGATATAGGAGTGTAACTCGATAACTACAACATCTAACAGCTTCATGGGTGAGGCTATAATATAGTGATCCATTAAAAATCTCCCAAACCATCTTAACCCCATTTTTACATAACTATCACTTGGGAGCTGATATGGAATCCATCAATAAGTCATCTATTAAGGTCCATGATCCTATTATAGGTTTGACTATATTTCTAGTTGTGTCCTTGATATACACTAGGTACATGGGGTCTAAATATAAATAGGGTGTTGTCTAATTCTTGGGTTAGAGAGTTAACTCTTTCCCTTCATGTAAGACCTGTATGGGGTTAACCACTTGGCTTAATAACAATTATCCCTAATTTTTATGCTCTACCAAAACACAGAGTGTGGTTGAATGCATGGTGATGAAATTTGCATCACCAACCCCTAAAGACTAAGAAATTACATGGGGATCACTTCCATGTCATGTTGCCTCCTAGAAAATAAAAAGGGGAGAGTTTGTTATGGTTTTTGGATCCTATGAGACTTACCACTATGGGTACAGACAAGTAGACAAAAAGTTTATTAACAAATTAATTATGATTTATATAGAATGTATACAAGATGATTTTCAAATTTCTAAAATATTTGATAGGTGACCTAAAAAACAAGTGATTAGTAGTTTCAACTTAGAAATATTGAGGGAAAACCTATAATTCATTAGACAAAAATAAAAAATATGTCAAAATATGACCTACAAGACAAGTGGTTAGTTAAAATCAAACAAAACAAAACTACCACTAATTTTATCCCTATGAAAATCAAAATAAAATGTTAGTCTAATAAGCCTTAATAAAAACACTAAAAAAATCATGATTTTGCACTATAACTTTATTTTGAATGAGGGACTATGATGCGGGGGTCTAGGGGTAACAACTCTCAATTCCAAATGCAATTTGGGACTTGCATAACCCTTGGAATGACTCAAAATTCAATGAAAATGATCCTTACAAATTCACTCAAAATAAATATTTTTTAATGAAAAATAGAGAGCAAAATCACTACTAGTTTTATCAAAAAGTGCAGATACATAGTCAGTTACTAATCAAATTAACTTTCAGAGAGTCAAAATTGCAAGTAAGAAATATATAATTTTGTAGACAATTAGGTAGAAATAACCAAGTAATTCACAGTCAACATCACTTATGGTTAGTCAAAATCATGATTACTTAATCAAAACAACAGAACTCAAGAATCAATTTTACAACTAATTAAAAAAATAATAAACTTTATAATAGAATAAATATTTTATAATATAATGTTGAAAGATACATTATTATTAGATACTATTAGGTAAAATTTGTTATCAAAATTGAATAAGTCAAAACAACAAATCCAATTTAAAAATTGCTTTTTGAAAGTCAATATCACTACGTTAGATAAGAGATTTGGCACCTTGGGAAAAATAAAATATATATACAAAGTGCTAAAATTTATTAAGATTATGATGAATAAAAATTTAAAACTACTTACAAGATCAAATATTAAATTACTAATAAAAATTTAGATTATTAAGAATGAACAACACCAACTATTTGTCAAATATATTCAAAATCACTTATGTAGTTTAAAAATTGCTTATGATAATCAAAATTGCTACTATCGAGATGAAATTTTTCACAAGATAAAATTTAAAGTATACACAAAATGTGAAAATATTATTAAGACTACTTATGATGTTGAATAAAACTTGATTATTTATAGAAATTTGAATATCTATAACTAAAGATTAAAAACTAGGTTATTAACACTTATTATCTAAGTAGTATCAAAATCACTTTGCAACTGTCAAAATCATAATCAAAATTTAAATTAACTACTATATATAAGTGATATTACAAAATATACTAAAAAATATTATCTTTTAGAGTAATGCCTTTGTCTAAGTAGAGTTTCTCCCTCCCTGTAATTAGATCATAGCTAAATAGAAGAAACAAAATTATTATAGATTAAAATTATAGGTTTTAGTTAGTAAACATATGTGTAAATCAAAACAAAGATTTTCAAAATAAAAATTGCTAATAGGAATCAATATTGGATGTGATAATAAGTGATTTTGATTAGTCTAATAAACCTAGTTGTTTTATAAGTGACAAAGATTTTATTGTTTTACCCTTGAAAGATAACAAGGCTAGTCCAAAAGTACAAAATTAGAAAAAGATAAAAATGTCTAATGTTAGCCTTAATATAACACTTTATTCAAACTCACAACTAAACTAGACAAAACCATAGATGGTATTCAAACTACAACTATCGAGAAGCAATTTTGAAAGAGGTCATAAAATCACCCAAAAAGTTAATGACTAGTAGTCAAGTTCATATGATTAGTCAAAATTACCACTGTAACCTAGAAATTGTTAGTGCAAAACTGACATTTATAGTGCAAAACTGACATTCTCCTAAAATGTGAAAAATTTAAGATTTTAAAGCCCACTATTTTTCCTATCCTTTCTTACAAGATCAATTTAATACATCTCACACACAAAAGAGTTAGTTTAAGGGAGGCTCCCACTGTGGTCTCCAAATGTATGCTTGTAAAATTTTAGCTATGGATTCAATATACTATATACAGTAACTTAACCCAAAATCTAAACAAACATTAATAAGAGAGAATATAGAAGTTATTAAAATCACCTTGATTCTCTTTGTCTTCAATCAAAGATCTTAAAATGGATTTTCCAAGGATTATTGTATTACTTAACAATGGTAGATTCAAGATCTTAAGTGAGCATGAAAGGATTAATGGCTTCTTGAATGCAAGGATAGTATGGATGAAAGACTATGTGAAGGCTATAAGAGGGCTTGTATATGCTTTGATTAAAAATTCAATTAGTCCAACCAAATTTAATGATTGATTATTTATAGGATGATGAATGAAGTTTAAATTCATAAGAACCCTCTAATTTTAGAGAATTCTAGAAAGTTAGAGAAAGCTCTAGATTTTAGAGGCTTATAAATTTGATTAGGGATTAATATGGATTAGTTTATGGGGTTTACGGGGGTTTAGGAAACTAGGTATGTAGGAGAAGCTATGGATAGGTCAGATGGTGGGGTAGGTATAATATTTTGAATTTTAAATTAGCAAGGGGGACAAGAGGTCATTAAATGAGGTGGAATTAGTGATTTAATGGGATGCTAGTGGGATATTCAAGGTATTAATATAGCATGGGGTGTGTATGTAGGTTAACATGTTGTAGGAAATATATAATAGGGAATGAGATTTATATATTAATTAGGATAAATAATTATGTAATTAATTGTGATGAATGGCAAGATTAATGGAATGGTTAAGCTGACAAGATTTAGATGTATACACAAAGCATATAGTTTTTGGACATACTTTTGGAGAAGATGATAATGAGAGGTTTCATGTACTACCACTAAAAAAAATTTGTATAATTATGTTTTGATTCTAAGACACTCATTCCTATGATGTCCTTCCTACCCACAATCTATACACCATATACATGATTTATGATTATCTCATTCTCATTTATACTGATCTATCTTTATCTACGTCATTTGTAAATTATTATCTATTAGGGAATTTGATTTTTTAGCATCACCCTAGCCTTTGATCTATTAGACCCTTATCGCAACTACTCGTGCATATGTCTTAGTGGCAAATAGGGTGTGAATAATGCCAAATCATTATTATTGACCTCAATCCTTCTAAAAACCATGCTAATGTTTCATTATCTTGTAAGACAAACTCTATTTTATTCATAACATTAGAAAATCTACATAGTAATTGACAAACTCTTTTTCTCCCTAATGAATTTATTTCAAATCCTAAATAATTTGACTAGAACATTTCTTAATCTTAAACTCTACTATTAACATATTTTTACCTTTATAACATTTTTGCATTGGTATCCTTAAGGAATATAAATTCTAGTACATGACCACTCAAAGCTCCAATCAAATCAGACTTCGTTATGACTTCATTAGTAATTACTTTAGCCTACTACTACTTGTCATAGGTGAAAAGGTAATGTTTTACATCCACATATACTTCATACTAAGATAGATGAAATAAATTCCCCAATTAGGCTACCATATTTAGGTTTCTCATAGGTATCATAGATGGTTGATATGTAATTGGTGTCTAAAAATTTTGTGCTCTTGGTGGCAATTCTTGAGGTAGCATCACTTGTTATGTTTCTACTAGTGCTATTGATGATGAAGTAGTTTTAGATGTGTCTTCATCATCTTCCTCTTATTCTTATAATATTTCAATTTGGTTGATAAAATATTTAAATTGCACAATAATTAGGGGATTTGTCTATGTCAATAAAAATTCTTTTATATTCTTCTTATATTCCTTAGAAATGTTATGAGAAACTTCATGATGCATTTCCTCCCATATTTTACTAGTTATCTTATGAATTTATTTTGTGATGGGACCTTAAAAATATTTGTCTTCTAAGATGGTATAAGAACTTATGCAATTTTGAAAAAAATATCAGGGGATGTGTTCTCCCTTGGTGAATGATTAGTACCACCAAAGATGAATTTATCAAAACTTGAACTTGTGCTATGTCTGTGACTATACAACAATCTTTATTTTCTTTTAGGGAATATTAATTTGTAATACTATGAGCTTGTATTTACCTGATCTACTTCTAGACTAATTTCTCCCTCCTATTCTCTCACTCATTCTTCATTGCTTTATATTTATCTCTCTTCACTCTACTTGATCTCCTTACTTATTCTCTCATCTCCTGCCCCTTCTCTTTTTCCTTTGATCTCACTATGATCTTATATGTTTCTACTCCTCTTACTCATATCTTCTTGGATCTTCCTCTATTTATTACATATTTTCTATTGTCATAGCTCTTTTTCTAATTTTAGAGTCTTCTTTTGATTATTCTCCTCTTGATTATCTATTCTAAATTCAAGTTCAATCTATACCTTCTCAACTCTTCACCATTCACCCTTTAGTCACACACATCCCCATGGTTCCCAAAATGACTAATCCATACTAAAAGGAATAAGAACCATAGACTTTTCTAAAACCAACATCTTGATCAACAAAGGAAGTCACTATAAAAATTTACCTCTAATCCCTCTAACAAATAGATCTTTTTCCATCTTGAAAGTTATATACCCTTATACTGTAAACTATATGGAGTATCCATCAATGGTAGAAGTTACCTAGTGATCGATCACATGCACCCAACTAGTATCTAAGTTGTGTAACCAATATATCTTCTCTTCAGTCTATGTAATGACATCGATATCTTTAAATAAAAAATAATGGAATTATAATCTATCCAGCCATGCATCTAGTATCCCAAGAAATTTGCACCAAATGATCTCATATATCTCACCATAGATATGTTCTTGTATGATTTCTTTCATAGTACACCCTATCTTTTTTTATTATTCTTCTATGAAATTATGAATCTTTTGCTCTAACAAACTTTTTACCCCTATTTGACTAGGTAGACATCACAACATCCCCTTTTTGCTGAGTTACCTACTCACCACACCATTATTAGCAATGGTTCTTGGGTTTCACTAGAACATGCTAATTACATGGATAACCCTACGATCTAAGGAAAAAATTATAGGAAAAATTTTAGCATTTTTGGTCATCACAAGAAAGTTACATCCAATTTAGTTCAAGGCTTCATATCACCTGTAATTTCTTGAAGTTTATTTAATCTAGGGGAAATCAATGAGTATAAGGTCAGGCCTATATGAGTTTTAACACTTAGACATTTTGAATAAGTTATCATGTGAATAGTAACCTTAGCAACCTCCCTTTCAACCTTCTTGGTGAACACATATCACTCCCAAATCCTATAAGAGCTAAGAAAAAAATACTTGTCCATTTATTTTGAAGGTTGCTTGGTGCCACATGTCAATCTCACAGTGATCTCAAGCTTTTTAAAATGCTTTTTGACAATCAAATTTATTCAAGGTTTCTTAGTGCCACATGTCACTCTCCTAGCAGTCTCAAGCCTATTTAAAATTCTTTTAAATATTTAATTGATTTTAAATAAATTTCCTAGAGAATCAATGGCATCATCAAAGCCCCAAATAAGTAGGCAAGTAGGATGCTTCAATGTGTCACAATCTTGGTGACCTAGAAACTTATAATTGGCCATATAGTTTAAACCTCTTTGGGATAGCAAGTTATTAGGATGATTCCATGTGGTAAAATCTCACTCCCTTGCCCTCTTAGATATATTTGTACAACCTAGAGAGATTTTAGAGCCTCTAAGATAGTGTGTGAGTGGGATGGAACTGTGTGGCACAATCCTGCTACTCCATATCTTTGGGGTAGTCTATGAAAATGGATCAAATTATTAGAGTAAGTGGGATAATAGGAGGAAAAATCAACATCTATTTTAAGCGTCAGTAAAACAAAAGGAAAGTGTTAAGGAGCCACATGGAAGTGGCAAGCCCTAAATATTCAGTGGCAGGAATGCCTAGTAAATAAGAAGAGCACCAATTGACACATGATAAAGCTCACCGAGTAGAACTCAGGGAAAGGTTGGGCAAGTAAGAAGCATCCATATGGCCCACCTGATAGATCTATAACTTAGATTGAATTAAGTGGGGAGATAACCAATGGAGACCATATATTGTGGCTAGATCTCAATGAATTAAAGGGGTAACACAACTAATCAACAAATGTGGTGGTAAATGAAATTGTACTATGTCATCAATCACCAAACCTAAAATTGATGGCCCATTTAGCCATAACTATCATCATAATAAATATTTTTAGAATTTAAATTTAGTGGCTCAAGGATAATAGGATTGCAACATAAATGACTTGAGAGGACATTATAGTTGGCCTAATGAAATAAACTAATCTTGAGTCTATAAAATTTAATGTTAATATAGCTAATAGAATTAAAGCATGAGTGAGACAAGTATGATGAGATCATGACTAGAGCATAGAAGAAAAAGAAGTGCCTTAGTGATAACCATGGCATGGAGGTTTATAGGGAACAAAATTAAAATCCGAAGTGACATAATTATGCAAAAATCTTCCAAGTAAGTAATTCCATGAGATTTACAACTATATTCTTTCACATGAAAGCTTGAAAATTAAGATATAGAATTTGAATGATTAAATATTGGTTACTCAGAACTAATAATATAAGGTGTAAAGTTGATAGGTTCAAACCTAAGGAAATCATCACCATACCTTGAAGATGCAGTCAAATTCCCAATTACTTTTATCCACCCCTATCTGATTTGTAGATAGAGTATGTGTCTCAATTTTTGATATTCGATTTTAATTCTCTTAGCTATATTTTTGATTATAATAAATAACCATTGGGATTCCCATTACCCATAAAATCAAGGGTCTTACATTATAAAATGGTCAACATTTTTTTATCACAATAATGCTACCAAAATGTTTTCCTTCATGAGCCCTTTACCACATGAGCCTTGCATTTTCATGAAAATTGAGTTCACCTCTTTCCTTTCTTCTTGTATTTTATTTCCATCCTATGTTTTTTTATATTTTACTATGGATAATCTTCATCCTTCTCATTTCCATCCATTCCTCAACACATCTATGTAGAATTTGGATTTCTCTTGTAAGTCACACATTGTGTGCATATAGGTCTATATAAACACCATCTATGGATCATTTATCATCCCTCTTAGTGTTGTATTAAATTTTGTACATCCATGTAAATTAATTATGTAATTAGAATGTTCATTTTGTAATTTGAGTGATATTATCACATCCTCTGAGATTTTTAGTGTGTTATTTAATGACTATAAAGGTACTCTATCTAGTCTTGGTGCATCACCATTTTCCTTTCAGTGTCCCTTCTCCATTTTCCCATAATAATTTTAGACTTAGGATTATCAATAGATTTCCTTTCAACTCTTTTAGGCCTACATTTTGATCCTAAATCAAATGAATTTAGATTAGAAGGAAGATGACCTTATCCAAAGGTTCATCCCAAGGAGGTAAGTGTCCCACACCTTGGAGGATGATCTCATTGTCTCACTGAACCATATTTAAATTCAATAGGTACATAGTTTAATGATAATAGTTTTGGACATGCCCAATAGGACCAATATAAATATTTAGATAAGATATTGGTGTTTTTATTAGTCAATAGTCTTGAAGACACTCTATAGAGCACCTAGTAACTAATGATTTATAAAAAATAGTGTTTCATCTATATGCCAAGACAAATGAGATAATCTTCAAGAGGTATTATTTTTAATTTTATTGAATTATGTATACATTATAAAATAAGAAGAGTTAGATAAACCTCATCTCTTGTTAGGAGAGATATAAATTTAAGGCAATATTCCCTAAGAGTTCAATCTACTCCTCCCTTTGGTAGATTTCCCCTACCCAAAGGAAGGTTATTTCCTATTTTCTTCATGGATTCCCAAATAAACTAGCTATTTATGCCCTTTAATGGAGGTATTTATTTATCTCTAGCTCAATATGATGACATTCTAGTTTTAATGCTTAAAATATTGTCATATTTTCCCAGTGAGAATGCAACCACCCTAGGGAAAATTTTAGTGGCTATTTATGGCCAAATGGCTATAAGTAGGTTTTTTAGATTTTGAAAATGACTAATTTTGTAAAAATATACATAGGTCAAATAATTTTATACAATTTCATAGTTTGGGACACAAATTCACCTTATAGATTACACTTGATCCTATTTCAAGACAGATATTCACTAGAGTTACTATACACATATGGATATGATTTGCTAGGAAATTATACAAGACATGTATATGTTAGTCTATAATCACCAGGTATATATGTATGTATGTATGTATGTATTTATATATGTATGTATGTAAATAATAAGGACCACTTGATCATAATAATCTTAAGGTTATAACTATATTTTACTATTAAAATATTTAAATATTCTTTGGTGCCACATGTTCTTCCTTCTATATGGATTTTAATAACTAAAAAACTTAATAATAATTTTTTTAAAACCTAATGTTTAATTTATTTCTATCATTGAATGTGGTGAAATTGGAATTAAATAAATAGGGATCGAGCTTTAAATTTTACCCCATTTTTAATGAATTAGTGTCTACATATTGAGGGGGCCCCAAGGTAAAATTTAATGTTAGTCCAACACATCACCCATGAGATTAATAACATTTACTCGTATACATATATGATGGTTTCTCAAATTTTCTTGTCATTTATGCAATCTCTTGGTGAATCGAAGCTCTAGTAGTCAGAAGTGAAGCTATGGTATTTGAGGTTGGAAATAAAGGCATAGACAAATTCTGAGTTGGTTTCCTTATGATTGAAAGGTACAAACTTGTTTTTTTAGTTTTAAAGACTAAGAGTAGTTATTTTCATGCAAAATCATCTGCCTTTAAATGAATAGGTATAATAATATATTCCCTAAAAACATTTGTTTAAATATATTTTCTAAAAACATTGTTCATGTTTGTTTTATTATAAAGTTCATGTATATCTAAAAATATTTTCCTTAAAATATATGAAATGAGTATTTTTAAGATAGTTAGAAATATGGTTGAAATGATCATGAGGCTTTGTTGCATTTACTTTTTTGTTTAAAAGAATTATCTTGTATGCCATTATTTATTAGAAGAAATTAGTTTCTTATTTGTTTAGGGTTTAAAGTGGTAAAACTAAAGACCAACGAAATAATATATTAAACTGAGTAAAAAATTGTGATAAAAAATTAGGGTATAGAGTATAAATAATATATTAAACTAAGTAAAAAATTGTGTAAAAAATTAGGGTATACATACATACATACATACATATAGTCTTGGCTTATAGTCCCATAGTCAGTTTATTATTTATAATTTATATCCTAATTTTTTGTCACAATGTTTACTATACTTAGTTTAATATATTATTTGGTTGGTCTTTACCATATAATTATTTTTAAAAAGCAAACAATCAATTTCCCTAGAAAAAATTTGTTTAAATATATTTGCTAGAAATATTGTGCATGTTGATTTTCTTATAAATTTGATGTATATCTAAAAATCTTTTCTTTAAACTCAAAATCTATGAAATGGGTATTTTTAGGTTAGTCAAAAATATGGTTGAAAATATCATGAGGATCTATTACATTTGTTCATTTTATTTAAAAGAAGTATCTTGCATTCCATTATTTCTCATAGGAAATCAGTTTCTTATTTGTTTCAAAAAGGTATGTGGTAAAGACCAACCACATAATATAATTCATTTTATTGTGTGCATTGCTTAAAATAAGTATCTTGCATGTCATTATTTATCATAGGAAATGATTTTTTTGTTTGTTTAAAATAAATATGTGGCAAATACCAACCACATAATATAATTCATTTTGTTCTTTGTGCATTGATTAAAATAAGTATATTGCATGCCATTATTTCTCAGAGGAAATCAAATTCTTGTTTGTTTAGGGTTTAGGGTGGTAAAACTAAAGACCAATTAATAATATATTAAGCTGAGTTAAAAATTGTGACAAAAAATTAGGGTGTACATATATACAGTCTTACCCTATGGACCCATAGTTGGTTTATTAATTATACTCTATACATTGATTTTTTGTCATAATTTTTGTTATACTCAATTTAATATATTATTTGGTTGGTCTTTACCACATACTTATTTTAAATAAACAAGAAACTAATTTCTTCTAATAAATAATGATATGCAAGATACTTCTATGAAAACTAAGGATGACATAACTAAAACAATATAATTATTACCTTAATTTTATTATGTCATAAATATGTTGGTGCCAATTCACTAAAAATGGGGCAAGATCTAAACCTAAATCCCTGTAGTTTAATTCTTCCAACACCACAATCAATTCTAGAAATCAAATAAATATTAAGTTTTAAAATTATTTATTATAAGTTTTTTAGTTATTAAAACCATAAAGAAGGAAGAGTATATGACACTAAATAATATTCAAAATATTTTTATATTAAAAGATAATTATTACCTTAAGCTTATTGTGTCCTAGGTGGTCCTTATTTTATATACACACACACACTTTGTGATTCCAGACTAACTTATACATGTCTCATATAATTTCTTGACGAATCATATCCATACAAACTATAAAATAAGGTATGCCAAAATGTTTAAAGTGTGATTTGTGGTCTGTACTCAACTTATACTAAGTACTACACATGATCTTATCATATGTACTACACAAAAAGAGTCATGGAGCCTCATGATCATACTGTATTTTATTTTTAAATGTTTAAGGTAACAATTATATTCTAGTTGGCATGGTTTGTAAATTGAAATATTTTTATTTTAAAGATGAATATGGATGTGGTTAAGGCATTTTGGTAAACCTTATTATATAGTTTATAATTTTAAAACTATAAAAATGTTTTGAATATTTTTTCAGTTATGTCATCCTTAGTTTTCATAGTTGTCAAAGAGTATAAATAATAAACTATGTTAAAGAATATTCAAAACATTTTCATAGTTTTAAAATTATAAATTATATAATAAGTTCTACCAAAATGTCTTAACCACATCCATATTGACATTTCATATATATTTTATTTCAATTTTGAAACCCTAAACCCTAAAATAAAATATAGTTATTACCTCAAGTTGATTGTGTCCTAAATGGCCATTATTGTACACACACATTAAAATTTAACATCAGGGGTTTCACATATTTAATAATGACCTATTTAAATTTTTTTTGAAAGTGGCATGAGGATTGTGAAAGAATAATGCATGGTTTCTTAGGCTGGTAGTTATTATTTTAGTATGGTTGTAAATAGAATGTAATGATTAATTTTTATACACAATGATGGTTATATAAGTATTATTTGTATTTTGTTTCAAATTAAACAATTTGATGCATTATATTTTCAAGATAATGAAAATTAGGAAGTATTTGAGCTCGGTTCTATAAAATGCTTATTTTAGCATATTTTACTAGACATCAGGATGGAATCTAGGTTTAAATGATTTAGGTAGACATGTTTGGGTTCATGATGAATATCAATGTAGTGAGGTTACTCCTTTATGGGGTATCTCTTTAGTCAATCAATTATTTCATGGTTGTATGGATGCTAACACATTTTCTAGGCCATTTAATAGAGGAACCCATGTTTCCTTGCATTTTGATGCTAATGACCATGCCTTTTAGAATGTTCTCAACTCATTATCTGCTAACTCTTTGAATTTACATGGAAATAGAGGATGGAGGGGATCATATTGGATGAATCATCCTCATGGATGAGGCATTACAAATGATCCCCCTCAATACATGCATGCTCATGTTATCATTTAACCTAATGAGTAAAATGTTTTATTGCCTGAGCCACCTCAACATGAAAATATTCTTGAATTAACTGAAAAATTAAATCCCAATGAAATTGTTTCACTTAAAACTAATATTCCACCCCTTGATCTTGAAAAACATGGTTCTTCTATTAGGAAACATGTTAGCATCCCTACAACACAACCTATGGAGGTCATAATGTTAAAAAAGGTTAATTTGGAGGTAGATGATTCTAAAAGGCCCTTGACCTGCTTGATGGAACTTCCTATTGATTCAATGGAGTATACTGAGTAATTAACTAATAAGGGAGTCTCTTTAATACATTTAGTTTATGATACAAAATTTAATTAAAATTTAAATTCTTGTGTTTAATTTTTATTGATATTTGGTATTAAGTACTGTCTTGATATTTTTATGCTGATATTATTTTTGGTAGTTTTGATATATACATGGTAGTATTTTATTTCCTACAAAAAAGTATGTTTGAATGTTTTAATCTTTACTAAATAATTATGGAAACATAAATGGATTTTAATGTTTTCTAATATTTTTTTAAAGTTATTTCTATATATTGATCATGTTTTAACCTTGCTAAAATAAGTAAATAATTGTATTTAACATGATCAAGATTCAATATGAGCTTGACGGAGAGGTTGAAATCAATTTTTTTTGTCATTCTTCATGTCCTAAAATTATGGTTATCGAGGGATCTTTTTGTGTAGTACATACCGTAAGATCATGTGAAGTACTTAGTATACATTGAGCACAAACCTCTTTAATTCTTTCAAAAGATGAATATAAGATATAAAAGGGATATCAATAGATTGATATTTAAGAGACTAATATATAAGTATGCATTTAGTATGTTGAGTCTTTTTTTCTCTTGGTTTCTTTCATTTTGTTTCTTTTTATCTCTTTTCATCTATAGAGATATAAAAGGGATATAAAGAGATTGATAAAATCATAAATCTTTGTTTCAAGAGATTGCCTCTTATACAGGCTTTACTCTATTGGATATGTTAGATTATATTATTTGAAATCTAATCACATATAGATATATTTGATAAGTGAGATATAAACTATAAAATAAGGTATGTCAAGATGTTTTAACCATATCCATAATAAATAATGGTCATTCAAATATTTTTTATTTCAATTAACAAGCCATGCCAACCAAAATATTATTATTACCTTAACCTAGCTATGGGGCCATAGGGAAAGACAACTATAAAAAGAGAAGATGAAAAGCCAATATATTTAAAGAAATGCTTTTTAGGGATCTTAACATTATACTTATTAATTTAAAGAGAGATGAATGTGCATGAAAATAACTTCTCTTAGTCTTTTGTTTGATTAAGAGAACATGTCTATAACAGTTGTAAACTCTATTATAGAGATGCATATGTATTCAAGCATAAGTAAGATGATTGAATACATATGTGATAGTTTCTTGATTTTTATAGTCATTTGTGAAAGCTATTGGCATAAATGAATCTCTGGTAGTCAAAATATTAGGAAGAGATGTTGGAAAAGAAGGTGAATTTTTTTTTAAGTTGGTTTCCTTGTGATTGCAAGGTATGAATTTGTGTTTATTTTGTTCTGAAGACTAAGGGAAGTTTTTTTCATGCATAGTCATCTATTTTAAAATGAATAAATATAATTATAATTTTTAACCATATCCATAATCAATAATGGTCTTTCAAATATATTTTTTATTTCAATTAACAAACTATGCCAATGAAAATATAAGTATTTATTTAATATTATTATGTCCTAAGTCACAAGTGATCCTTAAAAAATTTATAAAATGAGTCAAACAAACATGTTCTTCCTTTTATATGGTTTTAATAACTAAAAAATTTAATAATTTTTTTTAAACCTAATGTTTATTTTATTTTTAGTATTGAATGTGATGCATGAGGAATTAAAACTACAAAGATTGAGATTTAGGTTTTCCCCTATTTTTTAGTGAATTGGTGTCAGTATATTGAGGGGATATAATGAATTTTTTTATGTTGGTCCAACACATCATCTGTGGGATTAATATAAGTTGTTTGAATACATATATGATGGTTTTGTCTATTTTTCTAGTCATTTATGCAAGCTATTTGCAAAAATGAAGTTGTTGGTCCAATATAGATACTTACTATTAATTACACTATAGATACATCAAATAAGTTTGGTATAAAATAATAAGGGAACACTAAAATATATTATGCATCTCTATAATATAGTTTGTAACTATTATAGACATGTTCTCTTCATCAAAAAGAACAAAAAAATATACATGCTTGGTATAAAACAATAAGGGAACACCAAAATATACTTATGCATCTCTATAATAGAGTTTACAACTATTATAGACATGTTCTCTTAATAAAACAAAAAAAATTCACAAATTATCTCATAATCATTTATATACTCTGTATTATCTTCAAAGCTTTCTCAAAACCTTGATAAAATAAATCTCAAAATCAATCACAAAATTTGTTGTCCTTCCTCGATCAACATTGAATTTCAAATGCTTAAATTTCAAATTTCAATATTCAAATTTTCTTCATTTTGTTCTTGATAATTTTTATTTGAATTCTCTTCAAAAGTTATTGGAATTGGATATAGTATTACAAAACTTTAGTGTGTTTGAATAGTTATTATTCAATCCTTTTCTTTCAGATGATGACTGCCAAATTGTTAGAGCTCTATCAAATTAAAAAAATGACATTTTATCTAGTTGTATAGAGCCTCAAGTATCCAATTTTTGTCAAGATTGTTTCTTAAATTTGACTTTAAAAATGACAATGCACTAAAAAAATTCTCATCTTCCACTGAGCCCAAAATCATTGTTTGGCATAAATTATCAAGATTAAAATATTCTAAGATACCATCACATAGTATTTCACTCAATCTTAAGGTAGTCCATAGTCTAGTGGTTGAGACATGTTCAAAACCATGGTGCAAAACTTGTTATGACAAATCAAATAGATCACTCCATTAGCTTTGGAAAATCTAAAATTCTTTTAGTTTTTTCACCATTCAATTCTACACTCTTTCAGAAGTGTTGGGCCAAGGTTTTGATTTTATTCTAAAAATATGATGAATTAACATTTTCCTAATATTGAGGGTACATCACAACCATGGACTAGTAATTCATCCTAAGGAAAACAATATTTAATATTAGAAGGGAAATTTTTTATAATTTCCTTCAAGATGTAACTTACAAAGGATACAACCTCAAGGAATCAATCCCTTGTAATAGGAACTTCTTTGAGTCTATTATATTAACCAACTGTGTCAAAAGTGGGAGTTTTAATTTGTACTCAATTTATAATAAGTAATGCACATTATCTTACCATATGTACTACATAAAAAAAGAGTCATATAGCCTCATGATCATACTATATTTTGTTTTTAAATGCTTAAGGTAATAATTATATTTTGGTTAGCATGGTTTGTTAATTGAAATAAAAAATATTTGAAAGGACATTATGGATGTGGTTAAGACATTTTGGGAGACCTTATTATATAATTTATAATTTAAAAATTATGAAAATGTTTTGAATATTTTTTCAGTTATATCATCCTCACTTTTCATAGTTGTCTTGCTCTATGGCCCTATAATTGGTTTATACTCCATACTCTATTTTTTTATCACTATTTTTTCTATACTCAATTCATTATATTATTTGGTTAGTCTTTAACACATACTTATTTTAAATAAAAATGAGATTTATTTCCTCTAAGAAATAATGACATGCATGATACTTATTTTAAACAATGCACAAAGACAAACTAAATAAATGCAATAGAGCCTCATGACCACACTGTATTTTATTTTTAAATATTTAAGGTAATAATTATATTTTTATTGGCATGGTTTTTTAATTGAAACAAAAAATATTTTAAATCTTATTATTGTTTATGGATATGGTTAAGACATTTGAAAGACAATGTTTTGATCAAATATCTTTTAAGAAGAAATGATTTTCAAGGAAATTATCATTATATTTATTAATTTATTTATTATATTTTTGTTATACTTAGTTTATTATATTACTAGTTGGTCTTTACCACATACTTATTTTAAACAAACAATAAATTGATTTCTTCTGAGAAATAATGACATGCAAGACACTTCTTTTAAATAATGTACAAAGAACAAACTAAATAAACACAACAGATCCTCATGATCATATTTTATATTATTTTTAAATGTTTAAGGTAATAATTATATTCTAGTTGGCATGGTTTCTTAATTAAAATAAAGAAATATTTGAAAGGCCAATATGGATGTGGTTAAGACATTTTGTAGACCTTATTATATAGTTTATAATTTTAAACCTATGAAAATATTTTGAATATTTTTTCAGTTATGTCATCCTTACTTTTCATAGTTGTCTTTCCTTATGGCCCCATAGTTGGTTTATACTATATACTTTGATTTTTTGTCACAATTTTTGCTACACTCAATTTATTATATTATCTAGTTAGTCTTTTGAGAGACTTAAAGAGGTCTTCAGTAAATTAATTCTTAGTCATATGGCTATAAAATTTAGCACTTAAAAAGGACAAATTTAATCTTTAAAAATAATGATAAATTTAATCATTAAAAAGAAGGAATAATAAATAAGACCTCAAATTTAAACTTCTCATCCTATAACCTCTTTATCCATTAGTTTTTTTTGCCATTATTTATTAATTTGAATATGATGCTTGGTTCACCAATTATTTATAATTTTTTTGAAATAGTTAATATAAATTGCTAGTCAATTTATACCGACATGGATATTAACTGCCCTGCACCCCCAGCCCCCCGTCCCACCATAATATTGACATTAGGTTCACTCAAAAATGCATCTGTTACATTGAATAGGAGAAATTATTACAATGAAATCAAAAGTGATCTTATTTTATTGAGAATGCCTTTGAAAGGTTTATTTGAAAATTGAGACTAAAAATGGACTTTGACATTCAACAAAATTAAAAAATATATGACACAAGAAAAACTATAAAAAAATTGACCTAAATAATATAAAAGAACTATGATAAATGAAACACATAATATAATACTAAATAATATATAAAATTATGGCTCACTATATTTATTGAAAATAAACAAATACTATTAAATACTATAAAAAAACTTTAAAATAAAATACAAAATCAAAACTAACTATTAGACATAATATAAAAACACAAAATATACACATGATACAAGAAAATAAGACTTTATACCTAGACCATACTACTAAAATAGACTATATCAAGATTATTTTTGTAAATCCATGAATTGAAAGAAAAATAATTACCTAAAAAACCAAAAATAAATCTAAATTAAAGCTACAAACTTAATTTTAAAAAAAAAACTTAAATGCAAAATATCAAAATATAAGATAAACATTAAACCTTAAAAACTTTCTTTTTATTCCATCGCCATAGGGAACATAGAGATTGATGCTACCACTTGGAAGGGAGGAGGTTAATGCACATGAGGATTATTTGAATGGAATAAAATTTTCAAAAATTTGTTGATCTAGTGAATGGATACCATGAGAACTTGTTGGTGGTAGAGAAGCCAAATCATTTTTAGGCATCTAGCAGATCCTATGCATGGAATTTTGTTATCTTAAGTGGAACTTACCATCCAAGGTCTAAACCATATCACTATAGGTGGGCTAATATTGTCGTGTAGAGATGGAGTTTAATTTACCACTATGAAAGAGGTAAAATGGCCTTGGTGGAGAAAAAACTCTCCCAATGAAGGTAATATATAGATGCAACTATTTGGCACCAAGATCAAAAGCATGAAGTGTGATAGATTTCTATATGTGGAGAAATGGTATGTTTGGATAGATATTATAAGCACTATATCATTATAAAAAACTTAACTTTTCAAACCCTCATGCATATAGGCACATATAAGAAGACTTATTTTCCTTTGTTGCTCCAAAAAAAAATTACAAAAATATTTGACAACCCTCATGTAGATCCAAATAGAATGTAGCTACAACACTTGAGTCAAAAATCATAATTTGAATCATCAGGATTGAGAAGATGCATGCTGATGTGGGTGGTTGAATTCCAAGTGCAAAATATCATGTGGTTATGCTATGAATATTAAATTATTCCTCTATTACAAAACTAAAAATTTATTGCAAACTATAACACATTATAAATCTCTAAACTATTTTTAAAAAAAATACATATATCCCTTTTTTATAGAGGATATATATCAAATTTTTTATTTTCCAGAATGAGATGATAGATAGAGTGGGTGAGTGTAATCATATAAAATGAGAAATTGGATGAATTAGGCATGGATAATAGCACCCAACCTATAGGTCCCCTTTCTTTCTCACTCAACTCTTCTTGGCTAAACTTTCACTAATTCCCAATCACCCGTAGCTTCTTAGACTTAGCTTTTTAGGACCCAAGCAACCCTCTCAGACCTAGATCCATATCCCTAGGGCTTAATCTCCTAGAACAATAGCACCCAATTTGGATAGGAGTTCTATATTTTAGGGATGTCCTATTTTTAGATAAGATAATTTTTACCTCTAATGGTTAGGTTTTCTTGATTCCTTATCTTTTCCCTTGTCAGCCTAATATAAGTTCATCTAACCCAGGATCATTAGTTTCCCTATAAAAGGAAATTCAATGTCCATTTAGAAGGGTTAACACCCATTAAAAATAATAGAGAAATAATACAAGAAAATACACTCAAGCACTCTTCCCTATTCTCTACATATAGCCTTCTAAGACCAATTCAAGCCTATTCAGGCACTCATACCAGTCCCTAGTCATCCAAAGTACATTCTAGTTATATACACCACATAATTATAACAAGAACTTTAAATGGGAGAAATAAATTAGATTAAACTCTCTTCAAAGTATTTTTATGTAGGTAGTGTGTCCACACATAGGGTGTGAAGTGCATCCAACATATCCTTTACACACTAACCCCTTATCTCTTTCCCAAGTTTACTATTCAAGTTCAAGTATCAAGAGATCCTAATGGGTTTGAAGATAAAATTAGACACATAATGAGCTTCACATAGAATCAAGCTTTGATATTTCATTTCCAAGGTGTTATAGATCTATTAAACAAAACCCAGAAAACCCAAGTCGCTAAGACAATAGCACCAAAATTGGAAACTAGCATCAAAAGTGGACAATAGATATGAAAAGTGGACTATACCACCAAGTAGTAGGGTTTCTTAAGTTTAGAACTCCTATCCAATCCAAAAGCAAAGTTTTGGGTTCTATGTTTGATATTATCCCATCCCTGCATAGTAATTTCCTATTGAATCATCTGTTTCAACCCAGAATAAGCTAAGTTTAATTTATCTACACTTCTTGATATTTTTAGAAAAGATAAAATACATATCTATTTGCAAAAATTAGTAGGCTATTTAAGATACATTAATTACTAATTTACATTTACACAAACCCTTTGTTTTCTTAGGAATTAAACCCCTAATTTACAAATAGAATAAAACATTTGGTGAACCCGACTTACTTTGAATTTTTGCACAAAAACCCTAGAAACCCTAGGGATAATTATTTATAATTTTTGAAATATTTTCTTGATTTTTTCCTAAATTTAAAAATTAGAAAACTAAAAATTAATTGAAATATTTTCAATAAATTTACTCAAACCCTAGTTTGCACATACTAGGTCTTATTTGCATAAAAACACTTTCAAAACACTAGGAAAAATATAATGCTAATTTTAAAAATATTTTCAAAATTTTCCTCACTTTTTCAAAATTAAAACTACAAAGTTTCTGTAAAATTTTCAAATTAATGCACTAATTTTGGAGAAATTCACTCAAAACCCTAGCTATATCAAATATATTCTTAGTTATTTTACAATATTTTTTACATCATTTTTTAAAAAATTAGTTACATATCAAACTCAAAATATCAATTTCAAATTCAAAAATTCATAGTAATTTGCAAATAATATTTCTAAAAAATCCCTAGTTGTATTTACTAGCACCTACTTGCTTTTTGAGGTATCACCTTACATGTTTGACAACTCAGTATCCTTTTTACACAAATCCCAAATCACTATTTTTTGGAATTTGTATTTATTATATTTAGTACTTTGCATTTATAGCATATTGAGTATTAAAACATATTGTAAAACATTTAAACACACTTCAAATTGTTTTCCTACTTTACCAATGGCCCAATATACCGATTTTGATGAAATTGATAAAAGAGAATTTTAAGAAATCTTAACCAAACATTTAGATATGAAAGATGACATGCTTATAATTTTACAAGAAGAACAACAAAAATTAACCAATGGGAAATCTTCTCAAACCATAGATAAACCAATTATAAATGACACTACAAGGGCAACTATGTCTCAACCATGGATTTAAAAACTCAAGGTAGTACCTTCTATATTTTATAAATGCATGAGTTTCATTCACATTAATTAAGTTATTATAATTGGTAGAGTTATTTATGAGTCACCACTCCCCACTTCAGAGGCATCTACCAGCTTCTAGTCGTGAGATCTCATTCTTACACCAATTTTAGCTTCTCCTCCAACTTTTGTTCTAGGTCCACTTCAAGATCAGCCATAGTTACAGTATCTATCACTAGTATAGAGGGTTCATACACCCCCATAGCTTCATGATTCTAGGTAGCTTCTACCTATAGTATTCACACCTAGAGAATTTATATTGCAGTCTCATATAGCTACACAAAGAGCACCTATTGATAGGGGTTCTTTTTTTACTTTTAGATGGGTACCAAAGAGCCCTACAATTTTATCCACTTCTAAAATTCATAGGTGACCCCACATTCAACTTTAAATTCATAGATTTTAGAGTAGTTACAACATACACACATTTTAGCTTTACAATCTTAGTCATACACAAATACCTCATGAGTATGCACAATACCATTATTTGATATAGGATACCATAATAAGGAGTCTCAACTGAGACTCATCAATTAGTATAATTAATTTCTTTCATTGATTGTACATATTATCTCCTATTTACTTGTACATAGTTCAAATATTTTAAAAAATACAAAAACATTACAAAACACAAACACATCAAAAATTCCAAAAATATTTAAATTGTATGCATCATCCATGATTTACAGTATTATTATCATGTTAGGATTACATTTGATATTTCATGCTTTTGTATGTCAATTTTATACATTACCATGCTTCACTTGATCTTCTTTGAGTGTGTGTAGTGACATCTAGTTACTTGATTAATTCATTCTACCCATAGAGGGGGCATTCCTACTTATAAATTCAAGACAGACATTGCTATACACACTAATTGGTGTCATATTTTACATGACTACACCATCCAGGTTATGTTATTATACACCACACACTCTAAGTCATCATGCTGATATAAATTACTTTATAGCTTACACAAAATACTATATCAACATCTCACTAATATCTAGCACTTATGCATTTCTTAACATATACCTAGTATTGTACTACACATGTTTTTCATACTTTCACATTTACTTCGATTATTTAAATGTGTTTGTATATTCCATATATTAAATGATTTCTCTACTTGATTAGCATAGCTTTTGTGATTGCATTTTCCAATTCCTATTTGTCTCCTACTTGTGTCTTAGGACATTTGCCAATGTCCTTTACTTCTCTTTCATGTATGTGCCTTAGGACATTTTATAATTTCCTTTGTTTTTACTCCTCTATGTGCTTATGTCCTGTATGCCAAATTTGATTATTTCACTTGTATGTGTATGAGGCATTTAAACATGCTTTCCATGATTGTTTCTAGTATGAGTGACATGTGCCCATGTCCCTTGTTTGCTCTGTTAAGTTGTGGAGCTAAAAGCTTCACTGATGCAAACAGGAGAGGAGGTTGCTGAGGGTTGTTGAGTTACAGAGCAACCGGCATCAGTCTGATCAGCCGACGTTGATAGGATACTGAAGAGAAGCAACCGATGTCAGTCAGGGATCGACCGGTGTCGGTCACCTCCAGGTGGACAGGGACCAACATCGGTCGCCTGTGTGGTTGGATTGCGAGCTTATTACGGGCAGTTGGTTGACGAACCAAGTGTTTGCATGATGAGTGCTAATTTTAGACTCATAGCTGCGGATCTAATTATTGTAATTAGATGTCTAATTATTGTTTGGATGAGTTCTATATAATAGACTCATGGTTGTATTGTAAATTCATGCTAGGGAGTAAGAGAGCATAATTATAAGCTCCTTCGATGTGTGAAGTAGAGCAATGGTGCGTTCCTCCTAGTGCCATAGTACTAGTTGTGTTGGTGCTGGATTGGAGAGTCAGCTGGATTCTTCAAGTATGTATGATCTTGGTCATCAGGTGAGCATGGCCCTTATAGGAGATCTACATGGTAAGTAAGATCGTTGATCTGCAGGTGTGTGTGTGTGTGCAAGGTTAAGGTTCACAGGTGTGCAAAACCAGTATTGATCTGTAGGTTGGAGATCAGATAGGACAACAACACAACAAAGAGCAGAATCAGGCAAGATCTATTTGGAGTACGATGTGTACTCATTGGTATGTATGTGGAGTACATGAAGAGTTAAGAGGAAGGCAAGGCAGTTCCTTCCATAAGTATGGTCTGTTGAATTGCAGGTTGTTGTAGGTTCATGGGAGATCTACTTGAAGTACCTTGAGTACTTGTGGAGTGCATGGAGCACTTGTGGAGTGCATGGAGCACTTGTGGAGTGCATGGAGCATAGGTGTAAGGTGAACACCAACTCTGTGTTTGAGTTGGGTGTTGGGACCTAGTAGAGAGAGCTTTGAGGAGAGAATTACTGTTCACTTGAGGTGTGGGAAACCTCTGAAGAGGTGGTGGAGAAGAAGTGGCATCTTATTTATTGTATTCTTTTCTATAAGAGTTATTAATACAAGTTGTGTATTGTCTCTCATATTTTGTGTTATTCTGAATTTTAGTTACTTGTTGAATCTGGTTTATTTCCGCATATTAAGTTGCTTGGTTTGGTAATCAACTGTGTGCTTCCAGTGTTTCACATCCTGACAAGTGGTATCAGAGTTAAGGTTGCAGGGAACAAGTTTTGTGTTTTGTTACAGGTCACTCTCAGGGGTTTCTAATTGAGTGGGAGCAGAGCAATGGCAGATGAAAGTAAGCTAAGAATGGAGGAGTTGAAAAGCACAGATGGTCACTTAAGGTCCCATGGAAAGAAAGAGCAGGTAAAAGAATATTGTTGGTTTGTGGAAGATCAACATGAAGAAACTGAAGAAGCAGATGTTGCAGGTGATGTTGCACAAGATGCTCTGGGAGGTTTCTTGGATAAAGTTAAATCTTGGATAAGAGATTCGATTGCCTCTTTCCATTCAGCCCCAGGTAGAGGAGCTGGTGAGTCTTGCCAAAGAATTGGCAAAGGGGAAGTGAAGCTAAAATTGCAGGTGGCCAACACACAGGGGTTGATGAAGGTCATGTAGGTCCCAGGTTTGGAGATATGGCTAATTTATTTAGAAAGATTGGGTGATGAGAGATGCACAAGAACTCTCACAGGGGATACACTTGAATTAGTTGGTGGTAAGAAAACATGTACTCTTTATCTACTTGTTTATATTACTAATTCTTCTTCTATTGTGGAGACATGGCTTCGTAGGCTTGGTCACATGAGCAAGAAGGAGATGCATGTTCTTAAGTGAAAGACAGATATATTTGATAGGCTTAAGAACTGGAAAGCCTTAGTGTTCTTGGAGGAGATGGCAAATAGAAACCAGTGGATGGTGTTGGATACTTCTGAGCAGGGTAGTTTGGACATGGATATTGATTCAAAGGAGCTCGTGGGTAAAAATTCATCACTCACAGGTGAACACAGATACCGGCATCGGTCAGGAAGAACCGACGTCGAACAGACAGGTGCCGATGTCGGTCATGTGTAGACCAAAGCTAGTGATGTTAGGCAGGGTAAGACTGACGTCAGTCAGAAGGACCGACGTCGGTAGTAGGTAAGACTGACGTCAGTCAAGAGGACTGATGTTGGCAACAAGGACACTGACGTTAGTAGGTTGGTAGTCAGGGACAGATGCATGGGAATGGCCGTCAGTCAGATGTAGACTGTGGAGTGACCGAGGTCGATCACTGTAACGGATTTTGGGTGGATAGCATGCTGTCAAGGAGTCTCAAACACCCATATGGAGGACTGAAGATGTAAGTAGGCCCTCAAATTCATTGTTCCTCTTGTTTATACTCATTGCTGATTGTAGAGTAGGAACGATCCAGGAAACAGGTGGGAGCATGGCAGGGATATGATGCAGAACCAAATAGGAGTTTTGGTAGGGTTGCCAGCCGGTGCAAAAGCATAGAGACGAATGGATTCCTTAGTTGAAGAATAGAGTGAACAGACACGTGAGATGGAAGACTAGGCATATGGCCTTGAGGAAGCTGCAAGACAGTGGTATAGGTTTTGACAGGTGGAGGATGAAGCATGGCTTCAGTCAATGTCAAGGTAACTACTGTGGTTTGAATTACCAGGGGGATGATGATTGCAACATCATTCTGTTGTTGTATGTGGATAGTACGCTAGCTAGCAGGGGTGTACATACAGGGTTTCACTGAGCTAAGGGTAAGATTAGTTTAGTGGCATGTCATGAGGAGTTTGGAGTAGCAAAATTCTTTGACATGGGAGGCATGGAGATCACAGGTTGATTTTGTCTCCAGTAGGAGCTGATGTGAATCAAGTGTTGGCAAGGTTCATTATGCAGGATGCAGAGCTAAAGCACACTAAGGGCTGGATAGGTACAGTGTCCAAAATCACATGAGGTCTGGTATAGACCTGAGTATTCCCATGTAGTGGGAGCTGTCAGAGAGTTAGGAGCCAATTCAGGGAAGTGGGTTCTCAGGGATTTGAGAGGGACCAGCAGCAGGTATACATGCAAGGTCAGGACTTCACTACATGTGTTTGTAGGTTCAGATGTGGCAGGGTACTCGGATGACAGGTGGTGCACCATGGGATGTGTGGTGGGTTGTCTTCAGGATTGAGCTTGAAGAGGGATACAAACCAAGAAACAGATTAGACAGAGTACAGGTACTGGTATAGTGCAGCTATTTATCTCCAAGTGGGATATTGTTAAGTTGTGGAGCTAAAAGCTTCACTGATGTAAATAAGAGAGGAGGTTGCTGAGGGTTGTTGAGTTGCAGAGCAATTGACATTGGTCTGATCAGCCGATGTTGGCAGGATACTGAAGAGAAGCAATCAATGTCAGTCAGGGATTGGCCGGTGTCAGTCACCTCCAAGCGAACAGGGACCGATGTCGGTCGCTTGTGTGGTTGGACTACGAGCTTATTACGGGCAGTTGGTTGATGAACCAAGTGTTTGCATGATGAGTGCTAATTTTAGACTCATAGTTGTGGATCTAATTATTGTAATTAGATGTCTAATTATTGTTTGGATGAGTTCTATTTAATAGACTCATGATTATATTGTAAATTCGTGCTAGGGAGTAAGAGAGCATAATTATAAGCTCCTTCAGTGTGTGAGGTAGAGCAATGGTGCATTCCTCCTAGTGCCATAGTACCAGTTGTGTTGGTACTGGATTGGAGAGTCAGCTGGATTCTTCAGGTATGTATGATCTTGGTCATCAGGTGAGCATGGCCCTTATAGGAGATCTACATGGTAAGTAAGATCATTGAACTGCAGGTGTGTGTGTGTGCAAGGTCAAGGTTCACAGGTGTGTAGAACTAGTATTGATCTGTAGGTTGGAGATCAGATAGGACAACAACACAATAGGGAGCAAAATCAGGTAGGATCTACTTGGAGTACGGTGTGTACTCATTGGTATGTACGTGGAGTACATGGAGAGCTAAGAGGAAGGCAAGGTAGTTCCTTCCATAAGTATGGTCTGTTGAATTGCAGGTTGTTGTAGGTTCATGGGAGATCTACTTGAAGTACCTTGAGTACTTGTGGAGTACGTGGAGCACTTGTGGAGTGTGTGGAACACAGGTGTAAGGTGAACACCAACTCTGTGTTTGAGTTGGGTGTTGGGACCTAGTAGAGAGAGCTTTGAGGAGAGAATTACTGTTCACTTGAGGTGTGGGAAACCTCTGAAGAGGTGGTGGAGAAGAAGTGGCATCTTCTTTATTGTATTCTTTTCTGTAAGAGTTATTAATACAAGTTGTGTATTGTCTCTCATATTCTGTGTTATTCTGAATTCTAGTTACTTGTTGAATCTAGTTTATTTCTGCATATTAAGTTGCTTGGTTTGGTAATCAACTGTGTGCTTCCAGTGTTTCGCATCCTGACATGCTCAGACCCTTGGCCCATCTAGTATGTTTCTTGATTTTTACTTCTTACTTGTTGCTTGTTTGATTATTTCTTGTCATATTTTTTCCATGACATGATCCATATCACACATTTACCTTGCTTTCTTGGATGCCATGATGGACATCATGTTCCATCCCTCCAAACAAACAACTAATAATTAACACTTCTAGTTCCAGTTTAGTACTTTGCACATGATTTCACATTGTTATATATATTTAGGAATACTGCTATTGATATAAAAATCTCTTGATATAAACATTACTATACCTTGAAATATATTGTCAAAACATCAAATGATATATCATATATTTTTTAAGAATTAACACACTTGCAGGACTCTTTTCTTTTGAGGGCAGTCATTACAAGTTCATCATTCCTACCCTCAAAAGAGGGGGAATCTAATAGGGTATTTTTAATAGAGATAAAACCTCTTAGAAATAAAAACAAAAACATTCAAAATTAATCAAAACATAGAATCTAGAGGTCAAACTAGTCAATTCAGAATAGAAAAATAAGAATAGACTTAGATCAGTAGTTAGATTTCACATTGGATAATAGTGCTAGAAATGGAAAATAACACCATAAATGGATAGTAGCACCAAAAATTAGATAGTAGCACCAAAAATATGGGTGTCCATAGTTTTTTTCTCTTGTCTAGGTAGAAAAACACTCAGGTTTTCCAAAAATAGGTAAAAATTTTAGTTTAGGGATAATTTTTGCACTTCTAGATCCTTCAAATTTAGTAGTTTCAACATAGTTTTCTTAGATACAAGGGGTTATCATGTGTGGTATAATGGTTCTCACTTTGAAATTTTATATTGGGTAATTATCATAACTTCTAGATCAAAATCCATACTCCATACATTAGTGATTGGGTGTAATGTGTGCAACACATTGATCTTCTTTTGTTTTTGAGTTTAGTTTATTCTAGGCATTATTAGTAGTTGCATGACTTACTCCATATTCAGGTGGTTGGAAAAAAATTTGAGTTAAACTTTCATAAAATTTTAACATTCTGAGTACTTGAGTTCTTGAGTTGGTTTCCATATAAACCTAGTACATCAACTTTGGAGTGGCTTTCATACAAGCCTAATCTCCATCTTTTGAAATGGCCAAAAGTGCCCTAGTTTTTAGCACAAATTCAACTATCCACACCACAATGTCATATTTTCAACACATTTATGGGCTCCATGATCCATCTCATATGACATCTATTCTATATTGATATCACTTCATAGGGCAATGATAGAGCCAAAGGGCCAGCCTTTGTATTCTTGAGCCACCTATTTAGAGGGATTGGACATACAATCTAGACATTGATTAGCACATACATGATTCATTAACTTCAATTATTTGGTGATGATGGAGCTAAAGGGATAAACTTTGCATTCTTGATCCATATTCTATGGAATTGAGCACTCAGCTCTATTTACAATATTATTCTTAATTCAACATAATCCAGCATCAAAACAAGTTTTGTATTGGTTCACATACTCAGTGAGGTGTATTCATTCATCTCTATTCCTTTATATAGCCTTTGTACATTATTGTGTATTCATGTTTTTATTTGTAGATTCACACATCACAATGTGCTATCTCTATGCACATCCAGCATTATACAACTTCAGGAGCTTTTACCCTTACAGGTAAGTCCAAGTACGCTTTATATTTTTCTTTTATCCTAGTATTTCACTTTGTTACATCACCATAATAAATTAGGGGAAAATGTAATCATATAAAATGTTAAATTTGATGACTTAGGCATGGTTAATAACACCCAAACTATAGGTCCTCTTTCTTGCTCACTCAATCTTTCTTGGCTAAACTTTCACTGATTCTTAGTCACCCATAGCTTCCCAAAATTAGCTTTTTAGGACCCTAGAAACCCTCTCAATCCTATATCCATCCTCCCAAGGATCATCCTCTTAGGATAATAATGCCCACTTTGGATATGAGCACCAAAATTTAGAGATGTCCTATTTTTGGTGCTATTGTCCAAGATCATTTTCACCTCTAACAGTTAGGTTTTCTTGATTCCTTATCTTTTCCCCTATTGGCCTAATACAAGTTTATCTAACCTAGGATTGTTAGTTTCCCTATAAAAGGCCATTCAATGTCCATTTAGAAGGGTTATCACTCATTCATAGTAAAAGATAAAGAAAAAAAGTAAAGACACTCAAGCACTCTTTCCTATTCTCTGCATACAACCTTTCAAAACCAATTCAAACCTATTAAAGAACTCATACCAATCCCTAGTAATCCAAAGTACATTCTAGTTTTGCATCTAGTTATATGCATCACACAATTTCACTAATAACTTTAAATGGGAGAACTACATTAGATTGATCCCTCTTTGGAGTATTGGTATGTAGGCAACATTCCCACACACGAGGTGTGAAGTGCATCTAGTGTATCCTTTACACACTAACCCCTTCTCTCTTTCCATGGTTTACTATTTAAGTTCAAGTATTAGGAGCTCTTATGCATTTTGAAGACAAAATTTGACACATAATGAGCTATTCACAAAATAAAGCTTTGATATTTCAATACTAGGGTGTTACAGACCTACTGAACAAGACCCCAAAAAGCTAAGTCACCAGGGCAATAGTGTTGGAATTGGAAACTAACATAAAAAGTGGTCAATAGCTCTAAAAAGTAGACTATAACACTAATTAATAGGGTGTTTTGAGTTCATCACTCCTATTTAATCTAGAAATAGAATTTTGGGTTATATTTACGATAGTCTACCATCCTTGCACAACAATTTCTAGATCTTGAATTGTCTATTTTGACCCAAAATAAGCTAAGTCTAATTTCTCTACACTTCCTACTATTTTTAGAAAAGATAAAATACATATCTATTTTCAAAAAATAGTAGGTTAATTAATATATATTAATTACTAATTTACATTTACTCAAACCCTTTATTTTCTTAGGAATTAAACCCCTAATTCCCCAAAAGAATAAAATAGTGAGCATACAATGGAGAGAATGGACAAAATGGAAGCTTTAAAGAGAGATAGTGTAGGTGGATCGTGTAGCTAGAAAAGATACACATGGACTTCACTACAACTAGTTGGTAGAGTGCAAGCAGAGGTAGGAAGACAAGCAAGAGTTATTACACATAATCTATACTACAACATCTCTTAAAAATACATTTTGATGCATAATAATCTAATGAATAGTACATGAAGGTCTAGGAAGAACCTAATCTAGTACCAGATATTTAAAATATCCCATTACAAGTAAGAGATGAAGGTTCAAATGGAGAATTTAATCAGTCTCAATAACATAATTTTATTAATCAAGAGGTTACAATATATAATAAAATGCTTCTAACAACATTTCTAACAATAGGTTAGTTGTTAATAAATAACAAACAAACATAACACTAATTTAGGATTGTTTGTTCTAATAACTAATATCCTATATTATTTTATGCTATGTGATTTGTAAAACCAAATCATTAATAATAAAACTAAATAATATATCCATGTTAAGACTAATCCCTAACATGTTCAACACTCATTGACACCTATCCTTATTTCAGTCAATCCACCAGCTACATTTGCCATTCCTCCTAGTAAACTACATGATGTTAAGTCATTGCTACAAAGTTTTTGGAATGAGGTAGTAGCCTTAAATAGGTATCAAGCCTAAAAATCTAGACCTTACTATCCATTTAATTAGTCTTACCTACATGCTAGGCCACCTTATCATAATAATGCATAAGCCCAAATCCATCTCACTTACTCTACACCACCTAATACATAAAATGTTAATACTACTAACACTTCTAGATCCATTGTTCCTATTCAAAACAATCTAGCCCAAGATTATGAGTGGTGATTTCCTTGCAATCATCCACATAATCAAGACACCTACACAAATGGAGTGTTAAACCAATATTTAGTGGTGAAAATTATATCTTACCCTCAAGAGAATGCAAAAGAATTAGTTTCATAGAGGGAAGAAGTGTGTGAAGAGGTCCAAACATAGGAAAATGAAGCCAATTTGGTAAATCAGTAAGAGAATGACCTCATTGGCATAAATTAGAACTGTGAGATGTAATAAACAATTTGGTGGCTTATAACACAAGGTTTTAAATAAGGTAAATTGAGGGCAAGAAATATCCCTCAATAGGCCAAACTTCTACTTCACAAGTTCCATGTGAAGTTTCCAAAGAGAAAGTGACTCCTGATACCATCCAAATGTAAAAAATTAGCCTATTCAAGAGAGTCAACACACTAAGGAGGATGCTAATATCTTAAAGTTTTAGATGAAAGGGGCTCAAATTCCATTCAACATAGTTGAACAAATGAATAAAACAATCTTGGACGTGACTATGTGGGAGGCCCTATCCATCCCTTCCCAAATGAATTTTTAACAAGAAACATTGAATAACTTTCATCCTCCTAAACTAGCAAAGGCATCTCCAAGCATTTTCACAAGCTTGTATCAACCAAGGGAAGGAGAGATTGTAAAAATCAATAATCTAATGTTATATTATATTTACTTGATCATAGGTAAGAAACTCATCCATAATTTTATGATTGATTCAAGTGTAATTAGCCTAGTCATGCCAAATAAGATAGATGATATGTTAGGTATAAAGTATACCTCAATTGAAAAAGGAGTTATTTAGCTTGATAGAATAGTTGTCAAAATTTTAGGGGTTATTAAAGGCTTAAACTCAACCTTGCATGTATTCCCTAGCCTCTCCATTACCTAATATAACTCTGTTATAGACTTGCATCCCTTTTTTTAATTTATCTTTTAAGAGACTTAATGATAAAATTGGGTGGGTATTTGTCATCTGATAGGTCACACATGTTATTGAAGACTAGATATGGAACCAAGGTGACCATCAAGGTTGAGCTTATTTCTAGATATCGTATAGATCCATACTCATCTAATATCATTGACATGAACTATATAATATATGAATTTGAAGATAGTTTATTCATGCATAAGACTACCACACCTCTAAAGGAAGTCCTAGATATAGTATTGGATGACTAAGATAATGACCATTATGGATTTAACCCATATGATTGTATGAAAGAAATAGGACTAGGGAATTACTATATCCTTGAGGATGAATCTGTTATGCCAAACCTCATAAAATATTATGAAGACCTCAAAAGAATATGGTAGTTATATTAGGATGTCTCCAAAATCATAAATGGTTTAGCTAATATAATTTTGATGATATCTCCTTAAAATGAGAAATACTTTCATGTATGTAGACTATACTTTAGTTTCACCAACAATGAATCCAAATATGAAGCATTGATCCAAGGCCTCAAGTTGGTGTAAAATAAGGGAATTAAGACATTATAAGTGTTTTGGGATAACAAACTCATTATAAATCAGGAAAGAACCTAAAATGCATCAGAGAATAGCCTATTAAAGTCTTATAAACATAGAGTCTAGGATCTCATTGAAAGCTTCAATGATTTCAGCATACAAGTTGTGTTAATTGATCAAAATAATGATGTAGATAGGATTAACATAGTAGGCTCTCAATACAACCTCCATATTGATGTTTTAAGAGACTCAAGATATCTTTTCAAGATTATAGTTAGACCTATAGTGCCTGATAATGATGTGAATTGGAAAGTGTTTGATAATGATGAATATATCATCAATTTTCTATAAGAAGAGGTAGAGTTTTCTACCAAAAACCACTCAAGGTTGTAGAAATGATATGAGGATCAAATATTCAATGAAAAAAAATACTAAGAGGATTGGTAATAATAGAGAATATCTTCAACTCTGATGATCAGTTTAAAGGTGAGAAGAGAATTATGATGGTGAAGGAGGAAATCTTTAGTCTAGTGTCCATATTTGATGATAATATCCTAAAAGCTGGTAAGATATTCTCCCCATCTAAAGTCAAATAATTCATCGAGATAAGTAGAATATATGATGATATATTCACATTGAGATATAAATACCTCAAAGCATTTAATTTAGGCTTAGCGTAGTATATGATTGATCATGACCCAAATACTAGGCTAATTAGGCAGAAGAAGATGATAGTTAAACCTGAGATTGAGCCCTTAATGAGGAAATAAATCTTAAATTTCATTGAGGCTAACATAATATCTCTAATCAAACATTTCTCATGGGTGGCCAATCTGGTCCTAGTGCATAATAAGAATGGAATGATATATTGGTGTGTAGACTTCAAGGACATGAAAAAATCCTCCCTCAAAGATCACTACCCCCTTCCACCAATTGAGTAAATTATGTAAATTATCATAGGTGTAGAAAGGTTTTCACTACTGGATGGTTATTCAAGTTATAACCAAGTACTTATGTGGGAGAATGATCAATTTAAAACAAAATTTACCACTAAGTGGGGTACTTTCCAATATCAAAGAATGCCCTTTGGGCTAATAAACACAATATATACCTTCCAGAGGGGCATGGATATGGCATTCAAGGGACTCCTCAAAAATATCATCTTAGTTTACCTTGATTATATAACTTTTGACTAAATTTGACCCTATAGGTCAAATTGGGACCCCTATAGGTAAAAACTTGTTTTTAAGGTGTTTTAGGGGTCTAATATTATGTCATAAGGTGTATTATATGTCATTTTATGTCATTAGATGTCACCTTAGCCTTAGTCTTGGTCATTTTAAATATTTATGTCTTTTTTAGTCATTTTAAGGGTCAAAATAGAGCATTGAATGACTTATATAGAATCCTTTGAATTGTGAAGGTGTAAAAAGGATGATGTCATGCCCTATGTGTCCTCATAAGTCTTAAGTAACTATTTCTAATTAAAAAATGGTAGGTTCTTCAGAAAAAGGGTAGTTTTCTTGGAAAATATGAGCATTTAATGAGGTGTAAGGAATTGTAAAAATTCATATAGTTGATGACATTTCAAGAGTGTCCCTTGGTATTAAATAAACTTATTCTAGTGGCCAATTTGATTAGAAGCTCCAATAAATGAAGAAAACCACTTCTCTCTCCTTCCACTATGCTTGGTAAGCAAGAATGGCCCTCAAGTTTGTACTTGATATGGTTAATAAGAGAGGTTATAGGAAAAATTATCCAAGGGGTGTCTTCTAAACTTAATTAGTTTATATTTTATGTTTGGTTGTAGAGGAATGGTGGTTTATGCTTTATGATCCATTCCTAGGAAGTTAGACTATCCAATTAGCTTGCTAATCTATGTACCATATAGGTTTTACCTTGATCTAAACAAGTCTATATAATATAGATACCAAAATTTATTATATAGGTCTTGTACTCTCCTCTCACATGTTACCAATCCTTTGTTACAAGTTTGGAGTTGATTTGAAGAATGAATCACCTTAGTTTTGTAGACTGGTCCCATTCTGTGCAGCAGGTAGGTTTCCACCACTTCTAACATCTTCATGTCTTAGTAATGGTATTAAAGGATGGAGATGGTTTTTATTCATGATTTAAATGTTGTTTTAATTCCATTATAGTTTCATTCTCCTATCAATTATCCATGATATTGCAGTCACAAACACCATATAGTTAGTTTGCCCTATGACTGTTATACACAATCAACTAGGTGCCATGAAAGAAGAGTGAAATATTAAAAATGAGGTATGAAATCTTGAATGAAGATTTAGAGCATCTTGATGTCTCTTTTTAACACCATAATGATAAATAAATTGACATGAAAGGTATGTTTCTTGATTATATGGAACATTTCATGCTTGCTACCTATATGCAACCCAAAATTTCATCTTCAAGAGCCTCTTAGGATGACATCATGGTGAAATGGGAGATTTAATAGGTGCATAAATATTGTAGAGTGATAATAATACACTTGGAAACCTTGAAAATAATATATTTGGTCAAAATCATGCAAATCATGCATACTGGCTACAATTCTCATCCTCACTGCCTATGCATGAGAATAACCACCTACAGGTGGCCTTAATAGAGAGTTAAAGAAGACATATATAAATTTTAAAGCATGAAATTAAATCCTCTTTAAGGCCCTAGTATGTTAAGAGGATCATGATGGACTCATTTGAAGTTCTAGATGGCTAGGCAAAGTTGAATATCACCTTCTAGTAGGAATTGACTGAGTTATAGGACATAATCCCCAAAATGTGAAAAAAGAGAACCTCACCATTTTGTGTATGAGATACAACAAGGTTACCACTTCCTTCTATGAATATTGATAACCTTTTCTTGAATAATCTATATAGAAAAAGGACTCTACAAAGTTTGAGGGGTGAATGATAAATGGAGATTGGTTTTTTGTAGACCCAAAATTGTACTTTTATGCACTTAATCCAGGTAGTATTATCTACATGTTTGATCCTGAAAGAGCCTCTTCACCTAATTTTGAAAAAATAGACCATGAAAACATATGTGAATTTTAAAAAATGGTGAAAGTGAAATTTATGGTCTAAAATATCATTAAAAGGAGATGATAGGTGGTGTTTTATTTCCCATACACACTTACACGTGTCCCACCATTCCAGAATGCACACCTACAACTAACTGTAGGAGCTTATAATCTAAGATAAAATATTAAGCATGAAAAAACCAATCCTGGTTATTGAAATAGGATTCCAAGTGACTCCCAAATATCTTAGAAGACTCCCAAGAAACATGTGACATAATTTTCAAAGTGTAATGTGTACATACAGGTCCTTTTGCTCCAAAAGAAGTCAAATATTATTGACTATTATAGGTAGTGAGCATGAAGTATTATTTTAAACATTGATACAAATTAATTATGAAGAAAATATGCCCAAAAAAATGTCAAATTTCCATAAGAAACTCTAAGGGGACCCAAAATCATCATTCTTAAGCTTAAGCATATAGGACTACCTACAAGTGTCCTTCCAAAATAGAGACATGGTCAGGATATTATACATATTATTTTTTATTCAAGTGTATGGAAGGGTAAATGAGATGTTGGAGGGATATATTAAGACTATAATAACTTAATTATGGTAATAATAGGCTAATGAAACTTTCATAGTGGATATTGAATAGAGAAATAACTCATATCAAGCAAGGCACAATCCATATCTTCAAACCCTGTACAGTCTACCTTCATAAAAGTCTGCCTTAGGTCTTTGAGAATTTGGGAGGTCAAATAAAAATACCAAGAGATTAAATCCGGTATATAACATATATAATACCTTAATAAACCCATCCAATACTCACTTGGTCAAGACAAATAGGGGAAGTGCCCTCTATTTTGTCTCAGATAGAAGGCACTCCCCTTATGCACAAACTAATAGGATTTTGAAGAATGGCAATGGCCAAGTGAGTTAGAGTCTAGTTATACATGGAAATAAGGTGTGATAAGTTGAAATACACCTACAATAACATGAGGAATAAATAACATAAGTTATAATCTTAGCAAAGTATCCTAAAACTTCATGGTTATAGTCAAGCCTAAAAAGCAGGGTTTGTCCTAGTGTCCAAATGGGAAGTCACTTACACTTATAACCTCAGATATGATTCCTATCCTATTTTATCATGATTATAAATTCATAATATAGGTTTAAAAACTATTAGGATGTAGGGGAACTACATAGAGAGCCACTTTTGGCATAGAACCAACATTAGGCCTATGTGAATGGAAGAAAGGGATCGAGTAGGCAACTTGAGATGCTCACATCTCCCTTGAGGTTGTGCATGGAGATTAAATTAATTTATGGAAGTTGATGGAGGTATTGAAACCTATTATATTGGGATTTTTTGGTAGTTCTAATGTCAAATATCTATGAATAAAGCCTAAGAGTAAAATTGACTTAAAACCCTTGCAAATCCTAGTTAAAGACCTAAATGGGAAAATGAGGTTGGAGGGATATCCAGATGGGATAGAGTCACCATGTAAGTTCTGGAACCTTGTATAATACTCTAAATCTCCTCCCAATACTTTTAGACTATATAGAATTGTATGGATTGAGTACAAAATAGGGTATTTTTGATTAGTTTATGCATTATGTAGGTTTTGGGAGGTTCTAAGAGATGAAACTAACTTTAGGAGGAATATTGAGAATTAATATAACTCCTAATTTTTATTTTATTCATCAAAACATCTCCTAATTGTGCCTACTAGAGCTCTCATCTTAGCTAATCTGAACTAGCATAGTGAACATGATGGTGAGAAGGGTGAAAAGCTTCATGTAAACTAATTTTAAGGTGTGACTAATGAATTTAAGGCCATGAGGGGTCTTAAAAAGTGTCATACACTCCATTTTCATAAATTTAATGTGAAATTGAATCCATTTTGGAAGCCAAGTATACAAGGTGTGTGAAATAGGAGTTTTCTTTGACTACATATGGTGATAACTCACTTTCAGAGGAATTTAGATGATTAGAACTAAAAAAATGCATGAAGAGGAATTTTTACAACCCCTCCCTCTCATTATAATCATGATATATATCCCTAATTATTTTTGGGATATTAAAATAGGGCTAAATCATGAAGGCAATTTTCTAAGCCAACATAAGGAATTTCATGCCACTTTGTTAGAGTTTCATGACTTGGGGTGACACTTATGCTTCCTAAATTTGCATGATAAATTTAAAATTACTTTATCATGTACAATTAACTCATTTTATCATATTTAAAAGTCTCTTTGTGACCTTTGGACTTATTTATTCTCCTTTCTCTTAAGCTCTATAAGAACTAGACATTTTGGCCTTTATAAACTATGTTCCACTTAGGTATGGTGAAGCCTTGATCATTTACATACTATGGATCAATAAATAATACTTATTTTACCTCTTTTATGATTTTTTATAGTGTGTTTTACTTTGATTATTGAACTTTATTAGTGATGACTCTTGTTTCCTTAGTATGTTGTCTCATTTTCTCACCTATTTGTAGTTTGAAAGCTTCTTCTTGTAGGTCATGTGAAGTATCAATGGTTGAGTGAGTTAGTCTATTAAATAGTTCCATTCAAGGCATCTTGTCTATTCCTCTTATCCTAGACATTCATAATAACCTCATAATGAAATATTCATGTGATAAAATTCATATTATAAAAGTGTATGTTCAATTAGTCTCATGGTCTCATGTGTGACATGTAACTAGTTGGTAGTCATCAACTAATTTGGTGTATCACCTCCCTTAGGATAGTTTACTTTTAGTTTTCTCTCCTTTTTCCCTCACAATCATATGTGTAGTAGTGATCTACAAGTGGTACACTAAGGGAGCTAGCCCTATCTAGAGATTCACCTCATTTTTAGGCTACCCACACCCTAGAGGTGTTTTAATTGTGCCACTTGGATGAGGAGAGCTGAGACATCTCCTCAAAGGGTGAAAATCCAAGTGAGAATAGTTTTTTGCATTCTCAGTTAGACTCTTAGTCAAAGAAGTTGAAAGATTTTGGTGTTGTCTTTCAACACATCAGCCTTTGAAGGTATCTATCTAAACATCAATGGTGACTCAAAGATTATATCAGCTAGTCAAGTAGCCTAGGTATTCCTTTTGAAGATTTTTGATAATAATTACTTATATTATTTCTTCCTAATGAATTTCCATGGATAAATTTAGTGTTGAGTATTATTTTACACAAGCTAGTGAGGTTTATCAAGCTTACGAAATTCCCTATTAGCCTTATCATAATCCTTACCATCTCCAAAATGATATTTACTAGCTCTAATATGATCCTTACCAGCCTTGTTATGAGTTGTATCAACCCTTTTGTACTCCTTATCCTCATGGAGATGACCATAAACTTTGAAAGATACTTTTCCAAGAGAACCTAGATAAGTAAATTGAGGAGTTGGAGTTTTTAGTGAAATTTTATCCCAATGCCTACCTCCCCTTCCTCAAGAGTTTTCAAAAGGATCCCCTATAATTCATTCTCAATTTGATTTTGAGTTATATGTTTCACTTCCACAAAATATTTCATCTTGTATTAACTCCATAACCATTTGCCTTGATGGGCCTATGGTATGGGAACCTAAAGAAGAATATTTGGATGAGAAAAATTCAAAACTCTTGCTTGAATAAAATATAGCTCCTTAGAAGGATCATTGGGCTAAGTCACCTGATTATAAGATGCCTAGTCTTATCATCACCAAGAAGGAGAAGGAGATTAAATATATTGCATCCATTGAGAAGAAAAGTTAGGTTATGATAGTTGAGATACAACTTGATATCCCTCAATAGGTTTTAAATGCTGAAGAAGAGATGAGTCCTTGTGTTGAGTCTTCTTGTTGTGTTGATAGTGAAGAATGCCTTGTGTTAAAGAAGAAATATTGGATGAAGTCCTTTTGGATTATAAAGAAGAGGATGAAATATATTCTCTTATTTTTTACCTTCATGATGCTGATCAAAGAGAAGATAAGGACTTGTAGTAGTAGTTTGTAAGAATTTGCAATGAGTTTGAGTCTCTCAACGTGTCTACAACGTCCTTAGAGCTGATTGTAAGTGATGGTAAGCAAGATGACATTTTTCAAACTATCATAAATGATCAAGAACAATTATATAACTAGCCTTGGGATGATTTTTTGTAATCATTGGATTAGGTTATACTCTTCTTCAATAAGGCTATGATCTAGTAAAAAAAAAAAAGAAGGCAACCTTGACACTCAAGTGGGTATACAAAGAAGAAACAAATTTTCAAATATGTCCTTTCAAGAAACATATGCATCCCATGATGATATGTTTAAAATCATAAAGATGGTATATCATCATCTTAACGCATTGGGAGACACACATCAACTCTTGAAAGATGGAATAAGCTTCTATTGGCCTCAATCTTCTAAGGAATAAGAAACTACTCCTCTTGAAGCCATGCCTGCTAAGGAGATGTAAGTTGATCATGAGATGAAAATTGGGTAGTAGTATGAGGTATGTGTACAAATTAAAGAGTAATACACTTACATTGGAGACATATTTGAGGATGACTTACTTGAGATAATATCAAGTGAAGTGCCAAGAAATAAGTCTGATATATTAAGCATCCAATTCAAAGAGCAACATGCTTGGCATTATGATTCATCTCACCAAGAAGGAGATGAAAGGAAATTTAATTTTGATCATGGAAAGGGAGGTATTCTTAATTTTTATTTATACATAATGGTTTGTTGTATGATTTCCCTAAGTGCTTTGAGCACATGTGTGTGTGTCTTGTTAGTGTGTTTGTTGTGCTTCATGTGTGTTTTTTATTTTGTGTGGTTAAGGTAGTCAATTAGTATTATCTTTATCTAGCTTGTTGTCAATGGAAATATTTCTTCTTTTTTTAATTCAAACTTTAGATGAATCCCTAAGCCAAATGGACTGATAAGGCTACTGATATTTAGCATAACAGGTATGCTATCCCTATGAGTCACCAATTTGTTGACCAAATTTGACCTTATAGGTCAAATTAGGACCCTTATAGGTAAAAAATTATTTTTTATGTGTTTTATGGGTCTAATATTATGCCATAAGGTGTAATATAGGTCATTTTACATCATTCCATGTCACATTAGCCTTTATCTTGGTCATTTTAAATATTTATGTCTTTTTGAGTCATTTTATAGGTCAACATTAAATGACTTGAATAGCCTCCTTGGAAAATGTGAAGGTGTAAAAAGTATTATTTCACATCCCATGTGTCATCATAAGTCTTAAATAATTGTTTCTAACTAAAAAGTGGTAGGTTCTTCAGAAAAATGGTAGTTTTCTTAGAAAACATGAGCATTTAATGGGGTGTACAAAATTATACAAACTCCTCTAATTGAGTACATTTCAAGAGTGTCCCTTGGTATTCCATACAGTTACTCCAGTGATTATTTTGGTCAAAATTTCCAAGAAATGAAGAAAACCACTTCTCTCTACTTCCACTAGGCTTGGCAAGAAAGAATGGCCCTCAGGTTTGTACTTGATATGGTCAGTAGGATAACTTTCAAGAAAAATTATCCTAGGGTTGTCTTCTAAACTTAGTAAAATTAAATTTAATGTTTTGATGTAGAGGAATGGTGGTATATACTTTATTAATCATTCTTAGGAGGTTAGATTATCTAATTTGCTTGTTAATTTATGTACCATATAGGTTTTGACTTGATTTGAATAAGTCTATATAATCCAGCTATTGGGATTGATTATAGAGTTACTTTACTCTCATCTCATATTTTACCCATCCTTTTTTAAAATTTTGGAGTTGATTTGAAGAACCAATCACCTCAGGTTTATAAACTAGTCCCATTCTGTGTAACAGGTGGGATTTCACCACTTCCAACATCTTTATGTCTTGGTTATGGTGTTAAAGGATGGTGATGGTTTGTATTTATGATTAATTTTTTTTTACTTCAATTATAGGTTAAATCTCTAAGTAATTATCCATAAGGTTGCAGTCACAAACACCATACAGTCAGTTTGCCCTATGACTATCATACATAATTAGCTAGGTGCCATGAAAGAAGAGTGCAACATTGAAAATGAGGTGTGAAATATTGACTGAATATTTAGATCATCTTGATGTATCATTTCAACACCATTAAGATAAATATTTACATGAAAGGTAGGTTTATTGAGTGTATGGAACATTTCATGCTTGTTGCTTATATGCAACCCAAAATTACATCTTTAGGAGGCCCTTAGGATGACATCATGGAGAAATGGTAGATTTTATAGGTGTATAAATATTTTAGAGTTATAATAGTACAATTTTAAACCTTTAAAATCATATAGTCTTTCACAAGCATGTAAATCTTACATACTGACTACAATTCTCATCCTCATTGCCTGTGCATGAGAATAACCACCTACAGGTGGTCTTAACAAAGTTTTAAAGAAGACATATAGAAAGTTTGAAGCATGAAATGAAATCCCATTTAAGGCCTTAATATGTTTAAAGGATCATGGTAGACTCATTTTAAGTGATATATGGATAGGACAATTTGAATATCACCTTCTACTAGGAAGTGACTAAGCTTTGGGACATAGTCCCTAAAATGTGAAAATAGAGAACCTCACCATTTTGTTGATGATGTACAATAAGGTTGTCACTTCATTTTATGAATATTGATGACCTTGTATTTAATCATCAATATAGGATAACATATATACAAATTTTTAGGGGTATATGATCAATAGAGATTGGTTTTTTAGGCACAAAGTTGTTTTTATGCACTAAATTTAGGTAGTATTATCTACAGGTTTGATCCTAAAAGAGCCTCTCCACCTAATGTTTCAAAACTAAACCATGAAAACATAAGTGAATGGTTACAAATGGTGAAATTTACATTTATGTCATAAACTATAATTATAAAGAGATGATAGGTGGTGTTTTGTTTCCCATACACACCTACATGTGTCCCACCATTAGAGAATACACACATATAACTAACTATAGGAGCATACAATCTAAGATAGAATCTTGAACATGAAAAAAAAATATTGGTTGTTGAAATAGGATTATAAGTGAATCCCAAAGAGCTCATAATACTCCCAATGAACATGTGACATAATTTTCAAAGGGAAATGTGTACTTATAGGCCTTTTAACTCTAAAATAAGTCAAATACTATTGACTATTATAGGTAGTGAGTAGGAAATATTGTTTTCAAAATTGATATGACTTTATTATGAAGAAAATATGACCAAAAAATGTAAAATCACCATAATTAACTCTAATTGGACCCAAAATCATCATTCTCAAGCTTGATCATATAGGATTGCCTATAGGTGTCATGCTAAAATAGAGACACAATCAGGAAATTATACATAGTCTTGTGAGTTTAAGTGTATGGAAGGGTACATGAGAGGTTTAAGGGATAAATTAAGACTAAAATACATTCATTATGGTCATAATATCCTTATGAAACTCTCACAATGGATATTTAATAGATAAATAACTCATATCAAGCAAGGCATAGTCCATATCTTGAAACCCTGCATAGTCTGCTTTCATAGAAGTCTTCCTTGGGTATTTGAGAATTTGGGAGGTCAAATCATAAGAAAAATAACTCAAAATTGTTTAAAATAATTGATAATACCTTAATAATCCATTATAATACTTACTTGTTATGGACAAATAGGGGAAGTTCCCTTTGTTTTGCCTCAGACAGAGGATACTCCCCTTATGCATAAAATGATAGGATTTTGAATAATGGAAATGTTAAAGTGAGTTAGAGGCTGGTAAAAAATGGAAATAAGGTGTGATAATTTTACATACACCTAGAAAAACATGATAAATAAATCACATAAGGGATAAGAAAAGTGTCCTAAAACTCCAAGGTTACAGTCAAGCCTAAAAGGTAGGGTTTGTCCTAGTGTCCAAATGGGAAGTCTCTTACACTTATATCCTTTTATATGATACTTATCATATTTTATAATTATTATGGGATCATAATAGAGTTTTACAAACTATTAAGATGTAGGGAAACCACATAGAGAGCCACTTTTGGCCTAAAACCAACATTAGGCCTATATGAATGGAAGAAAGATCTCGAGTGGGCAACTTGAGATGCTCACATTTCCCTTGAAGCTGTGCATGGAGATTCAAGGACTTTAGTAAATTTTATGGAGGTATTGAAACCTACTCTAGTGGGATTTTTTGGTAGTTTAAATTTCAAATCTCTATGAGCAAAGTCTAAGAGAAAAAATGACTTAAAACCCTTGTAAACCCTAGTTAAGGACCTAAATGGGAAAATGAGTTTGGAGGGATATCCATATGGGATATAATGACCATGAAATTTATTTAACCTTTCATAATACTCTCTCAAGATATTCTCCATACTTTTAGATTGTATGGAATTATATGGATGGAATACAAAATAGGGAATTTTTATTGTTTTGTGCATTATGTAGGTTTTGGAAGGTTCCAAGAGATGAAACCAACTTTGGAAGGAATATTGAGACTTAATATAACTATAAAGTTAATTTAATTCATCAAAACAACTCCTAAGTGTGCCTACTAGAGATCACATCTTAGCTAGTCTAAATTGGCATAGTGAACATGGTGGTGAGAAGGGTGAAAAGATTTAATTAAAATAATTTAAAGGTGTGCCTGATGCCTCTCAAGACATGAAGGTTATTTAAAATTTTCATCCACTCCCTTTTATTAATTTTCATGTGAAACTAAATCCATTTTCGAAGCCAAGTGTACAAGGTGTGTGAAAGAGGAGCTTTCTTTAACTATATATGGTGATAACTCTCTTTCAAAGGAATTTAGATGATCAAGACTAAAACCATTGAATGAATATGCATGTATGCAACCCATCCACCTCATTTTAATCATGATATCTTTTCTAATTTGTTTTGGATGTTCAAATAGGGTTAAATCATGAAGGCAGTTTTTTGAGCTAACACAAGGAATTTCATGCCACTTTACAAGAGTTTCATTACTTAGGGTGACACTTGTGCCTCTTGAATTTGCATGATTAGTTTCACATTAATTTCTCATGCATAATTAACTCATTTTATCAGCTTTAAAAGTGTCCTTTTGACCTTTGGACTTCTTTCTTCTCCTTTCTCTCTCTCAAGTTTTATAATAACTAGCCATTTTGGCCTTTGTAAATTATGCTCTACCTGAGTATGGTGAAGACTTGATCATTTTCATACCATGGATCAATAAAGACTACTAATTTTACCTCTTCTATGATTTTTCATAGTGTATTTTACTTATATGATTGATATTGCTTAGTGATGACTCTTATTTCCTTAACATGTTATCTCATTCTCTCACCTATTTGTAGTTTGAAAGCTTCTTCTTGCAGGTCATGTGAAGTGTTCTATGAAGTGTCAATGGTTGAGTGAGTTAGTCTATTCAATAGTTCCATTCAAGGTCTCTTGTCTAGTCTTCCTAGCCTAGACATTCATCATAACCTCATAATGAAATATTGATGTGAGCAAATTTAGATTAGAAAAGTGTATGTTCGATTAGGCTCATGGTCTCATATGTGACATGTAGTTGGTTGGTAGCCATCAAATAATTTGGTGTATCACTTCCCTTAGGAAGCTAGCCATGTCTAGAGATTCACCTCATTCTTAGGCTACCCAAACCCTAGAGGTGTTTTAATTTTTTCACTTAGACAAGGAGAGATAATACATATCCTTAAAGGGTGAAAATCCAAGTGAAAAAATTAACTATTTTTTCCAAGCATGAAGTATATCATTTGGATCACCTACATCAAGTCTTTGAAAAATGTTGAGAGTTTAGGATATATCTAAATCTAAACAAGTGTGTATTCATAATGCATGAAGGAAAAATATTGGGAGAAATCATCTCCAAAGAAGCGATCATAATTGATCTAAAATTAGTTGAGGCCATTATATCACTCCCTCTCTTAGGTCATAAGAAGGGTCTTGAAAGCTTCTTGATAAAAATAAAATTTGTTAGAAGGTTTATGTCAAGTTTCTCAACTTTGGTCAAGTACCTCATAACACTACTCAAGAAGAGTGTTACATTTATCTAGACCTAATAAGGCCAAAGTGGTTTTGAGGATATCAAGCATGCTATCGCAAAATATCATACCCTGATAAACCCAAATTACATTAAGGATTTAATACTTTATGTATTTGTATGAGATTAATGTATCCTAACCATCCATACATAATGAAATAATGACCAACTAGAGTAAAATATCAATTTATTTAGCCATGTGCTCAAGGATTATGAGTTGCACTATAGCTTTGTCAATAATCACACCTTTGTAGTAATAAGAGCACAAAATTTTTTTAGGCATATACTTTCCAACAACAAGATCTATTTTATGGTATGACACTCAAGTATAAAGGAGTTCTTACTCAATAAGGACACTATCAAGAAGAGATCTAAATAGGTCATAAAGGTGATGGAATATGGCATAGACATCTGAATCTCCAAGTTAGTGTGAGGCAAATGAATATATGAATATCTAATAAAGGATGTGAAGAATTAAGACTATAGTTCTTACATTGCATGAGAGATCCAACTAGAAGAAAAAGATACCCTAATAAGCTAGACTTAGAGCATGAAGACCTTCCTTTAGACAAACACATCTCTACATGGCTTGAATAAATCTAAGAACACATACTTAAGATTATAAGCCATTCCTTATGTGCTTGTCAATAGTGAAATTTTTAGAAGATAAATTAATGGAGTTCTCCTATGATTCATATAAAAGGATTAGGTGAATAATCTCCTCGAATAATTTCATGATGGGTCATCGAGAGGCCATTATTTGCCTAAAACCACTATGATGAAAATCATGTGAGATGGATATTATTGTCCAAATATATTTAAAGAAGCCCATGTATGTGTGAGAAGATGTAGAAATTTCACCTTATTTTTAGTCAAGTAGATATTAGAAATCCTAACCTATGCCAAATATAATCTAATCAACCCTTTACACAATGGGGCCTGGACTTCATCATCATGATAAATCTACCCTCAAGCATTGGGCACAAATTCATCCTCATAGAAACTGACTACTTCACAAGGTAGAGAAGGAAATGTCACTCAAAAAAGATAATTAGGTTTCTAGTTTGGATTTAAATGAAAGCATTATTATAAGATTTGGTGTCCTTACCACTATTATCTTAGATAATGCACTAGGTTTCCTTGGAGCCAAGATCAATGAATGGGTGGTCAGACATAGCATCCATATGAGCACCTATTCAAACTATAACCCCTAGGGTAATGGTTTATTTGAGTCAACTAAAAAGAACTTTATTTACATAATTAAGTGAATAATGGAATTAATAGGTGATATTGACATACAAAACTCAAGACAACTCTCTAGGTAGATCAAATACCACTAAAAAGAGTGATAGGAAATTCAAGATTCATGTTAGTATATGGAAAGGAAGTAAAACTACCCATGTTTCTTGAATTTAATTCACTGGAGCTATCCCATAAATTATATTTACATAAGACTAATCTCATGATAGTAAGATTAGCAGAGCTAGTAGAGCTCAAAGAACTCAGGGTGCAAGTTATGTACACTATGGAGATTCAACAAGTGTAGACCAAGAGAACATTTGATATAAGGGTTACTAATAGAGTCTTTAATAAAGGAGACTTGTTACTCAAATGGAACAAAAATAGAGCAAAGTTTGGGAAGAATATCAATTCAATGATGTATGGAGTGACATATATACCATAGCTAGTTTTAATCAAGTTAATGCATACTATCTCGCAAGTCCAAACATAAAAATGTTGCCCATCCCTATTAATGGGATTCACCTCAAGCACTATCTCTGATGATCATGAGCACCCTTTTAAATATAAGTTTATATGTTTTAATTTCCCTAAGTGTCATGTTCACATGTTGTTGTTTAGATTAATTTAATTTCCTCTAAGCACTTGTGTGCAGTTCTATTAGTTTAGCTTTACCTTTCCTTTAAGAACTATTTTGTGTAGCTGTTTGCTTTATTTACCCTTGTGGAAGGTATCTTAGTTCCTTTTAAGTTCAAGTGGGTTTATTAAACATAATCATAGTTAGGATAAATATCAATGGATTCCATATGAATCCATGCCTAATGGATTGCTTAAAATGCTATTAAGTTCCTACTTAGTAGGTAAGTAACTTGCTGAGATCACCAGAATATTGACCATTTTTTATCACCATTGGAAATATGCTTCTAGTTCAGTTTAAGGCTTAGGATCAATTGTAATTTCTCAAATTTCAATCAATTCAAGGTAAATCAATGAGTATAAGGTTGGGCCCAAAAAAGTTTCAACACTTAAAACATTTTGATAAAGTTATTGACATGTAGTATCATTCTTGGCCTCCCTTTTAGCATTCATGACAGACACAAAGCACTCACAGAGCCCATAAGAGATGAGAAACAAAATATAAAGTTGTTTATTTTGAATTTTGTCTAATTACATGTGTTAATATCAAATTAATTCTAAGCTTTCAAATGATTTTTGGCACTTAATCAAATTTATTCAAGGTCACCTACTACCACATGTCACTCTCCTAGTAGTCCCATACTTGTCTAAAGGTCATTTAAAGACTTAGTCAATTTTTAAGAAATTTTATAGTGAAGCAATGATGTTGTAAAAACCTTGGGCAATGGGGTATGTAGGGTGCTTCCACATGTCACAATGTTGGTGACCCGATGACCCAAAACCATCTGTATAATTCAAAACTCTCTGGGCTAACAAGTTAGTGGGATGATGCCATATGGCACAATCCCACTACCCCACTTTCCTAAATATATTCATATAGCCTAGAGAGTTGTCATAGACCTTGAGCCAATGAATTAGTAGGATGTCACTACATGGTGAAATCTCACTAATATTCAACCCTAAGGTATCCCATGTAAATAGATCAAATTTCCAGAACAAGCAGGCTAGTGGGAGGAATAGTTAACATCCATTTAAAGCCTCACTTAAGAAAAAGAGAAGCAAGAAGGAGCTACATGGAAATGGTAGGACTTGAGTATTTAATGAGAGGAGTGTCTAGTGAAAAATAATAATACCAGATATCACTTAATAGATCTCGACTGATAGAACCTAGGGAAAGGGTAGGAAAGTAAGAAGTTATAATGTGCCCTGATTGACATATATATGGTGCCATGTCATCATTTGTCAAGACTAAAATTGACATCCCATTTGACCATCAATACCATCATAAGAAATATTTATAAAATTGATAACATGTGGAGATAACATGTGAAGGCCATATAATGTGGTTAGAACTCAATGACTAAAAAAGGTGATGTGGTCAAGTAATAAATGTGGAGATAACATGTGAAAGCCATAAAATTTGGCTAGAACTCAATGACTTAAAGAGGTGATGTGGTCAAGTAATAAATGTGGTGGTGAATGGAATGGTGCCATGTCATAAGTTGTCAAGCCTAAAATTGACATCCCATTTGACCATCAAGACCGTCATAAGAAATATTTATAAAATTGAAACGTGGTAACTCAAGGATCATAGGATTACAATATAAACAACTTGGGGGAACATTGAAATTAACTAAGCCTAAGTCTATAGAATTTAATGATAGTATATCTAATATCATTAAAGTGTGAGTGAGACTAGCATGATGAGATCATGACTAGAACATATAGGACAAAGAAGTGATTAATGATAAACATCAAATAGAGGTCTATAGGGAGCAACATTAAGACCAGAAGTGGTATAATTATGCCAAAATCTTCCCAGGTAATAATTCCATGATATTTACAACTACATTCTTACACATGGAATCTTGAAAATTAATCTATGACCATTATAATATTAAATATTGGTTACTCCATAACCAATAAGATAAGATGTCAAGTTGATAGTTTCAATATCGAGGCAATCATTGCCATGCCTCAAGGATGCAATCAGAATCTTGATTGCTTTTGGTCACCCTTATTTTATTTGAAGAGAGATTATGTGTCTAAATTTATTATCTTCAATTTAATTCTCTCAACTGTATTTATGATTATAGTAAATGACATGTGGGATTTCCATTACCTATAAAATACTAGGTCTTACATTATAAAATGGTTGACATTTTTTTATCACAATAATGATACCAAACTTTTCCTTCCATGATTCATTTACCACTTGAGCCTTGCATTTTAATGATAATTGAGTTCGCCTCTTTCCTTTTTTCTTGTATTCTTTGTGTATCCTATGGTTTTTTTATCTTTACATTTAGACAATTTTTGTCCCTCTCATTACCATCCATTCCTTAGCACCTCTATGTAGAACTTGTATTTCTCTTGCAAGTCACATGTTGTGTGAATATAGGTCTATATAGACACCACCTATGGATCATTTGTCATCCCTCTTGGTGTTGCATTATGATTTATGCCTCCTTAAAAATTACTTATGTAGATATAATGTTCATTTTGGGGTTTGTGTGATATTGTCTCATCTTTAATATTTTTAGTGTGTTCTTCAAGACCTATAGAGGTGATCTATCTAGTCTTGGTACATCATCATTTTATTTTCAGCATACCTTATCCCTTTTCCCATAAAATTTTTAGACTTAATATTAATAATAACTTTCCTTTCAATTCTTTTAGGCCTACATGTTGATCCTGCACAAGTGTACCACACCTTGGGGTATAATCGCATTATCTCATCAAACCATCTTTCAATTTAGTGGGTGTATGGTTTAAGTAATAAAAAAACTTATAGATAGGGTTTTTACACATTTATATTAAAATAATAGATATTTAAATTTTGATAATACACTTGAGCAAAAAATAGATCTAGTAAAATACTTAACAAAGCTTCTAATGAATGGATTAAACATAACATGCACTCTTTTTCATAGAATTCCATAGCTCACAGATTAACACACAAGGAAATCATATTTAATATTTGATTAAGTCCACTTCATACTTATTCATGATAATAAAAACATTGATTATACATTTAGATGTATATAATCTAAGTGAAGAGTTATATTATAATATTTATCAAAGTGATCAAAACTAATCTACATTATACTGTCAATTATGTAGAAATAAAACCCATTCTATTACAATCTGATGAACCCATTCTAATATAAATTGAAGGAATATATACATACATACATATATATATATATATATATATATATATATATATTATATACAGGTTGTCATAATTCCTAAGATCTAAATAATTCTTTAGCACACATACATCCCAACCCATATTTAGTTTCATCATAAAACTAAAAATACCAAAATATATTAACCATAAAACAATGTAGAACAACCATGCAATATAAGGAAACCATAATTATGCCCATGTGGAAAATACATTTGATAAAGCAATTTTGGTCTCCCATTCACCCACTAATAATTTAGTTATACTGCATTAAAAAATATTCACCATGAAATGGTCATGTCATTTGAGTCATGCTAAGTGTCATTCATTCACATCCTCATAGATTCTCAAAATTAAATAAATCATTACTTTTTACAAGTATACAAGTCATTTAGAGCTCTCCACGTGTCGAAATTTCATCAAACTTATATATTTTTAGCTTTGCAATGGGTTTGACAAAATATATAGGTCTATAACTTTGTGATATATTTATATACTACCATGTATCATGGTCATATAGATTCACAATATAAATCCCACAAAAGGACATTTAATCCATATGCATGAAGAAACATGTCATTTTCAAGGAGATGTAAGGATTGATTGTTGAAAAGGGAGAAACATAATATAAATGGTATACGTGCCCATGTAGGTCTAAGATTAATATTTCAAGGTGCCATTGTCATTTTTTTGTATTCTCACATGAATATGAGGCTTGGCATTAAAATATTAAAAAAGAATCTTGGGTATGTAAGAAGTGTTATCAGCTTAGATTACACCCTTTGAGGAGGTGTTTCAAGACCCATCACCCAATTGATATAATGGGATCACTCTAAGGCTATGGGTGACCTATGATTGGAGTAAACCTCTAGACAGGGCTAGTTCCCTTGGTGAATACACTAAAACTAACAATAAACTACTGTAATTTTTAAGGAAAAGGTAGAAAGAGTACATAAACTAAACTTAAATATTAAGAAAGGTGATGCCTCAGAGATGGTTTACTACCTAAACCAGCTTCTTAACAACACTAAATAACTCAAAGTTGACTAGAACTCTCTTACACTCTCCTTAAATGGACTATTCACACATCAATATTTCATATGATGGTTGTGATTTTATGCATTAGACATTGAGAAACAATTGAAAAGCCTTAAATTAGATATAATTAATTGGTTTATATAGTATTTACTTAGCCTAGAGAATGTCAACACAACATACAACCTGTATAAATTCAGCCTACTAATAACAAGGCTAAATCAAAGGACTTACAAGAGGAAGAAAACTTTTATCACAGTTGTAGATCAACTAAGAATGATATTAACATAAGTATATTGGAATAAGGAAGGTAAATTTAGGTATTTTATTGATTAAATATCTTAAAATCTAGCATTACATGTGGGCAGAGTCTACTCATACCCAAATTAGGGATACAATAGTAGGCATTTTCAGCCCCTTTTATAAGAAAAATGTGCAAGAAAACACTACTAGGCTAACTAAATATAGTTGTTACAAGTTGTTAGCTACCTATTCATGAGGAAAATAATTGAAAACTTAGAAATTATCCTATTCTCAATGCCATCATACCTATAATGATGGAGATATCTTTAATAAGGTTACATAAGAGTAGATTAGAGGACTTTGACCATACTAAATTTATCCTTTGGAGTGATGGAACATGGGTGGATTGGTAAACTAGATACTCTATAAGCCAATTACTCATTTTTTTAACATTAATTCACCTCCTCTAACTCCATTATACATGTCAAAAATTTAGATGCATGTTGACTTGATCTGGCCACTTATTTTGCTCATGGGAATTATCTCTTTGAATGCCATTTTCAAGCCTAGATCATGGTTGTCATGCATGGATATGAATTTCATGAGTAGCCACATAATGGTTAGGTCACTTTACCAACATATTGAATCTTTATTATGGTCTTGAATGGTCTTAATTATTCACTATGGTCATGCTTGACCACTTCCATTAGCATATTTCAAACTAAAAATAATTTTATATTTTTCTAAATGGCCTTCAAAAAGGGTAAAATTTGATTCCTATTTGAGAGGCTTGAATTATCCCTTTTGTTCTAACCATCACTCTTCATACTAATTAAACTTGTAAACCACACACCAACCTACAATTGAATCTTTGATTATCATGAAGCCTTATCAAGAGATTTTAGGCCAACAACTTAGGTGTCATAGTCTTCAAACTTGGTCACACTTTGCATGGTAACTTGACCTCTTGTCCTCTTCTCGAAACTATTATTCAATGCTCATAAATCTTATGGAAGCATGCACTATCCTAAAATTCTTGTTATGGACATTGATAGAGATATCTAAGGTCATTGAGACCTAGACATTAATCTTTTTAATAACCTTTCTAGACCTCCCAAACTCTATCTAATGCCTAAGATTCTTTGTAAGGTCTTGGAAACACATTATAGATCTACAAATATGTAACTTTATGTTTTTTTTGCTTGTTATATACCTTATAAAATGTTCATAATGGATTTGAGAGTATATTTTAGATCTCCACCTAAATAGCTTTCTTACCCCAATAATGTCTTACAACCTCTAGGAAACATGTTATTCTTAGTGGTAAACTACTAGGTGAAATGAGATCATGCATATCAATGTTTATGAAACTTAATAACCTATTTGGCCAATTTGATCTTTTATTTCATTTTTTTTAACTTTCCATAGGCTTGGAAGTTTGTGATTGATCTTAAAATGCTCACTTATTCACATCAAACATCTATAATAAGGGAATTTGATACCTCTCTTAGGTTTGGAGGTACTAGACCATGTCTCAAATCCCTATAAGAGGTATATGACCCTGGATAACATGCCATAAGAATATATGAATGTTTGGACCTATTATAGACCTATTTATAAGGTCTTGGAAACCTATGCATGTTTTAGAAGAGCCTAAGAGACTCTTGTATTTGGATTTATCACGTAGTGGAAGCTTTGGTAAGTATTCTTGGATTCATCTTTGTTTTTATAACTTGAGGTTCCATCCTCCATTCATCTTCTAACCTTTAAATGGGTTTAAACCCATAGTTGATAGTCCTAGACTATGTTTTTCTAACCTATAGGCATGAAAAACAAATATATCCCTATCAAGTCACTAAATTATCCTAAAAATTTTCACACACTTGTAATATGGTTGCATCAATCTCCCCTAAAAATTTCATCCACTTTTCTAGATGGAATATATATATATATATATATATATAAGGTCCTTATTTACCCTAGGTAGGGTACAGTTCAATATACGTAGATAGGAGAGGTTTTGGATGTATCACCTATTTAGGTAATAGTTAGGGATTATTGGTGACTTATTGTGGTCTTATACATGTCAAAATATCTTCCAAAATTGTCCCTAATACTTGGAAAACATTTAGAAATGAATTCAAGCTTCTATATTGATTGTCTTAGCATGCTGACTCAAAGACTAAGCCTAGAAACTTTGAAAGCTTCTATAAATTCTAATATTTTCCTAAATAATATCATGTTATGATATATTTATTCACCATTTAAACTCAATTTAAACTTCATAAAGGGATTTTACATATTCAAAGAACTAAGACATCAACCAAGTCTTTCATCATACTCAAGACCAAACTTGTTTCTTAAGAGAACTAAGGGACTATTTTATTGAGATTGGATTAGAATAGATGTAACCTTCAATGTTATGGTCACTAGGACATGAATACACATATTAAAACCATTATAGTTCATTTTCTAATTTATTATATGCTCTAAGAGTATGGATATGTAACATAACTCTATTATAATCTACTACACCTCTTTATAGGCATGTGTGCACTTTATGGTTCTGTTTTTACCTTGAGATATACCCTTTTAGGTGTTTGGGTGCATGTAAAACCCTCAAAATTTATTTTATCTTTCATTCTAGTATAATATTTCTTTAAACAGGCCTCACACCTTCCCATAAGCCTTTATGGATCCTCAAGTTCAACTTCCTGAGCTAATAATCTTGATATGATCCTTCATAAAGTTGACATGAATACGTTAAACAATGATAAATTCCTAAAACAATGATAAAATTACCTTAATCCATGATAGTTTCCATTCATATTGACTAAGGATCATCTTATGAGACACTCTTATCAATTAATCAACTTCTAATGGTGGGCCAAAGTCTTCATGTTGACTATCTTAACACCTAGTTTGAGCTTAGGACACACATGAAACTTGAAATTTATATCAATTATGTTATTATTTATTAAAGGATATCAAGTTAAGTTATTGTCTCTTCACCACTCTAACCCATTTCACCTACATGTAGGGTTTTGACATCCTCAAATTATAGGGTTTTCATAACCTCTTCATCATTGTTCTAAACTAGCATGCTTCTCAAGAAAGTTTATAACTTGAATTAACTTTGGAAACTCATTATGGACCCTGTTTGAATGCATATACCTACATATAAGTTCATAGTTCTCTTTTTGACATGAACTATTTCATGATTGGGGAATATTATGACTGGTTTGGTCCTTCATTTTAGTGTAGAAATACCTCTTAATAAAGCTCGCACTTTCCCATATGCATATATGGACTCCTTAAATATCAAATTATGGGTTAGAAACTTTATGAAGTTGATTCTAAAACCTTAAAACATGATAAAATATGTTGAAAATTTTCAAAATACCTTAAACTCTACTAAATATAGTGCTCATAATGTAATACTTTTTGGAATCTTGTATGGATCATTGTAAAAGGTGTTTAAAATTTAATAGTAAGACTAATTTTTTAAACCCTCTAAACTTCTTTTTGATATGTAATATCTAATTCTTAATCTTCATAGGTTTATTTGAACTTTAATAAGCTTGAAGTCTTCTTCAGGGTGCTTCCATGTTTAATAGTAGCAGAAAGTCCTTGGAATCCATTAAACCCTTCTCATACACCTACAACTTCCTTCTCTTAGTTTGGTTATCATTATGGAGCTTAAGAACTTTAGGGGTCTCCCCCCTCTGTAAGAACCATATCCCTTATTTTGGACTTGATCAAGTAAGAGTATTCATGGTTTATAATGGTTATTACTCTAATTTCGATCTACTTTTAATGGCATGCCTCCTTGATCAAATGAAAAAAAGAGTAAAGAAAATAATTTTGGTTATGGTTAGATGTTATACAATAAAATAACATTTCCAAAACATTTCAAACAATCTTATTATGTAGCATACCTATATATTATCATCTAAGGCTCAACTCTTATAAAACCTTGTAAACCAATAATATTGTGGAGTATGCACCTTCAAATTTATAAGAGAGGTTTGGGGTTGGAGATAGGACCATGTAGGCTATTCAAGACCTTTTTCTTGAGTGAAAACACTACAAATTGCTTTGAAAATTTTGCCTTTATGTGTACAGGCCTATGTGCTCATGACTTAAGCCCAAAACTTTCTTTAAACCCCTATTATCTAATGTCCAATGGGTATAGAAGTAGGTTTAATGAATACTTGGATGGTGAGATTGATCATTTTTATTGAAATGAGACCTATTTATTCATCAAAATATTCCTTTATCACAATGAAAACATGATCTTTCTACCAAACCTATAACTTCACCTTCTTATATACTATGCATCTAGAAAACCTTATTTCCGTATTATGAAAACATGCATTATAGGTCTATTAAGAGGAATATACAAAATAATCATAACCTTATTTAGTTATCCATTCCATTGGATCAGGTTCAAAACACTAGCAACACATATTTCACTTATTGGGGTTTTATGAGGGGTTTAGAAAAGTTTACTTTCTTAACTATTGTTCATAACTTCTATGCCTTATTTATCTTTCCAAACACATTTATTAGGTACTTAATGAAACTATCCATCTCCTCAAATAAACATATTGAGCCATGAAACTTGAAAAAGGATATTTCTCCTAAAACTATGCTCTAAATGGCTCTTTTCCAACAAGTTTGGGTTTCTTCATGGTGGTTCATGGAATTGTTTCCTTATCCCTTCCTCCCAAAACCTAAAACATGTTATTTAGGATATTATATTTATACAATGTTTATATTATGCCATGCATCTCCTCAGTTGATTGATCACATCTTAAAAAGTAACCACTCTAGGTCTTTGAAGGAGAAATGAACTGATCTTCCTCTTATTTTGGTTTTTCATTACATGAATCTCCTATAAGAGACCTCAAATAACTTTGTCATTATGTTCTTCACTTTACATGGCTTTACCATAACCTTTACCTACCTTTATACTTTTGTACACCTACAAAAACCCTCAAAACCTTTTTTTATCATGAAAATCTCAATTTGAATCTTTTTTAACTTCTTTGATTAAGATTTATGATAATTTATCCTTAAATAAACCTATTTTAAAATGAAACCTTGAAATAATGCTTTAAAGACATGAAATTTGTATGTTAATGCTTGAAATGGTATGGTTTTGGCACTTTTGGCATGTTTGGGAAAGAATAAAGGATGCTAAATGTAAGATAAGTGGAAAATAAGTCATTTAATGCCATTTGACTCTATTTGTATCTAATTTTTGTTTTTTCTTAAGTGTGAAAAGAAGAAACTAGTTAAGATGGGTGTTTAGAAGAATGCATGTTAAATGCACACATCTTGAATCCAAACTTTGTGAGAAATCCTCTTTGGCTAGGGAAGAATGACCTGTAATAAGAAAGAACTACCACAAAACTTGTTGGTTAGACAAGTAGTTAGGTGGATTGCCTAGCTTGAGCTAGATCCTAGAAGCAAAATCTTTCTAGGAGGCTGTCAATCCACATTCTTTGAAATACTTAAGTGTAAATTATAAAATAAATATATTTTCCTTATATAAATTTAAAACTAAAATAAAATACAACAAATGACAACTAATTAATCAAGAAACTTAGATGCTTTTCCAAGTTAGCCAAAATGAAGCAACTAGTTTGATTACACTAATGCTAAAAATTAGTTAGGGCAAGGTTGTGGTTTTGGGTTTGGTAATTTGATAAGGGTGAAAAGAATGGTTCGGTTGGGGTTGATTAAGATAATAAAATGATAGGGATAGATGGTTGAAAAGATAAAATAGAATGTAACTAGGATAGCAAAGGGATAAGGGGGAAAAGAGGGTGAAGGTGACAATGATATAGAGAGGGCAAAGGAGGTAAATGGAATTACAATGGCAAAGGTGGTAAAGGAGGTCAATGCATTAAGATGGAAACTAGATTAAGGGGTATAAGTCAAGGTAATGAAGAGAAAGACTTAAGTAAATGACTAAAATAAAGAAAACTAAATAAGGTTACCTTGAGGTTTGTTGATGTGGTTGATGTTGTTGATGATGTGATTAAGGAATCCTATGGTAATTTTGGTAGAGCTTCATTGATTTGAATTATTTTCCTCCAAGATGTGGATGACCTCCAAAATGATGACCTCCTTCAAAGACCTACAACAAGATGTTAATAACAAATATTAACTTCAAACTTTTCCTTGGGTGAAGGAGAGGGGGTGTATTTATAGCATTTATTGTCAAGAACCATGATTAAATAGCCAATAGTATAACTATGGCACCATTTCCCATGTGGTGCATGAATTATTAAAATATGAGGTTGGTGTGGATTCCCATTTGGTTTGGTGAGTCTCACACCTTACACATGAGTCCAATTTTGAATGGGAATCATGCACATGGGTCTAAATGAGGCCAAAGAATTTTCACCACCTATTCTTATCTTCATCCAAATAATTAAAGAGATGGAATAAAAAATGTGACATAATTTCCCATGTGGTGCATGAATGAGTCAAAGATGAGGTTTGTGGGGATTCCAATTTGGGTTGGTGAGTCTCCTATTTGGGTTAAAAATTTAAAAATGGGTGCCCTTTATCTTTCCCAAAGAATTAAAGAGGTAGGTATCTCATTTTGAAGGATAATTTCATGTGTGAAGTAAAAATACATGTTTAATGATGGCCCCTTAAGGGGAAATTTACCATATTTCAAGGGGGGGCCTTGTGATGCTTAAATGAGGCCATTAAACACCTTGGGAAAGGGTCTCAAGTGGGGTATTATGTCCCACATAAATCCACCTTAATTATAATCCATGTCACTTGCCATATCACCTTCCATATCACTTGTTATGTCACTTGCCATGTCACTTACCATGTCACATGCCATGTCATCAAAAATAGTGATAGTGAGTCCCATAGTGAATATTGATAGTGAATATTACTTTTGAATAGTAATTTAAAATAGTATTTTTGAATAGGATAATAGTGATTTGGTTAGGTTAAGAAGGGTTGGTTAAGGTTTAATAAAGTTTAGGGGGTCTTAAAGCATTTAGTCATCAAAAATTGTAAGTGTGTAGTTTTTTAGTGTCTACATTTTGCCCCTTTTTGTTATGTAGCTTTGAATTAACAAGCTACAAAACAAAAATGAATCACTTGGTTGAAGGTTAGGGTGCCTAGAGTATGGAAGGAGGTGTCCCCCCTCAAATTGAGAGTTGATGAGGAAAGGTTGAATCAGGTGTAGTTTTGATAAGTAGTTGGTGAGGAGGCACTAGGTGGTGCCACAAGGTAATTGGGCATGTGAAATGCCAATGGGTTCACAAAATGTGATTAAGCATAATAATAAAGATTACATAGAGACTAAAGCTACTAATTTTGATAAAAAGAAGGTCAAGTTCTAGATGGACATATGATAGGGTAACCATTCCATAATGTTAGTCATAGTTGATCGAATTAAGCTTATTGAGTCATCTAGACAAGGTTAGTGTTGTTCATAGGTATTCCAGGTAGGAAGTGCTCCTATAAAATAATACAAATGGTCTAGTTACCCATGAGGTGGGGTGTAAAAAGAGAAACATGGTAAGCATAGTCGGTGTTGTCAAAAGGACCAAGGCAAGGTCATTGCAAAGCATACGAAGAGGTCAAGTCAAAAATGGACAACATCGAGGTGGACATGGGAAAGTGGGTTGGTTGGTTGGTTAGAATGGGGTGGTCAAGTAGACTCCATATACCCTAGGCAAGTGGATGCTACCTACATAGTTCTATAGACATAATGTCTAAAATGAACTTGAAGCCTAATGTAGTTCTTCTAAGGTGGGGAGTATTGGTTAACTTGGTTTCCCCAATTTGATATCATGTGGTTAGGTTCACTTGAAGGAAATTAGAGAAAGGGAATCTATAAAGGGTGGAAAATATGGGTACCAAATAGCTTTTTTATTGGTTTGGTATAAATAGTGGATGAGATTACCTAGGATGCAATTAGATGATTGCATCAACTATGCAAAAGGAATTTTTAGCCATGGATAAGTAGGTTTAAACATGAAATTTATACCACCATTTTAAAGAGAAGAAAAGGGAGAAATATAATTTACCAGGATTTAGAAAATATGGCACTACTTAAATTGTTGTAGTGATTTGATGGGTTTTGTCATCACCATCCAAATAAGCTAACATTGTGCACACTCCATAACAATGCCATTAATAGGATATCAAAAGGTATTATTTAATTATTCAAGGAAGTAAATTAGAAGAGTTGGTAAATAAGAAGTGGTGAAGATTCAAACCCTTGATCCTTGAGCCAATGGGGCTCCAAAATAAGTAAGCATTAAGTTTTGGGGGAATTTAGAGAAAGACATGGAGGGGTTTTGGAATATGGAGTGAGGTGAATAATAATAATATTAATTAAATGAGGGATAAGGTTTATATAAGAAGGAAAATAAATGGTATAAATAGAAAACTAAAAGGTAAAATAAAAGAATAATGTATGAAGACAAACATATTAGGGAGTTAAAAAGGAAGGTAAGAGAAATAGGTCTAAAAGAGACCAAGGAAGAAAATAGTTTGGTGGTGTTCATGATCGCTTATGGGTTGTACGATCTTGTGGGCATGGTTGATTGTGTTATAGGATTGGTATATATCTTGAAATAAACCAAAGTCAAATAGAAGACCTTCGAGGCCATAACATGCTAGATGTTGTGATCATATAAGAGAAAAATGGATAGAGGGTTAAAAAGGGAAAAAGGTGATAGGTAGGGGTGAAGGGAGTAGCTAGAGAGGAACAAAAAAAAGGATATAGGATCAACATGCAAAGGCATTAAAATAAGAAAGGGATACAATTGAAGTAACATACTTGACCAAATTTCATGCATTAAAACAAGGTGTGGAGGACATGAAGAAGTATTAAAAGTGGTAAAATGGGTGACTACACCCTGAGGAGCTAGAGGTTGAATGGGAGAAAATAAGGGAGATATAACAAAGGATGAGGATAAGGTAGACTAAGAGAGGGATGAAGAGATAGGTAGAGAAAATAATGAGGTCATAGATAAAAATGAAGGTGGAAAAGGATGGAAGGAGCTAGGCATGAACATATAAGAGAAAAAAAAGGAAGGTTAGGAAGAAGAAGGAATGTCATCAAGGGAGATGAAAAAAATGAAATGAAATGGAGAAAAGAGAAGGAAAACAAGAGGTAGAAGATGGGAGGTGAGGTATGAACTAAATAATGACATATTGGAGAATTTAAAAGGATGGGGAGAGAAGTGTAACTATTGTGAATGGTAAGGGGAGGATGGAAAATATGGGAGGCCACGAAGGGTTTGAAAATAAGTCTAAAAATATACCAAAAAAAAAAAATATTTTCGTGATGAAAATGAAAAATAAGGAAATAAATTGAAGAAAGGAAATAAGAAGAAAAAGGAGGGAAATAAGGACACAAAAAGGATGACAGGAGATTGAAGAAGTAGGTAGTATATTGACCTAGTAAGCATGGATGATGATAGGTAATGAAGCAAAGTAGATGGTGGTTTTGGAGATGAGAACATGATGGAAAATGGGAAAAGGAGTTAATAAAAATAAGGGGAAGTGAAGGATAGGTGAATAAGAAGCTGAAGAGATAAAGTATGCATCAATCAACTTGTTATAAGAGGTTAACAATCCAAAAAGGGGTGAGGTGGTAAATAAATAGGGGAACACAATGAAAAGACATGAGATGAAAATAAGGGATGATAAGAAGAAAAAGGAAGAATTGAAGCATGGATACAAAGCATGAATACTCACATAGATGTAAAAGGTAAGTGAGTACCAAGATGGAAAGAGGAAAAGGGGAATGCAAAAGGTAAAAGGCAATAAAATAATTGAGAAGAAAAAAAGAGGAAATTATGAAAGGCTTCTCAAAGGATAAATACCTAGGTAGAAACTAGTTATGGAGGAAAAAAATAAGATAAAAAGGATGGAAAAAATAAAACAAGAAGAATGGAAAACGGGTATGGTGGGAAGAGTGGCAAAATGGTAGAGAGTGGTGGTACATGTAAAGAAAAAGTATAACAATAGAAGAAACAAAAATCTTGTAAGATGCATAGTATGATGTGTAATTGGTGAGGAAAAGAGAGTGATAAAGAGGGTATCATAAATATCCAAGGGTGAGGGGAGATGATGAGGACAGTGAAAGAAGTTAAAGGGGATAAAGGACAAGGTTGGTAATAAGTGGAGAGAGGGACCAAAAACATGAAAAGTGGGTGAGGGAGTGAGCTACGAAGTATGCACAAGGAAAGGTGATAGGGAGGCTAGCAAGGTAGAGTAGGTAGTTGATTTATGGGAGATAAGAGGGGCTAATGAGGAAGGTTGTCAAACATTGTGTTAAAAGAGATTGACAAGATGAATGGAGGGATATGGTGAGGGGATAGTAGAGAAGTGGAGGAAGAGATTTTTGGAGGGAAAACAAAATAAAGGATGCATTCAAGTTGACCTTAGTAACTAAACACTACCTACATAGTTCAAAAATACCTCAGGCCAATGTAGTTCTCCTAGTAACTGGGAAAAAACTAAGAGGAAACATTAGATGGTGTTAAAACATAAGGATGCTTAAGAAAGAATTCAAAGCTTCCTTGATATAGGACACCTAAACAAGAGGGTGTTGTTAGTGATGGAAATGAGTGAGAGTAAAAAGGTGATGGGAATTAGTGGTTAGTGGCTAAGCTACCCTTAAAAGTGAAGCAGTGCCTACATAATCCATGGACATTAGGCCAATGTAGTTCAACAAGGGTTGGGTGAGTGGTGTTCAAATTGGTTGCCCCAATCTGATGGAACACACATGTTGGTTTGGGTGGGTGGTGAAGGTGTTGTAAAATAATGGTTTTGGGTTTTGGTGATGGTGAAAGTGCATGGTGTAGATTGGTGAATAGTTACCATAATGATCCCATATTTAGTAGGATGAGAGACACAAATGGGTAAGGTAGGATAAATAATAAGGGAACACAATGCTAAGCACCATAAATGACCTTCAATAGAGCTAATCCATAGAAGAGGTGCCTTTGTGAGGAGGTTTTACCTTCTAAAATTATGCAAGGGTAGAAGCTTAGAGATATCATCTACCACTATTACCTAAGTTTTAGGAGGTGGGCTTCTATTAGGATCTGCATAGTCATTTTGTCCAAGGTTCATCACCACTATGAGTTAAATTTTAAGGATATTAGTGAAGTGATGACCTAAAAATAATTTATTTGATGACTAATTAGATTCTACAAGTAAGGAATTTAGTAGCATGGTGAGCGATAGAGGATGGACCTTACCTAACCCAAGAGATACATGGGTAGGCTAAATAGATAATGGCCATGTCTACACCCTCTATCCTAGTTCCCTAGAACTAATTACTTAGGTTTATACTTAGAATAGGTCTTGGTATTAGGGACATACATGGTTTAAGATATTGGTTATATAGTTGGAGAAGGTGATTGTTCCCCTACCATAAATGAACTCTTAGCTGGCACAAAATAAAATACTTCCATGTTCAATTAGGCACTACCAATGGTTAAGGTCTAGCATTAAGAGCCTATGGTAATGGGCCGGTAGTAGTAAGAGGGTAGAGGAGATAGAAACATGAATGTCTTATCATGAATTCATGGTGGCCTACCTCTGATGGAGGATTTTATATAATGATAAGCATTTGGGAGTTACCACCACCAGTAATAGTGGTAGTTGTGAAGGAGTGATCATTATAATAACCCATGGTTAGAATCTAATTTACGTAAACCAAGATAAAGGTGATAATAATGCAAATGACCACTAGGTCTATAAGGATTGTAATAAGACAAATCAAGGAAAGACATCAGATGTGGATCTAATGATAAGTGAAACAAAAAGATATCATGACAGTGTATAATGGATTTATCAAGATAAGAAATCAGATCAAGGGTGATATTTCCATATGAAAAGGTAAGTATACATGACTATTTCAAGCGAGAAGAATATTCAAGGGAATTAATGACATCATATGACCTTCCTAGTTGGTGGAATGGAGACTCATGTTGGTGAGGAAGAATGGTTAGGTCTTTTATTTAAAGAATCATGATAAGGATGAGTGTCTATCACTGACTTATTTGGTTTTAAAAGTCATAGAGAGTATAAATAGCTACACAACGTTGAAGATGGTGAACAATGGGAACAATGGTGGAGAAAATCAACAATCCCTATGACCCAAAATAATCAATATGGTGAATGTGTAGATCTATAAAATACTACAATATGTAATGGCTATAATGGAAGTACTATTAGATCAACAAGGGGAAAGACACCCATGGACCAAGATTGAGCCTAAAACATTAACTCCATAGTAGTGAAGAAGGTGGGAATTTCACTATGCAAGATGTAGGGCTAGAGAACATGACCATCATCTTATCTATAGAGGGAACCCTCACTATCCAATAGGATGTACACTAAGGCAATAACTAATAGTACATATGCGAGAAGAATAATCAAAGTAGAGGGATGCAATGGCTATGATAGGTGAGTAGGGTGAAATAACCAGAGTAGAATATGATTCTCATCTTATGGGGATGAATGTGGGAGAGGAGAATAGAGTATACCCTTTAGTGATTGCTGAGATAGGGAATGTTATAGATGTTAGTTTAGGGAGTAATCCAGTAGAAGGATGGTTGAACACAAATCCATATTCACTAAATAATTAGCCTAGTGCTTAGGTAGTAAAATAATATATGTAAGGGCCTTAAGTGAAATATGGATAGTTTGATAACTTTGTATGTGATGTGTGACTCCTTACACCCTAAATAGAATATTCCACAATTTATTATAAACATGTACAAAATGTGTTGGATGTCATTGGTCAAATGTTATCATGTTTAAGTTTGTGTGGATACTTATGAATGTTATGGTTATGGTTATGATTGGTATGGTTATGGTTGATGTAATCTTGCTTAATGTAAAAAGAGTGATTATTGTTGTTACAACACTGGATGGTAAAAGTCATGATGAAAACATCAACCAAGCACATTAATGATAGGGCATGATGCTCTATTTTTAATAAGGAATAAAAATAGACCCAAAGTGGGATCAACTTGATGAATATAATCCCTTCAAACATTATGCATAAATAGTCTTTAGTTGATAAAAAAGGTTTCTTAATCATAGGGTGTCAAGTAAGCTCTAAATCCCCTAATTTATAGATAGTCTAAAGGGAAGATTGGTGATAGGTGGTGTGAAGGGTAATGGGTGATATGTATGATAAACTCATGTGAATTAATTTTCCCATTCTATAGGTGGCCTAATAATGGTAATAGACAAGTCCATGTCATATGCTAGATGTAGACTAATCAATGCTGGAATTCTACATGTGAAAGCTAATTGTAACTTCTAACTTATTATGCTACTTGAGATCTAATTACAGCTTTATATTTTGTTGTGATAGTGGGTCTTTTACTTTATTACTATATAAGGGAAGTTGATCAATGTGAGAATATTCCAAGAAATTGATTTGCTTTTGACAAAGTTAACTTAGCCATCCTTCAAGGGAGTGGTCTAAGCTTATTGGATTTGTTTAATGCTCTTTGATAGCTATCCTTTAAGGAAGCAGTCTACCTTATATTTGTAAATTTTTATTTTGTTTATGGGTATATATCCTTCAAGTAAATAGTCTATAATGCTTAAGATATTGACCCAAGTAGTATTTTATTATCCAAATTATTTTGGGATGTAATGTGTTTAGACATGGACAAGTCTAATTAGGTGTAGAGGTTTACCTTTTATGAGGGAAAACTTTTAACACAAGAAGGTTAATTATATTAAGAGCTATGGATTTTTTAAGAGACAATGACCATTGGATTCCATCTTGTTAGAGACAAAATTATCCATGAGAACCATGCTATGGGTAGAGCCATGGTACCCACATATAGGATTAGGATATGACTATGACAGTTAATCACATGGTTCTATATTATAATCAATTGTCCTAAAAAGGAGAGGAGAAAGATGGGTGAAGGTTAAAATTTCATAATCAAGGGATAACCTTAAGTTAAACAAAAGGAGTGATCTTGATCTTTCCTTAACAGAAAAATGGATGTAGATGCAAATCATTGAGGGGCTCAGGTTCTAGTTTGCCTTCGAAAGAGGACAAATGATAAGCACCTAATCCATACTTATGGGTAATGATGTAGGGTCCAAGCCAAATGAAAGAAAGCTTACCTCATTTACTTTTTTCCATGTTGGTCACATGTCAATTTTCCTTTAAGATGAGGTCTCCAATATTGAAGTCCTAAGTTTGAGGTAAGATTGGTTAGGTTTGATGGAGAAGTGTAACATTCTATGGTTTGATGGGAGAATTTGAGTCCCAAATACATTGGGTGGTGTCCAAATGGGTTTCCCCAATTTAATATACCACTTGGTTCCAGTTGGGTTGATGGATAGGTTGAGGAAAAAAACCCAAGCATTAATTCATTTAATCATTAAGGTATGGTTGAAATTAATAAATGGTTAAAGCCTTATGGAAGAAAAGTTCCCCTAATTTACTCTTTGCATGGGTGGGAAAAATATCCCAAAGTGAAGGTGTTTGTGGCTAGGTTTAGTTAGAATGTTGAGGTTTTGAAGGGTATGTTTATGGAATGGACACTTTATCCTTTCCCTTATCCTTTTATTGGGCTTGAGAATGGGTAACCCTATAGATGGTGTGATTAAAAGAAAGTGTTGGTTTGTCTTGCTACTTTAGCTCCTCCTCACTCTTAAGTGAGAATGGGGGAATAGGCAAGTGTTGGGTAGGTTTGGTTAATGGTTGGGTTGGTAGTGGGATCAAAGGAGGTTCATTCGATAACATATTATCCTTGTCTTAAATCTAGTGGATAATGGTTTAAGAGCCTTACAGTGCTCTGTATCATAGCCAAGTATCTTATGGTAAGAGCACATATGGTGGTCATTATACCATGATGGTTTTGGAAATGAAGGGTTGAAATTTTTGATAGGGTCAAAAGGTTTGATAAGTTGTAAGGTTAAGAAAGAGGTTTGCAACAACCTTTAGAAAATGGTTGAAAAGGATTCATGCAAAGGTGTTGGGGATGACCAATTTTTAGTTTTGGGAGCTTCTTAAAATTAGATTTTACTATAGAATTTATGTGTGGTGGGGTATTTTTAGTTTTTCAGTTAGGTTGAGATGGCTTGGTTAAGGGAGGTTTATCTAATAACATATTATCCTCATATAAGTTATGGATGAGTGCTTGGAGAGATTTAAAATTCTTTGTGTCATGTCAAGGTGTCCTATGGTATGCATAAACTAAGCTGGCATTAAACTATTTTGGTTGAGAACATGAAGGGTCAAAAGTTTTGATAGGTTGGGAATGTTTGAGAGGTGGTAAGGTTAAGGAAGAGGTTTGCAACAATCTTTGTAAAATGGCTAAATAGGATTCACGTAAAGGCATCAGGGGTGATGGATTTTTGGGTTTCAAAGTGGGATCCTTCTTAGGAGTAGGCTTCACCCTAGAATTTATTGGTTTTGGAATGGTTTTAGTAGATTTGTTAGGCTAGGGTTGCTTGGTTGATTTTGAAGTAGAATATTTAAGAAAGTGGGGGGCATGGGTCTATTTCTAGATGGTTTAAGAGATTCCACCCTTTTAATAGGTTTAGTCAAAGTTTTCTTTGATGAAATTGATGGCGTTAGGTCCAATTTCAAACATTGGTGAGTTATGCTAGGAATAAGAAGTATTCATAGATTCTTGATGGGTTTGGTCAAAGAGGTGTAAGGATATTTAACAATTTTAGATGGAAGTGGGTTGGATGGTTCCCATATGGTTTTGGAGGATGGAGTATCTAAGGATGGGGTTGAGGTAGTGATAGGTTTAAGTATGAATTCAAGTGAAGCTAAGGTTTCTTGTTTATTTTGATAGGGGATACCAATATGATGCCATAAATTGGATCTATTGATATTGGGTTGAGAAGTGAACTCTAGGCTTTGTACTAGCCTAGAAAAGGGCATGTAGATAAGTTTGATTCCTTGATCATTGATTTAAAATCTTAAAACCTTGGGTGTAAAAGAGGGAATGGTTTCCTCATCTATGTTTTTGTTGGAAGGTTCAAAATTTAGAGAATATGTTTCTTCCATGGATGGATTGGATAAGGTGACCTCTTTTAAAGGAATGTGTTTTCCTAGATTTTCAATAATTACATATAAATGAGAAAGAAACTAAGGTTAAGAGGTTATGGGTTTGATATTACCCAGATTTAGTGCACACCATATCCAAGCCTTGTGGGAGCTCCTCTTTGGCTATGGAGGAAACACCTGCAGTAAGAATGAAACTTAAATAAGAAATATATTAGAAGAGGATATGGTGGACTGCTAAGCTATGTGCTCGGTCTCGGAAGCATGAAGCTCCTTGAGGGATGACAGTCCACTATTTAAAGATGAAAGTATTATAAAGGAAGAAATGATAAATGAATAAAGAAATAGAAAAGTAGATGGTGTGTACCTATTCCCTGTAGTTTATGTACATCAGAATGCTACCGAAGGCTAGCTGAAGGTTTTGTCTGGCCTAGATGGGTTATTTGGATGGCTTTTTGGTTTACTGGTTCAAAACACAGTCACCAACATTGGTGCATCTACCGAGGTCAGTTAGGTAAATGGTGCCAACATTGATTGGGTTGCCAATGTCGATCAGGGTTGTCAGCCTTGGATGGCTTTTAGAGTATTTTCGAGATAGACAGAGATGTTTCTAGAAGTTTAGAGGTTGGTGTAGGGTTGTAGGAAGGTGAATGAGGTTTGAGGAAGGGTATAGGTGGAGGATTGATGTGAAAAGGGGGTGAGAACAAGGGGAAGGCCTTTCAGCCCCTCCACAGAAGAAGTCAAGCCTCTTGACAGTATTTAGAAATATCAATGAAAACTAATTGACAATATATTTTAAAACACTAAAATGAAAACCAGAGTACTTAGCTTTATAGGATGAAGAACCAGAGGTGTCAGAATAGTGATTCCCATTATGGCGAATGTGACTAGTGTTGTGAGCCAATGAAGTGAACATGGATTGCTTCAATTCATTAGCTTGAGATCCTTGTATAATCTTTCAATCCAGTCTCTAGAATGATTTGTGCAGAGCTTCGGTAGCCAAGAGAATGATAGTCAAGTTCTAGTGCTTAAAATCTCAGAGTGTGCATGTGAATATCCAAAAAGGTGGGGGCTAGCTCAATGTTAGAGCTTGGCTTATGTAACTGACATTGGTGATCTCGTCAGCATCAGCATAGAACTGCTGATGTCAGCCGTGGGTTGATCAATGTTGGTGGAGAGAGAATAATTAAAAGGGCTATTTTTAACTCTTTGCCCATTTCTCCACCCACCAAGTGCCTTTTCCATTGGAAAATGTCAAAAGAAGGGCTTATGAGGCACAGGAGTTGGTTAGGGAGTTAAGATGGAGTGAGAATAGGTCATGGGTAGTTAGGATTTGGAGGACCTAGTCTCAAGTTGACTCATAGGCTAAGAAATGGTCTTAGGGTGAGGTGTCTAGATGAGATGTCCAAGGTGAGGCAATTAATTTAAAATAAGTAGTTTTTAAATTAATAAGGTGTGTAAGTGTGGGTTAGGAGTGTTAATGTTTATAAGGGGACCAAGGGGGGTTAACATGGTATTGGTGTCTACATTTGCCCCTTTTGTCTTGTGGTTTGTTCTAACAAATTACAAGACAAAATTAGGTGTAGGTTGCCCTAGGTATGGGATGATAGATGTAGGTTGCCCCAGGTATGGGATGAGGTATTCAAGAATGTTTCTCTAGCTTTCCACTAATTGCATTCAAATGAGAAAGAAACTAAGGTTAAGAGGTTATGGGTTTGATGTTACCCAAATTTAGTGCGCATCGTATCCAAGCCTTGTGGGAGCTCCTCTTTGGCTGTGGAGGAAACACCTGCAGTAAGAATGAAACTTAAAAAAGAAAGATGTTAGAAGAGGATATGGTGGACTGCCAAGTTACGCACTCAATCTCAAAAGCGTGAAGCTCCTTGAGGGATGACAGTCCACTATTTAAAGATGAATTATTGTAAAGGAAGAAATGATAAATGACTAAAGAAATAGAAAAGTAGATGGTGTGTACCTGTACCCTATAGTTTGTGTACCTCAGAATGCTATAAAAGGCTAGCTGAAGGTTTTGTCTAAATTAGATGGGCTATTTGGATGGCTTTTTGGTTTGTCGGTTCAGAACATAGTTGCCAACATCGATGCATTTACCGAGGTCAGTCAGGTAAATGGTGTCGACGTCGATTGGGTTGCTGATGTCAGTTAGGGTTGTCAGCCTTGGATGGCTTTTAGAGTATTTCTAGGATACACAAAGAGGTTTTTGGAAGTTCAGAGGTTGGTGTAGGGTTACAAGAAGGTGAATGATGTTTGAGGAAGGGTATAGGTGGAGGATTGGTGTGAAAAGGGGGTGAGAACAAGGGGAAGGCCTTTTAGCCCCTCCACAGAAGAAGTCAGGCCTCTTGATAGTATTTAAAAATATCAATAAAAATTAATTGATAATATATTCTAAAACACTGAAATGAAAACCAAAGTACTTAGCTTTATAGGGTGAAGAACCAGAGGTGTCAGAATAGTGATTCCCATTATGGTTGATGTGACCAGTGTTGTGAGCCAATGAAGTGAACATGGATTGCTTCAATTTAGTAGCTCGAGATCCTCATACAATCTTTCAATCCAATCTCTAGAATGATTTGTGTATAGCTTCAATAGCCAGGAGAATGATAGTCAAGTTCTAGTGCTTGAAATCTCAAAGTGTGCATGTAAATATGCAAAAAGGTAGGGGCTAGCTCAATGTTAGAGCTTGGCTTATGTAACCAACGTTGGTGATCCCACTGGCATCGGTGTAGAATTGTTGATGTCAGCCATGGGTTGATCGATGTCGATGGAGAGAGAATAGGTAAAAGGGCTATTTTTAGCTCTTTGCCCATTTTTCCACCCACCAAGTGCCTTTTCCATTGGAGAAGGGTTAAAAGAAGGGCTTATGAGGCATGGGAGTTGGCTAGGGAGTTAAGATGGAATGAGAATAGGTCATGGGTAGTTAAGATTTGGAGGACCTAGTCTCAGGCTGACTCATAGGCTAAGAAATGGTCTTAGGGTTAGGTATTTAGGTGAGGTGTCCAAGGTGAGGTAATTAATTTAAAATAAGTAGTTTTTAAGTTAATAAGGTGTGCAAGTGTGGGTTAGGAGTGTTAACATTTAGAAGGGGACCAAGGGGGGTTGACACAATATTGGTGTCTATATTTGCCCCTTTTTGTCTTGTGGTTTGTTTTGACAAACTACAAGACAAAAATAGGTGTAGGTTGCCCTAGGTATGGGATGATAGATGTAGGTTACCCCAGGTATGGGATGAGGTATTCAAGAATGTTTCTCTAGATTTTCACTAATTGCATTCAAATGAGAAAGAAACTAAGCTTAAGAGTTTATGGGTTTGATGTTACCCAGATTTAGTGCACACCATATCCAAGCCTTGTGGGAGCTCCTCTTTGGCTATGAAGGAAACACCTGCAGTAAGAATGAAACTTAAATAAGAAAGATGTTAGAAGAGGATATGGTGGACTGCCAAGCTACACGCTCAATCTCGAAAGTGTGAAGCTCCTTAAGGGATGACAGTCCACTATTTAAAGATGAAAGTATTGTAAAGGAAGAAATGATAAATGACTAAAGAAATAGAAAAGTAGATGTTGTGTACCTATTCCTTGCAATCTATGTACCTTAGAATGCTATAGAAGGCTGGCTGAAGGTTATGTCTAGCCTAGATGGGCTATTTGGATGGCTTTCTGGTTTGCTAGTTTAGAACACAATCGCTGACATCAGTGCATCTACCGAGGCTGATCAGGTAAATGGTGTCGACGTTGGTTGGGTTGCTGATGTCGATCAGGGTTGTCAGCCTTGGATGGATTTTAGAGTATTTTTTGGATAGATAAAGAGGGTTTTGGAAGTTCAAAGGTTGGTGCAAGGTTGCAGGAAGGTGAATGAGGTCTGAGGAGGGGTATAGGTGGAAGATTGGTGTGAAAAGGGGGTGAGAACAAGGGGAAGGCCTTTCAGCCCCTCCACAGAAGAAGTCAGGCCTCTTGATAGTATTTAGAAATATCAATGAAAATTAAATGACAATATATTCTAAAACACTAAAATGAAAACCAAAGTACTTAGCTTTATAGGGTAAAGAACCAGAGGTGTCAGAATAGTGATTCCCATTGTGGTTGATGTGACCAGTGTTGTGAGCTAATGAAGTGAACATGGATTGCTTCAATTTAGTAGCTTGAGATCCTCATACAATCTTTCAATCTAGTCTCTGGAATGATTTGTGTAGAGCTTTAATAGCCAGGAGAATGATAGTCAAGTTTTAGTGCTTGAAATCTCAAAGTGTGCATGTAAATATGCAAAAAGGTAGGGGCTAGCTCAATGTTAGAGCTTGGCTTATGTAACCAACGTTGGTGATCCCACTGGTGTTGGTGTAGAATTGTTGATGTCAGCCATGGGTTGATCGATGTCGATGGAGAGAGAATACGTAAAAGGGCTATTTTTAGCTCTTTGCCCATTTTTCCACTCACCAAGTGCCTTTTCCATTAGAGAAGAGTCAAAAGAAGGGCTTATGAGGCATGGGAGTTGGCTAGGGAGTTAAGATGGAATGAGAATAGGTCATGGGTAGTTAGGATTTGGAGGACCTAGTCTCAAGCTGACTCATAGGCTAAGAAATGGTCTTAGGGTGAGGTGTTTAGGTGAGGTGTCCAAGGTGAGGTAATTAATTTAAAATAAATAGTTTTTAAATTAATAAGGTGTGTAAGTGTGGGTTAGGAGTGTTAACGTTTAAAAGGGGACCAAGGGGGGTTGACACAATATTGGTGTCTATATTTACCCCTTTTTGTCTTGTGGTTTGTTTTGACGAACTACAAGACAAAAATAGGTGTAGGTTGCCCCAGGTATGGGATGATAGATGTAGGTTACCCCAGGTATGGGATGAGGTATTCAAGAATGTTTCTCTAGATTTTCACTAATTGCATTCAAATGAGAAAGAAACTAAGGTTAAGAGGTTATGGGTTTGATGTTACCCAGATTTAGTGCACACCATATCCAAGCCTTGTGGGAGCTCCTCTTTGGCTATGAAGGAAACACCTGCAGTAAGAATGAAACTTAAATAAGAAAGATGTTAGAAGAGGATATGGTAAAATGCCAAGCTACACTCTTGATCTCGAAAGTGTGAAGCTCCTTAAGGGATGATAGTCCACTATTTAAAGATGAAAGTATTGTAAAGGAAGAAATGATAAATGACTAAAGAAATAGAAAAGTAGATGTTGTGTACCTATTCCTTGCAATCTGTGTACCTTAGAATGCTATAGAAGGCTGGCTGAAGGTTATGTCTAGCCTAGATGGGCTATTTGGATGGCTTTCTAGTTTGCTAGTTTAGAACACAATCATTGACATCAGTGCATCTATCGAGGTTGATCAGGTAAATGGTGTCGACGTTGGTTGGTTTGCTGATGTCGGTAAGGGTTGTCAGCCTTGGATGGCTTTTAGAGTATTTTTTGGATAGATAAAGAGGTTTTTGGAAGTTTAAAGTTTGGTGCAAGGTTGTGGGAAGGTGAATGAGGTCTGAGGAAGGGTATAGGTGGAAGATTGGTGTGAAAAGGGGGTGAGAACAAGGGGAAGGACTTTCAGCCCCTCCACAGAAGAAGTCAGGCCTCTTGATAATATTTAGAAATATCAATGAAAATTAAATGACAATATATTCTAAAACACTGAAATGAAAACCAAAGTACTTAGCTTTATAGGGTGAAGAACCAGAGGTGTCAGAATAGTGATTTCCATTGTGGCTGATGTGATTGGTGTTGTGAGCCAATGAAGTGAACATGGATTTCTTGAATTTATTAGCTCAAGATCCTCGCAGAATCTTTCAATCTAGTCTCTGGAATGATTTGTGTAGAGCTTTGGTAGCCAGGAGAATGATAGTCAAGTTCTAGTGCTTGAAATCTCAAAGTGTGCATGTAAATATGTAAAAAGGTGGGGGCTAACTCAATGTTAGAGCTTGGCTTATGTAACTGATGTCGGTGATCCCACCAGCATCGGTGTAGAATTGCCGATGTTAGCCACAGGTTGATCGACATCGGTGGAGAGAGAATAGGTAAAAGGGCTATTTTTAGCTCTTTGCCCATTTCTCCACCCACCAAGTGCCTTTTCCATTGGAGAATGGTCAAAAGAAGGGCTTATGAGGCATGGGAGTTGGCTAGGGAGTTAAGATGGAGTGAGAATAGGTTATGGGTAGTTAGGATTTGGAGGACCTAGTCTTAGGTTGACTCATAGGCTAAGAAATGGTCTTAGGGTGAGGTGTCTAGGTGAGGTGTCCAAGTTGGGGTAATTAATTTAAAATAAGTAGTTTTTTAATTAATAAGGTGTGTAAGTGTGGGTTATGAGTGTTAAAATTTAGAAGGGAACCAAGGGGGGTTAACACAATATTGGTGTCGACATTTGCCCCTTTTTATCTTGTGGTTTGTTCTGATGAACTGCAAGACATAAATAGGTGTAGGTTGCCCCAAGTATGGTATGATAGATGTAGGTTGCCCTAGGTATGGGATGAGGTATTCCCCCTTAAAGTGGGAATTGAGAGAAGGTAATCCAAAATTAGTTACTGACTTGATAGGCAGTGAATGGGTAGGGTGAGGTTGGAGTGTAAACGTTGTAATAGTTGAGATAATGCATATACCACTTCACTTGATAGGCAAGTCAACTTGTCACAAAAAAGTTTGAGGAGGACTAAAATTAAAGTAACTAATCTCTAGCCTATTAGTGGTAGTTGATTGGGTTAAAATGATCAAAGTTGTAGCTCTAATGGTCATTGTGTTCCAAGTATCTGGGCTAGGAAGTGCTCCTAGAAAACATGAGAATGTCACAAATACTAGGGATCAACTTGGTCACAATCTGACAATAGGTGTGAGGGGTGCATACAATTTGCTAACTATTTGTGAGGTAGCATATGCAATCAAAATAACTAAGGCAAAGTTGTCTTAAAAGTGGTCGTGGTCTGAGGAGATAGTCATGATCTTCAAGGTGATTTATCAAGTTGGGCTGAGATATAAGTGATCTCGAGTGTTGTTTGTTGTGGTTAGGGAGATGTATGTGATCTCTAATGTGCCCCATGAGAAGTCTAAGGTGACTTTTGCAATGTCAAGGCCGGAAAGACTAGAAATGAGGTAGTTTAGGATAGGTGGTGAGCCTAGGGTTTAGAGTAGGTAGTGAGCCTAGGGTTTAGATAGTTGGTCCATTAGGTAGATGAATGAATGAATGGCTGAACTAACCTTAGAAGACCCCATGTCAACTGAGTGCTACCTATATATCCCCTATTTTAAGGGCCTCAAGCTAATGTAGTTCTCCCAAAAAGGGAAGAAGAGTCAAAGAAGTTGTTAGTTGTTTGCTTAATGTTTACTAACATTGTTGCGTGTGTGTTGGTTGGATGCAGGCTAGGCAAACATTGACATTGTGAGATCATCTCCCTACATTGTTGATGCAGATGCATCGAGACATCATAGGGGATGAGTGGGCACATATGGTTGTTGTAGGGCTCAGCAAGTTGTGGCAATATTGCTGAGTTGCCAGGGATGTCAGTTTGATGGTGGCATTAATCGAGCAGTGGGATCATACCACCAACACCTTTCACTTGTTGACTAGAGAGCTGACTATTATAGTAGAGGATGTGTACTAGATTTTGTGATTGTTGATACATGGAGTAGAGTTATATGCATGCTCAAGAGAGGAGCATGACATTCATATGGCTACTTTGTTTGGGGAGCACGCTATTGAGGTGACCTACCATTCGGTGAGCTTTGCCTATGAGCTTATTTATGCTGCTAATGAGGATGAGCATTAACTAGCCATCTTGATGATGATCGACATCACTATATACACCCTTTTTGATGTAGAGAGAGGGAGATTCCCAATCGATGACCAGGGTTTTGGTAGACATGTTAGGGGAGTAGACAGTTTTTGCATGGGCTCTAGTATTTTTAGCTCAGTTATACAGGGAGCTGTGAGGGATTAATTAGTGGCGGTGGTATAGCTTGTGTGTGGGCCACCTCCTTCACTATTGGGCTTATGAGCATATCATGGTTACATGATCTCTTGGGCTCCCAATAGTGATCTAGGCCAACTTCAGAGTTAGTTTTAGGTAGTGGCAAGAGGTCATGGCATAGACACATGTGGATGCCATCATCTGAGATATTAAGTATTACAGGGGGTATTAAATGTCCTGATCCCAGTGGATATCATTTGGAGGCCATAATTATTATATTTGGCATTTAGAGGTCAAGTAGAGCAGCTAGTGGGGGTTTAAAGCCTGCAATGGGTGAGGGGTAGGTGAGTTGGCAAGCTCAAGAGAGTTCCTACTGAGAGAGTGCAGTGCCAATATAGGTTGTTATAGGATGTGCCACTTGCTCTCCCATAGTATAGACATGATTATATTGAGGCACCCCTCCCATTGCTAGAGGAGACAAAGTGCCCAAATTTTGAGGAGATACTCGTAGATCTAGGTGTGGTAGATCTGGGGTGTACGATGGCCTACTTGGCTAGGTGGGCAAGTCACTATGTTGTAATTTTGAGGGGACCACCTCCTAATTTATAGGTGATTAATAGAGAGAGGGATGTTGCCATTCAGATGAGAGATATAGCATGAACATAGGTGGTAGTGCTTTAGGGATAAGTGACAATTTTTATAGTGCATGTGGTTGCCTTAATAGGGCAAGTTACTACATTGTAGGGGTAGTTGGTCATAGCCTAGGCACATGTATTGGTAGGGTAGGGTTTTGGAGGGTAGGGCCCTATTCAGCCACCACCATAGTAGCTAGTGTAGTAGCCAGCTCAACCACCACCACTATAGCCACTGTAGCCACTAGTTTAGTAGGTAGTGGAGTAGCCACCTCAGCCATAGCCATAGAGTTCTTTATAGGGCATGGCATCAAGATTGATGGGTCTACTACAAATTGTACCTATATCTAGGCACAATGCTATGTTAGATGAGATCTCATATTATGAGGGTGTCATCAGGGAATTTCCATAGATTTAGTGATATTCTAAGATGCTAGCTCAGCAGAGATCTATGTCACGTGCCACTACCTCCAGTTCTTAGAGATGGTGATGGTCAGAGGGTGGAGACGATTCAGCATCTTCATGACCACCACCACCACCACAGCCTTGAGGTATTTGTAGTTGTTGAGGTGTAAATATATACCAGCCTACGTGCCATTGATGCAAGATGTACATACATTTTGAGAGAGACATGTATATATTGTACTGTTTCAGATATTTTTTATGTATACCTTCATTTGACAGTTACATATATATGAGATGTTTGGGATATTGACATGTTATGGATGTGACTTTGTGTTCTTTTGGTTATGTTAGTGTTTTTAGCATTTCCCATATGTTTGATGGTACATGCTTGAAATGATGAGTGTATGATGATGTTATAGCCTTTTCCATATTGTGTGATGGTGTATGCTATAACATAGGTTATATGGTTTTTCATCCTTAACAATTTTTCATATTGGTGATGGTGTATGCTAAAAATGAAATGAGTTTATTTATGCTTCAATAGGTTTCCATATTGGTGATGGTATATGCTTGACATAAATTGTGTTTGGTTGATAGTTTCCATGTGTATTGTTTTCCATAGAAACTAATGTGAATGGGCAATGATAATTTATATAACACAAATTGGTATTTGCATTAAATAAATCATGATGTTATGTTAGTGGTTAGAAAATGTTTTGGTTGTATTATTACCAGAAACATGTGATGTTATTTATGATAAAATTGAGTTGAATGTGAGGTTCATAACTTTATAGTGAAAATTATGAGATGACAATATGCAAGCATATAATTTTAAGACACTACGTCCTAAAAGATAAACTGGCATGTGATGAAGGTGTGTAAGAAGTTAAAGGTGTGTTCCTCTTTCATTGACAAGGACCATAATGATATCATAGATAGGGTTTTTGTAAATAAAAACCTCGTTCATGCATTATGTCATTGACCATTGGTTTTAATTAGAGAAGTATCCTAATCTCTTGACATTAAGTGAGCTCAAAATCCCTTGGGTATTTTGGGGTAATAGGTGTGATTATGTGATATGTGAGGATAGCGTAACTCTTTTTAGCAGGGATAACTTTTCCCCTTTTATAGGTGACCCTGAGAACAACTATAGGCAAGTCCATGACTTAATAGTTTGTTAGTTTTTTTTTTGGTAGACTGATCAATGTGAGAAGTCTATTTGGGGATGTTGTTTTGTTTTGTGGTCATGTGAAGCTGATCGATGCAGGAAGCTTCTAAGAAGGTGCTATTTTTGTAGAAAAATGTGGGCATAGCCATCCTTTGAGGGAGTGGTCTATATTGTGCTTTGTATCTTTTGATTTCTTTGAATAATTATCATTCAAGGGAGAAGTCTATTAATTACAGCAATAATGTAGCTATCCTTTGAGGGAGCAGTCTACATTTATAGTTTATGATCTTTTAATATTTTGTTAGGCATCCCAGTTTTATATTTTTTTTTGTTAACTAAACTTTTAGTCATGGACTAGACTATATAGGTTTAGGGGTTTCCCTTTTATTAGGACAAAGCATTAATGCTTAAAAAATGGTTAACGAATTTTTGTAGGGAAAAAGGGTTGAAAGGAATAGGAATGAGGATGATGGGGGTTGTTCAAGGGAAGAGCTCAAGTTAAACATCAAGTGAATGATTACTTGGTTAACAGTAGAATGGTCATAGATGCAAGGCATTAAGGGGCTCAAGTTTTAGCTGACCTTCGAGAGAAGATAGACGATAAGTGCCTAATCCACACTTGTATGTTATTATATAAGGTCCGAGCCAATTAGGAGCAAACTTGCCTTATTTGCTTCTTTCCATATTGGTCATGTGTTAGTTTTCTTTAAGGATGAGATCTTTGATTTTGAAATCTCGCTCCTTCATATTTTTATTGTAGGTGCGCTTGATGCGATCTTGGTAGATATGAAGATGATTAAGAGTGGTAAGATGACGTTCATTGAGTAACTCGAGTTGTGTTATTCGATCTTGATGAAAGTCATCGTTAGAGAGCATGTCATGTAAGGAGATGTGAAGAGAAGGTATTTGTACTTTAAGAGGCAAGACGGCCTTGGTTCCATACACTAAGGAGAAAGGTGTAGCACCCATAGGGGTTCAGATGCTAGTGCGATAGACCCACAAAGCGAAGGGAATGTGAGTGTTCCAATCCCTTCAAGTATCGTTGAGCACCTTCATTAGGATTTTAGTTAGGATTTTGTTAGAAATTTTTACTTGTCCATTTACTTGTGGATAGTAAGGCAAGGAGAAATTGAGTTTGATGCCAAAAGCATCGCAAAGCTTTTAGATGATTTTATTTTTGAAAGATTTGCTATTATCAGTGATTATCTTATGAGGTACACTGAAATGATAGATGATGTGGTGGTTAATGAATTCGATGATTTTATCAGCTTTAGTAGAGATGAGGGGAATAACTTCCACCCATTTAGTGAAATATTCAGTCATTGTGATACTAGACTGATGTCAGAGAGATGAATGAGGGTTAATCTCACCAATTAGATCTAAGCCCCATTGTGAAAAGGGCCAAAAATCCTTAGCAACTTGTAAAGCATGGCTAGAGACGTGAAGTAGGTTAGCATGTTGTTGGCATTTGATACAATGCCAAACATAGTCATTGTAGTCTTGGTTAAGAGTGGGCTAATAATAGCCTAGGTGGAGGATGCGCTTTGCAACTGAGTTATCATTGAAATGTCCTCCACAAATCCCATCATGGACTTGTTTGATGGCATGAGATGTCTCAGTGGTTGTTATGCATCAGAGAAGGAGGCCATCGAAACCTTGTTTGTAGAGAAGACCCCCTAGCATGGTGTATCAAGTATTACTCTTGATAAAAGCCTATTGTCCATTGCTAGAGACGTCAGGAAGAATGATAGAATAAGTCAAGTAGTCAACAAGTTATTTATACCAAACATCATGTGGATTAGAGTCGATATTGCCAACAAAGTTGATGTCAGTTGAGATATATGAGGGCAATGCCAAATGGTGTACCATGACATAGATTCTCAAGGAAGTAGATGAATATGGGATATGTGAGGTGAGAGAGGCCATTGTGTTGGCAAACTTATTCATAGAGTGAGGAATAGTTTGCAAGAGATAACGGTTGAAAGAACCTAACAATGTGTCAACACAGTGTTTATATCACTACAAAACTTTGTTTTTACATAGATATGAATTGTTAATCTAATTAACAACTAGTTACAAGTCACCAAAGATATTGATTGTCTTAATGCCCAAGAAAATGGAAATTTGAAGCCCCAAAATTAAGGCTTCATACTCAACCATGTTATTGGTGCATTCAAAGTCGAGTTTGAAGGATAGAGGCATGGGCTCACCCTCATGAGGGATGAGAATGACCCTTGCACCCCCATCGAGTTGACATTTAGATCCATCAAAGAACATTATCATTTGATAAGGGATGTCATTGGTAGATAGGATGGTGATAGACTCATCAGAAAATTCATAGTTAGAAGGTTGGTTATCAAGAAAAGGGGCATCTGCTAGTTGGTCAATTATCATTTGCCCCTTTATAGACTTTTGTTGAATGAATTCCAAATTGAACTCAGTGAGAAGCATTAGCCAATGAGCCATATGTTAGTTTTGGTATGGCTTGGAATGTATGTATTTAAGAGGGTTAGTGTGGGTGATGACATAAGTCTTGTGGTTGAGGAGATAGTGGTGGAGTTTAGAGGTGGAAAAGACTAATGCTGAGCAAAGTTTTTCAGTATGAGTATCCTAAGTTTTGTAGTCAATGAGCATTCAGCTTATATAATAAACCACCTGCTCACAATGTTGTTCATCTCAATGCATGGTCATGGCACCTAAGGAATGATCTATTGCCGAAATGTAAAGATAGAAGGGTTGGTCATCTTTAGGTGGAATAAGGACTGGTGTAGAGAAAAGATAGCATTTAAGGGCCTCAAAAGCCTCTTGGCAATATTTATTCCAATTAAAGGAGATGTCCTTCTTGAGGAGGTGATGGAAGGGTTGGCATCAGTGAGATAGCTGCGAGATGAAGTGATGAATAGATTGAAACCTCCCTTGTAGGCTACGAAGTTGTTTTAGGTTAGTTGGTGGGGGCATCTCAAGTATGGCTCAAATCTTAGTTGGATCTACCTAAATGCCATAGAGAGAAATGATGAAACCCAAAAGCTTTCCTAAAAGAACCCTAAAGACACATTTCTTGGGGTTGAGTTAAACATTATATTGTAGTAGGTGAGTGAATATTGTTTTGAGAATGGTTAGGTGGTCATGGCAAAGTTTGGATTTCCCTAGCAGATCATCCACATAGTCATCCATGATTTTATGGAGGAGACCGTTATAAGTCATGGCATGTTGGTATGTAGTGCCTGTGTTCTTGAGGCCAAAAGGCATGACCCTATAGCAAAATGTCCCCCATGGGGTGATGAAGGTGGTTTTATGTTGATCTTCTGGGGCAATCAAGATTTGGTTGTATCTTGAAAACTTGTCCATGAGGGATAGCATCTCATGACCAACCATAAGATCAATAAGTTGGTCAATGTTTGGCAAAGGAAAGTCATCCTTTAGGAAAGTTAGGTTGAGGTTGTGATAGTCAGTACAAATTTGAATTCCCCTTATTGCTTTAGTGATAGGGACAATGTTTGACACCCATTACAAATAATCAATGGGTTGGATAAATGAGATGGAGAGAAGACGTTGAAGCTCCTCTTTGATAAGGAGTGCAACGCAAGGATGCATCCGACAAAGGTTTTGCCTGATAGGCTTAGCTTAGCAGTTTGTGATGATGTTGTGGATGACAATGTCGGGGTCAATACTGAGCATATTGTTATAGGACCATGCAAAGGCTTTGCTATGATCTGTAAGGAATGTGGTATAGTCGATTTGTTCTTGGGCATCTAAAGAATGACCAATCTTTAAAATGTGAGGAACATCAGAAGATGGGAGATTAATGTCAACGGTTGATTCATTTAACATAACCTGTGTTTTTGAAGGAAGTGATCATTGTATAAAGGAGTCATCCACACCCATGCAATTGAGTATGGCATCATCATCCAGGCAATGGATAGTGTTGATGCTAGAAGATTCATCATCTATCATGTTTGGATAAATGAGAGGAATATACCTTGATGCCTCACCTAGTTGATAGGTCAGGGGTTCCAAGTGAATGGCATTTATGAAAAAAAAACTAGGAGGGATGGAAACCACTGACTCCATAGGGGAGGGTGGGGGAATAGGTGAGTTTGGAGGAGAATGCTCTATGACAGTTTTGTGGCAAGGGATCTTAGAGGATTTTGTAGGTTCTTTGAAACCCATGCCATATCATTTCTTGGCACTTTTGATTGCCTCATCATTTGGAGGCTCAATGGGCTTGTGGGGACCTTGTTCATAATGCCCAAAGCCAAAACCCTTCCATGCACACATATGAAGATAGGTGTGAGCAAAGCAAGGGTTGCTAAGGAAGGAGAGATTACAAGTGAATAGTCAGGGTGATGAGAGAGGATATCCAACAGTAGGAGCCTGATCTAGCCCTCCATAGGTGAGATTAGTTTGGAGATCAGGAGGACCATCTGGGATGACCATTTTGATGTGATGGTCATAGTTAGGGTGGTGATGAAGTTTTCCATATTCTTATGGAGTTTGGAACATGTCAAGAGTAAAAAAATGATACTCCCCAAGTGAAAGGCACTGGAAGGTATCTTCTATAGGATCTTTCGTGGTCACTTGAGGAGTAGGCGTAGGTGTGACCAGTGTCTGTGAGCTTATCGAGGCTTTCATGAGTGGAGGTGGTGTTTAGGTGGATGTTTTCAAAGGGATGAGAACATCATTAGGTTGGTAGGTCATGTTACATATTTTAAAGGGGGAAGGGCCAATAGGAATGACATGAACCTGTCCCTCGTGTTCAAACTTGACACAACAATGCAATGTGGAAGGGACACATGTCATGGAATGTATCTAAGGTCATCCCAATAACATGTTATATTGGAATTCCCCCTCAATGATATAGAAGAGTTCTAGAATTGTATGTGGGCCAACACAAACATGAAAGACCACAGTGCCAATGGTAGTGGTGGTAACATCATTGAAAGAATGAAGAATTGTGTCAGTTTTTGACATGCAATTCTTCAAAAGGGCTAGTTGATCATATGCATGGGTAGAAATGATGTTGATGCTAGCACTTCCATCAATCATAACCTACTTAATGTGAGTTTGATCAATACAAGTTATGATAAAGAGGGTAGAATCCTGATCTTCCAAGTTGTAGGTAAGAATCTCAGAATCACTGAAGGTGATGGAGGAAATGGTGGGTAATGATTTGACTAAAGTAGCTAGTGGTTGGGGGTCTTTAAGTTGGACCTCCATTGCCTATAAAGCTTTGATCAAGGCTTGGAAATGTTGTGGAGAGCTTTGTATTAGGTCATATAAAGACATCTTCACAAGGGTTTGATGAAGTTGTTTCATGATGGAGTCATGAATTGCCCCCGAAGATGTTGGTTGAGATGTGCCCAAGATAGAAATCTTGGGCTTTGGTGGTGGAGAGGGCTTGGTGAATGGATATGTCCAAGGGGTAGAAACCTACTCTTTTCCTTTATCCTTTAGGGTTTGAGACCTGGTGGCCACATTAATAGTGTTGATTTTGAATAAAGGGGGAAAAGGTGGTAGAAAGACCATAATCTCGCATTGGGATCCTGATTCAAGTGAGGAGATTTAGGAGGCATGGGATGGTGTCGATAGTTTGTCAAAAAGGTGGTAAAGAGAATCTTCAATGAGAAGGGTGTCTTTTTCTAGGTGTTGGTGAATGACAACCTTAAGAGTGGAGCAACTCTCAGTATCATGCCCAGGTGTGTGATGATACAAGTAGATTTGAGTGTCGTCGAACCAAGATGGTTTTGATTTGAGAGGTCAGTATGGATTAATGGGTAGGAGAATGATGCTAGAAGACTACAACAATTGGTGTAATAGTGAAGCATAGGAACCCACTAATGGGTCTATGCTCATTGTTGTAGTAGGAGTTGATAACTTCTGTTTAGGAGTTGTAGGGGGAGTTTTTCATACCACCTTTTTGGTTAGTGGTGTGGCCACATGTGTAGATGGCACTTTATTGATGAGAGGTTTCAAATTTCTTGGAGGAAATATGTTTTTGATGAGTAGAGGGAGTAATGGAGGTAGTTTGTCTTTGTGAGGTGTTGGAATAGGGAGCACTCCATTAGAGTGGAAGGATGTGGACCCAAAATAGAGGGCAATGGTGAAGGTGGGGGAGGAGTAGACCGATGTGATTTAGCATCCTCCTTTAGTATGGTGTGAGGACCACTATTGTGTATGGTGAGGTTCAAATCTAACTTTACTTATGGGTAAGTTAGGTTTGATACAGGGTGAACACTGAGAGATCTAATCTATTTTAGCATGGTGGATGCTTGTGAGGGTTTGGATTCAGATGTGGAAGGCTAAGCTTTTGATGATTTTGAAGTGGAAACCTGATCCTCACCAAAGACTTTGGGGTAAATCATCATGGAAGGGTTGGTAGTATAAGGTGAAGCAAGATGTGTAGGATAAGGAGCCCTAAGTCGCTCCCATAATGCCTCATACTCTAAGTTCCTAGAATGGAGGAATCCTATGTTTTTTACCAATCAAGAGAAGGGTTTATATGATGTCACATGAGGCCTTACAATCAATCCTTTAGAGGATTTGGGTGATTGCAAGAGTGGAAACATGTTGGATGCAACGATCATGGGCTAAAGGCGAGAGAGAACCATCACCGAATCTTCCTTGGCTGAAGTGGGTGAGGTGGCGAGTTTTTCTCTCAGTGGAGAAGGGATTGGAGAATTCGGCTCTTCAAGTGGATAGAGCATAGGGATGATCATGCCTTCCATGTGTGGTTTAGGAGCATGGAAAGTATGATCCTCTATTGGTAATAAGAAGGATAAGGGTGGGGCCACTAGTGTTGGTACCATCAAAGCATCTACCAATATGGGAGAGGTCAAAGTAGACTCTCTTACGTGTGAAAGGGGGGTGGATGGAGGACTATCCTCCATTGGTGGAAGAAAAATAAGAGAGGAAGGCTCCTCTAAAGGGTAAAATAGAGGGATGATGGCCCCTTCTACATGAGGGCATGGGGTATGATTTGTAAATTCTTCTAATGGTAGAAGAAGAGGGAAGGTGGGGGCAAGAGGAATAGGTAATACAGGATCCTTAGGAGGTAGAAGAATGGGTAGAGGAGGTGCTTGATGTCGTGGGGTTGATACAGGTGAAACGGGTTCATCCACATGAGGAAGAGGGTGAGGCAAAGGGAGCTCTTCATTACATGGGGGTGGTATGGGTAAAATAGGCTCTTCTACCCATGGTGGAGAAATGGGTTGACCAACCTCTTTAGATTGTGGGAGAGGTTGGATAGGAATGAAAGGAAAGACCATGTCGACCATGTGTATGTTGCATTCTTGAGGGTCATTGACCATGGTCTGAGCATTGTTTTGACTTGGGGGATGGTTAGGAAATGGTTGCCTAAAGACATCCATGTTTTGGTTGGCCAGTGCATTAGGGTTATCCAAATCAAGGTCCCCTTTGTCAAACATGTCTTAAACAATGTTTTTTAGGGTTTTGCAATTATCCATGTCATGACCCTTGACACAATGATAGTTACAAAAGTCATTTTCCCTATACCATGCAGGGATGGCTTGTGAGGGGTCAAATTGGTTAGGTGGTTAGATATGAGGGAGGTTGAGGACTCCCTGCTTCACTAATTTATCCAATACAGAAGCATATGATTCTCTTATTAGAGTGTATTGTCACTGTTCATAGCATTGTTGGAATTGTCTAATGATGTTTTGAAAAGTAGAGGGCTCAAATTGGTTAGTTGTGGTAGAAGATGGCGACCTAAGGACCACAACATTCACTGATCCCTTGGACTTGGGGTGGGAAGAAGAAGGTTTAGAAGAATGGTCATTAGGTTTTGTGTTGGTATTTTTGTTATGCAATTTGACCCTGTCTTCTTTGATTGCACAAAGTTCAAGCTTTTGGGCCATAGTGAAAGCTTCATCGAATGTGCAAAAAGTTTGAACCCACAGAGTGGATGAGATGTGCTTGGCACATGCTCTTGAAAAGAGCTCAATGAGCTTAGGTTGAGGTAGTGAGAAGGAGAGTTGGTTGATCAAACCTCTCCAACGGGTGATGAAGTTAGCTATTGACTCATCCTCAAATTATCTAATGGAATAAAGGTCTGTGATGGAGACCTTCTTGGTAATATTGATTGAGAAATGATCGAGGAATAGCTGAGTGAGTTGAATGAAGGAGAAGAGAGAATGACTGGTAATGGAGCTATACCAGTCAAGGGCAGTGCTAGAAAGTGACATAAGGAATGTGTGAAGTAATAATGCATCATCGTGCCCTATGAGGTAGCAAGCATGTATAAATTCTCATAGATGTTGTTGTGGGTCCTCTTTACTCTAAAAGTGAGTTAGTTTTGGGATTTCCCACTAGCTAGGGTATGGTTGAATAGAAACTGAAGGGTGGATAGGTTTGTTGTAGATTTGTTCATACGAAAGAACACTCTTCAAACTTGAAATAGATGTCTCAAGATTAGACATCTTATCCATTAGCATCTTAATTAGATCGGTAGATGGATTGGCATGAGGGGCACCCCCTAAGTTATAGGGTACCTAGAAGGCATTGGAAGGAGCATATGACATACTTGGTTGTATTTGTGTAGGTGCAACATATTGATAGTTTGTCATACAGGGCGATGTCAAGGCCAAGGGGGCTTGTACCATGAAGTTGGAGGGCACAACTTGACTAGATGCCGCCAAGGGTGGTTGAATGGTGGTGACACTAGTTAAATGATAAGTGGTCACTCTCGTGTTTATAGGTGTAAGAGTGGATGGGATAGAGACAATCAAGTTTTGGAAAGGTGTCAAACTTGGTTGAATTGTTTATGATTGAGGGGGTACAAAAACCTCGATGGAGGTAGGGCAAGAAAGGATAAAAGGGGAGGCCAAATCTTGAACATTGGCCATGTTTGGGTTATTGGTTGAGGCAGTGGCCTGAGTGACCATAGGTTGGGTAGCAGATACTATTGATATCATTGTCTCTTCAACCAAAGAAGTTGGCATCCCATAAATAGGGTTACCTAAAGGATCTCGCATTTGGCTTCTAGCGAGATAATGTTGGAGAGCCTTGACATTGTGGTAAAGGAATCTCTCAAAATCTTGATCCCCTTTGGGAACAATACGAGGTTGATTGGGGGTAGGTTGGATAGGAGTATGCTTGGTGTCTGAAGTATACTCCATTAGATGACTTGGCATGAAGGACAAAGGTGGGAGTGGTCATTGACTCGCATGGTCAACAAATAATTTGGCTTGACCATGTGTCAGGACCATCCAAGGTGAAAGGGGTTCAGGTTCCACAAACTATGTGTTTTAGTTTTAGAAAACTAGAATTTGTGTTAAATAGCAAGAAATTTGGGTTTTAAGCTTGCTATTTGGATTTTTTTTTAATTTATTTATTGATAGTGACTGATGTCAGTTGTTTAACTGATATCATTTAGAAAATGTTGCCAACATCGGTCAGTTAACTGATGTCAGTGAAGGTTTGGTTGCTGACATCGATGGAGAAACTGATGTCAGTTTTTGTGTAATTTTAGAAACACAGAAGATTGATAGTTTTTGGAAGAAGAAGATATTATGAGTCATTTTGGACTTCCAAATGGTATGACCTTACCAGCTCAAACACTCAGATAAAACTAGTAGAATAGATGATTAGGCAAGCAACCTCTAAAATGTTAGATTCCTAAGAATGAGTTTTAAAGTCGTGGTGGCTTATGCCTTAAGAGAATGTGTTGGGAGTTGGGCTTGTAGAACAGTTCCTAGAGAGGAAGTTTATGGCTGGTTTTAAGTTATGTTATGGTGCTCAAAGATATCTGTGTGAGGGTCAATATGTGGCCTGGTGCTGTGGCTTGCTCCCTTCACTTCACAAACCTAGAGCCAAGCTAGGCCACCTTCCCTATAGTTTATACTCTGCCAGAGAATAGAGTGGGTCCTCCTCTTGGTGGTGAAATCCAAGTAGGATCACCGAGTGGGGTAAGGTATCCACTAGGTGATGAAATCCTAGATGGGCCTTGTCTCAAGTAAGTTTATGTGTTTGATTTGAAGTGATTGTGGTTTGGTTGTGTCACATTCGTGCACTATGATTCATTCATAATTCTTTAATTACTAAGTGGGCTAAGTGTGCATCCAAGCAAGAATGAAATGCAGTAGTTTTTAACCCAAATCAAAATATGTTATTCAAATGCAAACAAATGGAGAAGAGGTAAAGAGTATGAGTTCTTCACTACTCTATGATGCATGTAAGAAGTAACAAGAAGAAAAAGAGATGTTCTTTTTAACCTCTACTAATGATTTCTCTTTTGAAACAAAAAGATAGAAGAGGGGATGCAAGAAGTGAATATTTTTCTAATGCATCTACATGAAAATTTGATTTTTTAAAAGAAGAAGAATGAACCCAAGGAAAACTCCAAGGGTCCCACCAGGCATGCCAGAATGTTTCTCTAGATTTTCACTAATTACATTCAAATGAGAAAGAAACTAAGGTTAAGAGGTTATGGGTTTGATGTTGCTCAGATTTAGTGTGCACCGTATCTAAGCCTTATGGGAGCTCCTCTTTGGCTGTGGACGAAACACCTCCAGTAAGAATGAAACTTAAATAAGAAAGATGTTAGAAGAGGATATGGTGGACTACCAAGCTACGCGCTCGGTCTTAGAAGCATGAAGCTCCTTGAGGGATGATAGTCCACTATTTAAAGATGAAAGTATTGTAAAGGAAGAAATGATAAATGACTAAAGAAATAGAAAAGTAGATGGTGTGTACCTATTCCCTACAGTTTGTGTACCTTAAAATGCTATAAAAGGCTAGCTGAAGGTTCTGTCTGGCCTAGATGGGTTGTTTGGATGGCTTTTTGGTTTACTAGTTTAAAACACAATCACCGACGTCGATGCATCTACCGAGGTCAGTTGGGTAAATGGTGTCAATATCAGTTGGGTTGCCGATGTCGGTCAGGGTTGTCAACCTTAGATGGCTTTTAGAGTATTTCTGAGATAAACAGAGAGGTTTCTGGAAGTTTAGAGGTTGGTGCAGGGTTGCAGGAAGGAGAATGAGGTCTGAAGAAGGGTATAGATGGAGGATTGGTGTGAAAAGGGGGTGAAAACAAGGGGAAGGCCTTTTAGGCCCTCCGCAAAAGAAGTCAAGCCTCTTGACAATATTTAGATATATCAATGAAAACTAATTGATAATATATTCTAAAACGCTAAAATGAAAACCAGAGTACTTAGCTTTATAGGGTGAAGAGCCAGAGGTGTCAGAATAGTGATTCCCATTATGGCTAATGTGACCGGTGTTGTGAGCCAATGAAGTGAACATGGATTTCTTCAATTCAATAGCTTGAGATCCTAGTACAATCTTTCAATCTAGTCTCTAGAATGATTTATGCAGAGCTTCGATAGCCAGGAGAATGATAGTCAAGTTTTGGTGCTTGAAATCTTAGAGTGTGTGTGTGTGAATATTAAAAAAGGTAGGGGCTAGCTCAATGTTAGAGCTTGGCTTTTGTAATAGACATCGGCGATCTTGATGGCATCAGTGTAGAACTATGGACGTCAGCTGTAGGTTGACTGATGTCGATAGAGAGAGAATAGGTAAAAGGGTTATTTTTAGCTCTTTGCCCATTTCTCCACTTGCCAAGTGCCTTTTCCATTGGAGAACATTCAAAAGAAGGGCTTATGAGGCATGGGAGTTGGTTAGGGAGTTAAGATGGAGTGAGAATAGGTCATGGGTAGTTAGGATTTGGAGGACCTAGTCTCAAGCTGACTCATAGGCTAAGAAATGGTCTTAGGGTGAGGTGTCTAGGTGAGGTGTACAAGGTGAGGTAATTAATTTAAAATAAGTAGTTTTTAAATTAATAAGGTGTGCAAGTGTGGGTTAGGAGTGTTAATGTTTAGAAGGGGACCAAGGGGGGTTGACATGATATTGGTGTCTATAGAATGATTTCCAAAAGAAGAGTAGGTGAATCTGTGGTGGGGGAGGAAGATGTAATGGTGTCAAGTGAAAGGAAGTAAGTGGTTGTTTCCTTTCTTTGGTCATCCAAAATAATGGGAAGTGATTACCCCACTTCAATGAGTGGGGTGGAAGAGTAGTATAATAGGTTTATCAATAACAACATCGATCATGTGCACCTCATAAGTGTGAGATGATTCTGGTTGGCTTTGATTCACTAAAAGGGGAAGTGGAAAAGATTTTTTGGTTTCCTTAATTGTGGTTTGTAAGGAAAATTTCAAAGGTTCTACTTTGTCAACAAGTGGATTGGTTAAGGTTGGTGTTATTATAATTTTTTCAGTTGTAAGTTTATTAAGGGCCAGAAGAGGGTGTACTAATGTCTTAGTTATCACATTAGGGTGTGAAACTATTTTTAAGTTATTTATCTGGCTTGAAGAGGCTAGTTGTTTTGATTGTTTAACACGTTAGTTAGGTTTATTATTTGATTTATAGGTTTTTTGATCATTTAAGCATGATGAAATTGATTGGGTTAGCAAGGTGGGTTGAGGTTGATATAATGGTTGGGGTGATTGAGATGATAGATGTTGATAGTTTTTTGAGTGGGCATGATAATAATTAAATGGTTGATGATAGGCTATTGGTTGGTTTTAAGTGAGGTTTGATTAATCATGGACATCAGAAATAGGTGGCCTAAGTTTTGACTCTAATCTGGCTATCTAATTTGTTATCACTGCAACAAACTCAAGTGGTAGTTTAGGTGAAGGTTGATAGTGTGTGTGTTGGTTAAAGTTGGATTTTGATGAGTTATAGGTAAGGTTAGGTTGATTTTAAATAGTTTTGCATTGGTTATAGATAAGGTTGGGTTGGTTGTAGACAAGGTTGGGTTGGTTGTAGACAAGGTTGGGTTTATTGTTGGTAAGTAAGGGAGCATAAGTGGCTTGTGATACAAGGTACCACTTTAAGGTGAAATGATTGTTCTCCAAGATCTTAGAAAAGTTAGGATCTCCAAGAGATAAAATAGAAAATCTCTTCATTAAACAAGGTAGTGGAGATGAGGTATTGGAAAATAGATTCTTGGTTGATTTGATTCTTCAATTTGTAGTCTAGTAAAGACTATGTGAAGAATGGAGAAAAATGAAGCTCACACCTCAAACAAGAAGTAATCAAAAGAAAATATTCAAGGAAATCAAAGCATACACTAAGATACATTAAATCCTAGAGTTTTAAGTCTCTTTTTTGGCTTATGCCTTATAAAAGTGTGAAGAGGAAATTGGATTGAATAGGTCCTAAACAAGGTAGTCTATGTTTAGTTTTGGGTTATGTTTAGGCACTCAATAAAAGTTTATATTGGTTTGAGTACATATACTGGTACTTGGGGCTTGCTCCCCTCACATCAAAATCCCATAGCTAGTGTGGGTGTTTAGCCAATATGTACTGATTTCTAGAGTTTATACTCAGCCAGAGAACTGAGTTAGTTATCCCCTTGGTGATTATATCTAAGTAAGATAACTAGGAAAGGGTAAGGTGATATGCTAGGTGGTGAAATCATAGTTGGCCCTTATCTCAAGTATGTTTTGATGTTTTTGTGTGAAATTGGTTTGGTTTGTGTAACATTTGTGAACTATGATTAATTCGTAATGATTTTAATTTAACTAGGTGAGCTAAAATCAAGCAAGTAGTCAATGGATGCACTCAATTTCAACCAATAGATTTTTATTTGATTTATTTGAATGAAGAAAAAAATAACTAAAATGCACCTAAATGCAACATGAAAATGAAATCCTAATCTTAGGATGAATACTCTTTTCTTTCTTTTTAGAACTGCAATAAAACTTAACTTTTTCAAAAAAAATGCAACTAAAACCTTTATTTTTGCAAAGAAAGAAGCTTAATTTTCTAAGAATTTAACTAAATGAATTTCACTAATGAAATTATAAATTTCTTAAAACATATAATAATCCAATAAAACTCAAGGGTCCCATCGGGCATGCCAAAATGTTTTGGGTTAATTTTCACTTTTTATTAAGTGTGAAAAGAAGAAACTATTTAAGAATGGTGTGTAGAATAATACCTATTGAATATGTGCATGTTGAATATATAATTTGTGAGAAATAATATTTGGATAGGGAATAATGATGTGTAATAGTAAATCACTACCAAAAAAAATTTTGGTTAGACAAGTAGTTGGGTGGATTGCCTAGCGTAAGCTAGATCCTAGAAGCGAAAGCTTTCTAGGAGGTTGTCAATCCACCTTCTTTGAAACACTTAAGTGGAAATTATAAAAGAAATATGTTTGAATTAAATGACTGTAAAACTCAAATAAAATACAGAAAATTATATCCAATTAATTGAGAAACTTGATGATTTTCTAAGTTAACCAAAATGAAGCAACTAGTTTGATTACAATAATGTTGAAAATTGGTTAAGGCAAGGTTGTGGTTTTGGGTTTGGTAATTTGATAAAGGTAAAAAGAATGGTTTGGTTGGGGTTTATTGAGATAATAAAATTATAGGGATATATGGTTTAAAATATAAAATATCAAGTAACTAGGGTATCAAAGGGATGAGGGGGCAAAGAGGGTGAATGTGGCAATGGTATAAAAATGGCAAAGGAGGCAAATGGAATTACAATGGCAAAGATGGTAAAGGAGGTCAATGGATTAAGATGGAAATTATATTAAGGGGTATAGGTTGAGGTTATTAAGGGAAGTACTTAAGTAAATTATTGAAATAAATAAAACCAAATAAGGTTACCTTGAGTCTTGTTGATGTGGTTGATGTTGTTGATGATGTGATGAAGGAATCCTATGGCAATTTTGGTAGAGCTTCGTTTATTTGAATTATTTTCTTCCAAGATGTGGATGACCTAAAAAATGATGACCTTATTCAAATACCTATAGCAATATATTAATAACAAATATTAACTTCCAAATTTTCCTTGAGTGAAGGAGAGGGGGGGTATTTATAGCATTTATTTTTAAGAACCATGCCAAAAGAGGGAATAGTAGAAGTATGGCACCATTTCCCATGTGGTGCATGAATGAGTAAAATATGAGGTTGAGTGGATTCCCATTTGGTTTGGTGAGTCTCACATCTTACACATGAGTCCAATTTTGAATGGGAATCATGCATATGGGTCTAAATGAGGCTAAAGAATTTTCACCACCTTTTCTTATCTTCATCCAAACATTTAAAGAGATGGCAAACAAAATGTGGCACAATTTATAATGTGGTGCATGGATGAGTCAAAGATGAGGTTGGTGGGGATTCCCATTTGGGTTGGTGAGTCTTGAATTTGGGTTAAAAAGTCAAAAATGGGTGCCCTTAGTCTTTCCAAAATCACTAAAGAGGTAGGTATCTCATTTTGAAGGCCACTTTCATGTGTGAAGGAAAAATACATGTTGAATGATGGCTTCTTAAGTAGAAATTCACCATATTTCAAGGGGGGGCTTATGATGCTTAAATAAGGTCATTAAACACCTTGGGAAAGGGTTCTAAGTGGGGTATGATGTCCCACATCAAGACACCTCACTTCTAAGTCATGTCACTTGCCATATCACCTTCCATGTCACTTTACATATCACCTTTCATGTCACTTGCCATGTCATTATGAATAGTGATAGTGAATAGTAGTTTTGAATATTACTTTCAAATATTATTTTTGAATAGGAGAATAGGGATTTGGTTAGGTTAAGAAGGGTTGGTTAAGGGTTAAGAAGGTTTATGGGGTCTTTATGGGGTCCTAAGGCATTTAGTCATCAAAAACTATAAGTGTGTAGTTTTCTAATGTCTACAGACTCTCTTTGTATGGATTAGTGGAGTTTTGGGGATGTATTTTTGTCATTATGTGTCCTTTTAAAACATTAAAAGATGGCTTTTATTCATAATGGGCTTGAATAGGCTAGATAATGTGACATTGTAATCTATTTTACACCCTCATATGCACTTATGGACACTATATGAATGCATTTATGACCTTTTATGCCTTATAAAACATCTTAAAACATGATATTATGATTTAAATTAATGATTAAAGACCCCTTTTAAGAATAAAAATAGTGCAATGGTAAATTTCTGAATGGTAGGGTTGATATTTGTCTCAGGAGGTTAAAATATCAACATTTTTGGTAATTCACAAGGGATGATTTGCTATAAAACAAAGAGACCGTTTGCCTTGGGAAGCACATTTGGCATGGAGTCAAAAGGATAATAAAAATGGATTAGACACCTTGATGTACCATCCTTAAGTAAATTTAAAATTTACCCTCAAACAACAAACAAAGGAGGAAAACAACCAAAAAGTGTGCAACAACCAATAAGGGAAGGAAAGACACAACTAAGCTATTGAACAAATGTGAAAAAATCAATTGGAGAGAAGAAAAACAACTAACCTACTTACATACAAAAAATAAACACACCTCTATACCACCTAGATCAAAACATAAACCCCTGAAGCCTTTCCCACATGGTTGAAGGAGGTTAAGAGAATCTTATTTTTTAGATGATATTCTTAGCCAATCAACTTCCTTCTTGATCATCTATATCATTATAAAGATTTATAATAAATAAAATGAATCAAACATGTCACATATGTATACAAAATCTTCTATTAGTTCATTGGCATTTAAATACATAACTTGGTTATGGTATTCACCTAGCCATTTTGGTTGACATCCTAAAAAAAATTGCCCTCTTTAGGAAGAACTGAGCAATTTTGAAATTTTATTTAAGACCAGACCAATCTACTTATTTTATGTGAGAATCATACTTTAACTTTGATGTGATAAGCTAGTGTTGATCCTTTAATGTGTCCTTGGGCCAACCAAAGAGTGATATGGAAACTGTGACTTCATGGGTGTCTTTGGGCTGCTCCTCAAGCTCCATTGGTTTTCTTGATGCCTCAAATTCTTGAAAGAATTTGAGGAACTACTACCATGCTTGATACAAGTATTCTTTGGGATCTAAAGTTCTATGTAGAAGAGTGTTGTTTTATATATTTTTTTTTATTTACTTGCTATAGCCTCCTCCATGTCTTTGTTTCTCATCTTAAGGGCAACTAATTAGCTTATAATCTCAAAATATTGAACTATGCCAAAATACTCCTTACATGTTTCATCAAATAAGGAGGGAATTTCATCTTGAACATAATAAATGTTTTCAATCTCAACTTTCACATAGTCCTTAGGATCAAAGTCATAGCATCCCTTGGCCCATTCCTCAAATGAACAATCAAAAGTCTCTTCAATTGTTATAACAATATCCTGATGAGTGGTGTCTTTTCCTTGTGAATGTGCCTACTTTTGTAAACTAGCCTTAATCTGATCAAGACCTATTTATTGAAGCATATACTCCTCTTGAATTTTTTTTTCATCCTCAAGAACCACTTCTTCCTCATTGATATAAAATCCATTATAAATAAAATGATCTTCTTCTTGTTCTAATTATGATTTTTCTAGTTTAGGGGTAGGAAGAGGATTGCTAATGATTATCTCCTCATCATCTTCACTTGAATTACCCTCCCATTCATCAAAATGATATTTATTTACTCTCTATATAATAGGTCCTCCTTTGAAAAGGGAGATGGTGGGAGGGTAAGATGGTTCAACTGATGGAGTAGGAGTGTCCTTGTCAATGTTAGGAATCTTGAAATTAGGATGCTTGGTATAAGAAGGCTACCAAGGTTGATCAATTTGAGGCTCTTGAGGAAGGAGATGATTTTGAGAGGGATGTTCTTGAGGGATAAAGGGTTGATTTTGTATAGCAATTGGGTCTCTCAAATGATGAAGACCTCTAAAACTTGGAATTTTGAAACAAGGAGGATTGATTGAATGTTTAGAGGATTTACCCTGTTTGAAGCTTGGTATTTTGAATGTAGGATCTCCCCTTTTCATAGGTTGGTCTATAGGTATAGGAGTATCTTTTTTGAAACTTAGAGTGGAGGGAATTTCTTGAGATGTGATTTCTTATAATTTCTTTATTAATTGACACATATACTCATCCTTAGCTACAATTTGTCTAGCCAAACACTCTTCATCATACCTTTTATTCTCATTCAACTCCTATTGATACAAATAATCTTGATAAGAAATTTCTTATTGATTTCTACTATAATATTCTCTCTTTCAATCTTCCTCATATATTGGTTAGAGTATAACATGATATCTTTGGTGCTAATATTGGCCATGTTGTGAGGCTGACTAGGAGAGTAAAAATGCTAATTGGGAGTAAGGTAGCCTTTTTAGGTTGGTTATAAGTGCGAGATGATTACTATAAGGGTTGATCTGGGGTGACAGGGAGGAAAACATCACAAAGAAGGTGGTATATTATTGGTTTAGTCTTATTTTAGGTGAAAACAAGAGCATTTTTATCCTAATATGGTAAGCAAGCAGACATACCAATAGTATTTTCATGAAATTAGGGGTGAAAAGACATATTTTGAGTACTCAAACTACTTAAACAAGTAGATTAATACTTAGAGTAGCCATGGTGTTGAATAACTTGCCCTAGATGGTAAGATTTAGTAAAGAGCACACAAAAACTCTTCAATGGATGATGTTAATATCACTAAAACTTATCCCACTAGGTATGCTAGAAACTATTATTATATACACATAATATTTTCAACTTTTATTGATTACTGACACTTTGTATCTTGCAAGAACCCGTTGAGTCTCAATCTCTCTGAGTGCATACCTTAAAGGGTGCATCAAAAATGGGGTGGGTAGACCATTGGTGCTTCATAAGATTGTTATCCCTTTTTACACTTTCCATCTACAAACTTGTCTCCTAAAACCATTTACCCTAGTATTATTCTTCTCAGCCTTACCCATTCTAGTCATTTTCCATGCTTTATCCTCCTTATTCTTGACATAACCCCCTTTGAACAAATTGATAATACTAGGTTGACTAGGTAGACCTTGAATAGTTTTCAACTTCTAATTATTGTACAGGTCGATTGGGTTGACCCTATAGTATTTAGGGATATTTTTCACTTTGAGCTTTGTTAGCCCTTTGGTCAACCTGGCTCGAGACCTAGTGAATTCTCTATAAAAAATATGTAGGGTTGACTGGGTCGACTTTATATAATCTACATATTTGGAAGGATTTAGGGCAAGATATGCCTATATATAAAAGTTCATTTCTAACCATTTTTAAGAAGAGAAGCAAAGTAGAATAAGTGTAAATGAACATCTACTTATTTACCATCATACTTTAGGAATAAAGCTTAAGGTTCTATAATTTCTTTGGAGATACGAATCTTATCTTGTAGAGAAGTCTTTTGGATGCATAGATCAGTTGTGTAGCTTAGAGATGATTTGTCTTTGTTATCCTTACATACCACAATAATCTCTTGAAAATCACCTTGGCCAAGGGAGAGATTGAGTCTTGGTGGGTTTATCTTCAAGGTAAGTATTCCTAGCTTTATTTCTCCTTTGTAAGAGTAGATAGATAATGCAGTTGTGATTATTTCTTCCATGCATTAAGATTATGTATACATTGATGTGAGTATATGTCTTCTATACATGTTTAGTTTACTTTGTTCTATTTCTAATGCCCACTTTGTGCCACAAGCTTTGGTGTGCACTAGATTAGATTTATTTTCTTGTTTATTAGAATAGAGTGAACATTAAACCTGTTGGGTGAATATTTTGTCAATCAGTGTACTGATCAACAAAATAGGTCTGATCAACTATAACAAGAAGATTGGTCGGCCAGGTGTGCAGCTTTACTACATCAACCAGAGACAAATCTCTCCTCTCATCAAGGGGAGGTTCCCTATAGATACGTAGGATCTATATACAATATAAATAAGTAGAAAATAACACATGGGAGTAGGATAAACCATCCATCTCTCTTCTTTCAGAGATGATGCACACAGACAAAGAAGAAAATCTTGGTGTAAACACTGAAGGCGCTTCTCTTCTTTCAGAAGTGTTCTTGTAGGAAACAATAGGAGTTTCTTTTAGGTAGTAAGATAAGAAACCAGTAAACCATAGGGCATAGTAACAATAAGATGAAACAGAGTGCAAAGTTTCCACATCAATTGCCCAAAGAGTATATCATAAAGGATAATGGGGGCATAAAGTCACCCTAGAATCTTTAACACAAAAAGAAAAGAAAAACATAGATTGAAAGCAATTGTGAGAGCACAAAGTCTTCCCACAGTTGGTTTCAAGACACTTCCCTATTACCTTTACTAATTTTGCTTACCAAATTAAATGAATAAGGACACCTTCAAAAGACAGACGTAAAAATGATCTTATAAAGTGACACAAGTCAAAATAGCACAAAGTCTATGCAAAACCTACTTTCTCATTCAGATAAAAATGAAAATGAAATTACAATTGAGCTCAAAGTCTTAGTCTTCTTCTTTCAAAATGGGTAGAGTTTCACTCTTGTAAAAATGAAAGTCCCTTTTTCAAACGAGAGATATTACAATCATATAGCAACTATGCAAGCATTGGCACTTTTTACCATGGGATGGCCCATGCTATAGTCAACATCTTCAATGTGCCTTCAGTCCTATCTGGAGAGACCATGCTGAGAACAGTGCACTGCCATAACTATGGCATGTCCCTTCATCTAATATGTCTCTTCTTTGGTATGGATTGTCTGTTCTTTTACATTGATCTTCTCTTCCCTATAGTAATTTAAATCTTTGGGCTCTCTTTTCATTTAATCACTTGGTTCTTCCTTTAAGTTTCATGCTCTATTTGAATTTCCATGGATTTTTCCTTACTTTAAATTTAACGTCTGAGGGGCCGTCAATGGTCACCAGCTACTTGAACCATGTTAAACCTTTAAACCAATGAAACTATGAAAGTTCATTGGTTCATTATATCTCTTTTGTTCTATCACTTCTTGGTATAATCTCTTCTTCACTCCTTTGTTGAACCATCACTTTCATTGAACTTGCCTTTGGAATCATCCATGTTGCTTCTTTGTCCTTTATAGCCCTTCTTGTCTAAGTATTTGGGGGGTCCTTTCTACATCTTTAACGAGTGGCAAGTTCTGCTATTATGAAACTCATTATAAACTCAAGGAAAATGGGATCCATGACACGTCTTGCTTAAGCAACTTCAAAAGGGGAACATGGATGCAAACACTTGTCACGCTCTGCTAAGTCATAACAAGACATGTGACGTATTCTACTCTACTTTATAATGGACATGTGGTGGCTTTCAGGCTTCTTTCTCTTGGTAGGCTTTATCATTTATGTCCTTTAGATAAAATGTCTAAAGGAATTCCTTCAAACAATTTTTCTAAAGGAAATCTTCCTTGCCTTTGCATCTTTCTCGCTAGGCTTTTGCTTTGTCTTTCGGGCAAATTCCTTCAGACAATTTGTCTGAAGGATTTCACTTTGTCTTTTGCCTTGTTCACTTTTTTGAAGGAGTTCACTTTGTCTACTTTTTCTCGCTACCCTCCGCAAGGGCACTTGCCTTGGTTCATATCCCTCTATAAGGGTACTTGTTCCTTTGGCTTTGGGGCAGCCCCTTAAACCTATCGATTGAACTGACCGATTGAACCAACTTTGGTTCAACGATTCAATGGTTAAATCTTGCATTTGAAGCCATCTTTTTGTCTAAGTATTTTGATCTCTTTGAACTAATTGAACCCATTAAACCCATTGAACCAATTTGGTTCAAGGTTCAACAGTTCAATGGTTCATTCCTTGCTTAGAAGCTTGCCGATGAACATTTTTAGTTAAACCAAGCCATTGAAACAACCCTAAAAATGACCAAGTGTTAGAAACTTGTTCTTTCTTGTAGAGTCTATAGAAATCAACTTGTGAATTTTATAGAACTGAGTTCATAGTTTTCTCTAACTTTTCTCTCAAGCCTTGAAAGAGTTCGTAGAAATGAGCCTATAGAGTCTATAATTTTAAGCCTATAGAGTCCATAGTTTTAAGCCTGTAGAGTCTGTATATTTCTTTCTGCAAAGTCTGTAGATTTAAGCCTACAAATTTCATAGATTTTTGAGAAAGCTTTGAAAAATGAAGAACCTAAATGCTCAAAACAATTTTTGAAAGGGGAAGAGAGGATTTTGGTTTGTCGGACCAAAATAGTTCAAATGTTGTCCCAAAAATGAATGATATTTTTGGGGGATAACAGTTGGCTCCAGTTGGGGAACTTCCTTCAGATGAGAACTTGGAATAGCTAAGGAGAGTAGAAACTAGAATCTCCAGTGCCTTGAAGTGTGCCATTGGGCTACGGAGTCATGCTACCTAAAAAGAAAGGTGACAAAAATGAAAATTAAAAGCACAAAATAGAACTAAAGACTACAAATATACATATGTATAGGTGAACTTATCTGATACTTCAAGAATTGAAGTACTTCAGATGCTACTCCTTGTGAGGCAAAGAAAAGGGGATGCCATCCTAATAAACTAGTAAGAAACCATTTTATCCCCAGAAATGGTGATGGGTGAATGGAGCTCTCCACCAAGAAACCAATTTTATGCATCTTCCTCTTGGCTCTTTCTTATTCTTTCCCCATGGTAGGACGTGGTCTTCAATTTGAAAACCATAACTCCTTGCTCTTTTGGCAAAGGGTTCCTTTTGCTGATTTTAAAGTATAGTAGTATGGTCCACCATCATAACTTGTTGTTATATTGGTTTAGTCTAGCACATGCTTTAATTATCAGCATCAAACTCTTGACAAACCATCAGCTCAGCATCTACTTTGGTGTGAAGGAGTTTGACCTCTTCACCCTGAGTAGTTTTCAATATGAGCAATAAAGATCTGCATCTAGCTATGGAAGAATTGCTACCATCAAATTCCAAGATCGAATCATCATCAAAAGCTGATCTTCTATTAGATTTCTCTTCATCAGAGATGGAATATCCTTATTGATTTGTACTACACCCTACCAATTTTTTTGATGCCTTATTTGGATGAAATCTTGGATTGCCAACTATAGGACTTTCATCAACTGGGACATGAGCATCTTCTATGGTCAAGGAGTAATTACCCCTGCCTAAAGGTTCAAATAGAATTTGAGTAGCAAGGGCTGACATTTGAGTGACCACAATCCTTGCCTCAGATAGGTCTACACCTAGCTCTTCACCAATGTTTAATTGCTCAGGATTGGCTTGCAAGGATTTAAACTCAATCTTTTGAATTTTAGATTTATCAACATGATCAATCATGTCAAATGATTGAGATAGACTTGGAAGAGAGGATGGGAGTTCATTCTTTTCATTTTTGGGAGGGGGAGGACTGATCTGTGAAGTTGAAGTAGAAGGTGTAGAGAATGTTTGATGTACTAACCTTTTTGGCAATCATTGGGTCCTTTGACTGGAAAGGCAGAGTGGTTCCCCACTTAGAAATTAGAATTATAAGTTGAGTTTGTTCCTCTATTCTTTCTTTATCAGCTTGATGGGCTAACTAATTCTCAGACTGGGTGAATACTGCATATGATTCCTCATCTACTTCACCTTCACTTCTGGGTTCATCCTGGTAATTTAGGAAACCAATGCGGGAGTCACCAGTTGATTCTTCTTGATCCTCCATGAAGAGACCATTATCATTTTCTTGCTCAAACTTAGGTTGGAAATAGGAAACATGTTCTGTTTCTAGATATCCCACTGCTGAGTTGGTTGGAGGTGCTTCAAGGGAAAGTTTCCTCTGTGGGGGAGAAAGATGATTTGGTTTCCTTTGACTTCTGGTAGTGTTACCTGGATATGGTTGATTGGGGAATGTCCTCCTTGGTATACATTTATATAGAGGAGTAGAAGACACACCTTGTGCCATTTTTCTTTTCAAGGCTAGCAATTCATTTGCCAACTTTTGTACCATTGGGTCAATGGTGGCTGTGGGTGAGTATTCAAAAGATGAAGAGGTTTTATCTTTGTTAGGATCTCTCCTTATCTTTCCTACCAAGATAAGGTCATCTTCTAGCTTAGTAGCCAAGTCTTGAGTAGCCTCAAGGTCTATGTGTCTAGCACGTCTCAACATAAAACTCACTTTAGGCAGCTGTGAGTTGATGAAGAACACATGAGATTCTAAGGTGTCAACTAGGTAACCATGGGAATCATGTGCCTTAGCTTGTTGAACCTAGTAATAAAATCCCTCATAGTCTCATGAGGTTCCTTCTTCATCTGAGTGAGCTGGGCTAACAAAGCATGTGCATCCTTTGCAGGCTTGAACCTAGATTCAAACTTGGCTTTGAGTGTATCCCAGTCAGTCACTGACCCAACTTGCAGATGGTAGAACTAGTCTATAGTAGTGCCTTGTAGTGTCTCCACAAATAGCCTAACTGTTATGTCTTCAAATTCCACCCTTATTACACTGTAGGCTATGCTGAAAGCTGCAATGTGTTCATTAGGATGAACCTTCCCATCACCAAAGAATTTGGGGAAGTTCTTTTTTGAGCTGCATAGAAGTTCATGCAGAGGTGGAGTCAAGTTGAGTGGGCCAAAAGAGTTACCCCAGGAGCCTCGAACTGCCATGATTTAATTATGAAAAATAGGGATAACAAATCTAGGTGGAGTGGCCAGTTTGTAGAATAAAAATGGAAAAGGACTGGTCCTACTTTAGCTTGAGGCTTCAAACTGTGCACTCTTTCCCAGCAACTCTAGTATTGTAGACCAGATAAAATAATAAAAGTGGAGGAAGATGGTAAGGCTATAATGAATAATGGGTAGGACATGTAATGGAGTTGCTAGAGTTTGTAATGGATAAGGGTATAATGATAATGAGTAAGACACAGGTGATGTTTCAATCTAAAACTTGAGGTTCCAAATTGCACAAAATTGTTGTCCCCAGTGGAGTCACCAAAAATTATTGGGTGAATATTTTGTCAATCAGTGTACTGATCAACAAAATAGGTCTGATCAACCACAACAAGAAGATTGGTTAGCCAGGTGTGCATCTTTACTACATCAACTAGAGAGAAATCTCTCCTCTAATTAAGGGGAGGTTCCTTATGGATATGTAGGAGCTATATATAATATAAATAAGTAGAAAATAACACATGGGGGCAGGATAAACCATCCAGCTCTCTTCTTTTATAGATGATGCACATAGACAAAGGAGAAAATCTTGGTGTGAACACTAAAGGCACTTCTCTTCTTTAAGAAGTGTTCTTGTAGGAAACAACAAGAGTTTCTTTCAAGTAGTAAGATAAGAAACCAGTAAACCAGAGGGTGTAGTAACAATAAGATGAAACAGAATGCAAAGTTTCCACCTCAACTGCCCAAAGAGTATATCATAAAGGATAATGGGGGCATAAAGTCACCCTAGAATCCTTAACACAAAAAGAAAAGAAAAACACAGATTGAAAGCAATTGTGAGAGCACAAAGTCTTCCCACAGTTGGTTTCAGGACACTTCCCTATTACCTTTACTAATTTTGCTTACCAAATTAAATGAATAAGTACACCTTAAAAACATAGACATAAGAATGATCTTATAAAATGACACAATTCAGAATAGCACAAAGTCTATGAAAAACCTACTTTCTCATTCAGATAAAAATAAAAATGAAATTACAATTGAGCTCAAAGTCTCAATCTTCTTCTTTCAAAATGGGCAGAGTTTCACTCTTGTAAAAATGAAAGTCCCCTTTTCAAATGAGAGATATTACAATCTTATAGCAACTACACAAGGATTGGCACTTTTTTCCATGGGATGGCCCATGCTGTAGTCAACATCTTCAATGCATCTTTAGTCTTGTCTAGAGAGACCATGCTAAGAACAGTGCACTGCCATAACTATGGCATGTCCCTTCATCTAATATGTCTCTTATTTGGTATGGATTGTCTGGTCCTTTGCATTGATCTTCTCTTCCCTATAGAAATTTAAATCTTTGGGTTCTCTTTTCATTTAATCACTTGGTTCTTCCTTTAAGTTTTGTGCTCTATTTGAATTTCCATAGATTTTCCCTTACTTTAAATTTGACGTATGAGGGGCCATCAATGGTCACCAGCTGCTTGAACCATGTTGAACCTTTGAACCAGTGAACCTATGAAAGTTCATTGGTTCATTCTATCTCTTTTGTTCTATCGCTTCTTGGTTCAATCACTTTTTTTCTCCTTGGTTGAACCATCGCTTTCATTAAACTTGCCTTTGGAATCATCCATGTTGCTTCTTTATCCTTTATAGCCCTTCTTGTCTAAGTCTTGGGGGGGTCCTTTATGTGTCTTTGATGAGTGGCAAGTTCTGTTGTTATGAAACTCATTAGAAACTCATGGAAAATGGGATCCATGACATGTCTTGCTTGAGAAACTTCAAAAAGGGAACATGGATGCAAACACTTGTCACGCTTCACTGAGTCATAATAAGACACGTGACGTATTCCGCTCTACTTTATAATGGACACATGGCAGCTTTTGAGCTTCTTTCTCTCGATGGGCTTTATCCTTTATGTCCTTCAAATACAATGTCTGAAGGAATTCCTTCAGACAATTTTTCCAAAGGAAATGTTCCTTGCCTTTGCATCTTTCCCACTGCTTTGTCTTTCAGGTGAATTCCTTCAGACAATTTGTTCAAAGGATTTCACTTTGTCTTTTGCCTTGTTCACTTTTCTGAAGGAGTTCACTTTGTCCACTTTTGCTTGCTGCCCTCCACAAGGGCACTTGCCTTGGTTCACAACCCTCCGTAAGGGCACTTGTTCCTTTAGCTATGGGGTGGCCCCTTGAACTTGCCGATTGAACCGATCGATTGAACCAACTTTGGTTCAATGGTTCAATGGATCAATCTTGCATTTGAAGCCATCTTTTTGTCTAAGTATTTTGATCTCTTTAAACTGATTGAACCCATTAAACCAATTTGGTTCAATGTTCAATGGTTTAATGGTTCATTCCTTGCTTAGAAGCTTGCCGATGAACATTTTTAGTTGAACCAAGCCATTGAAACAACCCTAAAAATGACCAAGTGTTGGAAACTTATTCTTTCCTATAGAGTCTATAGAAATCAACCTGTGAATTCCATAGAATTGAGTTCGTAGTTTTCTCTAATTTTTCTCTCAGCATTGAAAGAGTTCGTAGAAATGAGCTTACAGAGTCCATAGTTTTAAGCCTGTAGAGTTCATAGTTTTAAGCCTGCAGAGTCCATAGATTTCTTTCTACAGAGTTTGTAGATTCAAGCCTATAGATTCCATAGATTTTTGAGAAAGCTTTGAAAAATGAAGAACCTAAATGCTCAGAACAATTTTTGAAAGGGGAAGAGAGGATTTTGGTCTTTAGGACCAAAATAGTTCAAATGTTGTCCCAAAAATGAGTGATATTTTTGGGGGACAACAAAACCTAAGACTCTTTTAGGGTTATTACATGGTTGTGTTAGATTGTAATCTTTGGAACCATTCCTAGCATGATTTATTATGAAAATTGATCCCCTTATTGGGTCTAGTAGATCCCCATATTGGTAATTCCCCCACTTAAAAAATGTATCCCCAATTAGAATTGTAGGTATGTTTTATCTTCTCTGAGCCAGGATTGATTTATAGACATGATGCATTGTTGATTGCATAAATTTTGGTGAACCTGATGTGAACTAACCCTTAAAATATTTTTTTATCTTATTTCATTTATTTCATTCATTTATCATTATTTTTATCATTTATTTACCATACCAGATTGTTGATATTGACCCAGTATTTAAATTCTATGTGCAATATTTTAGGTACAAGCTACTCTATCAACCTAGTCAACTTAATATAGGTTTTCAACATTTTAGACATCTAATCTAGACTAGTAGGTTGACCCAATCAACCCTATACTTTTTCAAACATCAAGTTCAACATACTTGGTCAACCTAGTTGACCCTTTATATTTTAATCTCTTATCAGTAGGTTTTTGTAAAGCTTGATTGATCTGATCAACCTAGTTAGTAGAATTTACAAGCATATACCAATGTTCTTGAATAGTAATCTTCATTCTTTTCATCTCCTATCCACCAAGGTTCCTTTTTTATCTCTTTATCTATAGTCTTTCCTTTCATAGTTTGTACTCTTCAAAACTTCCCTTGCACAGTCAACTAGATCAACCCTGCCAACCCAAATTTGTGTTTTATGTTATGTTTGGATAACTAGGTCAACTCTTCCAACCTTATTAATTTTTAGACCTTGCTTTTGTAGTATAGGTTTGACCCTATCAACCTTGTTATATATTTTGTGAACACATCACTGACTATATCAACATTTTACCTTATTTTAAAGTTGGAATTAACCTTATATTCTAGTAATTAGTTCACACTTTCTTTTCTTGTTGCTTTCATGCTTATAATAAACCACATAATTTAATTAGGTGGTTTAAATTAATCATTTAGTTCACTATTTTCTATTTTATACACATATGGATAAATCATATAATCTAAATAAGAATTTTAACATTTGTCTACCCAAGGCCAACCTACTTGTATTTCATCACCAAGGGACAAGCTGACTTGATACTCTAGTCAAGTATAAAGTGTGTTTAATGGTATATTCTACCTAAACACCTAACACATTTGTTATTGTGGTGTGTGTAGTGATGAATTAGACCCTAATACCAAGCTTGAATCACTATCACTATAGTCCCTTTTAGCCCAAACTATCTAAAACCATCCTTAGATTGTCATTCTAGTTCCTTTCTTACATCCAATTTCCCATCATATTTAAAATCATATCTTAATAATATAATTAACATTTAGGTTGACCAATTAGTTAGATATTTACTTTCCAAGTTGATTTCTTGCTCTTTGCTCAATTTTATTTTTTATTAAAAAAACTTTCATTAGCCAATGTTGGTGTAAAGTTTTATGTTGTGTGTTTCAATTAGATTAGCTAGCATTGATCCAATTGACTATCTATTTCCTTTTTGTTATTTCTTTCCAAATTTCTTGCAAAATTTATCTTGTCTCAATTCATAATCTATTATAAGATTTTTAATTTTCTCCATCTATTTTTTTGGGTTGACCTAATTGACCCTATATCTTTTTCCAGTCCTTGTTCTCTATACTAGATCAACCCACTTAGCCCTATATAGTTTGTAGACCCTATCTCCTCATTTTCCAAGCCTTGTTCATTGTATTGGATTGACCTAATAGACCATATACTATTTGTATACCCTAGGTTGACCCAGTTAACCCTATACTATTTATATCATTCCCTATTTTCTTGCTTTCTCATCTCTCTTTATTTACCTTCATCATGGAATTTTTTCTTGATGACAATACTGAGTCACAGTTAGTAGACATGATGAGTTTTACCAACCCTTATAGGTTATCCCATACATAGAGTAGGTATCCTCTCTTATATGCTATTAATGTTCATATTTCCACTCACACAATGAACTATGGGACCCCTACTAATACCTATTTACAGTGTAATCCTCTCTTCTCACTAGAATACCAACCCAAATTAGAGTATACCCCTAAAATGCTCTTCTTTATCTATAAATTTCCTCAACATCAAGGAAAATATCCTTCTACCATTTACAATCTTATGATTAGTGGTCAAGTTGAAGAGACTCATTCACCTAATCCTACATTCTCAACTAGATTTGGGGATACCACTTTTTTTTACTCTTATCCTCTTCCTTTGATTATGACCCCTTCTCATACCATACCTATTCTTCTCTAACTTCTTCCACCTCCATGCCTAGTATATCCACTAACATGATAAGTTCTACATCTAGTGGGCCTCTCATAAGATCTATTATCCTTAATCCTTCAACTAGTGAATTATTTGATACCCAATGTAATCATGTTACTAGTGCTTTTTCTTCTCAACCATTCACTAGCCCATCTTTTGCTACATAAGAAAATTTTGCCACTAGTGCTTCATATTCTTGTATTTCCTCTCAATCTCTTATAAACACCAATAGTGGTACCCAAACCATGAACACCAACTCAAATGCTTCTAAAAATGATAATCAAACACATCAAATATTTTTATAAACACTCAATCAAATGAATACCTTTCAATCTCATAACACAAATCAAATGATGAGAAAGCAAAACCACCTTCTTCATCTTCAATCTCATCCTCAACCAATGGCTTGGGACACACATAACTAGATTGTTCCCCCTCCTCCTCATGATATTCTTAAATAAATATCATTCCTCAACCTCCTTTAGTCATCAAAACCATTAAGCATCTCCAAAATGAATCTCTTAATACTTAGATCGCTAACATTGATATTGGAGGTATCACACCTACAATTTATTATAATGGATCAAATGATCCCACCCTTCATCTTAAAAGATTTGGAAATATTTACAAGGATTGGGTCAAATTGAACACCTTTTATGCTACAAAACTGTTAGACAAAACACTCATAGGTGATGCCTTGGATTGGTATAACCAACTTATAACTCACTACATTACTAGTTTGGAGAATTTAGTGAATGTTTTAGTTCAATAATTTCAAACTACTGATCTTCTTGAAAATACTTTAGTCCACTTCATAAAATGAAAACAAATTGAAAAAGAAAATACTCAAGCCTTTGTCAAAAGGTGGAAAACGTTTTCAAACAAATGTGAACATAAAATGGTTGATGACAATCTTTTCCATCTTTTTACCAATGCACATTTTTCTAAACTTAAATATCAGGTCTGAACTATCTCTCCACATACATTAGAGGAGGCTATTGACCAAGATAAATGAAAATATTTACTTGTGTCAATTTTATCCACCCCAACCTTGTATGAGTCCTCATCTCTTAATAACAAAAATTACAATGTTACCAATGATAGTGTTACATATTCTTATGACACCATTCACAATGTTTAAGTTGTCATTCCCACCCCTTTGTTGGAATTGGCTCCCCTTCTCAACAATATACCAATCCTCATTTATCTTCACAAAACACCATTAATTTTCATAAACCTCTATCCTTAGTTGAATTGCTTAAGAATCTACCTAGACCTCTTCCATGAGATCTTGACCCTACCCATCCTATGAAATCCTAGTATGATCCTAACAAGTTTTATTGGTTTCATTCTAGTTGGGGTCATTATCATGAGACCTATAGATAACTTCATAATTTAGCTATGGAATTTCTTATTGGTCCTTATTTTGATCATAATTCTATCATTCAAAATCTTCAAGAAGATTATGAAATTTATTTCAAGGAGTTTAAATCACATGACAAAACTCAAGCCTTAAACCAAGCCAATGCTCATTTAACTATCTATAAATACCCTCTTCCTAATCATCAACCTATTCAAGAAAATCAAGATAAAGCCACCCCTTCTACCAATAATGTAGAAAGTCTTGTTGAACCAAATTCTAAAGAGAATGTGGTTATCATGACTAATGTGTGAAGGGTGGTTGCTTTTATCAATTTCCAATCTATCTACACTGCTTTATCTAGAATATATCATGTTATCCAAGATTCTTCTCCAACTCATTTAAATGAGTTTAGGTAAGATGACCTTATTAATTTTGATTATAAAATTTTATATTCTCCCTTCGATAACACTTCTTTTTGTTTTTCTACCACTCTTCCATCATCTTCTAACAATAATGATAATCAAATTTCTACTAACACTTCTACCAATTCTCAAAATCAACTTGAATTATCTACTTCATAATCACAACATGAATTTCAACCTTGTTCTAAACCTTATTCTTATTACCAATGAAAATTAAAATGTACTTAGTCTCCTCCTTTTGAGGACCTCCTTAATCATTATGAACCTATTTCTAACCTTCTTATGAGTTATGATGAGTGGGATCCCATCATAGAACTCACTAATCTCCCATCCCAAATTTTATTTATTGATATTATGAGGACTTATCCATGTCATATAATCATAGTATGCAATTATTATTCAAGATGAATGTCCCTCATCCTCCCCTATTAGGATGTGAGGCATCCTTATCTAGATCCAAGGATAGTATATTACAACAATGTGAAGAGATGTCTATCAACATTAGTGAAACTATGGACACTTCTCTTTCCTTAAATTTCCCATAGATTCTATGATTCCCAATGATATTTTTCTTTGTGCGAATGATCCTCCATTATTTATTAGTGTCCAAATAGGTGATATCCAAGTTAATAATGCACTGATTGATGAGGGTTGTAGCACTTGCATTACCTCTCTTGACTTCATTAAAACCCTTTTATATTTAGAATACAATATCATGTCTACACATAACACTTGCCAAGGATATGATAGAAGGTAAATGCCTCCTCTAGGTTTTGTGTGGCTTCTCATTACCATCCCACCTATCATCATTTATGTGAAGGTGATGATCTTTAACTTTTCCCTTTCTTGTAACATCTTGCTTGGTAGGCCATATAATCACTACATGAGATCCATTATTTCTTCTACCTACCAATGCATTAAATTACATCATAATGGAGCCATTTATAGGATTCAAAGTGACACTAACCCTTGGAATTTAAAACAATTCTAAGACCATGATGTCTTCAAGATTCATACTCTTGAACCTTTGCTTAGCATTCCATTTTCTAAGTCTTAGCATCTTAATTTTCTTGTTAATTTAACCTAATGTTACAACAGACATCTCAAACTCATTGGAAAAATTCCTCCTAACATCTTAGATTCTGATGATGATGAGCTTGATGAGATTAACCTAAAGATTAAAAAATTTGATCTCTCACCTCACCTCATCTCTTGAATTCTTATTTGTTTTTAGCCTCATTCTTTTAAGCCTCCTTATGATGATATTCATGTAGTCTTAACCAAGACTCAATATTCTATTCACCACCCTCCTTATACCTTCTGTAGATTCTACTCCTCCCTCAATAGAGCCCTTATCAGAGCCCATTCTTGCTCCCACTATAGTTGAGCCTCTTCTTGCTCCCACTATATTAGAGACTATTCCTGCTCTTACTATTGTTGAGCCTACCCCTACTTCTCATCCATTACTCCTTTTGTTGAGCCTAGTTCTATTCCTCCTCCATCATAACCTTCCCTTGGTGATGGTTTTCTTCCCTTGTCTAAGATGGCTCCTCTACCCACCAAGTGGGTTGATGAGTTTTCTTAGGCTTCTTCCACTCCTATTATACCTCCTTCTATGAGTGCTTCTCCTAAGACCACTCACAAACATATATGTTGCTTTCATGGGATAAATAATCATTATTATACCCATTGTTTCAAGTAAAGATAATATATTATTATTTTGCCTCCTTATCCTACCCTAGACAAAGCCACACCTCCCCTAAAGGTTCTACCTAAATATATACCTAAGTATGGTGAGGTGTATTATTTGTGGCACCAATGTGATGCCTATCACACCAATCATTACCACATCCTTCAACAACACCTTACGAATCACCTTTTAGCTATTCTTAGACCTTTTTTATTCCTCCCATAGGTCATTCCTATAATAAGGTTTCTCTATCTTCTCCGGTGGCTCCACCTCCAGTGGTTCCATCCCCATCTATGGTCCCTTTTGTTATCACTCTAGAGTGCACCCTATTTGAAGATGTGAAAAAGACACCCTCCCTCTAGCTGATAATATTGGAAATTCTCAAAGTGTGGGTGATTCTGTATTAAGAATAACCTCTAGAGAGGGTTGGTTCCCTTAATATATATCTTTAAAAACTAAACTATTTGATTTTTTAGGATGAAAAGGGAGAAGGAAATTGAAATGGAAAATCCTATCTAATTGGGTGATGTACCTAAATGATTTATATTCTCTAAAACTGAGTAAGACACACATATGAATCTAAAATAAAAATGTGCATTCAATCCTAAACATAAGTGTTTCAAATGAAGGCTTGAAAAAAGCTTGCAAAGCAAATTTTATTCCTAGCTCTTCAAATGACCTATAGAGGATGAGATTTTCACAATAGGTGAGGAAAGGACCTAAAAAAAGGGGATATGGATATCACTTATATGATGGTATCCAATCAAAAAATACACTCTATTCTAATCCAAAAAAACATATGCAAAAAAAAATCTTCTTTATTTGATAAATGGTGTCAATTACAAGTTTTGCTTTGCTTCAAGATTTTTTTACAATAATGGCTTGAAAATCCAATATATAAGTCTTAAAAGATAAGAATAGATTAAGTGGAGTTTATTTTCATAAGGAATAGTCTTATTTAATTAAATAAAGACCAAAACCTTTTACAATTATTTAATCAACTCCCTTTTACAATACTTAGAAAACTCTTTTTTACAATATTTAGAAAACTCCTTTTAACAATATTTAGAAAACTCCTTTTAATAGCTTTCCTTCACAAAGCATGCATGCACTCTAAAAATTTGGAATTTAAAATAGGTGGGCCCATCTTGATATCAACTCAATTATATTTTGAGTTCAAAAATGAATACAATAGTCTTCAAAAATCTTTTAATTTTCTTATTTTGCAAGAAATCCATTTTGGCATTGAAACAAGAAGAGATGGGCCCCATTGACTTGGTAAACTCTCCTTGAATGTAATAAATATAATTATTTGGTGTTTATATCAAATTGAATTGATATTTAATTATTTTAATATCATTCTTTAAATGATGACAAAGGAATATTTCATGATGTTGGTCAACTAGTCAACTGAAGCTTTGATTGGAAGTTCAAGGCTAGTTAAATCCACTTGGATCCTCCTTGCATAAAATATAATTTAAAATTTAAAAATATATGAATATACATAATAATATCATATATTTCATGTTTTAACTCAAAAATTAATTCATTTGATAATTTTTAATGCCATTCTTTACTTGCTTGATTCTCCAATTAAGCCTATTAGGCCAATTAGGCCTAATAGCCTATCTTATTGCATTTGGACTCCATAAAACATGAAAAAAGATGTCATAAAACCTTAAAAAAATAATTAAGTATACCTGGAAAAACTTTTCTCATCACAATATATTTTATTTTGATAAGAAAACACTCCCCATTAAGTCAATAGGGTTGACTAAGCCTATTTTTCTCCATTTTCCTGCAAACTAGCCATTTTGATTGAGCTAGTTGGGACACTTCTAGGATGATTTAGAAACAAAATAAAATTTTAGGATGAATAACATGTATTATTATTATTTTATCTCCATTGATAATATTTCATTGAAGTGTCTTGTACTTCATTGTACACATTTTTTTCCACAAAAACCATGAGTTATGCCCTCATTTGTACATCTCCATGCATAAAATTGACATTTATATAATCCTATATTATTTTAATTTAATTTTAAAGTATTTAATATTGATCCAAGATGATTTGATAGAAATAAAATCAATATTTTTCAAAACTAATTTTTGAGGGTTTAGGTAAGCTTTGAAGATGAATCTTCAAAATGATGATTCAAGAAGTGCATACCTAAAAATTAAAAAATATTTCTCTTTATTTATATAAAAATAACCCTAATAAAATCATTTAAAATATTGGGTTTCCATTAAAAATATATAATAAGTTATCACGTGGAGAAATCTGCATGCAGGGTTTTGACTACATTCTGAGCTGCCTACACTTTTAATGATTGTTCATAAATAAAAACTCATAAAATGGTCTTAATTTTTAATTAATTATAATTAAATATAGGTAATAAAAACATAATAATATTTTTCATCCAAACTCCATACGTGGTGAAATATATGAGCATATGAACAAGAGGCTAGGAAGGGTGTCTAAAACTGCAAAAAATGAAAATTTCACTAAAATGAAAATAAATCTTAACCTAATTCCAAATTCATGAAAAAATAATAATGGGTTCTATACCATTCTATCAAAACACTTTGAAATCACATTTTTCTTGAAAAGTCAAAAAACCCCTTTTTGGTCTTTATGCTTGTTTGCTTGCAAAAGCTTATATGAGCATGGTTTGCTTAAAATTTAGAGTTTTTACACTCTTTAAATGTCTGATTATAATGTAAAAATATCATCCTATTATTTTAAAACTTTTAATTGGACTTAAAAACCTTTGAGGTACTCCAAAATAAGCTTGCTTTAATGGTGATCTCCAACAGACATGTTAAGGACCGTTACAAAACAAAAAGTATCTCCACTCATCCAATGGCCATGAATTTATTATAAGTTTATAAGACTCCTGATGACCATGTGTATAAAATTTTAGGTCCTGTAACCACATGTATCTCCCAAAAAAAATAATTTTCTCTCAAAATTGATCCCTGTGCATGGATTATCTGCATATTTGAACTTGACAATGTTCTTTTGAAATGACAATGACCCATTTAAAATCAATTTTTTACCTAAATTAGTGATTTTAGGCCATAAATTATTGGTTTTACCAGCTACAAAGGGTTAATGACTAGTTTTAGGAAAGTTTCAAATGATAGTGGTAGTAATTTGACCCTGACAGTTCAAATTACTAACAATTTTGGCAACTTTTAGGGGTTGACCAGCTTGATGGTAAAATAATTCAAAAAAATTGGCTATGAAAAAATTGGATATACACTAAATATTGGAAGATATTTTTTGGGCAAAGACACAAATAAGACAACTGACATAAATAACTAGAAACATGTGCACATGTGCACTTAGAGGAATGGACAACAATAATTGAAAAGGGAAAAAACAATTGAAATCATGTATGGATATGCACTTAGAAAAAACAAAAAAAAATAATTCTATTATGTACAAAATAACCTCCACCTTGTTGGCCCTCCTAGATTAAATGGAAAACTATTTGAGGTACTTTGGAACTTTAAAACATATTTGCTTCCCTCTCTTTTGCAAATGTGAACACTTATATGTTTATATGTTCTAGATGATGCAACTAGGCCTCCAACTTCCATTCTTAGGTGTATGGATTGAATATATGGATCTAAGATTCAATCATATTCCTCCCACATTCTTCTTTGTTGCATCAAGATTACTATCTCTACTTCATTCATAAGCTGATCATGATTTGACACATTCTCATTCAATAATTACATTGGCAAATCAACTGGTATGCTTGGACTGGTATCTTCATTATGATCCATTTGAGGTAGTGGCTCACTGAGATCTTCAACTTCTTGGTATGGATTTAAACATGGATACAATATTTCATTAATTTCTTCTTGATGAATAGCTGCAACAGTACTCTTGACAAAAGATTCCTGAATCTCTATATGAATTGGAGATGGACTATCAAAATTTACACAAAAACTATATGAATCATCCCAAAATTTCTCTTTATCATGATTAACTGAAAGAACATGAAATTCATTTACAATCTTACCATTTGAAACATGTTGATCATATATTTCTACCTTTTGGATGGAGTCATATGAAGGTTTTTGATCTACTACAATTACTTCATCTTCATCTCCTATAGAGAATGGCATCTCATCTATCCACTCAAGCTCTAGCTCATCTTGTTTTGGGATCTCCAGAATAGCATTTCTTTCTTAAAGCTCCAAAAAATTGGTTGAATCGTTAGATGAAACATCAACTTGTTGTTTTATATCATCATCAAAATCTTCCATCTTAAGCTCTTTAATTTCATTCAAGAAATCATGGTATAATTGTTGCCAATGATCATCTTCTTCTTGATCACTCAAGTAACCTTTATTTTATATCTCTTTGGTTACATCTTATTCATTTTCCTCACAAAGGAGAGGTTCCTTCTCTAAGAGTGACATGGTAAATCCTTGAAAGTATTCAATAAGATGTGAAAGGTCTACAGAAGTAACTATAGATACCTGATTTTGTACATGAGGATGCTCTTCTTAGATAGCCTTCACCTCATCTCTTTGCACTTTTTCTTGAATGAATTTACATGAAGGAAAGGATTTATTCTTTTAAGGAGGAAGGGATTAAGTTTGAATGATCTCTTTCTTGAATTCAACATCTTGAATGATGCTTGATTTTTCTTCTTTCTTGTTTGACTCCATGATTTAGTTCCAAGATGGGAAAGATAAAGGCTCCTTCTTGACTTTTTGATTCTAATTCTCCTCCTCTTTCCTTGTATTCAAATTTAACTCTTTGATTTGCTTATCAATATTCTCTTGGAATATATTCTCTTTAAAATGGTTAGTTGTTTCAACAATAGGTTTTCTTATAATAATATCTTTCTTTCTTTGACAATTCTCTTGGATTGATTTCCAAGAAGGGAATGTCCAAGAAATATATGAAGAACTTGGAAAACTTAAAGGGGCTCTTGGAATGGTTTCCTGAGGAGGAATGGATGGCATATAAGAAGGCTATGATTAAACCTAATTTTTCTTAAGGCCTTTTAGTTTATCATCAATGCTTTAAATGTAACCACATACATCCATCATCTCCCTAGTGAGATTGCCTCAATTTGCTCTCTTAATAGGTGCCCATTGCTCTTTTATTTTCTATAATTTCTTTCTTAGATGATGAATCTGGTAAGTATGGGTATCTTGGCCATAATATCTCTATGAATACAAATCTAGTGCATGTTTTTCAAGTCTCACTAAAGTTTGCTTAAGTGCTGATATGGATTGGGTAGATATAAAATGTCCATGATTAGGTGGGTAAGGGGAAATATTATGATGGATGGGTTGTTCATATGGAGGGTCTAGGTAGTACTCTTGCCTATGTGCTTGATATAGATCCTCAAAATCCTAGTGAGGATCATAGTATGGTTGGTCATAGTGATCATAATGAGGACAATATGGATCTATACTAAAACAAGCCATTTGAGAACATTAGTAAGCCACATATTTAAAATAATCAATATTGAAAAGATATCTGATGTTCAAAACTAGATTTCAATGCCTAAAAGTTACACTGATCTTCTGAATGCCTCCAAAGGCTAGTGTATAGAATGATGTCCCACCAGGCATGCCAAAAATTATTAACACTCTGGAGTGCACCCTGTTTGAAGATGTGTAAGCACACCTTCTCTCTAGATGATACAATTCAAACTTCTCAGAGTGTGGGTGACTCTATGTTGAGAATAACCTCCAAAAAGGGCTTGTTCTCTTAAGATTTATCAATTAAATCTGATCTACTATGATTTTTGGGATGAAAAGGGGAAGGAAAAATTGAAAGAAAATCATATCTAATTAGGTGATGCAAATAAATTATTGGTATTTTTTGAAATCTTTCTAAAATTGAGTAATACACACATATGAATCTAAAAGAAAACTTTGCATTCAATCCTGAACATAAGTGTTTCAAAAGAAGGCCTAAAAGAAGCTTGCAAAGCAAATTCTATTCCTAGCTCTTCAAATGACCTATAGAAGATGAGATTTTCATAGTAGGTGAGGAAATGACATATAAAAATGGGATATATATCTAACTTATATGTTGGTACACAATTAAAAAATACACTCTATTCTAATCTAAAAATATATATGCAAAAAAATATTTTTTATTTGATAAATGGTGTCAATTATAATTTTTGCTCTACTTCAAGAATTTTTTATAATAATGGCTTGAAAAGCCAATATATAAGTCTTAAAAACTAAGAATAGACTAAGTAGATTTGATTTTCATAAGGAATAGTCTTATTTAATTAAATAAAGACCAAAACCTTTTAAAATTATTTAATCAACTCCCTTTTACAATACTTAGAAAACTCCTTTTAACAATATTTAGAAAACTCCTTTTAATAGCTTTCCTTCACAAAGCATGCATGCACTCTCAAAATTTAGAATTTAAAATAGGTGGGCCCAGCTTGATATCAGCTCAATTATATTTTGAGTTAAAAAATGAATATAATAGTCTTAAAAAATCTTTTAATTTTCTTGTTTGGCAAGAAATTCATTTTGGCGTTGAAATAAGAAGAGATGGGCCCCATTGACTTGGTAAACTCTCCTTGCATGTAATAAATGTCATTTTTTGGTGTTTATATCCACTTGAACTGATCTTTAAGTATTTTAATATCATTATTTAAATGATAACAAAGGAATATTTCATGATGTTGGTCGACTAGTCAACTAAAGCTTTGATTGGAAGTTCAAGGCTAGTTAAATCCACTTGGCTCCTCCCTGCATAAAATAGAATTTAAAATTTAAAAATATATGAAATATATAATAATATCAGATATGGCACGTGGTAACTCAAAAATTAATTAATTTGATATATTTTCAATGCCATTCTTTACTTGCTTGATTAACCAATTAAGCCTATTAGGCCAATTAGGCCCAATAGCCTATCTCCTTGCCTTTGGACTCCATTAAACCTAAAAAAATATGTCATGAAACCTAAAAAAACAATTAAATAGACTTAAAAAAAAAATCATCAAAATTTATTTTATTTTGATGAGAAAACACTCACCATTCAGTCAATAGGGTTGACTAGGCCTATTTTGCTCCATTTTCCTGCAGACTGGTCATTTTGATTGAGCTGGTTGGAACACTCAAAAGATTATTTATGACTAAAATAAAATTTTAATATTAATAAAAATTATTATAATTTTTTTTCCATTGATTATATTTCATTGAAGTGTCATGTACTTCATTTTACATGTTTTTTTCCACAAAAAACATGATTTATGCCCTCATCCTTACATCTTCATGCATAAAATTGAAATTTATGGAATAATATCTGAGTTTAATTTAAATTTAAAAAAAAATTAGGTTGATCCAAGATGATTTGATAGCAATCAAATCAACATCTTATCTCAAAACTGGTTTTTTGAGGGTTTAGGTAGGCTTTGAAGCTAAATCTCCAAAATGATGATTCATGAAGTAAATATCTAAAAATTAAAAAATATTTAAATTTATTTATATAAAAATAAACCCCTTAAAATCCATAAAAATATTGGGTTCCCATGTAAAATATATTAAAAGTTATCATTTGGAGAAATCTCAATGTGGGGTTTTGATTACATTCTGAGTTGCCTACACTCTTCGCGATTGTTCATAAATAAAAACCCATAAAATGGTATTAATTTTTCATGAATTATAATTAAATATGTGTAATAAAAACATGATAATATATTTCACCTAAACTCCACATGCAGCTAAATATATGAGCATCTGAACAAGAAGCTACAAAGGGTGTCTAAAACTGCAAAAAATGATAATTTCACCAAAATGAAACTAACTCTTCACCTACTTCCCAATTCTTGAAAAAATAATAATTGGTTCTATACCATGCTATCAAAACACTCTAAAATCACATTTTTCTTGAAAATTCAAAAAATGCCTTTTTGGTCTTTATGCCTATTTGCTTGCAAAAGCATGTATGAGCATGGTTTGCTTAAAATTTAGAGTTTTGAAACTCTTTAAAGGTATTATTATGATGTAAAAACATCATAATATTATTTTAAAATGTTTAACTAGATTTAGAAACCTTTGAGGCACTCTATAATAATGATTGCTCTAATGGTGATCTCCAACAAACATGCTAAGGACTGTTATAAAATAGTGAGTATATCCACTCATCCAATTTACATTAATTTTTTTATAAGGTTATAAAACTCATGATGACATTGTGTACAAAATTTTAGGTCTTGAAACCACATGTATCTCCCAAAAAGTTCAATTTTCTCTTAAAATTGATCCTTATGCATGGATTGTTTGCATATTTAAACTTGACAATGTTATTTTAAAATGAGAATGACCCATTTAAAATCCATTTTTGACATTTTTTTAACCAAAATTAGTTATTTTAGACCATTAATGATCACTTTGACTAGCTATAAAGGGTTAATGACCAATTTTAGGAAAGTTTCAAATGATAGGGATAGTAATTTGACCTTGACGGGTCAAATTACTAACACCTTCATCACCTTATATGCCTCCACCCATGATTCCTTCACCTATGGACCTTTCCTCACTTGTGGATCCCTATCTGCCCATGATTCCTTCACCTATGGACCCTTCTCCACTGATGATTCCTATATTTCCCATAGAGCCCGCTCCCATGCATTCTCCTAAACATCCCTCCCCTAATTTTCCTTAGCATGATCCTTCAATAATTCATAATTTTTTATTTGAGGAGATTAGAAGATAATTCTTTTCCCAATTTTCATTGAAGATTGATGAGACATTAATAATAGTTCGTATCCAGCTTCATAGAGATTTATCTGATGTCTTAGATAATGTGTGTGGGTAGATTTATAAGTATTTATGATCATATGCATGGTGCCTTTACATTTTCATTTTGATTGGTCATGTGCTCCAATTTCATTCATATCTATCTTTTATATCATTTGACACTATATCAAAATTTTCTTATATGGTGATTCTTTATTATTTGGTATTATATCTTGCTTATATTGTCATTTATCTTTGTATATGATTATCTTTCTTTATCATTGCTTTCTCTTTCTTTGTTAAGTTTTCCTTAAAACTCTCTTCTTGTGTCTTCATGATTTTTTTCTTTCGTATCTCTATTTTTCATAGATAATTCTCATTGTGACTTGGTTATATAAACTATGTTCCCTTTGGTCCTTATCTCCTTTTACCATGTGATCAGTTAGTAAACAATGTATCTCATTATACTTTCCTTTTACTAGTCCAATTTGGATCTCCCTTTTCCCCTTCTTCCTTTTTTAAACTAAGCATATACATAGTTGAGACTTGAGATCACATGCTTGTTCATTGTTAAGATTAAGTGTCCTAGTCACTCTTTGTCTTTGGTTACTTAACTTCCTTTAGCCTTAGCCTAAAAATCATTCATTTATATCACTACATCTCTCATAATTGGTAATTCCAAATATGTATGGAGGAGGAATCTTAAAAAGCAATAAAAATTTAAAATCCAAATCATTTTACAAAAGGTAATGATATAAAAAGGCAAAAATATTCTTAAAAGTCAAGTCGCACTAAAATACATGATTCAAAGCACATCTTCTTCTTATATTCAAAGTTCAAATCCAAAGTTGGCCTCACAGTAGAGTCAAGGTATTTTTGGGTGTGGTAGGCTAGTATATTAGAAGAGGATAATAAAAAATTCTTTTAGTACTACCTAATTTCTCATGCAATTACCTAATCTTTGTAGTAGAAAAATAACTCTGTAAGGGGTCCTGAAGAACAAGGAACACATTATGGGAAGGTAGGTCCATTTTACCTTTTCTTGTACCAATATCCCTTCATGAGTTTATCTTAGTAGCATGCTTATATGCCTACAAATCTTTATGTCTATAGTCATTAGGTTTCCTTTGTACATTGATGGTCACTAGTCACTTAGTGTTTTCTCATGCCCTTAGTATGCTTCTTGCTTCCTCATGTTTTCTCATAAGATTCCTAAGTCTTGATTTTTAATCTCCCTTTTTCATTCCCTATATCCCTCATATTTTCTTTTGAGAAATATTATTTTGTCTACTGATCACTCCCCTTGGTATTTCATTTGTGAGTTGAATTATAAGACCATGGATAGGACCTATCCATCCTCATAAATTACCACCTTTTTCCTTCTTATTACCCACATCCTTTATTACCTTATTGTTCCTAACTTTTCCACCCCACTGGTGTTCTCTTTGTGATTTTTAGTGTAAGACCATGGATAGGACCCAACATTCTTCGCAAAAATTTCTAATAATACAAGTCACAAACAAAATTACATGTTTCAAAAATGAGATAATATGTGATTGATTATGAGGTTACACATCATTAACATGCTTCCCATCTTGATTTAGTATGTTTTAAGTTTAATTAATTTATCTTTCACCTTTATCTTCTTATTTTTTGAGTGCATGTAAGAATACAACCATTTCTTGAATTTTTCATACTTCCCAGCTTGAACTAGTTTGATAAATTTAAGACTAATATTTTGTCAAAAAAACAATTCTCTTATACTTCCCAACATGATATAGTATGATTGATTAACTTAATTAATGTTTTTTTATACCATTTGTGTCCTTTTACATACCTTCCATTTTATTAGATTGTTTTCATACATCCCAACATGATTTAGTATAGTTTTACTTGTTTTAATTTGGTGCAAAAATCTTTCACTTTGGTTTAAGAATGATTTCCTTTTTACCATCTTGTTTTACCATCCCCTTGGTTCTTTATACTTAGTCATTTTCTTATTGTTACACATTTCTCAGCTTGAAATCATGTGTAGTACATTTTTGATTGATTATATTTTACCAATTCATTTTTACCTAGTTTTTCTTAAACATGCATGTGTTTTTCAAAATGCTAGAAAAGAAACCACATCTCATATATTTCCTATAGCATATATAACAACAGCTAAAAATATGTGATAGAAAGAAATATATCCAAAGCATCCACAACCACACCATAATGATGACAACATACACAATCACCGTAAATATGCCAAAATGATACATCATATATATACATCTCATAAGTTTTGATACAACAAGTATAACTATATATAATGCTCCAACTCTATGGTTAGGCCCCATCCTATCTATCTCATGGCCTAGCCATGATACCTATCGAGGCCCTGATATGACTCTACCAAATAACATGCTATAAGGAGGCCATCTAAGATCTCAATCCCTCTACCTATCCCTGTAGATGCACTATCTACACCTATGCCTGAGGTAACTCGATCTGGGTCATTGTATGAGCCTGCATCAACTAGGTCTGCATTATAGTATGTGCCTATGTCATCTACATCACTATAGAAAAATTCAAAATTATCTCTTTTTTGAGGTCTTTCCATGCCCATATCTTGCCTACACCCATCTATACTAGTGGTTGCATCGTATCTCTTTATTCTCATATCTACCTCATTGCCTCCCCTACTAATCAGAACTAGATCACTTGAGTTGGGGTAGATGGTAAAATAGGGTCCTCTAATGCATTAGGGTCATAAAAATATAAGTCTCATATAGGATGTCATGAAGTGCTCCCCTCAAAATGGACCCCCATCTCTCCTCCTCATCCTCAGCTACATCTAAAAAATCACACCCAAATAGATATTGGATCACTGCCATATCTCACAATATTTATCTACCTTTAGTATCTACTTTAAAATAAAAACTTAAGAAATAATTTAATCATCTTTATTACCTATCTATGTCTTAGCCACTATGGTCTCACCATTTACATAACCACCTAGCATAGTCTCTCCATCTTAGCAGCCTCCTGGCACCTCCTCTATAGGTTGTCTCCTCAACTTAAATCTAATTATCATGGCTCACATCTACCTTATCCTATGCCTGAGTGGCCTCTCTATCATCCAACTCTCCTTTAGCTCACCTGATAGGTCCTTAAGGATGGTGATAGTCTCCACTCTCTGCTACTCCTCTCACCTCTATCAACACCATGCCCTCGATAGTCATAACTCATCTCACTATGGAGTTGGTGGTGGTATATTTGGTGTCACTACCTTTGCATCTCTCTCCTCCTACTTTTCTCTCTATCATTCTTGCCTATTAAATGGCCACTCATGATGTGGTCTAACAATTAGCCTCATCACTAGTGTCCCTAGTCCCCTCTTCCCCTATAGATCTCTCACATGTCAAGCCCATTTCTAAGGCATCAATATTAGTACCATTGGATGAGGTAAGCCCATCTATCTTGACACCCATGCCACTAAATGTGGCTCTTTCCACCAAGTATAGTGTCCAATCACCTCTATCCTTGTTGTAACTAATGTAACTATATACCAGCTTGGCTATGTAGTCGTTATGTACCCATATGGATACCATAATATGTCTATACATCTCATTGTCTATAGTGCTAACACATGGGGCATGACCCATGCTACTTGGTCCTCTCTCCATCTCCACACTCAAGGTGACCTATCATTGATCACATAGGGAAACCTAACTAGCCAATATATAGGAAACCTCTCATAGATCCAAGCTATACATAATATGATTAGTCCTATAAAATTTTCACCTCTAATTAACACCTCATATAAATCATGTACAAGATGGAACTAGATGACAAAGCTAAGATCACATAGTATGCCCTCTTTTAGAATCTTCTTGCTCAAGGCTACCATGAATAGTGGTACCTTATCATCTAACTTGTGACATAACACTCACTATGTCATAAGTCCAATCACAAATTTCTAGATATATGAAATAACTTGTCAAACATACCAACTCATCTACCTCCTAATATCATATCTAAGCTTATATCCCACATAGCTAAGGCTCTCCTCTCCTCCAAGCTATCTGGTATGCTGATAGTCACTAGTGCTCCTATCATTAATAACCCTATGATGGCATGCACATCTTCCAATATGACAGCTTCCTCTACCATGTCCCCATCCACCTCCCATATGAAGGTATTAGTTAATCATTCCCAACATCAAAGGAACATGACTAATAGATTTTAACTCAGGTGAATTTTACACATGTTAGCTATCCCTCATAGGCCTATAATTACTAGTTTTTCTCTCTCACCTATGATAAGACACTCCAATAGATTTGGTATCCATGACATGTCTATTAATCTCTAGAACTAGGGTCATCTATGCAACTAAGAAACAATAAAATATGTATTAGAACCTGCATGCCATGTATAGTCAAAATACATTCTTTTTACAATTTTAATAAAAAACAAGCCTAAAATGCTTTAATTCATTCATTTTTACCTATATTTAGCCTACTCAATCCTTTTTACCTGTACTTGGTCATTTCAGGCCATTCTAGCCTTCTTTAAGCCTTTTTCATGCATTTTCATACATTTTTGTTCTTTGGTCAACCTAGTTTGACCAAAATTCCCCTATTTTTAGCCTGGTTGACTTAAAAATCTAAGTCAACCCTCATATTTTCCCCTCCCTCGTATTGTATTATCATTTTGGACTTTTTAGATTAGTTGATAAAGTGTACTAGGTTGACAATTTGGAAAATGTACAGGGTTGACACACACCTACTAGGTCGGCAATATGGATTTTGCCTATTTTTAGCCTACTGGGTTGATTGGGTCAATCTAGTTGTTTTAGTTGTCAACCCCTTACATTTTACTAAAAAAGGGCCTTATTACAACTTTCTTCTTAATTATTTCAAACCCATTTGCCTAATTAGTTTTTCCTACCTATACAATCTACTTTTTCTTCATTCTCACATATAGAAATTCTAAAAATTACATTTTTAAAAAAATACACTTAATTCAATAAAATACTAAAAAATTGGCTTAAGATTCATAGTTGCCTACTTGTAGTACACCCATTGTCACTCCTAGAGCCCCTCCTTGTCTAACCTATCATGTCCTCTCCATCCTAGCTCGTTTGGTCTCTAGAGCTCTTTTTTCTCTCTTTTACAAGTCAAAATAGCCAAATGACTTATCTTTCCCCCTATTTAAAAACACTTTTCAAAATTCAAATTCTTCAATTATCTTCTTGCATATTCCTTCTTTTGCCTATATATTTGTTTCTACTAATCTACTTTGAAAACCATAAAATGTGTTGGATTCATGATGATGTAGAGAATATTTTCCACTATTATATGCCTAATTTCCAAAAAAATTGATTTTTGGCTATTTTTTGCACTAACTTCTACAAGTTCACCTAGTGTTCTTCACATTGGATGCCTTCACTTTATCTTGTAGTCTCTTTTATCTACAACACTAAGGTAAGTAAAGGTATGTGTTTTTTAATTATATCCTTTCATTTATCTTATTTTCTACTTATTACACTTTACTTAACATCAATGTTATGTGTTATCATGTTTTATTTCCTAAAGCACCATCCTGTGTTGCACTTAAGTGACACATGATGAGCTTCGAGTGGGGAATATGTATACACATAATATTTTTAACTTTTATTGATTACTAGAACTTTGTATATTGCAAGAACCCATCAAGTATCAATCTATCTGAGTGCATGCCTTAAGGGGTACATCAGGAAAGGAGTGGGCAGACCATTAGTGCTTCATAATATTGTTGTCCCTTTTTCCACTTGCCATCTACACACTTGTCTCCTATAACAATTTACCCTAAGATTATTCTTCTCAGCCTTACCCATTATAGTCATTTTCCATGCTTTATCCTCCTTATTCTTGCCTTGACCCCCTTTTAACTAGTTGACTATACTAGGTCAACTGGGTTGACCCTCTACAGTTTTTAGATTTAGATTATTGCACATGGTTGTTTGGGTTGACCCTGTATTTTTTAGGGATATTTTTCACTTTTAGTTTTTTTATCCCTTTGGCCAACCTAGCTCGAGACCTAGTGAATTCTCTCCTGAAAACATACAAGGTTGATTGGGTCGACCCTATATAACCAACATATTCAGAAGGATTTAGGGTAAGATTTGCCTATATATACAAGTTCATTTCCAACCATTTTTAATAAGATAAGTAAATAATAATAATTAAAAACAAACATATGATTATTGACCATTTTACTTGATAAATAAACCTTAGGGTTCCATACTTTCTTTGGAGATACAAATATTGTCTTGTGGAGAAGTATTTTAGATGCATAGATAGGTTGTGTAGCCTAGAGATGATTTTTATTTGTTATCCTTACATACCACAACAATATCTTATGAATCACCTTTTCCAAGGGAGAGATTGAGGCTCAATGGGTTCATCTTCAAGGTAAGTATTCCTAACTTTATTTCTCCTTTATAAGAATAGATATATAATGTAGTTATGCTTCTTTCTTCCATACAATAGGATTTCATATACATTGATGTGAGTACATGTCTTATATTCTTGATTAGTTTAGTTTTTTTTGTTTTTAACCCCCACTTTGTGCCATAAGATTTGGTGCACACTAGATTATATTTACTTTCTTATTTATTAGGATAGAGTGAACATTAAACCTAAGACTCTTTTAGGGTTGTTATATGATTGTTAGACTATAGCCTTTAGAAACCTTCCTAACATTGTGTATTGTGACAAGTGATCCCCTAATTGGGTCTAGTGGATCCCTATATTGCTCATGCCCTTGCTTAACAAATGTATCCCCAATTAGAAGTATAGGTATGCTTTATCTTCTTCGAGCCAGGATTGATTTATAGACATGATACATGTTTGATTTCATATATTTATCAACTTATATTTCACCCTTTGAGGAGGTGTTTCAAGACTCCTCACCCAATTGGTACAATGGTATCACTGCAAGGCTATGGGTGACCTATGATTGGAGTCAACCTTTAGAGAGGGATGGTTTCATTGGTGAATCCCCTAAAACTAACACTAAACTACTAAATTTTTTAAGGAAAGGGTATAAAGATGACATAAAATAAACCTAAATCTTAAGAAAGGTGATTCACCAAAGATGTTTTTCTCCCTAAACTAGCTTCTTAACAACACTAAATGACTCAAAGTTGACTGAAACTCTCTTACACTCTTCTAAAATGGAATGTTCATACATCAATATTTCATATGAGGTTGTGATTCTATGCATAATACATTGAGAGAAAAATTAAAGGCCTTAAATCAAACATAATCAACTAGTTTATACAACATTTCATTAGCCTAAATAGTGTCAACAAAAACATACAACCTGTATAAATTTAGCTTATTGATAACAAGGTGAAATCAAAGGACATATAAAAGGAAGAAAACTTTTATTATAGTTGTAGATAAACTAAGCATGAGATTTACACAAGCATAGAAGCATAAGGAAGGTAAATTTTAGTCTTTTATTGATCAAAAGGCTTAAAATACAACATTACATGTGGGAAGAGTCTAGTCATACCTAAAAGAGGGATACAATAGTAGGCATTTTCAGCCACTTTAATAAGAAAAATGTATAATAAATCACTATTAGGCTTCCTAAATGTAGTTTTTACAACTTGTTAACTACCTATTCATGAGGAAAGTAACTAAAAATTTATACCATTATCCTCTTCTCAATGCCATCATACCTATAATGGTGGAGATATATTAAAGAAGGTGGCATAGGAGTGGAGTAGATGGCATTTACCTTGTTAAATTTATCCTCTAGAGAGATGGAACATGGGTGGCTTGGTGAAATAGCTAATTCATAAGAAATTGACTATTTTTTCTAACTTTAAATTGCCTCCTGTCACTTCTTTGTGCATGTTAAAAAGTCATATGCATGTGGACTTGAGCTGGTCACATATTATCCTCATCAAAGTTATCTCTCTAGATGCCATTTTTAGGCCTAGATCATGGTTGTCATGCATGGATATGCATTTTATGATCATACACATGATTTTTAGGTCACTTTATTAATGTATTGAATCCTTATTATGGTATTCAATGGTCTTAATTATGCATTATGGTCATGTTTGACCACTTCCATTAACATATTTCAAACTGAAAATCATTTTATATTTTTCTAAATAGTCTTCAAAAAGGGAAAAAGTTGATGCTTATTTTAGAGGCTTTAATTATCCCTATTATTTTAACCACCACTCTTCATACTAATGAAACTTGTATACCACACACCAATCTGTAATTGAATCCTCGATTATCATGAAGCCTTATCAACAGTTTGTAGGGCAAGAACTTAGGTGTCATAGTCTTCAAACTTGGTCACACTTTGCATGGGAACTTGACCTCATGTCCTCTTCTAAAAAATATTATTATACATTAATGAAGCTTATATAATCATAAATTTTTATATAATTCTAGTTATGAAACTTGATGGAGGTATCTAAGATTATTGAGACCTTGAAATTGATCTTGAATGACCTTTCTAGACTTCCCAACCTATATCTAGTGATTGATATTCTTTGCAAGGTCTTCGAAACAATTATAGATCTAAAAATTTGTACCTTTTATGTTTTTTTGGCTTGTTAAGTAGATTCTCAAATGTTCATAATGGCCTTGAGAATCTATTTTGAATCTTCACCTAAATAGCCTTCTTTCCCCAACAAGGTCTTAAAACCTCTAGGAAACATGTTCTTATTGTAAACTAGTAGGTGAAATTAAATAATGCTTATCAATGTTTAGGATACCTAATAAGCTATTTTTAAACCTTGATATTTTATTTCATTTATTGGAACTTGCCATAAGCGTGGAAGTCCATGCTTGTTTCAAAATGCTCACTTCTTCACATCAAACATATAGAATAAGTGATTTTGAGACTTCTCTTAGGTTTGGAGGTAATATACCATGTATAAAGTCTCTATAATATGTCTATGATATTGGATAACATTACAAAAGAAGATATGAAAATTTAGACTTGTTATAGACCTATATACAAGGTCTTGGAAACTTGTGCATGCTTTAAAAGAGCCTAAGAGACTCTTCTCGTTGTGTTTATCAAGTAGTGGACAAGATTTAGTGAGTCTTACTAGATTAATATTTATTTTATTCACTTGAGGTTCCATACTCCATGCATCTTATAACTTTTAAATGGTTCAAAACCCATAGTTGACAGTCCTATACTATCTTTTTCTAACCTACAAGCATGTAAACTTGATTATATCCATCTCAAGTAACTCAAATATCTTAATTTTTTTAATCACATATAATATGGTGTCATAAATCACCCCTAAAAATTTAATGCTTTTTTTCTAGATGAAATAAAATATATATAAATTTTAAGGTCCTTATTTACCCTCAGTTGGGTACAATCTAGTATAGGTAGAGAGTTAAGTTTTTGGATGTATCACCTCTATAAGTACTAGTTATGTATCTTTGGTGATTTATAATGGTTTTATAAATATCTAAATATCTTCTAAAATTGCTCCTGATACTTGGACAACTTTCAGAAATGGATTCAAGCTTTTATGTTGACCATCTTAGCATGTTGACTCACATACCAAACTAGCAACCTTTGGAAACCTTTGTTAATTATGCTCTTTCCCTGAATAATACCATGATAGGAGCTATTAATTTACCATTTAATATGCATTTAACCTTCGTAAAGGGATTTGACATCATCAAACAATAAATACATCAACCAATTATTTCATCATACTCAAGACCAAACTTGCTTCTTGAGAGAATTGAGGGACTGCAACTTTCATTGAGAGTGGATTAGAATAGATGGATGTAATGAAATGACTTAGATGATTCACAATAATATATTTATATATCACATAATTAAGAAAATAAATAAATATATCCACAACAACAATTAAAAAAGAGCAAAATACTTGAATATTATGACTAAGCCACTTTGAGGGGGTAACCTCCATAATAATTCAATAAGAATAGAATTCAAAATATGATGGTAAAAAACTAACCATTACCTCTTATATATAATTTAATTAGACAATTTTATTCCATAGGCCAAACATACTAAGAACATAGAGGAATGTAACAAGATAATATGAAGGTGTGTAAGCCATAAGTTGCCCACACATATTCCTAAACACTATAGACACCCCATTTTGGCCACAACTATTTTCCAACTAGACTTCATATTTGTTTCTACCAAATAATGCAAATTAATCCTAATAATCACTAACTACCCCAATTTCATTCACACATCAGATAGTAGTTCTCATAATCATGTTGAGTCATCCATATTTTTGGTACTATCTTGAATGTAATTGTAACCTCTCATGAATTCATCTCCAATCAACTTATGACCTATTAAATTGATAGATTGGCAATTACACCAATTAAGAAGGGCTCTTAAACAATTCCTATAGTGCAAAAATGCTAAGAAAAATGAATTATATAATCAAATAAAATTAAATGATTAAGTGAATTTTCCATGTGTAATTAGTGAAAATGAATTTTGTAAAAAGGAAATTTCAATAAAAATGAGGTCATGATGATGTCATCATCCTCAATGTTAAGGAATTGAAAATATCTCCCCTAAATACTTAAATTTATAAGTGGAGATCCATGCTTAATAAATGGGATCTCTACCCTAAATATTAATTGTTTCTCCCCTCCTTAACTTAACTAGGGTTAATCTAAACTTAACCACAGCTAACTATAACCTAACTACACTTGTGTGAGCTAGTTTGGAAGGATAAAAATACAAGGATTCACTCATTATTCAATAATATCTTTTGGTGTAATGTTATGAAATAAAAATACTTTAACAGATCCTCTTTTATGTAGTGTTATAATGCTTATTTTTTGAGAGACAAAAGCCAAGCCAAAGCTAAATCCAAGCCCACATTGCCAAGGTGACAAGGAGTGATGATGCAAGTGGAACCATTGATAAAGACTCTTTGAGCACAAAATAGAGCACATTCCTCCATGGCCAACATACAAATCTTTCTCTCAAGAAAGGTAAATAATGTTTGTTTTGTCTTCTATTGATAGTTACTAGTATTTTTCTCTTGCTCCTTGAGTATCTAGGCTTGAGTTGTTAGTTTTATTAGTGTGTTTTTGTTTGGTTTTTATCATACTAACACAATACTAATCTCCCCTATTGGATTCCTATTGATAAAATAATGGAATGCTTAATGGGGCATGCACCCCAAAAATCTCTTCTAGCTACTCATTAGGATGTTTTTCTAACCATTTTTATGCCAAGTTTTTGATCTAGTTACCAAAAAATGTGAAGAAATTTGAGATCTCCACTGATCCATAGGGATAAAAAATGACTGTAAAAAATTTGGCTCGATCACTAAAATAAATGTTGATTAGAGGAATTGATAATGATATCTATGTCAAAACATAACTAAACCATAAATGTCATAAAAATTAATTCTTTATTACTTTTATTGATGCCTAACAATCTATTTATTTCTTTTCTAACATTCTTATTATAAGGCAGTAAGAAGTTTGAGTTTAGAACATTATTTGTCAAGTGTTTTTCTTTCAAAACAATTTTTTTTGGTGTGATTTCAGGAATCAATGATGTTCATGACTAAATCTACGCTGATCATAGAAATTGGCAATAACACCCACATAAATCATTGATGATTTATTTGCATTTTTCTTGGTTAGAAACTTGAGAGTTAAATTTTGTGTTTTTTTTAGCTAAATAGTATGAATATCACTTTATATTAAACACAAATTAATCCACTAACTTGTTTGTAGAGAATTAAGCCAAGAAAGAAGAAATTTTGGCATTTTTAATCAAAATTTCATTTTACAAAGTCAAATTTCACAAACAAAGGATAAAAATCATTCAAATTTAGTTAAGGTGTTTAAAATTCACTTAATAATTTGTCTTTTTGCATTTTACAAGATTTGAGAAGTGCAAACATGACTAAGGGGCCAAAAATTTCAAACACATTTCAATTTGGTGTTAGTAAAAAGAACCTACATCTTTAGTTAGAGATCATAAGGGATTTTTTTTTTTTTTTTTTTTCTTTAGACTAGTTTCAAATTACTTAGATTAGATTCTTTGATTTTGGCAAACATAAAGTTTAGCATGTATACTCTCCCCCATCCCATTTAGGGAACTTAGGTGACTAAAAGATCTTAGTTTATTACTATTATTTGTAAATTTGTGTTGAATAGAATGTCATTTACACTCTACCTAAGATCTGAGTGACTTGGGTGATTCAAAAGTGACCTCTAAAGTATTTCCATTTTCATTGATTTTTTTATACATTTGGATTGTGGGTGGGAGTTCATTGCCTCCCCGTAAGTTCTTTAGGGGTGAATTGCCCTGAAACTTCATCTCCCATCATTATAATAACCCCATTCCATGATGAGGTATATAAATTGGGCAAACCATTAGATGGGATAGTGGTGAGTGGTTAGCTGACCATCCTAATGGGTACCCAGGCTATGCAGAAGCTAGACATCAAAATTCACTAAGAAATGAGGATGAATTCATTATACAAAGGACTAGACCATTACATAACAATATAATAATTTTATATTTAATTAATGTGATTGTTCCCTTGTGTTAACCACACATTAGACCATCTATTATGTTTGAAACTTATATATTATAAGTCAAACCCCACTTTCCATGGAATTTCATGCCTAATGGTGAGTGTTCCTCACTCTAAGTTCATTCCACGTACCAATGCTTGAGAGAAAAAGGGGGGCATAAAAACTCTACCTACACTTGTACTTTAATTTTTAGATTAACACTTAATTCCTCATAAGCATTGGTATATAAGTGGAAATTCTGGTTAAATTTATGCACACCCATGACAGTTATAGGTATAGAACAAGCCATTTGGGCTACTTCTATTTTTATTTAATTTACATGTGTGTTTTAAGACTAGAAACTATTCATTTGTTTGTTTAAAATGAGTCATAAAACATCACATGTTTTTACACCACTTTTGACTAAGAGGTTTATTTTGTCAATTTGGTGTCACATTTTTTCCTTAGACTTTTTATCCCCAAACATTTGTGTGTTTCACTTGTTTAAATGGGGTGTTGTTATGCTATCCATTTTGTCCCAAGTATTTTCCTTATATTTTTTAATCCAAAAACCATTATCATACCTTTTGATTGAAGTGGCATCATTAATTTGCTCATGTTATTTCAAACCATTGCCTTGTTTAAAATCAAGTTCAAACTTGCATGTACCTTTGGTCTAAGTTTGGTGTTTTTATATTATCCATTTGTGTTAAGAATGTTATCCATTTGAAAAATCCAAGTCTTTTAAACTAAGTTCATAATTTGTCTTATGAATTTTATATTTAAAATTGATTGGTTTACACCTATATCTTCCTTAATTTTGGCTTGGGTGTTTACCTATTTCCTTTAAATTGTGCAACTTGGACTAATTATTTTCTTGATTTGAAGACCCTTTTTCCTAGATATATGAAGTGATCTATTTTACATTTTCCTCAAGTTGATTTATTTCCTTAAACTAAGGTATAAACTCTCTTTTCAAGTAAAACCTTTAGCATGGTTAGATTAAATTGAAGCCTTGGTTATTAGTCGAGCTTGAATGCTTTACTCATCATTCTTACTTTGATTACTTGAGATAGAATTTTGTAATTACTTTTAGGTGAGTGAATGTCTCATACTAAGGTTAAGTTTGTTTTAGAATCCATGTGCCGAGATTGAGTCAAAGTGTTTCAAACTATTTGCCTTAGAGATTAGATTAGTTGCAAGTTTCTACCTCAACACACTTTTCCAAAACTAGGATTCAAATTTGCCTTCATTTAACCATTTTTGTGAAACACCTAAGACCTTGGATATATTTGAGACCAAGCTTAATTTTTATTATTTTGGAGAAACATTCCATTTTAGGCCAAGTTTAAATCATTTACAATAATAGACCAAGTTTTCCATCTAAACCAAGTTTCAATATGTACCAATCATTGACCAATCCTTTTTATACTGAATTTCAAAAGTTTTTATTGAACTCTAGACCTTTTCTTTGTGAGATATTTGTCATCAATTCAGATATGCCTTACTACAAATGTAGTGGAGACATGTACAATTCAGATTATGAAAACATAATCATGAATAATGTCTTTCTTCAAGACCCATATGGTGATAATGTAGTTTGTGAGACTAATCCATATCCCTATTACACTACTCAATATTTAAAACTAGGCCAAGATCTATTAGCACACTGCCTAGTTAATAAAACTCCTTATCTAGGTTAGGAATAATAATAAACAACTTAGTACCTTACTAGTGTGTCATATTTTATCTAACAAGTCCAACAATATCCTTACTATGTTACCATGCCATCAACTTATGACCCATACTTGTTTTATCATCACTTGCTTGAAAATAAGGATGAGGTTTTGGTTAGATCCATAGAGGAAGGGGCCAATTTTCCAAAAAAATCTCCCCATGAAAATGTGCATAGTCTAGTTAGAGTGCCTCATAACATACCTTATACCCAAACTATTGAACATGCCTCTACTAATTACTCGCAATCACTCATGCCAATGAAAAACCAAGATCTAAATATGATTGAAAAGGTGAAGGGCCCCATGGTAGGTCAATTGATGTAATTGCAACAAGTCTATCAGACTTACCTTAATCTAGCATGGAATTTCAATGCTATGGCCATATAAAATACCCTACTTATAAAGCTAAATACTTCAATAGGAGTGGAAATTTATTCATTGGGTCATGTTAATCCAAGTGTGGATCTATTTTCCCAAAGTAATTTATTAAGCAACATGTTTAATGTCCCATTCATTAAAGAAGTGATTATGGCTTATACTCAAAACCATGTGCCAAATATAGTGGATAACACATAAGTGTCTTCAAATTTAGGCCAAGGTGGGTTAGATATGACACCAAAAAAAAAGTGTGTCCGTTACCAATGACATGAGTGGTTCATAATAATAAGTGGAATGAATGCCTAGTTCTCAATGATAACAAGATACTCCCACTCAACCAAATGCTTCTTCAAGAATGCGATAGTAGGAGATAAGTAATTAGATACTAGCCAATGTTTTACCTTGATAAGTGATTATTCTTATCCCACCTCAATAGTTGATATTTAATATTCCATGGCCACAAACACAAACCAATTTACCACCTCAAAAAAGGAATAAAATTATGTTACCTTAAAAAGTAGCAATGAATGTACCTCAATAGCTGTAGACCATTATACATCAATAATGGTAGATATTGTCTAATAAATAATGCATTCATATTGGTCAATGATAAATACCAGACACCCAACAAACATCCATTTCACAATAGGTGTTTACTCAACAAAAAGGTTCCACCATCCAACATGTACATATTAGGAAATTGGTTTATTTTACCTATCATGTGCCACATATTCAAATATAGGGCCTTAGTCAATAGTAATTACCATTTATACAACCTATTTTGACTAGTCAACATCAAGTTTATACTCAAACTTAGTAGGTGTAATACCTTCCATAAATCCACATACGTCCATTGTAACCTCAACTCCCTTAGACCTAAGGCCATATTCTAAATCCAAACTAGAATATTTACTAATAATGCATGTAGTATCAATACACTAATCCCAATAGGTAGATGTATATTCCACATTAGTCCATACCTCCATATACCTGAGTTAAGTAATCCACCTTTGGTCACCTAGCCATAACCATAACCAAACATGCCATCAAGTTTCTTATCCCAAGAACTACAATAGATGAAGGATGCAATTGCAGCCATTTAGATGTGAAAGAAGACCAAGAAGTTCAAATTGGATGATGTGTGTTCATATTTGTTTAACATAGAGTATCTTTAGATACCATTTCCTATAGGTTATGAGCCAATGAAATTTGAAAAATACAAGGGTAAAGAAGACCCTATAGAGCATCTAAAAAATATTTTTGTCACTTGATAACTAGTGGCCTATAGTGACATCTACTTTTTTTTCCTTGAAGTCTAGCTAGACAAGATTTTGAATGGCTTCTTAAGTTTCCAAATAACTCAATATTTGACTTTGATGATTTGTCAAATAAGTTTGTACAACATTTATCCTATGATATTGATCATGATATTTCAGTAGTATATTTGATTTAGGCCAAATAATAATTTGGAAAAAGCATTGCAAGCTACTTATAGTGATAGAGAGTACTCACTAGTCACTCACCCATAATCTATCAGATAAATAATTGGTAGCAATGTTTACCAAAACTTTTCATAGTGAAATATCTTATCACTTAGAGCTTCAGTGTGCTCACACATTCAAGGAAATCATTAAAAAAGGCATACAAATCAAAAATTCCATTATCAACAAAGGGATTATCAAGTTATCTTCCTTAAACTAGAATCAAAGACAAAATCAAAATTTAGGCCTAAGTCAGAACCCTAACCTAGTCTAAGCACAAGCATCTAAACCCACTCAAGCCAATAATTATGAAAAACCTAAGCCATATAACTACAAAAATAATGTTTTTGGTGATGGAGTAACTGAATCACATCATGTTTAAATGGTACAACCATCATATGCTTAGCCTATGCCAAAATGTAACTAAATCCATAAATGCAACCTATCTAGCAAGAATAGTCAATACCTCAACCTAGACCATCACCTCAAATGCTAAATCCACCACATTTTCAAACCCATTTTCCAAGAAGAAGACCCATTCCTAGAGTCTTCCATGACCTTGGTGAGCCTATTGAATTAGTTTTCATAAATTAGTTGTGGTCAATATGATTAGTTGTGTAATTCCAAAACACTTTCCTAAGGGAATTATTTATTTTATATTAGTACAAAGAACATGATTTCTATGAATACCATCATGTTTGTGGAAATTATATATACCATTGTATGTAGATCAAGAACCTTATTAAAAATATGTTGGAAAATGGAGAGATCTAGTTAGATAATAGAGAATCTGCTTCTAATCAAAATTTGGGTATTTACTAAAATTATTTTCCATAATATAACAATACCAATCATCATGAACAATAATGAAGATAAGAACCATAATAATAGAGATAAAAACAAAACAATAGTATCACTATTAGTAACAATAACATCAACCATAAAATGGAAGGAACCAAGGCTAAAATGAGCCCATAACCAATAGACCTATCACATAGTTACACACGACTATAATAAAGTTTTAGGTCATATTGCAGGTGGGAATGTTTCTACCATTACCATAAATCCTAGACCAAATGTCAATAGATTAGAACCATTGTCTAACAATGCCAATCAACCTTCAAGTGCTAGTAATCCTTTCTTGACATATGATTGCAGCTAAGTGCAATACAAGCCAAGGATAACCATTTTAAGACCTTATGATGATAACTCTTCATTTTACTATGACCACATCTAAGTACACTGATAATCAAGACTTACCCTCTCTAGCCCATCTCCATCATTTTTTAGTTATGACAATCCTGTACCCAATCTGAATTGCATAATCACAACTTGATAGTATAAAATCAGCATCCCAAGCCCATAACCTCCTACCAATGAGCCAATCCAACCCACTGTGCTAGATAGAAGTAAGCCCATTACCACTATTAAATAAAAAATATATGACATTATGGAATAAATCCAAAATACACCCACATAAATTTATATTCTTGATTTGTTTTGTATGTATACCATCCATAAGAATATCCTTATCAAACTCTTAAGCCAATCCCAGGTGCCAAATGACATCACACTAGACAAATTTCAAGATTTGGTTGGACACCTAGTCCCAAGCCAATAGTTAACCTTTGACCAAAGTAATATGTTGTACCTTAGATCTCTCCATAATGACCTATTATACATTAAATTTGTTATCATGTGGTACAAAGTTAAACATGTCCCCATAAATAATGGATTAGGCATGAATATTATGTCTTGGATATAATCAAGCATCTAAGACATATAACAACTAACCTTCAGACAAAGACTATCACTATCAAGGCATATGACAATAAAGAGTGGGAATGACAAAGATCCATTAGTTTTCTAGTGATCATTAGACATTTGGCCCATGATACACTTTTTCATGAGCTAGACCTGAATTTATCATACAATTTACTTTTGGGTAGACCATGGATACACAAAATCCATGTAATTCCTTCCACACTACACTAGTGTATCAAGTTTCCCCACTTTGGGATGGAGGTCATTATCTATGGATATTTATAACCATATAAACACTACAATAATTTGGATTTTGAATATGAAATATATAATTACTATTTTGGTCGAGACCTAGTACCAAACAAGGAAAAATACAAAGAGATACATGTTGAATTACCAGAGGCCAAATACATAGACACTGATAACCTTGCCTCATCTTCACATATGCCTCCTATTGAAATGTATAATCATTTTACCATTTCAAATAATGGTCTAAGAGATTATTTTACCCATGATAGATTCCATATATCTAATCTTCTGCATAATCCAAAGACCTATGAAAGACCAAAAGCTACACCAATTTGTATGGAATGGAGACAATAGGGTAAATGAAAGATTCATAACACCACGTTTATTATTTTCACACCAAACTTGCCAATGATAATTATTGGTTATAAAATAACAAATTAGTTACTTTCTACCATAGTACAAAGTATCCCATCCCTAATAGGATCATGGATAACCAAGCATATAAAGGTATAGGCCTGGGGGAAAATCAATAAGGTACTCTTGAGCCCATTTCTATGAACTAGTAAAAAGGAACTAAAGGTCTTGGATTTAAATCCCTTGGGGGTGACCCCACACATCTTATTCATGTTATAATTATAATGACTAGTATGATGATGCTAATAATGAAGTAGATTCCAATCATAACATATACAAAGACCTTGCTAGTACTAACTAAATTGACCCATATATCATTTGCACCATCATGACAATAATATAAAATTCCTCAACTAATATTTATCATCCTCAACTTATAGACTGGGATTGATAATAATACATAATACCTTTAGACAAGTTTGATAATGATGAGCCCTTTTATGAGTTTATAGGCCTAAGAGACAATGTTTCATTGGGAGACCACAAACAAGGGTTCTTTATCAAACTAGATCTTGCAGCCTTTTTTGGAGAATGGATAAACACCCTTATCAAAAAAATAATAAAAAGTTGAGGTCTTATTAGTAACCCAAGTTGAACCCTACTATTAAAAATTGCTCATATCTCCTTCAAACTTGAACTAGCATTGGATTGATCTACAGGCTATGGGATACCTACATCTTAGACCAAACCTCTAGATTATGAGTCTAACTCCTTTGATGTATCTAATTTAGATCTGATACTAAAATCTACTTTGATTTAGGGGTGAAAATATTTATAAGTATAACTAAAATGGAAATCTATACTACTAATGGTGATACACCTATATTGTTGGTTCATCCACTCAAATTTATATGTATATAACACTAATTAACCAAAAATAGACTAAGAAACTATCTCTAAGGCTTATTTTGTAATAATATTTCACATGGAGGTCTTGATGTATGACTATATATTGGATGTAAAGGAAGAGAGGTATGCTTTGAGACACTACTCAACCTTATTACACTTCAAATCTAATCACCAACCTTTGACACTTCATATAACTTGCAAAAGATAATTCATTGATAGATAGGTGTGGAAAGGACATGCTAAGGTAAGATTCATACCAATTATACACATTTAAACAAACATATACACACTATAAGTCAATCATAGATAATTTTTAATAGTCCATTTTATTGATTCAATAGGTTACAAAGTTCAATCTTGGCAGAGATTCCTCATGCCCAAGAGAGGGATTTTAGAATAAGGCCTAAAAGCTTGAATATATATAACAATGAGAAGAGTAAAAGCCTAGAGAATGGCATGGAGGAGATAATAAAGAGTCATCTAATCATTAAATTCATTACAACTCAGTTACAACTAGTTACCAATAGTCCATCAAACTCTTCTTTATTGATGCTCTTACATGACCTCTTTGGCATTAGAAACAAAGTGGTGGGCCATCATAGGAATACATATATACTTATCCTTCCTTGTATAATATGAATTAAGTCAAGATAAAATCTTTATTCCATTAAGATTTATATCATTTGTTGATTGTTAGTCAAGGATCAGTTACTCATAATTAGCACTTAAGAATAATTAACTCATTCTTTAGCCTTGTTTTACATTGATTGCCACTTAAGTCCAGTTATGCATGGAATTATAATTAAGATAAATGCATGGATTGAATATAAAATATCAGTTATAAATCATGATAAATCCACATGAACTCTCATTTTTAACCTTCCATTCCATTCTTCATTTTACTTGCTTAATCAAGTAGGTCTAATAGGCTAACTAGGCATAATAGCTTAACTCTTTGAATTTGATGGATATAAAACCCTACATGAAACTCTATAAAACTATTAAAAATATAGTTTTATATCTTAATCAACATCCCATATCATAAAAAATGTCTAGTTTGATAAGAAACACCTCTAAAATTATTAAATTGGGTGACTAGGTCACCTTGTCCTTCACTTCCTTCAGATTGGCTATTTTGAATAAACTTAAAAAGTAATTTAAAGGTATGGTTTTGATCATATAAAGATTTTATGAGGCATAAAAAGTTCCAAATTTCATTCTCCAATTATTGGAATCATTTTAAACTACCTTGTACCTTTGTTTGTGCACTTTTTTTTATCAAAAACCCCTATTTTTTATCATGTTAGTATAGTTATATATATCACAATACCATTAATAGGACACTCCATAAGTTTAATTCATGTTTATAGTGGTTATTAGTTGATTCTATTTTATCAAAATTGGTCTATATGAGGGTTTTAAAAGGGTTTTGGAGGTTAACCTTCTTAACGATGGTTCATAAAGTAAAAATATACAAAATAGAACTTATTTACATATATATTTATTCCAAATACCCCTTAAAATTTCTTGATAATCTTGGGTTCCCATGAAAAATGTGTCTGAATATCCATACATAGAGAAGTTGACTTGTAGGGTTTTACATGCATTTTGGACTTGTTTATAGTCTTAGTGATAGTTTATAAACCTCAAGTCCTCAATAAAACCCAATACTTCATGTATTTAAATTAAATATTTGTCCTTAAATAATTTAAATATCATTTTTTCAAACTCCTCTTGTGGCAAAAGATATGAGCTCTTGAATACGTAACTCAAATTGAATATATGGACTATGTAGTTAAAATTTGCTCTTTAGATTGAAAATGACCTTTCCATTTTATTTCCCTAATTTAAATCACCTTAATTTCACCTAAAACATCCCCTTATAAATTATCATGAAGTTACCTTTGCTTGATAGAGTTTGCAAGTGCCTCAAGGCGATATAGGCTTTTCAGGCCTAAAATTGGTTTCTAGGCCTAATTGGCCAAATTTGAGTTTTGAAGGTCTGAGTGAAATTTAGGATGATATTAGGGGAAAAAACATCATGATACATTATTTATAATTTTTTATATCATTTGTGACTCCCTTTTGTTTCCCAAACTCCACTTTGTCTTGATGGTTATATATACTGTGTGTTTGTATAAGGCAGAGGTATGCAAGTATTTTATCCTCTAATGAAATATTTTAAGGAGTTTTAAAAATTTTCCATATGAATTATAGTTATAAACATACTCAATCTGATTTTACATCCTCTCAAATCCCCATATTATCTTCATCTCTCTACCCAAGGTTTTGTAAGTCGTCATAGCTTCTTAACCCTTGGGTGACTGAGTTTGGTAACTTACAAAACCTAAGATATTATTTATCATGAGATTATGTCTCAGCTTCTCTTACTTTTATAATATTCTTATCACATTCCTGATGTCTTCAAATACCATCCAAAACACATGGATGCCACCATTAGTACACATGCCTATCTTAGTTTTCTCTCCTTAAATTTGTCCTCAAGGGTATTTTATCTTGAAGCTTGACTATCACATACTCCATAAAAAATATAATTTCATGAACATCATCTTACCATGTCTAAAAAACTCTTCATGAAGTCCAAATTCTTTGCTACTCTTCAAAACTCCTCTCAATAGCTCATTTGTGTCATCTTATGACTGTTATCAGACTGTAAGTGGTTTATGACAAAATAATTACCATTTCCAATGTGTATATGGAATTTAGGATTGGATAATAAGTTTTATATACTTACCATGATCATATGTACAAAAAATGAGAGCCTAAATTCACCTAAAGAAGCTCTAAAACCTTAAATTCTCTCAAAACTACCTATTAGGCGTTGACTATGTCAGTGATTTTCATGGTTTTTCAGCTATACCAATTGATTTATGACCTTTTCATGATTGTCACTATGAAATGGGAGTATAAAAAAGTATTTTATGATGTTGTTTCACTTGATTTCTTACTCTAATTCTTTTTTATTTGAATGAAGAGAGAAATAAAAGATGAGGGGTGTGTACCTAGTAGGAAGTGTGCACAGTGATATCTAGATGAGGTGAGAAATCTTCTTTGGTGAGTGAATAATGACATGCAAATCACATAAACTTAATGAAAAATATGTTAATAGTAAGGGGCTTCTTAGTGAGAAACTAGTCCTAAGAAAGGAATATGCTTCCTTAAATAGATGTCAACCCTTGTTTAACATTCAAGTTTATTGATAATAAGGAAATTACAAAAAGTGGATATGAAATGATGTCAATGAAAAATATAAAAAGAAAACTAATCTATTTCAAGATCGATGATATCAAAGTAATGGTTCTAAAATGTAGTAGCCTCATCAATATCCTCCTAGATTATGGGTAACTATTCCTCTATGTCCTCTAGATGGGGTGTGAGAACCACAATGCAAAGGGATAACTCAAAGTCAATGTCACTTTGATCGATAAATAGAGGTTAGGGGACAATAGGAAGTGTGGAGTAAAAAATACTCTACGTTTCATTTTGAGTTTTGTGCACTGCAAAATTTTGTTCCCGCATACTTTGGTCTGAGATGGAAAAGTTTTGAAAAAGAGCACGAGCTCTATTTTCATTTTGATTCATTTTTGTCTAAGTGTTGAAATCAAGCAGAAGCTACCAAGTGTCATCATTTGAGGCACCTTTTTCAAGTAGAAATTGCCAAGTGTTGTCATCTAAGGCACCTTTCATATTTTCTTTGAATTAGTCAGAATATGCCACGTATCTCATAGTGACTCAGCAGAATGCACCAAGTGTCAGCATCCACATTTTCATATTGGCACCCACATTTCATCTCTTTTTAATGAAAGGTTTTAACAAGCTAAGTATCAAGATCAGGTGGAAAGTGCCAAGTGGTAATTGCAGAAGGTCTCAATTTTGCTTTTCTAAAAGTGACAAAAGATGCTACATATCCCAGTAGAAGGGAGTGGAAGCCACCACGTGTCAAGATCTGAATTATTTTCATTTTGCTTTACTAATATAATGAAGACTATGGTGGGTCTCAAGTTTTATTTCTAAAGCAAGCAGAAGTCGCCAGGTGTCACTGTCTATGTGAATATGAAATGAGACCTGATTATTTCTATGATATAAATAGAGTAAAGAGGAGACCACCACGTGTCACCTTCCATAGATTTCTAAAAAGGTAGCTAAAAGAAGTGGAAACCACCATGTAACCCCAGATAAGTAAAGTGGAGACCACCACGTGTCCTTTGATGAAGCAATAGAGATTGCCACCTGTCCCTATGGCCCTTTTAAAGTTACTCGAGTAAGAAATGTTGTGAGTCTTATTTTCTTTTAAGCTATTGAAGTTTTAAGGAAGTGGATTATGACAGGTGTAAAAGGTGGAATGCTCATAAGCAAAGACACAAAAGGAGTATAAGTTACATGAAAAGTGCTGCATGTATTCGATAGGTGTTATGGAACCCACCAAGTGTCATCCTCCAGTGTCTCCTAAAGTAATAAGAAAGTTTTCAAGAAATTGGCTAAGTGTTACCTAGCATTTAAGAGAAGGGAGCATCTTGCAATCTATTTTGGCCAATGAACTACCAGAAGACAAAGCATTTTAGAATCTATGAAATTTCTTCTGTTAGACACTTTTAGTTCTGTTAGATTTCAGTTGGGCCATTAGATTGGGAACAAGTAGACAATCTAGAGTGAATCCAAGGCTATAAATAAGGGTGTAGAGATCACCAAGAAGAGAAGAGGATCAAATACCAGAGAGATTTTTTTGAGAGAATTATTGTTAATATTTTAGACTTTCTAGAGCTATGATTAGGAATGTCATTTGCCTTTGTCTCATTTTCTTGAGTTGGAAAGTTTATATAAATGTGTGTGTTTCTATGCCTCTTATGTGACTAGAAAATTCAAATAAGAAGATTGAACCATGTGCCTTTGTTGAAATTTTTTGTATCATTGCAAAAGTAGTCTATGATGTGAGCCTCTATTTCTATTGTTTCCATCTTTTACATTGATCATGCACTTGTTTGCTCTTAAATGTAAATGAATCTTACATATAGTCTCACTATGCTCAGGATTAAGGTTGAATTACATTCAGGCACATCACCATAGTTAGATTTTATTTCTTGAATTTGTGTTTCTATTAAAATTCCTATCCCTTTTCCCAGTATACACTTGATATAAAGAAGAGACCAGCTTCTTAAAAATCTAGAGGTTGTTTCAAGTCGCAAGTCCCACATCTTGAAACTTCCCATTGTTGATGTTAGAACAAGCATAATTTTTAATCATCAATAGTTTTTGGCATGCTTGGTGGGACCAATCTTAAAGTTTCTTTCAAGATCATATGAACCAAAGAGCTATGAGGAGTCATAGTTGTGGACCAGTAACCAGATCACAATCTACTATAAATCTAGGTATTGTTTTGCCACCTTTGGTAACTAGTCCAAGAAGAAGAGTCAACCAATTTATACCAATACCAAGTGCAAATATGGGAGACCCTATACCCCCAAGAAATTATGCAAGCTATAACATTGGTAGTCCATTAATTCTCCCAATACCACTAGACACTAGGGATCCTATCCCAGTGAATGCCCTAAAAGCTCTACCCAATTTCAATGGGCAAGACTTTAAAAAAATTGAAGAACATTTGTAGGATGTATCGGATGTCTGTGTTATACATGATGTCACACAAAAAAATGTGGCCATAAGATTATTAGAAACTTCTTTTAAAGGGAAGGCTCTAGAATGGTGTCGGCCTTTGACCCCAAATACCATATCTACATGGGATCAAGTTGGAGTTCTTTTCTTTGAAAGATTTAAAGAGAAGGGTGATAAGTCTTCTTTATTACAACAATTAATTACTATTTAAAGGGCACCACAAGAAGCCATGACTGACTTTAATTCCAAATTTCAAAAGACTTGGGAAAAAATCCCTACTATAGCTAGACCATTACTAGGTATGGCCATAGTGTTTTATCTTAAGGCTTTGAATTCAAATATTTCTATTATGATTCAGTCACTTGGAGGACACAATTTGTCAGAGGCTTATGACTATGAAGTTAGAGTTGAGAACAATTTAATAGATGCTAGAAAGTTACCCCCAAGGCCTCCCATGCCCATGTTCCTAGAAATTTTCTTACCATTACCTCAAGAAGCCCCTAAATCTATAGCCCCACTTGTGTCTATGTACACCTATCCTCAATCATCTGCTAAAGAAATTGTCCCCACTCAGTCATCTAAGCTAGATGATATCAAGAATATCCTAAGGACATTTTCTAATGAGCTGATAAATATAAAAAGATAGCAGAATACTTTTCCTAAACCCCAATACCAAGGCTATCAAGGAAATAGATTTTCATCTTAGCCAAACCAATACCTGGGCCCTCCAAGACAAAATAACCATCAGCTAGCAAACCAATTAGTTGTAGTCCCCATACCCTCACAGACTATCCCTCCTAATTCAAATAGGGAGATTGTTCTAGGGCAAAATAACTATGGATAACACTAATGCCTGGTGTTTCCCTTGCAATAATGCTCATACACCTAGAGATTGTCCTATGGGTAATCTATAATAAAAGGTGGCAGAGCAAAGAAGAATGGATGGTCAATTTGAAAGTTCCAGTGACAATCAAGCCTACCAGTCTTCTGGTATGCAGAATTTAGTCCTAGTGGCTTAGATGCAAGGGATGTCCTTGCAACAAGAGGAAGAAATAGCCCCAAAACATGCTTTATTCTCATGGGTTGAAGATGAAGAATCAATTTTCTTGAACGAAACATCTACCTCTAAAAAACTAATGGTGTAATCTAATTATTACACCAGATAAAAGAGAAGGATGGTGGAACAACCTGAGGTTATAAATAGTCAAGTCATGGAGAATCCTCCATTTCAAGGACAAAGAAACATAGTTGTCAGACAAGAAGTGCCTCAGTCAGTGCAGAATCAAGGGATTCCTACACAAATTCAAGAAAAAATAGGATATCCTTATTTTCAAAGAACTCAGACTCTGGGACCAATAAATGTGGTGGACCAATTGAAGAAGACTCCAACACAAGTATCAATATGGGATATATTGGCTATTCTTGAATAGAAGATGCTACGATAAGAAGCTCTACAAGGCCAAGTAGTGCCCAAATATACTGTTATCAAAGAAAGACCTACTGAAAAAGAAAAGCTCAAAGATATAGTTCATCTACAGATGATAGCCCTAGTAAATAATGCAGTAGAGGTAAGCAAATCCAAACCAAATCCCTTCTATTTAACTTTAATAGTTGGCAAGAAACTATTGCATAATGCAATGATTGATTCAGGGGCTAGTACTATAGTAATGCCCAAGCATATAGCTGATGCTTTAGAAATTAAGTATGAACCACTCACTAAAGGAGTCATACAACTAGATGGAAAAGTAGTACAAACAATAGGGAGAATTAAACAACTCCAATTACAATTATATGCTTGTCCCAATATAATTGTAAATCAAGATGTAGTAGTGATAGATATACCTCTTGTTTTTGGCTTATGTTTATCAAGAGACTTTACAGCCAAGATAGGAGGATATGTGTCCCTTGATTAGTCTCACCTCATCTTAAGAACCAAATATGGTTCAAAGATGAAGATATTATCTGAGCCATTATATAAGGATCATATCACCAATGAGCCAATTACTAAGTTAGAGGCAACTCATGCTATGATGAATAAAGAAGAAAGGGTTTTTGTTGAGGAGCTAGGTGAATGGACTGGATATAATCAAGAAGAAGAAAATGATCATTTATTAGCTATGATGCAAAGTGACCCATATAGAAATTATGATTCTATTGGTCTGGGCACTTACGTTATACTTGATGAAGATCATAAAATCCCAAATATTCTAGAGGAAGAAAAGTTAAAAGATACCTCTTCTATCAATCCTCGAGTCTCTCAACATGAATTCAACATTCTGAGTGAGAATTCACAAGTGTATGCATTAATCTTTAATGAAGAAGAAATAATTTCTGACTTTCTTCTTACTTTTCAAGATGATGAGGAAGAGCATGGACATTTCCTTGATCATGATTTAAATGATTTGTTTGAAATCATTGGATCAGGTTATACTATTTTTCAAGGAAGCTGTGAGCCGATTGCAGAGGAGCAGGATAACATTGAGACTCAATTACATATGCAAAATTATTGCACTCTTTCAAAATTATCCTTTCAATAGGTTGGTAATTTTGAAGTCATTAAAGAGGATGATCATACAATAGAACCTGAGTTTGAAGTAGGAGTTAAGTCAATAAATGATATATGTCAAAAGGCTTCTATTGATGAGCAAATAGTCATTAATTTCTTGATAAGACATACCAATATCAAGAGCTAGCATTCGACAAGCTTTCAAGAACAAGAATAGTCTACATATGTTGGAAGTAGGTTTGACTTAGACTCACCCAAACATAGGCTAGACACCATGGCATACAAATAAAGCAAGTCATCAGAGCTATATCGAATTCAAACACTTGTTTAGTAATATAAGTTGGCTTGTCATGAAAGAGATTTTAGAAATTCTTCTTTTGATCCAGGAGGGAGATAAAGATATTATGTAATGTAGTTAGGTAGTTTCCCCTTTCTGTATTGCTTTGTTTTTTCATTTTTGTTTTCCCACTTCTATTTTAAATAAGTGTTCTTTGAACACATAGTCGACAGCTCAAAATTTTCAAAATTTTCAAAATTCTTCTATACATCGAATGTTTCCCAAATCTTTAGAAATCCCCAAGGTACCTTGCACTGCCACTTACATAACATGTCTATCTCGCTATTTCATAAATATTGAGTAGGATTTTCTAATGGTTATCTAAGTTTAATGCCATTTTGAGATTTGATAGGTCAATAAATACCTCTTAGCAAGAGTTAAAGATTACAAGTTCTCAAACATTCCTGCATCTGTGTGAAAATATCCTGCTACTTGCATTTTCTATGCCTAGTAAACTTGCTTTAGTGAAACTATTTCTATTTTGTAAAAGTTCATATAAGTTATCATAGAGAAGATATAGAGATGGAGGGGGAATAATCTTCACAACAAGGAGTTGGGATGTATGAATCCCTTGATAAGTTTCTTACAAGTAAGTCATATGCTTCAGCTCCTGTGCAACCATTGAAGACCTATCCAAGGACCAGAATTCCTGAGTTGGTTAAGTAAGTGACCCAGCAAAAATAAAATATTATGTAGATGGCGTCATGGACCCAATTCTTCAAAGAGCTAGTAGCAAAACTCTTAGAGAAGGGGTACATCAAAGGTGTCTACAGAGGGCCAAAGTAGGGTAATATGAAACATTTGCCATGAGATATGGACTTCACAACTAGCATAATTCATTGTCCCAACTGTGAATTTATGCCCTGACTTGGTTGAATTATATACAAATTTGTTCCATGCACCCTCATGCACCATTCAACAGGGTCCATTTTCAGTACAAATCACACTGTAGGCTATCAGGGATATGTTAGCCCTATATCATGATAGTACAACTATGTTTCCCACTATTGATAAAATGCAAAGAACATGGGAAAACATCAACACTCAGTTAAGGTTCTTGAGATCTAAATTACAAATGGGTGATGATGACACTACGGTACCCACACTCCCTGCAGCAAGAGCCCAATTCACACAAGCTAGCCAAGATGCACTATCTATGATGGATTTCATCATTGGCATGAAATATGATATGGTAGTTTATGCAGAACAAATGGTTATCCTCTTCAGGTTGAATATCATTAACAAAACCCAGGAGTATTAGCTTGACTTTTCTAAACAAATTACTTTCTTAATGGTAGAACAACTGGCCCATTTCAAATCAAAAGGAGTGTTCAGGTATTCTTCCTATTTGTTTCACCTCATGCTATTTCAAAATTCTAACCTCTTTGCCCAAAATATGTATCTTGATATGTATGACCCAAATTTTGATCTCCAAAGGACCATTCCTATGTCTGCATGGACACATATTTTGTTAAACACTAGTGATCCATATGAATTCTAGGAATTATTTGTTACCCCTACTTTTTGTCATCTCAACCCCAAACTAGTCATGAATAGATTATTCCCAAGTGTTTCAAACCTTTTGGCTAGTTGCCCAATTCCTTGTGATTCCTATTTTGGGTCTCACCATACAATATTAAGAGTCCATGGTTTTTGTGGGGAACCAATGTTGCTACCTAAGATTTTAACTCAGGTTAGCATTCTTAGAGGTCACCAGGCAGGTGTCAGTAGTAGACAATGATATGGCTCTGGGAAGAGGAAAAGAAAAATGTATGACCTCCCATGGATGACAACCAGCATGGTTTTGGAAACCAGAGATGTTGAAGTTGTGTTGCTCAGAAACCTAGCCTTTCTGGGTTTCCTTCTAGTAGAATACAAATGGGTTTATGACCCAAATGGTTTCATAGCCTCCTTGATAAGGAATAATAGGGTTTCAACTAGAATTGCACATGAAGGCCACCCCTTTTGGGAGAATAGAAGAAATCCTAGGGAAGACACTCCTAGATTTTATGTTGAGTTAATAGACTTGCCTATTCCACAAAATAGACCATGGGAAACATTTTATGTTAAACAGATGGATTATGATCCTAAAGTTAGAATGACTTCTAGCTTAAGAAGGACATTAAAAAATAAAGATTGGGATGTTGAGAAAATAGAGGCCTATTGGAAATATAGGCAAGAAATTTGTCAAATAACCCATTCTTTTGAAGATGTAGACACAAATGAGAGATGGGAAGAACTATGGGATGAGTGTCATCTCTCCCCTATATCTAGCCCAGAGACAAGTAATTTGCTGACACCAGGTGTATAGCAGGAAGCTAGGGCTGAGTCAAGCCGAGAGTCACAAGCCTCAGACCAAACTGCAGTTGCAGTAATTATATTAGTTTGGCCCCAATCTCTCAATGTCATGGAAAAACAAAAGAGTGTGGTGCCTGCACCATCACAAGCTTCCCCATTGGCCTCGGTTATAGATATTCCCAATTCTCCACAAGCATCATTGAAAGGAGAAGAAATATAGCTAGAAGAAGAGACATCTAAGAAATGAAACAAGCTGTAATTTCATTTTGATTTAGAAGAGGAGATAGACACCCCATAACACCAATTATAGAGTACTATAATTGCTCCTTAGGTAAGTATTATTCCTCCTTCTCCTTCTCAGTCTATTTCTTCTCCTATTGGCATGATGATTTCATCTAGCTAGATGACATCCCTTACCACTTTTGCCATTCCTATTTCTCACTTCACCCCATCTGTGCCACCTCAAGCTTTAACATTACCTCATTTCTCCCCCTCTATTCCCAAGAAACTTCCCCATTAGATTGCCCATAGCCAACAATTGGCTATTCAATATGGTTTACCATAGGGACATCCTTTTATGGGTGGGCACATTACCTTTCCTTCTACCTTCCAGACCCAAGTGGATTATACTAGGAAGGCAAGGGAAGCCAGAAGAGAGAAAAAAAAAGATCAAGGAAAATAAAGCCTTGGCTACACCCCATCTATGATCACAATTTGACCCTATTCAACAGCAATTCATGGTGACTCATTTGTCACCAAATGTAATAAATCCAACTGAGCAAATGTAGCTGGAGGACTACATGATGAATGTAGTGGCCATTGACATGTCCCTCTTTAGGCCACAAGACAAAATTGAGCTACTAACCGAATCCGCTTCTACATTTACTGAAGACTACTTATAGACATTAAGGAGGCTATCCAAGATGGAGGCTGATTTAGCCAAGGAGAAGGAAAACTATAATAGTTTAACCATAGAGATCAATAGAAAAGACAATGAGATAGAGAATTTGAATAAATAATTGCAAGACACTATTTCTCTTCAGATTCACTAGGCAGTCCAGGCCCAAAATGATTCCTTAAAGGCAGGGCTCACACAGGTAAAGGATGTGGTGATGACCCTAAGGCATGAAAAAGTAGCATTACAAGAAAAATGTGAGGAACACCTATTGCAGGTTACCCAATTACAACAAAAGCTACTAAGTGAATAGAATAATATTGTGGCTATACAAGCCCCATTTCAAGTAGAGCAATAGAGAGTAGCACAATTAACACTAGAGCTAGCCAATAAGCCAAAGAGTGTCAGAGTGTTAAGTCTGGTAAAGGAGCTCTATGAATCCATGTGGAAGAGAATCTCTTCAAAGATTATTTAGGCTAGGCCTTCTCTCACCTTTCTACTAAATGCACAAAAATTGTGCAAAAAGGTGGAGAAATCAGTTGTAAACACTCTGGCTACAATTTCAGGGAGAGTTTTAGACTCTGAAACACTGCTATAGAAGCTTTACGATGTAATGGATGGAACATTGTTAGCAGTAGGAATCAATAATAGAATGGTCACTGCTAAGCGAGTAAATGAGGTTCTCAGTTGCAATTCTATAGTCATCAATTATAGAGAGCTTCTAGATGTCATGAAGGAAGGAATCAATAAAATGAAATAACATATTGAAGATCTAGTGTAATTAGGTCTTCCTTCTCCATTTCTTGATGAAAACATTGTGCTGATGGTAGATGAAATTGAACCTTTTCTATTGGCTAAATAGAATGATCAGACAACTTTTTAAGATCTAAGGGATGACTCATCTGTCCCTAAAGTAGAAGCTATCTTGATTCTTGTTTCCTAGCTTGAATTCAAATTGAAGGCTATGGTTAAAATTTTGCAAAATTTCTCACACAAGGATATTATTAACCTTGATTTAGCCTTCAATGAACTGAAAAATAAGTAGGGGTTATCTAATGATGAGTGGTCTGCCTATAAAACAACATTGTTAAAGCTGTAATTTTGAAATTTTGATCTAGCAGGAGCTCTGGTTTCTTTTTGAGCAGGCTCAAAAGTCCTTGGGGTCACCAATAACTATAGAGTAAAAAATACTCTACATTTCATTATGAGTTTTAGTTACACACTACAAAATTTTATTCCCACATACTTTGGTCTGAGATGGTGAAGTTTTGAAATAGAGCACGGGCTCTATTTTCTTTTTGATTCATTTTTGTCTAAGTGTCAAAATCAAGAAGAAGCTACCAAGTGTCATCATTTAAGGCACCTTTTTCAAGCAAAAACTACCAAGTTTCATCATCCAAGGTACCTTTCATATTTTCTTTGAGTTGGTTGAAATGTGCCACATATCTCATAGCGACCCAGTGGAACCTGCCAAGTCTCAGCATTTGCATTTTCATATCAGCACCCACGTTTCATCTCTTTTTAGCAAAAGGTTTTAACAAGCTAAGTATCAAGATCAGGTAGAAAGTGCCAAGTGGTAATCATAAAAGGTCTCAATTTTGCTTTTCTAAAAGTGATGGAAGATGCCACATATCCCAATAGAAGGGAGCAAAAGCCACCACATGTCGAGATCTGAATTATTTTCATTTTGCTTCACCGATATAACAAAGACTATGGTGGGTCTCAAGTTTTGTTTCTAAAGCAAGCAGAAGTTGTTAGGTGTCATTGTCCATGTGAATATGAAATGAGACCTGATTATTTATATGATATAAATAGAGTAAAGTAGAGACCACCATGTGTCACCTTCTATATATTTCTAAAAAGGTAGCTAAAAGAAGTGGAGACCACCATGTAACCCTAGATAAGTAAAGCAGAGACTGCCACATGTCCTTTGATGAAGCAACAGAGATTGCCACCTGTCCCTGTGCCCCTTTTAAAGCTACTCAGGTAAGAAATGTTGTGAGTCTTATTTTCTTTTAAGCTATTGAAGTTTTGATGAAGTGGATTGTGACAGGTGTCAAAGGTGAAATGCTCATAAGCAAAGACACAAAAGGAGTATAAGTTATGTGGAAAGTGCCATGTGTATTCGATAGTGCTGCAGAACCCACCAAGTGTCATCCTCTGATGTCTCCTAAAGTAATAAGAAAGTTTTCAAGAAATTGGCTAAGTGTTACCTAACATTTAAGAGAAGGGGGCATCTTGCAATCTATTTTAGCTAATGAACTGCCAAAAGATAAAGCATTTCAGAATCTATGAAATATCTTCTATTAGACACTTTTAGTTCTGTTAGATTTCAGTTGGGCCATTAGATTGGGAGCAAGCAGATAATCTAGATTGAATCCAAGGCTATAAATAAGGGTGTAGAGATCACCAAGAAGAGAAGAGGATTAGATACCAGAGAGAATTTTTTGAGAGAATTATTGTTAAGAGTTTAGACTTTCTAGAGCTATGATTAGGAATGTCATTTGCCTTTGTCTCATTTTCTTGAGTTGGAAAGTTTATATAACTGTGCATATTTTTGTGCCTCTTATGTGACTATAAAATTCAAAAAATAAGATTGAACCCTATGCCTTTATTGACATTTTTTGTATCATTGCAAAATTAGTCTATGCTGTGAGCCTTTGTTTCTATTATTTCCATCTTTTACATAGATCATGCACTTGTTTTCTCTTAAATGTAAATGAATCTTACATATAGTCTCACTGTGCTCGAGATTAAGGTCAAATTACATTCAGGTGCATTACCATAGTTAGATTTTCTTTCTTGTATTTCTTTGTTTTTATTAAAATTCCTATCCCTTTTCCTAGTATACACTTGATATAAAGAAAAGACCAGCTTCTTAAAAATCTAGAGGTTGTTTCAAGTCACAAGTCCCACATCTTGAAACTTCCCATTGTTGATGTTAGAACAAGCACAATTTCAAATCATCAATAGGAAGTTAAAATACACTACCTATCTCATGTGCAAGTCTTGGTAGGGTCATCTACATGCAATAAACAAGTTAAGGTTAGGTCCAAAAAATTTAGAAAAGTGTTTAGGTACAAGTCATGGGATGGCCAAAAGTTTGAGAAGGTGAAAAGGAGGGTTAGATTAACAATTTATAATTTTGGGTGACAGTGATCATTAGTGGTTAGGGTGATCAATGATGGTTGTCCTGACCATCAATAGTTGGGTGATCGATGATGGTTGCTATAATCAATGATGATTATGGAAACTATTGGTGGTGACCTATCTGAAACTTGATGGGGATTAAAATGAGCTACAAATAGGTAACTAAGGGGCCAAAAAGGTTGTATGGGTAGTGGGGGTAAGGGAAAAGAGGTAGGAAGAGTATTCAATAGAGAACACACTTATAATAAGAAAAGAAGGATAAAAATAAATAGAGAAAACAAAGTGAGGTACCTTTGCTTTAAATAATTGAATGGTTGAATACCTAGAGAAATGTAAGTAGTGTAACAGTAGCTTGACAAGAGAATCACATGGCCAGAGCTTCAGGTTGTCAAATGTCTACATAGAAAATAAGAGAGTCTAGATACAAAAATTTTGGTCCTATATCTCCTTTATGATCCTTGTAGCTATAGCATAAAACTTCTTAAATGAGGAGAAAGAGTTACCAAATTGAGGGAGGGAAAGTTGCTAAGTTGGCCCTAGATAAGTGTGATGGATTGACAGAAAGAAATCCATGAGTTTGTGCATGGGAAAGTTGCCAATTTTATTAGTGAAAGCTTGTTCACATCTAGAAGTTTCTAATTTACTAAGTGATAGCACCTGACCATCAATAGTTAGGCTAAGTATCGATGGTTGGGCTAACTATTAGTGGTCGACCCTCTTGGGCTAAATAGGTGGAATTTAGGGTGTTAAATACTTTGTTTAAATTTGTGTAAAATGGGGTCAACTAGGTTAAAAGAACATTTAACTAGGTTAATGGTTAGGTTAGGGTTAAGATCTAGGTCATGGTGATGCAACCTTAAAAATGATGTAAGGGATCTTTTTCAGTGTCTACATTTTACCCCTTTTTATTGTGCGGCTTTAGGTTAATAAGCCATATAACTAAAAAATGGGAGGTTGATAGTCTAAGGTCAGTTACCTCAAGTATGGGAGGAAGGTAGTCCCCCTTAAACTAGGAGATAATGAGGTAAATTGGGTCATGTTTTGATAAAAGGAAAGAAGGTGTAGGTATTAAAATGCAACTATAAGAAAAAGTTTGGTTTCTAGAAAAAGTGACAAGGTAACCAATCCCTAACATTGGTCATAGGTGATTAGGCTATGCATCTTGATTTTCCTAAAAAGGGTTGATGTTTACTTAGGTATCCAAGGTAGGAAGTGCTCTCAAGAAAAACAAAAATGGTTGGGTTACACACAAAGTGGTGCAAAAAAGGTTTAATAAGGCCAAATTGGTCGAAGTGGTCAATAATGATCAAAGCAAGGTCGGTGCAAGGTGCATGAATAAGTGTGCTCTAAAATATAGGTCAACATCATGATAGACATAGATAAATGTGTGGATTGGTTGGGTTGGGTTGTGGTTGAGCTAACTCTAGATGCCTAAGGTAAGAGGATGTTTCCTGCATAGTCCCATCGATAATGCATCCAACATGGACTTTAGGCCAAATGTAGTTCTTGGTGGTGAAGGTTAGGTCAAGGTGGCAAGGTGGAGCTCATGTTAGAGGCATTAAGAGGTAGTAGGTAAAGTATAAAAAATTGAGGTGTAAAAAGAAGAACAAGCCACCCTAACCATTGATGGTAGGGTGAATCAGCAATGGTTAGACAATTGGTGATGATTATGTTGAGAGGTAACCATTGATGGTTAGGGTCAATCGATGATGGTTGGAGAAATGTTGAGGGTTGGGTACAAACCCTAAATCAATGGTCAAAAAGATAAGTGATAATAGTTTATCCTCATTTATATTGTGATCTTTTATCATATTATCTTGTCTAAGCATAGTATACATAGAGCATTTGTGTGTGTGTGGAATCTAGGCAAGGTGTCAAGAAGATATCAGTGCATTGAGAGCATTTCATGGGTGAGATGGACCTCATAGAGGCACCAATGGTAGGGCATGAATTAAGGAGGCACCACTGATCATGGAATGAGGTGGGTATTGTTTTTTAACATTGATAGAAGATAATTAGATGTTGAATTAAGACTTAAAAGTTTACATAGTGTGTATATGTGTGTGAAGATGAAACCTAGGTTTTAGGTTGTTTTTTTATTGGTTTTTATTATTATGAGGGTAAAAGGGAAGGGGTGGGTAGGAAATTAGCCAAAATTGATGAGGGGGGAATAAGAGAAAATGTAGGGGGAAGGTGGGGGGGTGTGTTTGATGTTTTTGTGTGTTTTGGGGAGGTTGGCTGGGTGAGGCCTGTGTCCAATGGTCACCTATAGGTGACCATTGGTAGTTGACCCAACCAACATCGATCAACTTTGGGGGTATAAAATTCACCTAGGGGACCATCGATAGTTGGTAGAATCATTGATGATCAACAAAAGGGCTTGTGGTAAGGTTTAGATTGAGGGTGTAAGGTTTAATTTTTAGAGTTTAGGGTTTAGTTTTTGAGAATTTAGGTTTTTAGGGTTAGGTTTTGATACTTTATATGTTTAGGGTTAGCTTTGTATATGCTAGATAGGCAATAAAGTATATTTTACAATAGGGTATGGGTGGGTGGAAGAGGATAGTTAGTATTGGGGTGGAAAATGAAAATTAAGTACGTGAGTTAAATAGTGTTTATCAGAGAGAAAGGTAGGGAAAGTCTATCAATTATTTTAATGGTCATGTTTAGAAGGATAGGTTTTTACTTAATGTGTGATATGGTTGTTTATAGGAATGAGAGCAGATTCAGTTGTGGGATCATATTATTAAGATATTCCCAACAGTTTAAGATGTGATGATGGTTGAGGATTGGCATCATATGGAGGTGGTGGGTTTTAGGGGGATGTATCACTACTAGTGTCTTCTAAGGTATGCTACCATGATATTCAAACTCATCAAGAGATGGGACCCGATGACTAATAACTTTTGGTTACTAATAAGAGAGATGATGATAATGTTGGAGGATGGACATTGTATTACACAATTATCGATTCAAGGAGATCTCATTTATCAAATAGAGGGGGATGAGATGGATGAGTGTTTTGAGATGCTATATGGGGATGTTGTTGATGTAGTAGAGTTTGATGTTGGAGGCTTCAATATTAGACCACTATACTAGAGAGCTCCAGGAGATAGACATTTGCTGACTATGTTGCAATTAGCCGTTACCTATTATGCATTATCAGATTCAGTCAAAGGGAGATACACTTATGTGTTATTGGGGCTGTTAGTGGAGTTATATTTGGGTGGAGTTATGTTTGGATGGGCATAACTATTACTATTGTAGATATATAGGGAGCTATGGGGTTTTCAAACATATAGATGGTATGGTATCAGTGTGGGGTTTGTGCTACATTATTAGGCATACAAACACATATGAGTGTTGTGACCATTAGGTTTACCAACCAAGGGTATTTATCAATGGATTATAAGGTTAATTTTTATTGATGAAGGAGAGAGAGGGCCTTAATAGGAGAAAGTAGTGGTACACATAACCTAGATTGGCTTAGAAATGCAGTGGAGATATAGTATGGAGGCCATATAGGGAGTGGCCTCCATACTATGCAGTGAAGATATAGTATGGAGTATGTTAAAATAGTGTCCTAATGAGTTGAGGTGGGGAGAGTATCAACTAATTATGTTCGGTGGAACAAGTTTGGGGACCCTAGGGCAGTGGGCTATGGTAGGGGGTTAGCTAGTAGGGCCTCCACCTAGTACAAGTATAGGTATAGATGTAGGTATAAATATAAGTACTAGTAGGGCCAATGGCAATGGTCTACCAAGGCCATGACATATATATGATCCATTTTTTGATACTGGCCTATACACCAAAGATGTGAGATGTACTTTGAGTGAGAGTTTATGATGTATAAAAATTGCACGTATATATGATATAATTTTATTGTGAGATGTTGTGGTGATGATGTCTAATGTTTTATTTGATGGTTATGGTTTCATGATGATGTATGCGGTTATGCTTCAATGTTAATTATTTTATGATGCTTAATGGTAATGGTTGGTTTATCGATATAAGTATTTTTTAATAATGTTATTCATAATGATTAATTTTATGTTTTGAGGCAAGGTTGGTTAATTATGTTAGCCAGGTATGATAAATTGGCTAATTTTGAATGTTAATGTTTTATTTTTTGGAATGATTTTATTTTTGATAGGTAGGGTAGGTATGGGTAATAACAAAGAGGGGCATTCTAAATTCTTTAGAAAGGATCTCATTATTTCCCACAAAGAGGATTTTAATAACCACGTGTCAAGTGAGCTCAAAATCATTTGATTTATAGAGGTGATATGAAAAAGGGAGGGTGGTGATAGGTAGGTGGGGGAAGAAGTGTTAGGTAGGGAACTATGTGTGTGTTCACCCACCCCTTTACTTAGGTGATGCTTAAAATTAAAACAAACTATTCCATGTCATGAAGGGGTAGACTGATCAATGCGATAAGCTACCAATATTAAAAGAGAACCAATTACAATTCATTTGGGATAATGTTGACTATTTGATAAGGTTGTGTATTGATTTTAAAAAGAGGTGAAGCTGATCAAGGTGGGTAGCTTCATTGAGTGACAAAATATAGCCACTTTTAGTTTCTATTATTTATCATGTTAGCTTAGCCATACTTTGAGGGAGTGCTCTAGGTTTGAGTTTTGATAGTTGTCCTTTAAGGGAGTAATATATCATTTTATTATTTAGGAGATAACTTTCCTTCAAGGGAGTGGTATATTTATTTTTATTATGATAATGGACCCAAATAATATGTATCCCAAAAATCTTGAACTTTTGTTTTAGACATAGATGCATCTATTTGAAGCTTAGAGCGAAACCATTTCTAAGGGAAAGGTTGTGCCTCAATATAGTTGTTATGTGATAATAGGAAGGGGTCTTAATGAATATGTGCCCATGGTATTCCATCTAACAAAAGACAAAAAATATCCATGAGATCCATGCCATGGGTAGAGTCATGGTACCCACGTTTAAGATTGGATGAGAAGGCTTGATGGATAATCACACAGATTTGGTGTAACCACATGTCGCTAAGAGGAATAAGGTAAGAGGATTAGGGAAGTGATAAATTGTTAAAATCAAAAGATGATCTTAATTTAGACATCAAGGTGTATTATAAAGGCCTTAGAAATAGAAAGGGTGAAAATGTGAAGCATTTAGAGGCTCAGGTTCTGGTTTGCCTTTGAGAAAGGATAAATGATAAGCTCCTGATCCATACTTGTGGGTTATAATATAGGTTCCAAGCCAGTTGAAGGCAAACTTACCCCATTTGGTTTTCTCCATGTTAGTGACATGTTGGTTTTCTTTGAGTACAAGGTCTCCAATGTTGAATTCTCATATTTTCAAATGTTTTTTTTAGGATCACTTGATATAATCTTGATAGATACGAAGGTGATTAAGAGAAACAAGGTGATGTTCATTAAGGAGTTCTAAGCATGCTAAGCATTATTGATGATAATCACTTTCAGAAAGAATCTCATGTAAGGATATGCAGAGGGATGGAATTTGGACTTTAAGAGGTAGAACTGCCTCAGCTATAAAGACTAGAGAAAAAGGTGTAACACCCACAATAGTTTGGATAGTAGTATGGTAGGTTCATAGATCATAATGGATATGGAGGTGCCAATCCTTTCCTAAATCATTGACCACCTTGGTGAGTATTTTGACGAGGGTTTTGTTAGAAGCTTTGGCATATTCATTGGCTTATGGATGATAAGTGGAAGAGAAACTTAAGTCAATGCCAAAAGCCTTAAAAAGTTCTTGGACCTTTTTGTTCTTGAAAACTTTCCATTGTTAGTGATGATAGTGACACTGAAGTGGTAGATGATGTGATGGGTAATGAAGTCAATTATTTCTTCAGATTTGATTGAGATTAATGAAATTAATTCCACCTATATGGTGAAATACTCTATGGTGGTGATGATATATTGGTGACATTGAGAGGAATGAGGATTGATCTCTCCAGTAAGATCAAGACCCCATTGTGAGAAGGGCCAATAATTTGTTGATACCTAGAGATGATGAGGAGGTGCATGATAGAGGTTAGCATGATATTGAAATTTGACACATTTCTTGGCATAGTCACAATAATCTTGATTAAGTGTAGGCCAATAGTATCCCAAGCAAATAATATGCTTTGCAATAACCAAACTAATGAAGTGTCCTCCATAGATGTCATCATGTGCTTAATTAATGGCATGAGAGGCTTCATTGTTATGAAGGAATTGAAGAAAGAGACCATTAAAGCCTAATTTATAAATATTTACTCTAGTATTAAGTAGTGAGAGGTGCCTTGAATGAAAGATCTATGAGTTTTTCTTGAAAGATTGGGTGGAAGGACACCAACATTAAGGTAGTCAAAGATTTGGTCATACCAAATGTCTAAATGTGATGTTTCCACTTAGAAAATGGTAGGAAGATTGAGACTAAGGTAATATGGGGTGAAAAAGTGGTGTATGGTGACAAATAGTTTACATTTAGTAGGTTGGGATGGAATTTGGGATGTAAGGGAAGCCATTATGTCCACAAATTTATTTTTAGAGTGAGGGACTAAGTGAATGGTATAATGGTTAAATGATGATAATAGTTTGTTAGCAAGCTTTTTATATTTCAAAAGATCATCATTTTTATATTGATAAGATCTTGTGACTTGGTTGATAATAATTTGAGAATCTCTAAAGACATGTATAGTTTTGATTCCTAAGGCTAGGGAAATTTGGAGACCTATGATCAGGGCCTCGTATTTAGATATATTATTGGTGCATTCAAAATCAAGTTTGAAAGAAAGAAGGAGAGGTTCTCTATTAATGGGAATGAGGACTATGCCAACACCCCCACCATTTTGACATTTGGAACTACCAAAATACATAGTCATTTGATAGGTGGGTTCTTCTGAAGAAAGAGTAGCTATAGACTCATCTGGAAAGGAAAAAAAAGGAGTTTGATTATCAAGGAGAGGAGCTTTAGCTAGTTAGTCTAAAATGACCTATCCTTTAATGGACTTTTTAAAAAGAAAATCAAGATCAAACTCAACTAAAATCATGAGCCACTTAAAGCCATACATTGGTTATGATATGGCTTAGACTACATATTCTTGAGGGGGTTAGTATTGGTAAGGATATATGTTTTATGGTTAAGAAGATAGTGACAAAGTTAAGAGGTGAGATAAACTAAGTCAAGGCAAAGTTTTTTTATATGGGTGTATGAATTTTCATAGTCAATGAGGGTGTGGCTAATGTAATAAACAACATGCTCCTTATGTTGGTCATTATAGTGAGTGTGCATAGCTCCCAAGGAATGATCAGTGGTAGATAGGTATAAATAAAAGGGTTGATCTTCCTTTGGGGGAATAAGGACAAGTGGAGAAAGAATATACTCCTTGATTGCATCAAAGGCTTGCTAACACTCTTTGCTCCATTTAAAGGAGGTATCATTTTTTAGGAGGTTGTGAAAGGGTTGACAATAATTAGATAGCTGGGAGATAAAATGGAAAATTGACTAAAATTTGCCTTGTAGGCTAAGAAGTTGTTTTAAGTTAGTAGGAGGAGGCATTTATAGAATGGCTATGAATTTTTTGGGGTCTATTTCTATTCCATGAAGGGAAATAATGAAGCCCAATAGTTTTCCTGATAAGACCCCAAAGATGTATTTTTTTGGATTGAGCCTGACATGATAATGGATAAGTCTTTCAAAGATGATGGCTAAAATGGCAAGGTGATCCTGGCAATGTTTGGATTTTTTAAGAAAATCATCAACATAGTCTTCAACTATTGTATGAATGAGGTCATGAAAAATGTAGGCCATGGCTCAATGATATGTGGTTCCTACATTTTTAAAGCCAAAAGGCATGACATGATAGCATAAAGTTCCCCATGGTGTGATAAAATATGTCTTATGTTGATCTTGTGGGGTAATCAAAATTTGGTTATATCCCAAAAATCCATCCATGAGGGATAAAATTTCATGGATAGAGATAGGATCACTAATTTGGTTGATGTTAGGTAGGAGAAAGTCATCTTTGGGGCATGTAAGGTTTAGATCTTATAAATACACACAAAGGTGGAGTCCTCTTATGTGTTTGGTGATAAGAATTATGTTAAAGACCCATTGTGGATAGTCAATGGGTTTAATGAAATTAATAGATAGAAGGTGCTAAAGTTCTTCTTTGACAAGAAGAGCTATATAGGGATAGATTCAACAAATTTTTTACTAGACTAGCTTAACCTCAAGATGGGTGATGATGTTATGAATTTAAATGGATGGGTCAATACCAGGCATATCTTGATAAGACCAAGAAAATACTATGTTATAGTCACAAAGGAAGGTTTTATAGTTTCTTTATTCCTCAGGAGTTAATGATTGGCCAATCTTGACAATATGAGGGTTCTCTTGAGTACCTAAGCTAATTTATGTGGTTGATTCATTTAGCATTGTTTGGTTTTTATGAGGGAGGGATTTTTGAGGAGAAGAATCCTTATCACCAAGATAGGTAAGAATAGATTTGTCATTTTGAAATTGGATGGTGTTAAAGGTAAGAGAATCATGCATGATTATTTTGAGGTGAATGAGAGGAATGGTTTTAGTTTGACCCCCCTATTGATAAGTTAGAGGACTTAGACTGACAATGCTGATAAAAAAATTAGGTGAGATGATGTCGTTGTCTTGAAATGGAGTTGGTGAGGGTAAAGGTTCTTCAAATTGGAAATGTGAGGTTGATAAGGGTAGAATTTCCTTGAATGGGACAGGTGAGGTTGGTGGTTCCCCAAATAGGAGAGGTAGAATTGGTGAGGCTGGTGGTTCTCCAAATGGGAGAGGTGAAATTAGTGAGGTTGATGGTTCTCCAAATGGGAGATGTGAAATTGGTGAGGTTGGTATGGGCTAGGGGAATATACCCTAGGCCAAAGAACTAACAAGATTTCTAAGTTATGATACCAAGACGCTCATGGGTTCCTTATTCATAGAGACCAAACCCAAACCCTTTCTAAACACATCAATGAAGGTACATTTGAGCAAAGGTTAGGTTGCTAAGATATAAAAATTTGGAAGTGAATGGCTAAATACAATGCATGGTGGTAGGTGCAAGAAGTGGTTTATCAAGTCCTCCATAGACAAAATATGTTCTATTATTGGGAAGACTAAAGGGAACAAGGGTAAAAATATTGGGATAATAAGATGGATCATTCTGAAGGTTCCCAAATTCATGTGGAGAGGGAAAAACATCTAAAGCTAAAAGTCAATATTCCCCAAGTGTAAGTCATTATAATGTGGATTGCAAGGTTGCTCAACCAAGATTTGTGATAAATGAATAGTTAAACTAGTGGATGCTTCACTATTGTTAAAATTATAAGTGTTGGTGTGTTGGTTTGACATAGTGGTTTGGCTTGTGGTTGGCTATGAAGAGGGTGAAGGTTGAATAACAACATCATTGGGATGATATGTCATATTACAAGAAGTAAGGGGACTTGGATCAGCTTTGATTTTAATGACTTGTCCCTCATGTTCAAACTTGATGCATTGATGAAGGGTAGAAGGGACATAGGCCATAACATGGATCTAGGGGAAACAAAGTAACACATTATATTTAAATTCACCCTCTATTATGTAAAATAGTTTAGGAATGGTTCGAGGCCCCAAACAGATGTGGAGAATAACTATCCCCAAAGTAGTGGCTAAGGTATCATTAAATGATCACATAACTGCTGAGATTTCCAACATGATATTTTTAGGTAGTTGAAGTTGATCATAAGTATGAAAGGAGATGATATTGATAATTTCTCCTCCATTAATCATGACCCTTTTGACATGGGTATGATTAATGGATGATGTGATAAAAAGAGGGGGATTAGGATCTGGGATTTTAAATTCTTGAAATGTGACACTGGTAATGTGTTGGACAACTCCAATCAAAGATGTAAGAGGTTGGTGATCATCTGGTTAAACTTCTATGGAATTCATTACTTTAATTAAATATTGATGATATTTAGGTGAGGTGTTGATTAAGTCATAAAGACTCATTTTAATGGGCATTTGGTGAAGTTGTTTTATCACCAAGCATTGGAAAAATGAAGGTGCATTGAAGGAAGAAGGGGCTCCCAAAATGGAGACCTTAGGCTTGGATGGTTGTGAAGGTGAAGGTTTAATCTATTAGGTTTAGTTAATTGGTTGAGGAGGTGAAGGGTAAGACCATGGAATGTTAACCTTAGCTTTACCATTTTCATTTAGTTGGACCCCTTTACCCTTTGCCTTATGTTGGGCTCTAAATTGAGTTACCATATGAATAGTATGGATAAGGGGAGCAGTTACTTGATTTGGTTCCTCTGTTACACTGCTTGGTGGGAGTAGAGAAGGACATGATTGGTAGGAGGATTGGATAGGTGGTAAAAGAGGTAAAGGGCTTAAAGAAGGTTAATCCAATAGATCATCCTCCTCTAAAAGTCCATCAATGATAGTTTGGGGAGCTTTAAAATTCTCCATATCATGCCCAGGGGTTCTATGGTAAGGACAAATTATATTGTCATTGAACCAAGTTAGCTTTTGATGAGTGGGGTTAAAAGGCTTGATGGGGGGTAAGTTAATGGTAGAAGCTTACAGGAGCCTTTGTAATATTGTTATATAAGACTCCGATAAGGATTTTGGAAATGGTGGGATTTGGTTTAGGTTTCTTATTGGGTTAGGGATTCTTAACAAGAGGTATAGTTGGTGGGGTAAGCCTAGCTAGAGGTTTTGAATGAATTATCTTAATTGTAATTGGTCTAGAAATTAGGGGTCTAGATGATGTGGGTTTAATATATGGGAAGTTTGATGGGGAAAGGTTGGTGAGTAATGTCACTAAAATAGGAGAGGGGCTTGTTAAAGTTAAATAAAATGGACATGGGTTTTTGGAGGAAGAGTAAGTTATGGGAATGGTGGAAGGATGTGGTCCTAACATAGAAAGTAAGGGTGAAGGAGCTGGTATGGTTCTTCCTTAAAGTTGAGGTCTAGGTAGTCCCTCCTTCTTAATGGGCTTAATTGGATTGGGTTTTAGTTGGATTGGTGTGGTTAGATCTAGTCTTAAATGAGGGTGAGTAGGATTTGGCATAGGAGGGATACCCAAGGTCTTGATTAGCTTGGTAAAAGAAACATAGGGTAATTTAACAATTTTAGATAGGGGTAATTGAGGTGGCCCTTTGGTAACTTTAGGAGAAGTAGTTGGTGGGGTTGTAATAACAAGCTCAAAAGTGGATTCTAATGAAGTAGAAGGTTTAGTTTTATTTTGATACAGGAGTCCAAGCTAATGCCAAAAGGTAGCTCTATCAAATTTAGGTTGGGAGGTGAGCTCTAAACTTTGAACTAGCCAAGATAAGGGTTTATAAATAGGAATTTTTCCATGATCATTAGATTCAAAGTGTAAAACCTTTGGGGATGAATAAGTAGTGGTTTCTATATTGTTATCCTTGGTGGAAGGTTCTAAAGGTAATGGTTGAGTAGATAGGAATATTGTGTTTTAAGAGATGCATTTTAAAGAAGATACAGATGATTCTAAAATTGGTGTGGTAAGGGTAATGGTTCTAGTGAAAGGATTGGTTTAGCTTCCCCCTCAGTTCAGTTGTCTAAAGGAATAAGTGGTTTTTGGAGTTGGATTGGAGGAGTGAAAAAAGTGGTCGATGGAGTGACCATCTCCTTAGGTGTTTCCACCATAGGAGGGGTGGGTGAAACCATGGTCTCATCTAAGGAATCAGAGGGGATAGTTGCGTCCTTCATTTGGGAATTTGAAGGGATTGATGGTAGGTGGTTCTCCTTAATTTAGGTGATGGAAGTAATAACTTCTTCGACAATAGGCACATTATTGATGACATTGATTACATGTGCTTCATGTAAATTGGAGGATTTGGGTTAGTTTTCATGGTGTTGGGATGAAGTTGGATGGTTTGGAAATGGTTTTTGGAAAATATCAAGGGATTGGTTTGAAGGAGCATTTAGGTTGTCAAACACAAGCTCCCCTTTATCAATTAGGTCTTGGACAATGCTTTTAAAAGTATTGCATCTATCAGTATCATACACAACAACCCAATGATAGTCACAATGATCATTCTCATTGTACCACCTAGGAAGAGGGTGAGAAGTATAAAATTGTTGAAGGGGTTTGATGGGTGGAAGTTGGATTAGATTGGCCTTGAGTAGTTTCTCTAACACTGACACATAAGATTTTCCAATCAGGGTAAATGGTTTGGAAGGGACCCAATTTGAGTATGGTTTTGGTGATTGGAAGGGTTGTTGGTTGGAGGTGCTTGGTTGATGGTTGGAAGAGGTGTGGCTTTAAGAATGACCAAATGTGTTGATTCTTTTTCTTTAGAATTGGTTGGGTTCATAGTTTTGGTGGAAGATGACTCCATGGATTTGAAACTATAATTTTTATTTCAAAGCTTCAACTTCCCTTCATCAATATCATCATTTTCCAATTTACAGGCCATAGTAAAATCTTTGTCAAAGGTCCTAAAGGTTTGGAATTGGAGAGTTGGAACAATGTGTTTATCACAACCCTAGGAAAATAATTTAATTAATTTGGGTTGAGGTAATGGGAAAGTGAGTTGATTAATAAGACCTCTTCATCTAGCAATGAAATCAATAATGGACTCATCTTCAAACTATTTGATGAAGTATAGGTTTGTAATGGAAACCTTTTTAGATATTTTTATAGAAAAGTTTTTAAAAAAGGTTTGTGCTAATTAAGAGAAATAAAAGATAGGGTAAGTGGGAAGAGCACTATAGTAGTCAAGGGTAACCCAAGATAATAACATGGGAAAGGTTTAGAGGAGAAGAGCATCATCATAAGTGATCAAGTAGCATGCATGTCAGAACTCTCTTAAATGCTACTAAGGGTCCTCCTTACCTTAGAATTTATAAAATTTGTGAAATTCTCATTGAGAAGGATAAGCATGAATAGGTACAGAGGGATGGATAAGCTCATTAAAAATTTGGTTATAAGACAAAAGATTGGTTGAGGCAGAGATGAATGACTCTAAACTAGTCATTTTGTCCATGAGCATTTTGATTAGGTTAGGCTAGGGATGAGAAACCACATAATTAAGAGTTACAATTTGTTGAGGCTAGTTCATGACAATGTATGAATAGGTAGCATATGGTAATGACAAAGCCACATACTAATAGGTGATGCCAAGAGATTGAGATGGCGGGACATAAGTACTACTTGGTATAAAAGGTTGGGTGGTGGTTGGTATGTACCCTTGTAGGTTAGGGACATATTGGTAAGTTGTCATAGGCACATGTTGAGGAAAATACATGGTTGGTATGATTGAGATAGGAGGAAATTGGGAAGGTTAAGGTTGGGTGGTTACCCTAGTGATAATTGGAGGAAGGTTTTAAGGTATGGAGAGAACTAAGCTTTGAAGTGGAATAGTGGTCGAAGGATTGGTTGCAACCAAAGGGAAGATAGAAGCTAAAGTAGAGGATAATGTCATAGTAGATGGGGCATAAGTAACTAATGGTAAGGTTTAACCCCCATGGGGTGTAACTGGTGGTGTTTGGTTGGGTGGTGGAAGGTTGGTTTGGGTTTGGGTAGATGGGATGTTGAAAGAGGTCTAAGCTAATGGTTGAGTTGAAGTGGTTCCTACCATGAGGTGGGTTGGCATACCAAGAAAAGGTTCAAAAAAGGAACTAAAGTGGGAGGGGTATGATGAGGTAAGGTGTTAAGGTAATGTTGCAAGGCAACTGGATTATTTTCAAGAAAGGTGGTGAAGTCTGGATCTCCTTAAGATATGATTGGAATTCTAGAGGGAGATGGTGGTGGAGGAGAATGATGAGGTGAACCATGGGGATATTTATCTACATTTGATATATAATCCATGGATGAAGATGAAGGTGGTGGTTGATTATTTTGATTTTTCACTTGTTGTTTGGTCAAATCCATATGAAAAATCTAGAAGTGGATAATTAACCTTTCACCTCAAATAATGATCAATCCAAGAAAAACCCAAAGCAAACAAATCACACACTAAAAGTGCAATTAATCTTAGGATTTATTTTAAATTAATTTTGGCTTATGCCTTAAAGAGTGTCAAAGGGAAAATTGGATTATGATTTGAGTACTAAAAATCCATCTAAGGATGGTTTCAAGTTAATTTTGGGTGCTCAAAGAATCTACACTAGACTAAGTACATGGCTTGGTACAAAGGGCTTGCTCTCTGTACTTCATGCACCCAAATCCGAGCTAGGCCGCTTAGCCAATAGAAACCATTTGTCTAAAGTTTATACACTACCAGAGAATGGAGTGGGTCCTCCCCTTTGTGGTGAAATCAAAGTGGGATCATTGGGTAGGGTAAGGTGATCTAAAGGGTGATGAAATCCCAATGGGCCTTGTCTCAAGTATGTGTTGATGTGTTCTTTTGTGTAATGGTTTGGTAGTGTAACATATGCATTCTATGATTCATTCAAAGTGCCATTCATTAATCTAGGTGATCTAAGCATTAAATAGGCAATTCAATGGATGCATTTAATTTTAACCCAAAAGGAAATCTTTGGTTTCTTTGAATACAAACAAGGAACAATGAAATAATGCAAGATGACAATGCAACCTATCCCTAAAATGAATTTTGCACCTTTTTTTCGGTTCATTTTTTATTTTATAAAATAAAATTAAAATAAATTTTGTATTTTTCAAAATTTAAAGACTTGAAAAAATGCAATAAACATGAGATTCACTAATGCAACTATATGAAATAAACTAAACTATAAACCCTTAAGGGTTCCCACCGAGCGTGCTAAAATGTTTCACTCAATTTCTTACTCTACTTATTTTTTATTTGAAGGAAGAGAGAAATAATAGATGAGGGGTGTGTACCTAGTAGAAAGTGCATGCATTGATATCTAGATGAGGTGAGAATTCTTATTTGGTGAGGGAAGAATGACTTGTAAATCACATAAACTTAAAAAAATATGTTAATAGAGAGGTAAGGGGCTACCTGGTGAGAAAATAGTCCCAATAAAGGAATATGCTTCCTTAAATGGATGTCAACCCTTGTTAAACATTTAAGTTTATTGATAAAAAGGAAATTACAAATAGTAAATATGAAATGATTTTGATAAACAATAAAAAAAGAAGACTAATATATTATAGGATCGATGCTATCAAAATAATGGTTCCAAAATGTAGTAGCCTCATCAATATCCTCCTAGATTACGACTAATTATTCCTCTACATCCTCTAGATGCAGTGTGAGAACCATAATAAAAAGGTCTAGCTCAAAGGCAATGTCACTTTGACTGGTAAATAAAGGTTATGGGACAATAGGAAGGTCAAAGACACTATCTATCTCATGTGCAAGTCTTGGTAGGGTCATCTACATGTAATAAATAAGTTAAGGTCAAGTCCAAAAAATTCAAAGAAGTATTCAGGTATAGGTCAAGGGATGGATAGAAGGTTTAGAAGGTGAAAAGGAGGGTCAGAATAACAATTTATAATTTTGGGTGATAGTGACCATCGACAGTTGGGGTGACCGATAATAGTTGTCCCAACTATCGATGGTTGGGTGACCGGTGACGGTTTCTATAACTAGTGATAGTTATGGTAAATATTAGTAGTGACCTATCAAAATCTTTATGGGGAGTAAAATGAGATATAAATAGGTAACTAAGGGGATAAAAAGGTTGTATGGTTAGTGTTGGTAAGGGAAAAGAGGTAGGAAGAGTATTCAATTAAGAACATGCTTATAATAAGTAAAGAAGGATTAAATAAATAGATAAAAAAGTGAGGTACATTTACTTTGGAAAATTAGATGGTTCAATGTGTGGAGAAATGTGGGTAGTATAATGTTACTTTGATGAGATAATCACACAGGAAGAGCTTTGGGTTGTTGAATGTCTGCATAGAAAACATGAGAGTTTGGATGCATAAATTTTGGTCCCATATCTCCTCCATGAGCCTTGTATTTATAGCACAAAAATTATTGAATGAGGAGAAAGAGTTATCAAATTGAGGGAGGGAAAGTTTATTAGTTGGTCCTAGATAAGTGTGATGGAAAGATGGAAAGAAATACATGGGTTTGTTCATGGGAAAGTTTCCAATTTTGTTAGTGCAAGCTTGTTCATAGCTAGAAGTTTATAATTTATTGGGTAACAATACTTGACCATCAATGGTTAGGATAACCATTGATGTTTGACCCTCTTGGGATAAAGAGGTGGAATTTAGGGTTTTAAATACTTTATTTAAATTTGTGTAAAAGGGGGTCAACTAGGTTAAAAGAAGAGTTAACTAGGTTAATGGTTAGGTCTGGGTTGAGAGCTAGGTCATGGTGATGCAACCTTAAAAATGACTTAAGGGATGTTTTTAAGTGTATACATATGTTTTATTTACCTTCATGTAATATTCTTGATCATTCATTGGTTAAACTCAGTCTTATATATCCCATCAAACACCATTATCTTTAAAGACCTCAAAGTGATTGTCTTGCTAACACTATTGAAGGTGTTTATTTGAGAATTGGAAGTGATTGAAATTAATTACAACATAATTTATCACTTTGAGATGAACTAATTAATTTTAAAACCTCCTATCATCCCTTATTTTACCATATTTACTCTTCAAGGATGTTCTCAAGCATCTTGCAGTCCTAATTCTATACACAGGCCTGTGTACTATAGCTTCATGAGTTGGCAGTAATTTTAGTGGAGATCATGATCTTGATGAAGGTTTGATGATGAAAATTTTCCATTTGAATAAATATATGATCTCACATGCTTCCTTCTTGAATTAATTTGGTCTTTAACTGCACCTTTAGGTTATATGGATATATCAATGTAATTGACCACCGTATGGTTGTAAGTTGACATTTCAAGGATGACCTTGATTGTAGCCTTGCTTGGGACACTCTTATTCATAACGTAACCTAATTAATATCTTAATTTTCCTTATGAATCTTCATTTTACCATGTAACTCTTCATAGACTATTGTTCTTGAATACCCTTTCCAACTTGGAGATAGGTTTATGTTGGGAAGGCTATAAATGATGTTTAATGAGGTAAAAGACTATGTTAATTTGAAATTTAAACCTCATGTTTTGTTATAAATCTTCAAACCATTCTAATTTACTCTCAAAGTTAGTCCAAAGACTTCATTGATATTCAAGGCATAACAACACCCTTCTCACATTTTTGATGTGACTCAAGTTTGCATACTCTAAGAACCTTCAAATCATGTTGTAGGTGTTTATTTAAATGAAAACATGTCTTAAACTTATTTTTATCCATACAAAGGTGTGCCTTTTGAGCCAATTTTTATGCACATATCTTTATCACATTGTGTTCTTCATACTCATTACTCTACCTTCTTGAAAATAGGCATTTCTGCATCATAAACTTGATTATGCATTAGAATCAGGACCTTGTACAGACTGTGATAGAGTTTTATATCTTGAATTTGATACCAACATACCTTGAAGGTCACTCCAATGCTCTTATAGTCTCTTAAAATCGTATTTATTTCAACTTTCTCTTCAAAGACCTTAAACTTTCCTTGTCTACATACTTAATCTCATCTCTTCATTATCATGACTGTAGATGACTGTGTAGGGTTCCCTTGTATAGACAAAGGTGCAATTGGAACTTTAAAATGTCACAAAATAGTGTTGATGAGCTTGATCTTCATTCATGGTAACTTAAAGATATAGTTTACACAAAAACCTTCAAGGAGATATCCTCTTTCTTTCCTTTCTTACAACCTTCGATGAAAATCTCTTGACTATGATTTTTATTGGTTGTAGGTGGATATTCTTGACTATTTATTAGTGTGAAGTAAATTATCATAACCATATCCTCATGATCATAATATTTTCTGGTGTCCTTAACTCTTCTTGATAATTTAGTCATGAGATATAAGTGGATGGAAGATGGTGATAGGTGAGTAGATGATGGGAAAGAGAATAGAGGTGGAGTAACAAGCCTAAAATAGAGATAAAAGGTAGTGTACAGACTATGAAATGTGATGACATAAGAATGAGGTGAAAAGAATCATGATTACAATATTAGATAAAACACAGAGAGTAAGAAAGAACTAGATTGTATTCACAACATACATTCCATATTCTATATCTGAATAATACAATAAGGCCTATTAAATAGGCAAAGATATGAGACACCCAAGAAATATGTGAAAAGGGCGGGTAAAACAACCAACATTGGATAGCATGAAAATAGTTAATCCCATTAAACAAACTAACCACTTAACCCAAGTGGTTAAAAGAATGAACCAAAGACTAATTACCTTAGTCAATAACCCAAGGTAAATACATAATTATGCTAACATACAATACCTTGATAGTCATGAAGAATATTAGGGATCATAAGTATATATTCTAATCATTCATACCACTTTGGAGGCTTTTTATAAGCATATACTACTGAAAATGGAAACCAAAGAATCTACTAATAACCTTAACATATGTTAACTTTCCTTAACATATGATAAAATATGAATGTGAAGAGGTTTGAATGTGATTGATGATTTATAAGGGGGGATATACCTTTATGATTATTTTTTAAACTTTAATGAAGGACATATGGCATGAATGAAACCCCTACAAATAAAATTCTAGTAATTCTTGATATTCTTTCTCTCATGAATAGTGCAATCTCTCTTTACTACCTGCATACTATAGATTTATATTGTATGTCTTATTTATCTCCATATGACCATAAAACATGTCTAAATAATCTGAAGAATACCATAGTAAGGTGATTTATATTCTTAAAAACTCCACAGACTTGATTTTTTTATCATGATGCCTAGATGAGGAGAAATCTCAAAAAATTGGTTAATTGCTTGGATGAATAAGGTATAGTGAGTTCCTTATATTTTTAAGGATGGTTAATGAAGGAGAGAGATAAAATTATAACCAATTTACATAGTTATAATCTCTCTCAAACCCTTTTCTTTGACCAAAATTCTAGACCTTGATTTTCTCTCTCATGGTCATACCATCTGCAAACCTGAAGGGCTCTCTTGATGTGCAAAGAAGCAAGGTGAATGAATGGAAATAGTTTGGTAATATATGAGGTATTTTTTCCTTTAATATTCTCTAAAAATCCTATAATTTCTTCATCTTCGTGCTCATGACCTCTACTGTACAGAAAATGCTTTATAATTCTATACTTATACATGAAAATGTATGGAAAAAACCTTCTTTTTGAATTCTCTTCAAACTTTAAGCTTGAGACCATCAATTTATGGAAATATTATGAGTAAAATTACATGTTAACATAATTAATAAACCTTTTTATATCAAAATTGGGTCAAACTTCACACGTGGGAGCCTTTTAGAGAATAAAACTAGCTTAAACTTGCATGAAAAGATCTTTTCAAAGTATGACATCATGTGACTAAAGCAAAGTCATGAATATTAATGTTTTTAAAAATAATATGGATAATTTAGTGGCTTTTAACTCCAAATTTATCCTTAAATATCTCTTTTAGGAAAAATACACATAATTTCTCAAAGGAAATTTGCCACTAAATGTCATTATAAGCATATTATAGCCTCATAAAAGGTTTGAAATATAATTCTATGTATTTTTACCACACTTTAAAGGTTATAATATCCAAAATTTTCATACACCAAATTATTCTATAGAAAATCATGACATACATTTGAAACAAGACCATGACAAGACATTGAAACTCACTTCTAAAATGATAGTCAATGAAAAGTTTTTAGTGGTAGGGGTTAGAATTTGGCCTTTACAGGCCAAATTTACAACAAGTCCAAAAATGAAAACCTCCTTGAGGCACTTTTATACTAGGTTAAAATTAAATAAAAAATCCAATCTCTTGGTGAAACCCTATTTCAAGCACCATTAGATAGGGGTGTTCACCCTTCTTTGAATGAATCTTGGGACAACACCAACATCAAAATTGATTTTGGGTCTGATATTAGTAAAAATTAACAACATGCATTTGATAAAATTATTTTAGAATATCCTACAGTATTTTTTACATGGCCCTTCCTACCCTTAGGTGATTTAGATTCATCCTAGTTGGGAGAACATGAATAACCAATTTGACCAGAGGAATTTTCTACTATAGGCCAATTTACATCTCTGCCAACTATTCTATAATATGGATCAACTCTCCTGGTAGAGGATACTACCAAATTCAACATTGGGACTCTAGAAGACCTAAAGTGGATCAAATTAGACACATCCCTCACTTAGGAAGAACATGAAATTTTTATAGCCCTTTTGAGGGAGTTTGTTGACATTTTTGCATGGGCCTATTTAGACATGTCTAGTTTGGATCCTACCTTGGTTTTACACCACCTTTGTGTGTATCCTAATGCTAAAACCATGAAGTGGAAACTATGTAAAATACATCCTCATATTTCTATGTTAGTTAAGAAGGAATTATAAAAAGTCTTAGAAGTGAGATACATCAGACTGATCAACTATTTAGATTGGATATCAAACATTATGCATATCAATAAAAAGCTACAAGGAATCCAAATTTTCACTAATTTCAGATACATCAACAAGTCCTACCAAAAGGAAAACTTTCCTCTATATAATATTAACATGATAGTTGAATCCACAACCAAGTATGAAATGATTTACCTTATGGATGGATTTCAAGGTATAATCATATCAAGATTGCACTAGATGACCAATACAAAATAACATTCACCACTCCTTGGGGAATGTTTTTCTATGATGTCATGTTGTTTAGCATTAAGAATGTTAGGGAAACATAATAGAGAGCTATGACAATCATATTTCATGATATGATGTATGATATTTTTGAAGAATACGTTGATGACATATTGGGTAAATCTAAGATCCATGTAGATCATCTATCTACACTATAAAATATATTTGAAAGGCTTCATGAGTACAAGGTTTGACTTAATCCCAATAAGTGTGTCTTTAGTGTCACTTCAGGTAAATTGTTAGGATTTATTATATCTTGATGAGGCATTGAAGTTGATCATGCCAAGGTATAAACCATTATCAAAATTCCACCACCTTCTACTTTGAAGCAGCTCTATAGTTTGTAGGTAAAAATCTAGTCTATTATATGCTTCATTTCTTAGTTGGATGATAAATGCCATCATTTCACTCATTTATTAAAGAAAGGTATATTACATTTATTTTGGATACAAAATGTCAAAAATCCTTTCAACACCTAAAGGAATATTTGAAAGAATGAGCAAGAGATAAATAGGATCCATAAGATCAATCTAGGAGAAATAACCCATAACAAATAACCTACAAATATTTCTAGAGAATAAAATAAATTTGTCACACCTAAAAAATAGGTGATAATCCACAAAATTATCTATATCCTCTCATTAATCTCTCATTTATTTCTCATATAATGTAAAGTATTTATAATACAAATAGTTTGTTTCATGTTAACAAACTATTTGTAATGATTACAAAATAGAGAAAACAAACTATTTGTTTTCTCATACTACGAATAAATATATTGTTGAGAGATTCTCAATAATAAAATAAATTAACCAAGGTAAATAAAATTAACCTTTGATAATAAATAAATTACCCTATTAACCCTAGGTAAGCTTAAATATGCATTATTCCAACACCCTCCCTTAAGCGAAACATAGGGAGAATGACAAACAAAGATGGGTCTCAGCTATAAGGCCTGATAATGTACCCATGTACAAACCAATCAAAATATATGAAAAATAAAGGAAGGAAGGACTTCATGGGAATCCCCCCCAAGGATAACTTCCTTCACCCCAAGCATCGCTCACAACTAAAGATAACGAGGAGAAGCCAAAGGTTTAGTGAAGATGTCAGCAATCTACTCAGCTATAGGCACAAACTCTAAAGAAAGAACTCCATCCTAAATAAGATGTCAAATGAAGTGCATGTGAATCTCAATGTGTTTTGTCCACTGATGCTCAACATGATTGCATGAAATAGCAATTGCACTTTGGTTATCACACTAAAGAGTAGTAGGACCCTACTATGTGAAGCCAAACTCTCCAAGCAATTGTTGAAGCCAAAATATCTCTTGACTAACTTTGACAACACCTCAATACTCAACCTTAGTAGAGGATAATGCAATAGCAGTCTACTTTTTGCATGCCCAAGAAACTGGGCCTGAACCAAGTGTGAAAGCAAATCCACAAGTGGACTTGCGAGTGTCAACATCACTAGCCCAATTAAAGTCAGTGTATCCAACAAGCTATGTAGAATTTTGTGGTGTGTAATGTATACCAAAGTGAGTGGTGCCCCGAATGTAGCAAAAAATATGCTTGGTTGCTTGCCAATGACTCTCATGAGGCTCATGTGAGAATAGAGAGACAAGGTTCATAGCAAATGTGATGTTAGGACGGGTATGAGTTAGGTATAAAAGACTACCTATAAGTTGCCTATACAAAGTGGAATCAACAAGAGGAGTCATACAAGTGGCAGACAACACAATACCTAACTAATATGGAGTGGGTGCAGGCTTAGAATCAGCCATGCCAAATTGATGAAGAAGATTTATCACATACTTCTGTTGTCCAAGAGATGCCCTTAGAAGACTAAAAAACTTGAAGACCAAGAAAATAATGTAGAAGTCCCAGATCTGTCATATCAAACCTATCTGCCAACTTGTCCTTGATGTCATGTATCAAGGAATCTAAACTACCAGTGAGGATGAGATCATCAACATAAAAAACCAAAATGATAAGCTCCTCACCTTGCTTCAGGATGTATACATTTTGATTTGACTCAAAATGAATAAAACTAGAACTCAAAAGAAAATAATCCATCTTCTCGTACCAAGCTCTAAGAGCTTGTTTGAGGCTTTAAAGAGAACGACGGAGTCTAAAAACCAATTATGAGTCTTGCACAAATATTGGAGGCTGCTCCATATAGATCTCCTCATGGAGATCACCATGTAAGAAAGCACTCTTTACATCCATCTGAAAAATAGACCAAGAATGTGAAGCAGCAAGAGAGAGTACAAGCCAAATAGAATCCATCTTAGCTACAGGGGCAAAGGTCTTAGAGTAATCAACCCCTTCAACCTATGAAAAACCCTTAGCTACTAATCTAGCTTTGTACTTATCTACTGATCCATCTGTAGCATATTTGGTCCTATAGACCCATTTACATTTTACAAGTTTTCTTCCCTTAGGAAGAGGGACAAGATCCCAAGTATCATTCTTCATCAATGAAGAATACTCATCATACATAGCAACATCCCACTCAAGTATACCAATAGCCTCAGAAAACAACACTGGATCATCTGTACATGCTTGTCCCAAAAGAGCAACACCAGATGTCTATGAGTGAGTGTGACAAAAATTAGATGGATCACCAACAAAAGAACCAGCTGCCTATAGAGTGCTCTTTGCCCACTTGGGCAAAGGTGGTTAAGAAGATGGCTATGGTGGCTGAACAAGTGCATCATCATCATCATCATCATCAACAATAGAAAGCAAATCCTCACTATCCTCAATAGAAGGAGGGGGAGAAGAAGAACTAGATGTACACTCTTGTGGAGTGGGTAGCTCATCAACCTAAACATCTCGTCAAAAAAACACATCATGTGTGACAGGATCAAAAAGATGGTAGGCTTTTACATCTTCCAAATAACCAACAAAAATGAGTGGTTGGATTTTCTTCTCCAATGCTCTATGTTTGTCATCAAGAATGAATGCCCATGCTTGACTCCCAAAGATGCAAAAATCTGAAATATTAGGCTTGATCCCAGACCAAGCTTCTTTTGGTGTCATATTTTGAACAGCTTTGTGAGGCATACGATTTTGAATGTAGTTATCACAATTTACAGCTTTAGCCCAATATTGTGGACCCAATTTTTTAGAATGAATCATACAATTAGCCATCTCTTTCAATGTTTGATTCTTCCTCTCTGCTATACCATTTTGTTGAGGAGTGTGTGGTACAGTGAACTAGTGCTGTATCCCATGCTCAATAAAAAAATCATAGAAAGCATTACTGTCATATTCCCCCCCATTGTTAGTGCATATCTTCTTAAGAGGAAGAGATGATTGTTTTTCAACAAAGGTTTTGAAAGCCTTAAAAGTCTCAAAAACTTCACTTTTCAACTTGAGAAAATATACCCAAGTTTTACGAGTGAAATCATCAATGAATGTGAGTGCACATTTAGCCCTTGAAAAAGAACGAGTTGGAAAAGTCATTAAATCACTATGAACCAACCCTAAGGGTGCATTTTCAGGTGTGGCCTTACCAACTAGAAATGGATCCTTGTGTTGTTTACCAACTAGACAACTAGGACACACCCCATCAATACATGAGACCTTAGGAAGGCCTTTTACAATATGTTTTGTACTCATTTGTTGCATATATCCATAACTCAAATGTCCCAATCTCTCATGCCACAATTTGCTGAGATTATTACCATGTGCTATAAGTGAAGAAACAAAAGACATAAAAGACTCAAACTTATCAAAAGAATAGAGTCTTGCAGTATGGTCTACTGTACTTGTAGCAACTATCTCACTAGGATCATTACATTCTCTTATTACAACATCATGTGAAGTAAACTCCACAATTTTACCAGTACTAAAACTACATATTTGATATACAAAGAGAAGATTAGAAGAGATTTGGGGTACAAGCAATACATTGTTAAAACATCCATCTTATTTATCAACAATACCAGATCCCAAAACTTTAATCTGTGAGGAGTTACCCACAACAATATGTGATGTGCTACAATCTATAAGTGAAGACAATAGATTCTTATAATGTGTGAGATGGTGAGAAGCACTTGAGTCAAAAATCCACTGATCATGACATGAAGATATAACCCTTGCTGAAAGTGCTTTCCCTTTTCCTACAGGAGAAGTAGAAGGAGATGGAGACGGAATGGAAATTTTGTGTTGTCTAACTGCTGCCTCTAATGCTTCCATATTGTTAAAACATCTACTTTCATCATGATTAGGACCACCATAAAAATTAGATGGACCAAATGTTTTCTTCTTTTGCTTAAAGGAATTTTTGGTCTTAGTAGATTTATAATGATGAGGTGTTTGGGTGGTGGACTTTGGAGGGTTATTTGAAGGTGCTTGCTTTTGTTTAGACTTAGGTGAAGGTTTTCCTTTAGAAGAATTAGCAACTAGAGCATGACTAGGACCAGGTAGAGCATCTAAGGCCATTAATTTTGTTTGCTCCCTAGTCAATCTTTCACAAAAAACTTCAAAGGAAGAACATTTGAATTCATCACCTAATGTATCCATCATAGTATAAAAAGCAGAGGAAAAAACACTATATGGTCTTTTTAACTTTGAAAAAAATCATGAAAATGCACTCTTGATCACTTTTATCCTTGTCACCAATTTTCAACTATGACCTTATAAATTTGAATTTTGCCAAGAATTCATGTATTGAAGGGAAATCTGATGGAGAGAGAATACTCAATTCTGCATCTAATTACAAAATTTTAAACTCATTAACTTTACCAAATAGGTTTTTAAATTTTTCCCATACCTCTTTTGGCATAGTAGCATCTACAAAGTGAAATTTAAGATTATCTGAGACGTTGAGGCAAATCAATCCAAGAGCCTCATCCTACTTACAACCATATGCATATTTGTCTTTTTTAGTGGTGAATACTGTAGGTGTTGTTTCAGAAAAAATTCTCCATAAGCCCTTTGATTGAAGGAGTTGTTGCATTTTTGGCTTCCAAATATGGTAATTTGTAGAATTTAGGGGTTCAAATGAACGGGATTTCATTCCTGAGGAAGACGATGATGTTGACAAGAACAATCTAGACATTCATTTTTCCTCAAAAAACACCCCTCCCATTACAATTTAATGTCTCTCAATGAAAAAATATTTTAGCCTTAGATTTATACAAAATTAAAAAAATGGCTTTATGCAAAAAAAAAATTGTAGGTGGATTTGACCCCAAGACTTTCTCCCTACAAATTTTTAACAAAATATCTCTAGCCGCTTTAGCAAAGTCAAATTTAAACTTTCAAAGCTAGAGACTTGCATTTAAACCACTAAAAAAATTTAAAAAAAATAAAAAAAGCCAAAATGACTCACATGTGTGAGATAACAGCTGAATAATCTTTGGCTTTAATCATAATAAACTCTTTTCCAGCAAGGCATGGAGGTCAGGAAAAATTCTGAGAAATTTTGTAAACACAGCCAAGGAAAAACACCTCTCAACAACTACATAATGGCTCCACTGGATCTGCCCAAAGGATTGTATGGTCTGGTCCAAATCCATCCTTCTCAGCATGAAATGAAATATTTGGAAGTCTTCTATCACATGAAATTTTAATATTTGGATTTTATGCAACATAAGGCATTCAAAAATGAGAAATCCGTATGGCTATACAGCAGACAAAAAAATAGATTTTAAATTCATGTTGTTTGCTTCCAAAACATTGTATGGCCTGATCCAAATTCATCCAAATTTATATGGATAAAAATATATAGCAGTCAACTTTCACGAATAGGTCTTAAATTTTAAAAAAGTCAACCGTATGATCTGCCACATCAGAAAATGAACAGGTACTGCAGTCTGCCAGCAAGAACCAGTTAGCAAGTTTTTGAAGAAAAGAGCTCTACGGCCTGGTCCAAATACAAAAATTCAAATTGGAATGGATTCCTAACTTTATTTTATACACCCTTATGAAAAAAAATCTTATTTTGGAAATCTGTACGGTCATTTAATGAGCATAAAGTCCAAAATTTTCTAAAACAATGTGTAAACAAGAACCAGATTTTGAGAGAATAAAAAATATCTGTAACACATCAATAAAATAATGTTTTTGAATGTTTTAACAGATGAAAAATTTTATGGAAGAGGATCTTCAATTGGAACTCCAAACTTTGATACCATGAAATAATGAGCAGGAGATAAACACGATCCACAGGATCAATCTAGGAGAAAGAACCCACAACAAATAACCTGCAAATATTTCTAGAGAATAAACTAAATTTGTCACACCTAAAAAATAGGTGATAATCCACAAAATTCTCTATATCCTCTCATTAATCTCTCATTTATTTTTCATATAATGTAAAGTATTTATAATACAAATAGTTTGTTTCATGTTAACAAACTATTTGTAATGATTACAAAATAGAGAAAACAAACTATTTGTTTTCTCATACTACGAACAAATATATTGTTGAGAGATTCTCAATAATAAAATAAATTAACAGAGGTAAATAAAATTAACCCTCAATAATAAATAGCTTACCCTATTAACCCTAGGTAAGCTTAAATATGCATTATTCCAACAATATTTAGCCAATCCACTTGTTTTGTTACCACCAATGCTAAGGAGGCCATTCCTAATTTACTTATCTTTCATTGATAATTCCCTAGGGGCATTTTTATCTCAACATGATGAAAATGGGAAATAATTCATTGTGTACTATCAAATCCATATGCTAGTATCATATGAACATAACTATAAACCAATATAAAAACTTGTTTGTTTATGGTCTTTATAGATTATAATCTACATCATTATATGCTTAACAACAAGACCATCATCATTTCTAAATTAGATCTACTCAAGTATCTACTATAAAAAATAAATTTACAGGGTAGTATGGATAAGTGGATAATGATTCTAAGTGAATTTTAGATTGAGCATGTCAATTAAAAGGCCATAAAGGGACAATTACTTGTAGAACAACTTGCTAAAGCTCCCTTTTCTAATACTAAACCACTGACTTTTGTATTCATATATGAGTCCATCATGACCATCATATAAACACCTCCTAAGGAGCAGCACTGAAGGCTATATTTTTATGGGTCATTCATATCTCATGGATTAGTAGAAGGCTTGTTATTTATTAAACCATAGAGGTATACCATTTCCAAATCATTTTGTATCATCTTTATTTGTAATAATAACATTATTGAATATGAAGCACTCATTACAGGGCTTCATCAAGTAGTACAATGGAACATTTAGCATCTTTTGGTTCATGGTGATTCTTAGCTAATCATCAATTAGGTTATAAACTAGTTCTAAACCAAAGATGATAAGTTGGTACCACAAAATGCCATAGTGGACATTCTCAAGAAATAGATTACCCAAACTCATTTTAAACACATATCTCAGGCCAATAATAGGATAATAGATTCCATGTCTACCATTGGTTCTATGATCTAAAACACACACAAGGCAAAAGACTATCAGTTCCTCATTAAACATATTCTAATGCTTGCTCATGAAATTTTGACCATTTAAATGTTTTATGACATTCCTAGTTATATTTGGTATTTAGAATTATATAACTACCTTCAAAACCAAATCCTTCCATTAGATACTTCATGTAAGGAATAAAAATATTTCCCACACCAAACCTCTCAACATACCCTACTTCGCCCAACCCTTTACTGTGAAAGCTTTGATAGAACTTTGCTTCATTATTTTAATTAAAAAGAAGATATATTAGCATTGAGGGAAGCTCACTAAGGAGTTTGTGGATCCCACACCATTTGGGCAATCCTTACCAAAAAGCTCCTACGTATTGGTTAGTATTGGCTAACCATGGAAGTAGAGGCAACTATTTATGTAAAAAGATGTAATAAATGATAGAGGCATGTAAATTTGATTCATGTTCTAACTAGAACACTATAACTAATGACTACACCATGGGAATTTTTAATGTGGGGACTCAATCTCAGTGGAAAGATTAACCCTACCTACTCAGATGGCCATAAGCATATCCTTACTACCACCAAGTATTTCACTAAGTGGGTTGAAGCTATAATCCTCATTTACATGATTGGAAAAAAAAACCCAAATTCATCTTCAACCATCTCATTTGATGCTATGGTATCTCATCTGACATCATATCTAATAATGAAAAAATATTTAAGAACATGGATGTCAAAGAACTCTATCTTGAGTTTAACATTACACAACACTTTTCCACTACATATTACCCACAAGGTAATGGCCAAGAAAAGGCATCTAACAAGACCATTGTGAATATTCATAAGAAGATTTTTAATGATATTAGCTATGATTGGCACCTATATATCTTTCATACCCTTTGGGCTTATCATCCTAATCACCATACTCCAATAGAAGCCATACCATATTTACTTATCTATGGTATTGATGACATTCTTCTTGTCAAGGTCAAGTTACCTTCTTTTCATATCTCATTGAAGCACATCTTTGATGATGATGATGATGATGATGATTATAGAGTTTATCATCTACAAGAGGTAGTGCTACTATATAAAAAATACATGGCTACTTTAAATAGCATTCAAGCATATCATAACTAGTTACATGGTCAGTATAACTAATGTGTCAAGCACAAAGAGTTTGATCTTGGTGATATTGTGTAACTTACAAGTTAACTACACTAGAAGGAGATGAAATTGATGACCCCATGAGAATAATAAATCTCAAGTGTTATTTTACTTGAAAGACAATAGGTATTGTCTATGTGGATAATTTACATCACACTGTAATGTCATCTTCCTTTTACCATACCATAAACAGTTCCTTCTATACCTTTCCTATTATCCAAATTTGTTTTACCTTGCCTATCCCACCCTTTTTCAACTTTAGTTCTAATCCATTATTTATTTGGTAACCTTCAAAGAGGGGATTCAAATGAATTTTTAGTAGTTTATTTAGTACTTCAAAAAGAGGAAGTATCCTGGGGAAGTATGAGAGTGGTTTGGTAATTACATTTTTCATTATTGTCATGTTCTATCTTATTCCAGGTGATACTAATTATAATTACCTTTGTTAAAATTAGTATCACTGACCCATGTCTTTTTTTCCTCATTATAACCAAATTTAGGAAAATTAAGAACAACCCTATTTTATCGACCTTGACACATCACTATGATATACTATGTTATTTTCCTAATTCATGAACTCAATGCTACATTGTTGGATATTATGCCATAAATAATAACTAATGTGACTTTAGGTCACATTAAAAATTATGTAGGTAATAATCATTTCATGTGGATGTCAGTACAGTCACCCCTTTACCATGTTCTCTCTATATACACATAGTATTTTCAAAGTTTATCAATTATGGATGCTTTCTATCTTGTAGGAACCTATAGAGTCTCAATATCTCTGAGTGCATGCCTTAAGGGTTGCACCAAGAAAGGGGTGGGTATACCATTGGTTTTTTTTAAGATTTTTGTCCCTTATAACTATTAGCAACCCAGGTTATACCTTGCTAAAGTATACTACTCAGATTTGCTTCAAACCTAGACTAACATTGGAATTAGTAAAGGTTGTGGGATACATGTAGCTATACAAACCTCTAGATTGTGAGGATAGATCCTATAAATAGATAAGTTTTAGATTAATTAATAAAACCTAATTTATTTTGGGATGAAAAGGGGCATAAATATTATTGAAAGGGGAATTTATTTTATTGATGGTGATACACCTAAATGATGAATAATCCTCTATAAAATTTTAACTTAAGAACACATGTGAATTAAAATGGAACAGTTTTCCAAAAATACTTATTTAGAACAATCCTAAACATAAGTGTTTCAGATAAAGGTTTGATAGAAGATATGTAAATTGAAGGATGAGGAACGAAGGTATTTAAAGACACTGCAAACTAACATTATTCAACATAATTTCTATTCTTTAACACTTTAGGTAACCTGTAGAGGATGAAATCATAGTCCTAGGTGAATAAAGGACATGAAAAAGGAGATAATTATCACACTTATCTACAAATCAATAATTAAAATTACACACTAAAATCATAAATGAGTTTTCAATAAACTTTCTTTATTACCTTCATGTGCATATAATTTTGGTATAGTCTCTATATACCAACTTGATGGATCCTTAAAAATGGCCTAAAGGACTTAATATATATAAAAATAGAAGAAGACAAGATAATGTGGTGTAAAGGATATAAGGAGAAGAAAACTAATAATTAACTCAAGTCAAATTTTAGTTACAATTTACAAACAATAGTCCTTAAGACTTCTCTTTGTGTCTAGTATCTTGCATGCTGATTACATGATTTATTTGGCATTGGAAACAAGGTGGTGGGAAATATTTTTATTATCCAAGATCATCTTCATCATGATATTCCATATCTTGATTAGACAATTATTATTGAAGTGAGTTAACTAATGAATTAGAATGTAGGATGAGTTATGTATGTCTTTGAAGGACTTAAAGGCCAGTTAACTTATCATAAGGATCAATTAAGAATGTATTTAAAATAAATTATCAGTTTTTCATGATATTAATCATCTTAATGTCATAAAAAATCCACATTATCTCTTATCAACAATCTTCTATGCCATTCTTTCTTCACTTGATTGAATAAATATGCTTACTAGGCCAAATTAGGCCTAGTAGCCTAACTTTTTTTCTTGATGGTTATTAGAACGATTATATAACATTAAAACCTAAAAATATGATTAATTAAATACATGAATCAATGTCTTATATCATTAAATTAATCCTCCTTAGAAATCAACACTTGTAAATTAGTCAAACTGATTGACTAGGTTGGCTTTTCCTTTATTTCCTACAGACTAGATGTATTGGATGATCTCTCAAGGGCACTTGAATGAATATTTATGATCATATGATGATTTTATGAGGAATAAAAAGTTTCATGTTCTTCTCAACAATTATTATAATTTATTTAAATTGCCTTATACCTCTCTTTTTGTGATTTTCTCCTTTAAAATCCTATTTTTGACATGTTCATACAACATTTGTATAACTAGTGGTCATGGATGTGAAGTTATCATAGTTTAGTTGATGATATATGTGGTAGTTAGGAGGTTTAAATGTGTTTTGACTCATAATTATTTAATTCTTTACAAATAGGTCTATAGTAGGTTTTGTAAGGGTTTAAGAGTGCTCTAGAGTCTTAATGATGGGACTTTAATGCCTAAACCAATGCCACCAAACATTATTTTATTAGTACCTATAACTCCCACAAATTAATTAGCTTCTAATTAAAAATGTGTGTACCATGGTGAGCATGTAAGTCACCTCTCAGAGTGGAAAATAAGTTTTCTAGGCAGTGTCTGGTGTTCTTTAGCCAAGATGATAATTAATAATGCTTACCTATGGATCAAACTTGGCATACACCTCTCTTAAATATCTATGATGAATTTCATGGTGATTTTAAGTTCCTTCATGACCTTTATTTGGATCTTGCTACTCCTTATTGATGTCCTTGTCTAGTGATATCAAGGGCAAGCATAGGTGTATGCATAACATTATTCAGTATTTAACTTCATGATGAGTTTATAATCTCTTAGACATTGTGATAAACATTAATAACCTATATATGATGACTTAGAGTCATGGTATGGGCTTTATAAATCCATTATTCTTTGCTTTAACTTGTATACCTATATGCCTATGGAAATGACCAAAATAACCCTTGTTAATGGCTAAGGAAGTATTATTGAGGTATTTTAGGACCCCATATTTCTTCTCAAACTCCTTGAATGTGCAATTACCCGTCCTTTTATTTCAAGATCAAAATTAACTTATTTAGCCTAGTTTGTATAATAAAGGTACTACACGTGACAACTAATAGGTCATGGAGGTTCTTAGGGGAGCTGATAAGATTATCAAATTAATTTCATATCCAAAACATACCATCTAGATCATCAATTTGGATTCTTCTATCCATCGGGTGGTTATGATGGTTTTGTAAGGGTTTAAGAGGTCCATAACTTCTTAATGATTGTTCATAATAGAAAAACCTCTAATGGGAAACCACTTGCCATGAAAATGGAGTATATTTACCCCATAATTAACCATTATTAGCATTATTTCCCATGAAAAAGGTGCATCAAGATGTCTACGTGGTGAAAATGTGCTTTGAGAGGTAGTTATGGATTGTGTGTGTATGGAAGAAGCCTAAGGGGTCTTTAAAAAAAAAATTATACATATTTACTTAATCCAATACCTCCTCCAAGGTTTAAATTATCCTCCACACTATCTTAATTCCCACAAAATGGAGAACTAGTTCATGAAAGAATTCAAAATTATGATTGTGTCTCTCAAGGGTATGGTGCTTGCTTGCCTATTTTATCCCTCAAAGGAATGGTTTGAATATAATTTGGAGTGTGATCACTATTATAAGGTTTTTTAAGCTTTAACATCACCTTTTTATTCTTATCAAACACTCTAACGAATTTTAAACCCTCTGCCACAACTATAGACACTTCAAGAAGTTTGTCTACTTATTCTTTGACTATCAAAAAACATGGGGTTGATTGTGTCAAAATAGTGAATATTTCCACTACTCAAGTTACCTCTAAAAAATAATACATAATTATAATAACTCATGAGGACCAACCATTCCAATTTTCATACTTGAATTCTACATATAGTTGCTTGTAGATAGATTTTACCAAAAGTTACCAATAGGTTGCCTATGTTTCAAGTCTTAAGACTAAGTTTTTATTATTTTCACCTTTATTTGTGATTGAATTTGATTAATTTGATTTTAATATTCCATTAAAATCCATATTTCAATGTTTTTTATCCATTTATCAACTTGGTCTTACATATTCAATAAAACACCATGTATCTTCAAAGAAGCTCAAAGTGACATGACTATCACAAACTATCATAGGGATGTATTTTTGAGAAATGGATGCATTTTAAAACTATATTATCATAATTTTGTGTTTTAAATACCTTAAATTCATTTTAAACCTCCCTCTTATCTCTTCCTCAAGCATAATGACTCTTCTTTCATTGTTCTTAGGCCTTATACATTGTCCTATTCTATACAGGCATATGCACCTTCATCATCATGCTCTTGGTAGTGATTTACTAGTATAAAAAAGTCTTATAGATTCCAAATTTTTACTTTAATTACATAAGTCACTTCATATGTTCACTTCTTGACTGAAATGTATCTTGCATTACATTTTGATATATGTGATAGTGTGATAGGAAATGACATTTGTATGGATGTAGATGTATATTTATAAGGTGAAATTGAATTTTAAGTAGTGCTTTCAGAAAAATATTCATCCTTTTAACTCATTCCATCATCACATATTTATATTAAACATTATTTTCAACAATAAACTCTACCATTTGATCATGAAACTCCATGTTGGACCACTTACTATCAACTGCATAAGTTTGGAGATAGGCCCTTATGGCTATAGGTGGACATTTGGTGTATGAATGAGTGTTGTATACCATTATATCTTAAAGGATTAATATAACTCATCACACAATCATATGAGACTCATAAAAAATGACAAAACCTCATTGAACCTAAAGTATAAGAATACCTTCTTGATAGTCTATCTGATTCAAGTTGTATTCTTCAAGAAACTTCATACCCTATTGTAGGTGGTGATACATACAAGAAAATGAAAAAATATGATTTTGGTTCTCATTTATAGTATGATTTTGATACAAATATTATATCCACTTACTTTCAACACTGTATCCTTCATACCATCATTCATCTTTCTTGAAAACTGGGCTTCTTTCTTACTATTATTGACTATGTTTGACCTTTTCTAACTTCTATATGGAATATGTAGAGTTTTAGGATGAAGGATAGATAGTAAATGTAAAAATATGTGAAAATAAGTCCTCATAAAATCATGATATGATATCCATAGTCTTAAAAACCTTACTTAAAGGTCAACCCAATAAAACTCTCCTTCATAGCATTGTCCATTGTCTTGAAAATAGACCTTATGACCATGTCTTTGTTGAGATGATTTTAGGTCTCTATTTAAAGTGTTTATTGATGGTTATTTATATTTATATTTTATTAATCTTGAGATACCTCATTTAGGTTACCAATCCTCATACTGATTATGCACTTAACTGATCCAACTAGCCTCTAATAACATAGACAAGTCTTAAGACTATCAAGACACTTGACTATTATAGGTTTTAACCCAAATACAGGTATTTAGGTGTCCTATGATAACTTGATAATTTTATTATGGCTGCCTCCTTAGGATTATTCTATTAATTAATTCAATAATAGTTTAATAACCTTTCACTAATTGCCAACTTTCATTCATACATTGATGTCATGACTAATCCTTCAAAATGACTATGTCGTATAACTATAGGTGAATGTGTAAGGTCTCTTTACATAAACACAATAATTTTACTTAAATTACTAAAAATTTATAATATAATAATGAAACAACACCTTGAAAGATATATCTTCCTTGTCTACACTTATTTATACTTTTATGTAAACTCATGACTATGAGTTTTGTTGACAGTAGGTGGAGATTCACTTAGTCTTAGTAGGGTTCTATGGTTTACATAACATACTTCATACTCATGATGGTCTATACCCCTTTTTATTTATTATGATATTTGATTTATGGGATGGATATGAATTAATGTGGTATGATGGTTGAAGGATGATGGGAACAAATGAGATTGAGGATGAGAAGGAGCTTTATTATAGTGAGAAATGGTAGTGAAAGATAGTGAGGATGGATGAAACAAAATGGTGGTGATAATGGATATGATGAGTATGTCAAGACCATTTTTATGGTCCTATTAAATTATAAACATATCCTATATAATACATATCTATTTGGAGGCTTTTAAAGGAGCATAAAATGCTTAAATTGAAACCTAAAAGTCTTCTAAGAACCTTAAATAATGCTAAGAAACCTTAAAATTTACTAAATAGTGATTCTATGAGAACTCTTAAGAGCCATTAATTAATTAATTACTATGAATATTTGGAGAAAACTTTTATAATATTGAATAAGGAATATATAACATGAAGGAGACACTTTCAAACAAGAATCTAATAATTCTTGAAACTCTTTCTCTCTCCTAGGCTATATAAACTCCCTGTACATGCTTGTATACTATAGATTTGCACTATTATGCCTTAATGAACTACATATGAACCTCATATGTTTGAAAAATAACTAATTACTACCATGTAAAGGTGAATTATTTTCTTGATAAGATCCAAAATCTTGAAATTTTCTACCATGATGCCCTAATTAAGAGAAAACATAAAAATCTGACTGTCTATTTGGACGAAAGAGAGATAGTGAGTGCCTTGACCTCAAAGGGATGGTTTATGAAGAAGATAGGACCAAATTTAGAACCAAATTCCATGGATATAATCCCTATAATCTAACCAAAATTTTAGACCTTTGTTTCTTCTGTCATGGCTGTACCACCTGTAAACTTGAAGGGATCTCACTATGTGCAATGAGGCTAGATGACTAGAGGGAACCATTTTGGGGAATATATTAGATCCTTTTTCATTAAATTTACTATGTAACATAGGACATGTCTTCATATACAATCTCCAAGCCTTATCTATGTGAAAAAATTCTATACAATCCATACTCTTGCATGAAAAATACATGAAACAGACTTCCTTTCCCCATTTATTCAATACTAAATACTTGAAACTAACAATATAGGGTGAGAAGGGAAGACCATGAGTAATAAAAAGTGTCAAACCTATTTACACCTTTATGTTCCCAAAATTTTCACATGTGAGCTAAATAATCCCCTTTTTTAAGCTTAAACTTGCATTAAATGACATTTTCAAAGTACAAAACTTAATGAGTAAAGTAAAGTCATGTATATGAATGTGTTTAAAGGTATTATGAATAATTTTATAGAATTTTTACACCATAGTTCACATTTAAATACCAAAACTTGTATTTTTAGGCAATATAAACATATTCTTACAAAGGAAAAATACCATTGAATTCCATAAAAGAAATCATAGCCTCCTAAAAGGTTTCAAATAGACTTTTCATGCATTTTGATCACATTTTCAAAGTTTTATAGCTCATTTCATACCTTTCATATACCAAATTATGGTTAAAAAAATCATAAAAATTCATCAACTACCCTCTTTTCACTATCTTCATCAGAACACTTTTAGATCATAGGAACACTTGAATCTCTATCAAAACCTTAGAATGACACTTGAAACTATTGATATGACACTGAAACCACTCTCTCTTCACCTGATATTTAATAATACTATGATGGCCAATAAATTTTTTCAATTGCAAGGGTTAGTATTTGGCCTTGGTAGGCCAAATAACCAACATTTTTGGTGATTCATAGGGGTTGACCAACTTGTTGGTCAAGAAAATTTATAATCTCAGTGTTATATCAGACCTTGGACTATATTATTGTTAGCAACCTAGATAGAACCCTACTTGAAGTCTTGATATATTTGGCTCTAAAACCTTCATACATGGACTAACATTGGAATGATTTAAGGTATGGGACACCTAAACTTAGACTAGACCTCTAGATTTTGGTGAGGCTAGCTCCTCTGATGTATCACTTTGCATTACTTACTAAACTACTGATTGTTGGGATGAAAAGGGGGAGAAGGAAATTGAAAGGGAAATCCTACTTTATTGTTGGTGATACACATGTATTACTAGTTCATCCACTCTATTTGAGCTCTTAAAACATTGATTAAACAAGTAAAAATTAAATCTATAACTCCAAATATCTCCTATGCATCATTATTTCATGTAAAGGTTTTATCTAGTGATCAAATCCTAAGGTAAATGATGGAGTATGCATAATTCAAGGCACTAACCAGCCACTTATATCCACTTTAAGCTCAGCCAAATGACATAAACCATTGAACATGACCTATATAATCTGACAAACTAGTAGCTAGGTGAGAAATAGGACTTCACAAGGGAGAAATTTATACCACATATGTAGATCAAACTGATATTACATGCTATACCATCATAATGGAATCTGAAATAGCCATTTTATTTATCTAAAAATGTTACAAAACTCAATCTTGGTAGAATCTACTCATGCCAAGAGAGGGATGGATAATGAAAAAAATATTTGAAAGTGAAAAATATATTTCAAAAGGAAGGACTATAGCCAATGTGGCATAGAATGGAAACAAGGACTAGTCTTGATTTAGTTAACTCAGGACAAAATCCATTTACAATATTAAAATCAAAACCATAAACAGCTTTAAAGTCTTCAAAACATGCATAATCCTCAATCTTAACATAGAAACGAAGGTGGTGGGTCCTTAATGAGTTTTCAAGACATCTTGAATGGAAATATACACCAATTTTAGTATTTATTTAACTTTAGGTGAGCTATAGATGAAGTGTAACATGAAGGAAACCTTCTTGCATGAGATGGCAAGGAACTATCTAACTAGTAAGGACTAGTCAACTCCCCTTGAACTGAACATGATTGAAGTGACACTTGAATCATTGAAAATATGCATGAATATATATGTAAAAATTATATATTCAGCATGGAAACTCATTTTTAAATCTTTGATAGCTAATATACAACACCAAAAATCAAATTTGATTGATAAGCCAACCCTATTAAGCCAACTAGGCCTAACAACCTAATTTTGTCACTTAAAATCTTCCTATAATCTTGAAAACAAAAATATATTGTAATTTTTTATTTTAAAATAATTAAAAACACCATTATATACTTGAAAAATTCATAGAAGGCTTAGAAATAAACAAAATCCCACATTTTACTCTTGGAGGCTTGATTCTGCTCAAGATTATGTGCTTATCTAGCAGCCCAGGAACAATTTATTCATTGATTTCCAAATGAGGACTTTATATACCTATAATACATAATATAGTATCTAAAAATATCCAACAAAACCTTTGAAAATCATCTTAAAACTTTTTATTTTATGAATCTCCCTGCTACTGCTTCATTTTAGCTTCAAGGCTCATTTCTAGAAAATCTGTATAGGTGATGACATCATAAAAAGGCATGAAAATTATATATAAATATTTTTAAATTATGTGAAATAGGTTTCATGGAAATTTTAGGTAATTTTAAGGCATTATAAAAAGGTTTGGGCAAATAACTCTCTTAGGAGGGTTTTGGCAGGGTTTTAGGCCTGCAACTTCCTAACCATGGTTCATAAAGTACAACCAGTATTAGCCTCTAATTCCTCCATTTATATAAATTATATTAAGGTATAATTTTACCCATTAGATAATTTTTACCCATAAAAATTATAATATTTTTACTAAGCACAATAAAGTGTTAGTTGCTTAGCAAATAGGCCATCTAGATAGCGTTGTAGTCTTAGTGATTGTTCATGGATCTCAGTGGCTCAATTATCAAACCAATTGGACTGAAATAAAGCTTAATTATCCAATTAACTCATCCTAAAATAATTTTGTCTCATTATTTTTCATATGGGATAACTAAGTAGGTTTACAAACACTTTTTGTAACTTGCATGTGGAGGTCGAGGAGTTTTTATTAAATTTGGAAATTTATCTTGAATATTCTACTTAAACTCTTCTCCAAAAAGTATAAAAAACCTCTAAAAATCTTCTCCAATAGTTATATCTCCATCATATAGTGATTTTACCTTCTTTTGGAGCTAAAACCTATAAAATTTAATGATTTTATACTGTTATGTATAGTACCTATATAGACCAAGCACATGGTGAGAAGCCTGAGAGAGTCTTTAACATGTTTTAATAGGTCTAAGGCTAATTATGGGAAATTGGATGCATTATATTTAAAATATCTCATATCAAGCTCCTTGAAGGGTTTAGCTAGGTTTTTAAAGCTTCTCATAGTCTGAAGGTTTGTTCATACAACTCAGAGAATAGATTAAACCCATTCCAACTCTGATGCACTCTTAAAAGACCCCTCCAACTATCTTGACTAGCTTAGCTCTCCATGCAGATTTTCATTTATGGTACAAGTATATGAAGTTGTCTTTTTTTTAACATTATTGGGATTGAGAAGGATAATTGGAGCTTTTTGGTCCTTAAAACTTTGTCTTCAAACCTGATGAGAGATCTAACACCTCTTAAAAAGCCTTTACCATATTTACACATGATCCTCTAGTGATCATTAACCTTTAGTTTGTCTTAAGGTTTGCAATTTCAAGGTCATATACTTGGCTTCAGGTCTCATTTATAAGTTGATTATATGTGCTTATGATCTCATACCAAGCCCTTATTTATCTTGAAAGTGTCATATTATTCTTTCAACTTTATGGGACTGTCACTCTTAAAGTATCATTTCCTTTGATGATCAACTAGTCTTTATACTTTCAAAAGTCTAATTTTATTAGTAACTAGGCCTTTATTGGATATGTTATAAGCTTGAAGGTTTCATTTTAATGGTTGTATATGTCAATAAGATCTAGTTTTATCCAATTTCTCTCATCATATCCCATTTTCAAAGGTTTCATATGATTGGTACCCTCTTAGTCTTCATGAAGAATAATCATCCTCTTACTTAAAGCCATCTTCCTCCTTGCAAGTTTTAGGTGTCCATCCTTCTTAGGTTTGTATAACTATGTTCATGATCCTATGAGGATAGACCATAATGTTCATACTCATCATCATCCTCTTGTTATGAATATAAACCCTCACTTCAAAACCTTGTTGAAGATTTCCATTTGAGTACATTCACCTACTTGTCTATAGGTTACCCTGTATGATTATGAGTTACAGTTGATGATGGTTATAGGGTATATTTTAGCCACTATAAAGAGAAAAAGAGATATTTATACATTCATAAGGTTTCATGACTATCTTATGCTATAATAATCTCTTCATAAACATTTTTGACCATATTAAAATGGTCAAAACCTCTTAGGGTACATTTATAACATGACCCTCCATATGCATGCCTGGTAGTTATAGGTTAGCTTTAACTAGTTATAGGTGGGTTTTTCTTGTGAAATGACCTGACTGTAACCATATTTGAGAATGAAATTTAGTATGTTTTGACCCTATATTTCTCATTTATCTACAATGGTTACTCTTATACCCCCTCATCAGGAGAGACCTAGCTACCACAATGACCTATTAAACTTTGCCATCATGGAGATATGGTTTTAGGGTATTATTTATTTGTATAAAGTATTTTTAAAACTTGAAATGTTTGGGGAGCCTAATTAGTTCATGAGATTCTTTTCCTCATATTATTCATGCCTTGTAAATGACCAAACTAATCTCCCTGAGTCCGTGAAATGATTCTTGATCTAGCATTCTTACCTATCTAGATATAGGTGTACATTATTATCATAATAATAGGTCATCATGTCATGACCCAAGAGTCATTTAAACATTTAAATTTATTTTATTTGATATACCTAGAAACCAAACTCCTCCTCCCCTTCATCATGCTTTATTATTTACTTAAAAAACCAATCTCTTTTCTTAATGATGATTTGACTGTGTTAAGTAGCCTGTAGGGTTACATTGGGTTGTATATTATCCTCTTCTCTCAAGTTGTTTACAAACCTTGAGCTTTTGTTTCTCTCAAATAATCTTATATAAGTCAATAATCCTTATATTTCCAAGACCTTAATTTCAAGTTTTGTCCTTAAACAAGCCTATAGGTGCCCCTCCATGATGTCACCCTGTATGGACAAAAACTTGGATGAGACCTTAAGGATAAACTAAAGGCACATTTGATCCCTATTTCTCTTCTTTGTTTCTTGAAAAGATAATTTTCATTAATAATTATAGGGAGACCATTATCCTTAAAGTTTTATGACTTCATTGGATTTTTTTGACTATATGAACCTATTGTAGGTCTTTTTCCTTGACTGTACTTGTGATTCTCAAGTGGCCTATACCCTCTTTTCATGATTTTTGATAGTGTTAATCCACCTTTGTATCCTTGACCAGGATTTAATAGAATAGAGGTGAATGGAAAAGTGAAATATGGTGAAAGATGATGAAAGGACAAGAGTGGAGATGGAAAATAAGTGAAAGCATAGTGGAAAAGGTATTGTATGGCATGGTATGGGGATGGAGATGGAAATAAGGTTGAGGGGCATGAAAATATAAAGAGGAGTATACAAAAATATGAACACCTAATCATCATTTTACCTGACTTTAGAGACCATTGGAGGAGGGCAAGGAGTCAAAAATGAAACCTGCTTTTCTATAAAAACTTTAAAATTTGTAAAGAAACCTTAAAATATGCTAATCTAGGCCCCTTTAGGCACTTTTAAAGGATGGATATTAGATTATTGATATTAATCTTGGATAACTATAATTGTAAATCATGATAAACATGATAAAGATCCTACAAGAAAACTTTCTTAAAAACTTGAAGCTGCCATCTCTCCTCTTGATCACATAATTCACATTTGAAGCTCATAAATTGTAGAAATATACTCCCCCTATAAACATATCCTTTGTTTGACCATTAAACATGAGAAAAATACCTAAATAAATCCATGAAAATGTAGGTTGGATCCCTAAGAAGCTTTGCCAACTAGAATTTTCTTGAAATGATGCCCCAATGAGGAGAAACTAAGGAAAATTGATTGCCCTTTTGGTTGTAATGCTATAAAAATTTACCTAATTTTAACTAAATGGTTCATGGTCCTAGATAATCTAATTGAAAAAACACTTGATCCATCAAAAATCCATCTAAATCTAGTTTCTTCACCCCAAAATTTAGATATGTACTCTTTTATAGTAATTCATACCATCAAAAAACCTATAGGTATGTCCTTTTGTGCAAAATATCCAATTAAAAGGAGAAGACCAATTTAGGGCCTATATGGCCATCAACTACCATATAATTCTTTTTGAATCCTACTCATGGTCTAAAATTATTATTGCCTACCCTATCTATATGGAATACATATAGAATCCATACTCTTGCTTTAGAATGAGAGAAATAAGCCTTATTTTGGCCTTTAAAAGCCAACTTAAGTCTCCACCACTTTAAATAGAATCCTTTATAGATAGTGCATGCCATATCATGCAAAAATAGACTTTTTCAACCTTTTTTCATGGTTCAAATTGCAAATTGGCATGTGTGGGAGTAATTTGGAGCTTTTTTGGCTTTTAAAACATATGAAAACACTTTTTTAATACTTGAAACTCTATACTTAAGCTAAATTAATATTTTTTAATATGTTAAAATCCTTTTTGAAATGATAATGACCCATTTTTTTACTCCATTTTTTACCAAAATTCATGTTTTTAGGTCACAACTCACTGATTTGACTAGCTGCAAAGGGTTATTGATTAAATTTAGGAAAATTTCATATTATAGGGGTATTAATTTGGCCTTGAAAATTCAAATGAATAAAAAATATGAAACCATAATAACTTATAGACCCAACACAAAACAAACAAATAGAACATAAATAGGAAAGAACAACTGACAACAAAAACCAACTAATAACTAACAAAGCATCTACAACATGTGCACTTAAAGTAATAGAACTACAACTATGTACAAAAGGATGAATCTCTCAATATAAACACTTGAATAACATCCCATTGATAGGAATAGGTAGTTATTCTCTACTTAGTTTGGATAATTAGAAAGCATTTCTTTCCTTACAATCAGTAATAATATATGGACCACTCTAAAGGACATCAAATTTGGAATGTTTACTTGGTTTAGCATGGTCTTCATCCCACTTTATTAAAAAGTCACATTGTTAAAATGTCTTGGATTAAGCTCTTTTATCAAAGGATTTATTGACTTACTACTAGTTGGACCACATAGTATGCATGTCATTGTCTCTTGTTTCCTCCAACTCTCTTAATTCATTCATTCTTACCTCCATTGCATCATTTTCTATAAGCTCTAGCTGATGTGCAAGATCCAAGGCTAGAAGTTCCAATGAAATGGGCAGCCTTGATTATATACCATAAACCATAAGATAAGGAGAGTGACCAATGGCCTTCTTTGGAGTGATTATATCTACCTATAAGGAAGTCCTCAACTTTATATGCCATCATATTTGATTATCTTCCATTGTTCTCTTGGTGATCCTAATCATATTATTATTATTATTATTATTATTATTATTATTATTATTATTATTATTATTATTATTTTGATGAATACTTAAGATAAATATCATGATCAAGATCCCATTCACATATGTTTTCACTACCGATTGCCAAAGCATTATTTGATATGATGGTTGTAAAGACTCTAAAATGAGTCACTAGGCTATCATAGAACTCTAAAATTGAGTTCTCATAATAATGTATTTCCTCTATTATTTTAGGATCAATGAAAATTCTAGCCTTAGATACAACATCTCCAATAAGTCTTCCCTTATGCACTACAAAGATACACTTTTGGAGATTCAAGGAAACCCCAAATTGGCTACACCTATCAAATACCAATCTCAAATGTGTTAGATTATATTTATGCTATTTATAAAACACAATAATTTAATAAAGATAAAAAAAAAACCATTTCTCTTAATATCCCTTGAAAAGCAACATCCATTGCCCTTTGTAAAGTAGCTCCAACATTGGAGAGTCTAAATGGCATCTTCTTATATGAATAGGTACCCCATTTAGTTGTGATGAAATTTTTATATTGATCTTGATCCTTCACCAATGTCTAATTATAACCTAAATATCTATCCACTAGAGAAAACCTTTGTGAACCTTAAATTCTTTACAAAGTCTGATCCATGGAGAGAAGAGGGTAGTGATCTCCCAATTACACTCTATTGAGATCTCTAAAATATACATACAACCTTATATCTCCATTATTATTCCTCACAAGTACAATAATTTCAATCCATGTATAATGATTCATGGGAAAGATTATATTGGATTCAATTATTTTTGTAAGTTCCTTTTTCAAAAGGATCTCAACCTTGGGGTTGATTGGCCTTTGTTTCTATCTCATTGGTTTGGCATATTTTTTTAAGATCAATAGTATGTTGTGATAACCAAGGATAAAATAATTTCAAATCATGATATTCCCATGAAAAAGTATCCATAAAATCCTTGTCCAATTATATCAAATCTTCGCTCTCATTATTAGTGTTCAGTTTTCTGAACTTGAGTAGCTTACTTTCAGCTATGGCAACTTTCTCATAATGTTATTTTATGGTAGAGATGCTTACCTTGTATTTACTTAGCTAATAATACTAACTAAATATGATTTATAAAATCACCAAAACCTTAGCTAACTTATTTTATATTAATCTAAAAATATGATCCTCATATTGGTGTTGCAGCTTGTAATGATTCTTTGAGTAAAATTCTACCTTATTATGTAAGAAACAAGAAATCTATTTATCGCTGTCAAAAAATTACCTCATTATTTTTAAATTAAGGAATTAATACAACCTTTATTTGAGTCTTATCTTTAATGTCATTGATATGATAAAAAATATCGTATTGTTTTCCAATGACAGTTAACATGTCTGCATGTTGATTGGCTCCTCTAAGAATGGAGCGAATATCAAATGCCTAGAAGTCATCCATAAGGTACCAAAATCTATGTTTTTATGCATTTATAAGAGGATTATTGGCTGCACTTATACCTCTTACTTTATACACTACCAATTCACTACCACCTTTAACCTATAGAATCTTAAAACCTCTCTTTCTTGCCCACTGTAGACCATATATAAGAGCCTCATACCTTGTAATATTAGATGTAAAACTGAATTTAAATATTATAAAAGAGTAATAAATTTTATATAAGGATAAAAATTCATAAAACCTTCCCCACTTCCATTCTTTTATCTAGATCCATCAAAGTACAAATTCCACAATCCTTCTTGATCCTACATTGAGCTAGTGAGACTAGGCATTAAGTCACTTTCTTCATGCATGCAGTAGACACCAGAACCTAGTTATGCAATAATTTTATAGGGTTAATAGCCATTATTATCAACTTACCACTCATAAATGATTATATTTTTATATCTTCAAGTGATTTGGAAGGTTCTTGATCATTGAAATGTTCATCTTCTTCTGAGATAGTGCAATTCACATTTAACAAGTTTGGCATATAAGGTTATAAATAGAATATTGATATAGGTTCAAATATTATAGTGAATTTTGTTCCATAATTGGTTATAAAAACCATATAATACCAATTATAATAAATATATTCCCATATTTTATCAGTGAAATCTCTAGATAAGCATATTGCAAAGTAAGGAGGTAGATCAAAAACTACTACATCTTGTGAAATGGTAAAATTAGGAAAAGAAGAAAGTATGACCTTAATATCTCTAAGAACACCCATGGTCTTAGTAGGATACCCATAAAATTTTAAAACTTCCTTCTCATGGGATTCATAATGAATTCCTATTTTGTCAGCTATGGATTTAGGCATGACAGAGGTACTAGCCCCATTGTTAATCATATAATTATGAACTAGACAATCCTATGACAAATGAAAGATAAAGTGGAGGTATATTAATCACCTTTGGAGTTTGAGGATCAATAATTTTATTAGAATATGATATAATAACACTTACTCTTTTTGGTTTTTTATCTAAAACATGTGTTACTTTGAAATATCTTCCTGTAAAAGGTCCTTTTGACCTAGACTTAGCAGTGTGTGTCACATAGAAATAAAATCCTTCTTCATTTGATCCAAAATATTAAGAGGATAAGTGGTTATCATATGATGAAATTTAGGAATAGAAGTGATATCTAATTGTTTTGTGAATTATGTAATGAAAGGACCTTTCAAATTTTGCCCCTTACCATCTTGTACTTGCTAAGTTGATGACTTATGAGGTGCATCTTGAGTGATCATCTTCTAAGGTGGTTGAGAAGGAAGAGGAATTGCTTTTTTAGGACTTAAACCATCACCAATTGCACTTATCTTATATATATATATATATATATATATATATATATATATATATATATATATATATATATATGTATATATAATGTTTTGAAATATAATTGTCCACATTGGACATGTTTTGGCCTTTATTTACTACTATTTGATCAAAATAATTCTCACCTTCCTGGAAATTAACAAATGTAGTTTTAGTAGGTGTTTTGTTACTACCTTCTCCTTGATGATTTGGTACCTTATCTTGAGTGAAATAAGGAATTTATCCATGTGTTAGATAAGCTTACTTATGTTGTGAAGGTGGTTGATTTTCATGTGGTGGAAGAGCTGAACCTTGTTTCATAAAATATTATTGAGAACTCTCACCAGTTGGAGTAATGGCCATATTGTTTGATTGATCCCACTAATTTTTCCATTATCCCTATTGAGCATAGTTTCTCTAAATTGGCACTAAAGCTATATAATTTCTTACAATATTAGGATTTTAAGTATTGTATGTCCTTGATTATTAATTATTCCCTTGTCCTTACTAATTGGGTTGATAGGGAGGCATATTATACTGATAAGATTTATTAGGATCTTGGTAAGGCCTATAAGGTGGAACTTGTTGCCTCTCCAAAGCTACCAACTTATTTTTATGAGACTTGAGTGCACTTTGTATCTTTACCAATATGTCTACCTAATTACCCTTTTTTTTATGAAGATTAGCTAGATATGGTATTGGAGCAATGGTAGGAGTAGGAGGATGGATCTCTAGAAATAAAGTCATAGGTGGTCTTGCAAATAATTTACCTACTTGTATTAGGCAATTTTCAGCCCTTATGGCTACTTTAGAAGCATATATTAAGGTGTCCCCTCAAATTTATTGGATCATAACCACCACATTAAAATTAAAAGCTTTTATATAGTACAAAAATTCATAGTTAGGAAGAGATTTGATAACTACAGGGATCCTAATCTAGTTTTTCTAAAACTTGTAGTTAAAATCCACCATGAAATCATGAGGGAACCTCTTGATTATAGTAAGATTCTCCACCAAGGAAATATGATCAATTTTTTCCTCAAATTTCTTACACAAGACTTATCCAAATGCATCCCAATTGTTAATGGATGTAAGTGTTAAACTATGTACCATTAAGTGCCTAGATTTTCTCCTATAAAATAGGAGTAACTAGATTTTCTCCAATAAGGAGTAAATAGATTTTATCCTATTAAATAAGGATATTTATAAAAATAGATATAATATCATAAAATTGATTTATGTTTAGGGGGATACAACCATTAAAAGGCACAAAAGCTTGTCTTTTAGGAATAACCATTTAGGGTATGGGATTTACAACAATGTTTGGTTGAATAATATTCATTTGAATAGGAGTTATTTGGAAAAAATAGGATAAATTAGTGGTTTAGGATTTGTATTGGACTAAGATTCCTTATTTTTCTTTGATGATTGAAAAGATAACTCAATGAATTCAATCTTTTTCCCTTTTAAGGAAGATCTTATAACCACTCTTATCAAGAAATGTACGTAAGTTTGAATATGACACCTTTGAATGGAAATAATTAAATTATATTTGATGATGTATGCTCTAAATCTTGTGAATAATTAGTCCCATCAGGTGTACTATAATGGTTAGTAATCTAAGTTGTACCCTACTGAAGTAGATTCCTCAGATCTACTTCAAACCTAGAATAACATTAGAATGGTCTAAGGCTATGGGATACCTGTAGATAGACCAAACCTCTAGATTATGAGGCTAGCTCCTTTGAATATATCAATTTTGGATCGATTACTAAAACCTACTTTATTTTGGGATGAAAAGGGAAATGAAAGATTAATGAAAAGGAAATCTATTTTATTGATGGTGATGCACCTGAATGATGAATGAACTTATATAAAATTTGGACTTGGGCACATATGTGAATCAAAATGGAAAAATTTTCCAAAAATAATTCCTTAGAATAATCCTAAAAATAAGTGTTTTAGATGAAGTTTTCATATAAGATATGCAAATTAAAGGATGAGGAATGAAGTTCTTTAAACACACTACAAATTAACATTATTAAACATAATTTATATTCTTTAACACTTTAGGTGACATGTAGAGGATGAAATCATAGTATTAGGTGGAGAAAGGACCTAAAAAAGGAGATAATTATCACACTCATTTGCAAATCAATAATCAAAATTACACACTATAATCATGAGTGAATCTATAACAAACTTTATTTATTGACTTCAAGTGAAAGTTACAATTTTGTATAGTCTTTGTATACTAGCCTGAGGGATCCTAAAAAATGTCCTGAAGGCCTGAGTATATAAAAAAATATAATAATATAATATAATGTGGTGTAGAGGAGAGAATGATAAGATAGCTAATCATTAACTCAAGTAAAATTTAAGTTACAATTTACAAATAATAGTCCTTAAGACTTCTCCTTGTGTCTAGTGTCTTGTATGTTGATTACATGATCTGTTTGTCATTAAAAACAAGGTGATGGACCTTATTTTTATTATACAATATCATTTTTAGCATGATATGTCATATATTATTTATACAATTATTGTTGAAGTGAGTTAACTCATGAATTGGAACTCAAGATGAGTTATGCATGTGTTTGAAGTAGTTGAAGGTTAGTTAACTCATCAAAAGAATAAATTAATCATGAATTTAAAATAAAGGATAAATTTTAAATGATATTTATCATATTAAAGGCATGAAAACTCCACATTATCTCTTATCAACAATCTTCTACGTCATTGTTTCTTCACTTTATTTAATAAATAGGCCTACTAGTCTAAATTAGGCCTAGAAGCTTAGCTATTTATACTTGATGGAAATTATAACTAGAATATAACCTTGAAAAACTGAAAATATGATGAATTAAATACATTAATAAATTCCTTATATCATTAAATTAGTCCTCCTTGGCAAGTAACACTTGCAAATTAGTCAAACTAGTTGACTAGGTTAGCATTTCCTTCATTTCCTATAGACTAGCTATTTTGGATGAGCTCCCAAGGGAAATTTAAGGAATATTTATGATAATATAATGGTTTTAAGAGGAATAATTAGTGTCAATATTTTCTCAAAAAATATTTTAATTTATTTAAACTTCCTTTTACCTCTCCTTCTATGATGTTTTCCCTCAAAATCATATTTTTTGCCATGTTTGTACAACATCCATACAATAAATGGTCATGGAAATTAATATATCAGAGTGTACTTGATTATATATGAGGTTTAAATGAATTTTGATTCATAACTATTCAATTCTTCATAAATGGTTGTGTAGTAGGGTTTTGCAAGGGTTTAAGAGTACTATGGGGTCTTAATGATTGCTCATAAATCCTAGGATTTGAATTCCTGAACATATGTCACAAAAAATTAGTGTATTATTCACTATAACTCCCCCAAATTAATTATCATCCCATAAAAAATGTGTGTACTATGGTGAGCATGTGAAGTCACCTCTCAAAGTGGAAAATAGGCTTTATAGGTAGTGTCTAATTTTGTTTGGCCAAGATGATCACTGATAATGCTTCCCTATGGATAAAACTTGGAATACACCTCTCTTATATATCCATGATGATGTTCACATTGATTTAAAATTACTTAATGACTTTGATTTATCTCTTACTACTCCTTCTTGATGGCCTTATCTAGTGATGCCAAGGACAAGCATAGGTGTATGCATAGTATTCTTCAATATTTAACTTTATGATGAATTTATAGTCTCTTATATAGTGTGTTCAACATTAATAACCTATAGATGATGACTTGGATTCATGGTATGGTCTTGATCAAGCCATTATTCTTAACCCTATATGCAAATACCTCCTTGATTTGACTTGTAGACCTATATGCCTATGGAAATGACCTAAATGTCCCCTGTTAATGGCTTTGGAAGTGTTCTTGACAGAGTTTATGACCCCATCTTTCTTATCAAACCAATTTAATGTGTAATTACCCTTCATTCCTTTGATTTCAAGCTCAAAATTACTTTATTTTTCCTAGTCTGTATAATAAAGGTACTACACATTCCAAATAACAAGTCATGGAGGTGCTTAGGGGAGTTGATAAGACTATAAAATTCATTTAATATCCCCAAACATACCATCTAGATCATCAATTTTGCTTCTTTTCTCCATCAAGTGTTTGAGGGTTTAAAAGGTCTATATATTCTAAATGATTTTTCATAATGTACATACCTCTTATGGGAAACCCTAGCCATGAAAATGGAGTATATTTACCCCCTCATCTATTATTATGAGCACAATTTCCCATGAAAAAGGTGCATCAATATGTCTACATCGTGAAAATGTCCCTCAAGAGGTAATCATGGGTTGTGTGTAAGGAGGAAGCCTGAGGGGTATTGAAAAAAAAGACTTATGGATATTTATTCAATCTAATACCTCCTTATAAGTTTTAATTATACTCCACACTATCTAAATGTACACCAAATGAATAACTAGTCCATGAAAGAGTTCAAAATTATGATTATGTCTCTCAAGGGTATGTTGTTTTTCTACCTATTTTAGCCCTCAAGGGAATGTTTTTCATATAATTTGGAGTGTGATAAATTTTAAAAGGCTTTTTAAGATTTAACTTCAACTTATTATTCTCATCAAAAACTCTAATTAATTTTAAACCCTCTACCACACCTGTAGACACTTCAAGAAGATTGCTTGCTTGTTCTTTGACTATCAATAGATATGGGGTTAAATGTGTCAAAATAGTGAATAGATAAACTCATAAATTTACATCTCCAAAATAATATATAGCTATAATAACTCATGATTACTAACCCTACCAAGTTTCATACTCAAATTCTACATATAGTGGCCTATAGACGGATTTTACCAAAACTTACTAGTAGGTTGCCTGTGTTTCAAGTCTTAAGATTGTTTTTTTATTATTTTCACCTTGATTTATGCTTTATTATTATTAATATTCCATGAAAATACCTATTGTAATTTTTTTAATCCATTTATCAACTTGGTTTATATATTCAATCAAAAACCATGTATCTCCAAAGAAGCTCAACATGACATGACTGAGTTTTTCTTCTTTTCACCTTGATTTGTACTTGGGGATGATGAATATGATTTTAATATCCAATTAAAATCCATATTTAAATTATTTTTATCCATTTATCAACTTGGTCTTACATATTAAATCAAAAACCATGTATCTTCAAATAATCTCAACATGACATGACTATCACAAACTATCGTAGGTATGTATTTGTGAGCAATGGAGGTGTTTTAAAACTATATTATCATCCTTTGACATTTTTAAGATTTTAGAGTCATTTTAAACCTCCCTATTATCTCTTATTTAAACATATTAACTCTAATTTCATTGTTCTTAGGACTTATAGACTATCTTATTCCATACAAGCATGTGTACCTTCATCTTCATGCTCTTGGTAGTGCTTCAGTAGTCTTGAAAAGTCTTGGAGATTACAACTTGTTACTTGACTTACATAAGTCACTTCATATGTTCAATCCTTTATTTAAAGCTATCTTAAAATTCATTTTGATATAATTTGAATATGTGAGAGGAAATGACATTTGTATGGTTATAGATGCACATTTATAAGGTGAACTTGACTATCAAGCAGTGTTTAAAGCCCCATATTCATATTTTAACGTCATTCCATCTTCACCTATTTCTATGAAACATAAATTTGAACAATAAACACTACCAATTGATCATGAAACTCCATCTTGGATCACTTGCTATCAACTCCATAAGCTTGTAGATAGGCATGTACCCTCATGGCTATAGGTGGACATTTATGAGGTGTATGACTAAGTGTTATATACAATTGGAGCATAAATTCTTCATATCAGTCATCACACCATTATATTAGACTCATCAAATGTGATATAACCTAAATTATATGAATACCTTCTTTATAGTCTATGTTATTCAAGTTGCATTCTTCAAGAAACTTCATACCCTACTGTAGGTGGAGATCCATATGAGAAAATGACCAAATATGAGTTTGGTTCTCATTTAAAGTATTATTTTTATACAAATATTATATCCACTTCCTTGCAACACTATCTTCTTCATACCACCATTCCTCTTTGTCCAAAATAGGCCTTTTCTCTTACTATTATTAACTATGTTTAACCTTTTTTGATGTATGTACAGAATGTGTAGAGTTTTAGGATGAAGGACAAATAGTAAAGGTAACAAGATGTGAACATAAGTCCTCATAAAACCATGATATGATATTTTTAGTCTTTAAAACCTTAATTTAAGGTCAACCCAATGAAAGTATCCTTCATAGCATTTTTCATCATCTTGAAAATAAACCTTATGATTGTGTCCTTGTTGAGATGACTGTAGGTCTCTCTTTAAATTACTTATTGATGGTTCTTCATCTTGAACTTGTATTCTTCTTGAGCTACCTCATCAAGGTTACCAATCCTCATACTGATTATGCACTTGGCTGATCCAACTAGCCTCTAAGAACCTAGATAGGACTTAAGATTGTTAAGACACTTGACTGCTATATGTTTTGACTTGAATATTAGCCTATAGGTGTCCTATGATAAATTTAATTATTTTCTTATGGTTGAATCCTTTGTCTTATGAAATTAATTAATTTAATCATAGGTAAATAACCCTTAAATAATTTCTAAATTTCATTCATACATTGATGTCATAACCAATCCTTCAAAATGACTATGTAATATAATTGTAAGTGACTGTGCAATGTCTCTTTATATAGACTAAGATGGAATTAGGCCTTAGGGAGGTCACCAAACATGAACATGATCCTTGTACTTTAATTATTTTAACTTTATAAGATAGGAATGAAACAAGACCTTTAAATATACATCTTCCTTGTCTACCCTTCTTTTATACTTACATGCAAATGCATGTCTATGCTTGTTTTTATTGTAGGTGGAGATTCACTTAGTATTAACAAGGTTCTATAGTTTTCATACCATCCTTCATACTCATGATGGTCTATACCCCTTTTTACTTCTTATGACAATGGATTTATGGGATGGAGATGAATGAAAGTGATATGATGGTTGAAGGATGATGGAAACATATGAGACTAATGATGAAAAAGGAGCTTTATTACAGTGAGAAATGGTACTAAAAGACAATGAGGATGGATGAAACAAAATAGAGGTGATAATGGATATGAGGAGTATGTCACGACCATTTCGAGGTTCTTATGTAGGCATAAGCATATCATCTACATGAAATATCAATTTTGAGGCCTTTAAAAGAGCATAAGATGATAAAAATAAAACCTAAGAGTCTATTAGGATCCTTAAAAAATGCACAAAAACCTTAAAAATTGCTAAATAATGACTCTATGAGAAATCTTAAGAGCCATTAATGACTTCCTTCTATGAATATTTGGAGAAATAATTAATAATATTGAATGAGGTAGATATAAGATGAAGGATACCCCTGTAAATAAGAATCTAACAATTCTTGAACTCGTCTTCTCTCTTGGGTCGTACAAACTCCATTTACATGCTTGTATACTGTAGATTTACACTATTATGCCTTCATGAGATCCATATGACCCTGATATGTGTGAAAAATAATTTATAACTACCATGGAATGGTAAATTATGTTCCTAAAAAGCTCCAAAATCTTGATTTTCTACCAGATGCCCTGATGAAGAGAAAACACAAAAAATAGACTATCGGCTTGGATGAAGGAGAGATAGTGAGTGCCTTGACTTAAAATGGATGGTTTGTGAAGTAGAGAGGACAAAATTAAAAACCAATTGCCCTAGATAGAATCCATCTGAGACTACTTTCTTTGACCAAAATTTTAGACCTTGGTTTTCTCTCTCATGGTCGTACCACTTACAAACCTAAAGGGCTCTCAATATGTGCAAAGAAGCTAAATGACTAGTAGGAACTAATTTTGGTCCTGTATTGGATCCTTTTTCCATAAATTTCTTTTGAAACACCTACCATGTATTCATATTTGATCTCCAGGCCTCAACTATATGAAAAAATTCTTACAATCCATACTCTTGCATGAAAAATACATGAAATAACCTTTCTTTTGCCTTTTATTCACAACTAAAGACTTGAAACCACCAATATAGGATGAGAAGGAGAAGACCACAAGTCAAAATACATGTTATAACAAGTGTTAAATATTTTTACACCTTTATGTGGCCAAAATTAGCATGTGTGTGCTAAATAATCCCTTTTTCTAAGCTTAAACTTGTATTAAATTAAATTTTCAAAGTACGAAACTTTATGAATAAAGTAAAGTCATGTATATTAATGTGTTTAAAGGTATTTTGAATAATTTTATGGCATTTTTACATCATATTTCATATTTAAAGTCTAAAACTTATTTTTTTAAGCAATATAAATATAGTTTTACAAAGGAAAATTGCCATTGAATGCCATAAAAGCATATCATAGCCTCCTAAAAGGTTTCAAATAGACTTTTTATAAATTTTTATCACATTATAAAAGTTTTATAGCTCGTTTCATACCTTTCATATACCAAATTATGATATAAAATATCATAACAAGTCATTATCTTCACTATCTTCATCAGAGCACTTTCAGATCAACACTTGAATCTGTGTCAAAACCTCAGAATGACACTTGACATTATGGACATGACACTAAAACCACTCTCTCTTCACTTGATATTTAAGAACATTATGATGGCCAAGAAAGATTTTAAATTACAAGGGTTGGTATTTGGCCTTGATGCCAAATTTAAAATAATTACCACATGCTATCTACATACCCATCTCCTAAAAGCATTCCCCTAAGCATTGCCTCCTATTTTACACTCTCCCCTAGTCATTTTTTGCCTTCATCAACCCTTTTGTAGTATAAAATCCTTTTTGATGGTTTAAATTACATTTCCAACCCTATCGACCTTGTACTCTATTTGATAAAACTTATCTAGGGTCTAGGTTGGCCCCTATCTGACCTAGATTAAGACCTAATTTGTTTTTGTCAATAAAGATACAAGGTTTATTAAGTCGACCTTGTCATCCTAAACTTACAAAAAGGACAAGGGTTAGATCTATCTATATAAACACATCCATTTCATCATTTCTACGAGAAGAGAAAAAGAAGATATATATTGTGTATCTTCTTATCCACCATTCTACTTGAGGAATAAAACTTAGGGTTTCATACTTTCTTTGGATATATGGATCTTGTCTTGTGGAGAAATATTGTGGATGAATTAATAGGCTGTATAGCCTATATATTATTTATCCTTGTTATCCTTACATACCACAATAACCTCTTGAAAATTACCTTGGCCAACAAAAAAATTGAGGTTCGATGGGTTCATCTTCAAAGGTAAGTATTCCTAACTTTGTTCCTCCTTTATAAGAGTAGATAGATATGCATTTGCACTTCTCTCACATGCATTAGGATTTAGTATACATTAACATGAGTATATGTATTATATGCATGTTTAATTTTAATGTTTATTTCACCTACTTTATGCCAAAAGTTTTGGTGAGCACTATACTATAATTTAATTTACTTATTAGTTTAGTGAATATGAAAACATATGACCTAATAAGGGTTATTACAAAGGTTTGCTTGATTGGAGGCTTTATAACCCTCCCTAATGAATTCATTATGGTAAGAGATCCCTTAGATAAGTATAGTAGATCCATCTAGGTCATGACCCCAAATATATAATGTATCTACAATCATAAGTAAGTAGGACTTATCTTCTTTGAGCTAGGATTGATTTATAGATCTGTTGCATTTCCCATTGCATACATTTTGGTGAACCTGACATGAATATTACCCTTGAAAGTTTTCTTTGACACCATAATTTTTATCATTTTATTATATTTTTTCATATTTTTAATACTTTATTAAACCAGTCAGTAGAGTTATTACTTTATATGCATAGGTTTATCACATAATCACTTCAAAATGACTATGTTCTATCTATGCATGTCTTCATCAACTATAGGTTACTAGATTGAATAGATCAACACAATAATTTTATTCAATTATACATTATAATAGATTATTTAATAGGTTAAATTTTTCATCTATCTCTTTTTGCCAGCATATAGGTTAATAGACACTATCGAACAAGTCAACCCTGTGCTTTGTTCTTCTTCAACATACAAGGTTTTGTAAAACTTGGTAGAACAAATTGACACAATTTGCATAATTTGAAATTAGTAATTAAGGCATATTAGCATAAAATTTTCAATATTAATCATCTTCAATCCCACTAAGGTTACTATCTTTCCTCTCTTTGTGATTTTAGTACTTCAGTTCTTTTTTTCACAAGTTAGTAATCTTCAAAACTATAACCCTATAGCTAACTAGGTTGACCTGGTCAATTTAGTCCTATAGTTTATGTTCTATCTTAGAGACATAGTTGGTCTATTCAATTATGTTTTTAAGTACCTTGACTCTACATAATATTATCAACCCAATCGACTAGATTTTGTATTATCTGCATATAGTGTCACTTGAATAAACTCTATATTATTCTTAATCAAGGAATTAATAACTATTTTATAGTAATTAATTCACATTTCATTTTAAGATGTTTGCATTCTTAGAGTAACTCACATAGTATAAATAGGTGGTTTTTCAAATTACCATTATAGTTACTCTATTTTAATATTTCTCACACACTACCAAATAACATAACATTCAAAACACATTTAAACATTTGTCTTCCCATGGACTAACTACTTGGATTTTATCCCCAATGGGAAATCCAACTTGTTTTTCTAGCCAAATATAAATACATGTTTAATGGTATATATTGGAAAATTATTCGACGCCATTATCACTATAGGATTGAGAAATAAGGGGGTAGGCCCCAATATCAAGCCATTACCATTACCAACATAGATTCCTTTCAATCCAAACATCCTGAAACCATCCATATATTGCCTTTCTAGTTCCCTATTTTAGCCACCTCTCCTATGAAATTTAAATCGACACTTTATAATAATATAACACTTAGGATTACCACTTATTTAGAATTTACTTGTGATTTGATTGCTTTCTCTCTAATCATTGTGTGTTGTATTTCAAAACCTTGCATTGGCCAATGTTGGTGCAAAGTTTTTTATTATGTGCCCCAATTGGATCACTCACATTGATCTAATTGATTGTGTGTTTTATTTCATCCTTGATTAACTTATATTTCAATTTTTTCCCCCTATTTCAGAACATTATCATTCTAGTCAATACAATCTCTTATAGACTATATTTTTCCTCCTACAAGGAGTACACAATCAACCTATATGATTGTGTCTTCTTATTTCTCCCTTTGAGTCTATTCAATAGTACACAATTGACCTACATAACTATGTATCCTTATCATCCTATTTTATCCCCCTATATATAATATAGAGCCAACTTGAATGACTTTGTATTCTTCTCTACCTATTAGGTTAAAACACATAGTCGACCTGCATGACTTTGTTTCCCTTTTTCTCACTTTTTCTTTATATCATATTTGTCCTTCTTCACCTTTGTCTCTCATCATGAACTTCATGTTTGTTGATAACATAGATTTAAACTAAAAAAATATGATGAGATTTACCAATCCTAATATGTCTTCCCATAAATAACTTGTGGATCCTACTATAGACAAATGTAATGTGCATGTGGCCACTCACAATACAAACTATGGGACCCCTCCTCATACATCTTTAGTTTGCAACACTCTTTTCTTCTTAGAAGATTATCTTGAATTAGAGTATACTTTATAAAAAAATAATTCATTAATGAATTTACTCAACATCAAGGAAAATAACCTTCTCCTATTTATCATCTTATGATAAGTGATCAAATAGAAGAACCCCATTTACCATCCCCCACATTCTCTCATGAATTTGGGAGCAATAGCTTCCTCGCCTCTCAATCTCTTCCTTATATTTTGAACCCTTCTCATATTATGAACTCTTTTACCTTAATTCATTCAACCTCCATTCCAAATATCTCTACTAATATGGTAGGTTATACATCTAGTGGGCCTTTTCCAAGACTTGATCTTCTCAATCACTTCACTAGTGCATTATTTTCTACCCATGGTAATCCTACCACTAGTGTGTATTATTATAATCCTTATATAAGTGCATATTTTGAAACACAAGAAAATCATTCTACTAGTGCCTCCTTTGCTAATAATTCCTCTCAAGCTACTAATATCATGCATTTCACTACTCATAATGGCACTCAAGCCACTAATACTTCACATGCTATGAAAAATACCACTCAAACCCATTAACTTTTGTTACAAAATCTTAACTAAATGAATGCTTTCCAAGATAATAATTCTAACCAAATGATGAAAATTCAAAATCATCTTATTTATCTCAAAAATCACCCTCAATAGGTTTCATGAGGAGTGCACAACCAAAATGCCCCCATCCACCCTTAAGGATTCCCATGACAACCTTATCCCTCAACCTCTTCTTATTAACAAAATAATCAAACACGGTCAAAATGAACCTCTTACACATCAAATAACTAACATTGATATAGGAGGTGTTACCCCTACCATTAGCTATAATATGGAAACTAACTGTACCCTACACTTAAAAACATTTGGAAATCTATACAAATATTTGTTCAAGTTAAACACTTTCACTTTTACCAAGATTTTAGTGAAAAACCTATCTATAAATGATTTATATTGATATAACTAACCCAAATCTCATTCCATCACTAGTTTGGAAGATTTAGTTAATGCTCTAGTATAAGAGTTTCAAACTAGTGACCTCTCTAAAAATACCTTGTCTCATTTTATTAATCACAAACAACTTGAGACGAAAATTGCACAAGTTTTCATCAAATGGTGGAAGACCTTATCTAAAAAATGTGAGCACAAAATGGCCTATGATAACCTATTTCATCTATTCACCAATGATATATATCCTAAGTTGAAATATTGAGTCTAAACTCTCTCTTTATGAACATTAAAAAAGGCCATTGACCAAGCGAAGTGTCAATATTTCCTCATACGTTAGTTCAAGACATCCCAACCTCCTATGGGTACTCGTATGTTCATAAAAAATAAAAACCATCATGATACTAATGATGGTGTCATCAATTCTTATGATAACATCCATAATATTCAAGCTATTGCTCTTGATTATGCTCTGAAATAAGCTTCCCCTCTAAACCACATGCCTAATCCTCAATTTTTTCCAACAAGTAACATCATTCTTTATAAGCCTTTATCCTTAGTGGAATGAAAAAAAAATCTACCAAAGCCTCTTCCATGAGATATTGATCCCACTTTCCCTATGAAATCATGGGATGATCTAAATAAATTCTATTGGTTTCATACTAGTTGGGGTCATTATCATGAAACTTGTAGGCAATTACGTAACTTAGCTATGGATTTCATCCTTGGTCACAATTTCAACCATGATTATCTCATTCATAAACATTAACAATCCTATGTCATTTAATTCAAATCTCATGAAACACAAATCAAAACTCAAAATTTGAACTAGGTTAATTCTCATTTGTCTATATACAAAGACCCTCTTCCCAATAACCAAGACAATAATGATAATCCTACTCCTTCCACCAATAATGTTGACATTATTATAGACCCAAATATTGAATATAATGTGGTAAACATGACTAATATGATAAGGGTAGTTCCCTTAATTTATTCTCATCCTACCCACACTCACTAATCATCTCACACTTTTCATGTTATATCAGATTCTTCCACAACTCACCTAATAGATTTTGGGCAATAAGACCTTGTATATTTTGATGAACCAATTCCAAAACCTCCATTGGATTACACCTTTCATACCATTTCTACAAATTTTACAACCTCTCTACCCATCACTAATGATACTCAACCTTCTAATACCACTTATTTAAATCTATCACAAGATAAACCTATTGTCACTCAATTTTTCACCCTTAGATACATAGTTCAAGCCTTCTCTAAATTTAGTGAAACATGGGATTACCACTAGTCCTATGAGTTTCCTATAGTAAAGGTAAACCTCCATATTTAAGAGCTATCTCCCTTAGTTTGTCTATTGAAGCTCATCACTTAAACTACTAGATCATTTAAATGAAAAGGGAGAAAGAGAACATAAAGTAAATCTATCCTAACAAGGTGATGAACCAATTTTAACATTAATACTTTGAACTAACTACAATTACACTTCAAATATAAGTCTAATCTACACATACACTAATCCAAATCTTCCCCTTGCATTAGTATTTATCATGAAGGTTTATGAATCTAAATTAATCTAGGAGGACTAAACACAAGGTCATGGCGTGACACTAGTGTAGATAAAATTCACCAAACTCATGAGAAATCCATTATGACACATCAAGAGAACTTAAAGGGAATTTAAAAGTTGAATATGGATGTAAGAAAGGATAACATGCTAAGGAAGAGAAATTATCACTTAGAAAGATCAACTAACATAAACATTTAGATAACTCATGGAGAAATTAAACTAGATCATTATTTATTTCTCAAAGGCTACAAATGAGTATGGATTCACCATACTCAGGTAGAGGACACAAACTTAGCCAAAAGTGGCTCAATATATAGAAAATGTGAGAGAAGATAATAAAGGTGTAGGAGAGAGAGAGAGTATACAAGTGTCAATGTGATTTAAAAACAAGAGTTGAGCTAGGTAACTAATTCAATAGGTATAGGATTCCATGTGTAGCTCCTTTGAATATTTTCTAACTCTCTAAGTGGAGTGGGGGTTGAAAAGTTTATTTGAAACCTTAAGTGGCTTCTTGAAACTTCTGTTTTTCTTGACATGTTGAAGGACAAGTGGAATTTTTGATGATCAGATCAATTTATCTTACATGTTATCTCTACTCTTGACACCTCTCATTTAACCCCAATAAGTTCTCTTTGACACATCATCTCTTTCTCTTTCAAGGTATCTAGAGGACTCTTCATATACTTAGGCTTATTTTTCACACAAGTGTCAAAAATTTATTTTAGTTTATTTAACTCATCTAAGCTTCATGTATGTCCTGTTCATACCATAGTGGACTTGAAACAATCCATTTTTAAGACTCAAACTAGCCCCAACCATTCATTCTCTACCAAAGCCTCAATTAGACCTCATTCCTTATAGCCCTAAAATAGTACAAACATCATCATGTATATAAAATTATAGAGGATCATAAGAATATAAGGGCATATACTAGTATTATCTATGACATTATAGCTCCAAGTTCAATTTCATGTTTTGAGAGTGAGTGGAGATGTCCTTTTATACTCTTTCTCTCTCCTAACTAGGCCTCAATTAGGCCTCCCTACCAAGAGAGTGAAAAATTAATCTATATCCTCCCCACACATCCCAAACCCCCAAAAAGTGTGTGATTAAATTATAAAACATCCTTACCTAACTTCATGCCAAATTTGAAGTTTTGACTCACTGTACGGACCTATAAAATAGAAAACAATAGTCATTTTATCCCTATTATATATGGTTTCATATAATACTATATAAAAAAATTACATAGGGTGATTCTTAGGTGAGTCTTGAACATTTTATGTGTGGTTTTTAATCTTTTTTGATCCATTGGGAGGTATAAAAGTGGATTTATCTCTTGTTGGGTCCTTATGGTTCTGCTAGGCAACTTGAAAGTGGTTTGAACTCTTAATGATAGTTCATAAACATTAGGGCATTAAACCACAAATAAATTCCAAAAAAATTAATTTCACTAAGGTATTTAACATCCCATATAATATCATCATCCCATGCAACATGTGTGATCCATACCAAGAAGGAGAAATTGACCTCTCAGGTTACAAACAAGCATTTTGTGAGGTCTAGACAAGTTTTCAATCTATAAGAGCTTTTATTGAGTTTGGTTTGAGTTAAAATAACCTAAATTATGTCTATTAAATCTTTTTAAACTTCTTATAATTCTTATATTATCACCTTACTTCATCTAACTCCTACATCTCATTAGTTCAAGCCTAGGTTTTTGTGTCAAACCACTTACCATACCCTAACTAAATGTAGGTGCTTAGTTTCTTCTTTTTTGGGGTTTTATATCTTCATGGAGTGATTTTAAATTTTCTTAATTATATTCTCAATTATCCAATTCCATATAAACTCACCTCTAATAGGATTCATCTCTCCAAGACTGCCTTTGTGAGATTGTGTATGCATTCATGCCTGTTTGAGACTGAACAACATCTACTATGATGTTGTCTTACTTATTATTGAGATAGAGTCTCATTAATTTTTTTAATATTTCCTTCATTATCCTCTTATGGAATCCAAATTTCATCAACTCACTTCAATTTGTCTTCACCTTTTCACTCCTCTTAGGTCTGACTTCTTAGACAAGCCTATGTATGTACTTAAGAATATGCAAGGTCTGAACATGGTCTAATGCATTTGTATTTTTACTTTGATTGAGTATTTTTTTTATGAGGATAAATCAAAATATTTAAATAATACTCAACTATATTACCTTTCTCAAATATCTCTACATTCTCTTTAATAAAAAATAGATCTCTCAAGAGTAAGTAGACTTGTACCTATAGTTAGCCGAGTAGGCAGAGTTTAGATATTTGTCATTAGGTCTGAAGGTGTGATTGTATAATTCCTCACCATTTAATCACTAAAATTATTTTTTATTACTTTACCTTAGATTATTAGAGATATTTTAGACCTCTTTAAATAGGCAACTAATCTTATGAGTCTTATGCAGGGTTGCGACTATGTTGATAGTGGATATAAGAGGTTTGAAGATGTTTTAAGGGGATAATGAACTTGTAATGTAGTCAAGAAGACCTCCTTGTAAGGTTTGGTAAATTTATATTTCATGATATAAATGAAGAAGTCAAAAAAACTTAGACCTCACAGTCAATTCTTTGAAGAAGTCACCTACAACCTATTAAGAAAGTTGTCCTAAATAGTGAAATTGTGGATGGAGAAAGGATATTAAAGACACTAAAAAGAGTATTAAGACACCATCATATCATGATAGATTAATTTAAACTAAGATAAGAATAATTTAAAGTCACTTGATCCAATACACAGACAGAGTTCCCTAATGACACCTATAGTCAGCTTGGTGAGAAAATTGGCTTTGGATAGTAAGGTGATAGAGTTAGAGTCTTCAAGACATTAAAAATGTTTTGAGATATCAACAAGAAATAGATTATATCCTTTGAGAGTTTTAGGGACTATATTTGGAAGCCAAGAAAAGATTTCACATGCTCAAACTTCTCAAATACACTCATAAAACCACCTATGTTAATTTGGTCTTAAAATAATACTAATGATAGAATCATAAAGTTTCAAAGCATTGGGATAAGTCATTTAGTTATCTCAATAACATAACTAGAATTTAAGGTTTTAATGTTACAAATAAAACTCTTAGAATACTTAGATGATAAACCATATCAAATGAGTGTGTATAGGTAGTTACCATCTACAGGTCATCCTAAGAGATTAAAGGCCTCTCCAAATCATTAAATAGTGGATTATGTGAGTATTTGAAGCCTATATGGGATGCAATAAACTATTAAAAATCCAAGTTGTACCCTAATAAAATAGACTACTCGGATCTACTTCAAACTTAGACTAACATTGGATAGGTCTAAGGCTATGGGATACCTATAGTTAGACCAGACCTCTATTTTGTGAGTCTATCTCATTTGAATATATTAATTTTAGATCAATTAATAAACCTACTTTATTTTTAGGTATGAAAGGTAAGAAAGATAATTGAAAGGGAAATCTATGTTATTGATGGTGATGCACCTGAATGATGAATGATCCTCTATAAACCATGAACTTGGGCACACATATGAATCAAAATGTAACAAATTGTCAATAATAATTCCCTTGAACAATCCTAAACATAAGTGTTTCATTTGAATATTTGATAGAATGCTTTCAAATTGAAGGAAGAGGAATGAAGGTCTTTAAAGATATTGCATACTAACATTCTTAAGCACAATTTGTATTCTTTAACACTTTAGGTGACCTGTAGATGATGAAATCATAGTATTAGGTGAAGAAAGGACATAAAAAATGATATAATTATCAAAATTATCTAAAAATAAATAATTAAAAGTACACACTACAATCATGAATGAATTTGCAAGAAACTTTCTTTATTGACTTTAGGTGCAAGTTATAATTTTAGTATAGTTTCTATATACCAACTTGAGGGATACTAAAAATGTAATAAAGGCTTTAATATATATCAAAATATAATAATATAAGCAAATGTGGTTTATAGGATAGAATAATATGTCAACTAATCATCAACTTAAATACAACTTTCAATTATAATTTGTAAACAATAGTCATTAAGACTTCTCTCTATGTCTAGTGTCTTGCATGCTCCTTGAAAGAGATATTTAGCATTAAAATGAGGTGGTGGAAAATATTTGAATTTAAAAAAATTCTCCTCTATCATACTATGCCATATATATATATATATATATATATATATATATATATATATATATATATATATATATATATATATATATATATATATATATATATATATATATACAACTCTTATTGAAGTGAGTTAATTTATGAATTGGAACTCAAGATGAGTTATGCATGTGAATGGATCAGTTGAAGACTAATAAATTCATCACAAGGACAAATTAAGCATGTGGATGACATCAAGGGTTAGTTTCTCATCAATGGATCAGTTTAGTGGCATTAAAAATCCACATTATCTCTCATATATAGTCTTCTATGCCATTTTTCTTTACTTTATTGAGTAAATAGGTCTACTAGGCCAAATTAGGCCTAATAGCCTAACTACCTATACATGATGGCAATTAGAACCTACATATAACCTTGAAAATCTGAAAATTTCAAGAATTCAAGACATTAACCAATTCCTCATATCATGAAAGGAGTCCTCCTTGGCAAGCAACACCTACAAATTAGTTAAACTAGTTAACTAGGTTAGTTTGTCCTTCATTTGATACATAATGGCTATTTTGGATGAGCTCCCAAAGGCACTTGTAGTAAAATTTATGATCATACGATTATTTTAGGAGGAAGAACAAATTTTAGGATTTGATCTCAAATGCTTTTAATTTCTTTAAACTATATTGTACCTCTCCTTTTATGTTTTTTCTTTTAAAATCATATTTTTTACCATGTCCATATAACATCCATACAAAAAATAGTCATGGACATGAATATATTAGAGTATAATTGATGATCCAGGTTATAGTAAGAAGGTTTCAATCAGTGTGGATGCATATTTCTCCAATTCTTCACAAATAGGTCTATAGTAGGGTTTTTCAAGGGTTTAGAGTGCTTTGGGTTCTTAATAATGATTCATAAATCTTGGGCCTTAAATGCCTAAAACAATGCCAAAGACATTAGTTTATTAGTCTTTATAAATCCCCAAAATTATTTATCTTCCCATGCAAAATGTCTATATTAGGGTTAGCATGTGAAGTCACCTCTTAGAGTGGAAAAAAGGCTTCCTAGGTAGTGTTTGGTGTTCTTTGACCAAAATGATCACTAATAATGCTTATCTATGGATCAAAATTGGCATATATATCTATTAGAACCTGATGGTGATGTTCATGGTGATATTACATCTCTTCATGACCTTGTTTTGGATCCTAATACCCCTTTTTGATGGCCTTATTTAGTGATGTCAAGGAAAAGCATATGTGTATATATAGTATTGTTTAATTTTTTACTTTATGATTAGTTGAAATGATATTATATATTTTTTTAAACATGAATAACCTATATATGATGCTCTGGTGTCATGGTATGGGATTGATCAAGCCATTCTTCTTTACCCTGCATGCAAATAGTTCCTTGTCTTGACTTGCAAACCTATCTGCCCATAGAAATGATCTAAATTACCCCTATATATGGTTTTAATAGTGTTCTTGAAGAATATAAATACCCTATCTTACTTATTTAATTCATTAAGCGTGTAATTTCCCTTCATTCCTTTCCATTCAAGCTCAAAATTGCCTTGTTTGGCCTAGTCTATATAGTATGAGTACTGCATGTGTCAAAAAATAAGTCATGGAGGTGATCAAGGGAATTGATAAGACTATAAAATTCATTTCATATCTCAAACATACCATCTAGATTCATAATATAGCTTCTTTCCTCCATTGAGTAGTTATGAAGGTTTTGTAAGGGTTTTAGGGTTCCATAACTTCTTAATGATTGTTCATAGCATACGTACCCATGATGGGAAACCACTTTAAATGAATATGGATTATATTGACCCCCTAATAAACAATTATAAGCATTATATCCCATGCAAAACGTGTGTCAATATTTTTATGTGATTAAATTATGCTTCAAATGATTGTTAAGAACTGTGTGTGCAAGAAATAAGCTTGAGGGGTCTAATAAGACAATATTTTTGACTTTTATCCACTTTAATAACTCCTTAAAGGTTTTAAATACCCTCCATCTCAATCACCATAAAATGAAGATAAATCCCACAAAGGGTTCAAAATGGTGATTGTGTCTTTCAAGGGTTTTGTGTCTGTTTGTTTATTTTAGCCCTCAAGGCATGGTTTGCATAGAAATCTAAATAAAGATCAATATAAAAATGTGTTTTAAGATTTAACATCACTTTTTTATGACTAAAAAAACATTTCATGAAGTTTAAACCCTCTACCACACCTTATAACACTAGAATAAGTATGTCTTCTTATTCTTTAACTATCAATAGATAGGTGGTTGACTGTGTCAAAATAGTGAATAGCTACACTCTTCAAAATACCTTACCAAGATGATAGGTAGGTATAACCACTCATTATAACAAACTCCACTAGGTTTCATACTTGGATTTTTCATATAAATGCATGTAGGTGTTTTTTACCAAAATTTACTAGTAGGTTGCTTGTGTTTTAAGTCCTAAGACTAAGTTTTATTCTTTCCATCTTGTATTTATGCTTGAAGATGATGGATTGTCTTTTAATAGGCCATGAAAATCCTTATTTTAATGATTTTATTTATTTTTGTACTTAGTCTTATATATCCAATCAAAAACCATGTTTTTTCAAAGAAGCTTAAAGTGACATGACTATCAGAACACTGATGTAGGTATGTATTTATGAGCAATGGAGCTGTTTGGTAACCATTTCATCCCTATTGGTGCTTTGGAGACCCCTAATTTCACTTTAAACCTCCCTCCTATCTCTTCATTGAGAATATTAATCCTCAAACAAAGTTCTTAGGCATTATACACTATCCTATTACATATAGGCCTATGCACTTCATAGCTTTTCAAAAGAGGTCATGATCATTGATATAAGTTTGAAGATGTCAACTCATAATTTTAATGTTTAAGTAACCTCATAATCTTTTCTCCTTGAATTAATGAATATTAAACTATACCTTGATATAGTATGTGACTATATGAGATGGAATTATTCTCGAGTATGGTTATAGGTATGCATTTTACAGTTTGACCTTGACTATGTCCTTATTTGGAGTTCACCTCTTCATCCTCTAACCTCATCCCATCATTATTTATCTTATGAACCTTCCATTATCATGAGAATCCATCATTTGATCATGAAACTCCATCATGAAGCATTTTCCCCTCATCCTCTTTACCAACTTGAAGAAAAGCTTGTGCTTTCATCGCTATAGGTGACTATTTAATGAGGTGTATGAATAAGTCTCTATTTAATTTGAATTTCATATCTAAATATAAATTTTTACACCATTTTAAGTTATTCTTAAAATTTGGGTAGCAATACCATTGAGTTTAAAGGCATATCAACAAATCTTAACAATGAATGTGATTTAAGCCTGTATACCTTAAGAGACCCTACTGTAAGTGGATGTTATTCATGAAAACATCTCTAAGTTTGATTTATATTTATTATATCCATTTGATATTTATTTAAAATTCATCTCTTATCAAATTGTCTTCTCATAAGTCATTTCTCCAATTCTTGAGAATAGTCTTTTCTTCCATCATAAACTTAGCTATGTTTGACCCCTTTTTTACCTTTGTACAGACTATGTACAAGCTTTAGGATGGTTGGAGAGATGATATAGGTAAAAATATATCCATGAATACTTCACTTGTACAAGGATATCTTAATAGTTTAAATAACCTCACTTGAAGGTCATCTTCTTTTAAAGTCTCTTTCATAGCTTGCTAGAACTCCATTGGCTTATGACTATGTGCTTGATAAGATGATTTTAAGTTACCTTCCTCATAAGATCTTGATCTTAGAATAACTTTATGATCTTGTTGATAATAAATTGAAAGAGTTATTAGTTCCAAATAGTAGCTCAATGACCTATTAACTCTAAGATTTTAGTCAGGGTTTCAAGATTATCTCCATAATGCATTTGATTGATATCCTTTTAGCATTGATATAAGTGACTGTAGCTTGTACAAAATACGTATATATTAGACCTTGAGAAAGTCACAACACATGAACATGATCCTTTTATCCCTAAGAAACTTGATGAGATAGGAATGATCCACGACCTTGAAAGAGATATCTTGAAGTTTTTTCCTTCTTTAAGTCTTCATGAAACTCTTGACTGTCATAACCCCCTTTTTGTTTGTAGGTAGTCATTTCTAGAAAGGTTTATGGTTTTTGTTAACCATTTTTACCCAACAGGCTAAAATCAGTCCCCTTCTTCCCTTGCTATTTTAAGCCAGTCAATTTCAAGTTGCACAAGTTCAATGCCATGGTTCTTCAGCTTGGTTCAACACATTAGTTCAGTGCCTAGTTCAATAGATGGCTTGGTTCATCGGCCTTGGGTCAATCAACCTAGTTTGATTAGTCAGCTCATTGGCAAGTTCATCATGTGCAACATTGAACCATTGAACCGGTTCAATGAATGGTTCAAATCAAATGGTTTAACCATCTTGGATCAATCGGCTCAGCATGCAACATTGAACCGTTGAATCAATTTCAGTTCAATGGCTTGGTTCAACAAGCTTGGTTCATTTGGATGGTTCAATCATTTAGTTTAACTGGATGGTTTAATGACTTCAAGTTCATTGGCTTTGATTCACTTGGCAGTGGCACACAATGGTTGAACTGCTTAAACTGTTGAACCATTCTTTGGTTCAATGGCTTGGTTCAAGGGTATGCCCAAATGGCCGAAGGGTAGCTCAAAGTTCAAATGCCCTTGCAGAGGGAAGGCACTTCAAAGAAAAGGTAGCTAAAAGGTAAGTTTGGATTTTGTTTAAGTCCTGAATTCCTTTAGACTTTTTGTCTAAAGGAATTCCTTCAGACAAAAAGTCTGAAGGAATTTGGGAAAAGCCACGTTGGGAAACTCAGTCAAAATGTCCACAAACAAAAGTTTGTGAGAAAATGTCCATAGACAAAAGCCCATGAAAACCTAGGAAACCATCTAGAGGAGCATAGCGACCCACTGAAGGACCCCGAAGGGTAGGTTCCCTTGCGGGGGACTCTCGGCCAAATAAAGGGGCACAAAGCAAAGGCTGAGGGGTCACCTTCCCTTTGAGAAGGTGCTAAGAAGGGACTTCAAGTAGGAAAAGCCCACAAAGGATCGATGACATTTTTCCAAGGATGGTGACATCTAGAGAGCCGTCAACCTTAAGAAAGCGAATTAGCCATTGATTTTCATAGTGATGACGACCGCATGAATGTCAAAGTTAACACAGTGAAATAGCCATTGCTTTCAAACTAAAAGGATGCCAACCATGAAAAGAAGCCTAGAAATGCAATGACCCACTATAATATCACCCTTGAGGGCTGAAGGATCTAGAAGAGACAAGATAGGGAAAGGACAAAGTGCCAAGCATGGAGCAGGCAGATAGTCTAAGTGGCAAAGGGAAGTGTCGATTCAAGAAGTTACTCCAATAGGTGAAATAGTGGCTACAAATTGACCATTAGGCCAACCATGCAACCCATTTTTCTTCATTCCATACTTATGAGTAGACAAACTTCGTAAGTGCCTTCAAGAAGTAGCCTCAGCTAATGAGGAAACTATGCGGCCATGTCTAAAAATGCCTGAAGTCAAAGCCAAGGATGACACAACATTTATTTTTTTAGGTAGCCTGCTCTTCCCAATGAGGGGACACAAATGGGCCACTTTTTAAAAGGGGCACCAAAAGGCCTCATTTCTTCTCCTATATATTGAGTACTTGTCATTTTGAGAAAGAATCTTCCACATTTGTAAGGCATAGCCCTGGCAAAATTTCACCTAAATCAATAAATGCATTTTTTACCTCTATCTTGGATAGATATTTCTGCATATGTCTTGAGTGTTAGTTTGTGTTTAGTCATTGTTTATTGATGCTTTCATAGGTTCAACACCAACATATCTATTGCCTACAAGGTGCCATTTTTGTAGCTGACAAGGAGAGATATATTTGGAAGTGTAGAACAAAAGAAATTACTTATAGTGTGCGTTTCATAGCACCTTGGTGAATCTCTATTTTCTATGTTTTCCATTAAGTCCTCCCTACCAAGTTTCTTGCAACCTAGTCCTTCTGACAAGACTGAAGTGTATGTATGTATTTGTTTGGTTTTTAGTGTGAGTGTGAGAAGGTTGACTTTATTTTAGTGCATCACCTCCTTAGAGTAGTTTGTTTTCCTGTAATCTTCTTCTCTTTTCATCCCCCCATCATATATCTATATATATGTATGTTAGCACTTGCTGGAACAAATATGATGCATCAAAGGGAGCTAGCCCTTACCTAGAGACTCTCCCTCTAGCTTTTCTAGTCCCACGGGTGAGAGGGGAGTTTCCATAGTTGCGTGAAGAAGGCAAGAGCTTGGCTTCCTGCCAAGGGTGCAATCTTTTGCATCAACAGTTTTGGCATGCCTGGTGGGACATAGTTTTACAACTTCATAAGATTTCAAGATTGATGCTGGTCTTGTTAAAATAAATCAAATATTTCTAGAATCTAGTGACTCCACTGGTAAGAGCTTCAATTTTCGAATCAAGACCAATTTCTTAACTTTCTATGCCTAAGGTCACCACATGGTCTGCTTCTAAAGGGGTTCCCTTTGATTTTATTGAGTTGCCTTTGAACTCAACAAAAAGACTAAGGTTTGAGAAGACCCATCCTTATCCAACAAGGCATCCTCCTAGACCTATTTTAAGGGACACATATGTAGTAGAGCCACAATTACAGCCCATCCCAGCTATGGCATTGCCCTTTGTAGCTTTTCGTGGTCAAAGCCCCTTGAATCTCTCACATTATGATCCAATCTCAGGAATAGCCCTCAAAAATGTGCCTTATTTTGATGGAGAGGGGCCCATTATAGTCATTGAGCACATTAGGAATATTACTAACCTCTACAATATTCACAATGTCATGGAAGAAAATATCACCATTAGATTGCTAGCATTGTCTCTCAAAGGCAAGGCTCTTGACTGGTACAAGACTTTGCCTATAAATTCAATCCATTCTAGGAATGAATTGGGTACTCAGTTGATAGACTATTTTGGGGAAAAGAGCAATGACCTCTCACTTGTTGAGTAGCTGATGACCATAAAAAGAGCCCCACATGAATATATGCAGTTTCAGAAGACTTAAGATAGAATCCCCATTCTGATAAGACCAACTCCCAACTATGCTTTCCTATATTATTTAAAAGCATTAAATAGTGATATTGTTGTGATGATACAATCTATGGGAGGGCATATACTACTTGCTACGTATGACCTAGCCATAGCAACTAAAAATTGCTTAGTACAGGCTAGGAAAATAGCCCCTAGACCTCACATACCACTTTTCCTAGAAATGTTGCCTCTAATTTAGGACATTAATCTTGCATTAGCTCCTCTACCTAGCATAGAGAAACTAGCTACTATTTCATCAAATGAGCTTCATGAAGTTAAGAGTTTATTGCAGAGCATGTCAAATTTACTTATAGCTCTTAAAAGGCATCAATCTCAAAGCAACAGATTGAATTAGGGATACCAGCATTATGGTCAAGCCCCTAGACCCCCTTTTCAACACTATAATCAAGGGCAAGGTTAGCTCACCCAAACCAAGCCATTTCAAGGATACAATCTAGGCCCTCCTTCATCATCTAAGGTCATGGTGCCCATTCAAAACAACCTGGTACAAGAACAGCCAAGTTGTTCAACCATGGGATATGGTTAGGAACAGGTTGTATATACAAATGAGATGATGGGTTATTTATAGAATGTAAACAATCAAGCAACCACTCATTCCAAAATTTTTGAGGCTCCAATGCAACCTATCACGAATAGCAATCAGGCCCAGCCTGATTCTACCCTCATAAATCATCTAAAAGGGGAATTTTATTCAATGAATTATGTGGGCACTGCAGACAATCAAGCTGACTATGTTGCAGCCAACACAAGATTCAAGAGAATAGCATTGGGAGAAGCCCAGGCTACCACCCAAGTGGAAGCAACACCTTCTCCATCACACTCAAATCAAAAGGCCCTAAACTTTAGACTACCGTTTGTACCTTCAAGCCCTCAGCCTACACCTCAGGTTGGAATTAGCCCCAAAGAAAGCTTGAAGGGATGCAGTCCCTAGGTCAATATAGTGGACCAGATGAAGAAGCTACATATGAAAATCTCTTTATGGGATTCATTGTCTCTACCAGGATAGAAGGACATGCTATAGAGGGAATTGCATGAGCTAGATCAACAAGCTATCCTAGTAAACACTGATAATTTCTTGATGATGAATGGATAGCCTTCCACTTTAGGTCAGGTAAAGAAGGAAGAGAACATTCCCCCTTTCTATGTGTCCTTGGTTATAAGGGATTTATTGGTGCACAACTGCATCATTGATAGTGGGGCTATTACCTCAGTGATGCCCAAGTGCATAGCTGACAAGATGAGACTGAAATATGAAGACATGAATAAGGGTGTCCTATAGCTAAACGGGATGCTTGCAAAAATGGTTGGGATATGAAGGGTTTAAGCTTAAAATTACATCCTTGCCCAACCTTCTCAATTCCCCATGATATAGTGGTAGCAAATGTTCCTCCTTATTTCACAATTTGTTTGTCCAGGGACTTCACATCAAAGATAGGTGGCTATCTAGTAGCGAATTGGTCCTATCTAGTTTTTAGAACCAAGTATGGGACCAAGGTAAAGATCAAATCTGAGCCACTCTACAAGGACCATCTAGAACCATATTCACTCAAGGTAGTGAACATTAGTTACACCATTATCGACCCAAAAGAGTCCCAGACAGACCAATCTCCATCCTCTGCTCTTAAAGGAGTTACAGACCTACTCTTGGATGAGTGGGGAAATGATAACTTCAAGAATGATCCTTACAAGTTCATAGAGGAGGCAGGCCTTGGAGTCTACTGCATACACGAAGAGGGTGCCTTCATACCAAATATAATGAAGGCAAGCCAAGAAGACCTAGGTCTATGATAGCTGTACTTTGATGGTTCCAAAAGTAGGCTGGGAGCTAGTGGTGGAGTGATGTTAGTCTCCCCTTCAAAGGAGAGATACTTTTCAGCTTTCCATTTCCAATTCTCTTGCACAAGCAATGTTGTAGAATATGAGTCCCTTATCCATGGTCAGAATGGGCAAGAAAAAGAGGGATCAAGGAGTTGTAAGCTTTGGGAGATAGCTGATTGTAAATCAGGTGAAAGGCTATAATTTGACCAAGAATTCCTTGCTAAAGTCCTACAAGCATAGGGTCTAGGACTTGGTAAAAGATTTCCTCACTTTCAATATTGCCTCCATTCCTAGAGAACAGAACAAACAAGCAGATAGGCTAGCAACAATTGGTGCTTAGTTTGATGTTTCCAAGGAGATAAGTTAAGACTATGGTTCATGCTACTTGAAAGTGGTAGTTTGGCCCTCCATCCCTGATAACATTACAAACTGGTAGGTTTTCAAAAATGACTAGCAAATATCTTTCTTCTTATAGGAGGAAGCTGAGTTTGCAACACATAACCAAGCAAAGTTGCAGCAACAATATGGCAACCAAATTGTTCAATTGAAGAACAATAAGCTCCCTAAAGGTTTGGTCACTCTTGAGAGCATCTTCAATGGAGATGACCAATTAAGAAATGACAAGGCATGCATCACAACTAAGGAGGAGAATTACAAAAGGGTTGAGATCTTTAAGGACAAGCTGCTTGCACTTGGAAAAGTCTACACGGTTCAAGAAAGGTAGGCTTTCATTTTGTTGTGTCAAGAGTTTGCCAATGTTTTTGCATGGGATTATAGTGATTTGAAGGGCTTCAACCCAAAACTTGCCCACCACACCATCGAATTAGAAGAAAGTGCCAGACTAGTCACATAGAAGTAGAGGCCTATCAACTCGATGATTGAGCCTCTCATACAGAGGGAACTAGCCAAATTGATTGAGTTTGAGATTATATTTCCAATTAAACATTCCTCCTGGCTGGCCAATCTTGTTCTTGTTTGAAAGAAGAATGGGGAGATCAGGCTATGTGTCAATTTTAGAGACTTTAATAAAGTCTCTTTAAAAGACCACTATCCCCTCCTGAGCATGGAGCAGATCCTTCAGAAGGTAACAAGTAGCAAGCATTTCTCCCTCCTAGATGGATATTCAAGGTATAATCATATTCTAGTACAAGGTTGTGACTAGCACAAAATAGCCTTCACTACTAAATGGGGAACGTTTACCTATAAGAAGATGCCATTTGGGTTGGCTAATGTTGGTGCTACCTTTTAGTGAGCCATGGACATGGCTTTTGGAGGCTTGATAAACAAAAATGTGTTGGTATACCTTGATGATGTGACAGTGTTCTCCAAGGAAGCGAGCCAACACATGAAACACCTTAGGTAGATTTTTGAAAGGTGTAGGGAGTTTGGCATCTCTTTTAACCTGAAGAAATACGTGTTTGTTGTTCATGAGGGGAAACTCCTTGGCCACATCATGTCCAGGGAGGGCTTATCTATTAACCCTAAGAGAGTTCATTCTATCCTGGAGATGTCCCTACCTAAGCACAAGAAAGGCCTACAGAGCTTCTTTGGCAGGATAAATTTTATTCGAAGATTCATTTCAAATTTTATAGAGATAGTCAAGCCACTAACCTCTATGCTAAGGAAGGGTGAGGAGTTTAAGTGGACAACACAAAGGAAGGACTGCTTTGAAACCATCAAGCAAGCCATAACCTAGGCTCCTACTTTGATCAGCCCCAGCTTCAACAAAGACTTCAACCTCTACACTTTTAGCAATGAAGAGGTGATCTCCACCATGCTTACCCAAGCAAATGGTGATGACCTCAAGCAACCACTTGCTTTTTTTAGCCAAGGGCTAGAGGATTTTGAAGTCAGATACACATATGTAGAGAAGAAAGTCCTGGCAATAGTGTGGAGCCTAAAGAAATTTAGGAATATGTTGTCTAATAGTAGGATTCACCTCATGGTTCCACATCTTGGCATCAAGGATTTCTTGACCAATCGAGACCTAAATGAGAAGAGAGTGGGGTGGATCACCAAGGTGATGGAGTATGACATAAACATCAAGATTGTCAAGCTGGTTAGGGGAAGAGGCCTATGTGAACACCTTGTTATGGACTTCAAGTAGAAAGGGGAAGACAACTTACTAATTCATGATGCAGCTACAATAGAAGAACCAACTATCATAAAGGACTGGACATTGGACCTGAGGCATTTCCTTCTCACTGGTGAGTGCCCACATAGTCTTAACAAGACTAAAAGAAGGTACTTCATGCTCCAATCTCTCCCTTATGTTATGATTGATGGAGTATTGTTTAGGAAGGATCTCTATGGGGTCTTTTTAAGATGCATTGACCCAAACCAAGCTAATAAGGTACTGTCTGAGTTCCATGATGGGCTAGCAGGTGGTTATTTCGCTGCTAGAGCTATCGCAGCAAGGATAATGAGAGCTGGCTATTTTTAGCCTACTCTTTTCAAGGACACCCATGCCTGGGTAAGAAAGTGCCAGAAGTGTGCACTTTTTGATGGAAAATAGTGGTTAGCTACCATGCCTCTACAACCTATTCAGGTGGAACAACCATTCATGCAGTGGGGCTTAGATTTCATAGGGATGATTAACCCTCCCTCCAGTACTAGACACAAGTGGGTCCTGACTGCCATGGACTATTTCACAAGGTGGGTGGAGGTTGTTGCTCTGAAAGAGATAAATGAAAGTGTGGTCCTAGAGTTTTATGAGGACCTGGTGACAAGATTTGGGGTCCCAACCACCATAATCTCAGATAATGCCTTGGCTTTTCTAGGAACCAAAACAAGTGAATGGGCACTAAGGTATGGTATATATCTCAGCACTTCATCCAATTATTACCCATAGGGGAATGGGCTGGCTAAGTCCACCATCAAAAATTTGATCAGGATCATCAAGAAGACCATGGAAGAAAATTAGAGGACTTGGCATGCCAAGCTAAAAATAACTCTGTGGGCTGATCGAATCACTCCAAAGAGAGCAATCAAAAATTCTCCATATACACTCATGTATGGAAGGGAAGCTAGGGTTCCCATCTCACTTGAATTGCCAGCACTAGACCTCACTCGCTAGCTATAATTAGAAGAAGGAAATAACATGGAGGTCAGGCTGTGCAAGCTAATGGAGCTCCAAGAGATAAGGGACTAGGCTATGGCTTCTATGACCAGTCGCTAATAACAAACAAAGAGACACTTTGACAAGAAATCTTCATCAAAAGATTTATTTGAAGGAGACATTGTCTTGAAATGGGATGAAGACTGAGCTAAGCCTGAAAAGCATGCAAAATTTGATGCCCTATGGAGTGGCCCATATATAATTACTTAGTGCAAGCAACATAATGCATTCCAACTCTCTAGGTTGGATGGTGAGGAACTGCATATCCCAATTAATGGGATACATGTGAAGCACTGCCACTAAGTCTCCTTTCATCTGTATATATTTTCCCTTGTTTTTTTCCCCTATTTTCCCCAAGTGCTATTACACAAGTATTTTTCTTTGCCTTGTGTGTGTTTTCTTTTCCTTTTGAGGTGAATCTGTATGACTGGTTCTAGATTTATCAGAGTTGTTGCCTTTTTTTAGTTACCATCAAACTCCATACCCAATGGACTATAAGGCAATTAGTCTTTAAGCATAGTAGGCATGCTTCCCCTAGGAGTCACCAATTTATTGACCATTTTTGCCTAATAGGCTAAAATTAGTCCCCTTCTTCCCTTGCTATTCAAATCCAGTCAATTTCAGGTTGCACAAGTTCAATGCCATGGTTTTTTGACTTGGTTTAACACATTAGTTCAGCACCTAGTTTAATAGATAGCTTGGTTCATCAGCCTTGGTTTAATCAGCCTAGTTCAATCAGTTAGCTCATTGGCAAGTTCATCATGCATAGCATTGAACTAGTGAACCGGTTTAATGAATGGTTCAAAGCAAATGGTTCAATTGCCTTGGTTCAATTGGCTTGGCATGCAACATTGAACTGTTGAACCAATTTTGGTTTAATGGCTTGGTTCAATGAGCTTGGTTTATATGGATGGTTCAGTCATTTGATTCAACTGGATGGTTCAATGACTTCAAGCTCATTGGCTTTGATTCACTTGGCATTGGCATGCAATGGTTGAGCCACTTGAATTGTTAAACCATTCTTTGGTACAATGGCTTGGTTTAAGGGTATGCCTAGATGGCTGAAGGGTAGCTCAAAGTTCAAATTCCCTTGTAGAGGGTAGGCACTTCAAAGAAAAGGTAGTCAAAAGGTAAGTTTAGATTTTGTTTAAGTCCTAAATTCCTTCAAAAATTTTGTCTAAAGGAATTCCTTTAGACAAAAATTCCAAATGAATTTGGGAAAAGCCATGTTGAGAAACTCAGTCAAAATGTTTGTGGATAAAAGTCTGCAAGAAAATGTTTGCAGACAAAAGCTTGCAAAAAACTAGGAAACCATCTGGAGGAGCATAGCGACCCGCCAAAGGACCCTGAAGGGTATATATCCTTATGGGGGACTCTCGGCCAAATAAAGGGGCACAAAGCAAAGGCTGAGGGGTCACCTTCCCTTTGAGAAGGTGCTAAGAAGGGACTTCAAGTAGGAAAAGCCTATGAAGGACTAATGATGTTTTGCTAGGGATGGTGATGTCTAGAGAGCTATCAAATTTAAGAAAGTGAATTAGCCATTGATTTTCAAAGTGATGACAGCTGCGTGAACATCAAAGTTAACACAGTGAAATAGCTATTGCTTTCAAACTAAAAGGATGTCAACCATGAAAGGAAGCCTAAAAATGTAGCGACTTGCCAAAATATCACCCTCAAGGGCTGAAGGAGCTAGAAGAGACAAGATAGGGAAAGGAAAAAGTGCCAGGCATGGAGCAGGCAGATAGTCCAAGTGGCGAAGGGAAGCACTGATTTGAGAAGTTACTCCAGCAGCTGAAACAATGGCTATAAATTGACCATTAAGCCAACCATGTGACCCCTTTTTCTTCATTTCATAATTATGAGCAGACAAATTGTGTAGGTGCCTTCAAGAAGCAGCCTCAGTTAATGAGGAAATAGTGGGGCCATATCTAAAAATGCCTAAAGTCAAAGCTAAGGCCGATACAACATTTATTTTTTTAGGTAGCCTGCTCTTCCCAATGAGGGGACACAAATGGGACACTTGTAAAAAGGGGTACCAAAAGGCCTCCTTTCTTCTCCTATATATTGAGGACTTGTCATTTTGAGAAATAATCTTCTACATTTGTAAGGTGTAGCCCTGGCAAAATTTCACTTGAATCAATAAATGCATTTTTTACCTCTATCTTGGATAGATATTTCTGTGTATGTCTTGAGTGTTAGTTTGTGTTTAGTCATTGTTTCTTGATGCTTTCATAGGTTCAACACCAACATATCTATTGCCTATAAGGTGCCATTTATACAGCTAACAAGGAGAGTTGTATTTGGAAGTGCAAAATAGAAGAAATTACTTACAGTGTGCATTTCACAGCACCTTGGTGAATCTCTATTTTTTGTGTTTTCCATTAAGTCCTCCCTGCCAAGTTTCTTGTAGCCTAGTCCTTCTACCAAGATTGAAGTGTATGTATGTATTTGTCTAGTTTTTAGTGTGAGTGTGAGAAGGTTGACTTTATTTTGGTGCATCACCTCCTTAGAGTAGTTTTTTTCCCTGCAATCTTCTTCTCTTTTCATCCCCCCCATTATATATCTATATATATGTATGTTAGCACTTGTTGGAATGAATATGATGCATCAAAGGGAGCTAGCCCTTACCTAGAGACTCTCCCCTCTAGCTTCACCAGTCCCATAGGTGAGAAGGGAGTTTCCATAGTTGCGTGAAGAAGGCAAGAGCTTGGCTTCCTGCCAAGGGTGCAATCTTCTGTGTCAACAGTTTTTATAGTCCATCTCCATAACCATGATGCTTCCCACTATTCTTCACTCTTATTATAAATGAATCCATGAGATGGAGATGAGTGTAAGGTGATATTCTATGAATGGATGGTGGGAAAATTAGATGGAGGCAAATATGGAGTCTTCTTACAATGAGAAATGGGAGTGAACGACTATATAGATCAATGAAACAAGCTAGAGGTGAAAATGGACATGATGAGTATATGACAAGACCATTTGGAGGGTATTATGCAAGCATTATCACATGTTCAACAATATTTATCAATTTTAATACCTTTTAGGGAGGTATATGGTGTTAAAATGAAACCTAGGAGTTTGCTAAGATCCTTAACAAATTCTAAGAAACCTTAAAATATGATAAATAGTGACTACATGAGAAGTCTGGAGAGTCATTAATGGTTTCCTTGATATGAATATTTGAATAAAACTTTGAGAATATTTAATGAGGAATATATAACATGAATGAAACCCTTAAAACAATGATCCAGCTAATCTTGATGCTCCTTCTCTCTTATAGACTGTACACACTTTTTTCATATGATTGTAGATTGTAGATTTGCACTGTTATGCCTTCATGAGCTCCATATGACCCTCAAATGTGTGGAAAATAATTTAATAATTTCATGTAAAGGTTGATTATGCTATTTATAAATTCTATAATCTTGAAATTTTAATCCATGATGCCCAGATGAAGAGAAAACTTAGAAAATTGACTACCTGCTTGGATGAAGGAGAGATAGTGAGTACCTTGACTTTAAAGGGATGGTTCATGAAGGAGAGATAACTAAATTGAGAACCAATAACCATAGATATAATACATCTAAGATTATTTTCTCTCACCAAAATTTTAGATCTTGATTTTCTCTCTCATGGTTGTACTACCCATAAACCTGAAGGGATTTCACTATGTGCAAATAAGCTAGATGACTAAAGGGAACCAATTTTGGCCTTGTATTGGATCCTTTTTCCTTTAAATTCTTATATAAAACATTTCATATCTCATTCTGCATGATCTTTATCTCTAATTTATGGAATGGACCATACAAGTCCATACCTTCACATGAAAAATCTCCTTTCTTTGCAGGTTCTTCAAACTTAAAGCTTGAAATACCCATTTTTGTTGGAGGTACAATAAATAAGAATGGGGTGAATTAGTGAGCCTTTATATTTCAATTTCAATACCAATCCTTTGAAGCTATCAAATAATAAACATATATTAACTTGATCAAGCAACATTAATAAGAGAGCTCATTCATTCAATGCATACACAAGATCAAACATATAACACATAGTTTCTATGGGAAACCCTCATAGGGAATAAAACCAACTATAAATATTTAAATACATGGAATAATTATCCTATAATAAATTACAAAAAGAGACTAGTAAACTCTTTTAGACCATAAAACCTTGATCAAATCCTCTTGACCAAAGGGCTTTAATAAAACACCTATTTCACAAGGAGAAACTACCCCTATAGAAGATAAAATACTTTAGACCCTCCTTTGATGTGAACACCTCCAACTTATAACTAATGTCTTCAACACTTGATGATGGATATCTTATTTTCTAACCCCCTACATAAATAATGCATCTGAAGCCACGTTTTAGATCACCTTAGACCTCTTCACTCATTCTCAATCTATAAGAGCACTTTTCAGACATCAGAAATATGACCTATAAGTCATAAACATAGTCCTTAATATGATCTGGTCATCAAATCATATAATTGTAAACTCTCCCTCTCCTTTGATCCACAACTCTCACATAAGCCTTTCATGAATCTTATCTCACCATACACACTCTCTCAAACAACCTCTTGAGCATACTCAATCATTATACATCAGGATTATTAGGTCCAATGACCTATGTGATCACCTAAATCACCTTGATCAGACAAGAATTTCTAATCCTATTTTTCTCTATACTGGTCCTTACTAACATGTACCTTCTCTTCGCTAAACATTCACACAAAGCTCTCACTTCGAACACCTACTCACAAGTCTCTCATTAGTTTAGAAACTGACACATTTGGTTTCACCATTTATAGAGATATCATGATTATCAAGAAAATAAAATTTCCTATCAGCCACAACACATTCCTTCACCCTTAATTCATGTAAGATAGGTTACACTTAAGCACAACTTTCTTTCAAATAGGCCTAAGTACTTTTAAGTCCTATGGAGATCCATTCAGATCTTTAACACTTCTCTAAGGAAATTAAGAAACATATAAATACTTTCCAAATTAATATACCCATTCCAAATTATCTATAGGTCCTCCTTAAGTTCCAAAAATCATCATGTTACCCTTTTGCTTAAGCACAATTTGCTCAAACAACATTTTATACACACAATCACCATGACCAAATACACAATCAACTTCTAAACCTTTGTTTATACCACATATGATTAGTGAAACCTTCATAATGCACATAGATGGTACTTATTGAGTCTAAAACATGATCCAATATCTAATTCATCATTAAACATTGAGACAACATCATAATGAGCTCAATTACCCCTCTCATGTTAGTTGCAGAATATAGTCGAACACATAATCTACTTTGGATCCTAATTTCTTTATCTGTACATATATTCAAAACTTTAATTTTATATTTATATATGTTTTTTGGTTTATTATACAAATTTTATTTTTATACCATGGTCAAATTATGCATAGATAAATAGTTATGGCTCAAAAAATAGACATTAGTTTTCCTTTGTAAAATTCAAATATTTGAATTCAAATGATCATAGTTAAACATCAAACACTATGCTCACATATTGTGTCCTCACTAATTTAGATGAATCATTCACCTGAATATCATTATATTAATCTCAACATTTAACACATATTTTTCCACTACCAAATTTTAAACCTTGAATAGTTAACCTCATCTTGTGAAATCTTGCAATATTGACTCATCGCACACAATCGATATCTATGGATCAATTAGGTATTTACCTTATAGAACTCACCATTAAATATTAATTAGAACCCCCATAATCATGACACTTATAAACCTAAGATTACTCATAATCACGTATATCATTAACCATCAAGCACTTGTCATCATCTCGTTGCTTCCTAAGACCTTGGAACAAACATGCTCCATTGATCCTTTTGTAAGGAGCTCGCTCTTTTCCTTCATTAACCAATGAACTATTTGACCTTTTTGAATTTTTTTCACGATATATATTCAATGTAATATTTCCCATTAACCTTTAAATCTCCATATAGTCTTGTTCTTTAACATTATCCAAAATAGACTAAATATGGGGACCATTGCTTATCTGCCTAGAAGGCCATCTTTGATCCTTAATAAGTTTTATTGTAATAACTCACACATTCTCAAATTTGGACCATATGTTTCCATTTCAAATATGAATCCAACCATGTATCAATCTTATCCTAAAACCATTACACATATGGGATATAATTACATTAAAATACTCACTCATATTTTTCTCTCATAGAGCTAATTATGTCAAAACAACCTTGTCTGGAAGGCTAAATTTGTACATGCATAACTTTTGTCATATGTCAGCTCTTGACATAAAAGTTAGCATAAATCAATTAGTCAAAAAAATTAAAAAACCCATATGATCACCTTCTCCTTAAATTCCTACATGTGTGAGATATTCCATCATAAAAATGCCTACTCAGCTTTTCTTGCCACATTACAAATTTGGCTAGGTATGGGAAAACACTCTTAAAATGCCTGAGAGCCCAACTTTGTACTTGCATATATTTTACCACACTTCATCACTAGAATTTAGAATTTGGACATAGAAACTAGGGAATAATTTTATCACAACCATATGACCAAATCCCCATGACTCATCCACACATGGTAATTATTACATCATCAAATTACCTACTCAAAGTATCTTCCATTAGACTCAAAATATCTAGATGAAAATAATGATCAACCAAATGAAATCCACTCATGCACACAAGCACTCAAAGAATAAAAAAAATCTTGAAGGAACCTTTGTACATTATTAAATCATCATACTAAACCCTAAACATCTCTAATCATGCCAAAATTGAAGATCAACCAAGCCTCCTTCAAGAATACTAAGACAAGCACATTGCACACTTTCTCATTATCACTTAGGCTATAAAATCAATTCATCCACTCAATATGACACCTATATGACATAACCATGACATCATTTATAACTATCTAACAATTTTAGTGTATAAAAATGAGGACTACAAGTCGTGAGCGTGTTAGAACAAGAATTAAACCCTTTTACACCCTTTATGTGGTCAAAATTAGCACGTGTGAGCTCATGGAAGGCTTTTTCCATGCTTTAAATTACACTAAGTTTTATTTTAAAATTATAATACTTTATAACTAAGGTAATTACATGAATTTTAATGTGTTTCAAAGTATTTTGAATGATTTAATGTCATTTCAAGGTATAATTTAATCATTTTAAAGCCAAAACCTTCACTTTTAACCTCATACACATGACTTCATAACAAGATGTTAATGAATAGCATAGAAAAATACCTTATCACCTTAAATTCATCTCTCTATGAAACTTTTATAGATGTTCATTTCCTATATTTAATGTTTATAAATAATTATACTTGAATATACTGATTATATTTGAGAGTAATCAGCTTCCACCCTTTGTATATCTCCATCAAAGCATTTTCAAATCATAAGACCACTTGAATCTCTTTTAAAATAATGATAAAGACACATGGAACTATTGACATGACATTGAAACTAATCTCTCTTCACTTTATAGCTAAGGAAACTACGATGGAAAAGATAATTTTTTAATTACAGGGGTTGGTATTGGGCCTTGATAAGCCAAATTGTGAACATTTTTGGTGAATCACAAGGGTTAACCAGCTTGTTGGTCAAGAATATTTAGAATTTATTTGTTATATCATAATTTGGACTACACTCTAAAACCAAAAAAAAAATTAGTCTCAACATAAAATGAACAAACATGACACAAATAGGAAACAACAACTGACAACTAAAGTAAAACAACAAATAACAAAGCATGTGCAACATGTGCACTTAGAGGAAAGAAACTAAAACTATGTACAAAAGGATGACTCTCTTAATATAAATACTTGAGGAACATCCCATTAAAAATAATAAGGAGTTCCTCTCTACTCAATTTGGATAATTGGAAAGCATTACTTTGCTTACAATCAGTAAGAGCTTATGAGCCACTCTAAAGGCTATCACATTTGGAATGTTTACTTGGTTTAACATGGTCTTCATCCCACTTGAGTACAATGTCACCTTGTTAAAAGGTCTTAGATGAAGCTCTTTTTTCAAATGATTTCTTTATTTTATGTTACTTGGACCACACAATATGCAAAGCATTGTCTCTTATTTCCTTCAACTCTCTCAATTCATTCATTCTTACCTCCATTGCATCATTCTCCATAAGTTCCAGCTCATGTGCAAGCTACAAGGATATAAGTTCAAATGAAATGGGAAGCCTTTATTCTCTAACATAAAAAAAATGATAAGGAGAGTGACCAATGGAATTATTTGGAGTGATTCTATCTACCCATAAGGTAGTCTTTAATCTGGTATGCCATTCTCTCTGATTGTCTTCAATTGTTCTCTTGATGAACCTAGTCAAATTCTTATTGGTACACTCTACTAGTACATTACACTATGGATAGTAATTTGATGAATATTTAAGATAAATACCATTATCAAGATCCTATTTTCATACCTTTTCACTAATACACTCCAAATCATTATTTGACATGATGGCTGAAGGGACTCCAAAATGAGTCACTAGGATGTCATAGAACTCCAAGGCTAAGTTCTCATTTAATTTTTTGATTGGAACTACCTCCACCCACATAGTAAATTAATATATTTATTTCAAAACCCACTTATGTCTAGAAATTTATGGAGGATGAATCATGCCAATGAATTCTAAACCCCATTACATGAAGGGATGCTCAACTTGAATAGGTTTTAAAGGCATGGTAGCTATTATCTATTTTTTGGTAAACATTACACACTTGGAACATTTTATATCCCATTTATGTGAATATTTGAAAAAATTATGCCAAATATAACCATACATTATGATCTTTGTTGCTATAGTCTCTATTATAAAGTAGCCTCCTAAAGGACTATCATGAAATTGCTTTAATAACTTGTCTATTTGACTAGTTTCAACACATCTTAAAACATACCTCTAATGTCCTTCTTTAAGATAACTCCATCAATTAGGATGTAAGGTATATATTTCAACTTGAAGTGTCTCCCCTTTGATCCATTTAATCCCATAGGACACTCTCCTATTTTGAGGAATCTAGTAATGCCCTATGTCCATTGGAAGGAAATATGGTTGTAGTTGCATGTTGAGTGTCTTGAACTATCAAAATCACTTATTTTTCTTATTTAACATCTACTAAAAGGTGTTCAAAAAGTCTTCTACCTATTACTATATTTTTAACCTTAAATTCAATTTCATATTCCATGCACTTGGTTACCCAACCATCCCTCTTTTCACTCATGTCTCTGTTAAGGATAAAATCCTTCACACTAGGATGAACTACCATTAGAAAGATCATTTTGTTGGAAACCAAATGTATAAATTTTTTCAAGACTCTTATAACAACAAGTAAATTATTCTCAATAAATTAGTACTTATATTCATATCCTTCCAATTATTGAATGAAAAAAGCAATGGGTTGCTCCAATCCTTCATTGTTTTGTTGTATAAACATGGTAGAAATTGTATTACATGTGGAGAAGGCATACATGAAGAAATATTTAGTAAAATAAGGATTGACCAAAGTAGGAGATTGGATAATGGCATAATTTATGGCCTCAAAACTTCTCTTACCTTCTTTGATCCATGTGAATTCTTGATATTTATTAAGCATATGAGTTAGTGGCCTCACCAATTCTACAAATCCAAAAATAAACATCCTAATGAAAATGATCTTTCCCAAGAAGATTTGTAATTCCTTCTTATGTTTAGGAAAAGATAAATTAAGGATTGACTTTATTATTTTAGGATCAATATAAATTCTATCCTTGGATACAACATGTCCAAGAATTCTTCCCTCATGTAATACAAAGATACACGTTTTGGGGTTCAAGAAGACCCCAAATTATCTACACACATCAAAAACCAATCTAAATTGTGTCAAATTATATTTAGGATCTTTAAAAAAAATATTAGATAAAAAAGAACCATTTCACTTATGAGCCCCTAAAAATCAACATCCATTTCCATTTATAAAGTAGCTCTAGCATTGGAGAGTCTAAAAAGCATCTTCTTACATGCATAGGTACCCCACTTAGTTATGAAGGTAGTTTTGTATTGATCTTGATCCTTCACCAATATCTAATTATAACTTGAGTATCCATAAAGTAGATAAAACATTTGTAAACCTAAAACTCTTTGAAACATTTGATCCATGGAGGGAGGAAGATAGTGATATCTAAATGACACTCTCTTAAGATCTCTAAAATTTACACACAACCTTATCTCTCCATTATTTTTCCTCAAAGGTACATGATTTGAAACCCATGTATAATGTTTAATGGGAAAGATTATATTGGACTCAATAAACTTTGTAAGTTCTTTCTCCATAAGGATCTCAACATTGGGGTTGATTGGCTTTTATTTTTATCTCATAGGTTTGGCATATTCTTCAAACTCTATAGTATGTTGTGCTAACCTAGGATCAAAACCTTTCAAATCATGATATTCCCATGCAAAAAACTCCATAAACTCCTTGACCAATATAATGAAAGCTTATGTCTCATTCTTAGTATTCACTTTTCCCAACTTGAGTAACTTATCTTCAACTATGAAAATTTTCTCATAATGTTCTTCTCTAGTAGAGATGCTTGTTGTGAAGACTAATTACCTAGTGATTACCAGATTCATGAGTCTAATTAAACATTAATTATCAACCCAGGGTGTGCAAACTTTTCAAGAGTGTTGACATTATATATAAATTACTTATTCATAAATCAACTTTCTTCTCTAGTTGTAGTATAATGAATTTATGTTAAATTTACTAGACAAATATATTATGAAACCATTATGATAGATTACAAAACTATTCCACACTTATGTACCATACATTTATCAAACCTATATAATCATACTTAATAGTAAAATCAACTTACATAACCTACTAAAATTAAATAGGGTTAGGATCTTCATAATAGCTCATTTTGAGGGGGGGCTTCCTCAGTTAGAACTAAGCTAAAATCCCTCTCTGAGAGAATTCACAAACTTCTTAAAAATTCAACTTTATCATTACTCAATTATGAATACAAATGCTATGGTTCAAAACTTTCGATATTACCTTATCAAAATTATCTAACTCCTAGTCTAATCTAGGTTCTACCTTTAAATACAGAAGGTAGTTTATTGACTCTTAATCGAAGACACCAAACTAGGAAAAAATATAAATGATTTAGAAACTACCCCAGTCAAACTTCAAGTGGTTGGTAATCGTAGTTACTTATTTTAGGATTGACTAGGTTAAAGACAAGGTAGATTATCTTGTTATTTTATCTCTTTTGTCTTTTATCATCTTTGGCAACACATCCAATGTCTCCTTGCATGTAGGGAATCCATACAATAACTATGATTATTCCCAATCATCCATTTGGTTCTCTAAGATAATTGGATGTGTATACATAATCTCCTCAATAATGAATCTATTTTACATAGTGGTTTTAGGCACTCTGTAGTAGCTATAGGCAACTTGTAGGTAAAACTTTTAGTTGTTATGGGCACTTTGTAGTGGCACTAGGAAACCTATAGGTGAATCCTATAGTTTATATGGGTATTCTATAGTAGTTTCAAACAACCAGTAGGTAAAGCCTATATTTGTTGTGGGTACTCTATAGTGGCTATGGGAAACCTATAGGTGAGGCCTATAATTTATACAGGCATCCTACAGTAGCTATGGCTTAGCAAGATCTTGTATCCTTTCATGACCCTTCAAATGTTTATTATATAAAGTCACACCAATATAATTTAATCAAGGAAAAACATCAATAATTCATAACATAACACACACACACACACACACACACACACACACACACACACACACACACACACACACACACACACACACACACACACACACACACACACACACACACACACACACACACACACACACACACCAATTAACATAAAAAATCATAACTTTATTCATTTGCATTAGTGATGGATAGTTATGGGATTTACATGGAAAAAGACATAGACTAAGCATGGATGAGGCTATAAAATTAAGTAATTGGTAGCCTCATCAATACTTAGCTTATATTTTTTTGGCTAATAATTATCATTAAATATGATTTACAAATTCACCAGAAACTTAGGTAACTTATTTGATATTAATTGAACAATTGGATCTTCATAATGGTGTTGTAACTTGTTATGATTCTTTAGGCAAAATTCTACCTCATTTTGTAGAAATAGGCAATCTGTTTGTCACTATCACATACTTGACAACTTACCTCATTATTGGGAAATGAATCCCTTAATAGAAATTTTATTTAGGACTAATTTTTATTGTCTTTGATCTGATACATAATATTAAACTATGCTCCAATGGTAGCTAGTCTATTTACATGTTGATTGGCTCCTCTGGGAATGGAGTGAATGTCAAATGCCTGGAAGTATTCCATAAGGTCCCAAACCTTGTGTTCTTATGCCTTTAGAAGTGGATTATTAGCTACACTCAAACCTCTTACTTTTTTCACTACACACACACACACACACACACACACATCAATGAACATAAAAAATCATAACTTAATTCATTCATTTGCATTAGTGATGGATAGTTATGGGATTTACATGGAAAAAGACATAGACTAAGCATGGATGAGGCTATAAAAGTAAGTAACTGGGGGCCTCATCAATGCTTAGTTTATATTTTTTTGGCTAATCATTATATGATTTATAAATTCACCAAAAACTTAGGTAACTTATTTTATATTAATTGAACAATTGGATATTCATAATGGCGTTGTAACTTGTTATGATTCTTTAGGCAAAATTATACCTCATTTTGTAGAAATAGGCAATCTATTTGTCACTATAAAATACTTTAAAACTTACCTCATTATTGTGAAATGAATCCCTTAATACAAATTTTATTTAGGACTGCTTTTTATTATCTTTTATCTGATACATAATATCATACTATGCTCCAATGGTAGCTAGTCTATTTACATGTTGATTGGCTCCTCTGGGAATGGAGTGAATGTCAAATGCCTAGAAGTATTCCATAAGGTCCCAAACCTTGTGTTTTTAAGCCTTTATAAGTGGATTATTAGCTACACTCAAACCTCTTACTTTTTTCACTACTAATTCATTGTCGCCTTTAACTTGTAGAAGCCTACTACCCCTCTTTCTTTCCCACTATAGACCATGTATAAGAGCCTCATATTCTACATTATTAGATGTATAACTAAATTTAAATATTATAAAATAGTAATACCTTTTATTTAGAGGATAAAAAATCATAACATCAACCCCAAATCCATTATTTTATCTGGATCTATCAAAGTACAAATTTGACACTCCTTCCTAATCCTACATTGAGCTAGTGAGACTAGGCATCATGTCAGTTTCTTCATGCATGCAATAGACATAAAAACCTGATTCTTCAATAGTTTTATAGGGATAATATCCATGATTATAAATTTAATACTCATCAAAGAGTATATCTAGTATACCTTCAAGTGATATGGAAGGTTCTTGATCACTAAAATATTCATCTTATTTTGAGATTGTGCAATTCACATTTGACAAGTTTAGCATATAAGGTTCCCTATGGAATATTGATATAGGTTCATACATTATAATTAATTTTTTTCCATACTTGGTTTTGAAAACCATGTATGTATAATTATAATAAATATATCCCCCTATTTTAGTAGTGAAATCTCTAGATAAGCATAAGGTAAAGTAGGGAGGTAGGTGAACAACTACCACATCTTGTGAAATTGTAAAAATAGGACAAGAAGAAAGTATGACCTTAAGATCAATTAAAACTCATAAATTATTAGTAGGATACCCATCCAATTTTAATACTCCTTTCTCATGAGGCTCATACTGAAGTCCTAATATGTTAGCTATGGATTTAGGCATGATAGAGGTACTAGCCCCATTATTCATCATATAATTATGAACAAGACAATATCCTATGTAAATTGAAATATAAAAGGGAGGATGATTAATCACCTTTGAATCTTGAGGCTCAAGAATTTTATTATAATATTACATAGTGGTTGTAGGCACTTTGCAGTCACTATAGGCAACCTGTAGGTGAAACTTTTAGTTGTTATGGGCACTCTGTAGTGGAAATAGGCAAACTATAGGTGAATCCTATAGTTTCTATGGGTATTATATAATGGTTTAAAAAAACCCATAGGTGAATCCTATAATTATATTGGGCACTCTGTAGTGGCTATGGACAACCTATAGGTGAGGCTTATAATTGATATAGGCATCCTAAAGTAGCTATGGCTTAGCAAGATCTTGTAGCCTTTCATGACCCTTAAAATGTTTATTATATAAAGTCACACCAATATAATTTAATCAAGGAAAATCATAAATAATTCATAACACACACACACACACACACACACACACACACACACACACACACACAAATGAGCATAAAAAATCATAACTTCATTCATTCATTTGCATTAGTGATGGATAGTTATGGAATTTACATGGAAAAAGACATAGACTAAGCATGGATGAGGCTATAAAAGTAAGTAATTGGTGGCCTCATCAATGCTTAGTTTATATTTTTTTGGCTAATCATTCTCATTAAATATTATTTATAAATTGACCAAAAACTTAGGTAACTTATTTGATATTAATTGAACAATTGGATATGCATAATGGCGTTGTAACTTGTTATGATTCTTTAGGCAAAATTCTGCCTCATTTTGTAGAAATAGGCAATCTATTTGTCACTATCAAATACTTTAAAACTTACCTCATTATTGGGAAATTAATAAATTCATACAAATTTTATTTAGGACTACTTTTTATTGTCTTTGATCTGATACATAATATCATACTATGCTCCAATGGTAGCTAGTCTATTTACATGTTGATTGGCTCCTCTGGGAATGGAGTGAATGCCAAATGCCTGGAAGTATTACATAAGGTCCCAAACCTTGTGTTTTTAGGCCTTTAGAAGTGGATTATTATATACACTCAAACCTCTTACTTTTTTCACTACCAATTCATTATCACCTTTAACCTGTAGAAGCTTACTACCCCTCTTTCTTTCCCACTATAGACCATGTATAAGAGTCTCATATTTTACATTATTAGATGTATAACTAAATTGAAATATTATAAAAGAGTAATAAATTTGATTTAGAGGATAAAAAATCATAACACCAACCCCAAATCCATTATTTTATTTGGATCTATCAAAGTACAAATTCCACACTCCTTCCTAATCCTACATTGAGCTAGTGAGACTAGGCATCATGTCAGCTTCTTCATGCATGCAATAGACACCAAAACCTGATTCTTCAATAGTTTTATAGGGATCATATCCATGATTATCAATTTCCTAATCATCAAAGAGTATATTTGGTATACCTTCAAGTGATTTGGAAGGTTCTTGATCACTAAAATATTCATCTTATTATGAGATTGTGTAATTCACATTTGAAACGTTTAGCATATAAAGTTCTATATGGAATATTGATATAGGTTCATACATTATAGTTAATTTTGTTCCATAGTTGGTTCTAAAAAACATGTATGTATACTTATAAGAAATATATCCCCCTATTTTAGTAGTGAAATCTCTAGATAAGCATAAGGCAAAGTAGGGAGGTAGATGAACAACTACCACATCTTGTGAAATTGTAAAAATAGGACAAGAAGAAAGTATGACCTTAAGATAAATTAAAACACCTAAAGTATTAGTAGGATACCCATATAATTGTAATACTCCTTTCTCATGAGGCTCATACTGAAGTCATAGTATGTTAGCTATGGATTTAGGCATGACAAAGGTACTAGCCCCATTATTAATCATATAATTATGAACAAGACAATCTCCTAAAATTGAAAGATAAAAGTGAGGATGATTAATCACCTTTGAAGCTTGAGGCTCAAGAATTTGATTATAATTTTTTAGAACAACACTTACACTTTTTGATTGTTTATCTGAAACATGTAGCTTTGAAAGCTCTTCTTGCAAGAGGTCCTTTTGACCTAAAATTATCAATGTATCCAACAAAAAATAGAAATAGAGGGCTTATTCATTTGATCAACAATATTAAGTGTATAAGTGGTTATCTTGGGCTACAATTTTAGAGAATAAGTACTACCTAAATGTTGTATGAATTATGGAATAAAAGGACTTTTCAGATTCTACCCCTTGCCATCTTGTACTTGTTAAGTTGATGACTTTTGAGGTACATATTGAGTGCTAGTCTTTTGAGGTGATTGATAAAGAAGAGATGACTTTATAGGACCTAAATCATCACCAATTGATTTTATCTTAGAACTTGTATGGGATGCAACTTAATTTTCCAAATTGGACATGATTTGGCACTTAATTGCTTCCATATGATCAAAAGAATTCTCACATTCTTAGAAATTAACAAATGTAGTTTCAGTAGGTGATTTGCTACTACTTTCTCCTTGCTGATTGGTACCTTAGCTTGAGTGAAATAAGGGATGTATCCATGTGGTATAGAATATTCATTGTGTTAAGAAGGTGTTCAATCATTATGTGGAGGAAGAGTTGAACCTTGTTGCATAAAAGATTGTTGAGTACCTTCAGTAGTTGGAGCCATTACCATGTTGTTTGATTGATCCAACTAATTAGTCTATTGAACTTCTTAAGAATATTTTCTCTAATTTGGAAACAAAGATCTATAATTACTTGTAGCATTGGTATTTTAAGCATTATATGGCCTTGATTGTGAATTTTTACCTTTTTGATTGGATTGATATAAAGGCCTATTATATTGATAAGATTGATTAGGATCTTGGTAAGGATTAGAATGTGTAACTTTCTACCTTTCCATTTCCACAACCTTGTTACTATAAGACTTAAGTATACTTTATATATTTCCCAATATATCTACTTTATTACCCTCTATTTGATGAAGACTAGATAAATTTGATATAGGAGTAATGATAGGAGTAGGATGATGAATCTCTAGAAACAAAGGCATAGGTGGTCTTGGAGATAATTTACCTATTTGTATTAAGAAGTTTTCATCCCTTATGGATACTTCATAAGCCTTTGGTAAAGTTTTTCCTCCCATGTATTATATTATAACCACCACATATTATATAGTACAAGATTGCATAGTTAGGACTGGGTTTGATAACTACAAGGATCTTATTCTAGGTTTTTTGAAACCTATAATTGAAATCCACCATGAACTCATGAGGGAAATTCTTGATTATACTAAGTTACTCCACCAAGGAAATATTATCAATTTTGTACTTAAATTCCTTACACGTGAGTTATCCAAACTCATCTTAGGTGTTAACAGATGCAGGTGTCAACCCTCTTTACCATTGAAGTGCCTTGTATTTGAAGGAAATTGCCAAAAACCTCATAGCCACATCTTCCTAAGTCACATTATGTACTAAACAAATATTATCTATAACTAAAATATGCTCAATAGGATTAATTATATTTTCTCATGTAAAATAAGGAAGGATCTCTAGGGTATTAGCTAGAATATCATCAAATTGGTTAATGTTTAGTGAGCTACCACCATTGAAAGGCACAAAAGTTTGTCTTTTGGGAATAGACATTTGGGGTATGGGATTCAAAATAATGTTTGTTTAAATAATATTTTTTTGAAAAAGAGGATTTATTTCAACAATAATAGGATAAATTTGTATTGTAGGATTTGGATTGTAATTAGAAGCCTTCTTAGAAGCCTTCTTTTTCTTTACTGATTGAAAAGATAACTTAATGAATTTAGTCTCTTTCCCTTTTGAGGAAGATGTTGTAACCACTCTTGGCATGAAATGTCTTAAAATATGAGTCTAACACCTTTTAATATTGATAATGTAATAAAATTTACATATGAATTCTCCAAATCCTATGAATAATTAGTCCCATCATTCATGCTAAAATTGTTAGCAATCCAAGTTGCACCCTGCTAAAGTAGACTGCTCAGATCTACTTCAAACCTAGACTAACAATGCAATAGTCTAAGTATGTGTGATATATGTAGTTCAACCATACCTATAGTTTCTTATGATATATCCTTTATATATATTAAATTTGGATCAATTATTAAACCTACTTGATTTTGGGGTGAAAAGGTAAGAAAGATTACTGAAAGGGAAATATTTTCTATTGATGGTGATGCACTTGAATGATGAATGATCCTATATAAACCTTTATCATGGGAAAAAATATGAGTCAAAATGGAAAAATTTATCAAAAATAATTCCCTAAAATATTCTTAAACACAAGTGTTTCAGATGAAGGTTTGATATAAGGTCTGTAAATTGAATGAAGAGGAATGGAGGTCTTTAAAGACACTACATACTAATATTCTTTAACATAATTTATATTATTTAACACTTAAAGTGACCTATAGAGGATGAAATCATATTATTATGTGAATAAAATACATGTAAAAGGAGAGAATTATCACACTTATCTATAAATCAACAATCAAAAGTACACACTAAAACCATGAATGAATCTGCAACAAACTTTCTTTATTGACTTCAAGTGCAAATTACAATTTAAGTATAGTTTTTTTATACCATCCTAAGATATATTTAAAAATGGCCTAAAGGCATAAATATATATCAAAATATAATAAGATAATCCAATATTTAATAGAGGAGAGAAGAATAAGTCAACTAATCAATAACTTCAATATAACTTTTAGTTACAATTTGAAAACAATAGTCATTAAGACTTCTCTTTGTGTATAGTGTCTTACATGCTCCTTACATGAGATATTTCACATTAGAATGAGGTGATGGGCCATCTTTGACATGTCCAAACTTTTCCTATATCATGATATGACATATCTATATTAGACAACTCCTATTGAAGTGAGTTAATTCAGAATTGGAATTCAATATAAGTTATATATGTGAATGGATTAGTTGAAGACCAATTAACTCATCACAAGGACTAGTTAAGAATATGGATGACATAAAGGGTAATTTTTTCATGAATTGTATCAATTTAATGGAATTAAAAATCCACATTATCTCTCATAAATATTCTCCTATGCCATACTTCATTTGATTGAGTAAATAGGAATACTCGGCCAAATTAGGCTTAGTAGCCTAACTCTTTGTCCTTGATGACCATTATAACCTGCATATAACTTTAAAAACCTAAAAATATGGTGAATTAAATAGTGCCATAGAAAAATTATTAAATAAAAAACATGAAAGAGACTCCTAAGTAGATTCACACAACATACTTGCCTTCTAATTTTCTTGGATCTATGTTTGTCAAAATGTGTAGTTCTTTTAACTATTACTATGATGGGTTTTTAAAAATCATTGATGGGGTTGTAGGTTTAATTATGGTATCCATTAAATTATAAAACAAAGAAAGCTTAAGCATTGCTATACTATCATCCAAGCATCCATAGCCCTGATAGAGATACCTTGGGCTCCTCTTCTAATTCTAACATTTGTTTTTTATCATGATGCATGGTGCATTGAGATTATTTCATCATGTGAACCCCTTTTATTTTATTTAGATTTTATTTTTCCATTTTAAACTCATAAATTATTTTCTTTCTTTTATTTTATCTTATTAAGTTCAAATTAATTTAAAAGAGAGAAGAAGAAACCCTAGTGAGCTGGTATAATTAGAAGACAAATTACTAATAGAACATCCCTGTTAGTCAAATCTAAATGCAGAATTACCATTTACAACAACTATTTATCATGATAAGTGAATTTGGTCCAATAAAACAAGAAAAATTTATAAATAAAAGTATTCAACTATGACACTATTCAAAATAATCCATTATTACCTACCTTCATTTCAAAAACTCAAAAACATAGGAATACATTGGCCCTATAAACTAGTCCCCAAAGTGTCAAAATTTTAAATTTACCCTTTTTCACAAGTCAATTATTTTGGGTTTTAGCTTTAGCCATAATGACAGCAATCAAAATTTTGAATGCCAAAGAAGAAAATAAAGAAGACTAATCTAAAAAGTAGGAAATATAACCTAAGAAAACTCTAAAACCTATTATATGAAAATAAGGAACTAAAATTATGAAAGACTAATCTAATAAAACCAAGATACAAAAAAGAAATAAAACTAAACTATAAAACAATGAAAATCTATTATATAAAGCATGGAAATCTAATCTAGGAAAGCATGAAATCTAATTTAGTTCTACTTTTAAGCTTATCTAAATCCTCTCAATTAGTAATATCCATAGATGGAGTAACTTTAAAGTAATGCTTTAAGCACTATCCTTTAACTAGATATGTAATCTCATTGCCTTGGAGGTCTTTTAGATGAAACACATTATTGCCTAGGATCTATAAAATATGATATGGTCTAATCCATAATGGAGTGAACTTGTCATTTTATCCTTTCTTTTCATGTGCTTTATCCTATAGTAACAATCTAAGATTCTAAATGCTTTGACTTTTGCCTTTTTATCAAACCACATTTTAACTACATTTTAGTGTTTGTTGAATGTTTATAGGGATTTTATTCTTGAATCCTCTATTTATATTATGTCAAGCAATCTTGATTCTACTTTGTCATTTGGTTCCATGTAATCTTGTATGAACTGACCTACATCCATAAACCAGTAGTTAAGTTGAAGATTTTAAGGCTTGCTTGTATCTCGTTTGGTCTACCCAAAGAGCATACTTTAGTAGATTGTGTCAGTCTCTAGGCTTGTCCCCTACTGATTTCTTGATTTCTTTAATCATATTTTTATTCATTGACTTAGCTAATTCATTTCCTTGAAGGTAGTGGTTGGAAGCTAATATAATTATGATTTAGTTGTCATGTGCCCACTAAGTGAACTCTATTGATATAAATGTTGGTCCATTGTCACATACCAGAGAGATGGGCATGATAAATGTAATAGTAATGTGTTCCTAAAAAATGTGAATCACATCATGTGCTCTACTATTTTTTGTGGAAACTACTTTTATCTATCTAGTATAGTAATCTATGGCTGTAAACACCATCTTATGGCCTACTAAAGAATTTGGGATGATTACACCAATGAATTCCAAGCCCCACTATGCAAATGGCCTTCCTTTAATAACTAGCTATAGTGGCATGGCAACGTGAACATCCCTTTTGGCCAGTGTTTGACATTCATGGAATTTCTTGATAATAATATGAGCATCCTTGAAGATAATTGGCCAATATTATCCTGACCTAAAGATTTTATGGGTTATGGTGTTACCAACTGGGTGACCACTACCTATCTTTTGATGTAAAATTTCTAGGATCTCCTTATCTTTTTCTATAGATACACACCTAAGATATATACCTTCAAAGTTCCTCCTATAGAGGATACCCTTATTAATCATGAAATGAGAAGTTATGAGTCTAACTTCTCTTCTCCTTTCTCTATTATATTCAGGGGGACAAGTTCCTATAAGTAAGTATTAAATTATGTCTATGTACCACTCACCTTTAGAATCTTGTGATTCACATACCTCTTCAATGATGATTTAGGAATTAGGCTCAGTCATGATCTCAATAATTCCTTTTCATATAATGATATTTATAAGCCTAATTTCTATGTCAAACTCTTGTATCTTAGCCATCCACTTTCCTTGATGTTCCCCTAGCTCATTTTGTGTTATGGTGAGCTTGATAACAGGGTCTAGGACAACAACAATTGTTTTATTCCTCAAAATATAATGTCTAAATTTATTCATTGATTTGACAAGGGTGAATATCTACTTATCGATCATGGAGTATTTGAGATCTGTATCCTTTAGATTTATACTCATGAAGGCAATCAAGTGCTCAGTTTCATCCTTCATCTGTGTGATAATGACAATAATTATATGTTCAAAAGCAAAGTAGTATAGATAGAAATCCTTTGTAAAGTCTAGATTGATTAATACTAGAGCTTGTGATATGGCATCCTTGATGTCTTGAAAATAAATTTTGGCTTCAACTATCCATTCTATCTTGGCATCTTGTTTGAGCATAGTGTTTAAGAGTTTGATGATTTTTACAAACCTTGAAATAAACTTCTTGATGAAGTTGATTTTTCCAAAGAACAATTTTAGCTCCTTCTTACTATTTGACTGTTGAATCCTTGAGATTGCCTAGATTTTATCAGGATCAATGGTGATCCCATCTTTAGTGATGATGTTTCTCATCATTTTGCCTTTAGTTACCCCAAATATATTTTTTTTAGATTTAATGAAACACCAAATCTTCTACACTGCTTAAATATAGACTATAGGTAAGTAATATGATCCTTTCTATTCTTTGAAAATACTATGAGATCGTCCATATAAATAATTATGCATTTACCAGTCAATCCCTTAAAGGCATGATCTATAGTGCATTAAAATGTAGATCTTACATTTATTAGGCCAAATGACATCCTTTTGTATGCATTTGTTCCCCATTTTGTGGTAAATATAGTCTTCATCTGATCCTCAGATTGCACTAATACTTGATTGTAACCTAAAAATGCATCTAATAACATCATTTTGGAACCACTTGCAATTTATATTACCTCATCCAGTGATGGTAAAGGGGAATTGTCTTTTTTAAAAGCTTTGTTCAGGTTTATGAAGTCCATGTACAGTCTAATTTTGCCATTATTCTTCCTTATTAGAACTAAATTGGCCAACCATATGGAGTGTCATATGGGGAAGATGATTTTGGAACTTAACCATTTCTCCACTTCTCTCTAGATAAGAGGCTTTAGAATAGGTTTCATGAGCCTTTGCCTTTGTTTAAAGGTTTTATGATCTTGCTTGAGGGGAATGGTATGAGTGATGACCTGAGGGTCATACACTTTTAAATCCTCATATGTATAGGTGATAACATCCCTATATTGGGAGATAAAATCCATCATTCACTACCTTTCCTTAGGATTACAACTAAGACCAATATTTACATATGTGGATTATGTTCATCTCCCAAATTTTCTCTTTTGAAGTCTGATTCATTGACCTTGGATTGCTAGAGTTGTTATGCCTAAGGATCCAATTTGAAAGGCCTTTCTAAGGAGACTAAGCTGACTGGGATTTGATTTTCTCTAAGCTAGAGAATGCCTTCTCTATCCCTTTCTTCTTGACAAAGGTGATTAACATCTTTATCATCAATAATTTAGGACTTGAAATCCCTTGAGTTAGTTAAGAATAGGATAATGTATTGATCATCACCAAAAACCTAAAAATTCTCTATGTTTTTTGGAATAGAGGGATAGCAAACCAATTCAATAGAAAATATTTTTACCTTAAATTCCTATAGTGGTTCTAAATTGGCAGCAATAGAGACTATAAAATCAGTGGCCTAATTGTGTTCTCTCAAGAGTGCTACTATGTTGAAACCTTTAAATATCTCAATTAAATTCCATGATATATGCTTATACCTTTTTAAATAAGACAATTTGTACTAGTATTTATTTATTATTTGGTGAACTACCAACTCTGAGTCCCCAAATACCTTTATCTATTTTACATTGTTTTTAAGTATAAACTACAATCCTAAGATTAGAGACTCATACTCAGTTCTATTATTCATATAGGGAAATTTTAATCTATAGGTGGATAATAACATCTTACCTTAAGGATCAATTAGTTCAATCCTGACACCTTATCCTCTCTTGGACTTGGCTCCATCAAAATACATAGTCCATAGCTGATTTGAGCCTTCAGGTTTCATGCTCTACATTGAATCATGAGTGGTAAAATTATAGATTCCAAATGAGGGAGAATTATACTTATTCATTTTTTATGTTGTATTCACTGATGGGGTATTTCATTTTAGGCTCTCTATCAATTTTGGTCTGGTTTACAACTCCTCTCCATGGTAGCTAGATGTGTGACAAGTCTATGGAAAGATATCCATTAAGCATTTTAGATCAGTCTCTACTGAGTAATAATCTATAGCCTTCAAATATATCCACTACCATATTGGGTCATCTAGACCCTCAGTTATGATGCTACTTAAAATTTTACATCATTTAATTCCCCCACTATTGGTACTATTATCCTATCTAGCTGAGAGACTGATCTTTTTAAAGGGCTAGGAGTAAGACCAAGCTTCTTATGTATAGAAGTAGGCATAACAGTTGTAGATTCTCTAGAGTCAACCAAATAATTATGAATATTCTTATCAAATTCTTTGATGGTCAACAAGGATGGTGGTATTTTAGGATTACTCTTTTAGATAGCATCGGTACCAACCACTTTTACTTCTCTTATTTTATCTAAAACTATTCCAGTCTTCTTCATAAAGGTATTTCTAGTGATAGACTTCCATAGCAGCTCCTTCTATTCAGTGATTTGGGCCAACTTATGCAACATGATATTTACCTTGATTTTATTCATATCTTTCATGATGTTGTATGCTCCATAATTACTTAGTAGTGGATCATTCCCCTTTGGAGGGGTTAGATTATTGTCTACTTTTGGATTAGGTAGAATTGTTACAGTGTTTGGAAGAGTCAAGATGGTAAGATATTTCTTATTCTTTAAAAAAAACCTCTCTAAAATTTTTGGAAGGCATGAACTTCTTCTAAATTATCTTGTAGTTCGTTATCATCTTCTCTTAGGAAGGGGAATTCATGAGTCTCAAAGAACATGGTTATGCTAGAAAATCTAGGGTCTTGATGAGATCATGGTGAATTATTCATCTGATCCTACCTAGTGACTTCCCTTTAAAATGTCTCAAACATTATATAGAACTCAACATAATCAAGCTCACCATGCTGGGGCATGTTCTATATCTTGCACCAAATGGGGAGAGCTATTTGAGAAATGTTGGTTTCTAGAAGCCTAACATATTGCTCCATATTATTTTTAGGCCTATTAAATGTATTGTTATATCTTTAAAACTTAGTGTTCTATTTTCCCATTTGAGTATTGGTATTTCTTAGCTTTCATTTCATATTCAAAAAATCATTACATAATTTCTAGAACATCTTTTGATTAGAATCCAGTTCATGTATTATGAAATTTACACCTTTTAGAATAGTTATAGGAAGTGCAGTTGCATGCTAGTTTTGTTGGTATCTATTTATCATCACATGATTATTTAGATAGCCAACTTGTGTTGTTTGCATCAATGGAGGTAGTGTGTATAGCTGATTTTGATTATATGCTAGAACATTCTACTTCATGTGTGGTATTAGGTTGAGCATGAGGATTTCATTACTGAGGTTAGGTATCCCAGGTGTATATGGATTAAGCTATCTATCTATTCCAATGGCTTCTTTAAGTGATAGTACCAAAGTATTGGTAGCATGTTCTCTTCTTAGATACATAGTAGTAATTGTATCTTGTACATCTCTATTGCTAATGCTAGTTGTGGTTTGTACCTTGGGATTAACTAGTTGTACATATTTTTCCATCTTTAATTGCAAGCATGGATGGGCTCATTAGGTTCCCTCTTCATGATGGTGAAGTGCTGATATACCAATCCAAGATTGGTGACCTATCCAAACTATGTAATAAAATCGATTTGACAATCCTCAAAATTGGTGATGGATTTTTCCATTAGATTTAAATCGAAGTCATAATCAACATCCATTAAAGTAAAAGGAAATAATCAAGATGAAACATCTTCATCCACTACATTCATCAATCTTAAGGTAGCTTTAACAGATTTAATATACTCTTTTGTGGTCTTTGGCCCTAAAGGAGAAAAATACGACATATATTTTTTAGGGTTTTGGAGTAAATCATGCACATATTTTGAGAAAAAAATGGAAAATCCAACTAACCAGGGCTTTTGTTGAGCCATTGGTTGATTAACAAGCACTTTGTTCCATATAGTTGAAGGGTGCCCTAGTGGAGGTGGATTGTTCTAACCTAGGGCTGTTGGCACAACTCTAGGTCTCCTATAGCCTACTAAGGGTGATACTAATAAACCAACTTGGGAATTAGATCTGGTCACTCTCTTGGGTGACTCCAATGTAACTCTACATAAGGACTAACCTTTATTATTAGGAAGAAATTTAGGCCCTCCTTCTAGTGCCAATGAAACTGTTGATGTGGGTTTTATGTATACCATAGCCATAATGAGGTAGCCTCTAATGTTTTAAGATCTCAATGAATTTAAACTCCACTTCATGGCACAAGTTGAAAATATATGGTCTTGATAACATGTTTGATGGAATAGTTGGTAGGGTGTATAAGTTGTTAACAAGCTTTTTTTGATGGAGGTGTGGATCTTTAATAGAACGAATTTCTGCGTGAGTTGGATAGGTGACTAGCCCTTAATCTAGAGTGGGTAGATATAAATAACATAATATAAAAATAGGGTAAGGTAGGGCATAAAATAAACCTCTGTGGGTCTCAAGAATTACTCCCTTGGTTGGTTTCTAGATAGGCTGGTGTTCTCTTAAAAAAAGTACTAGTTGTTAACAGCAATTGCACACATGCAAACAAGCATAACTAAGAATTCAAATGGAATGGAGATGTAGGAAGTCCACTAGCCTTAGACAAAGGTTTATCCTATTGGGGATTCTATTTCACACCCTTCAATTAGGATATTATGGATCACACTAATGGATTATCTAAGGCAGTTATAACACACACTTAGAAGACTACACAAAGAAAACAATAATACACATCCAAAAATATGATTCAGATTGACTTGATTATTTCAATCAATATATTTTCCAATCTTTAATAACTATTACACATATAATATTAACATATCAATCAAATCAATCAAGAATATATTTGTAGTGTTTTCACACTAAAGATTATTGAAACAACACAACCATAAGAATAACAACTAATAACATGAAATGGGAAAGAAAATAGTCAAACACATTTGATATCAATCAAAATTGCTCATTTCTCTTGTATTCAAAATTATCTGACTCCCCCCCAAAAAAAATGAAGTTAGGTGATATAGTTATATTTATAGATCTTGGAGAAGGAACTGCCTCATCCTCCCAGTCTGTGCCTATTTTTTACATGTGGAAGTTGGAACATGTAGTTCTAACTATGGTCAAAATTGTCTAAGCCAAAAAGCTATAAATAAACAAATTCCCTTTATAAAATCATGCAACATGTGCATGAGAAAATGAAAAATCAATTTTATAATGATTCATCTATTTTTACAAAGGATCTAAATATACATGCCACTATGATTTATACATGTATATGACTAAGGTTATGTCATCTAGAGTGTTATATGAAATTTAGTAGGAGTTGAAGTCAGAGTAAAAACTAAAGATGTAGCTCCACTACTAGAAGCTTTCTTCTTCTTCACCTTATTCTCCTCATAAACTTTATGTGCTGCCACATGTTATTGATGAATGATATCCAAGTCAAGTAATGAAGGTCAGTGAAGTCTCTTGGTTATCCTGAGGAGTCTTGCATGTTCATCCTTAGTAAGTTGGAGCTTAATTCTTAAATATCCACTTCAGTCACCTTCCCTCTAACCTAGCTTAACTTAGACTCTATCTTCTCCACCACCAAGCCTTGTATGCTTTGCTTGAAATTATCAATAGCCTCAAAAATTTTATAAAAAATCATTATACTAATAAAATTTCCTATAGAATCTCTTGCCTTAGTTTCAACTCACTCAAAATTTTGAGGGGTTGGGCCTCATGTGCTTGATATTATATAATTAAGACTAAAATTTCCTTTAACCACTCCTTTGCCTCCTCATGTTGAATGATAACTAGGTTTTAGGCATTATAAGCCTCAAATATAGTCATTAGATCAAGATGGTTATATAATGAGTTACCTATGTAAGCAACTAGAATTTTAAGCTTGGTACTATCTTGAGCCAATAAGCCACATAATTGGTTTGATTGGTTCATGTGAGGTACCATCTTAGCCTTCATGAATTCTATGGCCTTTAAGAATTATAACATTTAGATGTAGGCTCTCTTACCTTAGTTTTAATGCTTGTAGGAATGTACATAGTGCTAGATTATCCTTTAAGCTACTCAATTTGTGCTTGTAATTCTTGTACTTCTGCCTCTATCTCTTATTGAGCTAACTATATACCTTCATAGATGGCCACCACCACATCCTTATGTACTTGAGCTAGTTCTAAAAGATTTTCTTCATATACAAACTACCCTGGCTAACTATTCTACCTCTTTATGAGAGAAAATATTGGCTATCATTATTCAATGACGATGCTTACACCCTGGTCATCCTCAAATTTTCTCTTATTCACTCTTTAGATTGAACTAGTTGAGGGGTTAAACAAAGTGGACATGGATGAGAGCTTAGTAAACTTATAAGTTGGAATTTGTGTCCTCAAATATATAGCCCAAGGTGGAATATTAAGGGGTGCCTCAGTAGTTGTAACAATAATTTCTTACTCAGCTTCCTCTTCTTCCCTCTTTTGTTTCTTACTAGCCTTGGTCGAGACATCAGGTAAGGAAGACCATATTATTTTAGACCAATCCACTCCTCAAATTTGAGGGAGTAGATGGAATATAACTATCATGGTTTCTTATATAGAAGTGGAAGTGGGGAGTGAAAGGGAGATTTGTGTAGATTGGACATGAAGTTAGAGAGTGGCTAGAATAGTCGACAACTTCTTGGTTACCCTCTTCTTTTTTGAATTCTCATAGTAGAAGTACTAGTAGGCATAGAGGGAATGGTCATGGGAGATGGTGTGGTAGTGATATTGGATGGATCAATGGTGGTTTGCAAAAATGGAAGGGGTGGACAAAGTAAAAGGAAATAAGGGGGTAGATGTAGAATAAAGAATGGAAGCTTCCATAAAAGAAATAGGTACTTGATCAATAATGGAAATTGAAGCCAAAGGAAAAGTAGAGAAGTTCTGAGTACCTTAAATATGGAGTTTAATAGGGTCACCTTTAAGGCTTAAAGCCTTGGCCTCTTCCAACTTAGCTTCCTCATCTAAATCATCTTCTAGGTCCTTGATGATAACTTTGTCTCCTATACTTGGCTATGAGCTTGGGGGTAAAATATGCAAGACTTGAGTTGTATACAATGTGATGTTGCTTATAGAAGTCTTGGGATTTTTGGTATAGATAAAAGGGGTCTTTTATTTAATGGTAAAGCCTTGATAATTAGATGATATTGCATATGAATTATCCATCCCATTAGATGAAATAGTAGGCATATAGGGGGTGGCCATATGAACTTGAATAGTGTTAGTAGTAGGCATATTTTGCATCTCATTTGACTCTTCATCTAATTCTAACTTGATTAGATCTCCCCTTTCTTCTCCTTTCTATGTACTAGGCTCAAAGATCCACGGCTCTTTCTTGACTACTTTCAATTTCAATTTTAATGGAACTCCTTGGGATTAGGAAGCTTCTTGCTATCTAGATTTCCCTATCTAAAAATCTAAATGCTAACATCTTTTGAAGAGATCTCTTCTTCTATCTAGTTCTTTATTTGAAATAGCAAACTCAGCTTGGATTATTTTCAAGTGATCCTCCTATAACCTAGTAATTTGTGCTCATTCTAGTACCTCTTTATCTATCTTATCATTCATAAATAGAAAGTCATAACAGTAGGGATAGTGGCAATAAGGAATGTTAAATCCATGAATGTGTTTTTTGATCCACCCATGGGGGTCCCAATATCTATGTGCCATTATAGGGAAGCCATAATGATCCCTCATACCTCCAATAACTCTAAGATGTTTCTTTATCTAGTAAACCATCATACTAATTGAAATTAGGCTTCCAAACAATAATCCTTTCTTCTGCCTAGCCAAGTCTTCCTCAATGTTGTTCCATAACTAGATAATAAAGTCTTGTCCTACCAACTTGTCAAGTACATACCTCAAGATACATAAAGGTTCAAATTTATTCCCCTAGATCATGATAATATTAATTTATGGGTATAAAAATTAGTCTCCCTTTTTCTCAAGTTCTTCAAAAAAAATTCCCCCAATTAAGGCATAGGTGAGCCATGAATGGCTTGCCATACATGTGGATAAACATCCTCTCATATTCTAATGATATGTTTGTGATAAGCATATATGTGCATGAATTGGAAATGGTTGTAGATTCTATTTTTTATGCAATCTATGGGTAGAGTCCATAGATTTCCCAAGTCCTTATAACATGTCCCCATAGCTACGTTGATCAAATATGACATCATATATAAATATCCCATGGGGGTGAGGTGTTTATCCTTGTGAAAAATTTGTTCTCTCAGTCTTAAACTAATTACCTCCCCCAAGGTGTAGGCATCATATGTAGTAAAGGTACATAATCTTAATTTATAAAATGAATGTTGGGCATCCCATATAATCTATTGATAAATACATACCTTTCTAGATTCCAATTCTAAAATTGTTAATCAGAATCACCCCCTTCGACTTTTTTACTAGCTAGGTGATGGACTGGCCTAGGAGTAACCATGAGGAGAGCACCTTTGGGATTGAGGTTTTGGCTTTGAATTATTCCCAAGTGTGTTTGTCATAGTATACATCTAGTATACTAAGGGATAGATATCTTTGAAAATTATTCCTAAAGATACATGTGACCACTGTGTCACCATGGGAGTGAAAGAGGTAGGCATCTTGTGATATTTTGCCAAAAAGGAATAAATCCTTGAGAAAGTCTATATATGGCACAACCTCTAGTTTTTCTCTAGTGAATAGCAACCTTTAGTGCTTGTAGGCTATAATTTACTAAATGAATAGCCTTTCTATAAGTATTGTCTCATCATCTAGTGAAAACATATCAACTGAATCAATAGCCTCCTAGATTTGCAAGTAATTGTGATACTTATCTTGAAACACTTACATGTCAAAGATTATATCCTTGAATTCTATAGAATCCTTGATTGAAAATGTAGATGGAGGATTTGTCCCTTGAAATGTCCTAGATGAGGAAGCCATATTGCATGTTCATGCTTGTATCCTGCTCAATGTGTTGCATGATATGTATACATGTATATTGATGTAATTGACTCAACTCTATCTTGATTGTTGCTCATTATATACTCTTTGAAGTAGCAACTAGGGCTCTTGGTCACTATTTAAAAATGAAGATGCTTCTATTGCAAGATAACTTGGATGCAAATGATGTCTTCAATGGTTGTGTATCATTTATATAGGATCCTACATTGAATACTAATTCATGAAATATTAAATATGCAACATCCACTTTTTAAATCTATTAGCTTGAGTTGGTAGGGGCCTTTAGTATTTATCAAATAGGAAATATTTTATCTTTATTTAGTTAAGTATGGAATAATTTCAATAGTGTTTTTCATAATAAATCACTTAGGAACATATTGTCAAAAAAAAAAATTGTGTCTATGTTCGTAGATAATTCCCTCAGGGGAATTATTTTGGACAAAGTGATTGTAAAAATTATTTTGTAGGAATCTTTTTGTCAGATAAAATGTCTAAAGGCATTATCCCAAAGGGACATTTCATGGTTAAAGGGGTAGTTCTAAACTTTTTTAAGGGTAATTTTGGCCAAAAAGGTTTACTTCATAGGGCATTTTGTCCATCACAAAAGTCTTGAAGGATCTACTTCATAAATACCAAAGGGTACTTCTAAAATTCATGAAGGGTAATTTTGGAGGGATGAAGGGCATCTTTTGATATCTAAAGGGCACTTTCATATGACTAAGGGTCACTTTAAATGTCCCAAATGGTAGGTGGTTACTTTCAAAAGGCTAATAAAGTGACCTTCAAAATTTCTGAAGGGTCAGTTCAAGAAGTTTGAAGGGCACATGCCCTTCAGAGGAATTATTTCAGGGATTTTGCATTAAAAAAAATATCTAAAATAAGTTTTAAGGAAATGGTTTAGGGCAAAGGATCCTTTTAAAAGGTCCTAAAGGATTTATTTTGAGGTATTTTGTAGACACAAAAATTACGTCACACACACGTGTATAACTCCCTATGTCAAAACCCCCTAGACCCATTTTAATAATAATAATTAATCTCATTAACCCATACTTTTACCCCTCACACATTTAATTAATTTCAAATACTTAATTAAGTTAATTAAAAACTCCTATTGCCACCTTACTTGGCCACCTCACCTTATGCCTAATTCTACCCTGATGAGTCACCTCAAGACTTGGTCCCCTCATCCTAACTACCCAAGACTTATTCCCACTTCCAAACTAAATTCTTAAACAACTACTTCCTTCCTAACCTCTTATTTTTATCTTTTTATAATGGGTGTCACACTTGGCATGCACAATAATAGAAAATGGGCCTAAAATAGAAAGGTTTACCTATTTTAGGGCCATCGACATTAGTCAACCCATGGCTGACACTGGTGGGATTGCTGACATCAACAATATAAGCCAAACTCCAACCTATAGTTCAAGTCAATAGAAATTAAGAAATCAATTCTTACTCTCATTCAAGATCTCAACATTATATTTTTTGACATCCAGGCTTACAATCACCCTAAATAAGTCAATCACAATCAGGAATTGAGCTCTTAAGGACCAACATCACCCACTTATTCTCTCTATTTAGGAATTTAGGTTTAGACTCCCTAAAAGGGACCATCAACCTGGTACTTATCATTCAAAAACCACCAACACTAAGTACATCACTAATACTATAGGTCATTTAAATATTTATTTTTCTATTTCTTTATATCTACTCTACATTACTTTATGTACTTCTGATCATACCCCCATGAGGGAGTTACAAAGCTTCCTTGCTTACTACCCCTTTAACTTACATACCAAACCTCTAGCTAGACTTAACCAAGCCATAATCTCCCTCTCATAACTCTCTCAACTTCCCTAACCTGATCTAAACCATTTTCTAGATATTGAGAAAGCCTTCTACAAGCTTCCAAACAATGATTTCCCCTATTGACCTCAGTAGCCTAACCAACATCAGTCACCTCACTATCAACCTTGGTAATATAACTAATATTAGTCATGCTCCTATCGATGTCGGTGATTGTGTATTCCTTAGCCTCTTCAAAACCTACCTAGATACCTTTTAAACACAAACAACATATCACCTACACCCTATCACTCTTTGATATGTATAGGTTATTAATAATAGTAATCTTATCTAGTTTTCACTCTCTATTTACCTCTCTTTTAGTTATTTATTATTCTTTTACCTCTCAAAAGTGAACTGCCATCTCTAGGGAAATTTTACACTTCCTAGAACAAGCGTGTAGCTTGGTAGCTCACTCATTTATCTAATAACAAACATCTTGTGGTAGTGTTTTCCTATTTTCAGGTAGTCCTCCCTAGCCAAATAGGAGTGCTCACAATATCTAGATATGATACGTGAACCAAATTTGGGCTCATTCTAATCACTTATCCCCATCCTTCTTTCTTTTTTCCTTTAGACTTAAAATAGACAAAATTTAGTGAAACATTTTTGGCATGCTCGGTGGTACCCTAGAGTTTTCCTTGGGTTCATTTCTTGTTTTAAACATTCATACAAGTGTATTATAGTGAAAATTTAATTTCTTGCACTTCTTCCTTCTCTTTTCTCTTAAAAATGAAAAATTCAATATCTTATTCTCTATTTAAAAGGCATTAAAACTAAAATTTTCTTTCTTTTCTCCTTGCCTCTAAAAGCAATTTGTCATTTTTTTTAATTAAAAAAAAAAGAGAATCCCTACTTTACTTCCTCTTACATGCACATTAGGATAGTCAAATTCATACTCTATTCTTGTTTTCTCTCTATTTTCATTTGAATCTAAACATTTTAGATTTGGGTTTAAAACTTACTGAATTTCATAGTTTGCTTGTTGCATATTAACTCACCCAGTTAATTACAAGCATTTTGAATAAATTATAGTACACCTATATTACACAACCAAATCACATTCACATAAACAAGCATCTAAACTCACCTAAGAAAATGCCCATCAGGATTTCATCATTAGGTGGATCACCTTATGCTACCTAGCTATCCTACTTGGATTTCACCACCAAGGGGAGAACCCACTCTATTTTCTAGTAGAGTATAATCTCTAGACAAAATATATATTTTGGCTAAGCAGCCTAGCTCAGTTCTAGGTTCATGAAGTGTAGAGAGAAAGCTCCTATAATAAGCCAGGTACCTAGTCTAACACAGATTTCCTCTTGAGCACCAAAATTAACCTAAAACTAGCTCTAGATTGCTTTCTAGTACCTTTGATAACCAAATTCTCTTCTTAGTATCTGATTAAGGCATAAGCTAACACGAGACTAAAAATCAATCTCTAGGACTTAATAGTTGCTAGCTGAATGTTTTTTTTTGCTTTTTAATTGCCTTATGTATTTTTGAGTTGGTAAGGATGCTTTTCTATTAATTCACAAAATCAATACTATTTCTAAAGCTTAGTTTGTATAAACTATAATCTTAGGTTTTTGAGTGTTATTTCCTCTTACATAGACCTTTTACATCCACTATTTTACCTATTTTCAACTTCTAATTTAAAAAAAAACATCAAATTTTCCATTTCTTAAGATTTCATAGTGACTGACATCAATTAACCCTACTGGTATCAGTAGACTTTACCTACCAACATCATTTATTCCATCTACATCATTGAACTATTCCTACTGATATTGGTCATACCCCTATTGACATCCATGATTATGTAATTTCATCTGCTCAAAACAAGCTAAAATAACCCATTTCCCTACACTCAAACCTAGTTTTTCTTTATTATGTTTCAAATACAAGTATCAATACTATTTAAAACACCTCTTTTATGGTATTGACATGAGATCAAGCCAAAATTATTACTGATTATGCAAGCCAACAACCACTTCCACCTTCCCCTCTCACTTCTAATTCTGTCATGGAGCATACTTCAGATATAGAGCATACTCCCAGCCCTAACCAAATTCCCATTTTGACTAATGGAGATCAATATTTTACTAAATTTCTTGATCACAATGTGGCAGCCCTTCAACATTACCTTGCTATGATTTGAACCATAATTCTTTGGGTGACCCAATCTATGGTATGCCAACCTCTTTAATGGAGACAACCTCAGTTTTAGTTTTCTCCACTATTTTCACCATGGTTACCCAAACCACCACTTCAATGAGTAACCCAACTATAAATAATGTCCAAAATGTGGCTTTTCCAATCACCCAATCCCACCTAAACACTGGTGTAACTTCCCTACTTTCATAACCACAATTGGTTTAGCCAAGTCACACCCCATTCTAGAATTTAGTGGTACCTATTCCATCTACCCTCATGCCTATAATTACCCAAGTTATGACTTACCCTTCATCTATTCCAACTATGCCAATAATTCAACCTATAGTAACAACAACCAACCAAGGCATAGTCTCCAACCCAATGGGACAAGTCCCTTTTCTTTCTACACCTTAGTCTATGACTCATTATCCTTATCTTGCCCTGACATAACCTCAGCAAGCTATGTCATACACTCCTCTGCTTCCTATCAGCTTATCTATAACTTAGGAGGAATCCCCCAAGCTAATCCCCCTACAAACTTCATTAAGATGTTAATGGACAAGATGTCTAATCTAGAGACATCCATTTTTGGTTCAAAGAATGTATTATCTTATGATCAGATATGAAATGAACCAATCTATCCTTTTGTGCCTATTCACCCTTATCCAAGCCAATGGGATCTCCCTAAATTTACTCATTTCTAGAGTAAAGAGGACCCACAACAACACTTACAAGAATTCAGACATGCTTGTTATTTAATAAGACATGATGATGCATTATTTCTTTGCACTTTCCCTATGTCTCTTTTAGGTGTTGCCTTGGATTGGTATAGCTCTATACCTTATCACTCCCTTTTCTCATTTACCCAAATTGCACAAATATTCCTAGACCATTTCTCTATTAACATTTCTAAAAAGGTTTCTATAACAGACCTTTATTCTATTAGACAATTTGATGATGAGTCTATTGCAGATTTTGTTGCTCATTAGAGAAGCTTGAACAATCAACTCTCCTTCTCCTTACCCCAACTTAAACTTATTGATATTTTATCAAGGGCATGTGCTAAGCACATCTCATCCACACTCTAGGTACAAACTTTCTTCACATTTGATGAAACTTTTATAATGGCACAAAAACTAGAGGTTCATGCTATTGATGAAGGCAAAGTCAAGTTATGCAATAAAAATCCTAATACTAAGACAAATGACTCCTCCTCTAAAACTTCATCCTCTAACTAAAAGACTAAAGGCTCTACTGATGTGGTGGTTGTTAAGTCATCCTCTTCCATAACCACAAACCAATCAAATTCTTTGACTTCTCAAAATATGACCAAGCAATTCCAATAATGATATGAACAAAGACAATACACTCCCATTTGGGAATCATATACATCCATCTTGGAGAAATTATTGAAACAAGGTGTCATAACCCTTCCTTAGATTAAACCTCCTATATAGTTAGACCCTTCCCATCCTATCCCAATCTAGTACAAGGAAGATGAGTTTTATGGTTACCATCAAGTTAAAGGCCACAACTCTAATAATTGCAAGGCACCCAAGAACATTGTTCAAGATATACTTGATAGAGGTGTCCTCGTCTTGGATAATCCTAACACACCTCCTAATCAAAGTATAGATGTGTTTAAACACCCTTTTCCTAACCATTCACCAAATCAAAATATTGTCCAGTCCATAACTAACTCAGGTGATCATAATATCCATATGGTTAATATGGTTTTTCATTTATCTTGAATTCAAGCTACCCCTTAATAAGAGATATCTATTTCATCGAATCCTCCCCCACATTTAGTGGCATCTATTTTTCCCATTCTTCCTCCTCAGGTATAAGAGCCTATTTCACCCATTCCACTCCCTCAAGAGGAGGAACCTCCTTCTCCACTCCTTTTGCCACCTAAGGATCTATGATGTTAATTCCATTTTCACCAATATTACCTATCCTCTTATCGCTTGAAGACCATACCCTACATATTCCTCAACCATATGTTGAAGGGAACATCATTCCTACATTATACCCTCTAGAAGAAATTTCTTCACCTAATTCTCTTCCACCTATAGAGAATGGTATCCCACCCACTTCACCTTTGCACCTAAAAGAGTCCATATCATCTACTCCCATAATAGATGAGAGACCTATTATGCCTACTCCAATTGCACCACTCTTACCCCTTCTTATACCTATGGAATATCATAATTTACTCATGCCTCACCCACATGTTGAGGGAGCCATAATACCTATGCTTTACCCTCTTGAAGAACCTACTATGCCTACCTCCCCTCCACCCATGATAGACCAAGTCTCTTCTCCTATCTCTATCAAAGAAGACCCCATTGTGGTTCTTTCTCATATTTGGCCTAAAGTAAAAAAAAACCAATAATTTACCTCTTTCCCAAACACCATAGATTTCTAAATACATAATCGTAAGTCCTATATCAACTTTGTCAAAACCCTTCTCACATTTGGTGAAAATTCTAGAATTCTTGACTTCATAAAGCTTGACCATGCAGCATTTTGGGACCAGCTTAAGACTCTATAACCAACATAATGAATTTTGACCTTTACCACCAATCCCCTTACTACCCTTTACCCTAAGGTCTTTGATAAAGCTAGAGTTTCTTCACCAAAAGCATTGAAAGTTCAACCATCTATGTCAGAACCCTCACCCTCATAGGAATTTGTTACATTAAAGTAGATCAGTCCCTTAGGTGTACATCTTGTTTCTAATTTAATTCATCCATAGGTGAAATTAAATTTAACTCCTCAACCACAAGTTGGATTTTTTTTCCCTAAAATATAGAAGAATGTTAAGCCTCCTAGATCTCATTGATCCCTTCTTTAACCCTCAACTTTACCATCTATTTTGGGGCCACACCCTTCTACTTTAGCTGGAATATAATCTAACCAAGTCAAACAAAAGGTTAAGCTACCTCCACTATTACCTTTTCCATTTGGTAGGCCTCTCACATCCAACACTAAGAAAGTGATAGTAAAACACATAGTTTCACCATCACCAAACAAGACACCACATAAAATTACCTTTCCAATACTAAAACAAAAGAAGGTGTCCACATCTATTAGTACAAACACAAGCCCACTTACAAGCTCTCAAAGCTTTTTCTTATGTTAGTTATTACAATCTTCAGTAATAACTCTTCCTCCCATTAAGCCCTATAGTCCTCTTAGAGTGAATCCATCTTAGTTTTATGATACACAAGTGTGTTTTATATCATCATTCACCTAGACATGATATTGTGAATTGTAAAGCCCTCAAAATAGTTATTTAGTAATACTTCTATGTTGACATTCTCTTTGATGATACTCCCATTAACCTTCTCATTATTCCACCTTTGGCATCAATAGTGCCTCCTACTATTCCACCTAAATTCAAACCCAATATGTCATGATAACTACTTTACCACTTCCTTCACCAACATTTCAAATCAACATAGTTAATGTGGCCACATGGTCACAAAACCAAAAAGATACAGCTAAGGAGGAGGTCACTACACCTTGGACCCATCCCTTCACCAAAGACACTCCCCCTATTAACCCTAATATTTCCATCTTGGTTGTTCCTAAAACAACATCTTCAGACATTATCCAAAGGTCAATGGTGAAACAACTTCACCAAACTCCAGTGAAAATGTCTTTGTATGAGTTAATACAAAGCTCATCCTAACACCATCAAGCTTTGACTAGTGCTTTGAAAGCAATTGAGGTACAATCAGATGATCCCCAACCTCTTTCAAATTTGGTTGGCTCCATTAATTCCATCTCCTTGATTTCTTTCAACAATTCCAAAATTCCACTTCAACACCCTGAAGATCAAGATTTTGCCCTTTTTATTACCACATATATTTACCAAACTCATATTAAGAGAGTTATGATTGATGGGGGATCTAGTATTAATATTATTTCCACCCATGCCTAAAAACAACTAGCCCTTCTTGATAATTTCATGTCTCAAATTGATGCAGTACTCTATTCTTTTAATGATACTACAACTACTACGGTGGGTACTTTTGTCTTACATATTCATAGAGGTCCCCACACAATTCTTGAGATCTTCTATGTTGCGGAAGGAGAGTTCCATTATAACATATTGCTTGGATGACCTTGGATATGTGCTATGGCATGTGTACCCTCAAATTTGCACTATTATGTCAAGTTTGAACATGATGGACAAGTACATGTTATACCTACTGACCCACCCTAGTTTAAAACATGTAATATAACCTATAATCCCAATGATGTTCTCATACCATTTCAAACATCCTCTTCTTTACATGATGCTTCTGAAGCTTCCACAAGCTCCACTCTCGTGGTTACATAATTATTGGCAAGACAAATTCCTGACAAAGATCCCATGGAGGAGACATTTCAATGATTGTCACTCAATGAATATTATTTGTTGATGCTTGACATGTTCCATACTCCACAAGAATATGGAAGGCTTCACATGCACCCAAATTATTATCCCCATATTTGGATGGTCATCCCTTATGGGCCCCCTAATCTTTGAACTAATTTCATATATGGGGGAATTGATCAAGCTCCTATTATCAATAATCTATCTTCTTCACCATAACCATTTACCTATGACTTCTCTTTCTTGAGTAACCCTAGATTCACTCACACCTATCTTTATAGGTGTACCTAGAAAGGATTTGGTTTGGGTCATTATGAATAAGGTGTTCATATGCCTATTGAATATCCTACTGGTAAAACCATTAAAAATGCCAAAAAAAGGCATGGGGTGGGATATGACGAACCAAATAAACTCAGTAAAACCTCCCATGAACTAATTATCAAAAAACCAGTCTCTCCTTCTCCACCTTCTCCAAAATCACCTACCAAATCAAAGGTATCTATACTTCCTTTTTTTTCAATAAATGCCATCGATTTGGGGCCTCTCACCTATCATTAGGGTAAGGAAACAAGGTCCCTTCCTCTCATTCATCCTAAAATAATTGATGAAGATTCTACCATTGTTAACACTATCTAATGTCAAGATGATGATGTAATTCTCACCTACATAGGTGTGCATGATTCTTATATCCAATGATCACTTCCATCTAAAATGCAAGATATGTTAAATGAATCAAAGATTGACATCAACTTTCCCTCCCACAATAACCCTCACATCCTCAAGATTGGCTAATCTTTAGATTCCTTTGAGCTAATTGATTATACCACAGTTATTAATGACCATAGCAAATCCTTTGCTTGGGACTACAGTGACATGCCCGATATTTACCCCTCTATCATCACCCATTACATTGTTACCAATCAAGATGCTAAACCCATTAAGTAAAAGCTTTGCAAAATGCATCCTCGTATCATTCTCCTTGTCAAAAAAGAGCTCTAATGCCTCCTTTCTGTTAACTTTATCTAACCCATCAACTACCCATAATGGATTTCCAATATTGTTCCTATCATAAAAGCTACTAAGAGAATATATGTTTTTACTAACTATCATGATTTAAACCTCGCTTATCTAAAAGATGATTCCCCATTGCCTAGTATCGACCAACTTATTGATCTAACAACCGGTCATGAGATGTTATCGCTTATGGATGGATTCTTTGGATATAATCAAATCCTATTCACTCCTAAGGATCAACACAAGATAATCTTTATTACCCCATGGGGGACTTTCTATTATCAGGTCATGCCTTTTGGCCTGAAGAATGCTGGTGAAACCTACCAACACATCATGACCTATATTTTCCATGATATCCTACACAAAATTATGGAGGATTACATAGATGACTTACTTGGAAAGCCTAAACTTCATCAAGAACACTTGATAATTCTCAAAACCATATTCACTTGTCTCTTCCAATATAATGTTTGACTAAAACCAAAGAAACATGTCTTTGGTGTTCTTTCTGGTAAACTCTTAGCTTTTATCATTTCTCTCCATGGTATCAAGGTTGATCCTGCTAAGTTTGGAGTAATCCTATAGATGCCTCCACTGACTAATATCAAACAAATCCACATCTTATAAGGCAGAATTCAATCAATTTAATGCTTCATTTTCTAGTTGTCAGATCACTACCAACCCTTTCACCATATCCTCAAAAAGGATGTATCCTTCTAATGGAGTATATATTGCCAGGAAGCCTTTGATGCACTTAAACAATACCTCCTTTCCCCACTAGTTCTTATTCTACCTAAGTAAAATCAACCTTTTTATTTATACATCTCTGTAGTAGACCATTCTCTAGGTGCTATGATTACACATTTCGATGACCAACATCGGGAGCAGGTGGTTTATTACATAAGCTACACACTTATTGATTATAAGACTTGATATACCCATCTTAAACAAATTTTCCTTGCATTGGTCTTTTCCACCTCTAAACTTTGCCATTATCTCCTAAATCACAAAACCTATGTGGTCACCCATACTGATCCTCTCAAATACATGCATTCCAAACCATATCACAACCAATGTGTAGCTTAGTGGCTCATGCTTCTTGCTAAATTTGACTTAGAGTTTATTCAATATAAATCTATTAAAGGGAAAAAAATCACTGACCAGTTAGCTACTACCCCTTAACCTGACAATCAACCTTCAAACCTTGAATTCCTTAAATCTATTATAACACTCTCCACCGATGACATCTCCTATCAAATGATGATGTTCTTTTATAGATCTAAATTCCAACATGGTGGGGGTGTAGGGGTTATTCTTATTCCTCTAGATGCTAAACTTATGCCTTTGTCATTTAAACTAGATTTTGAATGCACTAACAATATGGCTGAATATGAGGATTTGATTCTAATACTTCAAACAACTCTCTTCTCGGGTATCAAATCCATAACCATTTTTGGTGATTCTCAGCTAGTGGTTAACCAAGTTAATGGTTCCTACCTATGCAAAAGTAAAATTCTATAGTGGTATAAACATCATGTAGATACACTCTTGGGATAATTCTACTCTTATCTCTTGAAAACTATTCTTCAATCTACAAATAAATTTGCTAACATGATGGCTTTACTTGCTTCACACATACCCTCTTCATCCTCCTCTTTGAGAATCTATGTCACCGTGCATCACTTAACATTACCCTCCTATGTCTCAGCTAACATTTTATTTGTCATAAATGTAACAACCAACCCATAATACTTATGGTACAAATAACTCATGGATTATCTTTCCTTCTCTATTACCCCTCCTGATCTTTCTAATAATGGGAAATGGGCCTTCATAAAATGGGTCACTCATTACATTATACTAGGGGGACTTCTCTACAAGTGAAGTTTTGATGGTCTTCTCCTTAGATGCCTATCTAGTACTGAGACTCCCTTTACTATTAAGGAAGTCCATGATGGGATTTGTCATTGGAATTTCAATGGTCACATAGTTGCTAACAATATTCTTCAACTTGGCTATTATTGGCCCACACTTCATCAAGACTGTGTTGATTACATTTAGCATTATGTCAAGTGTCAACAACATGCTAACCTCCTTCACATTCTAGTTATGCATTTCAAGTTTCCAAAGACTTTTAACCCTTTTCCCAATGGGGCTTAGATATAATTATAAAGATTAACCCTCATTCATCACTCCATCATCATTCTATCATTACTACCACTGAATACTTCACCAATTGGGTCAAGGCCATCCCTCTCATCTCCACTAATGCTGACAAAATTATTGACTTCATTAACCATCACATCATCTTTCATTTTGGTGTACCTCACAAGATTATTATAGATAATGGCAAGTCTTTCAAAAATAAGACTATTCAAGATCTTTGTGATGCATCTGGAATCAAATTAAGCTTGTCATCACCATACTATCACCAAGCTAATGGACATGTAGAAGCTTCTAACAAAACTTTGACCAAAATTCTCATGAAGGTAGTCAATGATATGAGCAAGGCTTGAAACACACACATTCCTTTTGCTTTATGGGCTTACCACACTATCATTTTAACCCTTATGTGTGTTACACCTTTTTCATTGGTATATGGGATAGGAACTATTTTACCTCTTAAGGTCCAAATTCCTTCTCTTCACATTTCTCTACATGACATACTTACTAATGATGACTTTCACCAAGAATGTTTAGCCCAACTTGAATTACTTGATAAGTGTAATCTCATAGCCTCAACCATCTCCAAATCTATCAAGAACATATCAAACATGCTTATAATAAAAACCTCAAAGAGTGAGATTTCAATATAGGAGATTTTGTCTTAAAAGAAAATCAACATGTGACAAACATGGAGAAAAGCAAATGGGGTAAGTTTTCTCCTAATTGGATTGGACCTTATATCATAACACACAAGTATGGTTTAGAAACTTATCACTTGTCTTCTCTTAAAGGAATGCCAAAACCTAAGCCTTTAAATGCCTTACATCTATGACCATTCTTTTATTAAACCAACATCACTTTACTTTATGTTTAACTTGAGCTCATCCTTTGAGCATCCCTATTACATTAATTTCCCTTCCTCTTCACCCTTACTCCTATACACTTAGATAACTTACATAGTGGTATGGTTTTATCCTCATAGTGGAAAACTCCTCAGTCTCTATAGTCTTGTCCATGAATAAAAGCAAAAAAATAAAAAAAATGGGATATTTAAAAAAATTATAAAATATCAGGTCATGCTTTTTAATGTAGACTGCTTCCTTGAAGGATAGCTATGTAACTTCCCTTTGCTACTATCAATAGATTGATCCCTTAAAATAAAACTATTTAATATTAAAAACAAATGCTTAGACCACTCTGTTGAAGGATAACTAAGCCAAGATTTGTTCTCAAAGGGAAAAACAAATGCAAAAGGCTCCTCACCTCTTTGCACAACCTTAACCTATATAAAATCCCATTGTAGGCTTCACACATTGATCAACTTATACACACACACAAAAAAAAATCTTTAAGTCATGGACTTGCCTATATTAGCTCTCAAGTCACCCACAAAAAGGACATATCTATTCTACTTGGTAGGTTATTTTGTTTAAACATTTTTCCTCATTATACCCTTTTTTACCTTTCAAGGGACTATGAATCTCACTTAACATATGGTAAACATGACTCTTCTCTAAAAAATATAATGTTTCAAAGATATAAGGCATGAAAGAGGCTCATTTTCCTAAGCCTATTTATGTTCTAAATTATGGTCTTTGCCAATGCATGAGCATTCTTCCTCTTTATTTTCCCATCCAAATCACATGTCAATATCTCTATTTGAGATGAAGAGACAATGTCATACCAACACTAACATAACCAATCTATTTATTTTACACATACACCATCACAAATATGGGAAAATGTTGAAATAAACTAACATAACCACTCTATTCATTTTAAGCATATACCATCACAAATATGGAGAAATTATAAGATGAAACTAACCAATCAACTATGCATATACCATCACATAAATTGGAAAGGCTAGTCTAAAATCAAACAACATGATCAACATCAACATCCAAATTAACATAGCATAAAATAAACATAATCCATATCATCATCATAATCATAAATAGCACATCTCAAATAAACACATGAAAATAAATGAACATCTCATATATATAATATGTGATCAAAGTACATGTTCATCATCTACATCATCATAACATCATAAATCTCTCTCAAAATATACATCTTGCATCTTTGGCTCATAGGCCGGTATATATGTAATATATATAAAAAAATTGGCAAACACTGATACTCAGAGTCCTCGAGGCTCTTTGTGTGGTCATGAGGAGGCAGTGTCATCACCACTCTCCATCCATCTACATCGACGTGAGTTAGAAGCCATCACATGTGACATCAACCTCTCCTACTCTCTAAACTTTGAATATCTTTGTATTTATGGGAACTCTCTAATCACCCTCTCATAGTAAGTAATCTCATATAGGGTAGTCAAATATCTCACCATAGATATAGGATTTGGAGGACCCATAGCACCTAATGATGGCCCAGCTTGTATTAGTCCTTGTGGTGGAAGAAGTAGAGTAGCCTGGCCTACTGCTCTTAGACTATCTCTCTTTGTTGTCACTGTAGTCACGTAACCTTATTAAATGACCACCTGGCCCTGTAGTTCTACAACTTGACCCTATAGAGCCCCAATCTAACCTTGCAATGTCATCACCTACCCTTATAAGGCTAATAATTATGCCTAGGCTATCTCTCAAGCCTACACTATTACATCTCAGGCTTGTACTACTATATCTCAAACCTATAGCACTGCATCCCTCTCTGACTAACCCCTATAAATCTGGTGGTGGCCTCCTAACCTCTACCATTGGATGTAACCCTACACAAAATGTTTTATAGGCCATTGTACACCTTGGGTTCCCATCACTTGGCCCTATTGGTAGCTCCTCAAAATTTAGCCCATAGATCTCTTGGGGTAATGGTAAGGGTGCGTCTATGTCATCCCTCCTATATCTAGGGAAGGCAGGTACAATATCTTGTAGTAGACCAAACTACCTCTTGACCTGTGCCATAAATACCATATCTAACTCATTGGCTCATCTCCCCTTGGCTAATAATGAGATCTAAAACCCAACAAGCTACTCTACCTACCCTCTAAAAATTAGATATGTCAAATATGGTCTCCATAAGATATCTATAGGGATCAAGCCCTTGATCATGTACCTATAGTAGGCAATGTCTCATACCATACCATCCACTCAAGTTTGTGTTATCCCCTCTCTACACCATCTAAAACTAACCCTAAAGCTAGCTAGGATAGTGGTAGGTAACCCCAATGGTCATGTCACCATGATGTGCTCATACACCTAGCAATGTAGTAGATGACTGACACATAAATTGTATCATCCACATAGCCTCAAACCCCATAGCTCTTTGTATAATTGTGCCAAAAATACTGGACCCCAAGAAAAAATAGTCCATTGTTCAATAATATGTGTAAATACACTTGTTAAATAAATTGGAAATATCCCTCCATCTATATCTACTAATGCATACACCATGATCTTGATCATCATTAAGATGCTCAGATGATGCTACTCCTCATCAACCATATAGAGTGGCTCATATGCAAAACTTGTAGAGTGGTAAGTCACCTCATTAACATGCTCTTGATATAAAGTGCCAATGTGTATATCATGTTCCTCTCTTGAGCATATGAAAATATCCTCACCCTAGAGTGGTAGTGATCTAAAACATGAAAGATTTGGTTGAAAGATAATTCAAGAAACAAGAACAAAACAATTCAAATAATGCTATCTCTAATAAGAGATGTTTAATTAATCAAATTTGTAGACCCAAACATATGCTTATCTCTTAAAAGAGATGTATTATTTCCATTTTGGGTTACATCTTCATTTATACATATTTTGAAGGTGTGGGGAGGATGTGGAAGGTCACCAATCTCAAGGGAGATGAATTGGTTTGACTTCCATGATTTACAACAATACAAAATTCAAGGAATTACTATTTTTAGAAACTTACTATTTTTAGAAACTTGTATGCCGCATGATGGTTTCAAAATTGAAGAGTTCCATTTCTCCTCATATGTACCATTATAGTCCACCATGATATTTGAGAACCTTGTGTTTCTCACTTTCTTCGATGCCTAATCTCGTAGATAGAGAATAAAAAATGTCAGTGTAATCTTAAACAGATTGTTCCTTAGCTTGGTGAAGTTGCTTCCACTCTATATATAGATCATCATATGCTCTAATGGGGTAGTATTCTTCCTTTACATCATCTATGAAATCATCCCATGTAGGTTCCATCTCAAGGCCAATATCATCTACACTGAATCTCTTTTTATACACTTCCCACCAATTTTTGATAGGCAATGATGCTTTTAGAAGAGCAAAAGTAATCTTCTCTTTATCGATGAATTTATCTATAGAAAAATAAGATGAAAATTGATCCAACCAATTTTCTACTACATCATCATTGATTTTTCCTTCAAATGTAGGGATATCAAAATTCACTTAAACCTTAAAGGGTGTTGGGGCACTGAAAGGATGTGTGGGTGCAGATGAGGAGCCAAAATTTCCCATCAAGATTTGTTGGATAATTTGAGTAAATTGTTGTAGCATCTACACTTGTTTTTGTTTGAGGGCTTCATTCACCATTTCCTTGAAAATATCAAATGCCTCAGTGTTGTCTGCCATTTCAATTCATTTGGAGTGAATAGGTGGATATTCTACTAGTTCTATTTTCCACTCAAGCTTCCTGTAATCTGACCTAATCATCAGGATCATACACTCTAAATACAAACCAATCTAACACCACTAATCCAAAACTCAAAAGCTTTGGTTGAAAGATAATTCAAGAAATAAGAATAAAACAATTCAAATAAAGCTATCTTTGATAAGAGATGTTTTATTGATCAAATTTGTAGACCCAAACATATGCTTATCTCTAAGAAGAGATGTCTAATTTCCATTTTGGATTACATATTAATTTATAAATATTTTTAAGGTGTGGGGAGGATGTGTAAGGTCACCAATCATGAGGGAGATGAATTGGTTCGACTTCCATGATTTATAACAATACAAAATTCGAGGAATTACTATTTTAGAAACTTACTATTTTTAGACTGCACTACTAAAATTAAAATTTAGAACACTTCCATTGGGTTTTATGGGGTCAAACTTCATTTATCAAAGCTTTATGCCATCTCATGACATTCACCTTATTATTAGATTTCTAATAGTTCAAATAGTGAGTCAATTGGAGCTACGATGCAAAAATTATGGCTCCTGGAAGTTTTGCCATCAATTGGGGTGGACCCATCACCTGAATTGTCATCTAAATTGTTGTCCAGATCATTCCTCCCTCCTTGAGAAGTAATTTTCCCCATTGCATCAAGATTTTTTCATCAATTGTGGTAGTTTTACTTTGATTTGACTCTCGATGCATACTTGGAAGGGACTATGATTTATGGAACTATGTCGGGCCCAATTGTTCACCATTTCTATCTGACCATCAATCTATGGATGGAAGGCCATGAAATTATTCAACTCAATATATATTTTCTTCTATTGTTGTGTTGTTTGTGTATTTAGGGCTATAACATCAACCCTTTTAGATTCCTGTGGCTTGACTACCATGAGAACAAATTTCTTGGCACTAATCAGAGAGGCAGATGTAGAAGGTGGTACTTTTGGTACCCTCTAGCATCATGTTCTAAGAGTGAGAGCGATCCTTCTAGTTCTTGATTCATATATACCATGTCAATCATACATGAATGGCTAACTAAAGAGTACATCACAAACATCTAGATTGACCACATCGCATAAGACCTCATCTTGGAAAGGTTGTATTGCATATGAGAGAAGACATTGGTGGGTGACACAGAGGTTTCTCCCTGGACTCAACCATCCAATACTCTATGGTTTTGGGTGAGGCTTCATGAATAGATTTAGGCTTTTCACAACATTAGCAGAGATTAAATTCTTTTGAATTTCACTATCAAGAATGAAATGTAGAGGCTTACCTTTCACCCATAACTTAGAGTGAAACAACCTTTCCTTGTCATCTAGCATCTCATCATGTGTCTATGATGAAGCAACAATGGCTTCAAGATTAACATCTATAATTTCTTCTTCAACCTCTTTGACTGCAATGTCTGTATGAGGTAAAGTAGTAGATGTTGAGGATTGTGACTTATAATGTAGTGATTTGATAGCTTGACATTCTTCTTTAGAGTGAGTTCTAGATTTGTGATAATCACACCACTTCTCAATCTTTCCTTTCTTTTGCTTCCAATTTTGGCCTCGTGTTTGACCTTCTTTGTCAATTTTCATTTTTGAAGATTGATTATTTATATTCATTCTTCCATGCTTCTGCTCAATCTTCACTGTGAACTCATATGCCTCACCGATGGTTTCCAAATTGAAGAGTTTCATTTCTCCCCATATGTACCTTTATAGTCCACCAAGATATTTGAGAACCTTTTGTTTCTCACTTTCTTAAATGCCCAATCTCATAGATAGAGAATGAAAAATGTCAGTGTAATCTTGAATAGATTATTCCCTACCTTAAAGAAGTTGTTTCCACTCTATATAAAGATCTTTATATGCTCCAATAGGGTAGTATTCTTTCTTTACAACATCTATGAAATCATCCCATGTAGGTTCCATCTCAAGGCCAATATCATCTGCACTAAATCTCTTTTTGTACACTTCCCACCAATTTTTGATAGGCAATGATGCTTTCAGAAGAGCAAAAGTAATCTTCTCTTTATCGATGAATTTATTTACAAAAAAATAAGATAATAATTGATCCAACCAATTTTCTACTGCATCAGCATTGATTTTGCCTTCAAACATAGGGATATCAAAATTCACCTAAACCTTGAAGGGCATTGGGGCACTGAAAGGATGTGCCAGCACAGATGAGGAGACAAATTTTCCCATCAAGATTTGTTGGAGAATTTGAGTGAATTGTTATAGCATCTACACTTGTTGTTATTATAGGGCTTCATTCACCATTTCCTTGAAAGGATTGGATTCCTCAGCGTTGTCCACCATTTGAAGTAGTTTGGAGTGAATAGGTGGATATTCTATTGGTTTTATTTTCCACCCAAGCTTCTTATAATCTAACCTCATCCTCGGGATCATACACTCTAAAGACAAACTACTCTAATACCACTGATCCAAAACTCAAAAGCTTTGGTTGAAAGATAATTCAAGAAACAAGAACAAAACAATTCAAATAATGCTATCTCTGATAAGAGATGTTTTATTGATCAAATTTGTAGACCTAAACATATGCTTATCTCTGAGAAGAGATGTCTGATTTCCATTTTGGGTTACATCTTCATTTATACATGTTTTGAAGGTGTGGGGAGGATTTGGAAGGTCACCAATCTCGAGGGAGATGAATTGGTTTGACTTCCATGATTTATAACAATACAGAATTTAAGGAATTACTATTTTTAGAAACTGATTATTTTTAGATTACACTAATAAAATTAAAATTTGGGATAATCATATTGGGTTTTAAGGGGTTAAACTACATTGAGTAGATTTAAATACCATCTCATGATTTTCCTTTCATTATTAACTTTCCAACAGTTCAAACGGTGAGGCAATTGGAGCTACGGTACAAAAGTTATGGCTCTCAGAAGTTCTACCATCAATTGGGGTGGACCCATCACCCAAATTGTTATTTGAATTGTTGTTTGGATCATTCCTCCTTCTTTGAGAAATAATGGTCCCCATTGCATCAAGATTTTTTCATCAAGTGTAGTAGTTTTACTTTGATTTGACTCTTGATGTATACTTGGAAGGGACTTTGATTTATGGAACTATGCAGGGCCCGATTGTTCACCATTTCTATCTAACCATCAGTCTGTGGATGGAAGGCCATGAAATTCTTTACCTTAGTATCTATTTTCTTCTATTGCTGTATTGTTTGTGTAATTTGGGTTGTAACATCAACATTTTTGGATTCCTGTGGCTTGACCACCATGAGAACAAATTTTTGGCACTAATCGGAGAGAAAAATGTAGAAGGTGGTACTTTTGGCACCCTGTAGTGCCATGTTCCAAGAGTGAGATTGATCATTCTAGTTCTTGATTCATATATACCATGTCAATCATACATGAATGGCTGACTAAAGAGTACATCACAAACATCTAGATTAACCACATCATATAAGACCTCATCTTGGAAAGGTTGTATTGTATATGAGAGAAGACATTAGTGGGTGACATGGAGGTTCCTCCCTGGACTCAACCATCTAATACTCTATGGTTTTGGGTGAGGCTTCATGGATAGATTTAGGCTTTTCACAACATTAGAAGAGATTAAATTCTTTTGACTTCCACTATCAAGAATGAAATGTAGAGGCTTACCTTTTCACCCATAACTTAGAGTGAAACAACCTTTCCTTGTCATCTAACATCTCATTGTGTGTTTGTGATGAAGCAACAATGGCTTCAGGATTAGCATCTATAATTTATTCTTTAACCTCTTTAACTGCAATGTCTGCATGAGGTAGAGTAGTAGATGTTGAGGATTGTGACTTAGAAAGTAGTGATTTGATAGCTTGACATTCTTCTTTGGAGTGAGTTCCAGATTTGTGATAATCACACCAATTCCTAGTCTTTCCTTCCTTTTTCTTCCAATTTTGGCCTCGTGTTTGACCTTCTTTGTCACTTTTCCATTTTGAAGACTGATTCTTTATATTCATTCTTTCATGCTTCTACTCAGTCTTTACTGTGAACTTGTATGCCTCACTGATGGTTTCCAAATTGAAGAGTTCCATTTCTCTCCATATGTACCATTGTATTCTACCACAATATTTGAGAACCTTGTGTTTCTCACTTTCTTAGATGCCCAATCTCACAGATTGAGAAAGAAAACTATCAGTGTAATCTTAAAAAAATTGTTCCTTACCTTGGCAAAGTTGTTGCCACTCTATATACAGATCATCATATGCTCCAATGGGGTAGTATTCTTCATTTATAGCATCTATGAAATCATGCCATGTAGTTTCCATCTCAAGGCCAATATCATCTACACTGAATCTCTTTTCGTACACTTCCCACTAGTTTTTGACAAGTAATGATGCTTTCAGAAGAGAAAAAGTAATCTTCTCTTTATCGGTGAATTTATTTACAAAAAAATAAGATGACAATTGATCCAACCAATTTTCTACTACATCAGCATTGATTTTGACTTCAAATGTAGAGATATCAAAATTCACCTGAACCTTAAAGGGTGTTGGGGCACTGAAAGGATTTATGGGTGCATATGAGGAGCCAAAATTTCCTAATGAGATTTGTTGGAGAATTTGAGTGAATTATTGTAGCATATGTGCTTGTTACTATTGGAGGCTTCATTCACCATTTCCTTGAAAGGATCGGATGCCTTGGTGTTGTCTACCATTTGAAGTCATTTCGAGCAAATAGGTGGATATTCTGCTAGTTCTATTTTCCACCCAAACTTCCTATAATTTGACCTCATCCTCAAGATCAGACACTCTAAAGACAAACCACTCTGATACCACTAATCCAAAACTAAAAATCTTTGGTTGAAAGATAATTCAAGAAATAAGAACAAAATAATTCAAATAATGCTATCTCTAATAAAAGATGTTTTATTGATCAAATTTGCAGACCCAAACATATGATTATCTCTTAAAAGAGATGTCTAATTTCCATTCAAGTTACATCTTCATTTATACATGTTTTGAAATTGTGGGGAGGATGTGAAAGGTCACCAATCTTGAGGGAGATGAATTGGTTTCACTTCCATGATTTACAACAATACAAAATTCAAGGAATTACTATTTTTAGAAACTTACTATTTTTAGATTACACTACTAAAATTAAAATTTAGAACACTTTCATTAAGGTTTAAGGGGTCAAAATTCAATGAGCAGAGCTTGATTCCATCTCATGATGTTCTCCTCATTATTATCTTTCCAACAGTTCAAATAGTGAGTCAATTGGAGCTACGATGCAAAAGTTATGGTTCCTGAAAGTTCCACCATCAATTGGGGTGGGCCCATCACCCGAATTGTCATATGAATTATTGTCAAGATCATTACTTCCTTCTTGAGAAGAAATGGTCCCCATTACATCAAGAGTTTTTCATCAAGTGTGGTAGTTTTACTTGGATTTGACTCTCGATGCATACTTGGAAGGGACTGTGATTTATGAAACTGTGCAGGGCTCGATTGTTCACCATTTCTATCTAACCATCAGTCTGTGGATGGAAGGCCATGAACTTCTTTAGCTCGGTATCTATTTTATTTTGTTGTTATGTTTTTTGTGTAGTTAGGGCTGTAACATTAGTCCTTTTGGATTCCTATGGATTGACTACCATGAGAACAATTTTTTTGGCACTAATCAGAGAGACAGATGTAGAAGGTGGTACTTTTGGTACCCTGTAGTGCCATGTTCCAAGAGTGAAAGTGATCCTTCTATTTATTGATTCATATATACCATGTCGATCATACATGAATAGTTGACCAAAGATTACATCATAAACATCTAGATTGACCACATCACATAAGACCTCATCTTGGAAAGGTTGTATTGCATATGAGAGAAGACATTGGTTGGTGACACGAAGGTTTCTTTTTGGACTCAACCATCCAATACTCTATGGTTTTGGGTGAGGCTTCATGGACAGATTTAGGCTTTTCAAAACATTAGAAGAGATTAAATTCTTTTGACTTCCACTATCAAGAATGAAATGTAGAGGCATACCTTTCACCCATAACTTAGAGTGAAAAAACCTTTCCTTGTCATCTAGTATCTCATTGTGTCTATGATGAAGCAACAATGGCTTCAAGATCAACATCTACAATTTCTTCTTCAACCTCTTTAACTACATGGTCTATATGAGGTAGATCAGTAGATGTTGAGATTATGACTCAAAAAATAGTGATTTGATAGCTCAATATTCTTCTTTGGAGTGAGTTCCAGGTTTGTGATAATCACACCACTTCCTAGTCTTTCCTTCCTTTTGCTTCCAATTTTAGCCTCATGTTTGACCTTCTTTGTCACTTGTCCATTTTGAAGACTGATTCTTTATATTTATTCTTCCATGCTTCTGCTCAATCTTCAGTGTGAACTTGTATGCCTCTCTGATAGTTTCCAAATTGAAGAGTTCCATTTCTCCCCATATGTACCATTGTAGTCTACCATGATATTTGAGAACCTTATGTTTCTCACTTTCTTGGATGCACAATCTTGTAGATAGAGAATGAAAAATGTAATTTTAATCTTAAACAGATTATTCCTTACCTTGGTGAAGTTGTTGCCACTCTATATATAGATCATCATATGCTCCAATGGGGTAGTATTCTTCCTTTACATCATCTATGAAATCATCCCATGTAGGTTCTATCTCAAGGTCAATATCATCTACACTAAATCTCTTTTTGTACTTCCCACCAATTTTTGATAGGAAATGATGCTTTCAAAAGAGCAAAAGTAACCTTATCTTTATCGGTGAATTTATTTATGAAAAATAAGATGATAATTGATCCAACCAATTTTCTACTACATCAACATTGATTTTTCCTTCAAATGTAGGGATATCAAAATTCACTTGAACCTCGAAGGGTGTTGGGGCACTGAAAGGATGTGCGGGTGCATATGAGGAGCTAAAATTTCTTAATGAGATTTGTTGGATAATTTGAGTGAATTGTTTTAGCATTTATGCTTGTTGCTATTGGAGGGCTTCATTCACCATTTACTTAAAAGTATCAGATGCCTCGGTGTTGTCCACCATTTGAAGTTATTTCGAGTGAATAGGTGGATATTCTGTTGGTTCTATTTTCCACCCAAGATTCCTGTAATCTGACCTCATCCTCAAGATCATACACTCTAAAGACAAACTAATCTGATACCACTAATTTAAAACTCAAAAGCTTTGGTTGAAATATAATTCAAGAAATAAGAATAGAATAATTCAAATAATGCTATCTCTGATAAAAGATGTTTTATTATTCAAATTTGCAAACCCAAACATATGCTTATCTCTGAGAAGAGATGTCTAATTTCCATTTCAGGTTACATCTTCATTTATACATGTTTTTAAATTATGGGGAGGATGTGGAAGGTCACCAATATCAAGGGAGATAAATTGGTTTGACTTCCATGATTTACAACAATATAGAATTCAAGGAATTACTATTTTTAGAAACTTACTATTTTTAGACTGCACTACTAAAACTAAAATTTAGGACACTTCTATTGGGTTTTAAGGGGTCAAACTTCATTGAGTAGAGCTAGATGCAATCTCATGATGTTTCCCTCATTATTAGCTTTCCAATGGCTCAAATGGTGAGTCAATTGGAGCTATGGTGCAAAAGTTATGGATCCCAGAAGTTTTGCCATCAATTAGGGTGGACCCATCACCTGAATTGTCATCTAAATTATTGTCTAAATCATTCATCCCTCATTTATAAGTAATGGTCCCCATTACATCACAATTTTTTCATCAACTGTGGTAGTTTTACTTGTATTTGACTCCTGATGCATACTTGGAAGGGACTGTGATTTATGGAATTATGTAAGGCCTGATTGTTCACCATTTCTGTCTGACCATCAGTCTATGGATGGAAGGCTGTGAAATTATTCAAATCGATATATATTTACTTTCATTGTTGTGTTATTTGTGTATTCAAGGCTATAACATCAGCCCTTTTGGATTCCTATGGCTTGACCACCATGAGAACACATTTCTTGGCAGTAATGAGAGAGACAGATGTAGAAGGTGGTACTTCTGGTACCCTATAGCACCATGTTCCAAGAGTGAGAGTGATCCTTCTAGTTATTGATTCATATATACCATGTCGATCATACATGAATGGCTAACCAAAGAGTACATCATAAACATCTAGATTGACTACATCACATAAGACCTCATCTTGGAAAGGTTGTACTGCATATGAGAGAAGAGATTGGTGGGTGACACGAAGGTTTCTCCCTAGACTCAACCATCCAATAATCTGGTTTTGGGTGAGGATTCATGGATAGATTTAGGATTTTCACAACATTAGTAGAGATTAAATTCTTTTGAATTCCACTATCAAGAATGAAATGCAAAGGCTTACCTTTCACCCATAACTTAGAGTGAAACAACCTTTCCTTGTCATCTAGCATTCATCATGTGTTTGTGATGAAGCAATAATGGCTTTAAGATAAACATCTATAATTTCTTATTCAACCTCTTCGACTGCACGGTCTATATGAGTTAGAGTAGTAGATGTTGAGGATTATGACTCAGAAAGCAATGATTTGATAGCTCAACATTCTTCTTTGGAGTGAGTTCTAGATATGTGATAATCACACCACTTACCAGTCTTTCCTTCCTTTTGCTTCCAAATTTTGCCTTGTGTTTGACCTTCTTTGTCACTTTTCCATTTTGAAGACTGATTCTTTATATTTATTCTTCCATGCTTCTGCTCAATTTTCACTATGAACTTGTATGACTCACTAATGGTTTCCAAATTGAAGAGTTTCATGTCTCCCCATATGTACCATTGTATTCTTCCATGATATTTGAGAACCTTGTGTTTCTCACTTTCTTCGATGCCCAATCTCATAGATAGAGAAAGATAAATGTTAGTGTAATCTTGAACAAATTATTCCTTATCTTGTCAAAGTTATTGCCACTCTATATTCAGATCTTCATATGCTCCAATGGGGTAGTATTCTTCCTTTATAGCATCTATGAAATCATCCCATGTAGGTTCCATCTCAAGGCCAATATCATCTGCATTAAATCTCTTTTTGTACACTTCCCACCAATTTTTGATAGGCAATGATGCTTTCAAAAGAGCAAAAGTAATCTTCTCTTTATCGATGAATTTATTTACAAAAAAATAAGATGACAATTGATCCAACCAATTTTCTACTACATCAGCATTGATTTTTCCTTCAAATGTAGGGATATCAAAATTCACCTGAACTTTGAAGGGTGTTGGGGCACTAAAAGGATGTGTGGATGCATATGAGGATACAAAATTTCCCAATGAGATTTGCTAGAGAATTTGAGTGAATTGTTGTAGCATCTATGCTTATTTCTATTAGAGGGATTCATTCACCATTTCCTTGAAAGGATCAGATACCTCGATGTTGTCTACCATTTGAAGTCATTTCGAGCGAATAGGTGGATATTTTTCTAATTCTATTTTTCACCCAAGCTTCTTATAATCTGACCTCATCCTCAGGATCATACACTCTAAAGACAAACCACTCTCATACCACTGATCCAAAACTCAAAAGCTTTGGTTGAAAGATAATTAAAGAAATAAGAACAAAATAATTCAAATAATGTTATCTTTGATAAAAGATGTTTTATTGATCAAATTTGTAGACTCAAACATATGCTTATCTCTAAGAAGAGATGTCTGAATTCCATTTCAGGTTACATATTCATTTTTAAATGTTTTGAAGGTTTGGGGAGGATGTGGAAGGTCACCAATCTTGAGGGAGATGAATTGGTTCGACTTCTATGATTTACAACAATACAGAATTTGAGAAATTACTATTTTTAGAAACTTACTATTTTTAGACTGCACTACTAAAATTAAAATTTAGAACACTTCCATTAGATTTTAGGGTGTCAAACTTCATTTATCAAATCTCAATGCCATCTCATGATGTTTCCCTCATTATTAGCTTTCCAACGGTTTAAATGGTGAGTCAATTGGAGCTACGGTGCAAAAGTTATGGCTCTCAAAAGTTTTGCCATCAATTGGGGTGGACCCATCACTCGAATTGTCATCTGAATTGTTGTCTTGATCATTCCTCCCTTGAGAAGTAATGGTCCCCATTACATCAATATTTTTTCATCAAGTGTGGTAGTTTTACTTTGATTTGAATTTTGATCCATACTTGGAAGGGACTGTGATTTATGGAACTATGCAGGGCTTGATTGTTCACCATTTCTGTCTGACCATCAGTCTATAGATGGAAGGCCATGACCTTCTTCAGCTCGGTATCTATTTTCTTCTATTGTTGTGTTGTTTGTGTAGTCAAGGCTATAACATTAGCCCTTTTGGATTCTTGTGGCTTGACCACCATGAGAACAAATTTCTTGGCACTAATCAGAGAGACAGATGTAGAAGGTGGTACTTCTGGTACCTTGTAGTGCCATGTTCCAAGAGTGAGAGTGATCCTTCTAGTTCTTGATTCATATATACCATGTTGATCATACATGAATGGCTAACCAAAGAGTACATCACAAACATCTAGATTGACCACATCACATAAGACCTCATCTTGGAAAGGTTGTATTGCATATGAGAGAAGACATTGGTGGGTGACACAAAGGTTTCTCCTTGGACTCAACCATCCAATACTCTATGGTTTTGGGTGAGGCTTCATGGATAGATTTAGGATTTTCACAACATTAGCAGAGATTAAATTCTTTTGACTTCCACTATCAAGAATGAAATGTAGAGGCTTACCTTTCACCCATAACTTAGAGTGAAACAACCTTTCCTTGTCATCTAGAATTTTGTCATGTGTCTGTGATGAAGCAACAATGGCTTTAGGATTAGCATCTACAATTTATTATTCAGCCTCTTTGACTGTAGGGTCTATATGAGGTAGAGTATTGAGGATTGTGACTCAGAAAGTAGTGATTTGATAGCTCAACATTTTTCTTTGGAGTGAGTTCCAGATTTGTGATAATCACACCACTTACCAATCTTTCTTTCCTTTTTCTTCCAATTTTGGCCTCATGTTTGACCTTCTTTATCACTTTTCCATTTTGTAGACTGATTCTTTATATTCATTCTTCCATGCTACTACTCAATATTCACTATGAACTTGTATGCTTCATGAATGGTTTCCAAATTAAAGAGTTCCATTTCTCCCCGTATGTACCATTGTAGTCTGCCATGATATTTAAGAACCTTGTGTTTCTCACTTGCTTAGGTGCCCACTCTCATAGATAGAGAATGAAAAATATTAATGTAATCTTAAATAGATTGTTCTTTACCTTGGCAAAGTTGTTGCCAGTCTATATACAGATCATCATATGCTCCAATGGGGTAGTATTCTTCCTTTACAGCATCTATGAAATCATCCCATGTAGGTTCCATCTCAAGGCCAATATCATCTACACTGAATCTCTTTTTGTACACTTCCCACCAATTTTTGACAGGCAATGATGCTTTCAAAAGAGCAAAAGTAATATTTTCTTTATTGGTGAATTTATTTATAGAAAAATAAGATGACAATTGATCCAACCAATTTTCTACTACATTAGCATTGCTTTTGCCTTCAAATGTAGGGATATCAAAATTCACATGAACCTTGAAGGGTGTTGGGGCACTGAAAGGATGTGCAGGTGCAGATGAGGAGCCAAAATTTTCCATTGAGATTTGTTAGAGAATTTGAGTAAATTTTTGTAGCATCTACGCTTGTTGTTATTAGAGGCTTCATTCACCATTTCCTTGAAAGGATTAGATGCCTCGGTGTTGTCTGCCATTTGAAGTCATTCAAAAAGAATAGGTGGATATTTTGTTGGTTCTACTTTCCACCCAAGCTTCCCTTAATTTGACCTCATCCTCAAGATCATACACTCTAAAGATAAACCACTCTGATACCACTGATCTAAAACTCAAAAGCTTTGGTTGAAATATAATTCAATAAATAAGAATAAAATAATTCAAATAATGTTATCTCTGATAAGAGATGTTTTATTGATCAAATTTGCAGACCCAAACATATGCTTATCTCTGAGAAGATATGTTTGATTTCCATTTCAGGTTACATCTTCATTTATACATGTTTTTAAGGTGTGGGGAGGATGTGGAAGGTCACCAATCTAGAGGAAGATGATTTGGTTTGACTTACACAATTTAAAACAATACAGAATTTGAGGAATTACTATTTTTAAAAACTTACTATTTTTAGACTACACTACTAAAATTAAAATTTGGGACACTTCTATTGGATTTTATGGGGTCAAATTTTATCAAGCAAAGATATATGCCATCTCATGATGTTCCCCTCATTATTAGCTTTCCAATGGTTCAAATGGTGAGTCAATTGGAGATACGATGCAAAAGTTATGGCTCTTGGAAATTTTGCCATCAATTGGGGTGGATCCATCACCCAAATTGTCATCTAAATTGTTGTCTGGATCATTCCTCCCTCCTTGAGAAGTAATGGTTCCCATTGCATAATTTTTTTTTCATTAAGTGTGGTAGTTTTACTATGATTTGACTCTCGATGCATACTTGGAAGGGACTATGATTTATGGAACTGTGTAGGCCCTGATTGTTCACCATTTCTATCTAACCATTAGTCTGTGGATGGAAGGCCATGAAATTCTTTAGCTCGGTATCTATTTGCTTCTGTTGTTGTGTTGTTTGTGTAGTCAAGGCTGTAACATCAGCCCTTTTGAATTCCTTTGGCTTGACCATCATGAGAATAAATTTCTTGGCACTAATCAGAGAGACAAATGTAAAAGGTGGTACTTCTGGTACCCTATAGTGCCATGTTCCAAAAGTGAGAGTGATCCTTCTAGTTTTTTATTCATATATACCATGTCAATCATACATGAATGGCTAACCAAAGAGTACATCACAAACATCTAGATTGACCGCATCACATAAGACCTCATCTTGGAAAGGGTGTATTGCATATGAGAGAAGACATTGGTGGGTGACACAGAGGTTTCTCCCTAGACTCAACCATCCAATACTCTATGGTTTTGGGTGAGGCTTCATGGATAGATTTAGGATTTTCACAACATTAGCAGAGATTAAATTCTTTTGACTTCCACTATCAAGAATGAAATGCAAAGGCTTACCTTTCACCCATAACTTAGAGTGAAACAACCTTTCCTTATCGACTAGCATCTAATTGTGTGTTTGTGATGAAGCAAAAAATGGCTTTAGGATCAGCATCTATAATTTCTTATTCAACCTCTTCAACTGTAGGGTTTGTATGAGGTAGAGTAGTAGATATTAAAGATTATGACTCAAAAAGTAGTTATTTGATAGCTCCACATTTTTTTTTGGAGTGAGTTTTAGATTTGTGATAATCACACCACTTCCTAGTCTTTGATTCCTTTTGCTTCCAATTTTGGCCTCGTGGTTGACCTTCTTTGTCACTTTTCCATTTTGAAGACTGATTCTTTAAATTCATTCTTCCATGCTTTTACTCAATCGTCACTGTGAACTTGTATGCCTCACCAATGGTTTTCAAATTGAAGAGTTCCATGTCTCCCCATATATACCATTATAGTCTTCCACGATATTTGAGAACCTTGTGTTTGTCACTTTCTTGGATGCCCAATCTCGCAAATAGAGAATAAAAAATGTCAGTGTAATCTTGAAAAGATTGTTCCTTACCTTGGTTAAGTTGTTGCCACTCTATATACAGATTGTCATATGCTCCAATGGGGTAGTATTCTTCCTTTACAGCATCTATGAAATCATCCCATGTAGGTTCTATCTCAAGGCCAATATCATCTGCATTGAATCTCTTTTTTTACACTTCCCACCAATTTTTGATAGGCAATCATGCTTTCAGAAGAGCAAAAGTAATCTTCTCTTTATCGATAAATTTATTTATAAAAAAATAAGATGACAATTGATCCAACCAATTTTCTACTGCATTAGCATTGATTTTGCCTTCAAATGTAGGGATATCAAAATTCACCTGAACCTTGAAGGGTGTTGGGGCATTGAAAGGATGTGTGAGTGCAGATGAGGAGCCATAATTTCCCATTGAGATTTTTTAGATAATTTGATAGAGTTGTAACATCTATGATTGTTTTTGTTGGAGGGCTTCATTCACCATTTCCTTGAAAAGATCAGATGCCTTGGTGTTGTCCACCATTTGAAGTTATTTGGAGCAAATAGGTGGATATTCTATTGGTTCTATTTTCCACCCAAGCTTCATGTAATTTGACCTCATCCTTGGGATCATACACTCTAAAGACAAATTGATTTGATACCACTAATCCAAAACTTGAAAGCTTTGGTTGAAAGATAATTCAAGAAATAAGAACAAAACAATTCAAATAATGATATCTCTGATAAGAGAATTTTTATTGATCAAATTTGTAGACCCAAACATATGCTTATCTCTAAGAAGAGATGTTTGATTTCCATTTCAGGTTACATCTTCATCTATACATGTTTTTAAGTTGTGGGGAGGATGTGGAAGGTCATCAATCTCAAGGGAGATGAATTGGTTCAACCTCCATGATTTACAACAATACATAATTTGAGGAATTACTATTTTTAGAAACTTACTATTTTTAGACTGCACTACTAAAATTAGAATTTGGGACACTTACATTGAGTTTTAGGGGGTCAAACTTCATTGAGTAAAGCTCAATTCATTTCATGACATTCCCCTCATTATTATATTTCCAACAGTTCAAATGGTGAGTCAATTGAAGCTACGATGCAAAAGTTATGGCTCCTAGAAGTTTTGCCATCAATTGGGGTGAACCCATCACTCGAATTGTCATTTGAATTGTTTTCCAGATTAGGTAGCCATAAAATCTTATACACATCCTATTGTGTCAGTATCAAATCCCCAATCGATATATGGGAGGTGTTGGTGGTATGATCTCACCTCTTAATAAAATCTATCATTAGATACATATCCCACATGACATGATAGTACCATCACAATCCTAAACCCATGTCCACCATATGCTTCCACTCATCTAGAGTAACATCTCTCCTCATTTGTGTCAATAACCTTGATATATGATCTCATAGTGTAAGATCTATCCTCTCTTACATTTATACGTAAACAACTCAAAGTCACATCTCTTTTAATCTACTTTATCACCACATTTTTTTTCTCTTTGGGAGAACTACATTGGTCTAAGGCCCTAAATCAGGCTATGTAGGTAGCACTCAATTGACATGGGGTCTTCTAAGGTTAGCTTAGCCATACACCCACCTTAATAACCACCCTAGGCTTCATTGCCTCTCTCTCTCTATCCTAGGTGTCACTACCTCTCTCTACCCTAGGCCTACCCACCTATTCCAACTCTAGGCCTCACTACCTATATTTTTGACTCTTGACACTGACTTATCTTTTAAGCCCTAGACCTTTCCAACTATTTCAACTTACCTTTTTCCCTAAAAAATACCTTTTTAGATATTTTTCCTAGGCTTTGGGAGAACTACATTAGCTTGAGGCCCTAAACCAGGTTGTGTAGGTAGCACTCAGATGAGGAGGGGTCTTCTAAGGTTAGCTCAGCCATTAGGCTAGTTGACTACTTCCATTATAGATCCAAAACCCACCCTTTCTCCTATTTTGCTAATGTTTTATAGTCACAAATATCATCATTAATGCAAATGTCAATGCTTTATCTATCTATATGATGGCTAATATCAATAGGAAACTACTAACCTTGATGACATGTTGGCTGATGTTGGTGGACCTCACTAATGTTAGTGCTTGGTTCCACCCCAAGGCTGAATAACCCAAACCAAACTTTACCCATTTCCTCTAAAAACCTACCCATAAATCACCCTAACTTATCCTACACCTACCCTAACCTATTTTCTACCCCTCCACTTATATTTTCTATAACCCCACCTCTCATTTAGCCTAAAAATTGTAAATACTAAATCAAACTAGTGTAGGCTCTTACCTCATTTATCTGTATCCTCCTAGGTATCACCATTGGATCTTATGGTCATGCACCTCTCATTGGGTCCCCTCCTTGATTTACCATCTCAAATCACTCTCAATCTCTATTTCTTCTCTCTAATCACAAAGTTGCAAATGAGTTTGGTTGGCCACCAAAACCCCTTTTGTTAGGTTTAGTCAGCTTTTGACATCGACATTCTTGACCTAACCTGCTGACTTTGGTGCTTACACCTATCAACATTGGTAACATTTCCCTAGTTATACCAATTTTGGCACTTTATATTACTAATATAAGCACATCTAATTGACATCAACACCATTCTAATACTATTTTCCAACATAAAAACCCCAACTTTTCAAACCTTACCCATACACTGGGGCAACTAGAGATCACATATATCTCCCTCAACCATGAAAAAATGACATTGAAGATCACTTAAATATTCACCATTGATGATTTTTCTTGGAGATCATGAATATTTCCTCACTCATTGACCCTTTTACACTAGGAGTGCATTGCTTGTCCTAATCACTTAGGCTATTTTTTTATAGTTGGCTATTATGCACATGCATGTATTTTAGGTGTTGTGGATGGTAACCAAGCCCATCTTGTCACCTTCAACCCTTTTATGTTTCCTAGGGGCACTTCCTACTCTGGATACTTGGGACACATTAACCATTAGAGCTACAAATTTGATTGATTTGACATGTCAACTATCACTTATAAGATGTGCTTTTGGTTACTTCTATCTGAGTCCTCCTTAACCTTACCTATTCTTGACTTTGTCAACTATATCTCATTATGGCATATACATACAAAGTGATGCTCAATTCTCCCCCAGTCACCCAATTGCCTTTTTATCAAACTAGTACCTGATTCTAGTTTTTCCTCCATCAATTCCCATTTTGAGGGGGGATACCTCATCCAATACTTGAAGCATCTAACTCCTATTTTTATTCTTCCAACATGTTAGTACAAATACAAGACAAAAAAGAGAAAATGTAGACACCAAAATTATGTCACACACACGTGCGTAACTCTTTGTGTCAAAACCCCCCTAAACCTATTTTAATAATAATAATTAATATCCTTAACCCATACTTTTACCCCTCACACATTTAATTAATTTAAAATACTTAATTAAGTTAATTAAAAACTCCTATTGTCTCCCTACATAAAAACCTCACCGTATAACTAATTCTCCCTTGATGAGTCACCTCAAGACCTAGTCTCCTCATCCTAACTACCCAAGACTTATTCCCACTTCCAAACTAAATTCTTAAACAAGTACTTCCTTCCTAACCTCTTATTTTTACCATTTTATAATGGGTGTCACAATTAGCATGCACAACAATAGAAAATAATCCAAAAATAGAAAGGTTTACCTATTTTAGGGCTACCAACATCGATCAACCCATGGATGACATTAGTGGGATCACTGACGTCAGTCAACCCATGATTGACATCGATGGGATCATTAATGTCAGCTATATAAGCCAAACTCCAACCTATAGTTTAGGTCAAAAAAATTAAGAAAATCAATTCTTACTCTCATTTAGGCTCTCAACATTCTATTTTTTGACATTTAGGCTTACAATCACCCTATGTAAGTCAATCATAATAAAAAATTCAGCTCTTGAGGACAAACAACACTTGCTTGTTCTCTCTATTCAGGCATTCAAGTTTAGACCCCATAATAGGGACCATCAACTTGGTACTTATCATTCAATGACCACCATATCTAATTACATCACTAATATTATAGGTTGTTTAAATATTTATTCTATTATTTCTTTATATCTACTCTACATTACTTTACACACTTCTAACCATACCCCCGTGAGTGAGTTATAAAGCTTCCTTACTTGCTACCCCTTTACCTAACATACCAAACCTCTGACCAAACTTAACCAAATAATAATCTCCCTCTCATAACTCTCTCAACCTCCCTAACCTGATCCAAACCATTTCCTAGACCTAAGAAAGCCTTCTGCAATCTCCCAAACAATTATTTCCCCTATCGATCTCGATATCCTAACTGACATCAGTCACCTCACTACCAACCTTGGTAGTATAACCAATATCCATCACACTCCTACTAGCGTTAGTGACTGTGTATTCCCTAGCCTCTTCAAAACCTACCCAAACAACCTTTAAAACACAAACAGAGTATCTCACATGACCCTATCACTCTTTGCTACATATAGGTTGTTAATAATGGTAATCTTATCTCTTTTTCACTCTCTTTTTACCTCTCTTTTAGTTATTTATTATTCTCTTGCCTCTAAAAAGTGGACTATCATCTCTAGGGAAGTTTCACACTTCTTAGAACAAGCATGTAGCTTGGTAGCCCACTCATTTATCTACTAACAAACATCTTGTGGTGGTGTTTTCTTATTTATAGGTAGTCCTCCCCATCTAAAGAAGAGTTCTCACAACATCTACATATGGTGCACAAACCAAATCTAGGTTCATTCTAATCACTTATCCCCATCCTTATTTATGTTTTCCTTTAGAATTAAAATAGAAAAAGTTTAGTGAAACACATTTATTTTGGACAAAGTGTCTGAATGAATTGGCAAAGACACAGAACAAAAGTTCCAAAGGAAAGGGGCAAAGGGCAATCGTAAAAAATGTCAAAGGAATTTTGATGGGCAAAAGCCATAACAATTCTTGAATAGGATACTCCCATAAAGCCTATGTTGATTCTTCTAAATGAAACATAGGTGCTCTTAGTGTTTAAATAACACTTCTCATTTTAGAATTTAGAAAATTCAAGGCATGAGTTTTAGGTTTCAAAAATCTAGTTTCCAGTGGTAAAATAGCAAGAGAGCAAGATAAACCATTCCACAATATTTATATAATTTGGTGGTTGGGAGCCACCCTAGTTCTTTATTCATGAATTGCTAAGAATATATGTTAATACTTAGTGAATTAAGCTCTAGATTTAAGCTACAAACTAATCTAAGTAGATATTTATAATGAAGATAAAACTAAAGTGATTTTGGCATAAAAAGGAGCAACGGGAAGGGTAAGTTAGAAAAGAAAAGAGTTATTACCAATTATAGCCTTAAACATTATGATAAAGCATCAATTTCAACTGAGTATGCATTTAAACCAATATATAATTTAAAATAGCCTAAGCTCAAATTTCACTATAAACCAAGCCAATTTTAAAGGATAGTGTGAAGAACCACAAGTAAGAACCAGTTTTTCTTTAAATATTTACTACTATTATCAAATAACTCATGCACATCTGAAAATAGAGTAAAACTAAAATGAAGGAGAACCAAAGATCTTTCATCTAATCTAGCATGTTGCATAAATTAAAAATCTTGTGATTACAAGGATACAACTCAAAATTCCAAGACACCATTCAAATTCAAGACCTTAACAAGAAATTGAGATAAAAAGCTAAAATGATAATTAACACATCAAATATAGATAATCCTTACATAATTCCTTTGATGATATTAATTGATTCAAATTGTAAAAAGTAGCTCAAAATCTTCTCCCCCCCATTACAATTTGTAATGCATTCCTTTATAGAAAGATCAAGTACTATACTGGTCAATTACAAAATACAAGTGTACAAAGATAAGGACAAATTTCCTTAAAAGTTATAAAATACATGTGCTTTTAACAATCATACTAACCTAGAGGCAAATATGCTAACTAACATATGCCTTTACAAAGGAATGTTCTATTTCAAAAGTTACAAAACTCTACAAAATAGAATACTACTTAGTTTTCTAGTGGGCTCTTTACTTTTTGTTATTAGAGGATGCTCATGGCTTTAACATGTTACTCGCCAACTAGATCTAGGTCCACTATAGGCTTTAGGAGATGTTCCCCCTCTTGATCTACCAAGTCATCAAGCTTCATATCATTCCTATCCATGGCTTCTTTAATACTCCTAACTTCATTTTTTATTTCTCTAGCATTGAATATCATGTCTAGGATTTTACTATTTTTGGCCCCATATTTGCCTTGGCTCTTCCCTTTGATTTCTTGGGTTACCAAATTAGCCCTATGTTTGAATTCCTCATCACTTATGATCCCAAGGGTAGTGGGTTTTGTAGGATCTATAAGCATAGTTCCAATAAGTTATTCAATTCTTGTAATTAGCTCTTTATCATCATTCTGGAGCCTTTCTACATTATTAAGCCAAACACTCATATTCTAAACCTTAGCCACCCCAGTTCCAAAGATTGCACCTAAATGTGCCAAACTGATGGTCTTGAATTTTGAGATCTATTTATTTTTTTGAATGTTGAGGAGTTAGGCTATTTTATCCTTTGAGGCCTGCCATTGGGTGACTAAACTCTTGTCTAGTACACATTGCCCCTCTAATGCACTCTATCTTAGTTTCATTGACTTGAGTTCTTTAAACATGTGGATTTTATCTTTCCCATATCCTTGTGGATTTTATCTTTGTTTAGGTTGCTCTTGGGGCTGAGGTTGTGGATTTTCTATCCCAGATGGTCCTAGTAGCAAGTGATATTACAAATGATACATTTTCCATCTCTCCCTAGATGGTTTATCATCCTTGATTAACCTATGCTCCAACTTGATATTCTATCCTTCAATCCTAGCCAACACTTCTTCATAATTCTTATCCTTGATTTAGATGGTGTCATGAATACCAAGTTGATGTACATACTCAAGTTTTGGGAGGTTCTTGTCCTTGAAGTGGTTGGCCATTATACCCTTAAGATCCCAAATCTTAAGTTCATCTATTTTAAAACCAAATGAATCTTGATTCCTTACTATGGTCTCAACTTGTTTCTAGTCCTATAGTATGGTCTTCCTAATGATCAGGGGAAAAGGGTGGAGAAGACATTTCTTATATTATTTACAAGTGTCATCAATGCCATAAAGGAAGTAGGATGTAATTTCTTGCTTGGATAGCTTACTAGGAACATAAACTAGTAACCTACAAGGTTGGGACATGATCCCATCAATCCTCATGACTATGTAGTCAGGGTAGTACTAGATGTCACCCATCAATTTAATATGATTTTTGATTAGGAGGTGGACCTTAGGCATAGAAAAACCTCTTATGGAGTCAATTATGGCTAGATAAATATAGTCACAAATGAATTACATGTGGTTCCTATATTTGAAAATATGCAATTTGGAGTAATGGTGTGAAATAGTGGCTTTGCTATCTAAGGACCAAATCCTAATCCCTAGGAATGTAATAGAGGCTAGGAGGGAATCTAGTAGGTATGAAATATTATAGAATTTCTTGGATCTCTTCCTTTTATGGAATTAAATTGATTGATGAGGAAGACACTAATTTAATCTTTGATTGGAGAGGTGAGTTTCTCTTCCACCATGAATTTTACGTATGGGACCTAGATTTTATTTACATAGGTGGTTGAAGGGGCATCAAAGGCTCAGTTTAATAGATTCATTATTACCTTAATGCCCTCCCTCAATTGGATGATAAGGATCTTGTCCTCAAAGTCTCTAAAGATATGGGGTTCTTAATGTAACCAAGGTCTTAAGATAAAGTCCAGGTCATATTTGGAGGTCCACTCCTTGATTTTGTATAAATACACATGGGGAATGGGAAGCTTATAATACCCTTGAAATACTATAAGAGAAACATATGCTACCTTTTTTGAGTTTCCTTCCCTAATGATACACTCATTATCAATTCTAAAATTAAAAAATAGGGGCAAATATATTGATGCAATGCAATACCTTGGGTTTTGCCACAACATGTGGAGGTCTACCATATAAACAACAACTATGTCATAATATCTCTAGCTCACTATAGAAATATTCTATTTTTACTTTATGATTGGCTTCAATTCTTTGATCATGAAAAATAGCTTGGCCTAATTCCTCACATAAGGAGAATTTAAGGCTATAGTATCTAGTTCAGTATCCTTGAAGATCTAGTCTTTATTATCCATTGATAAGTATAGCTCAGTCTCTTCCTCTAGTTGTTGTCTACAAGTTGTCATTGTCTTTGTTCTTATAAACTAGTTATACTGAAAGCAAATGGTCTTTGTGAAAGCTCTCTTGTGCTCAAAAACACAATTCATCTCTCTTTTGATCGAACAGTGACCAAATGAATATAATTGAGTCATTTTATGTAGGCTTTAGGGTTTAGAGCTTTAATGATAAAATATATCCAAGCTTTGGCTTATACATGCTTTGGATTTGATTTAGACCTTTGACTTTATACCTTTGCATTTTTAAGCCCATAAGATATTGTATTTTGTTATTTTTTGCTTGTATGACACCTATATGGCATTGGTCTAGGTCTTTCATGGCATTCTTCATAAATGCCTTCTGAAACTAGCCATTGGCATTTTAAAATTCCTCTTTTATTTCACTTTATTAGATTAAAATCTAGGATCAACATGAGCCATTTATAGTAATATAGGCCCTTACTTGTGATTGGTTATTTTTGTTACAAACCCCCATGGTACTGATAATTGATATCTTTATATACTTCTTGTGCTTCAAATCCTGAGTCAGTCACTTGTTGAATGAGCATTAGCCACATGGTGAGCTTACGGTCCTTTGAAAAGTCATGAGTGCCTTCATGTCATTGGATTGAAATCTAGGGACAAAGCATGAATCATTGGATCATCCTATTATATCAGCCTTGAATGTGATTTTTCCATGAATTGAGTTTGTGGGCTCTTAGGGCCTCTTTAAAAAGTCTTTGGGAACCTTCACATCATTGGATCAAAACCCAGTGACAAAGCATGTGTTGTTGATCTATAAAGATGCCTAAACATTAAGTTAGAATGTTATTAATATAGTGACTTAGGCTAAGGTTTGTTTCACTTATTAATTATGAAATAAACCTTAGGCTAAGGTGTTTATCCTAAGTTTTCTAATTTATATGCAAGGGGTCCATGGTCTAAATATTTTTGGCCAATGTTTATGCCATGTTTAATAAAGACAATGTAAACATTGGTCTATAATATTTATGCCAAGGCTTATAAAAATAATAATCAAAAGGATCAACATGACACAATGGTCTAATAACACATAAGATTTTATTGTATTGATAAAACACATTAAAACCTTTAGCTAGATGCATTTGGTCTAAAGTTTATGCTATAAGGGCTCTCTTTTCAAAATAAGACTTAGCATAAGTCTATCATTTAAGGTTCATGATGTTTGAATAGAATGTCAGGGAGACCTTAAAGTATAGACTTAGACTAGGTTTATTCTGCATACTTAGATTATTAAACCATTTCCACATTTGCAATTTGAAGACTTCTAGTGTTTGAGCATTGTCTGAGCACTTCCCTTAGCTTGTAAAGCCATTTCTGAGCTTTGTAGTGAGATTTTGGAGAGCATATTTTGACCCTAAGCATAATAATTCATCAGATTAAATTTTATGGTCTTATAGACATCAAATTCATCCCTATGGACATCAAATGATAGTTACGATAATGTAAATTTTAGGTTAATGAAATTTTAATTTGATGGGATTAAAATTGAAGATCACATGGACGTCAAATATGTCCTCATGAATTTCAAATGATGGTCGTGCAAACATCAATTTTAAGCTCATCAAATTATTATGACCTAATGTGAGAAGGCCACTTGGCACATATTTAGGGCCTCCCAAGATTTTTAAAGTAATTCACTCCATTGGATCAAAATCTATGACAAAGCATCAACCATATGATCATGATCTAGGAGCTCACTTGTGATTGGTTGTTTCTGTCAAGTGGGTCCTTTTGATTTTAATCCTCAAACGTAAAGGTATCATGTGTCAATCATTCAGGCCTTTTTTAGTCCATTGACTTTTCAACCATGCCTCATACCATCTGATTGAGTCTTCACAAACAAGTGAGAAGCATTGATCACAATCTAAGGGATTGAATGTAATTGGTCTAATGGGCTATATGTGGGATCCTATCAATTTTCTTTGCACTTTCCGATCAAAGGGCCATGGGAAGTGTGAACCATTAGATCATCTGAGATGCACACTCTTTAAGCCAAAGTTTGGGCTTTTCCCACTCAATTAGATTGAAGGCTATGATAAAGAGATGGTTTTTGGATCCTATAAGATGCAAGGTAGTTAAGTCAGGACCATAAAGATATAAAATACTTAGGCTTAAGGTCTCTCTCATACTAATAAATATGTCAGGGCCTTAGGATTAAAACCTTAGGATAAGGTATAAGAAAGGGACCAATTTAACATAAAAAGGGGACTTGAGGAACTGAAATTAGGCTAAGGCATTAATACTAAGGTCCCATTAGTATTAATAAATACTATGGGGCCTTAGGGTTCAAGAATTAGGATAAGTTAGGAAATCTTAAAAGGACCTTATAGAATAAACAACTAGCTAAGCATACAAAAGAACGTTTAAAGGGGGAACATAACAAAGGGAATCAAGCATTTTAAGTTAAATTTTAGCTATGTTAAAGAACATGATTAAGCTTAAAACATGATCTTTATCCTTAGGTCCAAAATGAATTTTAAAATGGTTCCTACCAATTTGATTCCTACCAACATTCAAATTTAAACTGAGGTTTTTCCCAAGGTTTAGGGATATGAATTTCCCAATAACAACACCATGGAACTTGTGACTAAAAGCTACAAAGAAAATTTATTAGCATTACTCGTCCAAATTAAAGTAAAACAAACCCAAGTAAGCCTGATTTTAAAAAAGTGGATGCTATTTAGATTCTACAAATGACCTTAACATGCTAAACTCCATGTTCAAACCTCAGGGTTTCTCAAGGGTCCCAATTTTTAAAAATGGGGGTATTTTGGCCCCAAAAAATGGTAATTCATGGGGAAAACATAGCAATATATTAGAACCCAAAGACTCTAATTTAGGAAAACAATTAGGTCATCTACTTTATTTGATCAAAACACTCACCTAGACCAAATTATGGTTGAAATAAACCTTGTATTTGCAGGCTTAAGGTAAACACTAGGACATAACCACACTATGTGTGTGTTTTCATTCCACTTACTATTTACCATAGAGTCTGAGAAAAAACTTTCAAGTTTCAATTCCTCAATCACTAATACTTGACTTGTAACACATATGGTATTTATTAAGCACCATGATTTTAGCTTAGGGAAGGCTTGGCCATTGCTCTATTGCCAACTAGGTATCCATAGCCTTGATAGAGATGCCTTTGGATCCACTCAAGGCCTTGCTTCACTATCACCTAAACATCCATAGCCCTGATGGAGGTTATTAGAATCACCTATGCTTGAAAGCTTTTGATTTTGTATTGTATCTTTATATTTTGTATTTTCTTAGATTTTTATATTTTTAGCAAGGTTAGGAACCATGGTACTAGGTCTTAGGATTTAGTCAAGTGTTTGATTTTTGGGAAAATAATTTATGGCTACAACTTTACTCTAGGAAAGGATGTTGATTAAGTGCTAGTATGGGTATACCATGATAATTTATTTTTTTCACCCTATAATTAAAAGTCTTCTTGAAACTAGCTTGAGGTAGAGATGATGGTTAGGTACTCATGTAAGGATTGGATTTTCTATTGGTCCTTACTAGTTTCTCCATGTTGGAGAATTATGGTTTACATTTTAGATCCATGGTCATCCTATGCATGGGATTCCATACCTACATTTCTAAAATTTGGAACTTTCAAGCAAAATCCATAACTTTGAGTTCTAGATTGTCCAAGAGGACTTATTGGAATCAAGGAACAAAACAACAAGAAATAAATAGACAACAAAAATTAAGAAAGAAAGATAGAAAAAGAAAACAAATAAATATATAAATGCTTATATACAAACAAGGGATAGGAAGGAAAGAATTGAAAGGAAATTAGCTAGCCTAACTACTCTAAATCTAACCAGCTTACAATTTACTCCATGAAGACCTTTAGAAGGGCAGTAGATAAGTAGTGTTTGAGGTATTTCCCACTAGTGGGTAGTGTAAACTCTACTCCTTGTAGATATTTGAGCTTGAAGGTATTATTCCCAAATGTTTCTACAATTTGGTATGGGCTGATCCACAAGGGTGTGAATTTACCATGTTTGCCCTTAAGCTTAGATGCTTTGTCCAAAAGGAGAACCAAGTCTCCCTATATAAATACCTTAATCTTGGAAATTTTATCAAATCATCTCTTGATTGTGGTTTGATGCCTACTAAAATTAGCAAATACTTTTTCCCTTACATCTTCTATTTTAATGATGTCTAGCAATCTAGATTGGAAAGCTCTTGGCTTTATTCCATATATTCTTGCATAAATATGTATGTTGGTAATTTGAGAGTAATAGGAATGATGGGTTATTTCCCATAAACCAATATAAATGGAGAAACTCTTAAATATTGTTTGATCCTTATCCTATCAACCCATAGTGCAAACTTAAGGAGCTTATACTAGGTCCTAGGCTTATCTTTGGTAGATTTATTAATTACCTTCATTAGGTTTTTATTTATTAACTCAGAGACTCTATTCCCTTGGGAATAATGGTTGGATGAAAAATTGAGAGTGATGTCATTATCATAAGCCCATTCAGTCATCTCTATATAAACTAATGCAAACCCATTGTCACATACTAGAGAGACTAGGGTTTTAAACCTAGTACAAATGTTTTCTTCCAAGAAGTTGATCACTTCTTTACTCCTACATTGTTTAGAGGTTGTATCTTTATTCCACCTTATAAAATAGTATGTGTCAGTAAGGACATACTTATGACATTCAAATGAATTAGGTTTGATTACCCAACAAAGTCTAACCCCTAGAGGAATATCTACCTTTGGTTCCTTGGTGCTAAATATTTGACATGAGTGACATTACCTAACATGTTTATGAGCATCCTTAAAAATATTTGGCCAATAATAACCTACTCTAAGAATTTTATGGGTTGTGGTCCTTGTAGATGGATCTCCACTTCCCATATTTTCATGAAAGGTGCTCATGATTTGGGTGGCTTCTTCTTGTGAGACACATCTCAAATAAATTACTTTAAAATTTATCTTATAAAAGACCCCATTCTTGATCAAGTAGTGGGTTTCCTTTTATTTTATTTCCCTCTTTTATTCCTTGGATAATTTTATAGGACAATTACCATTTATTATCAAATGTATGATTGAATCATACCACTCACTATCTTGAAAGTTTTATTGGTCCACTTACATAATACTTAGCCTAGGTTTAGTATTAGAAATCATTTGGATCAAACCTTGGCACCTTACCAATTTTTTTGTTTTCATTTCCAAGTCATATTATTGTAAAATGGCATCCACCTACCTCTTTATTCTCCAAACTCATTCTAACTTAACATAAGTTTGGTGGTAGGGTCAAGTAAGATAACATGTACCTTGTTTTTAAGGATATAATGTCTGAATTTATTAACTACCTTAACTAATGCATATGCATGTTTATCAATCAGTGAATAATTTAACTTATCATTATTAAAATTAGTACTCATAAAAGCAATTGGGTGGTCACACCCTTCAATTTTCTAAGTTAATAATATAGTCATAGTGTGGTTGGATGCAAAGGAATAAAGGTAGAATTCATTTGAGAAGTCAGGACTTATGAGGACTGGAGCTTGTCTAATGGCCTCCTTGATATCACTAAATGCATTTTTGGAATATTTATTCCATATGACCTTGGAATCCTTCTTCAACATGTCATTTAGTGGCTTAATTCTTTTTTCAAAACTAGAAATAAAATTTCTTACAAAATTTATCTTACCAAAGAATGACTTTAGCTCTTTTTTACTATTTAGAGGTTATTTTATAGATATTGACTTCACTCTTTTAGGATATATAGAGATCCCATCTTTATTTATAACATGACCCAATAATTTTCCTTCAATCACACAAAAGATACTCTTTTTAAGATTTAAGGAAATGCCATACCTTCTGCATCTTTCAAAAACTTGTTATAAATGCATGAAGTGATCTTCCCTATTTATAGAAAAAACTATTAGATCATCCATATAAATAATGATGCACTTACCTATCAAGCCTTGGGAGCCATGGTCCATATCTCTTTAGATGGTATCACCTACATTGACTAGCCCAAAGGGCATCCTCTTATAAGTAAATGTTCCCTAGTTTGTGGTGAAAGTTGTCTTCATCCAATCCTCTCTATCAACCAACACTTAATTGTAGCTTGAAAATCCATCTAGAAAAGACATCAAAGATGAACCTAAAACAACTTGAATCACTTGATCTAATGAAAGAAGGGGATATTTATCCCTTTTTGATGCTTTTTTTAAGTTTATAAAGTCAATACAAAGTTGAATCTCACCATTCTTCATCCTGACTGGCACCAAATTAGCCACCTAGGTTGAATGCCTAATGGGGAAGACTATCCTAGCATTTAGTAATATTTTAAACTCTTTAAAGATCATGGGTTTTAGGATAGGGTTTATAGGCCTCTATTTATGCATGATTGGTTTGTATCTTTCTTTAAGGGGTACAGTATGTGTGATGACCCTTGGATCAAAGATCTTTAAGTCATAATAGGACCATGCTATAACATTCCTATATTGGGTAAGGAGCTCTTTGGATTTCATGTTTTTAATTTTTGTGCAGGCCTTTCCAACATTTACCAATCAGGGTTAATCATGGAGGCCAAGATTAATAGCATTATAATATTTCCCACTTACTTTGGGAACCTTAGAGACCTCAATCAATTTATCTTGATCAAATAATATTTTTAAAATAATCATCCCCTTTGGGATCTTGTTTTCATTCAATTGAATGACTTTACCACCAAATTTATCCTCAGATGTAATTTCATCAATCTCATCAATGATATGAGAATCAAATGCTCTAGAATTGTTCATGAAATACAATATCCATTGATCATCATTGAAGACTTAGAAATGGTTAACATTATCAGGCACTAAAGGATAAGGAATTAGTTTAACGCTGAAAGCAGGGGAATCTTGGTTGGGCATGATGTTAGTTGTAGAAGATGCCAACTCATCAGTAACTTGGCTTTCTCCCCTTAGGATGGAGATGATTCCAAAGGCATCAAAATATTCAATTAGATCCCAAACCCTAAACTTATACCTTTTCAGGTATGAGAGCTTACATTGGTATTTACTTCTTACCTAGTTGACCACTAATTTTGAATCCCCATAAACTAGTAGTTCTTTGATTTTATTTTTATAGAAAATTGTAAGCCTAAGATAAAGGCTTCATAATCAACAAGATTTTTAATACATGTTAATTAGAGCCTATAATAAGCATGGTGCTTTTTATTAGTGGGGTCGCTTAAAATAATACCAACACCTGATCCAACATTACACCTAGCACCATCAAAATGCAAATTCCATAGTCCAAGAATAATATGAGCACCCTTGGGATCACATACTTTGTCAGTCTCTAGGGTGAAAACCCCTAAGTCTGAGTCTATTATGTTGAACCTCTCATTCATATAATTTTACTCATTTATCATATGTTTCATCTTTGGTTCTCTCTCAACCTTGATCTGATTAGGAACTCCTTTCCAAGGTAACCACATATGTGAGCAATCTATAGACATGTAACCATTCAAAGCCTTGGTAAACTCCTTGATCAATAAAATTCGATAAACATTAGGTATGTCAAACACTACCTCTACTCCCTATTCCTCAATGGATAGCTCTTCTTCAAGAAATATTGAAAGGCTTGGATCTCCTTAGGGATCTCATCAGGTTGATTTTCCTCTTGAAAAGGGGAAATCAAAGGTGTCCACCATGAAGGCTTAATTAGATGACTCAGATCAAAAGGTACTTGTATCAGTATCCTTATTAGGGACCACTTCAAATGTATCTAAATCCTCTTGGAAAGCCTTAAAGGCTTTGAAAAATTCTATACAATCAATTTACCCATGCTTGACTATGCAATGTACCCTGTAATAATTAGGTAATGCAATATCAGTGAGGTTAATGTCCATAGTCTTATTTTCAAAATATGGATTGTTATTCCTATTATTTTGAAAACTATCATTCTAAAAACTATTATTTGGCATATTATAACTTTGAAACAAGAATTTTCTACCTAAACTTTTAGCAGTATTTCCAACTTGTTTTTGCAACTAAAGAAAATGAATGCTTAACTTTTGGACCATTTTTAAGATTGCTTCATTCTCATTTTTAGAAGTTTAAAAATTATGTACCTGATTATTATTAGCAAATGGTATAAAATACATTTGATCATTTAGATTGAATCCATTAGTAGGATGATTTAAGAATCCTAAATTTTCATTGGGAGTTGCATGACTCAATGGTAACTAAGTTAGGTTTGAGAACTAGTTTAATGTTGGAATATTTTAGTTATTATTTGGGAATAAGTTCATCACAGGCATTTGTGGGTTGATGTTTGGCATAAAATATGGAATTTTCCCTTAGGGATACATATGATCATTCATGGTTAATGATTTAGCATAGTCTTTAGCTAACAAAGTTATGACTAACATGGATCTTTTCAAAAACACAAAAGTCATGGGATCTATTACATCATTGTAAATATCTAGAGCTAAGACATCATTAGGATTATAAGGGTCTATGGTCTTACTAAATTGTTTCTAAAATATAACATTGAAGGACCTAATAGGATCACTTGCATCTCTTCTAATAGTGGTGTACTGATGGTAGATAACACAAGTACTAACAATCTTACCAAATTAATCTATGAACACATTATTAAAATCATCCTAGCTTGTGATGTAATTATTAGGAAAGTTTAAAAACCATTCATAAGGATCATATTTAAATGTAAAAGGGAATAACCTGCTATCTATATCCTTATGCATAATATTTAGCAATCTTAAGGCTGATTTAAAAGATTTTATATGTTCTTCAATAGTTACTATACCTATTGGACTAAATGTAGGCAAGTACTTATCAGGGTTATGTGGGAGGTCATGTACTACACCTGGTACATTTATTGAGGATTCTCCTAACCAATCCATATTTAGATGATGATTGAAGGCATAGATACCTTGAAGAAGTGAAGTTGGCAAACATCTAGATCTCTTGCATCTACCTTTATCATGTCTAGTTTTTTGTAGACCTCAAGCTCAAGAAAAGGTTCCCTAATCTTTAAGTGTGATCTTGTTCTAATCCTAGGCAATTCTAGATTGAAATTTGAAGATCCTACTAGAAATACAATGTACCAAGTTAACTTTTACAAAGAACAAGAGTTAGATCTGCACATTGAGTTGATTTCATAAAGATGGTATGATAAACTACAAAAGACATTGATCTTTGATTGAATTATCTCAAAAATGCATTCAAATACATAAATATGGTCTATATTTATAATTCTAAGGCTAAAGGAACTCAAATATATGAAAGATATGCCCACCTTTGATCAAAATGAGCCATCCTAACCTCAGATACTATGGATTTTCAAATCTGAAACTAAATTTATCAGAAACAAGCATCAATGCTCAAAGAACTTAAAAAGAAGAACAAATATGTGCTATAAATAACAAAGATCAATGATCTTTATACTTTTAAGCAAATAATTCACTCAAAAACATAAAAATATATTGATCTTTAGATAGAACAGACTAAGATTTTCAAAGATTCAAGGAATTTGGCCCTCCTTCTAGTGCTAGTAGATATTCTCTTATTGATGCTTCTAAATGAAATATAGGTGCTCTTAATGTTTCAAGAATAGTTTTCATTTTAGAATCTAGAAAATTCAATGCATGAGTTGTAGGTTTTGGTAATCTAGTTGCATGTGGTAAAATAATAGTAGAGCAAGATAAACTGTTCCACAATATTTATATAATTTGGTGGTTGGGAGCCACTTTGGTCTGTTCTTCATGAATTATTGAGAATTTATGTTAGTACTTAGTGAATTATGATCCATATTTAATCTAAAAACTAATATAAGTGGATATTTATAATGCAGCTAAAATGAAAGTGATCTTGGAGTAAAAAATAGCAAAGAGAAGTGTAAGGTAGAAAAGAAAAGAGTGATTGCCAATTTTAGCCTTAAAAATTATGACAAAGCATCAATTTCAAATAATTATGCATTCAAACCAATATATAATGTAAAATAACCTAAGCTCAAATTCCACTATATACCAGGCTAATTTCAAAGGATAGTGTGAATAATCATGATAATTATTTCTTTTGTAAAGATTTATTACTATTATCAAATATCACATGCACATCTAAAAATAGAGTAAAATGAAAATGAAGGAGAATTAAAGATATTTCATATAATCTAGAATTTTTCACAAATTAGAAAACCTATGATTACAAGGATACAACTCAGAATTGTGAGACACCATTCAAATTTAAGACCTTAACTAGAAATTGAGAGAAAAAGCTAAAATGACAATTAACAAATCAAACATAGACAATCCTTGTATAATTCCTTTGATTATATTAAATGCTTCAAATTGTACAAAGTTTCTCAAAATCTCCCCCCTTACAATTGGTAATATATGCCTTTATAGAAATATTAGGTAGTATACCAGTCAATGACAAAATATAGGTGTACAAAGATAAGGAAACTATCCTTACAAGTTCTAAAATACACGTGCTTTTCAAAATCATACTAACCTATATGGACATATGCTTACAAACTAGCATATGCCTTTACAATGGAATATTCTCTTTTAAAAGTTAAAAAACTCTATAAACTAGAATACTGCTTAATTTGTTGGTGGACCCTAAACTTGTTGTTATTGGAGGATGTTAATGGACTTAGCATGTTACTCATCAACTAGCTCTAGGTCCACTATAGGCTTTAAGAGATGCTCCCCTTCTTGATATGCCAAGTCATCAAGCTCCATGTCATTCCTATCCATGACTTCTTTAATACTCCTAGATTCATTTATTCTTTCTCTAGCATTGAATATCATGTCTATGATTTTACTATTTTTGGCCCCAGATTTGCCTTGGCTCTTCCCTTTGATTTCTTAGGTTACCAAAGTATCCCTATGTTTTAATTCCTCATCCCTTATGATCCCAAGGGAAGTGGGCTATGCAATATTTGTAAGTAGAGTTCCAAGAAGTTGTTCAATCCTTTCAATTAGCTCCTTATCATCATTTAGGAGACTTTCCACATTATTATGCCAAACACTCATATTATGAACCTTATCCACCCCAGTTCCCAAGATTGTACCTAAGTGTCCCAAAATGATGGTCTTGAAGTTTGGGATCTATTTCATTGCTTGAATGTTTAGGAGTTGGGTTATTTTATCCTTTAAGGCCTACCATTGGGTGACTAAACTCCTAGCTAGTATACACTACCCCTCTAATTCACTCTACCTTAGTTTTATTGACTTGATTAACATGCCATAAAATGACTCATCAAGCATCTTGGTCATCCCCGAAAGTACTAATAAAATTGATTTTTTTTAATAAGTTTTCCTTTTATTTTTATAAATTTAGGATCCTCTGCTTCAAGCTTTGGACTCCAGCTTGAGCTTGTGTAGACTAGGATTGTATTAAACTTTTCACATCCTCTTCATGAATGGCTTCTTCACCAAGCTACTGGGCTCCTACTGGGGTTAACCCCACAAAGAGCTCCACCTTTTGAAAGGTGAATTCCTATATTTCAACCATAGCTACCCTTCTTGTTATTCTCTCCAACCCAGTTGTTTTAGGGTTTAAATGAATGGCAGTAACTATATTTTTGAATTTGTAAGGTTCAAGGACCTCCACTCTTGAGTTATTATATGCTCTCAAAGTATCCATATTCTTGATTTTTGGTCCTTGAATGGCCATAATTATCCTTTATTCTTACTCTTTCACCATAGCCCTTATCCATGGCTTCATTTAATCTTGAATCTCAATGTTAGCAACTCTCATCATAGCTTATGAATGGGAAAGAGAGGGGATATTTTTTAGTTTACCATAAATGAACTAGTCAAGAATGATTGGTCCATGAATAGGGAATTCATTATTGAATAAATTTACCTCACTTGTGGGGTGAGGGATGATCAACCTTGATATTTTCCTTGGTCCTACAAGAACCAATGCTAACTCTGAATTCCTCTTCTCTATGGATGCCACAGGGATAAGCTCTTTTCCTCTATCTTCCTCAGGCTCCACCTCCTTGTCTGAGTCATAGGCCTTTACAAGCTCCTTGAGTGAACCCTCAAGTGTCTCTTCTAGTTTCAAGGCAATCATGTCTAAATATTGTAATGGAGAATGTGGCCTTTGTGAGAGTGTTGAAGATGGGGTCCCCTCTCCAAGCCTTTCTTCTAATTTTATTTTTCCAACATTCTCTTTCGCATGGACTTTTGGATCTTATCTTTGCACAAGTTGCTCTTGGGGCCAAGGTTGTGGCTATTCTACCTGGGGCTATTCTTGGGCTATCTCAAATGGTCTTGGTAGCAAGTGATATTACAAAGGATGCATTTTCCATCTCTCCCTATATAGTTTATCATCCTTGATTAACCTATGTTCCATCTTGATTTTGGGGCCTTAGATCCTAGCTAACACCTATTCATAATTCTTAGACTTGATGTAGATGGTTTCATGAACACCAATTTTATGTACATAGTCAGGCTTTGGGAGCTTCTTGTCCTTCAAGTGGCTAGCCACTATCCCTTTAAGATCCCATATCTTAAGTTCATCTAGTTGAAAACCAAATGAATCTTAGTGTTTGTAAATGGTCTTAACTTGTTTCCAATCCTATAGTATGAACTTCCCATTGATTAGGGGAAAGGGGTGGAAAATACCTTTCTTCTTTTCTATACAAGTTCCATCAATGCCATATAGGAACTAGGAAGCAATTTCTTGCTCAACCAGCTTGATAGGAACATAAAATGGCAACCTATAAGGCTAGGATATGATCCCCTCAATCTTGATAACTATGTATTTAGGGTATTACCAGATGTCACCCATCAATTAAATATACTTTTTGATTAGGGGGTGGACCCTAGGCATAAAACACCTTATTAAGTAAGGGATATACTAAGAGTGGGGTGAATTAGTATATCATATATCCTATAAATATTTTACTTAATCAAATTAAACTTAACCTTGTCATTCAAGATATACAATAAAACTGAAAGCAATATGTACCAGATGAATGTGTGTGTGTGTGTGTGTGTGTGTGTGTGTGTGTGTGTGTATGAGAGACAGAGAGAGAGAGAGAGAGAGAGGAGAGAGAGAGAGGAGAGAGAGAGAGAGAGAGAGAGAGAGAGAGAGAGAGAGAGAGGAGAGGAGAGAGAGAGAGAGAGAGAGAGTATATTTGTACATGGAAACCCAAAATAGGAAAAACCAAGGACAACAATCTCAAGTATATAAAATAGCACCAACTCAAAATTACAAAGTTCATAAGCACCAAATTGTAGGAGTACCAACCCTTTTGATGAGTACGCTACCCAAGATAAAAAATTATTTGTGAGAACCAACCCATAGGAGAACCAACCCTTCTTTTGTATAAAACACAACTATCTCTCGGTGTTGCTTACTCAACAAATGATAGAACTCTACAATATCTCTTTCTATTCTCTCCTCTTTTCTTATATAAAAAATACAAACCATGCACTCTCTTACATATTACAAATGGCTTCTCAATCCTTTATTTATATCTTTCCAAATGACCTTTGGCATTCACCCTTTGTGTCCCTTTAATCCCCATGTAAAATGGTGCCAAACTTGTATGACCCTTTATATCCTTTAATTTGGAAAGTCATATGGTGACCTTTCATGAACAAATTCATCCTTTCCCATTTTGTCTTTGTCTTCATGACCTTTCAAATTCCTTAAGATGACTTCATGGAAAAATGTGCCATACCCTCTTTTGTCTTCACTTGGTGACTCTTGAAATTCTTCAAGATGACTCTTCATGGGAAAATGCATCCCATTCCTTTTTTGTCTTTACCCCCATGACACTTTGACTTCTCCATGGGACCTCTTTTGAATTTTATGCAACCAAAAATATATTCATTAATATTAAATAAATATCAACACACATTAGCCAATATATGAATATTTAAAACACCATTAAATATTATGGGGCCTTTATCACCAATGCTAGACCTTTGACATCAATTACAATATTTCCAACAATATCCCCCTTTGTCATTGATGGCAACCTCAAACTGAAAATTTCCACATCTTAAAACCTGCACATACTACCATCTAAAATACATATAGTAACTTCCTCTTATATTAGCAACTTTTACCTATTCCCTATAACTATTTCTACACCTATACCTATTCTTTTACCTATTTCTATTATTTTCCCCCTTTGACATCAAAGGCAAAGGGCTTATACCTAGAGTTAACACTTAGCTCCCCCTCAACTGATGCCAATCCTCAATGGTAGGAATTAAAACAAATTACTCACAACTTCTCTTATAGAGACTCAAATGTGTATTTTGGTAGTACCTTTTTTGAAAATATCTACAATCTGCTCTATACTACTGATATATTCCATCTTAACCTATTTATTTACAACCTACACTCTCAAAAAGTGATATCAAATAAGAATATGTTTTGTTCTTGAATGCATCATTGGATTCTTAGAAATATTAATAACACTTGTATTATCACAAAAAAATAGAAATAGGTTCATCATATTTTACCTTGATATCTTCCAAAGTTTGCTTCATCCAAAGCACTTGCATACAACACAATATCACTACAATATATCTTGCTTTAGCGATAGAAAGTGATACTGAATTCTACTTTTTACTTAGCCATGATATTAATCTATTACCAAGTAAGAAATATTCTCCACTTATACTGTTCCTATCATCCAAGCAAACCTGTCCAATCTAAATCTATATAAGTAATCAAAGTGAAATCTCTGCCTGTGAGATACCACAATCCATAATCTAATGTCCCCTTGATATATCTAAATATTCTCTCTCACCAACTAAACATGACTCTCATTTGGGGCTGCTTGATATCTTACAACCATGCTTACCACATACATAATGTCTAGCCTCGATGCTATCAAATATAAAAGACTACCAATCATAGATCTATACAAATATTGATCTATAATGGGTGAATGTTCATCCTTACTCACCTTATTCCCTATACCCATCGATGTACCAACTGGCACACAATCCTCAAAACCAAACTTTTTCAACATTTCTTTGGCATATTTACTTTGAGAAATGAAAATTACTTTATCTGACTAAAAAATTTGTAACCCTAAGAAAAACGACAATTATCCAAGCATAGACATCTCAAATTCTTTTTTGTACCATGATTGATTATTCTAGCTTTTTCTCCAAGACCTTGAATCTGATTAATTATTTAATCAACTCACAAAGGTAACTTGATATATTTTCATCCTCTTCCATCTTTAAACTCTCAAACTGTCTTTTAAAAGTCTGAAGCTTAGCTCATTGAACCTTTTCCATCTCACCTTTGTAAATATTCTCAAGCTTTACCCAAGTTTCATGAGCATATTTACATTTCATAACTTTAACAAATTCTAATTCACATATACCACATAAAATAGTATTTAAATCTTTAACATTATTTTCACTTGCCTTTTTTTATGTTAGAGTAGTTACAAGTGTCTGTGGCTCTTCATATTCTTTCCACCACTATTTGCCAAATGTCAAATCCAAGGGCCATCAAATAAGTCCATATCCTTATGCTTCAAAAATCACAATTTGTCCCATAAAAAAATGTGCCTTATTTGTATAAAAACCTTCATGTGATCCAACCATCATGCTTTGCCTGATCTACCTTCAAGTTGTAAAACTTTTTCAAAAGGAACATGCTCTAATACTAATTGTTAAGCATGAGATATACTAAGAGGGGGTGAGTTAATATATCATATATCTTATATATCTTTTACTTAATAAAATTCCACTTAAACATTCATTTAATATATGCAATAAAATTGAAACCAATATTCACCACACAAGAGAGAGAGAGAGACCAGATTTTTACATGAAAACCCAAAATGGGAAAAACCATGGAGAACAATCTAATGTATATGAAAGAACACCAAATCAAATTAAAAAGTTTGAAAGCACCAACTTGTAGGAGCACCAACCCCTTTTTCAAGCACCAACCCATAAAAGCAAACCAAAACCTCTTGTGTATAAAACACAACTATCTCTCAATGTTTCTTACTCAACAAATGATAGAAATCTACAATATCTCTTTCTATTCTCTCCTCTTTTTTATATAAAACAAATACAAAAACATGCACTCTATTTCATATTACAAATGGCTTCTCAAGCCTTTATTTATAGCTTTCCAAGTGACATTTTGCATTCACCCCTTTGTGTCCCTTCAATCCTCATGGAAAAATGGTGCCAAACTTACATGACCCTTCGTATCCTTTCATTTGAAAAGTCACATGGTGAACCTTCATGAGAAAATTAATAATTTACCCTTTTGTCTTTTTCTTTGTGACCTTTCAAATTCCTTCATGTGACTCTTCATGGAAAAATGTGCCATACCCTCTTTTGTCTTTACTTGGTGACTCTTGAAATTCCTCAAGATGACTCTTCATGGGAAAATGTATCCCATTCCTCTTTTGTCTTTACCCCATGACTCTTTGACTTCTCCATGGGCCCTCTTTTGAATTTTATGAAACCAAAAATATATTCATTAATATTAAAAAAACATCAACACATATTATCCAAGATATGAATATTAAAAAACACCATTAAATGTTATGGGGCCTTTATCACCAATGCTAGACCTTTGACATCAATGACAATATTTCCAACACACCTATGATGGCCTCAACTATGGCTAGATAAATTGAGTCATAAATGAACTATGTGTGGTTCCTATATTTTAAAATATGTAATTTGGAGTAATGGTATGAAATAGTGTCTTTGTTATTTAGGTACCAATTCTTAATCTCTGGGGAAAGTAATAGAAGTGAGGAGGGCATTTAGTAGGTATGATATCATGTAGAATTGATTAGATGTCTTCCTTTTTATGGCATTAAATTTCTTGATGAGAAAGACACTAATTAAATCTTTTATTAGAGGGGTGAGTTTATATTCCACCATGAAGTGCATGTAAGGGAACCAAATTTTACTCATATAGGTGGTTGAAGGAAAACCAAAGGCTCAGTTCAATAGGGTCATTATAACCCTAATGCCCTCCCTAACATGTATGATATGGAGCCTACCCTTAAATTCTTTAAATATATGGGGTCCTTGATGTAACCAAGGTCTTAGGATAGAGTTTAGGTCATGTTTGAAGGTCCACTCCTTGATTTTGGATAAATCCACATGGGGAGTGGGAAGCTTATAATACCCATCAAATACTACAAGATAAAAATATTATACCCTTTTTTATTTTCCTTCCCTTAATGATCCACTCATTATAAATTCTATAATCAACCAAAATAGGGGTAAGGATATTGATGTAATGCATTACCTTAGGTTTTGTTGTAGGCATGGTGGAGGCCTACCATTTGAACAACAACTAAGTCATAATATCTCTGGCTCATTGTAGTAATCCTCTATTATTATTTTATGATTGGCTTCAATTCTTCTATCATGAAAAATAGCTCAAAATAGTTCCTCACACCAGGATAATTCAAGGCTATAGTATCCAATTTGATATCCTTAAAGATCTGGCATTCAATATCCATTGATAAATATAGCTTGGTTTCTTCCTTTAGTTGTTGTCTATGAACTACCATTGTCTTTATTCTTACAAAATGTTTATACTAGTATAAAATGGTCTTTGTGAAAGCTCTCTTATGCTCAAAAACATAATTTAACTCTTATTTGATTGAATAGTGACCAGATGAATACAATTGAGTCATTTTATGTAGGGTTTAGTGCTTTACGGGTAGAATATATCTAGGCTTTGGCTTATACATGCCTTGGATTTAATTTGGACATTTGACATTATACATTTGAATTTTCAATCCCACAAGGTCTTGTATTTTGTCCTTTTCTACTTGTGTGGCACCTATGTGGCATCAGTTTGGGTATTTCACAATTTTTTTCATAAATGCCTTCTAAAACTAGCTCTTGGCGTTTAAAAATGCCTCTTTTATTTTTCTCTGTTAGATCAAAATCTAGGATCAAGGATGAGCCATTGATAGTAATTTGGTCCCTTACTTTTGATTGGTTCCTTTTATTACAAACCCCCATGGTAGTGACACTTGGCATCTTTACACAATTCCCGTGCTTCAAATCATAAGTTAGTCACTTGCCAAATGAGCATTAGCCACATGGTGAGCTCATGGTCCTTTCAAAAGTTATGAGTGCCTTCACACCATTGGATTAAAATCTAGTGATAAAGTGTGAACCATTAGATCATCTTGTCAGATAAACATTGAATGTGTTTTTTCCATGCATCAAGTTCATGGGCTCTCAAGGCCTCATTTAAAAGTCTTTGGGTGCCTTCTCATCATTAGATCAAAATCCAGTGGCAAATCATGTGTCATTGATCTATAGAGATGTTTAAACATTATGTTATCATGATATTAAGATCATGAATTAGGATTAAGTCTTGTAGGCTAAGGTTTGTTTCACTTATTAAGTATGAAATAAACCTTAGGCTAAGGGGTTTATGCCTAAGTTTTTTGATTTATATGTAAGGGGGCCATGGCTTAAATATTCTGAGCCAATGTTTATGTCATGTTTAATAAACATAATGTAAACATTAGTCTATAATATTTATGCCAAGGATTATAAAAATATGCTCAAAAGTATCAACATGACACAATGGTCTAATAACATAGACTTTTATTATATTGACAAAACACATTAAAACCTTTATCTAGATGCATTTGGTCTAAATTTCATGTTATAAGGGCTCTCTTTTCAAAATAGGACTTAGCATTAGTCTATAATTTAAGGTTCATGACGTTTGAATAAAATGTCATGGGGACCTTAAAGTATAGACTTAGACTAGGTTTATTTTGCATGCTTAGATTATGAAACCATTTCCACATTTGAAATTTGAAGACTTCTAGTGTTTGAGAGTTTTCAAGCACTTCCCTTAGCCTGTGAAGCCATTTCTAAGCCTTGTAGTGAGATTTTGGAACATATTTTGACTCTGAGCATAATAATTCATTAGCTTCAATTTGATAGTCTCATGAACATCAAATGCATCCTTGCAAACATCAAATGGTAGTTTTGTGAATGTCAATTTTAGACTAATGAAATTTTAATTTGATGGGCTTAAAGTTCATGATCACATAGACGTCAAATATGCCCTCATAGACATCAAATGATGGTCATGTGAATGTTAATTTTAAGCTCATTAAATTATTATGACCCAGCGTGAGAATGCCACTTGGCATGTTTGTGGGGCCTCTCAGGATTATAGACTTAACTCGTTCCACTGAATCAAAATCCATGACCAAGCATCAGCCATAGGATCATGATTTAAGAGCTCACTTTTGATTGGTTTTTTTATCAAGTGGGTCTTTTTACTTTTAATCCTTGAATGCAAAGGTGTCATGTGTCAATAATTTAGGCTTTTCATAATTTTTTGACTTTTCAACCATGCCTCACACTATCTAATTAAGTCTTCATGAGAAATCAAGAAGTTTGGATCATGATCTAAGGGATTGAATGTAATTGGTCCAATGGGATATATGTAGGACCCTATTGGTTTTCCTAATGCCATCTGATCAAAGAGCCATGGGAAGTGTAAACTATATGATCATCTGAGATGCATATTAATTAGTCCAAAGTTTGGGCTTTTCCCACTTCATTGGATCAAAGGCTATGATAAAGTGAAGGCTATTGGATCCTAAAAGATGCAAGGTAGTTAAGTCAAGACTACAGATATATAAAAGACTTAGGCTTAAGGTTTTAAGACTAATGTCTCTCTCATACTAATAAATATGGCTAGGCCTTAATATTAAAACCTTATGCTAAGGTATAAGTGAGGGACCAATCCAACATAAAAATGGGGCTCGAAGAACTAAAATTAGGCTAACGTTTTAAGACTAAGGTCCCATTAGTATTAATAAATACTATGGGGCCTTAGGGTTAAAGTCTTAGACTAAGTTAGGAAATATTAAAAGGACCTTATAGAACAAACAACTAGTTAGCCATACAAAGGAACCTTTAAATGGGTAACATAACAAAGGGGATCATGCATTTTAAGTAAAATTTTAGCTATGTTAAAGAACACAACTAAGCTTAAAACATGATCTTTATCCTTAGGTATAAAATAGATTTTAAAATGGTTCCTACCAATTTGACTCCCACCAACATTCAAATTTAAATTGAGGGTTTTCTTAGGGTTTAGGGACATGAATTTCCTAGGAACAACACCATGGAACCTATGAATAAAAGCCATAAAGAACATTTATTATCAGTACTATTCTAAATTAAATAAAAAAAAACCAATTAATCCTAATTTTAACAAAGTGGATGATCTTCAACTTCTATAAATGACCTTAACATGCTAAACTCCATGTTCAAACCTCAACGTTTCTCAAGGGTCCCAATTTTTAAAAATGAGGGTATGTTGGACCCAACAACCTGGAGGGTAAGCTGGGATAGAAAGGGCATTTGGAAAAGATCCGAAGGGTAATTCCAAAATACCAAAGGGTAGGCTACACAAAACTAAAGGGTATGTGCCTTAAAAATAAATGGTGAATAACGGGTAAATGGGTATGTTTGAAAAGGCTAAAGGGCCAGTTAGTTGGTTATAAAGGGTAGGTGGAAGGAAAACAAAGGGTCTACTTTGTAGCAAAAGTTCACCCAAAGGGTAGGTCCAAACTTCTTAAAGGGTACTTTCATATGACTAAGGGTCACACCAAAAGTTATGATTAAAATTTGGATAGGGTCAAAGGGATGATCCATCAAAAAATTTATTTTAGGGAAAGTGCATACGATCTAGAATTATTTAAGGCAAAGATTCCATAGACCAAATTCTTTAAGGATAATTGTTTTGGATGAAAATTTCATAATAATTTATTTGACAAAAATAAGGATGTCTAATCAATAAGCCTAGAAAAATAAGACTGAATATTCCCTAAAACATAACATCCAAAAAGATAACCTTGCAAGAAAACTGAAGGAAGTGGCCTGAAGACTATGAAATTGAAGAGTTTGCCTTCAATACACAAGTTAGTCCCATAAACAAAATAAACACAATGCCAATATCATCTACCAAAAAAGAAAAATATCCCATAGACTTCCCAAACCTTGCATAGATATATGAATAAGGTTCCTAATTAAGATCATTTTTTCAAAAAAGTGGGTCCCCATTTACTTATGGAAAAAGGGGGTGTTGGGTACAACAACTCTTTAACTAGGTCTCTCAGAGCTCTATTTCTCAAAATAGTAAAAATGACAAATGCATTGTTTTTCACCCTATGCATATTTACTATTCAAAATTATTTACCTTTCAAACATTTATTATCATATTTCTTGTTTTATTCATATATTTGTATCTACTAGCTCTTTTTCCAAACCATAAAATGTTCTAGAATCTTGACATCATATAGAATCATTTCACCTATTATATGTCTATGTTGTAAAACTTTTGATTTTTCACTCTTTTTTTGCTAACCTTTACAGGTCCACCTAATGTTCTCTACATTAAAAACCTTCACATTTCTTACATATCCTTATTTATATACAACACTAAGGTAATTAAAGGTATGTATTTTCCAATTTTTTCCTTTAATTTATCTTATTTCCTCCTTACTACACTTTATTCATCTTCATCATTATGTGTTGCAATGTTTTTTATTGAAGCATCATATCTTGTTTCACTCATGTGACATGTGATGAGATTTGAGTAGGGCATATATATATGCATAATATTTTCAAACTTTATCAATTACTAATGCTTTCTATCTTACAATAACCCATCGAGTCTCAATCTATCTGAGTGTTTGCCTTAAGGGGTGCATCGATAAAGGGGTGGGTAGACCATTGGTGCTTCACAAGATTGTTGTCCCTTATTATCAATTATTATCTACACACCCATCTCCTAAAAACATTCCCCCAAAATTTTCCTCCTATTTTTCACCATCCTCTAGCTATTTTATACCTTCTTTATCCCTGTTCTATCCTAAAATCCTTTTTGATGGTTTATGTTACACTGTCATCCCCATATACCTTATGATCTAATTGATAAAACTTATCTAGGGTCTAGCTGGACCCCTGGCTAACTTAGACTAAGAATTAATTTATTTTTGTTAATAATGATATAAGGTCAATGGGGTTGACCTTGTTAGCCTAAACTTTTAGAAAGGACTAGGCTTATATATGTTTATATAAACACATCCATTTCATCATTTCTAAGAGAAGAGAAGAAGAAATATATATTTTGCATCTACTTATCCACCATTCTACTTGAGGAGAATAGATTAGGGTTTCATACTTTCTTTGGAGATATAAATATTGTCTTATGGAGAAGTTTTTTGCATGCAATAATACATTGCATAGCCTAGAGATGATTTATCCTTGTCATCATTACAAACCACCACAACTTATTATGGATCAGCTTGTCTAAAAGAGAGATTGAGGCTTGGCAGGTTTGTATTCAAAGGTAAGTATTCCTAACTTTGTTCCTCATTTATAAGAGTAGAAATATATAAATTTATGATTATATCCCATGCATTAGGATTCTATATACATTGAGATGGGTATATGGCTTCTATGCATGTTTAGTTTTAAGGTTTAATACCCTCAATTTATGTCACAATCTTTGGTAAGCACTAGATTAAACTTTAATTTACTTGTTATTAGTTTAGTGAATATGAAAACATAGGACCTAGTTACGGTTATTACATAGTTTTTCTTGACTGGAGGCTTTAAAACGCTCTTTAGTTAATTCATTATGTAAGAGATCACTTAGTTAGGTCTAGTGGATCCATCTCAAACATGACCCCAAATATATAATGTATCCACAATCGAAAGTGTAAGTAAAATTTATCTTCTTTGAACTAGGATTGATTTATAGATTTGTGACATTTCTCATTGCATACACTCTCCATTTTTCAAGTGATTTAAGTTTGAATGCTCTCACCATTTTGTGAGCATGTTTACACCACACAATTTCTATTTTGTGAGTTAGACCATTCTATATCTCATAATTATCGATTGATTTGAGATGCATAAAAAATTCTAAAAACATTTAAAATATTCATAATATCCTAAAAATCCTAAAATCATGAAAATTGGATTATAATTTCCATGTTAGATATAAATCCATCAAAAATTTTTGGTATGGGCTATCTTATCTATTTAGTTTCTTTCTAGACCACCTTGGTATTTTTCCTCTTGTTTATGGGAGAACTACATCAGCTTTAGGTTTATATAGACTATGTAAGTAGCACTTAGATACATGGGGTATCTCAAGTTATCTTGATAATACATTCCTTTCTTTTTCAACCACTTCATTGCCTAAATGATTCTAGAACTCCTAGTTATTTCACAAGTAGCCACTTGTCCTTTAGTTTCCCCTTCCCTATAGGCCTTAGCCATATGATCTCACCATTTTGTGAGTTTTTATTTTGAGCATTGTGCATTCAAATTTGATTCACTAATGACCACTTGTCTTTTATTATGCTCTTGCCATTTTATGAGCAACCATTTTAAATTCTTTCACCATTTTGTGAATTATTTACACTCTATCCATTTTACGAACTTATTCTCATTCTCAATATTAGACATAGTAAGCATTATGAACCTAGTTCATGTGTGTGCTTGTCTATTACCCTTTAGTGTGGTTTTAGCCTAAACCATATTGTTACACTTACATGATTTGTTTATGTTGACACTTTCATGATTGTGAACATCATACCTCTCTTTTTATATATACTCACTATTTTGAGAGACCATTCCCATAGTCCTCTACCCAATAACCATGTTTTCTTGCTCATTCATTTTATTCCATTCCATATCCTGGGAGAACTACATTTGGTTTAAAGTTCATCTTAGATATTTTATCCATAATACTATGTAGGAAATGTCCATTTTATTAGTGCATCTAGAGTCAACTGGACCACCCCTTCCTTTTCTTCTATTCCCCCCATTTTTTGTTCTTTTGTGTGTCATTGTTCCTTATAGCCTATGGAAAATTTTTTAATTATTTTATTCTTGCATTATTATACCTACATCATTACAATCTAGCTTAGGGGTTAGCCTGTCACCAAGAGTAACACCTCTATTACACATACACAAATAATTTACAATCTATTTGTACTAACATTGTGATTAACTAGTGTTTGTCTTTTGATTTTGTTTGTTTAAAATAGTTTGTTTATTGCACTTTTTTTTAATTTGGATTGATTTTTTTTGTTTGTGTTGTTATATTTATTTGCATTCATATTTATTTATTTTTATTGGTTTTTTTATTATATGTTTAAAATTATTTATTGATGTTTTGTTGTGTATTTATTTTTGTTTATTGGTGTTTTATTATTTATTTCTTTTTTATTGGTGTTTTGTTTTATTTTCTTGCTTGCTTGCTTGTTTGTTTTATTTTTATTTGCATTTTTGTCCATAGGTTTTCATAGGATTATTACACTTCATTTACACTTACATATTGATTATCGATATCTTGTACTTAAGTTATGAATTAGGGTATGATCATATACTTAGTTTATTGCAGTATATTCATTTAGGATTTGATTGTTCATATATTACACCTAAGTGATTTATACTTGCATTTAAATTGAGTTTTCCATGATTTGGACACACATTATTATAATTATCTATAAATATGATATATAATATCCCAAGTTACAATAAAAATTAGTTTGGTGGAAATGAAAATAAATGGTGCCGCATAAACTTCTCTTTGTTCACACTTGGAAAAATTCCTAACCTACCCTAACACTACCCAAATGTAGAGTAATTAAATCACAAATGAATATTAATACTTGATAGTTAGGATGTGCATCCCATACTAACAAGTGGCTCAAATTCATGTGTATCCTCTATGTTGGTTTACTTTTACTCTATGAGTATAGATTCAATACATAACCTTCCTTTCCTAATTTTCCTTACTAGGGCAAAGATGATGTGTATCACTCTCTCATTAACATTATTAGAGAAAACCACTCTAACAAATATTATAACCACCTTTGGAAATATCATTATTTGTCAATTTATCTGCACTACTAGAGCATTTTAATTATGTTAATGATTATAACCAACTTTGGGCAAATCATTATATTTAAACCTATCTACCCTACTGGTGTATTTTTCATTTCATAAATAATTATAACCGCCTTAGGGAAAATACTTATTTTTCACCCCTATCCTACTAAGGCACCTCACTATGATAATGATTATAACCATATTTAGGAAAATAATTCTTTTCATTTACCCTAATGGGGCATCTCACTATACCATTGATTATAACCACCTTTGGGAAAATGTGTATTTCCACCATCATTACCTATAGGTTACATCATTTCCTTCTTTTTGAGGGAATGATCACTAATCTTTACCACTCTATCCATTGAGGGGGCATCTAGGGCTCATCCATCACTTTTTAGGGCATTAGCCAAGGTATTAACAACTTTTTCATGCTTTGAAAAGATGTTACTATGCTTGTATCTTGTAACACCTTCCCAAATAGGAGTAAATTGTACACACCCCATTTAGCCACAACTATATTCTAACCAGACTTAATATTGGTTTCTACCAAATAGTGAAAATTAAGTCTAGAAATCACTAAATGTCCCAATTTCATTTGCACATCAAACATTAGTGTTCAAAATCATGTTCAGGCATCCCAATTTGGGATATTATCTTATATGCAATAGTAACCTCTCATGAATTAATCTCCAATCGATTTGTAACCTAAAAAATTTATAGTTTGGCCTTTGAACCTATTAAGTAGGGCATTTGAATAATTATTAAAGTGCAAAAATGCTAAGCAAAATGACTTAACTAAGTAAATCAAATTAAATCCTTAAGTGAAATTTCCATGTGCAATTAGTGAAATGAATTTTGTAAAAAGGAAATTTAAATAAAAATGAGGTCATGATGATGTGTAATAACCACGATAGGTTTTATTAGAATAGATTTTTTTTTTTAAATTTCAAAAACAAATGAAACCCAATAAACCCTTTATAAATTCCTTTCCAAAAATCTATCAAACATAACACATGAATCTAAATTACACCACCAACTTGTAAATGATGATTATAATGCTAAGGAAACTAAATTTGACTTCACTCCTTAGCTCAAATACCTTTTTTCATCCTTCTGCCTACTACACCCATATTTATTATGTCCTCACAGGCCTCCTTCCCTTCCCTTTTATCCTTTTACATGCCCTTACTTGACATTCATTTCTCCTCTTTACTCGGTAGACAAAAAATAACTCAACTAAGCTACAATATGCAACTATTTTCTCATGCAACCAACTTTTTAAACTCGTATAATGGCTTTGATAAGATTGATTGTTAACTCAAGTCAAAAAATAGATTAGAAACCCTAATCATTTTTAACTTTCCCCATAACAAATAAAATAATCATTAATTAATCCTTCAAAATATGCATGCCTTTTGACTCCAGTAATATCTATAAATGTCAGCTTTATAAAAGTCTTCAACAATTATAATACCATGGAACATTGACCAAATGACTAGTCTAGATATCATAATAATCATATGACAAGGTAATATATATATGATTTTAAAATACCATCGATAATGTTACCAAGTCATCCAAAAATTGATTCATTCAACTTCACACTAGAAGCTAACTTCTTAGGTTTAAAAAATAACCATAAAATTTAGCAAAAATTCAATAAACACAATGATTTATATATAATCATTAAATAATGAATTTATATAAAACACTTTGTTTAACATTATGTTTATTGCCTAATCATTAATTTCATTTTATCATGCCATTTTAGTTTCATTTGTTAATGCTTATAAGGAATTATAATTCATTAATGTCTAATTACAGGTTTATGCAACTATTATAAATGATAATAGTAAATTTATAAACATAAGTAGTCACTTAATAAATTAACTCATCTAAGTAATAGAATACATCTATTACTACAACAAAAAATCTAGGTAAAGTACTATTTATACAATAATTCAATTTTTATCAAAACAATACATCACATTAAAACATGAATAGATTCATTCAAACAACTGAGCAATAACATCAACAACTATTTAGTGCAATACACAAATATATTAGTGAAAGCATGAAATCAAAAAAAATGATCATAGATTAACAAAATATCATAGTAGACATACATAATAGAAAATAAAACATAATATAACTATCTAACTCACAACAATAATCACAAAACCTATTATTCTATTGTGATGTGTACATGGATTTCTAGTTTCTCTCTCTCTATCATCCCCTAACACCTCCGTCTTCACCATCCTCTCCATGATGCTCTCCATCTATCATACTCTGAGGGATGGATCTATCCTACATCTACCTCACAACAATAAAGGTAGTTAGCCCAAAACATTATAAAATATACAAAATATTAATGGATAAACTAACAAACATGATCACAATGTACATAATATAAAAGTAAACTATCTCATAGAAAATAAATCATGTAAATTAAGCAACATATATCTATCCCATAATCAACATATGACATAAATCTTAATTAAATAATAGTTAATCAAATAACAACCAGAATAATCCATGGATCAAGTAGGTTATTTATCTTAGAGAGAAATCAGGATGTGACATCCTTAGCCCTAAAAATGGTCATTGTCTTGATGAAATTTATTCAAACATAAGTTCTAAGTCTAAAAAATTATTTAACAAAAAATAATATCATATGAAATAACAAATCAAGCAAAAAAAATGTGGAAATAGCCTATAAAAATCATCATAGTCTTTTAGAGTGGCATTATCTTTATAATATTGGTCCCGCTAGACCTTTCACTATGACACTTATCTATTATGCAAATTGAGTTTGTGAGTGTCAATTATTATGATTAATTCTACCATGACCACTCCGAGATCTAAAACTTGTAAAGCATTCCAATCCAACACATGTGAAAGATCAACAACATACTTTTTTAGATAAGACTCATAGAAGATATTATGTAAAAGAGATAGATTTGATGGTAATGCAAGTTTATATTCTATAGTATTGACCGCTTAAAAAACCTTTAAGGGCTCCACATATCTCATTGATAGTTTTTCTAAATTCCCAAGTTTAATTAAGCTTTTTCAAGGCTTAACCCATAGAAACACTTTATCACCTATAGAAAACTATCTTATTATTATCTTTAGATTAGCATAAATTTTATATCTATTGTTAGCCTCATCTAACCTCTCCCTAAATGTCTTAGCTTTATCTTCATTTCTAAAAGCATCTCAGATCCAAAGACTACCTTATCTTATAGCCTATCCCAACTGATTGGTGTTCTATACCTCCTTCCATATAATACCTAGAATAGAGTCATCTTCATTAATGATCGGTATGAGTTGTTATAACAAAACTCAACCAATGTAAGGTACTACTCCCACTTTTATTACTGATCCATACAATACATATTAAGAATGTCTTCTAAAATTTGGTTAACTTACTCTATCTATCCATCAGTTTTTAGGTGATAAGTAATGTTAAAATTCAACTACATATTTAGAGTTAAATTCAGAGTCAACCAAAATTTATAATTCATCCTTAGATATCAATCTAAAATTATCTTCTCTTAAAACCCATGTAACTGATACACCTCCTTCATGAATCTCTTCACAAGCATAGGTGTTTCATCTATTAATTTACCTGGTATGAAGTGGACTACCTTGGTTAGTTTGTCAACTACAACCAAGATTATATCATGTCATTTCCATGATAATGGTAACCCTTTGACAAAGTACATGCTAATCACCTACCACTTACATTTTATAATATCATTTGGATATAATAATCCATCTAGATGCACATGTTCAACTTTCACACACTGACATTCAAAAAATGAGACACAAAATTCACTACATATTTATTGATTAATTTTTAGAAATAGATAAGTCTTAGCTCATCCATGAGCTTGGTTACCCATGGATGTCTTGAATATAGGGCATTGTGTATTGAATTTAACATTTTACTCCTTAGATTCTCTCTATCAGGCACATACATCTTACCATTGTATAACAAAAGACCATCACTCTCTATCTTAAATCATTTATACCTAAGATTCAAAGTATTCTCAGACAATGCTTTCTTAACCTACTCATTAAATTCATCTCTTTGTGAAAATTTGATTACCTACTCTCAAAAATTACTCTTGATAGTAATTATGACTACTATGTACTTTATACAACTTATAGCATCAATTACTTTATTCTCTTTACCTTTGATATAATTAATATCAAAATCATAATCAGATAGTAAATTTAACCATCATCTCTTATGAGCATTTAGGTTTTATTGGGTGAAGATGTAGTTGAGTCCCAAGTTATTAGTCTTGAGCTCAAATGGTTTTCCCAAATGATAATGCATCCAAACTTGTAAGTCATGAATAATTACTGCAAGTTCTAGGTCATGAGGGGAATATTTCATCACATATGGATTTATTTTCCTAGACACATAAGATATAAATAATCCATCATACATAATAACTTCAATTCCATCCCTAGATGCATTAGCTTCCAAACTTCTAAGACATGAATAATTGCCACAAGTTCTAGGTCATGAGGGGAATATTTGACCTGATATGGATTCAGTTTCCTTGATTCATAGGCTATAAATAATCCATCCTACATAATAACTCCTCTAATTCCATCCCTAGATGCATCAATGATTATTAAAAATTTACCATTAGGATAAACAAATATTAGCATTGGTGCTAAAGTAAGCTTCCTTTTTATCTCTTGAAAGGCTATCTCACAATTTTTTGACCAGACAAAATTCTAATTCTTCTATTAAAGAGAGGCAATTGGATTAACTATCTTAGAGAAATTTGGAACAAATTTTCTTAATAAACCACTAATCCCACAAACTCCTTACCTCATACACATTATTTTGTGATGCCACTCCATTTCCATTAGGGCCTATATTGTTTTTTGGATCTATTGAGATACCATTCATGAGGATAATATGTCCTAAATACTACACTTTATTTTGTAAAAATACACACTTGGACAACTTGACATGCAACATGTGTTTCACAAATGCTACAAAACCAATTCTAGATGTTTTAGATGTTCTTCCTCATCCTTAGAATAAATGAGGATTTTATATAGAATACCAAAATAAAATGATCCAGATAATCTCTAAACACATTGTTCATAAGATTCATCAATGTTGCAGGTGCATTTGTCAACCCCAATGGTAACACTGTGAAATCATAGTGTCCATATCAAGTTTTAAATGTTATTTTTGGAATATACTCATCATGGATTCTCAACTAATGACACCATAATCTAACATCAATCTTTAAAAATATTGATTACACTTGTATTTGACTAAATAATTTATCAATTCACAGTAATGGATATCTATTCTTGATCATCACTTTATTCAACATTTTGTAATCAATACATAGTTGAAGATTACCATCCTTCTTCTTGATGAAGATAACTAATACACCCCATGGTGACATACTTGGTTGAATTATCCATTTAGACAATAATTCTTGAAGTTGTGCCTTTAATTGAACCAATTCAATGGTTGTCATTCTGTATAATGCCTTAGATTGTAGTTCAGATCTAGATATGATATCAATCAAGAAATCAAATTCACACTTGGGTGGAAATCCTATTAATTCTTTTGGAAACACATATTTAAAATTATTTATAAAAGAAAAATCATAAATGGATGATTCCTTAGATTCATCCATCTCATTTATCTTAATGATAAACTCCTAACATCCCTTCCTTTGAGTTTTTTTTAGCTTTAGCTCTCTTTTATCACTCTAAGGTTATGTATGATTTCTAAAATAATCTTGAAATTCAACCTTCTTTAGGTGACAGTCAACTTTAGATTTATGCTTTACAAAAAAATTGACTTCTAAGATCACGTCATATCACCCCAATGATGCAACATAGAAATCCACTACTATAGTGAATTCAGGCAAACTAATCTCAACTTCGACTAAACACTTGTCAAATTTGACCTTAGACTCATTCACATACTATATCAACCATGATTTTACCATAACTCTAGATTTTATAGATAATTTACTAAGAAATATAGGAGCAATGAAACATTTAATATCTCTCATGTCAATCAAAATAGATATTAGATGATCAAATAAAATATATGACAGTTCTATGGGCAAAGCTTGATATTCAGCCTAATGATTATCAATAGTTTTATAAATATGCTAATAAAATATACCCTAATGAGTAGTAGAACACTTGTTATTTAACTTGTCATGAGGACATTCTTGAGCATAATGGTCACCTCCACAAATGAAGCAACCTTCAACTGATCATTTCTTGTCAGATTGTTGGTTTCCCTTGAAACCACCCTTCAAACCATTACTAGGTTTCATGTTCCTTGAACCACTATTAAACTTGACATCTTAATTCTTGAATTGACTTTTGGATTCTCTACTTCTCTACTTCTAAATCTTCTTTTTGAAAATTAGTATAAAACTTTCAAACTTTTAATTAAACTTATCTCTAACTTGGGAAAGAGATTTAAGTTGTTCCTACTTGAACACCTTTTCAAAAACTTGATCCATGGTAGATGGCCCATACACATCTACTTCAAAACCAATTTTTGATTTTAATCCCATGATTAATTTCTTGATCCAGATGCTCTCATCTACCTGATATTGAGGTACATACTTAAGGATTTTGGTGAATTGATCCTAGTATTCATTCACTGATAGGTATCCATGCTTAAGATTATAAAAATTTGTAAGCTTTTAATCTAAGTAGAGATTTGGAATCCATCATGATCTAGACATTTTCATAAAGTATTACCAAGTGGTGGTGGTAGAGTTGAGGTTCATCTTGATATTTTTGTTTGCCTACCAAGTTGTTGCTTTACCAACAAGTTGATATGCTCCCTAGTCTACTTTCATGACTCAGAGTAATTTTGAATATTAAAATATTAATCCATCTTTGTCAGCCACATTTCATCTTTGTATTCAAATACAGTTCCATCAAACTTGGGTGGATTTACATTTTCATGTCTCATGCCAACTCTGTAGCTACTCAAGCTCTTACATCTTATGGCACTTCCTCGTGCCTCTACTCTTGAGGAATTTATTTCTCAATAGGATGATCTTTAGGTTCCTCTTAAGCATTTTCCTCTTTATGACCATTCACTTTCTATTATAGGGTTCTGATTTAGTACTTAATCTCTTACATGGTTACAAGGATTTGATCCAACTTCACAACTTACTTAATGATGAATTGATTTAGATTAATAGGGTGATTGGTATTTGAATTACCCTCACATATTTTTCTATCACACATTATTATTATTATTATTATTATTATTATTATTATTATTATTATTATTATTATTATTATTATTATTTAATTGGATAATTAATTCCTAGAGTTTGAGCCTCATCTTTAATACCTCAATGTAACAACCCCACTATGTTTTACCAAAATAGAGTATTTTTAAAAAAATTAATTACATATTCATCTACTGTATTTCACCATGATAAATATAACTAAGTGATATTTAACAAAGTGTATTATATTAGTTAACCCCACAAGGTTTATAGCTAATCCATTTAGCTAATGATCGCCAATATATAATGATATAACAAATAAAGAACAACGATGAATAAATAATAGAGACTAAATTTATTTCATTAAAGTGATAATATAATTTCAGCCATAACTGATACAACATTATAAACACTATTGTATAAGTACAATGAATAAATCAACACAGTTCTAGAAATAAATAATATCTCAAATAATAATAATACAATGATATAAAGATCCATGGAGCATG